>OY997274.1:623447338-624865944 GCA_963921465.1 Triticum timopheevii | reverse complement strand
CACGCTTGCGAAGAAGAAGCATGTCATTGGCATCGAGAACGTCAAACTCCTCAAGGATCATTTGTGCGGAGCCTGTGAAGCTGGAAAGATGACCAAGGCAAAATATCCAACGAAGACTATCATGACTACCACTCGACCATTTGAATTGCTTCACATGGATCTCTCTGGTCCTAATCATTATTCTGCAGTTACAAATGATGCATCTCTATATGGCTTTGTTATTGTTGATGATTATTCTCGTTACACATGGGTGCACATTATCACTTAGAAACATGAGGTGCAGGAAGTCTTCAAACGATTTTCCTCGAGGTCTTCAACCCACTTTGGTGTGAAGATCAAGCACATTAGAAGTGACAATGGAGCTGAGTTCAAGAATTCCGGTCTTGATGACTATCTTGATGAACTTGGTATTACTCATGAGTTATCTGCTCCTTATACTCCTCAGCAGAATGGCGTCGTGGAGCACAAGAACAGAACTCTTGTTGAGATGGCTTGCACTATGCTTGATGAATACAAGACGCCTCGTCATTTCTGGATTGAGGCAATTGATACTGCGTGCTACATCATTAACAGAGTATATCTTCACAAATTCTTCAAGAAGACTTCTTATGAACTCCTCACTAACAAAAAGCCCAATGTGAGTTATTTCAAAGTCTTCGGTGCTAAATGTTGGATTAGAGATCCTCATCACATTTCTAAATTTGCACCAAAAGCACATGAGGGTTTTATGCTTGGTTACGGAAAGGACTCGCACACCTACAGAGTCTTCAACAACGTTCTTCACAAAGTTGTTGAAACTGTAGATGTGCGGTTCGATGAAACTAATGGCTCGCAAAGAGAGCACCTACCTTCTGTGATAGATGAACCAGCACCTAAGGAAACTATAAAGTTCAAGGCTACTGAAGATGTCATTCCTACCGAAGAATCTTCTGAAGAATTCATTCTAGAACGTGAAGAACGTCGAGCTAGTGCACCTGAAGAAAATGGTGCTGAGGAAAATGGTCCTGAAGAAAATGCGGATCAAATTCCTCGACGACAACCAGCTCATCCTCGCGTAGCAAACGAAGTGCAAATTGAGAGAATCATCGATGACATTGAAGCACCAGGTCCTCTCACTCGCTCAAAAGCTTCACATTTGTCTAACTTTTGTGGGCACTTTGCTTTTGTCTCTATCACAGAGTCCACTAAGGTAGATGAAGCATTTCTAGAGCCTGAGTGGATTCAAGCTATGCAAGAAGAATTACATCAGTTCGAACTCAACAACGTCTGGGAACTGGTCAAACGTCCAGATCCTCACAAGCACAACATCATTGGCACAAAGTGGATCTACCGCAACAAGCAAGATGAAAATGGCCTTGTGGTGAGGAATAAGGCACGGCTTGTAGCTCAAGGCTACACACAGGTTGAAGGAATTGATTTCGATGAAACTTTTGCACCTGTTGCTAGAATTGAGGCTATTCACATATTACTTGCTTATGCTAACCATCATGATATCACTTTACAACAAATGGATGTGAAAAGTTCATTCCTCAATGGTAAGCTTGAGGAAGAAGTATATGTTGCTCAACCCGCAGGTTTTGAAGATCCAAAGCATCCTGACAAAGTCTTCAGACTCAATAAGGCCCTGTATGGCCTCAAGCAGGCCCCTCGGGCGTGGTATGATACTTTGAAGGAATTCCTCATGAAGAAAGGCTTCAAATCCGGTTCACTCGCTCCAACTCTTTTCACTAAATCTTATGATGGTGAATTGTTTCTGTGCCAAATTTATGTTGATGATATCATTTTTGGCAGTACTGACCAACGTTACAGTGATGAATTTGCCTATATGATGAGTGAAGAATATCAAATGTCTATGATGGTAGAATTGAAATTCTTTTTAGGTCTTCAAATTTGTCAACACCGTAACGGCATATTCATATCTCAGGAGAAATACCTCAAAGATGTATTGAGGAAATTTGACATGCAAGACTGCAAAGGGGGTCAAAATTCCTATGCCCACAAGTGGCCATCTATGCACTGATGAAAATGGTATCGACTTCAATCAAAAGGTATACCGCTCCATGATTGGCTCTTTATTGTATTTATGTGCATCTAGGCTAGATATTATGCTTAGTGTTTGCATGTGTGCCCGATTTCAAGCTACACCGAAGGAATCACACCATAAGGCTGTGAAGCATATTCTTCGATATCTAGCTCACACACCAACACTTGGATTATGTTACCCAAGGGCTCGGCTTTTGATCTCATTGGATATTCAGACTCTGACTATGCTAGTGATCGTGTGGACCGCAAGTCAACATCTGGCACATGTCATTTCCTCGGACAATCTTTGGTCTGTTGGTCCTCGAAGAAACAGAACTGCGTATCACTATCTACATCTGAAGTTGAGTACATCGCTGCTGGTTCTTGCTGTGCTCAATTGCTATGGATGAAGCAAACTCTCAAGGACTACGGCGTCAACATGAAGAATGTGCCTCTCTACTGTGAAAATGAGAGTGCAATAAAGATTGCTCACAACCCAGTTCAGCACTCGAAGACTAAGCACATCCAAATTCGTCATCATTTTCTTCGTGATCATTTGTGGAAGGGCGACATCTCCATTGAGCATGTACGGACTAAAGAACAGCTAGCCGATATCTTCACAAAGCCCTTGGATGAGAAGAGATTTAGCAAGTTGAGGTGTGAGCTAAATATCCTAGAATCTTCGAATGTTCTTTGAAAAGGACTGAGGGAGTCCTGGACTAGGGGGTGTCCGGATAGCCGGACTATCATCATTGGCCGGACTCCAAGACTATGAAGATACAAGAATGAAGACTTCGTCCCATGTCTGGATGGGACTTTTCTTGGCGTGGAAGGCAAGCTTGGCAATACGGATATGTAGATCTCCTACCATTGTAACCGACTCTATGTAACCCTAGCCCTCTCCGGTGTCTATATTAACCGGAGGGTTTTAGTCCGTAGGACGAGCAACCATTACAACAATCATACCATAGGCTAGCTTCTAGGGTTTAGCCTCCTTGATCTCGTGGTAGATCCACTCTTGTACTACCCATATCATCAATATTAATCAAGCAGGTGTAGGGTTTTACCTCCATCGAGAGGTCCCGAACCTGGGTAAAAACATCGTATCCCTTGTCTCCTATTACCATCCGCGTAGACGCACAGTTCGGGACCCCCTACCCGAGATCCGCCGGTTTTGACACCGACATTGGTGCTTTCATTGAGAGTTCCTCTGTGTTGTCACAGATAGGCTCGATGGCTCCTTCGATCATCAACAACAACGACACATTCCAGGGTGAGACTTTTCTCCCCGGACAGATCTTCGTATTCGGCGGCTTTGCACTGCGGGCCAATTCGCTTGGCCATCTGGAGCAGATCGAAAGCTACGCCCCTGGCTGTCAGGTCAGATTTGGAAGTCTAAACTTCACGGCTAACATCCGCGGGGACTTGATCTTCAACGGATTCGAGCCACAGCCGAGTGCGCCGCACTGTCACGATGGGCATGATTTAGCTCTGCTGCCGGACAGCGCCCTGGAGGCCGTACATGAGTCCGCCCTGACCGTTAGTTCGGAGCTGACCGTGCAGATCGAGGACGGGTGGCTAGACACCGCCTCGGGGGCTGCAATCTCTACGGCGGTGGAGCCGAATGCTAACCTTGTCCCTTGTAAAGCTCGTGACTCCGAGGTGCCGGACTCCTCGTCGGACTCCGAACCTCCTGCGCCCCTACAAATCGAATCCGATTGGGCGCCGATAATGGAGTTCACCGCCACAGACATCTTTCAGCACTCACCCTTTGGCGACATTCTGAATTCACTAAAGTATCTCTCGTTGTCAGGAGAGCCCTGGCCGGACTGCGGTCAGGACAGTTGGGATGCGGACGACGAAGAAATTCAAAGCCCACCCACCACCCACTTTGTAGCCACTGTCGACGATCTAACTGACATGCTAGATTACGACTCCGAAGACATCGATGGTATGGACGACGATGCCGGAGACGACCAAGAACCATCGCCTACGGGGCACTGGAAGACCACCTCGTCATACGACATATACATGGTGGACATCCCAAAGGATGGGAACGGCGAGGATGCAGTAGAGGAAGGCTCCTCCAAGAAACAACCCAAGCGCAAGAATGGAGATTCCGGCACCGGAGATAATAACACCCCAGAGAGTGCCGAAGATAACCCCCTCCAGCAAGATTCAGCACAGGAGGACGGAGAAGCCAGCCCTCACGAGAGAGCGGCAGACGAAGAGGTAGAGGATGATAATTACATGCCTCCCTCCGGAGACGAGGCAAGCCTCAACGACGTCGAATTCGTCGTGCCCGAGGATCCCGTCGAACAAGAGCGTTTTAAATGCAGGCTTATGGCCACGGCGAACAGCCTAAAGAAAAAGCAGCAACAGCTTAAAGCTGATCAAGACCTGCTAGCCAACAGATGGACTGAAGTCCTTGCGGCCGAAGAGTATGGACTCGAACGCCCCTCCAAAAGTTACCCAAAACACAAGTTGCTCCCCCGATTAGAGGAGGAGGCATATAAACCTTCATCACCAGCGCACAATACGGCAGACCGACCACCTCGTGGCCGTGACAGAGAGGCATCTAGGCCCTCCACCAGAACCATACCCCAGCACCGCTCGAAAAGTACGAAGCCACGGGGGAACGCACCGGACTTGCGAGACATATTGGAGGACAAGGCAAGACAATCAAGATCGATCTACGGATCACGTGGGTGCCCCACGATGCGCGACGACTACCGTCGCGCCAGATACAGCAACTCCAACCAGGCCGAACATATTAGACAAAGCTCGCTTGAGCTACGTCGTGATATTGCCCAATATAGAGGCGCCGCACACCCACTATGCTTCACAGATGAAGTAATGGATCATCAAATCCCCGAAGGGTTTAAACCCGTGAACATTGAATCCTACGATGGCACAACAGACCCCGCGGTTTGGATCGAAGACTATCTCCTTCATATCCACATGGCCCGCGGTGACGACCTTCACGCCATCAAGTATCTCCCACTCAAGCTTAAAGGACCAGCTAGGCATTGGCTCAACAGCTTGCCAGCAGAGTCAATTGGGTGTTGCGAGGACCTGGAAGCCGCATTCCATGACAACTTCCAGGGCACATATGTGCGATCACCAGACGCCGATGACCTAAGCCACATAATTCAGCAGCCAGACGAATCGGCCAGACAGTTCTGGACACGCTTCTTAACAAAGAAAAATCAAATCGTCGACTGTCCGGATGCAGAGGCCCTCGCAGCCTTCAAACATAACATCCTCGACGAGTGGATGGCCCGGCACCTAGGACAGGAAAAGCCGAAATCCATGGCAGCCCTCACATCACTCATGACCCGCTTCTGCACGGGAGAGGACAGCTGGCTAGCCCGCAGTAACAACCTCAGCAAAAATTCTGGCAGTCCGGATAACAAGGACCGCAACGGCAGGTCACATCGCAACAAAAACAAACGCCGCGTTAACGGCGATAACACTGAGGATATGGCAGTCAACGCCGGATTCAGAGGCTCCAAACCCGGTCAGCGGAAGAAGCCATTCAAAAGAACTACTCCGGGTCCGTCCAATTTGGACCGAATACTCGACCACTCGTGCCAGATACATGGCACCCCCGAAAAGCCAGCCAATCACACCAACAGGGATTGTTGGGTATTCAAGTAGGCAGGCAAGTTAATCGCCGAAAACAATGACAAGGGGCTGCATAGCAACGACGAGGAAGAGACCCGGCCGCCGAACAATAGAGGACAGAAGGGTTTCCCCCCACAAGTGCGGACGGTAAACATGATATGCGCAACCCACATACCCAAGAGGGAGCGGAAGCATGCACTTAGGGACGTATATGCGATGGAGCTAGTCGCCCCGAAGTTCAATCCATGGTCCTCTTGCCCGATCACTTTTGATCGAAGGGACCACCCCACCAGTATCCGACATAGCGGATTCGCCGCATTGGTTTTAGACCCAATCGTCGATGGATTTCACCTCACCAGAGTCCTGATGGACGGCTGCAGCAGCCTGAACCTGCTTTATCAGGACACAGTGCGCAAGATGGGCATAGACCCCTCAAGGATTAAACCTACAAAGACGACCTTCAAAGGCGTCATACCAGGTGTAGAGGCCAATTGTACCGGCTCAGTCACACTGGAAGTGGTCTTCGGATCCCTGGATAACTTCCGATGCGAGGAGTTAATCTTCGACATAGTCCCGTTCCGCAGCGGCTATCACGCTCTGCTTGGACGGACCGCATTTGCAAAGTTCAACGCGGTGCCACATTACGCATACCTCAAGCTCAAGATGCCAGGCCCTCGAGGAGTCATCACGGTCAACGGAAACACTGAACGCTCCCTCCGAACGGAGGAACACACAGCGGCTCTCGCGGCAGAAGTACAAAGCAGCCTCTTAAGGCAATTTTCGAGTCCGGCTGTTAAGCGACCGGGCACGGCCAAACGCGCCCGGAGTAACCTACAACAAGACCACCTGGCACGTTCCGAGCACGCGTAGCAATGCGGCCCCAACCCCGGCCCCTCCCAAGTTGCAAGATTGGTCCTTCGCATACATCATTATGCTCTGGAGATACCATGGGCATAGGGGGAGGGGCACGGCCACCACAGGCCCAGAATGCGGCTTAACCGCACCAAGGGCTCCCAAGTGCGTGACTCTTTTTATTTTTTTTTTATTTTTTTTACGCACAGGACTCCGTTCACCAGAAGCCCTGTCCGGCAGTAGACCTGCCGAACACATGATGCAATAGCCAGGGGATAAGAGGGGCTACGCCGAGTATCCAGGTGGTCTCCATTACGAGCATTAAATCCATTTTCATACACCAATCCGCAGCCTACCCCTGGAGGGCGACATGTTCAATAGTCTTACCCCTTGCTTACCGCACTATTTGTATCACTCTGCATTCATCGCAGAATTACTTGAAAAAACAATGCATCGCTTTTCGCTTATAATTGCATTTCTTTCTTATATATATGTTCATTTATGACATCTTGCATCCGTACACTTTGGTACGGCCGAATACACCAGGGGCTTAAATTCCCCGCATTATGGTGTGATAAGTCCGAACACTTTCACAAGTGCGGCACCCCAAACTTATAGCATTATATGCATCGGCTCCGAATCATGTCTTGGGTCAATAGTTGGGTTTGCCCGGCTCCCATGTTTTGGTACCTTACGTTCCGTTTTATCGGCTAAGGTAGCACTGGGAGAACCACTGCGATTGCGCTCCGGTTGAGCTGGGCGAGCGCCTCAGTGGAGAAAGCTAAAACTGACCGTCATGATAAGGCGAGAGCTGGTCGCTGTTCAAGAGGTTTTCTCGAGTCCCTAAAAACGTATGCCACTTAGAGCGAGGAACCGGCTTCGTCCGGCCCAGGCGTGGATAGCGCCCCGAACTCGGTCTTCCGAACACTAGGGGCTTCGCCGAAATTTAAAATTATAGAATTCTATGGCTAAGTGAGAGTGTTCAAGCATTATAAGTCCGGTTGCCTCGTTCGTTGTGTTGAGCGCCTCCCTAGATGGACCCAAACATGGGAAAAAGAGCGCTCAAGTTTATCCCGAACACCCCAGCACTAGTGGCATGGGGGCTGAAGCCGACGACTTGCCATCTCTCAGATTTGAAAAATGGCCGCACAGAAGGTAATATTTTAAATTAAAAAGCGTTGCTTAGCACATATGAACAAGGTTTTCAGCGCACAGGATAACAAAATGCGAGTCTACTCAAATATTACATCTTTCGAGCACTCATCCGCAATCATGCGGGCACCCTTCAGGACACTCTTATAATACATTTCGGGTGTACGATACTCCTTGCCCGCCAGCGGCGCGTCCGTCAGCAGCTTCTCAGCGTCCATCCTGCCCCAGTGCACCTTTGCACGGGCAAGGGCCCGACGGGCACCTTCAATGCAGGCGGAATGCTTGACGACCTCCACCCAGGGACACGCGTCCACCAGCCGCCGTACAAGGCCAAAGTAGCTCCCAGGCATGGCCTCGTCGGGCCACAACCGAACTATGAGGCCCTTCACAGCCTGTTCGGCTACCTTGTGGAGCTCGACCAGCTGCTTTAGCTGGTCGCTAAGGGGCACTGGATGTCCGGCCTCAGCATACTGAGACCAGAAGACCTTCTCCGTCGAGCTCCCCTCCTCGGCCCGGTAGAAAGCGGCAGCATCTGACACGCTGCGGGGCAGATCCGCGAATGCTCCTGGAGAGCTCCGAATTCGGGTAAGTAATAGGTAATTCACATTCACATGCTTGCTTTGCATGAAAAATGCCTTACCCGCTGCTATTTTCTTCAAATCCTCGACCTCCTGGAGGGCCTTGTGGGCTTCGGCCTTAGCGGCTTTGGCGCTCTCAAGAGCCGATGCAAGCTCGGACTCTCGAGTCCTTGAGTCGCGCTCCAAACCCTCATGTTTTTCCATGAGAGCCTGGAGCTCTTGCTGCACCTCCGCCACCCGCGCCTCCTGCTTCTCCCGCTCGGCTCGCTCTGTGGCCGCATTGCATTCGGCCGCAGACACCGCCTCCTTCAGGGTCGCCACCTCGTTCGTGGCCCCTGTAGTACCCATGTTATCCTTGTTATTTCTCTTGCAACCAAAATCCTTTTCTGTAAGGTACAAATTTAATACGGTGTTACTCACCTTCTTTGTCCTCGAGTTGCTTCTTGGCACGCCCAAGCTCGCTCTCGGACCACTCGAGGTTCTGCTTCAAAGCATCGACATCCGCAGTCAGTGCGGCAGAGGTTAGTAGCGCAGCCTGCAATCCCATATTGACATATTTTTTAGACCTCCTGCGTATATCTTTTTAGATCCTCAGTCCGGCTTTTCTTTCCGAACACCGAACCGAGCATCAGGGGCTACTATCTATGTGGTATTATATTACATATTTTAAATATCTTACCTCAAAGCCCGTTAGAAGGCTGCTGCAGGCCTCGGTCAGCCCGCTCTTGGCGAGCTGAACCTTCTGAATCACCGCACTCATGATAGTGCGGTGTTCTTCCTCGATGGAAGCGCCGTTGAGCGCCTCCAACAAGTTATCCGGCGCCTCCGGTTGGACGGTGGCCGCCGGTGTCACAGTCTTGCCCTTCTTGCGAAGGGGTCGCCTGCCGGACTCCGGAACCACTGCAGGTTCCGGTACGGAGTCCGGTACCAAGTCCGGGAGGTTGCCCTGTGGCACCTCCGGAGCCTCCCCCTCCTGGCGGGTCCCCTCCTGGGATCCCACCTCGGCGTCATCAGCGTCACGAGGGGTGGAGACGGTCGGAAGGGAATCCATATCCGACATAGCCAAGGACCCGCTCGACGAAGCGGGAAGATCGTCCTTGGCCGGACTACAGGTTGTATGCGGCATTAGAAGGACACCACGTGGCAAAAAGAGAAATTATAAATCATCCAGGAATTCGGACACTTATGATCTTGCCAGGGGCTTGGCCCTTGAGGGCCACTCCTCGTCGCCGTCGTCGGCGTTGGCGGAGCAGTCCAGAGGGAGGGTCCGTCCTTTCTTGGACCCTTCTGCCACGCCCGTTGGGGAGGCCTTCCTCTTCTTCTCTCCCTCGGCTGGGGGAGAGGCCTCTTTCTCCTCCTCCTCGGGGGAGGAGTCCGCCTCGGAGTCATCGGACGATGAGGCCGATACCACCTGGCGCCGGGAACTCCTTCAGGTTCCCGTGGCCTTTTTCTTGGCCTTCTTCTCCGGCACCACGTAAAGTGTCGGGACCAGCAGCCCCGTCAAACGGGTGTCCGCTAGATCTTCTGGAAGGGGAGCTGGACAGTTAACCTGTCTGGACGTCTTCTGCCAGTCCTGTTAAAGGCATTGGGAGTTTTGTGATCCCACATAGAGTCAAACTGTGAAAGAAATGAGTGTCCCATAAAGGATAACATAGCTTACCTCGTCGGCCGGGCACTGCATGCTGAATCCGCGATCTTCAGTTGCGGATGCGGGGGCTTCTACGCCCTTGAACAGCACCCTCCAGGCAGCTTCGTACATCGTGTCGAAGAGCCCACTCAGGGTCGGGTGCTGTGCCGGATCAAACTCCCACAGATTGAAGGCCCGTTGTTGGCAGGGGAGAATCCGGCGGACGAGCATGACCTGGATCACGTTGACAATCTTAAGCTTCTTGTTCACCAGGGTCTGGAGACAGGACTGGAGTCCGGTCAGCTCCTCCGAACTACCCCATAGCAAGCCCTTCTCTTTCCAGGAGGTGAGCTACATGGGGGTACCAGATTTGAACTCGGGGGCCGCTGCCCATTTAGGGTCACGCGGCTCGGTGATGTAGAACCACCCCGATTGCCCCCCTTTGATGGACTCCACGAAGGCGCCCTCAAGCCAGGTGACGTTGGGCATTTTTCCCACCATGGCGCCTCCGCACTCCTCTTGGACGCCCTTCACCACCTTTGGCTTGACATTGAAGGTCTTTAGCCACAAGCCAAAGTGAGGCTGGATGCAGAGGAAGGCCTCGCACACGACGATAAACGCCGAGATGTTGAGGATGTTTGGCGCCAGATCCTGGAAGTCTAGGCCGTAGTAGTACATGAGCCCCCGGACGAAGGGATGAAGTGGGAAGCCCAGTCCATGGAGGAAGTGGGGAAGAAATATGACCCTCTCATGGGGCCTGGGGGTGGGGATGAGCTGCCCCTCGTCGGGCAGCCGGTGCGTGATGTCGCTGGACAGGTATCCGGCGCCGCGCAGCTTCTCGATGTGCCCCTCCGTAATGGAGGAGGCCTTCCACTTGCCTCCCGCTCCGGACATGGCTGGAGAAGGTTGAGGCGAGATGTGCGGACTTGGGCGCTGGAGCTCGAGTGCGCGGAGATGGATAAGCAAAGGAGGAAGAAGGCGGATCCTTATCCCCTTATATATGGGCGGACGAAGACTATGCGTCCCCACCGGACTGGTAAAACTCGCTTATCTCCCAAGCGCCGCAATAAATGGCGCGGTTGGGTTACCCACGTTCGTATTGATGGGAATCCCGGAATAAGGGGAACACGATCTCTGCTTTGACAAGATGTGCCAAGGAAACCACTTCGCTAAACGCGCTGAGGTGGTATAATAAAAACAATTCAAGTAAAGGCTTGGTGGTGGTGTGACGTCACGCCACAAAATACGTCAGCAGATTGAACTTGTGTACATATTATTCTCTCTACGGTGGTATGTGGAATTTATTTTACAGAGCCGGACACTATCCTGGTGTTCACAATCTTCTATGAATTATTCGGAGGAGGAACCCGCCTTGCAATGCCGAAGACAATATGCGCGCCGGACTCGTTGTCATTGAAGCCCGGTTCAGGGGCTACTGAGGGAGTCCTGGACTAGGGGGTGTCCGAATAGCCGGACTATCATCATCGGCCGGACTCCAAGACTATGAAGATACAAGATTGAAGACTTCGTCCCGTGTTCGTATGGGACTTTCCTTGGCGTGGAAGGCAAGCTTGGCAATACGGATATGTAGATCTCCTACCATTGTAACCGACTCTGTGTAACCCTAGCCCTCTCCGGTGTCTATATAAACCGGAGGGTTTTAGTCCGTAGGACGAACAACCATTACAACAATCATACCATAGGCTAGCTTCTAGGGTTTAGCCTCCTTGATCTTGTGGTAGATCCACTCTTGTACTACCCATATCATCAATATTAATCAAGCAGGAGTAGGGTTTTACCTCCATCGAGAGGGCCCGAACCTGGGTAAAAACATCGTGTCCCTTGTCTCCTGTTACCATCCGCCTAGATGCACAGTTCGGGACCCCCTACCCGAGATCCGCCGGTTTTGACACTGACAAGGACACTCATCCTAACACTTATGCAAAATTGATGACTTAGATGTGCAATACGCGAAGAAACATTTTTCTTCAATCGATGAAGACTAACACTAAGTGTGAAGAAATTCGCTCACAACCCTCCATTCCCAAGACCTCCGTTGGCATCTGGCCAATTGGCAGATCCCACTAGCCTCAAGCGCGGTGAGGATTATCCTGATGAATGGGCCAAGCACCAGGCCAAACCAGCCAAACAGGCAAAAGAAGCAGTGAGGAAATTCAATGAAGACTTGGCTGCTGTTGCTACCACTGTTGAGGCCTCTACAAGCAAGCCGAAGAAGGCCATGGCTAAGAAGCCTGCTGACAAGCCAAGTGCTTCACCCTCAATGCCTTCACGGCCAAGTTCCTCAGCAATGCCCTCACGTCCAGATTCTTCAAAGCCCTCACGGCCAACTCCTTAATCTGCTCCTCCTTCAAAGTCCTCAGCTCCTCCAACAAAGTCCTCAGCTGCTCCAACTAAATCCTCTGCACCTGTGCATCTCGCCATGTGTCAAAGGACTACAGGCATCTCAATTGCCTCAGGAGCTTCTACAAGTTTCTCAGCTGCACCAAATTCCTCAACTGGCCCCTCTCTGCTGAAGAAAAAGGCCAATGCTGGACAAGGCTCTCGACCAAGTCCTCATAAGAAGCAGGTCGCCTTTCAAGTGCCATCTGATGATGACGAGGTTGATGATGAAGAACTTGCCGAAATCATCAGAGACAGGCAGGCTAGGGCCGCTAGAGACAAAGGCAGTAATGTGCCAATGATACTGGATCCAAAGTTGATCCTAGATTTCATCGATCTATGGCACAAGGACCCGAACACACATTTGCCGGAGATGAACCTCACTCCTAGTCAAAGTCATGTTTTGACTGCCTTCATTGAAGAAGAAAAATGGAAATATGAAGAAGGAAGAAGAGTGAAGAAAACGCAGTACAAGAAAGAGTGCTTTCTGAGGGAAAACGTCTGAAGCTTTCTCCTGAAGCACTCGTTGCCTTACAAGCTGAGATCAAGCAACTGAGTGATGAATTTGATCGCTAGTATGCTGACTGGCTTGGAGGCAAAGTCAGATTTTTGAAGATTACTGATAAATTCACTTCAAATGTTGCAGCCCCAACGCAATAAGAAAATCCTCAGGCTGAAGCATCTGCACAGCCTACTGAAGAACATGCCAGCACCGCTGATGACAATCATGCTGCTGAAGAAAATGAAAGTACCAGGGCTGATGACTGCATTCCAGCCGCTGAAGAAATTGCCAGGGCATCCACTAGTGTTGCGCCTGAAGAAAATGAAGAAGTCAGGGCAACTGCATCAGTTGTGCCTGAAGAAAATGAACCAATTTCCTCTGCTCCTCCTGCATCAACGCCAACTCCAATCCTTCCATCTGCATCAGATGTGAAAAAGACCAAGGCTGCAGAGCATGCAGCTGTGAAGAAAAGGAAGGCATCAACTTCATCAGATTCTTCTGCCCCGAAGAAGATGAAGCCTTTGACAAGCTCAATTGACAACCCAATTGATGTCGTTCCTGTCTCATTCATGCCATCAAAGGACCTTGTTCCTTTTGATGAAGATTATGTGATTCCAAGTGAATCAGATGAAGAGAATCCTTCCGCTGCTTCGTCAGAGCAGTTGGATGAAGAAATTGAAGTGGATGCAATCCCTTCAACACCAGTTGTCTCCTCGCCTATGCCTCAGTTCACTGTTGAAGAGGCCGGCGTTGAAGAAATGGAAGATGAAGATATGAACATTGGCTGTACCACACCCGTGCTGAATGATGACTTTTGGGAAAGTCAACACCCCAACTCTCCACAGTTCACCCCACTTCAACAAATTCCTCAGTCCCCTGTTGCTACTGAAGTACAAATGGGATCTGAAGAACCTTGTGCAACCCCATCTGTCCATGAAGAAATTCCAGCCACTAGTGCTGATGAAAATGTTAACGAACAATTGAAGACCTAGGCTGCAGCTGAAGAAGAGCCTGAAATTCCTCAGCCTGTTGATCCTGAGATTGAGATTCCTGAGGTGGTGATGCAATTGACTAATACTCCTCAGCCAAGCCAAAGGATCCCTTCTCGAAGAAGCAAAAATTCAAGGCTCATGATTTCTTCGGCGAGCACGTATTCTTCACTGATTATAATCCCTATGATTCTGCTTGTCTTAGAAGGAAGCGCTTCTGGACTGCCAGCCAAGCCAATTTCTATTCTGCACTGCTTTTCAACAAAGACAAAGTCTTCGACCATGAGCATATTCCTCACGTGGGAATAGAATCAATGCCTTGCTTTTCTCCAGTCCTCAGTGTGCTTCATGATGCAGGACTGCTCAACTTTTGCTCTGACATTGTTGACTGGAATGAAGAGCTTATTCTTCAGTTCTATGCAACTCTACACGTCACAGGTGATGCTGACGATATCAACACTTGGGTGTTGGACTGGATGACTGAAAATACTCATTACAAAGCACCGGCCTCTAAATTACTTCATACCCTGCCAATCAGTCCTCCACCTGAAGGTGCTCGTTGTCTGTACCAAGAACCTGAACTCACTTCTTACATGCAAGTGCTAATGAAGCCTCTGAAGCCCGTTCAAGCCCCAAGGACCAAATTCCTCATGAAGGAATTGATGTATGTGCCAAGAACAGTCTATCGCATTCTGACGAAGACTTTGAGTCCTATCAAAGGCCACGACTCATCTGATGAGGAAATTGTTGGCATCATGAAGAATCTGCTATTCAACATCATGCATGGCATCCCTGTCAATTATCATCATTTCTTCATGAGGACTCTGGCAAATGGTGCACTTTCTCCGTTTGAGCTGAAGCCTTATGCTCCTTGGATTATGAGATTCCTCAGAACAAGGTCTTCACTCAACTACAAAGCTGATTTTCAGAATCACCTCAGCTACTTGCCCCCGATTGAAGTCCACAAGCGGACATATTCCTCAGCTGATGAGAAGGGAAAGGCACCGACAGTTATTGATGAAGGCATTCGTCCATTGGATGGTCAGTTTCGCAAAGCTGCATCCTATTCCACCAATGACGACTCTGCCACTCATGATTCTGCTGCCAATGCACCCAAGTCAAATCCTCAAGCCACTGCTCCTCGTGTGATGACTGACCGTGAGCTACTTCTTAGTCTTCACCAGAAGGTGGATCAAAACCACAAATGGGTTAAGCGTCAGTTTGGTTCTATTCTTCACAACATGACTGCTACACATAATACAGTGAAGAAAAACCACTACTACCTCCATGAAGTCTTCGATCGCACCTGGGCTATTCTGTCACATGTATATGGTGAAGAAGATCTAAAGAAAATGGGTTTCAAGGAAGATTTTGACTGATCTGCTCCTCCACCGAAGAAATACAAGAAGGTCAAGGTTCCTTCCTTGGTAGCCAGTTCATATTCTTCATCACGCGATACGGACGAGTATGAAGAGTTGGACGACACTGCGGCAGGCCCTACAACGACACACGACTTCAACAACACTGGCGCTCCTTCATCGTCATGATATTCTTCAGGGGCTTTAGTCCTCATTTCAACCCTTTTGGTCATTCGATGACAAAGGAGGAGAAATTTGGGTTAGTCTTCAAGCGGGTCTATCTTATATGGCGTTTTTTTGCTAAGTTACAACTCTTGTTCTTTTGATGAATTTGCTGGATCGAGTTGTAAACTTAAACTCTATGGTGGCCTGATACTTTTGCTGAGATTTCTGCATGCTTATTCCTCATTAATGTCAATGCACTCATGCTGAATTACATAAGTCACCATATTTCATCATGCATTTCAAATTCTTCATATTATATGTCAAATGCGTGTATGCATTACAAGATATAGGGGGAGATCTCCATGATTATACTCTTCAAGTGTGCATTGCTTTAAAAGCAAATTACTCACTATGCACATCTTCAGGGGGAGTTCTTCTATATCTTGCAATCAAATTCCTCAATATAAGTATTTACACTTCATATGTTTATCCCCGTTGAAAACTTAACCTATATTGTCATCAATCACCAAAAAGGGGGAGATTGTAAGTGCATCTAGTGCCCCTTAGTGATTTTGGTGTATTGAAGACTTATAGGTTAAGGGACAGATGCGTTTGTGAGTGTACACAGGTCTATAAGTCTATGAGGAGTTTGATATTTACAAAGAAAGTCGACCCCTAAAAGTGAAGTTCTTTGACTGAAGACTTTGGATTTCTGAAGACTTTTTGAAGACTTTGAAAGTGAAGAAATTGGTGTGACCATGAAGACTTGGAATTCATTCGAGGAACATGAAGCATGAAGACTTTTGTTTTCATAGTTTCATTTTCTCTTTCTTGAGTCGTAGGAAACGCCATACTGTTAAAGGGGTCGAGGAAATACTAAGGAAAATTTTCCATGTGATGCTCAACTCAAAATCCTACACCTACCAATCCCTTCGAGTGAAGCCATTGGAAATCTCATACAGTTCGGTCAATTTCTTCAGTGACAGAGACGAAGTTCTTCTGGTCGCTGAGGAATTTGTTCTGACTGAGGAGTTAGGAATTCGCCAGTGCGGATTGCCTACATAGTGAGGAACATGATAGCCCTGAGGAATTTGAGAGTCAAATTTCCGGCCGGTGCTGTGCTATGCGCCAGCTATCCCAAAATATCTACCCACCTAACGGTCATATCATTGAAGGGCATTTATGTCTTATCATGTCAGGCTGCTCCCGAGGCTATAAATAGCCACCCCCTACAACCACTAGCTGGTTGGCTGCTCCGAGAGAAACTGACACTTGTCATTTGAGAGCATCCCATCCTCCGAGGACTTTGAGCGAAAATCATCAAGTGAGGAAAACCCAAACCCAACACCTACAAACCTAAAGTGATTGAGCATCACTGAAGAGATTGATCATGCATGGATTCGACGCTTGTTACCTTTGAAGATTGTGCTTCTTCCAGACGGTTAGGCGTCATGGTCTAGAGCATCCAAGAGGAATTGTGGATCGTCGAGTGACCTAGTCTGTGAAGGTTTGGAAGTCACCTGAAGACTTACCACGAGTGATTGGACGAGGTCTGTGTGACCTTAGCTCAAGGAGAATACACAGAGGACTGTGTGTCCGGGACTGTGTGTCCTCAGGTTTAAATACCTAGCCGCTCCGACCAGACGTACAACTGAGACAACAGTTGGAACTGGTCTACCAAATCATTGTCTTCACCAAGCTTACTGGTTCTATTTCCTCAACTCTTTCATTTCCTCATTTCAGTTGTTGTCTGCTTGTTCATATCTGTTTGAAGACTTTGACTGAAGACTTTCTCAAGTTCCTCAGTTCAATTTCTTCTGTCTATCTGTCTTCATCCTGTGTTATCATGTGTTTATGCTTTCTGTACTATGTGCTTGTCTTCATTTCATCATGATGACTATGCTTGTGTTCTGTTGTGTTTACTTTTGAGTACTTATTCCACTGCAAGTAGTTCTTCACTAAGGAATTTCCTCACCAGCAAATTCCTCAATGAAGATTTCATAAAAATCGCCTATTCACCCCCCTCTAGTCGATATAACGCACTTTCATATTCAAGAAGGGTCTACCAAATATAATGGGACAAAAGTCATCTTGTGGGGAACCAAGAACAAGAAAATCAGCAGGATATTTAACTTTCCTACACAAGACTTCAACATCTCTAACAATCCCAACTAGTGAAATATAATCTCTATTGGCAAGCTTAATTGTAATATCAATACCTTCTAACTCAGCAGGTGCAATATGATGCATAATTTCTTCGTATAAAGAATGAGGTATTGCACTCGCACTAGCACCCATATCACATAAGCCATGATAGCAATGACCTCCTATTTTAACGGAAATAACAGGCATGCCTACAACAGGTCTATGTTTATTTTTAGTATCGGGTCTAGCAATTCTAGCAGCTTCATCACAGAAGTAAATAACATGCCCATCAATATTATCGGCCAAGAGATCTTTAACCATAGCAATACGAGGTTCAACTTTAATTTGCTCAGGGGGTGTAGGTGTTTGATGACCCACAAGTGTAGGGGATCTGTCGTAGTCCTTTCGATAAGTAAGAGTGTCGAACCCAACGAGGAGCAGAAGGAAATGATAAGCGGTTTTCAGTAAGGTTTTCTCTGCAAGCACTGAAATTGTAGGTAATAGATAGTTTTGTGATAAGATAAATTGTAACAAGTAACAAGTAAATAAAGTAAATAAAGTGCAGCAAGGTGGCCCAATCCTTTATATAGCAAAGGATAAGCCTGGACAATTTCTAATAATGAGAAAGGAGCTCCCGAGGACACATGGGAATTATCGACAAGCTAGTTTTCATCACGTTCATATGATTCGCGTTCGGTACTTTGATAATTTGATATGTGGGTGGACCGGTGCTTGGGTACTGCCTTAGTTGGACAAGCATCCCACTTATGATTAACCCCTATTGCAAGCATCCGCAACTACAAAAGAAGTATTACGGTAAACCTAACCACATCATTAAACATATGGATCCAAATCAGCCCCTAACGAAGCAACGCATAAACTAGGGTTTAAGCTTTTGTCACTCTAGCAACCCATCATCTACTTATTACTTCCCTATGCCTTCCTCTAGGCCCAAATAATGGTGAAGTGTCATGTAGTCGACGTTCACATAACACCACTAGATGAAAAGACAACATACATCTCACCAAAATATCGAACGAATACCAAATTCACATGACTACTAATAGCAAGACTTCACCCATGTCCTCAGGAACAAACGTAACTACTCACAAAGCATATTCATGTTCATAATCAGAGGAGTAATAATATGCATAAAGGATCTGATCATATGATCTTCCACCAAGTAAACCAATTAGCATCAACTACAAGGAGTAATCAACACTACTAGCAACCCACAGGTACCAATTTGTGGTTTGGATACAAGATTGGATACAAGAGATGAACTAGGGTTTTGAGAGGAGATGGTGCTGGTGAAGATGTTGATGGAGATTGACCCCCTCCCGATGAGAGGGTCGTTAGTGATGACGTTGGTGATGATTTCCCCCTCCTGGAGGGAAGTGTCCCTGGCAGAACAGCTCCGCCGGAGCCCTAGATTGATTCCGCCAAGGTTCCGCCTCGTGGCGGCGGAGTTTCATCCCGGAAGCTTGCCCACAATTTTTTCCAGGGTAAAAGCCTTCATATAGCAGAAGATGGACACCGGGGGGCCACCAGGGGGCCCAGGAGACAGGGGGCGCGCCCAGTAGGGGTGGGCGCGCCCCCACCCTCCTGGCCACGGTGTGGGCCCCCTGATGTATTTCTTTCGCTCAATAATTCTTATTAATTCCAAAATTAGGTTTCCTAGAGTTTCAGGATTTTTGGAGCAGTGCAGAATAGGTTTCCAATGTTTGCTCCTTTTCCAGCCAGAATTCCAGCTGCCGGCATTCCCCCTCTTCATGGTAAATCTTGTAAAATAAGAGAGAATAGCCATAAGTATTGAGATATAATGTGTAATAACAGCCCATAATGCAATAAATATTGATATAAAAGCATGATGCAAAATGGACGTATCAGTGTTCTAGTATTACTCTTACGAACCACAGTTGAAGTTTTAGCATGATCCGTTATTCTAACAGGGAAAGGTGGTTTCTCAATATAAGCGGTAGGAACACTAGGATTAACATTCTAAGTGATAGCCTTTTCTTCAACTTTAATAGGTTCAACTACTTTCACTTCAATGGTAGGATGATATTTAAACCACTTCTCCTTAGGGAGATCGACATGAGTAGCAAATGATTCACAGAAATAAGCTACTATCTTAGTGTCAAGTCCATATTTAGTGCTAAATTCATGAAAAACATCGGCATCCATAAAAGATTTAACACAATCAAACTTAGGTGCCATACCTAACTCCTTACCTTTGTCGATATCCCAATCTTCAGAGTTGCGTTTAATTCTTTCCAATAAATCCCATCTGAATTCAATAGTCTTCATCATAAAAGAAACAGTATAAGAAGTATCGAGCATGGAGCAATTGTTGAGAGAAAGCCGAGCATAAATTTTTTGAATAATAATTTCTCTTGAGAGCTCATGATTGGAGCATGAATATAACATTAACTTAAGCCTCCCCCAAGCTCGAGCGATGCTTTCTCCTTCGCGAGGCCAAAAATTATATATATAATTAAGATCACGATGAACCTGATGCATAGGATAAAACTTTTGATGAAATTCCAATTTCAATCGGTTGTAGTTCCACGATCCCATATCATCACATAGCGTAAACCATGTCAATGCCTCTCCCTTCAAAGATAAAGGGAAGACCTTCTTCTTGATAACATCCTTGGGCATACCTGCAAGCTTAAATAATCCACAAACTTCATCCACATAGATTAGGTACAAATCGGGATGCAATGTTCCATCTCGTGTAAAGGGATTAGCTAGCAGTTTCTCTATCATACCCGAAGGAATTTTAAAGTAAACATTTTCAGTAGATTCAGTAGGTTGAGGAGCAACTCTTTGCTCTACTGGTCGGGGTGAAGATACCCCGAACAAGCCCCTCAAAGGATTACTTTCCATAGTAGCAAGTGATAGTAAATTTCAGCACACTATATAAATTTTTCCTTACCAATTTCCACTTACCAAAGGCACTTCACTCCCCGGCAACGGTGCTAGAAAAGAGTCTTGATGACCCACAAGTATAGGGGATCTATCGTAGTCCTTTCGATAAGTAAGAGTGTCGAACCCAACGAGGAGCAGAAGGAAATGACGAGCGGTTTTCAGTAAGGTATTCTCTGCAAGCACTGAAATTATCGGTAACAGATAGTTTTGTGATAAGGTAATTTGTAACGGGTAACAAGCAACAAAAGTAAAAAAGGTGCAGCAAGGTGGCCCAATCCTTTTTGTAGCAAAGGACAAGCCTGGACAAACTCTTATATAAAGGAAAACGCTCCTGAGGACACATGGGAATTATCGTCAAGCTAGTTTTAATCACGCTCATATGATTCACGTTTGTTACTTTGATATGATATGTGGGTGGACCAGTGCTTGGATGCTTCCCTTCCTTGGACAAGGATCCCACTTATGATTAACTACCCTCGCAAGCATCCGCGACTATGAAAGAAGAATTAAGGTAAACCTAACCATAGCATGAAACATATGGATCCAAATCAGCCCCTTACGAAGCAACGCATAAACTAGGGTTTAAGCTTCTGTCACTCTAGCAACCCATCATCTACTTATTGCTTCCTAATGCCTTCCCCTGGGCCCAAATAATGGTGAACTTTCATGTAGTCGACATTCACATAACACCACTGGAGGAAAGACAACATACATCTTATCAAAATATCGAACGAATACCAAATTCACATGACTACTTATAGCAAGACTTCTCCCATGTCCTCATGAACAAATGTAACTACTCACAAATCATATTCATGTTCATAATCAGAGGGGTATTAATATGCATTAAGGATCTGAACATATAATCTTCCACTGAATAAACCAACTAGCATCAACTACAAGGAGTAATCAACACTACTAGCAACCCACACGTACCAATCTGAGGTTTTGAGACAAAGATCGGATACAAGAAATGAACTAGGGTTTGAGAGGAGATGGTGTTGGTGAAGATGTTGATGGAGATTGACCCCCTCCAGATGAGAGGATCGATGGTGATGACGATGGTGACAATTTCCCCCTCCCGGAGGGATATTTCCCCGGCAGAACAGCTCTGCCAGAGCCCTAGATTGGTCCCGCCAAGGTTCCGCCTCGAGACGGCGGCGCTTCATCCCGAAAGCTTCCTTCTAATTTTTTTTCCAGGGCAAAAGACTTCATATAGCAAAAGATGGGCACCAGAGGCCTGCCAGGGGGGCCATGAGACAGGGGGCGCGCCCAGGGGGTAGGGCGTGCCCCCCACCCTTGTGGCCAGGGTGTGGGCCCCCTCTGGTTGATTCTTTCACTAGTATTTTTTATTAATTCCAAAATGTGCCTTCGTGAAGTTTCAGGACTTTTGGAGTTGTGCAGAATAGGTCTCTAATATTTGCTCCTTTTCCAGCCTAGAATTCCAGCTGCTGGCATTCTCCCTCTTTATGTAAACCTTGTAAAATAAGAGAGAAAAGGCATAAGTATTGTGACATAATGTGTAATAATAGCCCATAATGCAATAAATATCAATATCAAAGCATGATGCAAAATGGATGTATCAATGCTCAACCCCTTAGTGCAAAAGAACGTAACGTTATATTGCCCCTTGTGATGCAGACCTTTATTATGCAGTCTGTCGCTTTTATTCTTTACCATCACAAGTTCGTACAACGCTCAATTTTCTCTTAGACTAAATGATATCACACTTTTAGAAGCAATTTTTATTGCCTTATTGCACCAATGACAACTTACTTGATGGATCTTGCTCAATCCTTAGGTAGGTATGGTGGACTCTGAAAACAAGATTTGGGTTTAAGGGTTTTTGGATGCACAAGTAGTATCTCTACTTGGTGCAGAATTTTTGGCTAGCAAAGATAGGGGGCAAGCACCACATGTTGAAGGATCTATGACAATATAACTTCTATGTGAATATGAACAAACATAAATCATTACATTGTCTTCCTCGTCCAATGTCAACATTTTTGGCATATAATATTTTGATGGGGGCTCACAATCACAAAAGATTTCCAAGATTGTGTATTTGCATGTGAAAGTTCTCTTCCTTATACTAATTATTCGTGAATTACTTGTATGACCAATATTGTGATTGTCAAGCCTCAAAAGATTTCAATTTCTAAACCCAATGCGAAGCTACCACTAGGCATGATATGAATATATAATTTCAACTTCATGATATTCAATTCATTCAACAATTTACTCATAGGATATAAGTGAAGCACAAGAGTAAATGACAAGCTACTCCAAAAAGATACAAGTGAAGATCAAGCGAGTAGTTATGTAAATGGGTAGCTATTTGAGGACTCTCTTTTATTTAAAAATTTCAGATCTAAATATTTTATTAAAACAGCAAGCAAAATGAAAATAAAATGACATTTCAAGCATAGCACAACTCATGTGAAGAAGCAAGAACTTAGGCTCAACCGATACTAACCGATAATTCTTGAAGAAGAAATGTGGGATGCCTACCGGGGCACCCCAAAGCTTAGATGCTTGAGACTTCTTGGAATATTAACTTGGGATGCCTTGGGCATCCCCATTCTCATATCACGGTTTCCCTAAATCTCAAAAACTTCATCCACACAAACTCAACAAGAACTCGTGAGATAAGTTAGTATAAACCAATACAGAAACCTTATCGTTCTCTTCTATAGCAAGTCACTAAAATTATTATTAAACATTGCATAGTAAATGCCTCTGCATATTTAAAAGTCCTATCCTCAAATAGAACCATTAAACAAGCAAACATATGCAAACAATGCAACCATAACAACAATCTGCCAAAACAGTACAGTCTGTAAAGAATGCAAGATTCATCATACTTCCCTAACCCCAAAAATTATGAGAAAAATACCAAACTGTAGGAAATTTATCAGAGCTTATTTTGCAAAAGGTTTCAAAAATTTATCATATTCTGAATTTTCTAGGGAATGTTTGCAACATCATTGAACTTTCTGTTTTGAAACAGCAACATGTAAACTTGGAAAATAAGCATGGCAAAGGCTATCATTGCCACTTTTATTGAAATTAAAGATGCAAAACATTATCTAAATAACAGCAAGCAAATCCTAACAAAATAAATTTATGCTACAAGCAAAACTCATATCATGTGACGAATGAAAACATAGCTCCAAAGGAGGTTACCGATAATGTTGGAGACAAAAGAGGGGATGCCTTCCGGGGCATCCCCAAGCTTAGTTGCTTGGATCTTCCTTGGATATTAACTTGGGGTGCCTTGGGCATCCCCAAGCTTAGTTGCTTGGATCTTCCTTGGATATTAACTTGGGGTGCCTTGGGAATCCCCAAGCTTATGGTTTTTTCACTCCTTATTCTCCTGATATCGACATCTCACCCGAAACTTGAAAACTTCAATCACACAAAACTTAACGGAACTTTGTGAGATAGGTTAGTATGATAAAGAGCAAACCATTTCACTTTTGGTACTTTCAAAGACAAGATTCATAATTGTTTCCACACAATTCCTACTGTATCACATCATTTCCACAATTTATATTGAGCAATATAAGCCATAGAAACTAGGGAACAAGCAAACTATGCATTGAAAACAGAATCTGTCAAAAACAGAACAATCTGTAGTAATCTGTACTCAAACCATACTTCTTCTACTCCAAAAATTATGAATAAATTGGACCACGTGAGAAATTTGTATATTAATCTTCTGCAAAAAGAATCAACTCAAAATCACTCTTCTGTTAAAAATGAGAGTTATTTTCGTGAGCTGAAAAGTTTATGTTTTTCAGCAAGATCAAATCAACCATCACCCAACATGATCCCAAAGGCTTTACTTGGCACTTTATTGAAACAAAAACAACAAAACATGATTACCACAGTATCCTAATCATGTGAACACACAAAAACAGTATGTAAAAGTATTGGGTTGTCTCCCAACAAGCTTTTTTTAATGCCTTTTAGCTAGGCATGATGATTTCAATGATGCTCGCATAAAAGATAAAAGTTGAAACGAAACAAGAGCATCATAAATCATAAGCTCCTCTCTCATGATAATTTTCAGTAGCATCATGAATATATTCATCCATATAACCATCACATAAAGCATTCTTTTCATGATCCAAAAGCATAGAAGATTTATCACTCTTTCTGGCATACATGTCATCATAATCATCATCATAAGTAGCAACTTTGTTCTCATCATAGTCAATTGAAACCTCTTCCAAAATAGTGGATGTATCACTAAATAAATTCATAACCTCTCCAAATCCACTTTCATCAATATTGTAATAAGATTCAACACCCTCCAAAATAGTGGGATCACTACTACCTAGAGTTGACACTCTTCCAAACCCACTTTCATCATCGTAATCATCATAAATAGGAGGCATGCTATCATCATAATAAATTTTCTTATCAAAAGTAGAAGGAATCACATGATCATATTCATTATTCAAAGCATCCCCAAGCTTGGGACAAGCATTATTTTCAGCAATTAAATCTTCAAACATTTCATACTCATCAAACATAGCATCCCCAAGCTTGTGGTTTTGCATATGATAATAATCATTCTTATCAATAGTATGAATGGCACCAATGGTATAGCAAACATTATTATCATATTCTTCCAAGCAAGTGCCAAAAAATCTTCAAGGTCATGAGAGACATCATTGTCTTCCCAATCATAATCATCACAACAAGTAGTAGGCATCCCAAAATCATACTCAATATCATCATCCTCCATCAACATATTTGATTCACTTTCATGAGGAACAATGATGATAGGAGCAATATTACTTGGGAGAGTTACCTTTTTACCTCTCCTTTTTCTTCTTCACCACCTCACATGTGGGTTTAATCAATTTTTTCGAGCTTCTTGTTGAAGAGATTGATTGGATAGGAAACTCCTCCTCGTTACCTGATTCATCATAATAAACACTAGGAGGGTATTGGGAAATATTTTCCCTTTCATTAGTACTCTCTTCATTCTCTATTTGTTTTCTTGTCTTTAGATAGTTGGCAATATAAGGATTTTCAATGCAATTTACTGCACAAAACATATAAATTTCCTCTAGATCAAAATCAGGAACGCTATTGAGATTAAATTTTGGAATATCCTTAGATATACGTTTCATTTCTTCATACCCCAAAAGAAGACTAAGCTCTTTATGATGCTCAAGGGTAATCAAGTTATCACAATTTTTGGACACAATTTGATCATGAAACAAATAGCATTGGAGATTTAAATGACCACGTTCATTATAATGTTCACAAGGATGGCAAAAAATATTGAATCTTTCAGCATAATCATCTAGCCTCTCTTGCAACTTTTTCGTTTCTAAATATTGATGCTTCTTACAAAATCTATCTTCCCTTTATGGTGTGTGTGTGCACTCCCAATTTACTCCGCAAAAATTGACATTCTTATAGGAGACATCATTATCATGGCTAGTGCAATCATCATTAGCATTTTGGATATTCAAAGAATTCATACTAACAACATTGCCATCATGCTCATCATTCATGCCAACCATTTTTATTAAATTCTTCTTCAATCAATTGAGCACTATTATCCGAACCATCATTTTCAAGAAAAATATTATAAAGATGATCAATAATATGATGCAACCTCAATTCCATTTTTATGTAGTTCTCTTTTATAAACCAAACTAGTGATAAAACAAGAAACTAAAAGATTCGATTGCAAGATCTAAAGATATACCTTCAAGCACTCACCTCCCCGGCAACGGCGCCAGAAAAGAGCTTGATGTCTACTACGCAACTTTATTCTTGTAGACACGTGTTGGGCCTCCAAGCGCAGAGTTTTGTAGGACAGTAGCAATTTTCCCTCAAGTGGGTGACCTAAGGTTTATCAATCCGTGAGAGGTGTAGGATGAAGATGGTCTCTCTCAAACGACACTGCTACCAAATACAAGAAATCTCTTGTGTCCCGAACACACCCAATACAATGGCAAATTGTATAGGTGCACTAGTTCGGCGAAGAGATGATGATAAAAGTGTGATATGGGTGGTAGAAATATATTTTTATAATCTGAATAAATAAAAACAGCAAGGTAGCAAACAGTAAACGGGCACAAAAATGGTATTGCAATGATGGAAAATGAGGCCTACGGTGCATACTTTCACTAGTGCAATCTCTCAACAATGCTAACATAGTTGGATCATATGATTATCCCTCAAAGTGCGATGAAGAATCACTCCAAAGTTCCTATCTAGTGGAGAACATAAGACAGAATTGTTTGTAGGGTACGAAACCACCTCAAAGCTATTCTTTCCGTTCGATCTATTCAAGAGTTCGTACTAAAATAACACAAAGCTATTCTTTCCATTCGATCTATTGAAGAGTTCGTACTAAAATAACACAAAGCTATTCTTTTCGTTCGATCTATCCTAGAGCTCGTACTAAAATAACACCAAAGCAAAATCAGATTTATAATATTCAATCCAACACAAAGAATTTCAAAGAGTGCCCCAAGATTTGTACCGGAGAAACAAAGACAGTGCATCAACCCCTGTGCATAGATTACCCCAATGTCACCTCGGGAATCCGTTAGTTGAGTGCCAAAACATATATCAAGTGAATAAATACGATATCCCATTGTCACCATGAGTATTCAATTGCAAGACATATATCAAGTGTTCACAAATCCATAAAAGTATTCAATCCGATAACAACGAAATCTCAAAGGGAAAACTCAGTTCATCACAACAAGATAGAGAGGGGAAAACACCATATGATCCGACCATATTAACAAAGCCCGCGATACATCAAGATCGTGACATCTCAAGAACACAAGAGAGACAGATTAAACACATAGCTACTGGTACAAACCCTCAGCCCCGAGGGTGGACTACTCCCTCCTCATTGTGGTGGCCGTCGGGATGATGAAGGTGGCCACCGGTAATGATTCCCCCCTCCGGCAGGGTGCCGGAATGGGGTCTAGATTGGATCTCGTGGATATAGAGGCCTTGCAGCGGCGGAGCTTCTGATCTAGGGCTGCCCCGAAGGGTTTTTGAATATTTGGGAATTTATAGGGCCAAGAGGCTGTCTAGGGGGTGTTTGAGGTGGGCAGCACCCACCAGGGCGCACCTGGGCCTCCTGGCGCGCCCTGGTGGGTGCTGCTCCCCTCGAGCAGCCCCCCAGGTGCTTTCTTGGCCCACTGGTGGTCTTCTGGTCCAAAAAAATCTCCAATAAGTTGCACGGTGTTTGGACTCCGTTTGATATTGATTTCCTGTGATGTAAAAAACAAGCAAAAACAGCTACTGGCACTGGGCACTGGGTCAATAGGTTAGTCCCAAAAAATGATATAAAGTTGCTATAAAATGATTGTGAAACATCCAGGAATGATAATATAGTAGCATGAATACTTCATAAATTATAGATACGTTGGAGACGTATCATATATGAGTTGTGTGAGTTGATGACCGAATGTTGTTCGGAGTCCCGGATGAGATCACGGACATGATGTGGAGTTCTAGAATGGTCCGGAGGTAAAGATTTATATATAGGATGGTACTATTTGGTCATCGAAAAGGTTTCAGAATGTACCGGGTATTTATCGGATCACCGGAAAGGGTTCCGAAAGGCCTCGGGAGGTTAATGGGCCATTTGGGCCAGACGAGGGGAGCACACCAGCCCACAAGGGGCTGGCATGCCCCTCCTCTGGCCGCCAGCATTGGGGAGAAAAGGGAGAAGGGGAGTTAGCCTCCCCTTGCCTTCCCTCTCCTCCCCTTTCATTCCCGCCGAGAGCAAATAAGGAAGGGGGTGTCATACATCTCCAACGTCTCTATAATTTTTGTTTGTTCCATGCTATTATATTACCCGTTTTGGATGTTTATGGGCTTTACTTTACACTTTTATATCATTTTTGGGACTAACCTACTAACCGGAGGCCCATCCCAAATTGCTGTTTTTTTGCCTATTTCAGTGTTTCAAAGAAAAGGAATATCAAACAGAGTCCAAACGGAATAAAACCTTCAGGAGCGATCTTTTTGGAACAAATGTAATCCAGGAGACTTGGAGTGGACGTCAAGAAGCAGCTGAGGCGGCCACGAGGGTGCAGGGCGCACCCTAGGGTGGTGGGCGCTGCCCCCACTCTCGTGGGCTCCTCGTGGCTCCCCTGACCGACCTCCTTCGCATATGTATATACCTCCATACCCTGAAAATATCCAGGAGCACCATGAAACCCTATTTGCACCGCCGCAACCTTCTGTACCCGTGAGATCCCATCTTGGAGCCTTTTTCGGTGCTCCACCGGAGGGGGAATCGATCACGGAGGGCCTCTACATCATCGCCAAGGCCTCTCCTATGAGTTCTGAGTAGTTTACCACAGACCTTCGGGTCCATAGTTATTAGCTAGATGGCTTCTTATCTCTCTTTGAATCTCAATACAAAGTTCTCCTCGATATTCTTGGAGATCTATTCGATGTAACTCTTTTTGCCGTGTGTTTGTCGAGATCCGATGAATTATGGGTTTATGATCAAGTTTATCTATGAGAAATATTTGAATCTCCTCTGAATTCTTTTATGTATGATTGGTTATCTTTGCAAGTCTCTTTGAATTATCAGTTTGGTTTGGCCTACTAGATTGATCTTTCTTGCAATGGGAGAAGTGCTTAGCTTTGGGTTCAATCTTGCGGTGTCCTTTCCCAGTGACAGCAGGGGCAGCAAGGCACGTATTGTATTGTTGCCAACGAGGATAAAAAGATGGGGTTTATATCATATTGCTTGAGTTTATCCCTCTACATCATGTCATCTTGACTAATGCATTACTCTGTTCTTATGAACTTAATCTCTAGATGCATGTTGGATAGCGGTCGATGTGTGGAGTAATAGTAGTAGATGCAGGCAGGAGTCGGTCTACTTGTCGCGGACATGATGCCTATATACATGATCATGCCTAGATAATCTCATAACTATGCACCTTTCTATCAATTTCTCGACAGTAATTTGTTCACCCACCATAATACTTATGCTATCTTGAGAGAAGCCACTAGTGATCCCCAACAGTAATTTGTTCTCCCTAGGCTACCTCCCCTCCTCCCCCCACCTCCATATATGACAGGAGGGAGAGGAGCAACACACACCATGATCCCCAAGCCGTGTGCGGCACCCCGTCTCCCTCTAGTTCTAGTTCCTCGTCCGTCCCCGTATGTTGTGTTTGGCGAAGCTTGCAGATAGTTTCACCGCTACCGTCACCATGTCGTCGTGCTGCCGGAACTCATCTACTACTTCGCCTCTCTTGCTGGATCGAGAAGGCGTGGACATCATCGAGCAGAACGTGTGTTGATCACGGAGGTGTCGTGCGTTTGGTACTTGATCGGAAGGATCATGAAGGCGTAGGACTACATCAAGCGTGTTGATAAATGCTTCCGCTTAACGGTCTACGAGGGTACGTAGACATACACTCCCCTCTCGTAACCATGCATCTCCATGGATAGATCTTACATGTGCGTAGACATTTTTGTTTTTCATCCAACGTTCCCCAACAATTGTGAGATGTGTGGTTGGCCATACCTGCGGACTGATAATCCACAAGTATAGGGGATCGCAACAGTTTTCGAGGGTAGAGTATTCAACCCAAATTTATTGATTCGACACAAGGGGAGCCAAAGAATATTCTCAAGTATTAGCAGTTGAGTTGTATTTTCAACCACACTTGGATAACTTAGTGTCTGTAGCAAAGTATTTAGTAGCAAAGTAGTATGGAAGTAATGGTAACATTCGCAAAAGTAACAGTAGCAATGGTAAAGTAACTAAGCAAAGAGCAATATGTGAAAAAGCTCGTAGGCACTGGATCAGTGACGGATAATTATGTCGGATGCGATTCCTCATGTAATAGTTATAACATAGGGTGACACAGTTCTAGCTCCAGTTCATCAATGTAATGTAGGCATGTATTCCGAATATAGTCATACGTGCTTATGGAAAAGAACTTGCATGACATCTTTTGTCATACCCTCCCGTGACAGCGGGGTCCTAATGGAAACTAAGGGATATTTAGGCCTCCTTTTAATAGAGTCTCGAAACAAAGCATTAGCACTTAGTGAATACATGAACTCCTCAAACTACGGTCATCACCGAGAAGTATCCCGATTATTGTCACTTCGGGGTTGTCGGATCATAACACATAATAGGTGACTATAGACTTGCAAGATAGGATCAAGAACTCACATATATTCATGAAAACATAATAGGTTCAGATCTGAAATCATGGCACTCGGGCCCTAGTGACAAGCATTAAGCATAGCAAAGTCACAGCAACATCAATCTCAGAACATAGTGGCTACTAGGGATCAAACCCTAACAAAAATAACTTGATTACATGGTAAATCTCATCCAACCCATCACCGTCCAGCAAGCCTACGATGGAATTACTCACGCACGGCGGTGAGCATCATGAAATTGGTGATGGAGGATGGTTGATGATGACGATGGCGATGAATCCCCCTCTTCGGACCCCCGAACGGACTCCAGATCAGCCCTCCCGAGAGAGATTAGGGCTTGGCGGCGGCTCCGTATCGTAAAACGCGATGAAACTTTCTCTCTGATTTTTTTCTCCGCGAACGTGAATATATGGAGTTGGAGTTGAGGTCGATGGAGATCCAGGGGCCCATGAGGCAGGGGGGCGCGCCCCCCACCCTCGTGTATAGGGTGTGGGCCCCCTCGTGGTGATTCTTTCGCCAGTATGTTCTATTAATTCTGAAAAGTTGCTCCGTGGATTTTTAGGTATTCTAAGAACTTTTATTTCTGCACAAAAATAACACCATGGCAGTTCTGCTGAAAACAGTGTCAGTCCAGGTTAGTTCCATTCAAATCATGCAAGTTAGAGTCCAAAACAAGGGCAAATGTGTTTGGAAAAGTAGATATGACGGAGACGTATCAACTCCGCCAAGCTTAAACTTTGCTTGTCCTCAAGCAATTCAGTTGACAAACTGAAAGTGATAAAGAAAAACTTTTACAAACTCTGTTTGCTCTTGTTGTTATGTAAAGCCATCATTCAAGTTTTCAGCAAAGATTATGAACTAACCATATTCACAATAACACTTAGGTCTCATGTTTACTCATATCAATGGCATAATCAACTAGCGAGCAATAATAATAAATCTCGGATGACAACACTTTTTCAAAACAATCATAATATGATATAACAAGATGGTATCTCGCTAGCCCTTTCCGAGACCACAAAACATAAATGCAGAGCACCTTTAAAGATCAAGGACTGACTAAACATTGTAATTCATGGTAAAAGAGATCCAGTCATAGTCATACCCAATATAAACTAATAGTAATGCATGCAAATGACAGTGTTGCTCTCCAGCGGGTGCTTTTTAATAAGAGGGTGATGACTCAACGTAAAAGTAAATAGATAGGCCCTTCGCAGAGGGAAGCAGGGATTTGTAGAGGTGCCAGAGCTCAATTTTGAAATAGAGATGAATAACATTTTGAGTGGTATACTTTCATTGTCAACATAACAACTGAGAGATCTCGATATCTTCCATGCTACACACATTATAGGCGGTTCCCAAACAGAATGGTAAAGTTTATACTCCCCCACCACCAACAAGCATCAATCCATGTCTTGCCCGAAACAACAGGTGCCTCCAACTAACAACAATCCTGGGGGAGTTTTGTTTGCAATTATTTTTTATTTGAGCATGGGACTGGGCATCCCGGTTACCGGCCATTTTCTCATGAGTGAGGAGCGGAGTCCACTCCTCGTGAGAATAACCCACCTAGCATGGAAGATATAGACAACCCTAGTTGATACATGAGCTGTTCGAGCATACAAAACAAAATTTCATTCGAAGGTTTAGAGTTTGGCACATACAAATTTACTTGGAACGACAGGTAAATACCGCATATAGGAAGGTATTATGGACTCATATGGAAGAACTTTGGGGTTTACAGAAATGGATGCAGAAGCAGTATTCCTACTTAGTACAAGTGAAGGCTAGAAAAAGACTGGGAACCGACCAACTAGAGAGTGACAATAGTCATGAACATGCATTAAAATTAATGAACACTGAGTGCAAGCATGAGTAGGGTATAATTCACCATGAACATAAATATCGTGGAGGCTATGTTGATTTTGTTTCAACTACATGCATGAACACGTGCCATGTCAAGCCACTCGAATTGTTCAAAGGAGGATACCACCCTATCCTACCATATCACAACCATTTTAATAGCATGTTGGCACGCAAGGTAAACCATTATAAACTCCTAGCTAATTAAGCATGGCAACTATAATATCTAATTGTCATTGCAAACATGTTTCATTCATAATAGGCTGAATCAGGAATGATGAACTAAACATATTTACAAAAGCAAGATAGGTCGAGTTCGTACCAGCTTCTCTCATCTCAATCAGTCGATCATATATCGTCAATATTTCCTTTCACTTGCACGACCGAACGGACTGGATAATAATAATATTGCACGTGCATTGGACTAAGCTGGAATCTGCAAGAATTTAATACAAGGGAGAAGACAAGGTAATATGGGCTCTTGGTTAAATCAATAATAAAGCAAATGAGAGCCGCTCAACATTTTCATCATGGTCTTCTCCTCTGGATCCCCAAAGAAAAGAAAAGAAATAAAACTATTTACACAGGAAAGCTCCCAACAAGCAAAAGAAGAACGAAAAATATTTTGGGGTTTTCTTTTAGTTCTTACTACAACAGGCATGGAAAGTAAACTAGCTAAAAGCTACAACTAATTTTTTTGGTTTTTCTTAAGGTTTTTCAAACAGACAAGAAGAAAGCTTAGAAAGGAGAATAAACTAGCATGGATAGTACAATGAAAAAGAATGAGCACCGACAACTAGAATGAGTGTGTGAACATGAATGTAATGTCAGTGAGAAATACGTACTCTCCCAAGCTTAGGCTTTTGGCCTAAGTTGGTCTATGCCCACGGATGGCCTAGCGGATATCCAAAGTTGTAACTGGGGTCGTACTGAGATGCAGCCGCTACTGCCTGACGAGCTGCAGCTTGGAGGCAAGCTGCCTCCGTCCTCCTTTCATACTCGTTCGCCTCCTCCCTGGTTATAACATATCTCCTTTTTGCCTGAAAGTCAAAGAAAGTAGGAGCAGGGAGAGCAATATGGACAGCGCGCTATCTGTCAAAGATTAGTCGGTACTGAAGGGGTTGTTCATTCCTCTCAATAAACTGATGGCGAACCATAGCATTATAATCTAAATAAACAGGAGGCAATTCTATATCATTTGCATGTATGGGTACATAAAGATAGTTAGATAAACAAGTTGCATAAATCCCACCAAACAAATTTCCACTTATACTATAATGATGCAACCTTCGTGCAACAATCGCCCCCAAGTAGGGCTGGAATTCGAGCCGAGTCGAGCCAGCTCGGCTCGACTTGCTAGAGCTCGTTTCGTTAACAAGCTAGCTCGACTCGACTCGTTACTATAACGAGCTCAAACCCAAGATTGGCTCGACTCGTATAACTCGCGAGCTGGCTCGTTTAGCTTGTTAAGCTCATTAAAGATATGAACATAAAACCCTCAAATATGATAAAAATGATTATGTATATATTAAACACATATATCAATAAACAGTTGTAATTTCCTTATAACGCATGAGTCTCCTAGGCGGCTGGGCCTACAATGGCTGGGCCTTGTGTTGTGCGCTTGGGACATAGGGTGCTGAGTGGTTGATCTTTTTTTGTATTGGGAGTGGCTGATCTTTTGTACCGAGCCTAACGAGTTACACTAGTACTCGTGAGATTAGCTCGTTTAACTTGGCCTATAAACGATCTTAAACTAAAACTCGGCTCGACTCGTTATTCTTCGGGCTCGAGTCAATTCGAGCCGAGTCACGAGCTACTCGTTTAGCTCGCGAGCTTCGAGCTTTTTTTCCAGCCCTACCCCCAAGTTATATTGTTTATCTCCTAATACTGCACTTTTGAGAACACAAAGATCTGGAACGCACATGTGACAAGCTTCATCTTTACCATTAATGCATCTACCTATAAGAGAGCAAAATAATGTATGGAAGGAAAATGAATGCTCCCTATGGTAGCTTGTGTGATTTCTCTAGATTACCCCATGGTGATACTAGCAAGAAAGTCTTTATATTCAGATTTGCGAGGTTCACTAAAATTGCCCCACTGCGGGAGTTTACAAGCAGTATTAAAATCTTCTAGGTCCATGGTATATGATTTATCATAAATATCAAACAAAACACTATGAGAATTGCGTGAGGATGTGAATTTGAACCTTCTCACAAAGGAATCAGTTAGGTAGTAGTATTGGGGGCACTTATCTTACACAAAGCCCTCAAGTTCAGCATTACGCACATACGCGTCAAATTCCTCCTTAATGCCTGCTTGAACCATAAAATCTTCTGATGGCCATTCACAAGGCCGCACTTGAGCTTCCCTTGGTGGTTCATCGTCTGGCTCATGTATCGCGAGCCTTAGTCCTTGCTTCCTTGAGGAACCACCTTGGTATATTTTCCTATGCATTTTTCTTTCTCTGAAAAATTTCTGAAATTTTAAGTGACTCAAAATAAAATTGAACCAAACTCAACAAGATTGATAGCAACTACTCCCACAAATGCCTAGAAGCTAAATCATGCACTAAAACTACTTTTGACCATATAAATTTGACATGCAAGCTCAAGAACAGGGTCACCTTAGCAGCAAAAATTTGGAATAAATAAAGCATTAGAACAAAAACTAATTGGACCATTGGAGGAGTCACATACCAAATAACAATCCCCCAAAATAGTTTCGTGAATGAAGTTTTGAGCAAGGAGATCGAAAATCGCAGCAAAACAAGCTAGAACACGAGTTTGAGCAGTGTGGTAATTTTTTCTGGAGGAAGACGAAGTGTGTGGGTGCAGGAATAAGTGGGGGGCACATGGGGCCCACGAGGCAGGGGGCGCGCCCAGGGGGGAGGGTGCGCCTTGGACCCTCGTGGCCAGGTGGTGTGGCCTCCTGATGTGTTCTTAGTGCCTAATATTATTAAATATTCTACAAAACTCATATTTCATTTTCGGGACATTTGGAGAACTTTTATTTTCAGGGTATTTTTATTGCAAGGATAACAGACAGAAAAATACTATTTTTGCTTTATTTAATCTAAATAATAGAAATTAAAAGGAGGGTACAGAGAGTTGTGCTTTCTAACTTCATCCATCTCATGCTCATCAAAAGGAATCCACTAACAAGGTTGATCAAGTCTTGTTAACAAACTCTTTCTGAATAACATGAAACTGGAGAATTTCGAATAACACTAGGTTACCTCAACGAGGATATGCACGTCACCAACAATAAGAATATCATATTTCTTCTTGACAGTGGGAAGAGGAAATTCAAAACCTCCAATAGTAATCGTTGAAAATCTTCCAATACAATTGATACTATGGACTTGAGGTTGTTTCCTCGGAAAGTGTACCGTATGCTCATTACCATTACATTGAAAAGTGACATTGCCTTTGTTGCAATCGATAACAGCCCCTGCAGTATTCAAAAAGGGCCTACTAAGGATAATTGACATACTATCGTCCTCGGGAATATCAAGAATAACAAAGTCAGTTAAAATAGTAACATTTGCAACCACAACAGGCACATCCTCACAAATACCGACAGGTATAGCAGTTGATTTATCGGCCATTTGCAAAGATATTTCAGTATGTGTCAACTTATTCAAATCAAGTCTACTATATAAAGAGAGAGGCATAGCACTAACACTGGCTCCAAGATCACATAAAGCAGTTTTAACATTGTTTCTTTTAATGGAGCATCGTATAGTTGGTACTCCTGGATCTCCTAGTTTCTTTGGTATTCCACCCTTAAAAGTATAATTAGCAAGCATGGTGGAAATTTTAGCTTCCGGTATCTTTCTTTTATTTGTAACAATATCTTTCATGTACTTAGCATAAGGATTCATTTTAAGTATATCAGTCAAACGCATACGCAAAAAGATAGGTCTAATCATTTCAGCAAAGCGCTCAAAATCCTCATAATCCTTTTTCTTGGATGGTTTAGGAGGAAAATGCATGGGTTTTTGAACCCATGGTTCTCTTTCTTTACCGTGCTTCCTAGCAACGAAGTCTCTCGTATCGTAACATTGATTCTTTGATTGTGGGTTATCAAGATCAACAGCAGGTTCAACCTCTACATCATTATTATTGCTAGGTTGTGCATAAACATGAACATCATCATTAACATCATCACTGGGTTCATGTTCATTACCAGATTGTGTTTCAGCATCAGAAATAGAAATATCATTGGGATTCTCAGGTGTGTCAACAACAAGTCCACTAGAAGCATGCAAAATCCTATCATTTTTTCTTCTTCTTCTTTTTAGAAGGACTAGGTGCATCAACATTATTTCTCCGAGAATCTTGCTCAGTTCTCTCTTAGGGTGGCCCGAGGGATATAAAGGTTCCTGAGTCATTCTACCACCTCTAGTCACAACTCTAATAGCATTATCATTTTTCTTATTATTTAATTCATCGAGCAAATCATTTTGTGCTTTAAGCACTTGTTCTGCTTGAGCGGTAACCATGGAAGCATGTTTACTAATAAGTTTAAGTTCACCTTTAACTCTAGACATATAATCACTCAAGTTTTCAATCATATAAGCATTGCGTTTCAACTGTCTACCAACATAGGCATTGAAGTTTTCTTGTTTAACAATAAAATTATCAAACACATCCAAGCATTGACTAGCAGACTTATAACGAGGAGTATCACCTTCATCAAATCTATAGAGAGAATTTACCTTTACTACCTGTGTCGGGTTATCAAGACCATGTATTTCTTCAATAGGTGGTAAATTCTTAACATCTTCAGCTTTAATACCCTTTTCTTCCATAGATTTCTTCGCCTCTTGCATATCTTCAGGACTGAGAAATAGAATACCCCTTTTCTTCGGAGTTGGCTTAGGAGTTGGTTCAGGAAGTGTCCAATTGTTTTCATTAGTCAACATATTATTCAATAACAATTCAGTTTGATCAACGGTTCTTTCCCTGAAAACACAACCAACACAACTATCCAGGTGGTCTCTGGAAGCATCGGTTAGTCCATTATAAAAGATATCAAGTAATTTATTTTTCTTGAGAGGATGATCAGGCAAGGCATTAAGTAATTGGAGAAGCCTCCCCCAAGCTTGTGGGAGACTCTCTTCTTCAATTTGCACAAAATTATATATTTCCCTTAAAGCAGCTTGTTTCTTATGAGCGGGGAAATATTTAGCAGAAAAGTAATAAATCATATCCTGGGGACTACGCATACAACCAGGATCAAGAGAATTAAACCATATTTTAGCCTCACCCTTTAATAAAAATAGAAATAACTTAAGGATATAGTAGTAACAAATTTTTTCCTCGTGAGTGAATAGGGTGGCTATATCATTCAATTTAGTAAGATGTGCCACAATAGTTTCAGATTCATAGCCATAAAAAGGATCAAATTCAACCAAAGTAATTATCTCAGGATCGACAGAGAAATCATAATCCTTATCAGAAATACAGATAGGTGAAGTAGCAAAAGCAGGGTCATATTTTATTCTAGCATTCAGAGACTTTTCTTTCAGCTTAGCTAATAATTTCTTAAGATCAGATCTATCATTGCAAGCAAGAAAATCTCTAGCAGTTTCTTCATCCATAACATAACCCTCTAGCACAACAGGCAATTCATATCTATGGGGAGAATCTTTATCATCACTTTCAACAGTATTATCAGTTTCAATAATTTCATTCTCTCTAGCCCTAGCAAGTTGTTCATCATGAAATTCACCTAATTGCACAGTATTATCAAGCATAGAAGTAGTTTCATCATAAGCATCACACATAGCAGAAGTGGCATCATCAATAACATTGCGACATATCAGAATTAATAGCAGAAGCAGGTTTAGGTGTCGCAAGTTTACTCAAAACAGAAGGAGAATCAAGTGCAGATCTAAATGGCAGTTCCTTACCTCCCCTTGTAGTTGAGGGATAAATCTTGGTTTTCTTGTCTTTCCAGTTCCTCATAGTGATCAGCAGATATAAATCCCAAGTGACTCAAAGAATAGAGCTATGCTCCCCGGCAACGGTGCCAGAAAATAGTCTTGATAACCCACAAGTATAAGGGATCGCAACAGTTTTAGAGGGTAGAATATTCAACCCAAATTTATTGATTCGACACAAGGGGAGCCAAAGAATATTCTCAAGTATTAGCAGTTGAGTTGTCAATTCAACCACACCTGGAAGACTTAATATCTGCAGCAAAGCATTTAGTAGCAAAGTAATATGGAAGTAACTGTAACAGTGGCAAAAGTAACAGTAGCAGTTTTGTAGTAATTGTAACAGTGGCAACGGTAAAGTAACTAACCAAAGATCAATACGTGAAAAGCTCGTAGGCAATGGATTAATGATGGATAATTATGTCGGATGCGATTCCTCATGCAACATTTATAACATAGGGTGACACAGAACTAGCTCCAGTTCATCAACATAATGTAGGCATGTATTTCGAATATAGTCATACGTGCTTATGGAAAAGAACTTGCATGACATCTTTTGTCCTACCCTCACATGGCAGCGGGGTCCTATTGGAAACTAAGGGATATTAAGGCCTATTTTTAATAGAGTACCAGACCAAAGCATTACCACTTAGTGAAAACATAAACTCCTCAAACTACGGTCATCACCAGGAGTGGTCCCGATTATTGTCACTTCGGGGTTGCCGGATCATTACACATAGTAGGTGACTATTGACTTGAAAGATAGGATCCAGAACTCACATATATTCATGAAAACATAATAGGTTCAGATCTGAAATCATGGCACTCGGGCCCTAGTGACAAGCATTAAGCATAACAAAGTCATAGCAACATCAATCTTAGAACATAATGGATACTAGGGATCAAATCCTAACAAAACTAACTCGATTACATGGTAAATCTCATCCAACCCATGACTGTCCAGCAAGCCTATGATGGAATTACTCACGCACGGCGGTGAGCATCATGAAATTGGTGATGGAGGATGGTTGATGATGATGACAGCGGTGAATTCCCCTCTCCGGAGCCCCGAACGGACTCCAGATCAGCCCTCCCGAGAGAGATTAGGGCTTGGCGGCGGCTCCACATCGTAAAACGCGATGAATCCTTCTCTCTGATTTTTTTTTCTCCCTGAACGTGAATATATGGAGTTGAAGTTGAGGTCGGTGGAGCCTTAGGGGGCCCACGAGACAGGGGGGCGCGCCCAGGAGGGCAGGTGCGCCTCCCACCCTCGTGGACAGGGTGTGGGGCCCCCTGGTCTTGATTCTTTCGCCAGTATTTTTTATTAATTCTAAAAATATTCTTCATGAAGTTTCAGGTCATTCCGAGAACTTTTATTTCTGCACAAAAAATAACACCATGACAATTCTGCTGAAAACAGCGCCAGTCCGGGTTAGTTCCATTCAAATCATGCAAGTTAGAGTCCAAAACAAGGGGAAAAGTGTTTGGAAAAGTAGATACGATGGAGACGTATCAACATGTTGGTTAATTTATTCGTTCACTCAATGTTGCTTTACACTTGAACAGCATGCATGTTGCCATGATGTACTACAGGACCGAGGGCAGGCCATTCACCCAGATACATTATTGGATGAAGCTCAAATGGTAGCCTTTGCTGACAACATGTGCCGGCTCTGATTCTATTATCGTTGAATTTGGAATCGATGAATCCTAAAAAAACTTGCTGAATATCCCGTTATCTCGTTGAATTTTATCTATTATTGTACTGGAGATATTACTTTGAGTTTATGGATGTATTATGCTTTTTACGTAGCTACTTTGAGTTTTGCGGGCTTGGTTTAGTTAAATGAGTGAAATACCATCTGTTTATTTAAATTATGTCCTAACTTTACTGAATTCTATCGTGTTTAATGGAATTCATCCGATTTGTTAAAATACATTTTGAAATTGATGCGGCCATGGTTGGATGGACGGCTCCTATATCACTGCCCGTTGACTAGGCTTCATCGGTCCGCAGACAGATATGGTGTCAATTAGAAGGTCGACAATTGAGATACCCTAAGCCGCATGGCTCCTATATCACTGTCCGTAGACTGGTGTTCATTGGTTCACGGATGAATACGGTGTACAATTTAAAGGTTAGCAATGGAGACCCTAAGAGCATCTACAGCCGGGTGCCCCAAACCCGCACTACAAAAAAATACACTTCCGTGATGATACGTGTTTGTCACAGTAGGTCGCGTTTTTTGTCATGCATGTACATCCATGACGATTTTATGACAGAATCAAGATAGTCATACCTGTGCTGTCGTAGAAGTGTTCCATGACATTACCAAAATTATCATCATGGAAGTGTCCACTTCCATGACGATAAATCGCGCGTCACAGAACTGCTTTCGTCAAGGGTGACTGACACGTGGCATCCACCATAACGGAACGCCGTTAAGTTATCGGGTTGGGTTTTGGATCCGATAACCCGTTAACAGCCCCGACCAATGGGGATTTTCCACGTGTAAAATCATCATTGGCTGGAGGAAACACGTGTCGGCTCACCGTTGGGACAGATGTCATCCACTCATTGAACAGAAGGCGCCTATGATACGTCGACACGTGGCACGGCCCAACAGAGGCCCATTCCTGTGAAAAGGCCGGCCCGTTTGACTTGGTCAAAAGGTGGCGGGCCGGCCCATGGAAAGCCTGTTAACGGCATGTTCGCATATAGCCCATTTACAGCCCGCTAACCCAAGGCCCGTTAATCCCTATCCGAATTAGGCCCAGTAGCGTCATCTGGGCCATCCAATATGATTCCATCCTGTTTTCACTTCTGGCCCATGTATGGCCCATGACGTCTTTCGACCCATATGAGGCCCTATGTAACTCTTGGCCTATTAACGACCCGTGGTGAAACTGGCCCGCAATGAACAGCGTATCACTTTACACCCACTAACGGCCCGTGGTGAAACTGGCCCGTAATGAACAGTATATCACTTTATACCCATTAAGGGCCTGTTATTCAGTTGGGCGGTTTCCAGCAAATGTTATCTTTCGGCCTTCTCAGAGCCCATTTATTCTTAGGCTCATTTCCAGCATTGTTTACTTACAGCCCGTTACTGTCATTTTCTGCTTGTGGGCCAAATTCAGCCCATGGTTACAGTGGCCCGTTTGTGGTCCGTTAATACGTTGGGCCATTTTCATAGTGTCATCAAATATGGCCTATTAATGATGGCCCGTTATGGTCATACGGCCCGTATAAGGCCCATTGATGATACGGCCCGTAGAAGGCCCATTGTTTCTACGGCCCGTAGAAGGCCCATTGTTTCTACGGCCCGTAGAAGGCCCATTGTTTCTACCGCCCGTAGAAGGCCTACTGTTTCTACGGCCCGTAGAAGGCCCACTGTTTCTACGGCCCGTAGGAGGCCCAGTGTCATTACAGTAAATATTAGCCCATGGTTATTGTGGCCTAGTTTTAAAAAGAACTACACTGACTCCAAGCAAACAAATAAACAAGACAACAAGGAAATAAATAAGCAAGCAACTTATGCTAGGCTATCACGGCTGTTACACATATTACATCCACTAGGCATCAAAGTTTGCCACCAGTGCAAATATAGGGAACAAAGCAGCATATCATATACACTGGTTGTCAAAGTTGGCGACCAGCGCAAATAAATGCCGCAGCAAAACAAATCCAGAACTGAAACCACTTCAGAAGATCTCAAGAAACAATATCCTGGGTACCCACAATGCTGGCAAGATGCTTAGCAAGCTTATTAACTTTCTCTTGTTTGGCGCTTAAGTCCTCCAGCGCTTGCTGTTGCACTAGAAAATATACATCTGAATTCTGCAGGGACTTCCTCAGTCCTTCAGCTTCCTGTCGCAGCACATCTGATCGATGTCTTTCAACTTGAAGTTGAGACTCAAGAAGACCAACTGATTCAGGAAGCGAGTTCGAAGAGCTTGTGCCAGCAGTAGTGGCCAGTAACTCGAACACTACATCAAGACAGGACTTTTGGGTTCCCTCACTATCGTCAAGATAGTTTTTATCAGCTTTCTTGGCCACTGAGGGAGTCCTGGGCTAGGGGGTGTCCGGACAGCCGGACTATCATCGTCAGCCGGACTCCAAGACTATGAAGATACAAGATTGAAGACTTCCTCCCGTGTCCGGATGGGACTTTCCTTGGCGTGGAAGGCAAGCTTGGCGAAACGGATATGTAGATCTCCTACCATTGTAACCGACTCTGTGTAACCCTAGCCCTCTCCGGTGTCTATATAAACCGGAGGGTTTTAGTCCGTAGGACAACATAACCATTACAACAATCATACCATAGGCTAGCTTCTAGGGTTTAGCCTCCTTGATCTCGTGGTAGATCCACTCTTGTACTACCCATATCATCAATATCAATCAAGCAGGAGTAGGGTTTTACCTCCATCGAGAGGGCCCGAACCTGGGTAAAAACATCGTGTCCCTTGTCTCCTGTTACCATCCGCCTAGACGCACAGTTCGGGACCCCCTACCCGAGATCCGCCGGTTTTGACACCGACATTGGTGCTTTCATTGAGAGTTCCTTTGTGTCGTCACCGATAGGCTTGATGGCTTCTTCAATCAACAACAACGCCGTCCAGGGTGAGACTTTTCTCCCCGGACAGATCTTCGTATTCGGCGGCTTCGCACTACGGGCCAATTCACTTGGCCATCTGGAGCAGATCGAAAGCTACGCCCCTGGCCGTCAGGTCAGATTTGGAAGCCTAAACTTCACGGTGGATATCCACGGAGACTTGATCTTTGATGGATCCGAGCCGCAGCCGAGCGTGCCGCACTGTCACGATGGGCATGATCTAGCTCTGCCGCTGGACAATACCTTGGAGGCCGCACACGAATCCGCTCCGACCCATAATTCGGAGCCGATCGCGCAGATCGAGGACGGGTGGCTGGACACCGCCTTGGGAGCTGCAACTTCCACGGCGATGGAGCCGAACACTGACCTTGTCCCTTATAAAGCTCGTGACTCCGAGGTGCCAGACTCCCTGCCGGACTCTGAACCTCCCGCGCCCCTGCCAATCGAATCCGATTGGGCGCCGATCATGGAGTTCACCGCCGCGGACATCCTTCAGCACTCACCCTTTGGCGACATCCTAAATTCGCTAAAGCATCTCTCGCTATCCGGAGAGCCCTAGCCGGACTATGGCCAGGATGGTTGGGATGCAGACGACGAAGAAATTCAAAGCCAACCCACCACCCACTTTGTAGCCACTGTCGACGATCTAATAGACATGCTAGATTACGACTCCGAAGACATCGACGGTATGGACGACGATGCCGGAGACGATCAAGAACCAGCACTCACCGAGCACTGGAGAGCCCCCCAACCCATGATATATATATGGTGGACACCCCAAAAGGAAGCGATAACGAGGACCAACGGGGCTCGGCAAAGGATAATCCCGCCGACAAACAACCAAAACAGCGACGCAGACGCCGCCCTAAGTCCCGCCTCGACAAAAACAGCGCTCCTAATGACCCAGCAATAGAGTAGGGCAAACCAGTGGACGACAAACATGCAACCAAGCAACCGTCCGAACAGGACGAATCGGATAATCAATCCATGCCCGGCGAAACCAACAGTCCAGACAACCTCACGCCGGACACACCACCGGAGCATAAGAACCTTCACAAAAGACTCGTCGCCACTGCAAGAAGTCTGAAGAAGGAAAAACGGAAGCTCAAAACAGCGGAAGACATACTCAGAATGAGATGGAGCAAAGTGCTCAAAACCGCAGACAAATACGGCAATGGCCATCAATCAAAGAGCTACCCGAAGCGCAAGCTGCTGCCAGAATTTGACGAGGAAGCCATAGAGCCACCACAGTCAAAAATTAAAGAAGTCGCCTGGCCGGATAGACGGCCAGATGACAGGCCAAAAGTGACAAGCGGCGCCGCACACAAGCCAACTCATGATCCTGGGGAAACAGACGGCCCAGCCAGGTCCATTTACAGACCAAAAAAGAGGGGCCCAGGAAGCAACACAACACGCCAAGTGTTCGAAGACAGCGGCACACCGAAATACAGGGGCGCCGCACACCCACTATGTTTCACCAATGAGGTGCTGGATCATGAATTTCCGGCGGGGTTTAAACCCATAAACATAGAGGCTTACGATGGAACAACAGACCCTGGAGTCTGGATAGAAGATTACATACTACACATACACATGGCTAGAGGAGATGATCTCCACACCATAAAATATCTACCCCTCAAGCTCAAAGGGCCAGCTCGGCATTGGCTCAAAAGCCTCCCAGAAAAAACTGTTGGAAGTTGGGAAGAGCTCGAGGACGCGTTTAGAGCAAATTTTCAAGGGACTTATGTCCGCCCTCCGGATGCAGACGATCTAAGTCACATAACTCAACAGCCCGGAGAGTCAGCGCGCAAATTCTGGAACAGGTTCCTTACCAAAAAGAACCAAATAGTCGACTGTCCGGACGCAGAAACCTTAGCAGCTTTTAAACACAACGTCCGAGACGAATGGCTCGCCAGACACCTCGGCCAAGAGAAGCCGAGGACAATGGCCGCGCTCACAAGCCTCATGACCCACTTTTGCGCGGGGGAAGACAGCTGGCTGGCAAGATGCAGCACCAGTGACCCGAGTACATCCGAGATCAGAGATGAAAACGGAAAATCACGGCGCAGAAAGGATCAGCGCCGGAATAAAGAAAAAAGCCCAAAGAACGCGGCGGTCAACTCCGGATTCAAAAGCTCGCGGCCAAACAATAAAACACTGCCTCTTAAGGATAACAGTGACGAGCTCTCCAACTTAAACAAAATTTTGGATCGGATATGCCAAATCCACAGTACCTCCGGAAGGCCTGCAAACCACACCCACCGAGATTGTTGGGTTTTCAAACAGTCCGGCCGACTCAACGCCGAACACAAGGGGCTCGACGCACCAAGCGAGGATGATGATGAACCCCACCACAATAGCACCGGAAAACAAAAGACCTTCCCACAAGAAGTCAAAATAGTAAACTCACTTCATGTGATATTATGGAAAAACAATGCGACACCCGCTAAAATAAGTGTCGCACGGTCCACCCCAGCGGAACCTCGGAGTTGGATGTCAAAACCAATCACCTTCGACCACCTGGATTATTCCAGAAGCATTCGAAACGCAGGATGGACTGCCCTGATATTGGATCCTAAAATCGACGGACTACAATTTACACAAGTCCTGATGGACGACGGCAGCGATTTAAACCTGCTATATCCGAACACAATCCGCAAGTTGGGGATAGACCTTACTAAAATTCGACATAGCCGCACTTCCTTTAAAGGAGTGATGCCAGGCCCTTACGCCAAGTGCACAGGCTCCTTATTACTAGAAGTTGTGTTCGGGTCACCGGACAACTTCCGGCGCGAAAAGCTAATCTTTCATGTTGCCCCATTCAAAAGTAACTATCAAGCACTATTGGGACGTGAAGCTTTTGTCCGCTTTAACGCAATACCACATTACGCGACTCTTACACTTAAAATGCCCGGTCCACGTGGCATCATTTCACTAAGAGGGTCATTCAAAGACCCCGGACACGGCTAGACGAGTCCGGCATAAATAAGCTAGGGGCTCCCTAGCCGCACACCCCTTCACAAGGGGCTGTGCATATAAGCAACAATGAGCTAATATAGGCTCAGCTTTATTAATTTATTAATTTTTTATGCACTTTTCGCACGATTTCTTTTCAAACTAAGTTCCTCCCTTTTTACAGATGAACAACGTGCACACCCGTCCAGGATACGGCACAACGGAGACACGGTCGCAGATGTGCAGTAGGGACCCGTTTCAAGGATTCTTTTCAGATTAAGACCCTGCGTAAACCTTTTTTACTGTCTCTTGTTACTATAATCCCCTGGTTTTTCATTATAACCAGAGAGGAGACTGAAGTTTTGGCATCGGCCGCGTCAGAGGACCTCGCCCGTACCTGGACACTAGGGGCTTAGGGCATTGTTCTGCCCGTTATCATAAAGACCGAACACCTTAGGGAGTGTTCGGCATCTCGGGTTAGGCCTTATATGCATCAGCTCCGAATCATGTCTTTGGTCAAATGTTGGGTTTGCCCGGCTCCTGTGTTTTGCTGCCTTACGTTCCGTATCATCGGCTAACGTGGCACCAGGAGAACTACTGCGATTGTGCCCCAGTTCGGCTGGACGAGCACCTCAGTAGAGAAAGCCGAAAACTGACTGTCATGATACAGCGAGAGACTGGTCAACCACTCGATCGACCACAGGAATGTTTAGAATTCCTTCGCTTTGATGAAGGACCGTTTCTCGGTCAGGCACATACGCGCCCCGAATTCGGATAGCGCGGTGCCCCCAGGGGCTATATCGTAGCCCCACCCTCGAACTCCATTGGCTAAGTGAAAGTGATAAAGCATTATAGTCCGGTTGCCTCGTTTGCTACGCTACCACCTCCTTAACAGGACCAAGACGTCGGATTAAGTGTGAAAATGCGCTATTTTTGCGAACACCCCCGCACCTTGTGCGTGGGGGCTGAAGCCGACGACTGCCATCTTTCAGGTTATACATACGTATACATAAACGGCCGCACAGGAGATAATTCAATACTTGAACGCACAAGTACAAAAGGCGCTTACATCATAAACATCATTTTATAAAATTAAAACGTTCATTTGAACGTGACATTTTTCGAGCATTGCGACTCTATTACACGAGCACCATGCAGAACTTCCCCAAAATAGTGCTCGGCGGGTAACCGGCTTCCGTCCGAGCCCTGGGTCGCAACAGCGGTGGCATCCATCTCTGTCCAATGTGTCTTCACACGGGCGAGGGCCATCCGTGCACCCTCTATGCAGGCCGACCGCTTCATCACCTTGATATGCGGCACCGCCCCAAGAAATTGCTGCAATAAGCCAAAATAGCTCGTCGGCTTGGGCCTATCCGGCCAGACATGAGTCACGATATCCGTCATGGCAAGTCCGGACAACCTATTCAGCTCAGCCCATTCGGCCAACCGATCGGTCAGTGGAAGTGAACGATCCGGACTATGGAATTGAGACCAAAACAGCTCTTCCCTCTTGTGATCCTTCTGACTTCGGAAGTGCACCACGGCATCCGCCGCACTCGCTGCTAAGTCCATATAAGGATCCTCCGGACCCCACAGCTGGCCAAGCTGGGCATACTTTGGATCCGTAAACCTGCGGCGCAGTAGAAAAGGCTTGCCAGCCACAATGTCTCCGGCCTGGCACAGCTCCTCCTTTATAGCCCGCATTGCAGAACGGGCATCCTTGGCTTTGGCGGTAGCCTTCCCCATGTCTTCTCGCTCCGATAGGCACTCCTTTTCAAGAGCCTCATTGCGGTCAGTAGCATACTTCAACTTAACGGCCATTTCAGCCATTTCTTCCCTGCTTCGGCAGTGTGCAGCCCTTTCGGCTTCTAACTCCTCGGCCGCCCTCGAGGCAGCCGCATTACTTCTTCTGGCCTACTCCTTGGCTTGAGCAAGTTCGGCCCGAAGGCTCTCCACAGCAGCGGCACCATCTGCGTCAAGCACACATATTGTAAGAGGTGGCCTTCGGCTCCCTTTCTAGGTGACCACGGAGAAACAACTTACCTTGTGACTCGTCAAGTCGCTTGTTGACTAGCGCGATGTCCGCATCCGCAACGTCGAGTTGCCGCTTTAGTTCAGCAACTCCATCAGTCCGGCTGGCCCCCGGACTATCCGCCACCTGCATAGGAAAGGCGACATTTAATACCTGCGATTTCGATCCTCGGCACGCTGTCGCTTTCGACAACCTACCGAGTCTCAGGGGCTACTATCTATACAGGGCGCACCTCATGTGCAAAACTGTCAAACAGGTGTGTCATTTTTACGTACCTCAAACCCCGCCAGAAAACTCCTGACGACATTACGCAATCCGCTTTTGGCGGACGAAATCCTTCCAATCACCATACTCATCAATGCATGGTGATCTTCTGAGATAGACGCCCTCTCAAGCAGATCCTTCAGCTCCCCCGGCCGAACACCAGTTGGCGCCGAACTATCCGGCTTTGCCGGACTCAGGGATACCCTCCGTGATGACACTTCAGGCTCGTCCGCCCTATCTGACGGCGCAGCGGACGGAGGCGTCTTGCTCTCCACCATCTCCGGACGAAGATCCCCCGAAGACGAGCTCATCTGAGAAGGTCGGAGATCCGAACTACAAGGTAAAAATTCGGTTATCCTCAGAAGCACAAATAGGGATGTCTCTTATTACCGAGCTCTCTTTTTTCTACTTACGGCTCGCTGGAGGGCTGATGCTTTAGGGGAGACTGTGCGGCCGGGGCCTCCCCGGACGCAGGACACTCTGGTGAAGACTTCTTCCCCCGCTTAGGGGCTTTGGCCTCCGGGTCTCCAGAGGCGGTCCTCTTCTCCCCTTGGACGGAGGGATTCTCGATCCCCCCTTCTTCAAGAGCCTCCTTGGGTGAGGCGGTAGCTCCCTTATTTTCCCCTCCGCCTTCTTCTGAAGGTGCAACCTCCAGCATCTTGACCAGCACGGGATCCGGCGCGGTCTTTGGGAGGGGGGGCGGACACCGTATCAGCTTTGCTTGCGCTATCCACTCCTGTTGAAGGATAACGGGTTAAAAGGCGAATTATAGAAAGGCAAACAAACGGTACGTCCGAACTCTGAGCTACTTACTTGAGTATCCAGGCGATTGCAGCTTAGGCCGGCATCCTCGGTCAATTCCGGACACACCGCCCGTGATCCGAAGAACAACTCGTACATCTCCACGGGTGTCATACCCATAAAGTGTTGGAGAATCCATGGTCCCTCCGGATTGAACTCCCATAGCCGGAGAGGACGGCGTTTGCAGGGCAGGAGACGCCTAATCAGCATAACCTGCATCACCACGACCAGATCGATCTCCCTCGCCTGGAGGTCTCGAATCCGGCCCTCCAATAGGGGCACGTCTTTTGACGGCCCCCAGTTGAGCCCTTGGTTGACCCACGACATCAACCGTCGTGGAGGTCCCGAGCGGAATAAGGGCAGCGGCTTCTGCCTGCTGCCCTTCGGAGCGGTGATATAGAACCACTCCTGCTGCCACAAGTCGAGCTCCTCTTGGAAGGATCCCTCGGGCCACGGGGCATCGGCCCTCCTGCTTACGGCCGCCCCGCCGCACTCTGCTCGACGCCCCTCGATCATCTTCGGCTCCACATTGAAGGTCTTCAGCCACAGGCCGAAGTGGGGGGTGACACGGAGGAAGGCTTCGCAGACGACAATGAATGCGGAAATATGGAGGATGGACTCCGGAGCCAGGTCATGGAATTCCAACCCATAGTAGAACATGAGCCCTCTCACAAAAGGATCCATCGGGAAGCCTAAACCCCGACGGAGGTGGGACACAAAGACGACGTACTCGCCGGGCTCGGGGGTGGGGATGGCCTGCCCTTCGGCGGGCAACCTGTGCGAAATCTCGTAAGACAGGTACTTGGCCTCTCGCAGCTTTAGCACGTCCTCCTCCGTGACGGAGGAGGGCATCCACCAGCCCTGAAGGTCAGAGCCGGACATTGTTGAAGGTCCGAAGCGCTCGAATCTGGGGCTCTGGGTGTTGGAACTTGGAGCAAGGAGAAGATTCGATGGTGGATTGAAGAAAAGAAACGAGCCTTGGTCCTGTTATAAAGAGGAAGAATACCAAGAGCCGTCTTCGTGACCGTTCGGGACTCGCCTTCGATAGAGGGGGCGTGGCGACGGGCGCGGTTGGGTTACCCAGGTCCGTATTGATGAGAATCCCGGAATAAGGGGAACATGATCTCTGCTTCGACAAGATGTGCCAAGGAAACCACTTCGCTAAACGCGCTGAGGTGGTATAATAAAAAATGATTCAAGTAAAGGCTTGGTAGTGGCATGACGTCATGCCGCGAAATACGTCAGCAGATTGAACTTGTGTACATATTATTCTCTCTACGGTGGAATGTGGAATTTATTTTGCAGAGCCGGACACTATCCTGGTGTTCACAATCTTCTATGAATTATTCGGAGGAGGAACCCGCCTTGCAATGCCGAACAATATGCGCGCCGGACTCATCCTCATTGAAGCCTGGTTCAGGGGCTACTGAGGGAGTCCTGGACTAGGGGGTGTCCGAACAGCCGGACTATCATCGTCAGCCGGACTCGAAGACTATGCAGATACAAGATTGAAGACTTCGTCTCGTGTCCGGATGGGACTTTCCTTGGCGTGGAAGGCAAGCTTGGCGATACGGATATGTAGATCTCCTACCATTGTAACCGACTTTGTGTAACCCTAGCCATCTCCGGTGTCTATATAAACCGGAGGGTTTTAGTCCGTAGGACAACATAACCATTACAACAATCATACCATAGGCTAGCTTCTAGGGTTTAGCCTCCTTGATCTCGTGGTAGATCCACTCTTGTACTACCCATATCATCAATATCAATCAAGCAGGAGTAGGGTTTTACCTCCATCGAGAGGGCCCGAACCTGGGTAAAAACATCGTGTCCCTTGTCTCCTGTTACCATCCTCCTAGACGCACAGTTCGGGACCCCCTACCCGAGATCCACCGGTTTTGACACCGACAGCCACCAACAGGGATGTCTCACTATCTTGAACCTTATCTGCATTACTTCCTTTACCAATGGATAACGTGGTACTGTTCTCCAATATTTTGTCCGCATTCTAAAAGAGAAACAAGCAGACACATCACATGTTTACCATGTTGTATATGAAACTCATTTTGGTAAATGAGTTCAGTAGTAAAGTGGACAGGATAACAGCATGAAACAAACATATATCTATGTGCCATGGTCACTTTATGGTCTATATCATTCTAGTTTTTGTTGCCAAATCAAGATAGAGACACATCAAATAATATTTGTTCAAGACAAAGCAGAATAGACAGAATATAAGTGTGGGTAACTATAGAGCAATAACAACACTTTGTAATGTGCATGACATAAGAACATAACTGTTTATTCAATTGAAACTGAAATCAACATAGAGCAGGTTACAACAGCAAACCAGTTAAAGAAACAGGTTTAAAACATACCTGTTGCGCCATTGGAGTTTCAATTCCATCCTTCGAATTTGAAAATAGTTGGTATGAGTAAATACAGTAATGCAAGAGCAAAGGAGTATGAACCATAGCTACAGAACCTGACCTGGGAACATATCTTCTTCTCCTTTAAGCGTTGAGTTGGGATTCGGAGTGGTGGTCCTCATGCTTTGGGCACTGCAGTTCCCTTACTAACCACTCGTGTTTGGGTGCTCTGTGGTGGAGACGGTGTTGTGTCAACTGGAACTGGGTTACTATCTGCCGGGGTTGGGGTTAGAAGGGGTGTAGCTGGTTCTCTGTCCAACTAGGTAGGGGTACAATCTGCGAGAGTCTGGGTTATGTGTGGTGGATCTGGTCCTTGGGCAAGTACAACCGTGGTTCTATCTGCATCAACTGGTAGCACTATCTTTTCTGAAGACCGTGTTGTTACTCCCTTAGATCCTGCCATCACGCTCTCCAATTCAAATGGCTGATAAACAAGAAAAGTAATTGAAAGTATAGACATTGTATGATAGACAGGTGCAATGGATAGTGGGTAATAAAAGAGGGCATGAAATAATTCATATTTATGTTGTCTAACCAAATAGGATAGCATGACACAATTTCACATATATGATGGCTAACTAAACAGGATAGCGTGACACAATTTCACATTATGATGGCTAACTAAAAAAGATGGAAAGACATAGTTCAAAATATGAGAATATGTAAACAGGATGACATGACATAACTATATAATGTGTTTATTAAATAGGTTGGCATGCCATAATTCACATACATTCATGGATAGAATGCCATAATTCTAAATATGATGACTGTAAACACTAAACAGGATGAGATGATATAACTATATGATGTCTTTATTAAATGGGATGCCATGCCATAATTCAGATAGATGATGTGTATGTACTATGTAAACATGATGGCATGATATAATTCAAATATATGATTTATATAGCAAGCAAGTAAGCAGATGGCAATCTATATATGATGCAAAAACTAAGCAATGCAAGACAACATGCATGACATGGGTAATATAACCCTGCCAAGTTTGAGCATAGACCTCAAGGGGGAAATAGGACTGTTCATCAGTCTCTGAATCCTCCTCTGAGGAGCTCTCTGTAGCCAGCAAGATTGTAGGACCTTGAGAAGAGGTGTCTAGAGGGGGGGTGATTAGACACTAAGTACCAAAGTTGCACTTTAAAGTTCTTTAAGTTTAAGTGGAGTTTAGGCACAAGTTTAACACTCACAAAACATATGAAGCAAGCATGCAAAGAGTATATGAGCAGCGGAAAGTAAAGCATGCAACTTGCAAGAATGTAAAGGGAAGAGTTTTGGAGGATTCAAACGCAATTGGAGACACGGATGTTTTTGGCGTGGTTCCGATAGGTGGTGCTATCGTACATCCACTTTAATGTAGACTTCAACCCATGAAGGGTAACGGTTGCGCGAGTCCACGGAGGGCTCCACCCACGAAGGGTCCACGAAGAAGCAAACTTGTCTATCCCACCTTGGCCGTCTCCCACGAAGGACTTGCCTCACTAGCAGTAGATCTTCACGAAGTAGGCGATCTCCTTGCCCTTACAAACTCCTTGGTTCAACTCCACAATCTTGTCGGAGGCTCCCAAGTGACACCTAGCCAATCTAGGAGACACCACTCTCCAAGAAGTAACAAATGGTGCGTTGATGATGAACTCCTTGCTCTTGTGCTTCAAATGATAGTCTCCCCAACACTCAACTCTCTCTCATGGGATTTGGATCTGATGGAAAGAAGATTTGAGTGGAAAGCAACTTGGGGAAGGCTAGAGATCAAGATTCATATGGTAGGAATGGAATATATTGGCCTCAACACATGAGTAGGTAGTTCTCTCTCAGAAAATGTATGCTGGAAGTGTAGGTTCAGTCTGATGGCCATCTCCACGAATGAAGAGGAGGTGGAGGGGTATATATAGCCTCCACACAAAATCCAACCGTTACACACAATTTACCAAACTCGGTGGGACCGATTCAACAGACTCGGTCAGACCGATTTGATAAACCTAGTGACCGTTAGGATATTCGGTGGGACCGATATGCAACTCGGTAGGACTGATATGGTTAGGGTTAGGGCATAACGTAATCTCGGTAAGACCGATTACACAAACTCGGTAAGACCGATTTTGGTAATAAGCTTTCCAGAGAGTTGGTCAGGCAAACTCGGTTGGACCGATTACACAAACTCGGTAGGACCGATTTTGGTAATGAGTTAACCAGGAAGTTTGCATTGTAATCTCGGTAGTACCAATTGCTCAAACTCGGTGAGACCGATTTTGGTAATGGACATACACAGAGAGATTACAATCCCATCTCGGTGAAACTGAGATCCCTATCGGTGAGACCGATTTGCCTAGGGTTTGTGGCAGTGGCTATGACATTTGAACTCGGTGGCGCCGGATAGAAAGAATCGGTGGGACCGATTTTGGCTTTGGGTTTAGGTCATATGTGTGGAAGTGGGAAAGTATTTGAGGGTTTTGGAGCATATCACTAAGCACTGTGGAGCAAGAAACTCATTAAGCAACACCTCATCCCTTCTTGATAGTATTGGCTTTTCCTATAGACTCAATGTGATCTTGGATCACTAAAATATAAAATGAAGAGTCTTGAGCTTGAAGCTTGGGCCAATCCTTTGTTCTTAGCATCTTGAAGGAGTTCCCACATCCTTTAGTCCATGCCACTCCATTGTTGAACTTATCTGAAACATGCTAGATAAAAGTGTTAGTCCAACAAGAGATATGTTGACATTAATTACCAAAACCACCTGGGGAGCACTTGTGCTTTCAATCTCCCCCTTTTTGGTAATTGATGACAACATACATCAAAGCTTTAGATAAAGATATAAAGAGTAGCAAGTAAAGCTTTGGAAAGACATGTAACAAGCATAGGCTCCCCCTACATGTGTGCAATCATGTGAATATGGAATATAGAAGCATGTGAGAGCATAACCATGAAAGAGTAGGCAATGTGTTACATGTATCTTGGCCATATGCATCAGAGCAAAGAATATTAAAGAAAATACCTTCATGCCCGTGAGTCCTTCTTGCAAACAGTATGTACATCAGCAAGAATTCCTCATACACATGATTGTGATGCATATACTTACCTTGTAGTCTTGAGTTGGCTTAGGATGGAATAAACCTACGTAAACAAGGTTAGATAACACAGGTACATCTACTAGCCAGAGCAAACAAAAGAAATCACAAGAATACCAAGACTGGGATGACATGTAGAGAGTGAGCACTAAGTACCACATTGGATTAGACATGTCCCCAAGATTAAAGATATGCAATGCATTTAAATGATTTCTTTCCCTTAGATGTCTTGCTCCCCCTGAATCTAGCATGGGATACTGGGAGAAGATAGGGAATAGAAAATTAGAGCTGAAAGATATAAATGAACAGAGCTAATGCAAATAAGCACATATGAACATGTCTTTCCCCTTAGTAAGACATGTGGCATCTCTCCTCTTGAACACCAAGCATCTGGGATCCTTGAGAAATACTTTCTACTTGAGTATTCTCTCCCCCTGGAGATCTCTTTTTCCTCCTCAGGAGGTGATATTCTCTTTCTGATGTGATCTCTCTAAGTGATAAGCTTTGATGTGATCTCTCTCTCCCCCTTTGACATCAATTTCCAAGAAGGGTTTGATCATTGAGACATAGTTCAAAGCATTTATAAAAATGTGATGCTTGTAGAGGACGAGATTCATTGAGTGGAGCTGGATCAGAAGAAACACAGAATAAGTGGCAAACTGTTTTTCCTGTTGTGAAATCGGTGGCACGGAGTGGTATGCTTCGGTTGTACCGAAAGGATTCGGTTGGACCGAAAACAACAAGTCGGTGAAACCGAGTTCATCGCAGAGAAAATACTTGTTACCTCAGCTCACTAGACTAGTAAGATCTCACAAAGATTTGCAAGGAATTTACTGAATGATATGCAATGAATTTGAATGCAAAAAATGCAGAGCAAACAGAAAGAAATCTAGATGAAGGTTTTTTTGAAAGGGGAAACAAATATGCAAGAGACAAATGCAAAAACACAGAAAAGAACACAAGAGAACTTCATCTAGAGATGGTCGGCGACAAGAGTCACCTATGTTAGAGTATATTGACTTAGGAGTAAAGTGAGATCACTTGATCATAGGTCATACTCATTGTTTAAGCTCAAAATGGGGTTGCCATTTTTCTTTTAAGCATCTTGATGTATTCACATCTTGTCAAGTTGCTTTAGCTCATGACTTGGAGTAAAGCTTCTCTAAGATGGAATAACATACCTTGGTTGGTGGTGTTGTCCATGTAGTTGAACTTGTGTGGGTTGGTCAAGGTTGATGTAGCTCATCAAGAGTTGGGAGCACCACTTGGAATTTGAGTCCATTTACCTACATGGGTTAGTTCTTGCAAGGAAGAGCACTTGGGAATCCAAAAATGACAATCATGAAGTTTAACATAGAATTTGTCAAAGGATATGTTTGAATGGTTCTGTGCTTCCTTGTCTTCAACCACCATAGTGTAGAAACTTGGTGATGTAGAGATTGCTCAAGATGTGAGTAGATTACAATCTCATGGAATTTGATTCAACCAAGTACCTACATAGGTTATATAACATGCAAGATGCAAATATATCCAAGACATAAGATTTTCATCATAAGAGAAATATCAAGGATTAGTCTTAAGCTCATGTCTTGCATGTATCCAATGGAGTTTCTACTCCAAGTTTGAAGCATCAATGATGTTCAATTCTCCTCTTAACTGGCAAAACACTTTCTCATCAAGAGGTTTAGTGAATATATCCGCTAATTGCTTTTCAGTGCGAACATGCTTAAGGTTAATGTCACCCTTAGCAACATGATCTTGAATGAAATGATGACGAACTTCAATATGCTTAGTTCAAGAATGTTGTACGGGATTATGACCAATTTTGATAGCACTGTCATTGTCACAAAGCAATGGAACATGTTTCACATATATCCCATAATCTTTAAGAGTTTGGGTCATCCAAAGTAATTGAGCACAACATGAACCAGCGGCAATGTATTCCGCTTCAGCGGTGGATAAGGATACCGAGTTTTGTTTCTTGGAGGACCAAGACACAAGAGATCTACCAAGAAATTGACAAGTACCCGAAGTGGACTTTCTATCAACCTTGTCTCCGGCATAGTCCGAGTCGGAGTAGCCAACAAGATCAAAAGAGGCCCTCTTAGGATACCAAATGCCAAAATTTGGTGTACTGATTAAGTATCTCACTATCCTTTTCACGGCCTTAAGATGACATTCTTTATGAGCAGCTTGATATCGTGCACACATGCACACACTTAGCATGATATCGGGACGTGAAGCACATAGATATAACAATGAACCAATCATAGAGCGATAAACCTTTTGATCAACCGGTTCACCATCTTTGGTCAAGTCAAGATGTCCACTAGTAGGCATGGGTGTAGTCATACCTTTGCATTCTTGCATATTGAACTTCTTGAATAAGTCCTTGGTGTACTTCGTTTGAGAAACAAAGGTACCTTCCTTAGTTTGCTTGATTTGCAGCCCAAGAAAGAATTTGAGTTCACTCATCATAGACATCTCAAACTTCTCCGACATTAGCTTCCCAAACTTTTCACTAAAATGAGGGTTAGTTGAACCAAATATAATATCATCAACATAGATTTGGCACACAAATAGTTCTCCATTAACCCTTTTAGTAAAAAGTGTGGAATCAATTTTCCCAATTTCGAAGCCTTTTTCAATAAGGAACTTGGTCAAGCATTTATACCATGCTCTAGGAGCTTGTTTAAGACCATAAAGGGCTTTGTGAAGTTTGTAAACATGATTGGGTTTCTTAGGATTGACAAAGCCGGGAGGTTGCTTAACATAAACTTCCTCCTCTATTTCACCATTTAGAAAAGCACTTTTAATGTCCATTTGGTACAAGGTGATATCATGATGATTAGCATAGGCAAGTAAGATGCGAATGGACTCAAGTCTAGCAACGGGAGCATAAGTCTCACCATAGTCCATACCTTCGACTTGTGTGTAGCCTTAGGCGACGAGACGTGCTTTGTTCTGAACTACTTGTCCATCTTCATCTTGCTTGTTGCAAAACACCCATTTGGTACCGATGATGTTGTGGTTGTTGTCGGGCTTCTCAACCAATGTCCAAACTTGGTTCCTCTCAAAGTTGTGTAGCTCTTCATGCATAGCATTTATCCAATCCGAATCTTCCAATGCTTCTTCGACCTTCATAGGTTCAATGCTAGAGATGAAAGAATAGTTTTCACAAAAGTTAGCTAAACGAGTTTTAGAGCGAGTGATTCTCCCGGTTTGGATATCATTGTAGATTTGCTCGACGGGGTGGTCTTTAGCAACTCTTGCTTGAACTCGTGAAAGCTTTTGCTTGTTTCTTGGTTGAACTTCTTCTTCATCTTGTTCTTCTTCTTGGCCTTCTTCATCGTTGGTGTTGTCGTTCTCTTGCCGTGGTGGAGAAGGAGGTTGTTGACGTTCATCTTGATGCACTTCCTCGTTTTCTTCATCTTGGTGTGTCCCACTTGTGGATGCTTCCGTATCAACTCTTGGTTCACCTTGTCGTGAAGTAGAAGCTTCCACTTGGACGGACGAGGTACTCTCCTTCACCTCCGTTGGACGGACCTTTCCAATAGACAAGTCTTGGATTGCTTCCGAAGGATCTTTGTCTCCTACATCAATTGGCAATTGCTCTACTTGCGAGCCGTTAGATTCATCAAACTTCACATGTACCGTCTCTTCAACCTTTCGGGTGAAATTGTTGTAGACACGGTAAGTGTGAGAGTTTGAGCCATAACCTAGTAGGAAACCTTCATGAGACATAGGAGCAAATTTAGAACGACGATGCTTATCAAGAATGTAGCACTTTGAGCCGAATACTCAAAAGTATCCAACTTGGGGTTTGTTACCGGTGAGGAGCTCGTATGCCGTCTTGCCGAGTAGCTTGTGAAGACACAAGCGATTTGTTGCATGACAAGCTGTCTCAACCACTTCTGCCCAAAAGTGCTTCAGTGTCTTGTACTCATCAAGCATCGTTCTCGCCATTTCGATGAGCGTCCGGTTCTTCCTCTCAACAACTCCATTTTGTTGAGGTGTGTACGTAGCCGAGAACTCGTGTGAAATCCCTTCTTCGTCAAGAAAGGTCTCCACATTTGCATTCTTGAACTCCGTTTTGTTGTCGCTGCGAACCTTCTTGATCTTCACTTCAAATAGATTTTGGGCCTTCCGAGCGAAGTTTTTGAAGATCTTTTCGACCTGCGATTTATCATCGAGAAAGAACACCCACGTAAATCTTGAAAAATCATGAACTATAACTAGACCAAAAGAATTTCCACCGAGACTTTTGTAAGAGTTGGGACCAAAAAGATCCATGTGAAGTAGCTCGAGTGGCCTCCTTGTGGTCATGATGTTCTTCACGGGATGCCTTCCTCCAACCTGTTTACCTGCTTGACAAGCACTACAAAGTCTATCCTTATCAAATATGACATCATTAACACCAAGGATATGATTTCCTTTAATAAGCTTGTCAAGGTTTCGCATACCAACATGACCTAGTCATCTATGCCATAACCAACCTTTTGAGGATTTAGCAATGAAGCAAGTTTTAGGTTGAGCCTTTTTAGTGAAATTAATTATGTATAGATCACCTCTATGCACACCGGTAAAGACCATTTTATGATTGTCTCGACGAAACACTTGGCAATCTATTTCAGTAAATAGGACATTGAAACCAAAATCAGCAAGTCTAGATACTGAAAGTAAGTTGTATCCAAGAGATTCAACGAGCATGAAATTTTGTATGGAGCTATCATGTGATATGGCCACCTTACCAAGGCCAACCACCTTACCTTTTGAGTTGTCACCGAAAGTGACATACTTTCGAGGACTATCATTTTCAGCAAGCTCACGAAACATGTCTTTATCTCCGTAATGTGATCGGTACATCCACTATCAAGAAGCCATTCCTTTCCTCCTGATATATATTCCCGAAGATTTGCCATAAGACCAAAGTGTCTCATTGCATCATCAAGATCGAAGTCACTATCATCATCCTCATCATAGTATCCATGTTCAACATCGTCATTTGGTGGATCAAATCCTAGAGAGGGTGATTCGTTAGAGTGAGTTTGACAATGATCTTGCTTATGAATTTTTATAGCTTCGGAAATAATATCACTAATAATTCCAACATCTCCTTTGGCACGCATAAGGTTTGAAAGCTCAAACTAACAATCACCAAACATAGGATCACTAGAATTCATCTTACTCAAAGCAATAGACTTATGGAGAATTTCATCAAGATTTTTCAAGGAATAATTTGGAAAGTGTTCTTCAAGAAATTTCCATATAGTGTAGGCACATTTAAGAGTAGGCAAACATCCAATCAAGTTTCTAGGCAATCCTCTAATGATAAGTTCGGTAGCTCTAAGATTTCTAATCATGTCAATTAACTCATCAAGGGTAGGATGCATAGGATCAACATGAGGTGCACAAGGGCTAGCAATGTACTTGTTCAAATGATATTGATTGAAAATTACAAGCATCTCATTTTTTCACTCATGAAAATACTCTCCATCAAGAATAGGCACTCTATGTCTAAGACTCCCCAAAGTAGACTCATCCATCTTCCTTCAATGGTGATTAAACCAAGGCAATGGAGACCAATGCTCTAATACCACTTGTAGGACCTTGAGAAGAGGTGTCTAGAGGGGGGTGATTAGACACTAAGTACCAAAGTTGCAGTTTTTAAGTTCTTTAAGTTTAAGTGGAGTTTAGGCACAAGTTTAACACTCACAAAACATATCAAGCAAGCATGCAAAGAGTATATGAGCAGCGGAAAGTAAAGCATGCAACTTGCAAGAATGTAAAGGGAAGAGTTTTGGAGGATTCAAACACAATTGGAGACACGGATGTTTTTGGCGTGGTTCCGATAGGTGGTGCTATCGTACATCCACGTTGATGGAGACTTCAACCCACGAAGGGTAACAGTTGTGCGAGTCCACAGAGGGCTCCACCCACGAAGGAAGCAACCTTGTCTATCCCACCATGGTCGTCGCCCATGAAGGACTTGCCTCACTAGCGGTAGATCTTCATGAAGTAGGCAATCTCCTTGCCCTTACAAACTCCTTGGTTCAACTCCACAATCTTGTCGGAGGCTCCCAAGTGACACCTAGCCAATCTAGGAGACACCACTCTCCAAGAAGTAACAAATGGTGCGTTGATGATGAACTCCTTGCTCTTGTGCTTCAAATGATAGTCTCCCCAACACTCAACTCTCTCTCATGGGATTTGGATCTGGTGGAAAGAAGATTTGAGTGGAAAGCAACTTGGGAAGGCTAGAGATCAAGATTCATATGGTAGGAATGGAATATCTTGGCCTCAACACATGAGTAGGTAGTTCTCTCTCAGAAAATGTATGCTGGAAGTGTAGATTCAGTCTGATGGCCCTCTCCACGAATGAAGAGGAGGTGGAGGGGTATATATAGCCTCCACACAAAATCCAACTGTTATACACAAAGAGATTACAATCCCATCTCGGTGAAACCGAGATCCCTATCGATGAGACCGATTTGACAAGGGTTTGTGGCAGTGGCTATGACATTTGAACTCGGTGGCGCCGGATAGAAAGAATCGGTGTGACCGATTTTGGCTTTGGGTTTAGGTCATATGTGTGGAAGTGGGAAAGTAGTTGAGGGTTTTGGAGCATATCACTAAGCACTGTGGAGCAAGAAACTCATTAAGCAACACCTCATCTCTTCTTGATAGTATTGGCTTTTCCTATAGACTCAATGTGATCTTGGATCACTAAAATATAAAATGAAGAGTCTTGAGCTTGAAGCTTGAGCCAATCCTTTGTTCTTAGCATCTTGAAGGAGTTCCCACATCCTTTAGTCCATGCCACTCCATTGTTGAACTTATCTGAAACATGCTAGATAAAAGTGTTAGTCCAACAAGAGATATGTTGACATTAATTACCAAAACCACCTGGGGAGCACTTGTGCTTTCAAAGATGTCTGCTTCAGCAGGTAGCATTGTCTGCTCTGAATACCTTGTTTTCACTCCAGATACTTCCATCACCGCTTCAAATGGCTGATGCACAGGAAGAGTAGTTGAATATACAAATGTTGTCGACAAATGGAACACGTAATACAAAAAAATGATAGCATGATATAATTCACATACATGATGATTGGCTAAACAGCATGGCATTGCATAATTCACATATATAATGCCTTTGCAACAAGATAGCAATGTATAATTCACATATATAATGTCTTGCAACAAGATGGCAATGCATAATTCACATATATGGTAATTAGACACTGAACAGATGGCATTCACACAAAGCATGTCTAAACTAATCAAATGGCATAGCAATGCGAGACACCATATGCATGATATGAGCAACATAACCCTGCCATGTTAGAGCATACACCTCGGGGGGGATAGGACTGGTCATCTATCTCTGAATCCTCCTCTGAGGAGCTATCCGTAACCAGCGAGATATGCGCTTCGTCAGATAGCATAGTCTGCTCAGAAGACCTTTTTTTCACTCTAGAATTTGCTATCACCGTGTCAAATGGCTGATGCACACGAAGAGCAGTTGAATGTACTAACATTGTTGACGAATGTAATATGTAACGAAAAAAAAGGATGGCCTGATATAATTTACATATAAGATGGCTGGCTAAGCAGGATGGCATTGCAAAATTCACATATATGATGCCTGGCTAAACAAGGTGGCGTTGCATAATTCACATAAACGATGAATAAACTAAACAGATGGCATTCGCACAAAGGATGTCTAAACTAAGCAGATGACATATTTGATGTATAAAGTAAGCAATGCAAGACACCATATGCATGATATAACCAACATCAGCATGCCAAGTTAGAGCGAAGACCTCAGGGGGTAAATAGGAGTTATCTTCTCCTTCTGAATCCCCCTCAGAACAGATACCTTCCTCTCGATTACAATCCGAAATGCGTGGAGGGGGGGCTGCCTTTGTGCCTACCATGGAGCGACGTATGCATGAAATTATATGGCCACGCAAGGCTCGTCTCTTTTGCTCTACATGTTCAGTTCCATTGTTTACAATAACTGTCATGCATAGGAATAAAACATAGTGAGATTATGTAAGGAGTGCATGCAGAAATCCAGAGTGATGGTAGCAACCTGTGGATAGACCCAAAACCAATAATAGCAGGCAGATAATGGCTTCAGTTAATAAATACAAATAATGGCTTCTTTACTGTTTGTTTCCCACCCAACATGAAACTCATAGTAGACACCGGAGATTAACCAGATAGTAGATAGATACTATTGATAGCGGCCCCGATATGTACCTCACAACCATTTAAAAACTCAAGTTTGACCATTAGTTTGGAGCTGACTCAGAGTCTAATCGGTGAACAGGACGATAAAGTAGCATGTAATATTAAGCGATGCATAACGTAAGCAGACACGAAAGAGTGCGACCTCTCTTGCGGACCCGTGTAGTCCTCGAGGTCATCTGCTCGGTTGATGATGGTAATGCAGTTTTCATGGCTGCCAGCGGCGGGGAAGAAGATTTGAGGCGGTGAAAGACAGTCTGGAGGCCGGATCCCTGCTGTGCTGGACCCTTCTGTCGTTGGAGCAGCTGAGCTGGGGTGGACGATGGCGCAGCAGGACTGGGACAAACCACGCAAGGTTTTCTTTGACAACTATCTGTAAGAGAAGTAATTCTGTAAGGGCTCATTTGAATTGGAGGATTCCAACAATGCAGGGATAGGAAATAGACAGGAATAGGATAGGAATGCACGTGCAAAACAGAGAATTTAAAAACACAAGATTTCTACCAATCCGGGTGTTTGATTCACAACAATTGGAAGATCACAGGATGCAAAGAAGCATGGTGAGATTAAGTCAAACCACAAGAAAATGTACGGTTATAATGCTATTGTGCTACTATCTCTTAGTCTTGTGCTTCATGAATAGGAATTTGAAAAGGAGGACAAGTGAAAATTAAAATTCCTACGTTTTTTCTTTCAAGGAGACACTAAAGGAACAAATCTGTGTGCTCAGTGGACAATATATATAACATGTAGAGTAAAAAAGAGATGCAACAAGTGTACAACCTCTTTGGCGAAGCCATGTCGATCTCAGCGTGATTGGGTTGGCCGGTGAGGATGCTCCGGTTGACTTTGCTATCGGAGGAGGGGAAGAAGATCTTAGGCGTCTGGAGATGGAGCCCAAGGTACTGCTCCGCTGTGATGGAGGGTTTTGTCGTTAGAGCAGCTCCGGTGAGTTGTACGACGCCGAGGCTGAAGCAGGACAAGAGAGACAATGAACAATGTTAACCTGAGTGGAATCCTAATAGCATCTCCCATACATGACATAAAATACATAACCACAAAGTGCTAGATGTAAAATACATCAGCCGCTCATCTCTGAACTTAACTGTCGATACTGAACTTAACTGTCGAAACTGAACCTAACTGTCGAAACTGAATTTTGCTATCGAAACTAAACGCACTAGCAAGGTGAGGCTACACGTCGGTCGACTGACTTTTTCATCTCTGGTCAGTCGATTTTGCAGCCGTTGGATACGAAATCAAGGGCCTGCAGTTCATCTTCAACCTCCACCCCCCCTGAGCCGCCAGCCACCACCGGCCAAACAGCAGCCCCCCGCCGCCCGCAGCCGGTGGTGCGCCGCCCCGCCCGCCCCAAAAACACTCCCCACCGGCGGTCCGCCGCCGCCCCGGCCATCCCTCTAGCCCCCCCCCCCCCCCCCCCCCCGTGCCGAGCTTTTTCTCCGGCGATCCCCACGCCACCGCCCCGCCAACGCCCCGCCACCGCCGGCAACCACCACCCCCATCCTGAACCCTATGATAGATAGTGGGTTACCTCTCTGGCGAGCCCCCCTCCCCGCTGCGGCTGGTTCTTCCTTCACCCCGGTGAGCCCACCCCTTGGAAATCGACTGACCCAAAAGTCAATTTAGTCGACTGAAGTGTAGCCAAATCGGAGCAGCATCGCAAGCAAGAGCAAGAGCGAGAGCAGCAGCGCGAGCAAGAGCAATAGCAAGAGCAGACCAGGCAGGGGACCGAGAGCAAGAGCAGAGCAGTAGCGCGAGCGAGATCTAAAGCAGCAACAACTCCTACTGATGTGGACGTCGCCGCCGAGGGAGCGACGCCGTGGAGGAAGTGGCTGGCGACGCTGCTGTCGGTGTCAAAACCGGCGGATCTCGGGTAGGGGGTCCCGAACTGTGCGTCTAGGTGGATGGTAACAGGAGACAAGGGACACGATGTTTTTACCCAGGTTCGGGCCCTCTCGATGGAGGTAAAACCCTACTCCTGCTTGATTGATATTGATGATATGGGTAGTACAAGAGTGGATCCACCACGAGATCAAGGAGGCTAAACCCTAGAAGCTAGCCTATGGTATGATTGTTGTAATGGTTGTGTTGTCCTACGGACTAAAACCCTCCGGTTTATATAGACACCGGAGAGGGCTAGGGTTACACAGAGTCGGTTACAATGGTAGGAGATCTACATATCCGTATCGCCAAGCTTGCCTTCCACGCCAAGGAAAGTCCCATCTGGACACGGGACGATGTCTTCAATCTTTTATCTTCATAGTCTTGGAGTCCGGCTGACGATGATAGTCCGGCTATCCGGACACCCCCTAGTCCAGGACTCCCTCAGTAGCCCCTGAACCAGGCTTCAATGACGATGAGTCTGGCGCGCATATTGTTCGGCATTGCAAGGCGGGTTCCTCCTCCGAATAATTCATAGAAGATTGCGAACACCAGGATAGTGTCCGGCTCTGCAAAATAATTTCCACATTCCACCGTAGAGAGAATAATATGTACACAAGTTCAATCTGCTGACGTATTTTGTGGCATGACGTCATACCACCACCAAGCCTTTTCTTGAATCATTTACTATTATACCACCTCAGCGCGTTTAGCGAAGCGGTTTCCTTGGCACGTCTTGTCGAAGCAGAGATCGTGTTCCCCTTATTCCGGGATTCCCATCAATACGGACGTGGGTAACCCAACCGCGCCATTGATGGTGGCGCTTGGGAGGTAAGCGAGTTTTACCAGGCCGGTGGGGAAGCATAGTCTTCGTCCGCCTACATATAAGGGGATAAGGATCCACCTTTTACCTACGCCTTCTTCCTCCTTTGCTTATCCATCTTCGCGCACTCGAGCTCCAGTGCCCAAGTCCGCACATCTCGTCTCAACCTCCTCCAGTCATGTCCGGAGCGGGAGGCAAGTGGTTGGCCTCCTCCGTTACGGAGGAGCACATCGCAAAGCTGCGCGGCGCCGGATACCTTTCCAGCGACATCGCGCACCGGCTGCCTGACGAGGGGCAGCTCATCCCCACCCCCAGGCCCCATGAGAGGGTCCTATTCCTTCCCCACTTCCTCCACGGACTGGGCTTCCCACTTCATCCCTTCGTCCGGGGGCTCATGTACTACTACGGCCTGGATTTCCATGATCTGGCGCCGAACTTCATCCTCAACATCTCGGCATTTATCTTCGTGTATGAGGCCTTTCTCTGCATCCGGCCCCACTTCGGCTTGTGGCTCAAGACCTTCAATGTCAAGCCGAAGGTAGTGAAGGGCGTCCAAGCGGAGTGCGGAGGCGCCATGGTGGGCAAGATGCCCAACATCCTCTGGCTCGAGGGCGCCTTTGTGGAAACCATCAAAGGGTGGCAATCGGGGTGGTTCTATATCACCGAGCCGCGGGACCCTAAATGGGCAGCGGCCCCCGAGTTCAGATCTGGTGCCCCAATGCAGCTCACCTCCTGAAAAAAGAAGGGCTTGCTATGGGGCAGTTCGGAGGAGCTGACAGGACTCCAGTCCTGTCTCCAGACCTTGGTGAACAAGAAGCTCAAGCTTGTCAACGTGATCCAGGTCATGCTCGTCCGTCGGATTCTCCCCTGCCAACAACGGGCCTTCAATTTGTGGGAGTTCGATCTGGCACAACACCAGGCCTTGAGCGGGCTCTTCGACACGACGTACGAAGCTACCTGGAGGGTGCTGTTCAAGGGCGGAGAAGCCCCCGCATCCGCAACGTAAGACCGCGGATTCAGCACCAAGCGCCCGGCCGGCGAGGTAAGCTTGGTTATCCTCTATGGGACATTTATTTTCTTTCATAGTTTGACTCTATGTGGGATTTAAAACTCCCAATGCCTTTGACAGGACTGGCAGAGGACGTCCGGACAGGTAGACTGTCCGGCTCCCCTTCCCGAAGACCCAGCGGACGCCCATTTAACGGGGCTGCTGGTCCCGGCACTTTATGTGGTGCCGGAGAAGAAGGCCAAGAAGAAGGCCACGGGAACTCGAAGAAGTTCCCGGCGCCAGGTGATATCGGACTCGTCGTCCGATGGCTCCGAGGCGGACTCCTCCCCCGAAGATGAGGAGGAGAAAGAAGACTCTCCCCAAGAGGGGGGAGAGAGGAAGAGGAAGGCTTCCCCAACAGGGGAGGCCGAAGGGTCCAAGAGGGGAAGGACTCTTCCCCCGGACAGCTCCGCCAACGCCAACGTTGGCGACGAAGAGTGGCCCTCAAGGGCCAGGCCTCCGGCAAGATCGTGAGTATCCGGATTCCTGAATGATTTATAATTTGTCTTTTGTGTCACATAGTGTCCTTCTAATGCCGCACACTGCCTGTAGTCCGGCCGATGATGATCTTCCCGCTTCATCGAGCGGGTCCTTGGCTCCGTCGGACGTGGATTCCATTCCGACCGCCTCCACCCCTCGTGACGCTGATGACGTCGAGGTGGGATCCCAGGAGGGGACCCATCAGGAGGAGGCTCCGGAGGTGCCGCAAGGCAGCCTCCCGGACTTTGCGCCGGACTCTATGCCGGAACCCGCAGTGGTTCCGGAGTCCGGCAGGCAGCCCCTTCGTAAGAAGGGCAAGACCGTGATGCCGGCAGCCTCCGTCCAACCAGAGGCGCCGGACAACTTGTTGGAGGCGCTTAACAGCGCTTCCATCGAGGAAGAACACCGCACTATCATGAGTGCGGTGATTCAGAAGGTTCAGCTCGCCAAGAGCGGGCTGACCGAAGCCTGCAGTAGCCTTCTAACAGGCTTTGACGTAAGAAGTTTAAAATATGTAATGTAATGCCGCATAGACAGTAGCCCCTAATGCTCGGTTCGGTGTTCGGAAAGAAAAACCGGATTGAGGATCTGAAAAAGATAAACGCAGGAGTGCTAAAAATTATGTCAATATGGGTTTGCAGGCTGCGCTGCTGACCTATGTCGCACTGACTGCGGAGGTCGGTGCTTTGAAGCAGGACCTCGAGCGGTCCGAGCAAGAGCTCGGCCTTGCCAAGAAGCAACTCGAGGACAAAGAAGGTGAGTAACACCACTTTTGAATTTGTACCTTACAGAAAAGGATTTTGGTTGCAATAGAAATAACAAGGATAACGTGCGTACTGCAGGGGCCACGAACGAGGTGCCGACCCTGAAGGAGGCCGTGTCTGCGGCCAAACGCAATGCGGCCGCGGAACGAGCGGAGCGAGAGAAGCAGGAGGCGCGGGTGGAGGAGGTGCGGCAAGAGCTCCAGGCTCTCATGGAAAAGCATGAGAGTTTGGAGTGCGACTAGAAGACTCGAGAGTCCGAGCTTGCCTCGGCTCTTGAAAGTGCCAAAGCCGCTAAGGCCGAGGCCCGTAAGGCCCTCCGGGAGATTGAGGATGTGAAGAAAATAGCTGCGGGTAAGGCATTTTTCATGCAAAGCAAGCATGTGAATGTAAATTACCTGTTAGTTACCCGAATTCAGAGCTCTCCAGGGGCGTTTGCAGATCTGCCTCGCAGTGTGCCTGATGCCGCCGCATTCTACCGAGCCGAGGAGGGGAGCTCAATGGAGAAGGTCTTCTGGTCTCAGTACGCTGAGGCCGGACACCCGGTGCCCCCTAGCGACCAGCTGAAGCAGCTGGTCGAGCTCCACAAGGTAGCCGAGCAGGCCATGAAGGGCCTCATAGTCCGGTGGCCTAGAGAGGCCATGCCTGGGAGCTACTTTGGACTCGTGCGGTGGCTGGTGGATGCGTGCCCCTAGGTGGAAGTCATCAAGCGCTCCGCCTGCATTGAAGGTGCCCGTCGGGCCCTTGCCCGCGCAAAGGTGCACTAGGGCAGGCTGGATGCTGAGAGGCTTATCACGGACGCGCCGCCAGCGGGCAAGGAGTATCGTACGCCCGAAATGTACTATAAGAGTGTCCTGAAGGGTGTCCGCAAGATTGCGGATGAGTGCCCCAAAGATGTAATATTGAGTAAACTCGCAATGTGTTATCCTGTGCGCTGAAAACTTTGTTCATATGCGCTAAGCAACGCTTATTGATTTAAAATATTACCTTCTGTGCGGTCGTTTATAAAATCTGAGAGATGGCAAGTCGTCGGCTTCAGCCCCCATGCCGCGAGTGCTGGGGTGTTCGGGATAAACTTGAGCGCTCTTGTTCCCATTTTTTGGTCCATCTAGGGAGGCGCTCAACACAACGAACAAGGCAACCAGACTTATAATGCTTGAACACTCTCACTTAGCCATAGAATTCTATAATTTTAAATCTCAGCGAAGCCCCTAGTATTCAGAAGACCGAGTTCGGGGCGCTATCCACGCCTGGGCCGGACACAGCCGGTTCCTCGCTCGAAGCGGCATAAGTCTTTAGGGACTCGAAAAAGACCTCTCGAACAGCGACCAGTCTCTCGCCTTATCATGACAGTCAGTTTTAGCTTTCTCCACTGAGGCGCTCGCCCAGCTCAACTGGGGCGCAATCGCAGTGGTTCTCCCAGTGCTACCTTAGCCGATAGAACGGAACGTAAGGTACCAAAACATGGGAGCCAGGAAAACCCAACTATTGACCCAAGACATGATTCGGAGCCGATGCATATAATGCTATAAGTTCGGGTGCCGCACTTGTGAAAGTGTTCGGACTTATCACACCATAATGCGGGGAACATAAGCCCCTGGTGTATTCGGCCGTACCAAAATATACGGGTGCGAGATGTCATTAATGAACATATATGTAAAAAAGGTAATGCAATTATAGGCAAAAAGTGTTGCATTGTTTATTCAAGGAATTCTGCTATGAGTGCAGAACGATACAAATAGTGCGGTAAGCAAGGGATTGGACTATTCAAATATGTCCCCCTCCAGGGGTAGGCTGCGGACTGGTGTATTTAACAAATTTAATGCTCATAATGGAGACCACCTGAGTGTTCGTCATAGCCTTTGTCCTTCCCTGGCTGTTGCATCGTGAGTTCGGCAGGTTCACCGCCGGACAGGGTCTCTGGTGAACGGAGTCCTGTGGAAAAAAAGAAAAAGGAAAATAAAAAGAGCGACACACTTAGGAGCCCCTGGTGTGGTTGAGCCGCACTCTGGGCCTGTCATGGTCATGCCCCTCCCCCAATGCCCATGGTATCTCTAGAGCATAATGATGTATGCGGAGAGCTGGTCTTGCAATCATGCAAGGGCTGGGGTTGGGGCCGCATTGCTACGCGTGCTCGAAACGTGCCAGGTGGTCTTGATTGGTGTTACTCCGGGCGTGTTTGGCCGTGTCCGGTCGTTTAACGGCCGGACTCGGAAATTGCCTTAAAAGGCTGCTCTATACTTCTGCCGCGAGAGCCGCTGTGTGTTCCTCCGTTCGGAGGGAGCGTTCAGTATTTCCGTTGACCATGATGACTCCACGAGGGCCTGGCATCTTGAGCTTAAGGTATGCATAATGCGGCACCGTGTTGAACTTTGCAAACGCGGTTCGTCCAAGCAGAGCATGATAGCCACTGCGGAACGGGACTATGTCGAAGATTAACTCCTCGCTTCGGAAGTTATCCGGGGATCCGAAGACCACTTCCAGTGTGACTGAGCCTATACAATTGGCCTCAACACCTGGTATGACGCCTTTGAAGGTCGTCTTTGTAGGTTTAATCCTTGAGGGGTCTATGCCCATCTTGCGCACTGTATCCTGATAAAGCAGGTTCAGGCTGCTGCCGCCGTCCATCAGGACTCTAGTGAGGTGAAATCCATCGACGATTGGGTCTAAAACCAATGTGGCGAATCCGCCATGGCGGATACTGGTCGGGTGGTCTCTTCGATCGAAAGTGATCGGGTAAGAGGACCATGGATTAAACTTCGGGGCGACTGGCTCCATCGCATATACGTCCCTAAGTGCACGCTTCCGCTCCCTCTTGGGTATATGGGTTGCGTATATCATGTTTACCGTCCGCACTTGTGGGGGGAAACCCTTCTGTCCTCTATTGTTCGGCGGCCGAGTCTCTTCCTCGTCATCGCTATGCAGCCCCTTGTCATTGTTTTCGGCAATTAACTTGCCTGCCTGCTTGAATACCCAACAATCCCTGTTGGTGTGGTTAGCTGGCTTTTCGGGGGTGCCATGTATCTGGCAAGAGAGGTCGAGTATTCGGTCCAAATTGGACGGACCCGGAGTAGTTCTTTTGAATGGCTTCTTCCGCTGACCGGGTTTAGAGCCTCTGAATCCGGCGTTTACTGCCGTATCCTCATTGTTATCGCCGTTAACACGGTGTTTGTTTTTGTTTCGACGCGACCTGCCATTGTGGTCCTTAGTATCCGGACTGCCAGCGTTTTTGCTGAGGTTGTTGCTGTGAGCTAGCCAGCTGTCCTCTCCCGCGCAGAAGCGGGTCATGAGTGATGTGAGGGCTGCCATGGATTTCGGCTTTTCCTGTCCTAGGTGCCGGGCCAGCCACTCGTCGCGGATGTTATGTTTGAAGGCTGCGAGGGCCTCTGCATCCGGACAGTCGACGATTTGATTTTTCTTTGTTAAGAACCGTGTCCAGAACTGTCTGGCCGATTCGTCTGGCTGCTGAATTATGTGGCTTAGGTCATCGGCGTCTGGTGGTCGCACGTATGTGCCCTGGAAGTTGTCGAGGAATGCGGCTTCCAGGTCCTCCCAACACCCAATTGACTCTACGGGCAAGCTGTTAAGCCAATGCCGAGCTGGTCCTTTAAGCTTGAGTGGGAGATACTTGATGGCGTGGAGATCGTCACCGTGGGCCATATGGATATGAAGGATATAATCTTCGATCCAAACCGCGGGGTCTGTTGTGCCATCGTAGGATTCAATGTTCACGGGTTTAAACCCTTCAGGGATTTGATGATCCATTACTTCGTCTGTGAAGCATAATGGGTGTGCGGCCCCTCTATATTGAGCAATATCACGACGTAGCTCGAGAGAGCGTTGTCTGCTGAGTTCGGCCCGGCCGGAGTTGCTGTATCCGGCGCGACGGTAGTCTTCGTGGGTCGTGGGGCGCCCATGTGATCCGTAGATAGATCTAGATTGTCTTTCCTTGTCCTCCAATATATCCCGCAAGTCCGGCGCATTCCCTCGTGGCTTCGTACTTTTTGAGCGGTGCCGGGGTACGGTCTTGATGGAGGGCCTAGATGCCTCTCTGTCGCGACCACGGGGTGGTCGGTCTGCCGTATTGTGCGCTGGTGATGAAGGTTTGTATGCTTCCTCCTCTAGTCGGGGGAGCAACTTGCGTTTTGGGTAACTCTTGGAGGGGTGTTCGAGTTCATACTCTTCGGCCGCGAGGACCTCGGTCCATCTGTCGGCCAACAGGTCTTGATCAGCTTGAAGCTGTTGCTGCTTTTTCTTTAGGCTATTTATCGTGGCCATTAGCCTGCGTTTAAAATGCTCTTGCTCGACGGGATCCTCAGGCACGATGAATTCGTCGTCGTCGAGGCTTGCCTCATCTCCGGAGGGAGGTATGTAATTATCATCCTCAACCTCTTCGTCTGCCGCTCTCTCGTGAGGGCTGGCTTCTGCGTCCTCCTGCGCTGAATCTTGCTGGAGGGGTTGTCTTCGGCACTTTCTGGGGTGTTATTATCTCCTGTGCTGGAATCTCCATTCTTGCTGTGGCGGGATTTAGAGCGGCCCCGCTGACGTCGGCGCTTGGGCTGTTTCTTCAAGGAATCTGCCTCCGCTGCTTCTTCGCCGTCCCCATCCTTTGGGGTGTCCACCATGTATATGTCGTATGACGAGGTGGTCTTCCAGTGCCTTGTAGGCGCTGGTTCTTGATCGTCTCCGGCGTCGTCGTCCATACCGTCGATGTCTTCGGAGTCGTAGTCTAGCATGTCGGTTAGATCGTCGACAGTGGCTACAAAGTGGGTGGTGGGTGGGCTTTAAATTTCTTCGTCGTCCGCACCCCAACCATCCTGGCCACAGTCCGGCCAGGGCTCTCCCGATAGCGAGAGATGCTTTAGCGAATTTAGGATGTCGCCAAAGGGTGAGTGTTGAAAGATGTCCGCAGCGGTGAACTCCATGATCGGCGCCCAATCGAATTCGATTGGCAAGGGCGCAGGAGGTTCGGAGTCCGGCAAGGAGTCCGGCACCTCAGAGTCACGGGCTTTATGAGGGACAAGGTCGGTATTCGGCTCTATCGCCGTAGAAGTTGCAGCTCTCGAGACGGTGTCCAGCCACCTGTCCTCGATCTGCGCGGTCTGCTCCGAACTATGGATCAGAGAGGACTCGTGTGCGGCCTCCAGGGCATTGTCTGGCGGCAGAGCTAAATCATGCCCATCATGACAGCGCGGCACGCTCGGCTGTGGCTCGAATCCATCGAGGATCAAGTCTCCGCGGATGTCGGCCATGAAGTTTAGGCTTCCGAATCTGACCTGATGGCCAGGGGCGTAGCTTTCGATCTGCTCCAGATGGCCAAATGAATTGGCCCGCAGTGCGAAGCCGCCGAATATGAAGATCTGTCCGGGGAGAAAAGTCTCACCCTGGACTGCATTATTGTTGATTGAAGAAGCCATCAAGCCTATCAGTGACGACACAGAGGAACTCTCAATGAAAGCACCAACGTCGATGTCAAAACCGGCGGATCTCGGGTAGGGGGTCCTGAACTGTGCGTCTAGGCGGATGGTAACAGGAGACAAGGGACACGATGTTTTTACCCAGGTTCGGGCCCTCTCGATGGAGGTAAAACCCTACTCCTGCTTGATTGATATTGATGATATGGGTAGTACAAGAGTGGATCTACCACGAGATCAAGGAGGCTAAACCCTAGAAGCTAGCCTATGGTATGATTGTTGTAATGGTTGTGTTGTCCTACGGACTAAAACCCTCCGGTTTATATAGACACCGGAGAGGGCTAGGGTTACACAGAGTCGGTTACAATGGTAGGAGATCTACATATCCGTATCGCCAAGCTTGCCTTCCATGCCAAGGAAAGTCCCATCTGGACATGGGACGACGTCTTCAATCTTGTATCTTCATAGTCTTGGAGTCCGGCTGACGATGATAGTCCGGCTATCCGGACACCCCCTAGTCTAGGACTCCCTCAGCCGCCGTGGATGGAGCCGCGCCGTGTCGGCTCGGGACCGAGCGCCGGTAGCACCGTGAGATCGAATCAAGAAGAAAATGTGGCGAGTGTACAACCTCTTTGGTGGCGCCGATTACGCCGCAGCTTCATCCGAGGAAACGGTGATGATGATGCTCTTCCGGTGGTGCAGATGAAGACGGTGGTGTGGGAATGGAGGTTGCACGAAAGACGAGGGGAACATCGGGGCAGCTCCTTGGAGGTGGAGGGCGGGGTGGCTGAACCGGTGGGACGATGAGATCGACGACGGCTCCTCATCCGGTACGGTGGATGAGGGATGTCGAGGTGTTGCTGTGGACGACGTCGTCGGGGAAGAAGCTCCGGCTGGGTGGCGGACGGAGCAGGATGTGGGGTTTCGTCGCGGGTTTTCGCGGCCTCGGTGTACGAATGGGTGGGCGGATGGGATGGCAGTGGGGAACCATGGCTTAGAGATGTGCTTGTCCGAAATGTAGGGTAAGTTATGAAAGTACCCCCCACCGATTTGAGGCGGTTCTTTCGGTTCAGGGGTACCACGGGCATTTCGTGTGTCGGGATTTCACAGGAGGTGGGAGTTCTCGCGCGCGTTGTAATTTCGGAATAGCAAGGCGCGGGTTGAGATGGAGGGAGTTGTCGGAGCACAACGAGACAAAGATATATCTTAAATATTTCGGGCTAACAAGGCGCGGGTTGAAATTTCCGGACAAGCCTAACGTGTACTGTACCAAATCAATGCGCACTACAAATGTCATTCAAAACTTTGAATTCATGTTATGTTCAATTAAAATATTTCGCTACGTGTATAATGCATGCAACCTACTACTCAAATGAACGTTTTAGTGCATTCCAAACGTATATAGTACCGCTTCAATATGAACTAAATTTGAATAAGATCTACAGTAATGATTGTTGTGAAGTCAAAGCATTTGAATTCGTTTCTCTGTTTTAATAAGATCTACAATCATCATTATTGTCAAGTTAAACCATCGTTTGTGTATTATCTTCACAGCACACCACATGATCAGTATCGAGTTACATATGAACTATGTGTACTATATGAACTCGAACTAGATTTTTTGAATCCACTTTATTTTGATTTCAAATCACATTATATTTCTAGCTCTAGCTAGATCTTCATAATCTAAACCATGTCTCATATGTATAATGTGTTTATCACATTATGTATGGTGCCCTACCCCCTACGCCTACAAGTATTTAGATGTGAGTTGCAAACACCACACATTACCACAAATTCAAATAAAATGTGAGAATGTTCGATATATAGTATTGTTTAGATTTCTCGATATTTAGTTGTAAGCTGCAAACGCCGCACATTATCACAAATTCAAATAAAATGTGAGATTGTTTGATGTATAGTATGGTTTAGATTGTTCGGCATTTAGCTATGAGTTGAAAACGCCATGCATTATCACATTATGGTATAACATGTGCACAGCACGTGTATCACTGCTATATTCATGCATGCAATGTTTAAAACACTATGATCTCCTATTCAAATATATGAATATGCTTTCATATAAAATTATGATCTTTGTTAGTCTCTTACACCCACACAATCCTCTAACCTTTGTAGCTACCACTAACTTTCTCTCGTGCATGCACACGCCCTCCTCGCCCTCCCCCTCCCTCGGCATTCTATCCACCAGGCACATTCATTTTTTCTTTAGGTCGTTCTCCCAGAGTCTCCACAACTCCTTTCCGACACACACCGCTCGATAAACCTCTCCAGCGATGCCTGCCTACAGCATACACACACAACTTCAATCTCCTCCTTTATGTGTCCTTGCCTCGTGTCTCTCATATGGTCAGACACACGTGTAAACTCTCACCCCTCTTTTAATCGATCTCACAACCGCACACTCCTTCCCCTATCTAGCTAGTAGTTGGGCCTCTCGCACCACCCCCTAGCTCCATTCTCTTTGTCTATCCGTCTCGCTGGGCCTTATTTGCCTCTAACAAATGGACGTACATCGACCGATCTCTCGCTATACATATAGCCAGCTAGGTCCTTATAACTCGTTTTTACCCACACATCGATCGATCTACCTCATTAGTTGTGTCTCTCCCTTCCTCCGACAAACAACAATTGATCTACCGATCTAGTTAGGTTTGCTTACCAAACACATGGTTCCCCTTCATCATCCATGGATGCGTCTCGACAGATCTATCATGCACAGGCACACACACAGAAACACATCCCCACTCTTATTGATAACATTGTAGTTCCACCCTCAGTTTGTCTAGTAGGCCTCTTCCAACATCTCCGAGAAGCAACTCCATCACCCATCCAGCACTCTACCCCCCTCCCTCCCTCTCCCTCCCTCTCTCTCTCTCTGCCCCATCATATTTCCCGTCCTTCAGTTATGTATGGATGTCGACCGATCTCCCTCAAGACATAGCTGGGTCTCTCCTTCTCAACACATATACGAGTCGTTCTACCTCTATAGTTAGGCCTCTGCCTACCCCTCCCCCACCCCCTCCCCCCACACACACCGATACATCAAGCGCTCTAGTCATGTCTCCCTGGCACACACAAACTTGACATGTGCCCTCTAACATTCTGGTAGGCCAGTCGCCCTATATCTTTGACTTCCACACACACACACACACAATTTCGATGGCTCTCTTCATCGATCTCGCACCCACCCGTGCTTGATCCTCTCTTCGACTCTATCGATAGCTATGACCCCTCCCTCTCTTCTCGTGGATTGCCCGACCCTCTATGTATGATATGGATAGGCCTCCATTTCACACACATTGCATGCAAAATTTTGTTTGAGATGTCATCGACACATATTCCCACAAATAATTCACGAAATCAACTCCCCACCCCACCCCACCCCCACCACAAAACAAAAAACACTCACGAACGCGATTTGTATCTCTCACACACACCCACGTAGGTGGGGGACATGCACGAAGAGAAGAGGTGCATGCACGGCACACGTACTCCCGTCTCTTTCCCAACCACACCCGCGCAGGTACACGGTGGAGCTCATTTTTGTATGAAAAAGGCAGCCCACGTGGTAATTTGGCACGTGTACTGGTTGTCCACTTGGTGGAGGGAGGATCGTCTACCACGGATGAACAAACAAATTGCGACTTGACGCGTTATGTTAAATTAAAAAAAGAGGCAAACCATGTGGGGCCTACCTTAGAGGCAAGGCTCTATACACTGGAGTACTTTTGATGTGTCCTGTCAACTTGCAGAACGAGGAGAAGCTTGCTTAGTACGCCGTCTCCCCCGCCCACGGGCGCGGTGGCTCGTAGGATGAGGTGAAGCTTGCTCCTCCCTCGCCCATGCGCGCGGTGGCTCGCAGGACGAGGAGAAAAATTTACTACTCCCTCCATTTACTCCTCGTCCCTACTACCTTGGTTATAGAGATTATATCATATTGTTTGGAATATATATGTCCTTTAGTAGATTTCAATATGAACTACTAGTACATACTCCAAACATTGATGTATATACATGTATTTTAGAGTGTACATTCACTCATTTTGCTCTGTATGTAGTAGCACTCTCCCTCGCCCCTCGACCCTCGCCCACGTGGTGGACGTGCAACAATTCATTCGGTCTCATATAGCCAGAACGATATATACTGCACTACCATTATTGCTCGACGTCCCGAAGAGGCGAAGAGCCAATCGCAAGGTTAATATTTTGGAGATGCCAAGCGCAAGGTTATAGGAGAACGAATAGTAGGTGCCGCATCATTTATAAATATATATTTTTTGTTCAGTGGCACGTACGCAATATGATAGGTTCATATGGAGAGAAAAGGAAACCGCTCCACTATATACATAGTCAGGACGGGCCAGCCTACACGGTTGCTTGCTGGGGTTGCTCTCTTCACACCCTCTTGCACAAAACGACTGTGGCCACATCTCTAACATCCCGGCGGATCACGTCCGCTTGGGGAAGGGGTGGATGCTTAGTGTAGATGCGGTGGCCGTCGCCGACGGTGAAAACCCACTGTCGGCACGTCCCGATAAGGGGTCCCCGCCGTTCTCTCTCACAAAGCCGGTGAGGTTGCCTTCGTCCCTTTCTCACTGCCGCGACGTGGGCAGTTGCCGCCTCCCGCCGCCCTCCTCAAGGTTGAGCTACGTCCCTCAGGTACAACTCCCTTTACAGCCGGCTTGCACCATTGCTCCAGCTGCCCACATCACTCCCTGTGGATATTTCTCTACTTCTTTGCCCCGCACATACCTGATACCTCTACTGGCTTCTACGTACTATATTTGTGATGAGTTTATGTCTCATCAACTAGTCCTAGTAATCTTATTCTAATCACGCTTCTTCAATTTCTTTGCCACAGGGATGCTCATCTCGATTTTGGTGAAACTGCACAAAATGATCCGATGGTCAAAAGGTTGCAAACTTCATTTATTAGGAAGCTCGAACATTGCCAGCAAATTAAAACCTGGTCAGGGTTCACGGTTCAAGGGCTAGGGACTGCATAGATCGTTTTTTTCTTTAGCTGCCTCTGTTCCAAAATAAGTGTCAACTTTAGTAGTAGTAGTACAACTTTGTACTAAAGTTTTCACAAAGTTGAGAGACTTATTTTGGAACGGAGGGAGTACATATTTGCTATGATCTGTCAATCATTGAGATGCAATAGCATGCATGTTAGTCTCCTTTGTATTTGATGAAATGTTGCAACGGGCAACCTTGGACGGAAGATACATGTAACAGGAGCTGGAAGCTTCATAGCATTGTACAAATTTATCTCGCTGATAAATTACAGTACGTACTAGTACTATACTAGTACTTCCTCCGTTCCTAAATATAAGTCTTTGTAGAGATTTCACCATTAACCACATGCGGATGTATATAGATGCATTTTAAGTGTGGATTCATTCATTTTGTTTTGTACGTAGTTCACCTAGTGGAATCTCTGCAAAGACTTATCTACTAGTAATAGCTAGCCCCCACTACTAGGAATTCTCTATCCTCTCCTTGAGCCACATCATCAAAATTGACGTAGCCGTTAGATGAAGTAAATCAGTCATAATAGCCGTCTGATCTAGACGTTGAGAGGCTCCGCACTAAGCCACATGCAAGCATGCAGAAATACCGTGGCATATGCATGTGAGTAGGTTTTAAATCACACCAACATGTATGCATGCAAGCATGCACCGGTAGCATGCATGTAAGTGAGCTTTTAAGTCCCATTAACATGTCAAAAAGAAATCCCATTATGCAGTAGGAGTTGGCTGATCTTTTTTCCTTACGTGGGATGATCTAAATGATGATGGGAGTTTATTTAGTTTGGCTACCACATTTGTCATGCGGTTATAGATTTTTTTTTAGTTCTATGAAATCGATAATTTTGCGCAGAGAGATATACCGCTGTTCCGCGGCAACGAGCGGGGACTCATCTAGTAATATTTAGGAACAGAGGGAGTACTATGTAAAGAGTTAGGTGTCGCACGGTGATAGTGTGAGGTGGGCCATGTAATCACTGAGCCTGCGTGTTTTCACTGCTCTTGCACTCCTCCGCTGTAAGAATGGAGAAAATTGTAATCTACTACCTCCTTTCACCGAAAGCGTGGGACATCCAGCAGTCCTACCACCTCAGTAATAAAGACCAATGAGCCGTCAAATCACATAGACCCAGCAGTAAGTTGGACGGACGAAGCAACCATCATTCTTGCGCCAGTGAGAGGTCGCGTCCGCTCTGTCCGGGCATGAATGCGGCACCGATTCTTTGGAGCGGCGCTGACCGTTTCGGGCGGGAAGCGCGCGCGGGCAGTGAAGGGGCTTTGGGTGGGCCAGGCTCGTCAGGAGCGGGTGTGGCAGCTGTCCGCATGTCCCTACCGGACACGCCCGGAAACGAGAGGATGCACCGACTCTCGCGGCTAAAATTGTACACTACACACCATATCTCTGTAGGAGTAGGTCGATCTGTCGCACTCTCTAACACACACATGCTGTTAAACACACACACGCACACGCACGCACCTTGGTCCCATTGCACCTTCTAACATGACTTATTACACCTAGATGGAGGGAGTAGTAAGTATACGAGATACGGTGGCACACTAACTTAAGTCGAATACAAGTGCCCAAAATTTGTGTGCATGTTATAATAAGGATTCACTTAAAATAGTACGTGAGTGAACAGAGGGATCAATTGGACAGTGTTCCCGAGCAATAGCGAGATGTGTGAGGTAGTAAGATACACCGCTGGCGCTTTTAACTTTTCTTATTAATTTGTTTGTTTCACCCTCTGACTGGTGGGACCCAACGTACTACGTGGAGAGAGGTAAAGTGACTAAGGCTGCATTATTTCTGCACCACTGTGGATAGTCTTACCACCAAAGCAACACGACATGATTATGATTGAAATCCTAATGACTCCCACACACACAAAAAAAACACAGCATGCCTGTCACACGAATGCAGGAATGTATAAAAGATTATTTTCCTCTCGTTGAACATAACGGGAGGGTTGTGTAGCTGGTTAGCCTGTTCGCTCATCAAACTTGAGGTCTCGGGTTCGATAACTACACTTGAGCATAATTTTTGCCAGGAGGATTCTTTGACTGGTCAAAATGTTTTCTAGGGTTTGCACGCTTCATACTCTCTCTCTCCAGTATATATATACATGTTGGAGCCTCAGCGCTTGTAGTTGCTCTCTTCACACTCTCTCGCCCTCTCCCGCTGGAGCCTCAGCGCTTGTAGTTGCTCTCTTCACACTCTCTCGCCCTCTCCAGATCTAAACAAGACTTTGTTGGCCTCTCTCTCTCCCCTCACTGCTGCTCAAAGAGCCGGCAGGATCCGTCCGCCGGGAAGGGAAGGAGGCTTAACGCTGTCGCCGTCGGCGAGGGAGGGAATCCACTACTGGCGCTGCTGTTCACTTTCCACCCAGCGGCGGCGCGGGAGGGCCTCCGACCCCTTCTTCTTCGTCGCCGTCCCGTCGCCCACCGAACCACGCCCCAAGAACCTTAAGGTATATTTTACTTACTCCACATGCATTGCACTAGCTGCATGTATACCATGAATCTAGGACGTGGTTCAAATAGGAAAGGAGTGGGGGAAAGTAGTGGGAAAAGTTGTATATAGCATGAATCTAGAACGTGGTTCAAAGAGGAAATGAAGGGGGAAAGTTGTATAGCATGAATCTAGGACGTGGTTCAAAGAGGAAAGGAATGGGGGAAAGTAGTGGGTAAAGTTGTATCTCATAAATCTAGGATTTGGTTCAAAGAGGAAAGGAAGGGGCGAAAGTACTAGTTCAAAAAGGAAAGGAAGGGACAAGGCTGTAGAGTTTGAGCAGGACTAGATTTGCTGCGCTCACATAGGGAAAGGTGTCTAAAGATAACAAAACTGGGACCAACACAAATATGCTCCTTGGTTGTTTGTTCTTTGTTGCAACAGACTGTGCATGACGACAGTACATTGGTAGATGTACATGGTGCTGGTGCGTCCACTGTCCCGTGCAACTCATTAGCTGTTGTTAATCTATGGCCATGTTTGGTTAAAAACTCCCTAGTCCCTACCTGCTTGGTTCCAGGGACTAAACATGGACTAGAGATTATTAAATGACATGATAAAAGACCATGTTACCCCTAGTAATGAACTAATAGAAACAAGGTGCGATGCGTGGTAGGGGCAACTGTTGGAAAAAGTCCCAAAAAGACTCCCTCGGGGTCTTCTTTCTTTAGTCCCAAATGCCCACTTTTAGTCCCGAAAAGTCCCTCCTGTTTGGTTTAGATGTGACTGACATGGAGTTTTTTTAGTCCCTGTCCCTGTAAACAAACACCCTCTAATAATGCCGCTGGAAAATTGATGCAATGCCACAGTTAAAAGCAAATTACATGTTTAACGAATTTTATTGTTAATATAATCTCTATGTTAATATTAATCAATGCCACCGTTTGAGAAATGCTACTGTCTTGATTTCTTTCCCATATAGATAAGGTAGATGCTTCTTTTTGTTGGCTTCTGTGTCATCCACCGTTATTGACCACTAATTGTTTCCTTTGCACCTCTGTGTAAACAGGGTTGTCTACTTCACCTCGTTGCCATTGTGACCTTTTGTTGCACTGCACAAAACACTTTTGTTTTAAGAATGTTTTGTGCAGTTCAACCAAAATGTCACACCGACAACGTTGCTTGATTGCTTGATCTTAGTGGAACTGCACAAGAGGAGATCTTACTTCCTATCCGTTAAGGCGAATTTGGTTTAGATCTTCTTCTTGTGAGTTGTTTGAATTCCGCATCATGAGAGGTCAGTACTAGCCTTCTTTCACATGATTCTGCAGTGTGCTTTCATATGTTGTGCTACTTGTACGATAATTTTGCTTGATTTTAGTGAACTGCACAAATGGAGACAAGACTTCCAATCTGTATGTGCACCGTAATATCCCATTGAGGTAAGATAAGGATATTTCACAACTGCTGGCCTATATTTTGCCACTTTCATCAGAAAATTAATTTTAGTACTATACTTGTGCTCCCTAATTGACATGCCAAATCTTACATTGAAGGCGAAGCTTGTCTGTTATTGAACCAAGTGATGACGGGGAAGAACAAGCGGAATAAAAACAAAAATCAACTCCCGGTGCTGTAATGAAGCACTGGAACTGTGATGACACAAGTAAGGATATAGTTTTGCATCTTAATTTATTGCTATGGCTGGAACGAGCAATTGTTTTGCCACTGATTTGATGCCATACGTAATTATCTCTACTTGTGCAAACAGGGATCTTTGAAGATACCATATATTTTAGTGGAACTGCACAAGAAGATGTTGGAAACATTAAACTAATCGAGGAGTATATAGTAAGCATGGCCACCCCCATAGATAGCAGCAGATGGTTCCCGAGAAGTGCTTCATCTGTATGCTCTACACAATCAGCCTCCTGATAAAGGTTGGTACTCGCCCACTGATTTCATCCATATGATTGAGCTTTGTCATCTCTATTGGTGTTGTGCTACTGTTTAGATACTGTCATGAAAAAGTGGTATTGTCCTTGGCAAGTGCTTCATCTGTGATGTTTTAAATATTTTCTTTCCTTTTTTTCGAGCAAACATGGATGCTAGCATTTAGTAGTCCTCTTGTCATTGCACAACAGGATCATCTTCCTCTGAAGAAGAATATAGAGTACGTGAAGTGACTAGTTCCGATTATGCCAGGATGAAGAAGCACTGTCTATCTTCTCATTAGAAGGAGCGGTTGAAGGATGGTTACATTACTCCCCACAAGACCAAACTAACTTCAGCTCAGAAGGACTGACAAATCTCCATTTTTTTTGCTGTGATGCGCGAGTACAATGTTGTTCTAGGATTCTTTCTAGTGAGTTCCATTTTTCTAAAAATGTGCTCTACATGGACCATGTATGTGCCTGTTGCAACTATCAATTCATAGTACAATTTGCTTTATACTAGTCACTTTTTTGTATTTGTGCAAACAGGGGTGCTCAGCTTGATTTCAGCGGGAACTGCACAAAATGTTCATGAATACATCGAATCATTCATTTCCACCACAAGAAAGGAGGTGCCCATAAGTTCAAGGCGTTGCAATATATAAGGGCGAAATCATACAAGCTACGCGCGAATTTGGTTGATTTTGGTGGAACTGCACAAAAAGTACAGCTGGTTTATTTAGCACGAGGTGCCATGTCAATGTCCGAACTGATGGCAAACCCTGCCCATTCCACAATCGTAGGCATTTGATATTTTGGAATGGGACAACCTTGTCAAATTTTGCTCATTGATTTTAACAAGATATGCGTTTGATATTTTCGAATGGGACGCCCTTTGCTGTCAGCAGTGGCAATCAATTTTTCTTTATTCTTTAGTTGTGAAGTAAATATTGCCTCTGACATGTGAGTCGCTGAGATGCATAATCATCGATTGTTTTGAATGTTCTCTATGAATTGCCAGGCCTGTGTGTTTGATTGCAATGTACAGAAACGCTAAAAAGCTGCTCAAACACTTTGTACTCCTTCTGTTCCTTTTTACTTCGCACATTGTGAAAGTGCATACTTTTTTGTATAAGATTGGTCAAAGTAGAGATACTTTGACTGCAGACAAAACTTGTATGCAGACTAGAAAAGACCGCAGAGAATACATGTGAAACTGCTGCAAACGTGGTGATCACCCTGGGAATAATGCTAGTACGTATTGTTTTGCATGTTCATCCAATGCTAGTGATACAGAAATTCGAACTAATCGAAATAAATTCATTCATACACGGTCGGATTTCATATAAACATGCCGGATTTCATTACATTTCATACATTCTTCAACTAAAAAGGGGTGTTTGTGGCCGCATGCATCTCCCAGCATGCAGAGGCCGGGGGTCATCCTCCTTTTCGAAAAAAAACTAAAAAGGGGTGCGCTAGAGGTATAATTAATTAACCGAAGCTACCCACCTGTGTCCCGCTGAGCCGAACAGAAGCTTCAGTGACTTAACTGCAGGTGCAGTTGCGTAACTGACATGTGGCCTGTTGGGCCCACGTGTCAGTCAGCCAACTGCACCAGCAGTTAAGTAGAAGCAGCGTTCTTTTCCAGCACAGCTCTCCGACTCCACGTCACCGCCAAGAAGCTAACCGGCCGTCAATGGTCAACCCGCCTAGCTTGGCTTCAACCGGAGGGTAGCAGCGGTGGCCTTACTTGGACCCGAGCGGCGGTGACCTACCGTGTTCTACTCTTCCTCGTTTTCTGTGTGGCGCGGCCTCGTTGGCAGCGGGGCGGGGCCTCGGCAGAGCCGGCGATGCCTCTGTCTCGTTGCCGGCAGGCGGCGCCTCAGCGGAGCGGTGGAAATCCTCCCGCACGTTGCCGGCATGGTGGGGCCTCGGCTGAGCCGGCGATGTCCTCTGCCTCGTTGTTGGCGGGGCGGGGCCTCGGCGGAGCCGGCGGTGTCCTATGCCTCGTTGTTGGCGTCGCGGGGCATCGGCAGAGCCGACGGTGTACTCTGCCTCGTTGTTGGCGCCGCGGGGCGTCGGCGGTGCAGGGCGTCGTCGACGCCAGTGGAGCGGGGACTCGTCGGAGCCGGCATTGTCCTCTGCCTCGTCCTTGGTCTCGCCAAACAGCACCTCACCCGCTTCATCGCCCTCTTTGATAGCCTCTTTGTAGGCGGCCGCAGCCTCCGCCACCCGCATGCGGTACCACCAGCGCTCGAGGCGGCCCTTGCGGGCGGAGCGGTACGAGTCGAGCAGCGCCTCCTGCTCCGCCCGCTCAGCGGGATCTGCTCCTCCGCCTGCAGGTGCTCCTGGAGGAGATGGTGGTTGTAGGCGACGTCGGCCTGCGCCTCCCGGAACTGCTCCTCACGCATCTGCCTCACCCTGTCCATATATTGGGCACGGGCCTCGCCGATGGTCATGGTGCAATGCACCAGCGAGGATGGCGCGGAGGAGGGGGCTGGCGCCGGATCGTCAACTACCATGTTCTCCATTGGGACGTCGTCATCCTCCGGCTGCCTGTCGGCCAGCCGGTCGGCAGCAATGGCTGCTATCTCCTTGTGGTCCGTCGTCCGGCCATCCCGAAGAGTGCTGGAGCGCGAGGAAGCCATGGTGGGCAGTAGTGGTGTGGACAGGAGAAAGGGAACGGATGCGGATGACTGCGGCTATGGCCGGCGCAACAGTTTATATAGCAATGGTGGGCGGGCGGAGGGACGGACGTGTGGCGCCGGAGTAGCCGCCTCGGCAACCGTGTATCATTAATGTGTGCGGCAGATGGACGGACGGACGGCACTTGTGTCGTTTGAAGGCGGAGCAATCGCCTGCACCGGGAAGCGGGGCGGCCGGCGCTGACTGTTTCGGGCGGAAAGCACGCGCGGGCGAGGAGATCACTTTACTTGGATAGGATGACAATGGGGACTCACCAGGTCCATAGCCTCACGTACGCAAGTGCCTCCATATATATAAATTTATTTTGCTTCCTCCTGGTTTCCTGACATCACGGTCCCACACCATTGTCTACCTATGTACTCTCTCCTTTCCGGTTTATATGGCTTATCTCAAAATTTTAGTTTTTCCATTTTATAAGGCTCAATTTGGTTGTTTTCCATCACATGTTCAGATTCTAAGGTGCATTAAATCATTGCATGCAAGTATTAAGAGAAAATTGACCAATGCATGTACTTTATGCATGCATGCATTGCAATTAATGCATTGATAAACATAATTTTTTGAGGATAACAAGAGCATTAATTAGGTGCTTTTGCAAAACTAGAAAAAGTATTCCACCACTCACCATCTACCTTGATTGTTGAGATTTTTGAATTGAGCATTATAAACCGGAAAGGAGGGAGTAGTCAATAAACGAGAGAATTTCACAAGAAGCGGCCGACAGCTGGGACCAAGCAGCTCGAGCAGTATTTGTGTTTTTGAGGTGTGAGCACTACAGAGTTTTTTGATGTTTACCCCAGATATTAATTTTTCTCCTGTGAACAACAACGAAAACATCGCTGCAGGTATTAACTGGGTGGGTTGTGGCCCGTCTAGCCCAGGCCAGATATCTAGCCCAAATATTAAAAAAAAATTCAAGTTGAAAATGGCTAGCCCAGCTATACTTTTTTTAGGAATACCCAGGCAAGGTCAAGTTGTTATTCTCCGCCCCGCTGGGCTGCAAATCTTTCCTAGGAGGGATGCATTAGGCTTAACAAGAAAATGGGCTTTAAGAAATAATAAATGGGATATAATTATAAAAACTGGGTAGTAACTATAAAAAATGCACCAAACAGTGATTACTTTATAAAATATTATTTTTGGAATATTGAAAATTTTAATTTCATTAATTGTTGCGAGCGCAATGTTTCGTTGGATTTTTACACAATATAAATTTATATTGAAATTGTATCTAATCTGACTAAAATTTCGGGATAAAAATATTCGGATCCCATCAAAATGTGGGAAATTTTATTGAATTCTGTTTTGAACGGTTGGTTGAAATGGGCTGTACTTTTAACAAGTTGTAAATGGGTTGTAGTAAATTCCATTAGAATTCAAAAATGGGCTACACATTCTTACAAATCTCAAATGGGCTATAAGTTCTCTGCCACACACTTCTGGCCTTACTAAGTTGACGCGTCCCCTAAAAAACAGAGTTGACGGGTATGCAAGGCTTTGTCAACTTATAGTCAACACACGGTTCTAGCAGCAGTGGCCGTTGGATGTCCATCCAACGGATGCCGTGCTTCTTCTTCAATCTCGGATATTCTAGCTTCACCCGCCCAAAAAATGATTCATCCCCCTGACATCTGGGGTGCACCGTTTCGAAAGCTGGCCTGTGGGCCTACTAAGTTGATGTACCAAGGGCTTTGTCAACTTAGTCAATATAAACGATTCTAGCTGCAGTGACCGTACGATGTCCATCCAACGGCCGTCGTGCTTCTTCAACCTCTGGTCTTCTTGCTCCAGCCGCCCAAAGCAGCGCCGGTCGTGCCGCCTGCTCCTGCCTCCCATGGCCGGTTGTGCTGCCGCGGAGGCCTCACCGCCCCCTACTACTCCCACCGCTGGCCAGGCCATCCCTCCACTCACCCACACCCCCTGTTATTCTGCGGCGACGGCAGCGCAGCCGAACCAGTGAACCCTCGTACTCCTCTCCGCGTGTGCATCCACTGCCGCGTCTTCCCCGGCTCCGCATCGTCCCCTTCCTAGGCCTCGCCATTGTCCACCGCCATGGTGCTCTCGGCGCGGCGTGGTCAAGGAACGACTTCCATCGGACGTGAACTGTATGTGGAGAGGCTGATAGTTGGGTCCACGGCAGCCGCAAGGAAGTGCCTCCTTATTACGCGCAAAATAATTATTCCTCCACCTGACAGCGAGGACCCACCGGATGGTCCATCGTATTTCGCGAAAAAAATGATTCGCCCCCTGACTGCTGGGACCCACGAGCTACATCTTCGCACGCAAGGAAGTGCGTCCGGGAAAAAAACGATTCGCCCCCCTGACTGCTGGGACCCACCAGCTACATCTTCGCACGCAAGAAAGTGCGTCCGAAAAAAAAACGAATCGCCCCCCGACTGCTGGGACCCACCAGCTACACTTCGCACGCAAGGAAGTGCGTCCGGACAAAAAAACGATTCACCCCCCTGACTGCTGGGACCCAGCAGCTACACCTTCGCACGCAAGGAAGTGCGTCCGGGCAAAAAAAACAATTCGCCCCCCTGACTGCTGGGACCCAGCAGCTACACCTTCGCACGCAAGGAAGTGCATCCGGGCAAAAAAAACGATTCGCCCCCCTGACTGCTGGGACCCACCAGCTACATCTTCGCAGGCAAGGAAGTGCCTGACAGTCGGGACCCACCTGGTCGAAGCGTACGTAGCGTTGTCATCCTGGTCGCGAATGTGTACGTACATACTGGTCGATGTAGAGGCGCGCACGTGTCGTAGTAGAGGCGCGCACGTGTCGTAGTAGAGGCGCGCACATGTCGTAGTAGAGGCGCGCACATAGCATGTACACGTATGTACAGCGGCCAGGGTGCAAGAAAGAAAATACGGCCACGTATGTGTACATACGGGCGGGGTCTCGAACGCCTACTCGCGCATACGTATGGCGAGGGCTCGAGTTCATGGGGAGGCAATGGAATGCGTCGTGTTCATGGGGAGACAACGGAATGTGTCGTGTTCATCGAGAGGCAACGGAACGCGTGGGAGCCAACCGGCTTGGACGAAACAGGCGATGGAAACGAGGCCTGGCGTACCGCACAACGGAGGAAACGGCCTTGTGTTCGACCGGCCACGTTCGGAACGGGGTCCTATTGATCGGGAGGGGCCTGGCGTACCGCAAAACGGAGGAAACGGACCTCCTATGGTCGAAACGGGGGTCCTGTTGATCGGGAGGGGTGTGGCGTACCGCAAAACGGAGGAAACGGACCTCCTACGGTCGAAACGGGGGTCCTGTTCATCGGGAGGGGTGTGGCGTACCGCAAAACGGGACTCCACGGGATACTGTTCATCTCCACCGTCGACCTCCTCCATCCTCCACGGGCTACCGTCGACCTCCTCCAGCCTCCACGGGCTCCTGTTCATCCAGCCTCCACTGTGCGCTACTCCACCAGCTACTGTTCAACCACCCCTCCACGGGCACCCCTCTACCGTCTACTATTCATCCAGCCCTCCACACCATGGGGTCCTGTTCAACCACCCCTCCACGGCCACCCCTCCACCGTCTAATGTTCATCCAGCCCTACACACCATGGGGTCCTGTTCATCCAAACCCCCCCCCCCCCGCAACGCTCACTGTTCATCCCAGAGGCAGCATCGATCGGCTTCAGTTAGCAGTAGTAGCGAAGGAATCACTCCATCGGGTTCAGTTAACAGCCATCAATCGATCGCTCGGGTTCAATAACGCGTAGCCTACAGTGCAATCACTCGGGTTCAGTTAGAGCCCAACGCCTCGCTCGGGTTCAGTTAGAGCCAACGCCTCGCACACACGCGCGTACATGTACGAGAGAAACGCGCATCGCTCTCCCACCGTAACCGGCAACTCCCCGAAATTTTCCTCCCCCTCGCTTCTACCACGGTTTTTTCCGTCATGGACGGCCCAAAGAATGTCATGCAGCTGCGTCTCCGGCCCGCCCAGGACGAAAAGCCCATTTTCTGTCATGATTTTTTGTCATAGAAGTAGGAGCCCACCACATCTATGATGATACCGGGTTTTGTCACAATTATCGTCAAAGAAGTGTCATATGTATGACAGAAAAAAATTCGTTCGGCCCAAAATGTCACGGATGTGTCTTTTTTTGTAGTGCCGCCTCATACGCCCGGGCGGGCCACTCGGTCACAAAATTTCGACCCAGGCGGGCTCCTTAAACGGGCCTCAAATGCCCGGGCTAACTAGCGCCCCTCATATCCAGCCCAAATATGGGGCAGATATGGGGGTGCCCGGGCGCGCTCGCCACGTCAAACCCGACAGCGCGAACCCACCACAAGTTGCACCAAATCCAGCAAACCCTTCCTCCTCCTCCCGCCGCCCTCCAACCTTTGTCGTGCCCTAGCCCCCGCGGTCCGCCACCCTTGCTTCCCATGCTCAACATCGGTCCCAATCCACTGTCATAGACGTCGTCCAGCCCATCCCCGATTGGCGCAATGGAGACACAGTCCGCCTCATTCGTCGGCGTCCCACGTCCCTTCCCCGGCTCCGTCATGCAAGGCAGAGAACGTCGCCCAAAAGATGCGGCGACGCCGGAAGAGAGAGGGGGGCGGAGGCGGCACAGGGAGGTGCAGACATGGGCGAGCAGTTGTCTCCCCCACCGCACCCGGAACCCCACAACCCTTCCATCCGACCACGTTGGGACAGAGGAGGATCCGACGGTCGGCTGGGCCATTCCGGAGAGCTTTCCGCCCATGTAGATGTCGGCAGTGGACGTATGTGACTCGCCGCAGCTCGTTCAGGCACATATGAGCACGGGCACCGGCGGCGCCCGGGTTGCCCTCGACATGTTCGACGGAACTACAGAACAAAAGACGGTACATTTTGTTTGCTCCTGTCCGATCGAAGTCATTGCATAGACCACTAGTTCATTTCGGCCATGATGAATGCTTGCAAACCATGATCATGTAGGAGGCGTTCATGTCAAACATGATCAATGAGAATGAAAGTCCGACCCAAAGGGGCTGCCAATTGGTTGGCACGGAATTTTAACTTGGGACATCCGATCCTAATCCGAAGAAGAAGAAGAAGAAGAAGAAGAAGAAGAAGAAGAAGGGGAAAACGATAAAGGCAAGAGGTCCGACATTCTCAACTTATGAGAACATCTTGTTGGTCAAAACTTGGTTGGCTACAACAATGGATCCAATATGCGGCACTCAGCAAAAGAGGAACAAGTATCGGGAGAAGATTTGGAGGCCAGATTTGCCAAGTCTGGCCATAGATGCTCTAAGCGGCCGTCCTGCCGCCTTTTCTTGTGACGGAGAAATAAATTACTCAATCACAATATCGATAATGAAATTTGCACAAACGAGATTACCATGACGGTGGCATGACTCACCACTGAATTTGCTCCCATACAATATGCATCATTTTTTCAAAAATGGATCATAGTTGTGTTTGACCAAAATTATAGAGAATAATATTAACATCCGCAATATGAAATCAGAATAATTTGATCCATCATGAATAGTCTATTTCATATTGTATTGTGGATGCTGTTGTTTTTTTCTAAAAAAAAGAACCTAGTTAGTTTTCACATCCCATTGATGCTGCCCGCCTGCCTCCCACAATGGTTTGCAACTTGTTCTTGATGATGAACCATGGTTTGTATCCTCGCAAATAGAATGAACAATATCCCCGCGAAAAAATGACAATAGTTTCATGCATAAACCATTCTACATAGTGTTGAGAGATCCATATAACTAATTCAAAAGCCTAATCAGTCCAGCTAAATTACTAAGAAGTATAGTAGTACTGAACAACATGTGATCCACTTTACTGCCATGGCTGACACCATTCATTTGGATTACATCGTACTACTAGTACTATCCTTCTAACTAACAACAAGATTTGATCAACTTTTGCTCAACTCTCTAGAAATATACTACTTCAACTACCAAATTAACGAACAAGAAAGCTTAATTAGCCGCCTTCTCATGAGTCACGGGTCATGCGTTGTTGGAGAAGATCATGCGATGCCTCACGGGCACTCGCCCCAGCCCTCCTCGGCGTCCACGGCGGCGGCGGCCGGTCTGCTGGCGCGCGCGCGGCCCATGGACGAAGCCACCTCCACGAGGACCCTCGCTGGCACGTGCGCGCACGCCTCCAGCCGCCGGAGCGCGTCGCCGGCCTCGTGGGCGCCGCCGACGTGAGCCGCCATCACCTCAAGGCACAGCGCGGCCGCCATCGCGACGCGCAGCGGCACCCTCCTCGGCGCCGCGGCCACGGCCCGGAGCGTGCGCGCGGCCGCCGCGGCGCGCCTGCGCGCCACCCCCGCCGGAAGGCCCATCTTCTTGGCCCACCCCTCGAGCACCTCCTCGCCCCGCGCGCGGGGTCTCTTAGCCGCCGGCGGCCTCCCCCTCCGCCCCAGCGGCGCCGGCGTCGTCGTCGTGGCGGAGTCGGCCGTGCACACGCAGGAGCTCGACGTCGTCATCCCGGAGAGGGCCTCCTGCTCCTCCTCGTCCTCCTTAGGCGCGTAGACGCGCGTGCGGCGGTGACGCGAGGCGAGGAAGTTGGCGCCGTGAACCCTGGCGTCGCAGGGCGCGCAGAGGAACGCCGCGTCGGCCGCGCAGTGCACGTCCGCCGGCGCGCCGCACAGCGCGCACCTCGCCGTCGCGCCACACATCTCCGCCAGCTTCAGCACACGGGCCAGCTCTCTCTTGCTCTCGCACGTAGGGTGAGGTGAGGTTGCGTCCCGCGCTCTTGTAGACTTGCAGCCGGGAGAGAGAGACGAGATCGACGACGGAGGACGGCGAGGCAGCGTGGTGTGCTTCTCCTCGCCCGGGCGCGTATTTAAAGACGACCGGGCGGCGAGAGAGGTGGCCGCTCGCTGGTAAGATCTTTTCCGCTCCCCACGTCCCCCCGTATCGTACACGTGCAGTTTGCGTGGTCATGGGCGCGAGCCGCGAGCGGCGTCCGATCCTCGCCCCGATCGCCGCGACGTGGAGGCACCGCGGCCGTCCCGGCCACTCCCGCGATTCGCACCGGGCCCGCTGGCAGCGGCCTCGCGCCCATCCACCGATGGCTCCCCATGAGCGGTGGCCATGTGGTCGCCCGGTGCGCGGTCGACACCTGGTGGCGCACTCCGTCGTCGACCCGCACAAGTGGCTGCGGTTGATCGACCGCGACGGGCGCGGGCCCATGGCGCCCCGCGAGGGCCGACGTGAGCCGCGAGTTTGGGAGCGGCGTCGCCATCGGCGGGATGCGCCGAGGGCCAGCGTAGAGCCATCCGTGGCCACGAAACCTCGTCCCCCTCGAAGTACGTACTCCAGACTAGTTTGCGCCTGGTGCCCACGCCGGCCCGCCCGTCGCTGTCGGGGCTCGGTCGGTCGTGCCTTTGCTTTGTCGGGTTCCGGTGCCGCCGCTGATTCTTTAGCCCGTCGTACAAGCAAGGAAGCCCTGCCATGGGGTGCTAGTGCGTTGAATTCCCGGCTCCTTCCAATTTTTTTACAGAAACTTCGCTGTCCGTATCGTTCTTTCTGGTGGGTGACAACATGTTGCAAGTAGGAGTACTAGCCAGGTAGGTGAAAATGCGTTGTGTTGGTGGCGCAGGCCGTCTCACGCCACGCATATATTATAAGCCATGCTGATTTTTATTGTGTTTTATTCTTTTGCTGCTGGCCACATTCACTCGCGTCATGCAAAACGGCACCCTCGGCCTGGAATCGACGCCTTCTCGATCATTCCAAAATGTCTAACATGTGGACGGCAACGGAGATCGGTGATCGATCACGTAGCAGTACTACGTGCAACTGAGGCCACGAGCGGCGGGGCGATCGAACTCGTGGAGCGCGAGCGCGCGATGCTCGTCGTCCACCTCGCCGGCCGACACGCGGCGAACATTCCTCTGGTCCGGCGGAAAAGCAAAGGTTCTCCAGCTGCGCCCGGACGTACTATTATATCTGGCATCTGGGTGTGTGGCCTCTGCCGCTGCGGGTCGACCGCTCGGTCGTCCACGGCATGATCATGGGTGGATTGACACCAAACCCCCCCGCAGGAACCTTCCGGAACCTCCGAAAAACGGTAGGGCGGGCTGCTCCTGCGTGCGACCAACTTTTGCTTCGAATAGTTTTCTGGGTTCGCTGTATCTTGTGGGGCACGAGGGTACACGTACGCTCCGGGAGATGCCCAAGCGTGCCGACGTTAGTCCATCTCCATGTGGCATCTGGCATGGCGGCCTGATCGATCCAGGTTGCTGACGAATATATGGTGGAGCCAGCCAGGCATGCTCCTGCAATATTTCATATTTCTGCAAGCAATATGCACTGACATATACACGCTCCGTTTTTTAAATGTAAGTCTTCTTAAAAATTCCAATGCAGACTACATACGAAGCAACAATGAGTAAATCTACAATCTAAAATATGTCTATATACACCCGTGTGTAGTTTTTATTGAAATCTCTAAAAGGACTTGTATTTATGAACGGAGGGAGTAGTTATTAGCTCCGTAAGAGTTAAATGTATATACCCCCCTGAACTCTCGCATTTAGACCACATCACCCCCTGAACTCTATTTTGGCCTACTTAATCCCCTGAACCTGCTTAAACCGGGCAAAACACCCCCTGGCGCCTAGTTTGGTGGTTTGAGAGGGTGGTTTTGGGGACGTGGCAGTGAGGTTGGGGAATTCAATTGGAGTCCACGCCACGTATGCCTGAACCTGGTGGACTCGGCCTAGTTGCAACCAGACCATCTCGGTTCCATCGGTGTGCCACCTTTTCACCTTCTTCCCTCCCGCTCCCTCTCCACCGGCGACCACGGCGGCGATTTGGGTGACCACCGCGGCGAGGGCGAGGAGCACCGGCATGCCCTGAAGGATGATGTCAAACATCAGTATGAAGATGGTTCTTCTGTTGATGTGAAACATCATGTTAAACTTGTGTCTTTGGACATGAAAAAATGGTTGTAGCTTTGTCTTTTGGACATGTGAAGATGATGTCAAACATCTAGTGGCTGTACCTGTCTTTTGGATATGTTAAACTTCAGTTTATGTTTTAGAATATGTCAAATTCAGTCTGATTAACTTGAAAGGCTCTAGTGCATATTATATAATCGTTTATATATGATGGATGTTGTTCTGAAAGCCAAGTCCATTGCTTCAAGTTCAGAATTTTGTTTTTGATGTAAACTAAAAACACACATACAGACTGATTTCATACAAACAAACACTTGCATTTTCCAGATAATACGGCGACTCATTGTACAGGATCGGAGGACCAAGGTTTGCGGTGGGGCCGCGAGGACGCCGACGACCGGGACAAACCTGTGCTGCGTGCCTCCATGGATTCTGTGCTCGGGGAAGAAGAAAGGGGAAAAATCCTTCGCTTACTAGTTCTGGAGCCCCTCACCTGGTTCACCCCTTTTCTATCCAACCACCAAACTATGCGTCAGGGGGTGTTTTGCCCGGTTTAAGCAGGTTCGGGGGATTAAGTAGGTCAAAATAGAGTCCGGGGGTGATGTGGTCTAAATGTGAGAGTTCGGGGGGGGGCGGGGGGGGGGGGGGGGGGTATATACGTCTTGTATCATACTCCTACAATATTTCATATTTCTGCAAGCAATATGCACTCCTAAATAGCCCCTCTAATAAAAGTAATAACGAAAAAACACAAACGTGAAAACGATGGGCTAGGATTGACGTAACACGTTCTCTCTATTAGGAGATGTATATGAGATCAAGTACGAAAAATACATCTTACGCCTCGTTTGCCTTCAAATAATTGAAATGGGATTTGATTCCGTCGGTTGAGGGCTTGAGGCCCTCTTGATTCGCGTGATTCTCACAACCCAGGAATAGGGACAGCACATCAGAATGACATGCTTACTTGAAAATTTATCGCTGAGTGTTTGATGCCACATAAATAACAAAAAAATTGTAAAACGAGATAGGAACGGGTGCTAGATTTTCTATGAAATCGTATAAATGATTTCTTAAGAAAACTTATATAGGATCCAATCAATGGATCAAAAGTCCAACGTAGGGAAAAAAAATCCTAAAGGTTCTAGCGCCAAAACATTCTATGGAATTCCTTTGAATCAAAGAGCCATGGATCATTTCTTTTTGAAATGTCGGAGGGTTGGTGTCGCGGGGGGGGGGGGGGGGGGGGGTCCATGCCTGAATTTTCATTGAAAAATGGGTTTGATAGAACAATTATTTTACCTCGAGGAACGTAAATCATGCCATAATTCTGGCATAATAATCTGAATTCAGTTCCAAATGGTCCCAATTCCAGCATTTGTATTTGGATGTCGCCTGAAATTGGAAGTTATTTACTCGATAAATTTCACTGTTTAGAATTTGAACTTTGTGTTCACAAATAAAATTTTGCTTGGAATCAACCGAAAACTCACAGTCCATGCACGAAGAAGCTGCTTTATTGGCAAACCGAACTATGCAAAGTATGTTCCGTGTAGACTTCCGTAAAACTAGGTACACCCTCTGATCCATATTACTTGCCGTTCAAATGGATGTTTCTAACACTTTTTCAAGGATACACCATGAAGAGGTGCATCAATAGCATAGAAGAAGAGTCAAGACGGTTGATGCGACGCCTTTCGGCACACAGTACAGACACCACGGCTACAACGACACAAGCAGCTCGCCTAGTCGAACCTCAAGCCACGATGGCAAGGAGGCAAGACTCGCAGAACAAGGACCCACGTCTCCACCTACACCAGAGACCTAGAAGCACAACCCCAACAACAGCTTAGGCTGGGTCAACGTACTCTCTACCCTTCACGCCTAGGAGTCGGCTAGTGAACAGCGGGAACCAGCCGGATTCGGAGAAGGCGTCATCCAAGGGAGGCTGGTGGCGACGTACATTGCGCCCCGAGACCCATGCCCACGGCAGCCACCATTGCCCCAATCGTCCCTGAAGCATTGACGAGGCCACCACCTCTAGCAACAAGTATCTAGCACTGAAATACGTGTAGATACATCCGTTTGAGCGACAAGTAATATGAACCGGAAGGAGTATTTAAATTTTCAACCTCGAGTTCACACGACAAATAAAATCATAAAATTATTTGAAAATGTACGGACGTTGCCCGTATGTTGATGAGCAACTTCGTTTAAGTGGATCTCACATACTTATACTCCCTCCGTCCGGAAATACTTGTCATTGAAATAGATGTATCTAGATGTATTTTAATTCTATATACATTCATTTTCATCCATTTTGATGACAAGTAATTTGAGACGGAGGAAGTACATATCAACACTCCGTATCCACTTTGATCGTCTCGCCATAAGAAGCTGGCTCGTATAAAAAGATGTTCTAGTTGCTTAAAACATTGACGGCAAATTTGAATTCTAGGATTTCGCTTGTGAGGCTATCGTTTGAGACGGGGCCGTGAGCCGCGCGGGAAGCGTAGTCATTCGTGGCCATTAAACCTCGTCCCCCTCGAAGCGCGTAATGCCACGCCGGCCCGCCCGTCGCTGTTCGAGCTGGCATGGGTGTGGGTCGGCTCGGTCGTCGTCCGGGAAGGAAGGAAGCTTTTGCTTGGGTCGGGAAACTTGGAAGTTGGAACGTAGGTTGAATTTCCACCTTTCATCAAATTTTAAAAACAGAAAATAGCCTTTGTGGCTTGTTTATCACTCATAGTACTATATTTTTCTTGTAGCTTCGTCTCGCTCTTTCGAGTGAATGGCGACATGTTAGCAAGCAGGAGTCGGTAGAAATGCGCTCTGATCGTAGTGCATGCCGTCTCACGCTCTTTGACGCCGTGCGCGCGGCGCGGCATGCCCGCCCCTGGGGCCGTATGTCCTGTCGATCGAAACGTCCACGCCTCCACGCCATGAATCAATCGATCGGCGCACCGGGCGACATATCCTGTGGACCGCAGCGGCGCCGTGACGACTCGGAGACCACCACCACCAGAATCGATCCTCCTTCTCCATCCACTAGGAAAAGAAATGAAGGTTCTCCGGCTCCGGACATACATACGTACAGGTGGTAGATGTGTGGTCTCCGTGCATCGCTTTAGTTTTTAGGTTCTTCTGGAGTCTGGACGGACGGAACCTTCCGGAACCTCTCCTCAGTGGGGCTTGCTTCCAACAGCTTTCTTCCTGGTTGTATCTTGTGGGTCATGGCGGATGCACGTACGCGCCAGGAGATGCGGCGGAGCTACGTTACCGCTGCCGGCCGGGGACACCTGGGTGCTCCATGTGGGAGCGGCGGAGATCGCTACTGGCCATGGCACATGGCAGCCCCTCGTCGGCCAGGGAGGGGAACGACCAAGACGCCACTCGAACGCGCGGCGGAGGCAGCAGCCAGCAGGCACGCACGCAAATATTTCAGTGCTACATAGTAGAAAGGAAATGTAGCACGCGCACAGTTTTTTCTCAGAAGAAAGTACGTGCAGCTTTCTCATTCCGTTACCACTTGTCTTAGAGTAATATCGATAGACACTGATATGTGGCCCCTCGTTTAAAGAGCATAACCATGGAAATGATGGGATTTCTTTTAGTTGAATTCGAAATTTTTTGTTTTGATGTGATTTGAGTTTATTAGGACTCAATCCGTGTGGTTGAATTCTAGAAAAGTGGCCATTTGGGACACGTCTAGTGCTTAAATCCACGTGGCATGTTCTACCAAAAAAACCGTAGCTATCTCGTTTTTTTAGGGAGAAAAAAAGTAGCTATCTCTGTTACGCTCAGCTTGAAAAATGGAATCTATTCATTTCTATAAAGTTTGCCGTTTATAATTTGATACTGATGCGCAAGTGCAACTTGACCAACATTGGGTATGTGACATAGATGCTACTTTGACATCACAAACCGAGCCGTACTAGCATGTGTTGTTTAGATTTTCGTATATAACTTCCAGTAAAACTCAATCTTTCGTTCGCACCATAAAATCTTAGTACAAAACTATTGGAAGTTTTATGGGCATTATCCACGTGCGGAAGAGCAACTTTGAGCTTGTTTGACTGATCAGTTCAAGCAAGTGAGTCTCACATGTACATATATCATTTGTAAAACTTCAATATTTATAATTTCAGCCTTGTTCATTTTCACGAGATTATGTGAAAATATTGGAGATGACTTGATGCATGGATGAGCAACTTTGTGCATTTGTGAGTCCACACGTGCATGAAGGATCCATACGTGTGCAGGACCCATGAATTTTGATTCCTCGCTGATGGTAAATAATTGGTTTGGCCATATTCTAACTCACCAAATTTGGTTTTCGGATCCAAGATTTCAATTACTGTGGCAGCCAAACACTTGTATTTCTAAAATGAGAGAAGTGCATCATGGGACCTCAAACTATTTCAGAGGTGTCACCTAGGCCATCAGATTAAAAAAATAGTGGTATCCAAATCCTCAAAAGGTCCTTCGAAGTGCAATAAGTGAGTACATATGTGATACCTTTAAAATAGTTTGAGGTCCCACCTGATACCTCTGAAAAAGTTTGAGCATCTGGATGAGACACCTATTGCATTTGAAAAGACATGGATGACGATTTTCATAGTTCGAGAACTTACGTGACACCTGTGAAATAGTTCGAGAACCTAGGATCCACTTCACTCTTCTAAAAATCGTCTCAATTCTTAAATTCTTGTCTTGGCATCGCAAGTTTGTCAATGCGTGTCAATGGACTTGAAAGTACCGCACTAATCATATTACCAATAACAACGACTTCTCAAGTTTCGTCTCCCTTGCGGTTCAATGAGGTATGGTCCTTGTAAATCCTCTATCATGGAGGTCCAAAGTTGTGCGTAGCTCTCAAGTGCAAATTACTCCAGTAGAATGTTTGCTCCTTTCACTTCATGCCCACGATTTTGCATGTGTGGTCGGTAACTGAACCCTTCAACCACCAGTGACGGTGCGGAAAAATCATCAGATCCCTCGGCAGGGTACCTAGCGTACTTGGAAGTCACAGATCGAAGGTCGCACAGGTATTTTACCCAAATTCGCGCCTCCATGGTGGAGTAATACCCTACGTCCTGCTTCTGTTTGTTACTGATATAGGTATACCTCGAGCGAGGGATTACAGAGGGATGTATGAGTATATTGAGAGTTGTTCTACCGATAAGCAGATGGGAATGAGAGCCCCTAGCCTCCCCTTGTATACATGGTGGGGGGTAAGGTTTTACAAAGCGAAATGCAATCTAGGTCACAACCGTGATCATCTTGGTGACTAGGATGATTCAGAGACATCTATACATTCCTTCGGGCTTCCTCTAGTCGATGGTCATAAGGTGGGCCTTGTGAGCCTACCGACATGCCTACTGTGGATCTCCTTGCTGATTATCCACCCCGGTTTCTTGCACCGTCAGTAGCCCCCGAGCATGTCGGAGGTCGCGGAAGTTAGTCGTTTGAGATCTTCGGCAGGCTCATGTCTCCACAGTGCTTGCTCCTTAGAAGATGTTCCTGTGGGAGCTCACCGTTTCAAAAATCCTGCGGTGGAGGGCCTGCAACAAAGGCTTTGTGTTGTGCCCGTGTTGTGGACGTCAGTTCTGGACAGTGCCATAGGGTATCGGAGCCTGGCTCTTACGGGAACCCAAGCGTCGTGTCTCTGCTTCGTCGAGTCTCGTCAATTAGGTCAATGGACCGTTGGCATTTCTCCGCCATGATGTGGGCGCATGTAGTTCCGTGCCCACATCTCCACAAGTGGCAACCGTAGGAGTGGTGGGACATTTGTCGCGCCATTAATCCCCATTATCCTGCGATTACCATGGTAATTAAAAAGGGGGAAAGAGAGGGGTAGATCCCTAGTTCTTTCTTCTTCTTCTTCTTCTTCCTCATGACTCCGCTGAGCTTTTCGATCTCCGCCGTACCCTCATCATTGCTATGTACGTGATCTTTGCACTGTGAGACTCCTCCCCTAAGCCCAAGAAGATGACGCAGTTGAAGGCCAACGCGTCCCGAGGCTGCGGGAAGAGCTCTGTCCAAGCAACCCATGAGCCAAGCGGAAGCGAATGGGGCGACACCTCCGGGGAGCCGCCTCCTAAGAAGAAGGTTAGCAAGACCACCGGTAAGTGGTCCCCTTCAGTGACCTCGGAAGCGGAGATCGGTAGGCTGAAGGGTAACGGGTAATTTTTAGCGAACTTGGTATACCAGATGCCCGTGAAGGGAGAGGTCGCTCCGGCGCCGGCTGCCGACGAGTGCGTGCTCCACCAAGACTTTTTTGGCTGCGGGCTTGGTTTCCTCTGCACAACTTTGTGCGGGACTCTTACTTTTCTCCAGTTGCCAGCTTCATCACTCGGCACCGACTAAAATTCTTCATATAACCAATTTCATTACATTATGCGAGTGCTACCTCGGGATGGCTCCCCACTTTGAGTTGTTACGCCATTTCTCCTGCATCCGGGTGCAGACGAACGGCGAGGCCATCCGCGACCTTGGAGGGGTCAGTCTTCAGTTGCGCGCCTTGTTCTACGTTACTCCTTGTGCCATTCCGCAAGTCTATGTGGACATGGCACAAGAACTGGCTTACGCCTCCGACCTCAGTAGTACGTAGCTTGGCGGCCTTTGTTTGAGGAGCTTCGAGGCGACTTTGCTCCTGGTAGTCTCTCGATGCCCTTTCCAAGGACGCACAATTGTTTGTCGATGTCAGGACACTCATGAAGAAAGACGACTTTGAAGGGATCCATATCTTGAGGACCTGGGGTACAAAGCCGCTTCCTTGGATCTTCGTTCTAGCGCCGAATCACGCGAGTTCTTTGTTCCTTCAAGCAGTCGACATGGCGATGAAAGTGACTATTCGTTGTGGGGATTTTGTCCTTCGTCAATGTACCATCGTTTCCTCATGCAATGGTATGAGGCTCGTAAGGTGGTGTTTGCCTGGAGGCGTGTGAGATGGTATTGGCGGTGTCCGTGGTGATGATGGCATAGGCAGATCGTCGTTCTTCACGGAATCAGGCGCCAATCTCGGCAACGACTTCTTCTTACGGGAGTCCCTTCTAGCGAAGCACGACGCCTCCCCGTCCGCGTGGATGGCCGGCTCGGACGATAAAGCATATGAGCGATGGCGGCGCCGCGCACAAGCAAGTTTTGGATGTCGAGGTCATGAGGCTGTGCGTATCTACCGTCGCAAAAAATAAAGAGAATAAGCCATGCGTTTTTTTTAGCAATACGAAGTCCTGAGCTGTTCAAAGCAAAGCAAAATGTCGATGGCGGCTTCGAAAACAACTGAACTCAAAATTCCCGCCATGGAGAAAGCCCAGTTGACAGAAACACACGCGCGCGTGGGGCGAAACCCGTCTGCTCCCCGCCCAGCTTACCACCACGTCATCGATCCGCGCCGAGACGCATCTGGGTCGTCCATTGCACAGAGCGGCGAACGGCTGAGATCAAACCCAATCACTTGATGCCCACCGATCCGTGGCACGCACCGCTCCGCCAATCAGAGCCCGCCTCCTCCCTCCTATAAATCCTCCGCGCCGTCGCCGCCGATTCCTCACCAGCCCTCCCACCTTCCCAGCGAAAACACCACCGCAGCTTTCCCCGGCGAAGCAGCAGCAGCAGCAGCGGCATCCATGGCCCCTAAGGCGGAGAAGAAGCCGGTGGCGGAGAAGGCCGAGAAGACCACGACGGCAAAGAAGACCAAGGCCGAGAAGAGGCCACCGGCGTCCAAGGAGGGCGGCGAGAAGAAGGGCAAGAAGAAGTCCAAGAAGAGCGTGGAGACGTACAAGATCTACATCTTCAAGGTGCTGAAGCAGGTGCACCCCGACATCGGCATCTCCTCCAAGGCCATGTCCATCATGAACTCCTTCATCAACGACATCTTCGAGAAGCTCGCCGGCGAGTCCGCCAAGCTGGCCAGGTACAACAAGAAGCCCACCATCACGTCCCGGGAGATCCAGACCTCCGTCCGCCTCGTCCTCCCCGGCGAGCTCGCCAAGCACGCCGTCTCCGAGGGCACCAAGGCAGTCACCAAGTTCACCTCCTCTTAGATAGCCTGCTCTTGTGTCTTCTCTGAATGTGTTGACATCTCGTGGCTGTTTGATGAATCCACTGTGCTCTGTAGTTAGATGTTCAGAACGCAGCATCTTGTAATTTGTGAGGGCACAAATGTTTCAGGATATGGTGGAAATAGTAATGGTGTTGCTTTGATCTGTTTCATACTTATCTGTCAGTCCATGATCATTTGTAAATGTCTACAGTCCTGAACTTGAACTTGGCAAATGCCTGCAGAGTGATTGCGTGGGGGTTGGAGCGGCTGGTGCTTGACGAAAGAGCACCACGTTGACGACGGTTGTGTCCAGCTTGTGATTACATCTGTTGAGAACAAAGTGATTCTTTAGTAAAAATGCCATGTGCTGTGGTGACATAACTGTGCCAGAGTTCATCTTCAGGAAGTCCACAACAAAGAGTTCAATTGTCCACACGAATTAGGAGGGGAAAAAGATCGTTTCAATCGAGCACAAGTTTCTCATTTTCTGTTGTTGCAGCACAAGTGCCTGTCCATCTGCTGTTTAGTCAAGTGTCTTTATCGTCGCAAGCGTCTGCAGTACAGGGCAGCAATTTTGCAGTGCAATATTGCTCAAGACACGCGGTTTTCATCGCTTCTCTGGTGTGATATTTGCTGCTCAGGACTCGAGACGTTCTTTTGCTGAAAACTTTCTCGGCATCGACAAGCTCCAGCAACCATCGCTGCATACACGACGGCGGCTAAGCAACACAGCGACTACGCTGCTTCAGACAGCAATGCATTTTTTCACGACCCTGAAAGATTGCTTGCATTTTACAGTCAGAATCGTCGAGCACTGTCGCCGGTTCACGAATGCCCACGTGTTGTTAGATTTTTCTTTGTTCCATTGCAATTCTATTTGCAATCAGGGATTTTTCGTAATGGAACCTCGTCAGAGGGCGAGGTACTAAAGATAGAAATGATCCAATTTATAAGAAAAACTAGGAAAAACTACATCATAAACAAGAAGAGAAAAAGAGTTCTAAAAAGGAAAACATGAAGAGAAAAAAGGGAACACGCACTAGCTATGCCTATGACGACCCAAACCGACCACCACCACCTAACGCAACCACTACCTGGAGCGGCAATGCTGAGGTGGATTGTTTTAATTGGTTACTATATGAGGCGGGGCCTCACGTTGAGAATCAGGGGGGAGAGATTAGTGAGGGAAGGAAGGGTCAGTTCGTTGATCATGTAAAAACTCCCCCGTGAGTGTAGCATTTTTGCTAGCAATGCTAGAGTCACGGAGAGTTATAGGACTTTTACCGGCAAAGGTTGAGGTGCAGTGTTTTAATTGGTTACTATATGAGGCGGGCGTCACGTTGAAAATCAGGGGGCAGAGATTAGTGAGGGGAGGAAGGGTCAGTTCGTTGATCATGTAAAAATCCCCCCGTGAGTGTAGCATTTTTGCTACCCGGAGTGACCGAGAGCAAGACCTTTGGAGACGGCTTTAAGAAGTAAAATAAGAGCATCTACAGCCGGACTTGGCAAATCCGGCCCATCAAACGTCCACGGACGCAACCGGGCACGTTCGCGGTCATTGGCCAGATACCTCAATTATCATATCTCAAATCCATACAAACTCATGCAACAACGTTGATGTACGCACATCCTTCAGCTACTACATCACTACTAACTAATAATGCCATCGGACTACCAAAGTTTGGCATGTTTGGCTATGGTGGAGTTCATCCACGACTACCCCTGTCCTTCCTGGCGCCTTTGCCGTCCTTCTCACGGAAGTACCGGTCGAAGACGTAGTACAGATCAAGGTCCCACCGGAAATCCTAACGGTCACTAGGTTTACTAAATCGGTCTGACCGAGTTTGTTGATTCGGTCCCACCGAGATTGGTAAATTGTGTGTAACAGTTAGATTTGTGTGGAGGCTATATATACCCCTCCACCTCCTCTTCATTCGTGGAGAGAGCCATCAGGACAAACCTACACTTCCAACTTACCAGTTCTGAGAGAGAACCACCTACTCATGTGTTGAGGCCAAGATATTTCATTCCTACCATATGAATCTTGATCTCTAGCCTTCCCCAAGTTGCTTTCCACTCAAATCTTCTTTCCACCAGATCCAAATCCTATGAGAGAGAGTTGAGTGCTGGGGATACTATCATTTGAAGCACAAGAGCAAGGAGTTCGTCATCAATGCACCATTTGTTACTTCTTGGAGAGTGGTGTCTCCTAGATTGGCTAGGTGTCACTTGGGAGCCTCCGACAAGATTGTGGAGTTGAACCAAGGAGTTTGTAAGGGCAAGGAGATCGCCTACTTCGTGAAGATCTACCGCTAGTGAGGCAAGTCCTTCGTGGGCGACGGTCATGGTGGGATAGACAAGGTTGCTTCTTCGTGGACCTTTCTTGGGTGGAGCCCTCCATGGACTCGCGCAGCCATTACCCTTCGTGGGTTGAAGTCTCCATCAACGTGGATGTACGATAGCACCACCTATCGGAACCACGCCAAAAGCATCCGTGTCTCCAATTGCGTTTGAATCCTCCAAAACCCTTCCCTTTACATTCTAGCAAGTTGCATGCTTTACTTTCCGCTGCTCATATACTCTTTGCATGCTTGCTTGCTATATGTTGTGAATGTTAAACTTGTGCCTAAACTCCACTTAAACTTAAAGAAGCTAAAAACTGCAACTTTGGTACTTAGTGTCTAATCACCCCCCCCCTCTAGACACCTCTTCTCAAGGTCCTACAAGTGGTATCAGAGCATTGGTCTCCATTGCCTTGGTTTAATCACCATTGGAGGAAGATGGATGAGTCTACTTTGGGGAGTCTTAGACATAGAGTGCCTATTCTTGATGGAGAATACTTTCATGAGTGGAAAAATGAGATGCTTGTAATTTTTAATTAATATAATTTGAACAAGTACATTGCTAGTCCTTGTGCACCTTATGTTGATCCTATGCATCCTACCCTTGATGAGTCTATTGACATGATTAGGAATGTTAGAACTGTTAATCTTATCACTAGAGGCTTGCCTAGAAACTTGGTTGGAAAACTGCCTACTCTTGAGTGTGCCTACACTATATTGAAATTTCTTGAGGAACGATTTCCTGATTATTCTTTGAAAAATCTTGATGAAATTCTTCATAAGTCTATTGCTTTGAGTAAGATGAATACTAGTGATCCTATGTTTGGTGATCGTCTATTTGAACTTACAAACCTTATGCGTGCCAAAGGAAATGTTGGAATTATTAGCGATATCATTTCCGAAGCTACTAGAATTCATAGAGGAGATTATTGTCAAACTCATACTAATGAATCACTCTCTCTAGGAATTGATCCACCACATGACGATGTTGAACATGGATACTATGATGAGGATGACTTCAATCTTGACAATGCAGTGAGACATTTTGGTCTTATGGCAAATCTTCGGGGATATATGTCAGGAGGAAAGGAATGGGTTCTTGATAGTGGATGTACTGATCACATGACCGGAGATAAAGACATGTTCCGTGAGCTTGTTGATAATGATAGTCCTCGAAAGTATGTCACTTTCGGTGACAACTCAAAGGGTAAGGTGGTTGGCCTCGGTAAGGTGGCCATATCACACGATAGCTCCATACAAAATGTCATGCTCGTTGAATCTCTTGGTTACAACTTACTTTCAGTATCTAGACTTGCTGATTTCGGTTTCAATGTCCTATTTACTGAAGTAGATTGCCAAGTGTTTCATCGAGATAATCATAAAATGGTCTTTACCGGTGTACGTAGAGGTGATCTATACATTGTTGATTTCACTAAAAAGGCTCAACCTAAAACTTGCTTCATTGCTAAATCCTCAAAAGGTTGTGAAAGAACATGTGGTGCCCCCATGTTTGGTTTTGGTAATTGATGACAATCTCTATGGACTAATGGTTGTCTTGAGTTGTATTTGAAGGATTTGTCCATAGGTTTTTTTTGAAGTCCATGTGTTGGTTTCAAGGAGTTTTTGAGTTGACCAAGGTGCTATTAAGGAATTATCCAAAGATTGGTCATGCGAGTGTTGAGCTTATTGCAAGCATGTCTTGAAGAAGAAGGTTGTGTGATCATTCATGTTTACCTTCAAGAAGGTTGTGTGATCATTCATGTTTACCTTCAAGACATCATCCAAATGAAGGGAGTTGCAAAGATTCAAGGTTGATCAAGACTAAGTCAAGAGTGAATCAAGTTGATCAACTCACAAAGCGTAGAAGATGTACCGAGAGGGATCAAGTGATCCCATGGTATGGTAAGCATTGTCCATTACACTTCATGTACTAACCCATGGTCTATGTTAGAGTTGTATGTGGGGTTAGGTACGTATCCATGGGCTTGCATCAAGAGGAAGATATCATACAACCCATGGAAAGGATGACATCAAGTGGTGATCGTCATCAAGATTGCCGTGTGCAAGTTCAAGTGGAGCATCACGAAGAGATCAAGTGCTTGAATCTTGCCATCCATTGTGGTGTCAATGGACTTGTGAAGATGTGCCGAAGAGTGGCTCACCCATAGTGAACTATGGGGGAGCAATCATCTAGTCTTCATCGAGCCAACGCAATCAAGAAAGGTGGTCCAACTTGAGGGAGTCAAGATCGTCTTCATCTAGCTCAAGTGGACCATGTGCAAGGCAAAGGTTTTCCCTTGATAGGTTTTCTATTTTACCGGTCTTGTGGTGGTAGTTGGGAGACCGAGTTATAGGATCGTTTGCCGTACTATCAAGGGGGCTCTCAAGTTGGTAGCTTGATCGTATCGTTAGTAGAGAGCTCAAACCATTGCATCCTTGCATCATGTTTCTTGGTTCTTGTTTGGTTATCTTTGTGAGTCTTAGAGCTTATGGTCATCTTGATGACAAGCTAGAGTTCATCGAAAACGGAGTTCGCATGCGTCTCCTATGATGTTTTCAGTGTTGGAGGTTTTACCGGTCTTATCCGATGAAGGGTTCTCACCATTTTCTTATGGGACATTTCTAATTTGCTTATTCTTGATATTTATATCAATATTGTGTTATACCATGTCATTAGCTTTCCAACAAACTTGGTTTCGTTGAATTCGGAGTCCGTTTGCAAAAGTGGTGGCTGTTTTGCTAAAGGCTGCATCGGTACTACCGCGACTAGAGCGGATGTAATTTTTTACTACCCCTCCAGAGCAGTACTACCGTGGCTCCTAAGCGGTAGTACCGCCCCAGACCAAAATCTCGTGTTTTCTCTCTCGTTTGGGCTGTTTTGGCCGTGCTAAGCGGTAGTACCGCTCCTCCAAGCGGTAGTACCGCTTGTGCACGACCTGAGCACATAACGGTTGGATTCGGGAGGTCCTATAAAAGGGGGTCTTCTTCCCCAATGAACCTAATCCTTTGATCTTGTGTTCTTCCCCCATTGTTGACCTTCTTCGAGCTTGCTAACTCTCAATCCCTCCATGGATTCTTGCTAGTTCTTGAGGGAAAAGAGAGAGGAGATCTAGATCCACGTTTCCACCAATCACTTTCTCCTCTAAGTGAGGGGAACCCCTTGGATCTAGATCTTGGAGTTCTTCATGTTCTTCTTTCGTTCTTCCTCTCATTTTCCTCCCTAGCATTAGTTGCTTTGGTGGGATTTGGGAGAGAAGGACTTGGGCACTCCGTGTGCCCTTGCCATTGCATTTGGTGCATCGGTTTGAGTTCTCCACGGTGATACGTGGAAGTGAAGTTTGAGAAGCTTATTAATATTGGGTATTTGGGCACCCTAGAGCTTGTTCCTCTTGGGTGCCTTGGTGCCCTAGACGGTTGGTGGTGTTCGGAGCTCAATCATTGTGTTGTAAAGCTCCGGGCAAGCGTCGGGGTCTCCAATTAGGTTGTGGAGATCGCCCCGAGCAATTTGACGGGTACCAGTGACCGCCCCCAAGGGTTGCCAAAGTGTACGGGTTCGGTGACCGCCCCCAAGGGTCGCCATTTGTACGGGTTCGGTGACCGCCCTGAAGGGTCCCTTAGTGGAATCACGACATCTTGCATTGTGCGAGGGCGTGAGGAGATTACGGTGGCCCTAGTGGCTTCTTGGGGAGCATTGTGCCTCCACGCCGCTCCAAACGGAGATTAGCATCTGCAAGGGTGTGAACTTCGGGATACATCGTCGTCTCCGCGTGCCTCGGTTATCTCTTACCCGAGCCCCTTTACTTATGCACTTTACTTTGTGATAGCCATATTGTTCTTTGTCATATATCTTGCTATCACATAGTTGCTTATCTTGCTTAGCATAAGTTGTTGGTGCACATAGGTGAGCCTAGTTTTTGTAGGTTTTGTGCTTGACAAATTAACCGCTAGGTTTATTCCGCATTTGTTCAAGCCTAAACCGTAATTATTTTGAAGCGCCTATTCACCCCCCCTCTAGGCGACATCCTCGATCTTTCAATTGGTATCAGAGCCTCGTCTCTCTTTATTAGGCTTTACCGCCTAGAGAGTAAAGATATCGACTAGAGGATTAGGATTCTCTGACACTCTTAGTTTTGATGGCACAAATTTTGATGTTTGGGTAATTCGCATGCTTAATCTCTTTAGGGTCATGGACCCAAATTTAGAGCGAATTGTAGATATGGGTTTTTCTCCTCCAAAGGATCCCCAAAGATTATCTTTAGAGGATGAGAAAAACTCTTATCTCAATGCTCAAGCTTCTAATGTGCTTTTTGATGCTTTGAGCAATGTAGTTATATTTGAACTCATGCCGTTCCGGGATGCTCATGAGTTATGGACAAAGCTTCAAGATAAATATGGTGTGTCCAATATTTGTGGGGATGATTGTTCTCCCTCCACCTCCGGTAGTATAGTCTTCTCAAATTCTTCTACTTCACCTACATGTGGTTTGCCACAAGGAAATGATATGTGAGTAGTGTTGGTCATTGCAATGATGATAGTATGCTTACTATGGATGATCCTTCATCACTATATTATTGCAATGCTCCTTCTTTGGGCTTTAACACTTCGAGCACTCCAAATGTTTCACATGCTTGTGTTGATAGTCCTTGCATATCATGTAGAAATTGCTTGACTAAATCACATGATGATATGCTTGCTATGTCTTGTTGCCATGATAAAAATGCATCTATTTCCTCGAATTATTGTGCTAACAATGTAGAGGAAACCGAACACTCCATGGAACAAGATGTTGTGTTTAATGGTGCCTCAAGGGATCCTACATCATCATCTATTGCTTTTTGCCTTATGGCTAAGGCATCAAAGGTATCTCCTACTTTGTACCCCAATATGTCTCTTGATGATGATGTTGATGCTAATGATGATGAGGATAATGATGAAGAGAATGATAATCTTGCCTCCTTAAAAACTAAGGGGGAGATGATTTTTAAAGCTCTTCATAAAAATAAAATTGCTCGTTCCAACTTCATGGAAATTATATCCATTGCCATTGAGGGCAAGAAATATATTGAGGAGTTGGAATCTCATCTCGAGGAGCATGAGGTCACCATTGAGAAAATGGAAGCTCATGGGCGTGATTACGCAAATGAGATCGCGGAGCTAACTCAAGCTCTTGAACATGAACAAACCACCAAGGAATCTCTTGAGGAGACTTTTACTCTAGAATTGTCTAGAGTGAAGGAATCTACTGATAGAGCTCTTGAGGTGGCCAATGTTTTTGAAACTAAAAATGCTAAGCTTGAAGTTGCTCATGCTAGACTCCTTGAGGATTTTGAGCACCTCGAAAATGGCTCAAGGGTCATCAAGGGTGAGCTCATCAAACTCACCGAGTCTCATGCTCAACTTGAAGCTTCTTATTTAAAAGAGCTTGCCAAGTTGCCTTCTCCTCTTGTTGTTAATGATGATGCTTGTGCTACTAATTCTATTACTTGTGAAGCATCCATTTTGAAGGAGAATGTTGAGCTACGGGCTCAACTTGAGGTGCTATCTTGCAATTATGGAAAATTGGAAGAAAGTCATGAAAAGCTCTCAAGCTCTCATGATGATCTTCTAGTATCCCATAGTGTGCTAAAGATAGCTCATGAGGCCATGATTGCTAAGGTAACATCTAGTGAGCCTCATGTGGATACTAGCACTACTTCTAGTCAAAATAGTATATTGCCATGTGCTAGTCCTTGTAATTCATCTACTCACAATGTTGGTACATCTTGTGATGAATTGCTTTCCTTGCCTTGTTGCTCTAACGATGAAGCTTATACTTCCTCTAGTACTTGTGTTGAGACTAACCATGTAGAGGAAATCAAAGAGCTCAAGGCCCAAGTCACTTCTTCGAAGAAAGACTCGGAAAAGTGTCATGAAGGGAAGGCCACACTCAACAATATCTTGAGTGTGCAAAAATCCCCCAATGACAAAGGTGGACTTGGATTCAACTCCAACAAGAAGAAGAAGTCCAAGTTGAACAAGAAGAAGGGCCAAGAACAAGTCAAGAATTCGGCCAAGATTGTTTGCTTCAAGTGCAAAGTCAAAGGGCATCATGTTAGATCTTGCCCATTGAAGAAGAAGGCCATTAGTGTCAAGCAACAAGGGAAGAGGGCAGAAGTTCAATCTCATGCTCAACATCAAGTTGAAGAAAGGCCTCTTCCCAAGAAGACTCAAGTTAATGATTCTCAAATTGAGAAATCAAGTGAGAAGAAAGTGAAGAGTAGACATTGCTACTTATTCCATGAGAAAGGTCACGTCGCTTCTTCATGCACTAGTGGTAACTTATCCAACCCAATTATTATTGATGATATCTATTCTCTTGGTAAGGATAAGACTGGCAATGTGTTTGGCAAGTTTGTTGGTAATGAAAGTGGTGTCAAGCAAAGAACCATTTGGGTAGCCAAACCTATTGTGACTAACCTCTTAGGACCCAACTTGGTTGGGGACCAACAAGCCCAAACTTGATCAATAGGTGTTGTTGGAGGTCATTGGAGACCTGGCTACATTATGAAGAATTAAGGGGACTTCATCTTTCTTGTTGTCTCAAGCCAAGTCAATTGGGTTGTCAAGTTTCTATCTTATATCCAATGTGCCTCCTTGCGGTAACTTGTACTTAAATTGTTTACATTGAAAGTTACTTGCCCCTTTGCATGTTTTGGTTTTGTTCCTTGCATGTGTTTGTATATGATGTGTCTCCAAATTGCCTTTGTGTATGTTGGTTTGCACATCATGTACTTGTGTGTCGTTCGTTGATCCTTAGTGCATCTTGTTTATTTCTTAGTTGGCTCTTGTGAGAGATTAATGGAATATCCATTATGGGGGAGTGGTGTGCTTTGTGCACCTCACAATCCTATAAATGTGTGCACATGAGTAATACCATCTAGTATTGATATTTCAAGATTATCTAGTCGCTAGGTGGTATATCTCTCATGAGAAATTCAAATTCTAAAAATTCCATTGATTATCTCGTGTTGGATCCTCTTATTACCTCTTGTTAAGTTTTCTTCATTGGTATCACATTATGGGGGAGTAATATTCTATGTGCATATTACAAGCCTAGAAAATGTGTACATTTGAGATATTGTCACCTATAATTGATATTGTAAATTATCTTGTTCCTAGGTGGCATGTTAGCTCTACAAGTTGCAATTTGCTTTTTGTTTGGAGTGAATATGATGTCGGATATCCTTGCTATCTACCACCGGGAATTATTTCCAAATACTTCTTGTATTTTGACAATTGGTAATCACTTATGTGTGGTAGAGTTTAATTGATCATCTTTACATTGGCTTTTGTTTTTATTTGCCTTTTCTCTTGCCAAGGTTTGTGTCAACTCCCGTTGTCTTTCATACCACTTGTGGATCTTGTTAATTTCTTGTTCTTGTCTAGTGTTTTCTAAATATAGTGAAAGTGGTGATCCCACCTTGTGCATTTTGTATTCAAAAGGAAATTCTTTATAATGCACAACTCGTGGGGGAGCTATCCTATTTTCTTTAGAACACTCTTCTTGTGATCCCTATCAAATGTGTGTTGGTGGAAGGCAAGCCGTTTTCTTTTGGTACCTTGTGCCATCATGAAACTTTGTTGGGAGCTTGGTTTGTTTGGAACCATCCTCTCTTTGGGAGTTTGACATCTTTAATTTAGTGTGTATCAATGGGTATCTCATTCCTTGATGTATCTTTAATGATATCTTCCAAGTGATGATTTCTCCATTTGGTATCCTTTTCACTTGGCATTTCTTTGTCTTTTGGTATCGGTTCTTGAAAGTTTTGAGCATGCATATTTACTTCATGTATTCTATTTGGCATGCTTTCTTTCGTTGACTCAATATATAGGGGAAACCCCACCTAGTCTCAATTTGGATGAGATGTGCATGAAATTCATTTTCATATCTATATGCACATATTTATGTGGAGTTTGTCCTATGTATTGGTGTTTCTAACTATTTGGTCCCGATGAGTTTGGGTACCGTTTAGTTTGTGTTGTTCTTCTAGGAACATTTGGAGATGCATTGGATGCTCGGCTCACTCACAAGGAAGGTGTTGTCACCATGTGCATATTGGAGTCAAGCAAGGATGATCAATGAACTACTATCTACCTTCAATTGGTATCTACTACATCCTTCCAATGATATCTCGGTAACAAGTATCTATTAATGCTTTCTCCTCTTGCATTCAACCTTGTGTAGGTTGCATCTTGGCATGATATTCATTTCATATCTTGTGATACTTGTTTCCTTTCTCAAAGCATCCCAACGATGATCTCTTGTTGCTAGTTGTGATGCCTTTGATGGATGTGTGTTTGGACTTCATTTATATACAATAAGACCATATCTAGCCAAGTGCTATGCTTTCAAGCAAACATCTTATTGGTATATTTATGACTTCCTTGTGGATATCTTGTTCCTTCGTGTTGTAACTATTTCGGGTGTACATCCTTCTTTGTAGATATATATATCATCATGATTTCGTCTACATAGAACCTTATACACTTGAGAGAAATTACATCTCTAGTTGATATCTTTTCTTTCACGTCCACCTTGTCTTTCTTATGTTATTTCTTTGGTGTCTCTGTGAAAGCTTTTGCCTTGAGTGCGTGTCCTCTATCGTTGCATCTTGTTGCACTCTTGTGTGGTGAAGATTATTTTCCTCTTGCTTATCTTTACGAGGTTTTTGCCATCTTAATTGGTATCCCTCGTCTTGATGAGCCTCCCCTCGTCTATCTTCACCACGGGTTGTCACAAGCATAGGTTCTCTTTTGCTTATTAGTAAGCTTGTGAACCCATTTGCCAGTTGTGTGTGGGAATGATAGGCCTTGCACCGTGTGCCTCATTCTTTCAAGACCATGTTGATGCTTAATGCTCATCCTAATCTTAGTCTTCTCAAGTGCTTCGCCATGACTCACACACAGCATTTTGGTTGAGCCTATTCTTAAGTTGCCTATTTTACATGTTGCTCAACCATGTGCTTGTTGCAAGCGCTAGGCTTTGTTTCCTATATGCTCACTTGCACTGGATGTGAGTTTCTATTGATTTTGGGGAGCTATGATCCTATTTTGTGCACTTTGTATTCAAATACAAAAATTCTTATGTGTGCACAAATCATGGGGAGGTTCTCTAGTTTCTTTAGAACACTCCTCTGCGCTTTTCATAATATCTTTATTCTTGTGGCATGTAGGATCATTGGTCTAGTTGGTTCAATTGATATCCGTTGATTGCTTGCTTCAATTGGTATCTTCTGATTGCTTGTGTCTCTCTTTGTTATGTCTTTGTGGCATATCTTTCTGTTGCAATCTTTGGGCATCAATATAGTTTGTCTTCCTCCAAGTATTGGCAGTTGGGTATGTGTATTGCATTCCACTCTCTTGTTGAGAAATACAAAATTTATGGAGGACCACAATTTATATTTGCCTTCTTAGGTTTTTGCCCATTTTGGCAATCGATGCCAATGGGGGAGAAGTTTCAGAGAGTTTTGTGGAGAAGTTTAGAGAGTTATCTCTTCTTGCTTTGTTTTTGTTCCTTAGCATTTGCATCTCATTCGCATGCACTATTAGTTGTTGCATTGCATGGTGATGCATAATTCCTTATATAAACTCTCTTGAAAGTGATTGTCATCAATTACCAAAATGGGGGAGATTGAAAGAACATGCGGTGCCCCCATGTTTGGTTTTGGTAATTGATGACAATCTCTATGGACTAATGGTTGTCTTGAGTTGTATTTGAAGGATTTGTCCATAGGTTTTTCTTGAAGTCCATGTGTTGGTTTCAAGGAGTTTTTGAGTTGATCAAGGTGCTATTAAGGAATTATCCAAAGATTGGTCATGCGAGTGTTGAGCTTATTGCAAGCATGTCTTGAAGAACAAGGTTGTGTGATCATTCATGTTTACCTTCAAGAAGGTTGTGTGATCATTCATGTTTACCTTCAAGACATCATCCAAATGAAGAGAGTTGCAAAGATTCAAGGTTGATCAAGACTAAGTCAAGAGTGAATCAAGTTGATCAACTCACAAAGCGTAGAAGATGTACCGAGAGGGATCAAGTGATCCCATGGTATGGTAAGCATTGTCCATTACACTTCATGTACTAACCCATGGTCTATGTGAGAGTTGTATGTGGGGTTAGGTACGTATCCATGGGCTTGCGTCAAGAGGAAGATATCATACAACCCATGGAAAGGATGACATCAAGTGGTGATCGTCATCAAGATTGCCGTGTGCAAGTTCAAGTGGAGCATCACGAAGAGATCAAGTGCTTGAATCTTGCCATCCATTGTGGTGTCAATGGACTTGTGAAGATGTGCCGAAGAGTGTCTCACCCATAGTGAACTATGGGGGAGCAATCATCTAGTCTTCATCGAGCCAACGCAATCAAGAAAGGTGGTCCAACTTGAGGGAGTCAAGATCGTCTTCATCTAGATAAAGTGGACCATGTGCAAGGCAAAGGTTTTACCTTGATAGGTTTTCTATTTTACCGGTCTTGTGGTGGTAGTTGGGAGACCGAGTTATAGGATCGTTTGCCGTACTATCAAGGGGGCTCTCAAGTTGGTAGCTTGATCGTATCGTTAGTAGAGAGCTCAAACCATTGCATCCTTGCATCATGTTTCTTGGTTCTTGTTTGGTTATCTTTGTGAGTCTTAGAGCTTATGGTCATCTTGATGACAAGCTTGAGTTCATCGAAAACGGAGTTCACATGCGTCTTCTATGATGTTTTCGGTGTTGGAGGTTTTACCAGTCTTATCCGATGAAGGGTTGTCACCATTTTCTTATGGGACTTTTCTCATTTGCTTATTCTTGATATTTATATCAATATTGTGTTATCCCATGTCGTTAGCTTTCCAACAAACTTGGTTTCGTTGAATTCGGAGTCCGTTTGCAAAAGTTGTGGCTGTTTTGGTAAAGGCTGCAGCGGTACTACCGCGACTAGAGCGGATGTAATTTTTTACTACCGCTCCAGAGCAGTACTACCGTGGCTCCTAAGCGGTAGTACCGCCCCGGACCAAAATCTTGTGTTTTCTCTCTCGTTTGGGCTGTTTTGGCCGTGCTAAGCGGTAGTACCGCTCCTCCAAGCGGTAGTACCGCTTGTGCACGACCTGAGCACATAACGGTTGGATTCGGGAGGTCCTATAAAAGGGGGTCTTCTTTCCCAATGAACCTAGTCCTTTGAGCTTGTGTTCTTCCCCCATTGTTGACCTTCCTCGAGCTTGCTAACTCTCAATACCTCCATGGATTCTTGCTAGTTCTTGAGGGAAAAAAGAGAGGAGATCTAGATCCACGTTTCCACCAATCACTTTCTCCTCTAAGTGAGGGGAACCCCTTGGATCTAGATCTTGGAGTTCTTCGTGTTCTTATTTCGTTCTTCCTCTCATTTTCCTCCCTAGCATTAGTTGCTTTGGTGGGATTTGGGAGAGAAGGACTTGGGCACTCCGTGTGCCCTTGCCATTGTATTTGGTGCATCGGTTTGAGTTCTCCACGGTGATACGTGGAAGTGAAGTTTGAGAAGCTTATTAATCTTGGGTGTTTGGGCACCCTAGAGCTTGTTCCTCTTGGGTGCCTTGGTGCCCTAGACGGTTAGTGGTGTTCGGAGCTCAATCATTGTGGTGTAAAGCTCCGGGCAAGCATCGGGGTCTCCAATTAGGTTGTGGAGATCGCCCCGAGCAATTTGACGGGTACCGGTGACCGCCCGCAAGGGTTGCCAAAGTGTACGGGTTCGGTGACCGCCCCCAAGGGTCGCCATTTGTACGGGTTCGGTGACCGCCCTGAAGGGTCCCTTAGTGGAATCATGGCATCTTGCATTGTGCGAGGGCGTGAGGAGATTACGGTGGCCCTAGTGGCTTCTTGGGGAGCATTGTGCCTCCACACCGCTCCAAACGGAGATTAGTATCCGCAAGGGTGTGAACTTTGGGATACATCGTCGTCTCCGCGTGCCTCGGTTATCTCTTACCCGAGCCCCTTTACTTATGCACTTTACTTTGTGATAGCCATATTGTTCTTTGTCATATATCTTGCTATCACATAGTTGCTTATCTTGCTTAGCATAAGTTGTTGGTGCACATAGGTGAGCCTAGTTGTTGTAGGTTTTGTGCTTGACAAATTAACCGCTAGGTTTATTCCGCATTTGTTCAAGCCTAAACCGTAATTATTTTAAAGCGCCTATTCACCCCCCATCTAGGCGACATCCTCGATCTTTCAGGTTGGTTATGGCATAGACGACTAGGTCACGTTGGCATGAGAAACCTTGACAAGCTTATTAAAGGAAATCATATCCTTGGTGTTAACGATGTCATATTTGATAAGGATAGACTTTGCAGCGCTTGTCAAGCAGGTAAACAGGTTGGAGGAAGGCATCCCGTAAAGAACATCATGACCACAAGGAGGCCACTTGAGCTACTTCACATGGATCTTTTTGGTCCCAACTCTTACAAGAGTCTCGGAGGAAATTCCTTTGGTCTAGTTATAGTTGATGACTTTTCAAGATTTACGTGGGTGTTCTTTCTCGATGATAAATCGCAGGTCCAAAAGATCTTCAAAAACTTTGCTAGAAAGGCCCAAAATCAATTTGAAGTGAAGATCAAGAAGGTTCGCAGCGACAACGGAATGGAGTTCAAGAACGCAAATGTGGACACCTTTCTTGAAGAAGAAGGGATTTCACACGAGTTCTCGGCTACGTACACACCTCAACAAAATGGAGTTGTTGAGAGGAAGAACCGGACGCTCATCGAAATGGCGAGAACGATGCTTGATGAGTACAAGACACCGAAGCACTTATGGGCAGAAGTGGTTGAGACAGCTTGTCATGCAACAAATCGCTTGTATCTTCACAAGCTACTCGGCAAGACGGCATACGAGCTCCTCACCGGTAACAAACCCCAAGTTGGATACTTTCGAGTATTCGGCTCAAAGTGCTACATTCTTGATAATCATCGTCGTTCTAAATTTGCTCCTAAGTCTCATGAAGGTTTCCTACTAGGTTATGGCTCAAACTCTCACACTTACTGTGTCTACAACAATTTCAGCCGAAAGGTTGAAGAGACGGTAGATGTGAATTTTGATGTATCTAACGGCTCGCAAGTAGAGCAATTGCTAATTTATGTAGGAGACAAAGATCCTTCGGAAGCAATCCAAGACTTGTCTATTGGCAAGGTCCGTCCAATGGAGGTGAAGGAGAGTACATCGTCCGTCCAAGTGGAAGCTTCTACTTCACGACAAGGTGAACCAAGAGTTGATACGGAAGCATCCACAAGTGGGACACACCAAGATGAAGAAAACGAGGAAGTGCATCAAGATGAACATCAACAACCTCCTTCTCCACCACGACAAGAGTACGTCAACGCCAACAATGAAGAAGGCCAAGAAGAAGAACAAGATGAAGAAGAAGTTCAACCAAGATCCAAGCAAAAGCTTTCACGAGTTCGAGCAAGAATTGCTAAAGACCATCCCGTCGAGCAAATCTACAATGATATTCAAACCGGGAGAATCACTCGCTCTAAAACTCGTTTAGCTAACTTTTGTGAAAACTATTCTTTCATCTCTAGCATTGAACCTATGAAGGTCGAAGAAGCATTGGAAGATCCGGATTGGATAAATGCTATGCATGAAGAGCTACACAAATTTGAGAGAAACCAAGTTTGGACATTGGTTGAGAAGCCCGACAACAACCACAACATCATCGGTACCAAATGGGTGTTTCGTAGCAAGCAAGATGAAGCTGGACAAGTAGTTCGCAACAAAGCACGTCTCGTCGCCCAAGGCTACACACAAGTCGAAGGTATGGACTATGGTGAGACTTATGCTCCCGTTGCTAGACTTGAGTCCATTTGCATCTTACTTGCCTATGCTAATCACCATGATATCACTTTGTACCAAATGGACATTAAAAGTGCTTTTCTAAATGGTGAAATAGAGGAGGAAGTTTATGTTAAACAACCTCCTGGCTTTATCAATCCTAAGAAACCAAATCATGTTTACAAACTACGCAAAGCTCTTTATGGTCTTAAACAAGCTCCTAGAGCGTGGTATAAATGCTTGACCAAGTTCCTTATTGAAAAAGGCTTTGAAATTGGGAAAATTGATTATACTCTTTTTACTAAAAGGGTTAATGGAGAACTCTTTGTATGCCAAATTTATGTTGATGATATTATATTTGGTTCAACTAACCCTCATTTTAGTGAAAAGTTTGGGAAGCTAATGTCGGAGAAGTTTGAGATGTCTATGATGAGTGAACTCAAATTATTTCTTGGGTTGCAAATCAAGCAAACTAAGGAAGGTACTTTTGTTTCTCAAACAAAGTACACCAAGGACTTATTCAAGAAGTTCAATATGCAAGAATGCAAAGGTATGACAACACCCATGCCTACTAGTGGACATCTTGATTTGACCAAAGATGGTGAACCGGTTGATCAAAAGGTTTATCGCTCTATGATCGGTTCATTGTTATATCTATGTGCTTCACGTCCTGATATTATGCTAAGTGTGTGCATGTGTGCACGATATCAAGCTGCTCCTAAAGAATGTCATCTTAAGGCCGTGAAAAGGATAGTGAGATACTTAATCCATACACCAAATTTTGGCATTTGGTATCCCAAGAGGGCCTCTTTCGATCTTGTTGGATACTCCGACTCGGACTATGCCGGAGACAAGGTTGATAGAAAGTCCACTTCGGGTACTTGTCAATTTCTTGGTAGATCTCTTGTGTCTTGGTCCTCCAAGAAACAAAACTCGGTATCCTTATCCACTGCCGAAGCGGAATACATTGCCGCTGGTTCATGTTGTGCTCAATTACTTTGGATGACCCAAACTCTTAAAGATTATGGGATATATGTGAAACATGTTCCATTGCTTTGTGACAATGAAAGTGCTATCAAAATTGGTCATAATCCTGTGCAACATTCTCGAACTAAGCATATTGAAGTTCTTCATCATTTCATTCGAGATCATGTTGCTAAGGGTGACATTGACCTTAAGCATGTTCGCACCGAAAAGCAATTAGCGGATATATTCACTAAACCTCTTGATGAGAAAGTGTTTTGCAGGTTGAGAGGAGAATTGAACATCATTGATGCTTCAAACTTGGAGTAGAAACTCCATTGGATACATGCAAGACATGAGCTTATGACTAATCCTTAATATTTTTCTTATGATGAAAATCTTATATCTTGGACATATTTGCATCTTGCATGTTATCTAAACCATGTAGGTACTTGGTTGAATCAAATTCCATGAGATTGCAACCTACTCATATCTTGAGCAATCTCTACATCACCAAGTCTCTATACAAAGGTGGTTGAAGACAAGGAAGCACGAAACCATTCAAACATATCCTTTGACAAATTCTATGTTGAGCTTCATGATTGTGATTTTTGGATACACAAGTGCTCTTCCTTGCAAGAACTAACCCATGTAGGTAGATGGACTCAAATTCCAAGTGGTGCTCCCAACTCTTGATGAGCTACATCAACCTTGAGCAACCCACACAAGTTCAACTACATGATCAACACCACCAACCAAGGTATGTTATTCCATCTTAGATAAGCTTTACTCCGAGTCATGAGATAAAGAAACTCGACAAGATGTGAATACATCAAGATGCTTAAACAAAAAATGGTAATCCCATTTTGAGCTTAAACGATGAGTATGACCTATGATCAAGTGATCTCACTTGACTCCTAAGTCAATGTACTCTAACATAGGTGACTTTATCGCCGACCATCTCTAGATGAAGTTCTCTTGTGTTCTTTTCTGTGTTTTTGCATTTGTCTCATGCATATTTGTTTCCCCTTTAAAAAAAACTTCATCTAGATTTCTTTCTTTTCTGTTTGTTCAGCATTTTCTGCATCCAATTCATTGCATATCATTTAGTAAATTCCTTGCAAATCTTTGTGAGATCCTACTAGTCTAGTGAGCTGAGGTGACAAGTGTTTTCTCTGCGATGAACTCGGTTCCACCGATTAGTTATTTTCGGTCCAACCAAATCCTTTCGGTACAACCGACGCATACCACTCGGTGCCACCGACTTCACAATAGGATAAACAGTTTGCCACTTATTCTGTGTTTCTTCTGATCCAGCTCCACTCAAGGAATCTTGTCCTCTACAAGCATCACATTTTTATCATGTGTCTTGTGCTGTGACTCAAGGACCAAACCCATTCGACAGATTCCAGAAAAAAAAACTTCTTGGAAATTGATGTCAAAGGGGGGAGAGAGATCACATCAAAGCTTATCATTTAGAGAGAGATCGCATCAGAGAATATATCACCTCCTCAGGGGGAGAAAGAGATCTCCAGGGGGAGAGAATACTCAAGTAGAAAGTATTTCTCAAGGATCCCAGATGCTTGGTGTTCAAGAGGAGAGATGCCACATGTCTTACTGAGGGGAAAGACATGTTCATATGTGCTTATTTGCATTAGTTTGCATTAGCTCTGTTCATTCATATCTTTCAGCTCTGATTTTCTGTTCCCTATCTTCTCCCAGTATCCCATGCTTGATTTAGGGGGAGCAAGACATCTAAGGGGAAGAAATCATTTAAATTCATTGCATATCTTTACTCTTGGGGACATGTCTAATCCATTGTGGTACTTAGTACTCACTCTCTACATGTCATCCCAGTCTTGGTATTCTTGTGGTTTCTTCTGTTTGCTCTGGCTAGTAGATCTACCTGTGTTATCTAACCTTGTTTATGCAGGTTCATTCCATCCTAAGCCAACTCAAGACTACAAGGTAAGCATATGCATCACAATCATGTGTATGAGGAATTCTTGCTGATGTACATACTGTTTGTAAGAAGGACTCATGAGCATGAAGGTATTTTCTTTAATATTCTTTGCTCTGATGCATATGGCCAAGATACATGTAACTTATTGCCTACTCTATCACGGTTATGCTCTCATATGCTTCTATATTCCATATTCACATGTTTGCATACATGTAGGGGGAGCCTATGCTTGTTACATGTCTTTCCAAAGCTTTACTTGCTATTCTTTATATCCTTATCTAAAGCTTTGATGTATGTTGTCATCAATTACCAAAAAGGGGGAGATTGAAAGCACAAGTGCTCCCTAGGTGGTTTTGGTAATTAATGTCAACATATCTCTTGTTGGACTAACACTTTTATCTAGTATATTTCAGACAAGTTCAACATTGGAGTGGCATGGACTAAAGGATGTGGGAACTCCTTCAAGATGCTAAGGACAAAGGATTGGCTAAAGCCTCAAGCTCAAGACTCTTCATTTTACATTTTAGTGATCCAAGATCACATTGAGTCTATAGGAAAAGCCAATACTATCAAGAAGGGATGAGGTGTTGCTTAATGAGTTTCTTGCTCCACAGTGCTTAGTGATATGCTCCAAAACCCTCAACTACTTTCCCACTTCCACACATATGTCCTAAACCTAAAGTCAAACTCGGCACCACCGATTCTTTCTATATGGCACCACCGAGTTCATCTGTCATATCCACTGCCACAAACCCTAGGCAAATCGGTCTTACCGATAGGGATCTCGGTCTCACCGAGATGGGATTGTAATCTCTCTGTGTATGTCCATCATCAAAATTGGTCTCACCGAGTTTGAGCAATCGGTACTACCGAGATTACAATGCAAACTTCCTGGTTGACTCATTACCAAAATCGGTCCCACCGAGTTTGAGTAATCGGTCAAACCGAGTTTGCCTGACCAACTCTCTGGTTAGCTAATTACCAAAATCGGTCCAACCGAGTTTGTGTAATCGGTCTCACCGAGATTACATTATGCCCTAACCCTAACCATATTGGTCCTACTGAGTTGCATGTCGGTCCCACCGAAAATCCTAGCGGTCACTAGGTTTACTAAATTGGTCTGACCGAGTTTATTGATTCGGTCCCACCGAGATTGGTAAATTGTGTGTAACGGTTAGATTTTGTGTGGAGGCCATATATACCCCTCCACCTCCTCTTCATTCATGGAGAGAGCCATCAGAACAAACCTACACTTCCAACTTACCAGTTCTGAGAGAGAACCACCTACTCATGTGTTGAGGCCAAGATATTCCATTCCTACCATATGAATCTTGATCTCTAGCCTTCCCCAAGTTGCTTTCCACTCAAATCTTCTTTCCACCAGATCCAAATCCTATGAGAGAGAGTTGAGTGTTGGGGAGACTATCATTTGAAGCACAAGAGCAAGGAGTTCATCATCAACGCACCATTTGTTACTTCTTGGAGAGTGGTGTCTCCTAGATTGGCTAGGTGTCACTTGGGAGCCTCCGACAAGATTGTGGAGTTGAACCAAGGAGTTTGTAAGGGCAAGGAGATCGCCTACTTCGTGAAGATCTACCGCTAGTGAGGCAAGTCCTTCATGGGCGACGGCCATGGTGGGATAGACAAGGTTGCTTATTCGTGGACCCTTCTTGGGTGGAGCCCTCCGTGGACTCGCGCAGCCGTTACCCTTCGTGGGTTGAAGTCTCCATCAACGTGGATGTACGATAGCACCACCTATCGGAACCACGCCAAAAACATCCGTGTCTCCAATTGCGTTTGAATCCTCCAAAACCCTTCCCTTTACATTCTAGCAAGTTGCATGCTTTACTTTCCGCTGCTGATATACTCTTTGCATGCTTGCTTGCTATATGTTGTGAATGTTAAAATTGTGCCTAAACTCCACTTAAACTTAAAGAAGCTAAAAACTGTTTGGTACTTAGTGTCTAATCACCCCCCTCTAGACACCTCTTCTCAAGGTCCTACAGACTCCGACAATCACTCCGAAAGAAGCTATCACTCCGACTCTGAATATACTCAAGATGAAGGTGTTGCCGGTCTAGCACTTGTGTCAACCAACTCCTACGACATATTTGACTCACCAAATGAAGGACTTGGAAGATTCTTCATGGCTAGAGGCCCAAAGGTATCACACCCCGAGTATGTTGATTTCAATAGTGATGAAGATGACTTGTTAGGTGATGATGATTTACTTGTTGACAACTCTAGTGATGAATACTATGATGAAACGTCAAATAATGATGCTAATCAAGATAAAACGAATGACAATGATAAGGAGAAGATTGAGCTCCTAACTAAAGAACTAAACACTCTTAAGTTAGCTCATGAAACTATCTTAGGAGATCATCGAGAACTTTTAAGGACTCATGAGAAGTTACGCTTTGAAGAGCTCAACCTTGAGCAAGAACATGAGTTTTTAAAGGCAATCAATGATGATCTTCACAAGAAAAGTTCTTCTTACATTGCCAAGTGTTTACTCTTATCTACTTACATGCCTCAAGTCAAGTATGGTAACAAGAACAAGAAAGATTCTTCCTCTAGTAGTAACAATAATCATGCTAAATCCAATATTGTTGCTTCTAGTAGTTCTCTTGATTCCACTAATGATTCTTTTAGCCAATTTACACTTGAGCAAGAAAATAGCTTATTGAAGGGAATTATAGAGAAAGGTGTTTACAAGAGCCTTGCCGGGAGTAAGCAATTCGAGGAAATTGTACGCAAGCAAGGAAGGCACCGGAAGAACCAAGGTGTTGGTTTTGAACGAAAGTTCAATGCCAATGGAGTTGAGTGGGAAGAAGATCAATATCCCAAGACGAAGTTTGTTCCTCAACAAGAGAAGTATGATCCTACTTCTTTCAAAGGGACACAAGATCAAGATGATCTTCCACCACAAGACCACAAGCAAAAAGGCAAGGACAAGCTTCAAGAGGAGATTGATGCATTTGAAGAAGCTCCTAAGGCCTTGGTCAAGTGGGTTCCCAAGACTACATCAAGCTCTACTTCATCAAGTACGACTACAACTTCAAGGATTCCCATCAAGATGATGTGGATCCCGAAGAAGAAGAACTAGTGAGTTCTTGAGGGTGACTCCGCCAACATACTTCACTCTTATCATTTTGGCAAGGACAAGTGCAATCAACTTCCACATCTTGCACTAGTTCATGGAGTCACAAACCCTCTTGTTGGTAAGACAAGGGACAAGGTAACCTAATGTTTTCATGGACATCATCTTGTGTGTGTGCATCAATCTATGTCTATGGATATCCTTGTTTGTTCCTTGTGGGACTAACCCGTGTAGGTATTGAAAGTGCAACTCACTCCAATGGATTGCTCCAAATGATCTACATCAACATTGAGCATCCACATCTTCAACACCTACATGAAGTCATCATCGACAAAACCCAAGGTTAGTTCAACCCTCTTAGGGGGGATCTCACATCTAGGGGAGCTTTACTCTAAGAATTGAGCTAAAGCAACTCTAATGGTGTGAACACAACAATGCTTTATGTAAAAGTGGTAACCCCACTTGTGCTTAAACGATGAGTTTGACCTATGATCAAATGTTCTCATTTGACTCCTAAGTCAATATACTCAGATATAGATGACCTAGTCATCGCTAATTGCTTGATAGATGCTAGAATTGTGTGTGCATGCTTTGTCACATATTTCATTTGCCATTTTATTGTGTGAGCATGTTGGTTGCATATTTTACTCATTCAAGAACATCCACTTGTAGTTTTGATTGTTTGGTTTCTTTTCTCTTGCCAAGTGGATGGTCAAGAATGCCTAAGAACCTTATCTAGCTATCTATGCTTTTCTTGTCTCAAACTATATTCATGCTATATCACAAAGTTTGATCAAGTCAGATTCGAACCACTCTGTGTGAGGAGCACTCGGAGTCCCCGATTCGTCATAGACTTAAACTTCCAAAACCTCTTTGTGCGTTTCGGTCTGACCGATTCGTCCATTTCGGTCATACCGAGATCACTAAGTTGATCTAGGTTTTCAATATCAATGCAACCGATTAGAACTTTTCGGTCACACCGAGTTGCAGTAACTGCTTGCAGTTTTGCATCTCGGTCCACCAAGTTGTTCCACTCGGTCACACCGACAGGGTCAGGCTATATATACTCACGGGTCAAATTTTGGAAAGTCTTCCCAAACCCTTCACCCGCGCACAGCCTGCTCTGCCTCATCCGGTCTTCGGATCGTCTTCCTCGTCGCCAGCGACCTCCCGCCGCTGGTCTCCGCTGCCGTCAACGGGATTCTGCTCCGCCGTTGCTGCCGTAGCAAGTCCATCACCGCATTAGGGTGTGGATTTGAATCTTTGTGCTATTCTTAACTCCGATTCCTAGCACATTGCATTGCCATGAATCTTGCCACGTTTGAAATCTTCCTATCCAACAAAACTACTCGTAGATTAGTCTTGGATTGAAAATTTAGGGTTAGGTTTCCGCCAAATTAATCTCGGACCGACCGGGTTGTAGAAATCAGGCTCACCGATTTGGCTTAGGCCATTGCACATGTGATTCTCGGTCCAAGCGAGGATTGCAAATCGGTGTAACCGAGATCGATTCTCTGTGAAACCCTAGCAGTCTCATTGCCACCGAAATGTGACTCAGTCTTACCGAGTTCTCTAGTGTAGGTTCCAAAAGCTGCTTTGGTATCACCGAGTTTACAAATCGGTAGCTCCGAAATGCTTTCTGTGGAAAACTAAAACCAAGTTTTTGACTCAATCTTTTTGCAAAAACCTCTGTGCTTTGTGATGCTCATCTACTCTACCTCATCTACATATATTCACAGGGTTTGCTGTTAGAGTTTGCATCATGTCAGATCAGAGTGACAGTCAGAACAAGCCTGAGGATCAAGTTCAGATGAGTGAGGGCACTAGTCCCTCGAGTACCTCAGATGAGGGTAGCAGGAGCACACCCATCAATTTGCCAAAGGTAGCCACCAGGACAAGGAAGAAGAGAACCTCAGAATCTGAAGATGAGGACTATGTGGCTGTTGATGATGAGGCCACTTCTAAGAAGAAGGTGCTGAAGAAGGAGTATGGCACAATTGCTGCCACAAAGCCAGGAATGAAGACAAAGGCTCCTACAAGAAGAGTTCCCATGTCTAAGGCCAGAGCCTCTACTCAAGTGACTTTGGAATCTGTACCCAAAGAACCAATTGTGGCTGAGAAGAAAAGGAAATAAAGGGTCAAGAAGACAATGGCCAGAGTTGTTCCAGCACCCAAAGCTCAGAAACTGATGGGAGGTGCTATAAGATCAGGGGCTGCTCCATCTAAGCCCAAGTCTGCACCTAAGAGGAACACCAAGAGTATTCCAGCTGAAGAGAAGAACAAGGCCCCAGTGCCTGAGTCAGCTCATGATGAAGAACATGACACACTTGTCTTGAGAAAGTTGAAGCCCAAGATCCCTGACCACAATGATGTACATCCAGTTGTAGAGGACATGAAGCTCAAGAAGGATGCAAGACTGAGACTATGGAGACAGACTGATCCCTATGCTGTCAGAAGAAGAACTGCAGTGGACTACAGGTTCCACACTAAGGGACAGCAAGATTTCTATGAGACAGTTCTGCTTGACAAGAAGCCCATAATATATGACATGAGATGGGTTAACTGGGATTACATCAAGGATAATGAAGATCACTATCCAGGAGTGTATGACAGTTTCAAGGCTTGTGGAGTAGATGACTTTGTTGCCCAGAAGCTCACCAAGTGGAATGATGAGCTCATCATGCAGTTTTACTCCACTGCCCACTTCTACCCAAATGGGAAGATTGTCTGGATGTCTGAAGGTACTAGGTATCAATCCACAGTTGAACAATGGGCTGAGTTGATCAATGCTCCAAAAGAGAATGAGGATGACTTGGATGTCTATGCCAAGAAGAAGAAAGACCACAACTCCATGGCTAGTATGTACAGAGAGATCCTAGATGCTGCACTAGAGACACATAAGTTTGGATCTGTACATTACCTGCTGTCTGGATTGCGTACTATCAACTGGATCTTAAGGCACACCTTGCTGCCCAAGTCAGGTGATCACAAAATGACCAGAGGCCATGCAATCAACTTGCTGCATATATTTGATGTGCCTAAGAAATTCAAAGTCATGAGTTTGATTGTGGAAACAATCAAAAGGACTACTGCTGATCAGAAGAGATCTTGTGGATATGCCCCACACATTCAGGAGCTCATCAACTCCAAGATGGGCACAGGCAAATATCTTTTGGACAAGGAGCACCTGCCCATCTACCCTGATTTTGAGGACAACACCATTGTGATGGATGAAAATGAACCATCATCTATGCAAGAACAAGAGAAGAAAGAGAAAGCAAGGGCTGAGAAAGATGCTAAGATGCCAACTGCTGAAGAGGCATCTCAAGTGTTCCAAGAGCAAGCAAGATTAGCTTGGCTACTTGATTGCCTCCACCTTGAGGATTGAGAAGGGCTTGGCCACCCTGACTCAAAACCAAGAGAGCTTGGAGAGAGTCATAGAGCAGAAATTCTATGATCTTGATGTGAAGGTCACTGAGATCCAGTCAGTTGTTGAGCAACTTCAAGAGGAAGTGGAGGAGAAGAAGGGCAAGTCTACTAGAGATGCATTTGCTAGAGTACCCAGAGGACAGAGATCTGCTGCCGTGCCTGTTCCAGACACCAGAGCTACATCATTTGCACTAGCTTCAGCTTCAGTGCCACCTGCTCCACCAACCACTCCACCAGCTCCAGCTACATCAACTGATGCTTTCGTCCTTGGAGTCATCTCTACACCACCCCCTAAAGACCAAGCCTGAGAGTCGTTTAGCACTATGCATTTTCTGTTGAACTTTTTGGTAACTTGTTGCCAAAGGGGGAGAAAAATGTATAGATCATAGGCTTTGAGAGAGAGTGTTGCTTTTGTTCTCTCTTGTTTTTGGTGGTTGAACTTTGTTATTTGTGTGTTCGCTTGTTACATTATGCCTTTTGTGAGATACTTGGATGATCATGTGTTTGATCATATGCTATGCTACATTAATGCTTGTTGGATGATATTATCTCGTATGATCATTCACTTTTCTTGGTGTTGAGTGCATGTGCTTAATTATTATCATTTTGAGCGCCCCACCAAGATGTATGTGACATGGAAGAGTAACCCATGATCCTAACTCATTGTGCATTTGCAGTCCAAAGGAAATTTAAAAATAATGCACAAATTTAGGGGGAGCTCTTGCTTTTCACATACTTATATAAGCGAAATGTTTTTCAATCTTATTATCATTTGTCGAAGCTTTGATCTATATGTTGTCATCAATTACCAAAAAGGGGGAGATTGGAAGTGCAACTAACCCCGGGTGGTTTTGGTAATTCCTAACAACATATAGCTCATTGAGCTAATGCTATTTCATGATAAATATTTCAGAAAAGCTCAATGATTGGCATGGCATGGATGAGAAAAGCGGATCCGTCAAAATGCTAAGGACAAAGGGCCATTTGCATTTCTGCCCCTAACTCGAACCACCTACTCAGATTTGCCCCTAATTTCAAAGCATGCTCAAATTTGCCCCTCTGCCGTTAAGTCACTACTCAGAAATGCCCTTCCGTCCAGTCAAAGGCCTTTGACCGTCAAAGGCCCATGTGTACTGTAGCAGACGGAAAGTGCTACAGTATTGGACGGAAAGTGCTACAGTATTGTACGGAAGGGCATTTCTGAGTAGTGACTTAACAGCGGAGGGGCAAATTTGAGCATGCTTCAAAATTAGGGGCAAATCTGAGTAGTGGGTTCGAGTTAGGGGCACAGATGTAAATGTCCCAAGGACAAAAGGATTGGCTCAACCTCAAAGCACAAGACTCTACATTTTGTATTTTAGTGATCCAAGATCACATTGAGTCTATAAGAAAAGCCAATACTATCAAGGAGGGATGAGGTGTTACTTAATGAGGTTCTTGCTCAAAATTCTTAGTGATATGCTCCAAAGCCCTCAACTACTTTCTCACATCTACATATGACCCAAACCAAAAGTCAAACTCGGCCCCACCGATTCTTTCTATCCGGCGCCACCGAGTTCAGATGTCATAGCCACTGCCACAAATCCTAGTCACTTCGGTCCCACCGATAGGGATCTCGGTCTCACCGAGATGGGATTGTAATCTCTCTGTTTCCCTTCGTAACATTTCGGTCCAACCGAGATGAGCGATCGGTCCCACCGAGATTGCAATGCAAACTCTCTGTTTCCCTTTCGTAACGACTCGGTCCAACCGAGATGAGTGAATTGGTCCCACCGAGTTTGCCTGACCAACTCTCTGGTTAGCTTATTACCAAAATCGGTCCCACCGAGTTTGTGTAATCGGTCTCACCGAGATTACGTTAGGCCCTAACCCTAACGACATCGGTCCCACCGAGTTGACATGTCGGTCCCACCAAAAATCCTAACGGTCACATTATTTGCTAAATCGGTCCGACCAAGTTTCATGATTCGGTCCCACCGAGATTGGTAAGTTGTGTGTAACAGTTTGGAGGCTATATATACCCCTCCACCCACTCTTCATTCATGGAGAGAGCCATCAGAACATGCCTACACTTCCAACATACATTTTCTGAGAGAGAACCACCTACACATGTGTTGAGGTCAAGATATTCCATTCCTACCATATGAATCTTGATCTCTAGCCTTCCCCAAGTTGCTTTCCACTCAAATCTTCTTTCCACCAAATCCAAATCCTGTGAGAGAGAGTTGAGTGTTGGGGAGACTATCATTTGAAGCACAATAGCAAGGAGTTCATCATCAACATACCATTTGTTACTTCTTGGAGAGTGGTGTCTCCTAGATTGTCTAGGTGTCACTTGGGAGCCTCCGACAAGATTGTGGAGTTGAACCAAGGAGTTTGTAAGGGCAAGGAGCTCGCCTACTTCGTGAAGATCTACCCTAGTGAGGCAAGTCCTTCGTGGGCGACGGCCATGGTGGGATAGACAAGGTTGCTTCTGTTGGAGATCATTGCAGAAAATAAATTTTTCTACGCATCACCAAGATGATTCTATGGAGTCATCTAGCAATGAGAGAGAGGAGTGCATCTACATACCCTTGTAGATCGCGAGCGGAAGCGTTCAAGAGAACGGGGTTGATGGAGTCGTACTCGTCGTGATCCAAATCACCGATGATCCTAGCGCCGAACGGACGACACCACCGTGTTCAACACACGTACGGTTGGGAGAGACATCTCCTCCTTATTGATCCGGCAAGGGGGAAGGAGAGGTTGATGGATATCCAGCAGCACAATGGCGTGGTGGTGGAAGTAGCGGGGATCTCGGCAGGGCTTCGCCAAGCTTAGAGAGAGGGAGAGGTGTTACGGGGGGAAGAGGGAGGCGCCAGGGGCTTGGGTGCGCAGCCCTCCCTCCCCCCTCTTTATATAGGGGCCCTGGGAGGGGTACCAGCCCCCTAGAGATCCAATCTCAAGGGAGGGGGGCAAAGGGGGGGGACTTGCCCCCCAAGTCAGGTGGGGCGCCCCCACCCCCAGGGTTTCCAACCCTAGGCGCAGGGGGAGGCCCAAGGGGGGCGCACCAGCCCACCAGGGGCTGGTTCCCTTCCCACTTCATCCCATGGGCCCCTCCGGGATAGGTGGCCCCACTCGGTGGACCCCCGGGACCCTTTCGGTGGTCCCGGTACAATACCGGTGACCCCCGAAACTTTCTCGGTGGCCGAAACTGGACTTCCTATATACAAATCTTCACCTCCGGACCATTCCGGAACTTCTCGTTACGTCCGGGATCTCATCCGGGACTCCGAACAACTTTCGGGTTACCGCATACTAATATCTCTACAACCCTAGCGTCACCGAACCTTAAGTGTGTAGACCCTATGGGTTTGGGAGACACGTAGACATGACCGAGACGACTCTCCGGTCAATAACCAATAGCGGGATTTGGATACCCATGTTGGCTCCCACATGCTCCTCGATGATCTCATCGGATGAACCACGATGTCGAGGATTCAAGTAATCCCGTATTCAATTCCCTTTGTCAATCGGTACGTAACTTGCCCGAGATTCGATCGTCGGTATCCCAATACCTCGTTCAATCTCGTTACTGGCAAGTCACTTTACTCGTTGCGTAATGCATGATCCCGTGACCAACTACTTGGTCACATTGAGCTCATTATGATGATGCATTACCGAGTGGGCCCAGAGATACCTCTCCGTCATACGGAGTGACAAATCCCAGTCTCGATTCGTGTCAACCTAACAGAGACTTTTGGAGATACCTGTAGTGTACCTTTATAGTCACCCAGTTACGTTGTGACGTTTGGTACACCCAAAGCACTCCTACGGTATCTGGGAGTTACACAATCTCATGGTCTAAGAAACTAATACTTGACATTAGAAAAGCTTTAGCAAACGAACTACACGATCTTGTGCTATGCTTAGGATTGGGTCTTGTCCATCACATCATTCTCCTAATGATTCGATCCTGTTATCAATGACATCCAATGTCCATAGTCAGGAAACCATGACTATCTGGTGATCAACGAGCTAGTCAACTAGAGGCTCACTAGGGACATGTTGTGGTCTATGTATTCATAACTATATCCCTGTTTCCGGTTAATACAATTACAACATGAACAATAGAGAATTATCATGAACATGGAAATATAATAATAATCATTTTATTATTGCCTCTAGGGCATATTTCCAATAGTCTCCCACTTGCACTAGAGTCAATAATCTAGTTACACTGTGATGAATCGAACACCCATAGAGTTCTGGTGTTGATGATGTTTTGCTCGCGGAAGAGGTTTAGTCAACGGATCTGGGACATTCAGATCCGTATGCACTTTGCAAATATCTATGTCTCCATCTTGAAAATTTTCACGAACGGAGTTGAAGCGACGCTTGATGTGCCTGGTCTTCTTGTGAAACCTGGGCTCCTTGGCAAGGGCAATAGCTCCAGTGTTGTCAAAGAAGAGAGTGATCGGCCCTGACGCATTGGGAATAACTCCTAGGTCGGTGATGAACTCCTTCATCCAGATTGCTTCATGCGCTGCCTCCGAGGCTGCCATGTACTCCGCTTCACATGTAGATCCCGCCACGACGCTCTACTTACTGCTGCACCAGCTTACTGCCCCACCATTCAAAATATACACGTATCCGGTTTGTGACTTGGAGTCATCTAGATCTGTGTCGAAGCTAGCATCTACGTAACCCTTTACGACGAGCTCTTTGTCACCTCCATAAACAAGAAACATATCCTTAGTCCTTTTCAGGTACTTCAGGATATTCTTGACCGCTGTCCAGTGTTCCATGCCTGGATTACTTTGGTGTCTTTCAACCAAACTTACGGCAAGGTTTACATCAGGTCTGGTACACAACATGGCATACATAATAGACCCTATGGCCAAGGCATAGGGGATGACACTCATCTTTTCTTTATCTTCTGCCGTGGTCGGGGATTGAGGTGAGCTCAATTTCACACCTTGCAACACAGGCAAGAACCCTTCTTGGACTGGTCCATATTGAACTTATTCAATATCTTGTCAAGGTATGTGCTTTGTGAAAGACCTATGAGTCGTCTCGATCTATCTCTATAGATCTTGATTCCTAATATATAAGGAGCTTCTCCAAGGTCCTTCATTGAAAAACACTTATTCAAGTAGGCCTTTATGCTGTCCAAAAGTTCTATATCATTTCCCATCAAAAGTATGTCATCCACATATAATATGAGAAATGCTACAGAGCTCCCACTCACTTTCTTGTAAACGCAGGCTTCTCCATAAGTCTGCATAAACCCAAATGCTTTGATCATCTCATCAAAGCGAATGTTCCAACTCCGAGATGCTTGTACCAGCCCATAAATGGATCGTTGGAGCTTGCATACCTTGTTAGCATTCTTAGGATCGACAAGACCTTCCGACTGCATCATATACAGTTCTTCCTTAAGATAGCCGTTAAGGAATGCCGTTTTGACGTCCATTTGCCATATCTCATAATCATAGTATGCGGTAATTGCTAACATGATTCGGACGGAGTTCAGCTTTGCTACGGGAGAGAAAGTCTCATCGTAGTCAACCCCTTGAACTTGCCGATAACCCTTAGCGACAAGTCGAGCTTTATAGATGGTAACATTACCATCGGCGTCCGTCTTCTTCTTAAAGATCCATTTATTTTCTATCGCTTGCCGATCATCAGGCAAGTCTGTCAAAGTCCATACTTTGTTTTCATACATGGATCCTATCTCAGATTTCATGGCTTCAAGCCATTTGTTGGAATCTGGGCCCGCCATCGCTTCTTCATGGTTCGAAGGTTCACCGTTGTCTAACAACATGATTTCCAGGATAGGGTTGCCATACCACTCTGGTGTGGAACATGTCCTTGTGGACCTACGAAGTTCAGTAGTAACTTGATCCGAAGTACCTTGATCATCATCATTAAGTTCCTCTCTATTCGGTGCAGGAACCACAGGAACATCATCCTGAGCTGTGCTACTTACTAGTTCAAGAGGTAGTACTTCATCAAGTTCCACTTTCCTCCCACTTACTTCTTTCGAGAGAAACACGTTCTCCAAAAAGGACCCATTCTTGGCAACAAAGATCTTGCCTTCGGATCTGAGGTAGAAGGTATACCCAATGGTTTCCTTAGGGTATCCTATGAAGACGCATTTTTCCGACTTGGGTTCGAGCTTTTTAGGTTGAAGTTTCTTGACATAAGCATCACATCCCCAAACTTTTAGAAACGACAGCTTAGGTTTCTTTCCAAACCATAATTCATACGGTGTCGTCTCAACGGATTTAGACGGTGCCCTATTTAAAGTGAATGTAGCTGTCTCTAAAGCGTATCCCCAAAATGATAGTGGTAAGTCGGTAAGAGACATCATAGACCGCACCATATCCAATAGAGTGCGATGACGACGTTCGGACACACTGTTACGCTGAGGTGTTCCAGGCGGTGTGAGTTGTGAAACAATTCCACATTTCCTTAAGTGCGTACCAAACTCATGACTTAAATATTCTCCCCCACGATCTGATCGTAAGAACTTTATTTTTCTGTCACGTTGATTCTCTAGCTCATTCTGAAATTCCTTGAACTTTTCAAAGGTCTCAGACTTGTGTTTCATTAAGTAGACATACCCATATCTACTCAAGTCATCAGTGAGGGTGAGAACATAACGATAGTCACCGCGAGCCTCAACGCTCATTGGACCGCACACATCAATATGTATAATTTCCAACAAGTTGGTTGCTCGCTCCATTGTTCCGGAGAACGGAGTCTTGGTCATTTTGCCCATGAGGCATGGTTCGCACGTGTCAAATGATTCGAAATCAAGAGACTCCAAAAGTCCATCAGTATGGAGCTTCTTCATGCGTTTGACACCAATGTGACCAAGGCAGCAGTGCCACAGATACGTGGGACTATCGTTATCAATCTTACATCTTTTGGTATTCAGACTATGAATATGTGTAACATCACGTTCGAGATTCATTAAGAATAAACCATTGACCAGCGGGGCATGACCATAAAACATCTCTCTCATATAAATAGAACAACCATTATTCTCGGATTTAAATGAGTAGCCATCTCGTATTAAACGAGATCTAGATACAATGTTCATGCTCAAAGCTGGCACTAAATAACAATTATTGAGGTTTAAAACTAATCCCGTAGGTAAATGTAGAGGTAGCGTGCTGACGGCGATCACATCGACCTTGGAACCATTCCCGACGCGCATCGTCACCTCGTCCTTCGCCAGTCTCTTCTTATTCCACAGCTCCTGTTTTGAGTTACAAATATGAGCAACCGCACCGGTATCAAATACCCAGGAGCTACTATGAGTACTGGTAAGGTACACATCAATAACATGTATATCATATATAACTTTGGTGTTGCCGGCCTTCTTATCCGCTAAGTACTTGGGACAGTTCCGCTTGCAGCGACCGTTCCCCTTGCAATAAAAGCACTCAGTCTCAGGTTTGGGTCCGTGCTTTGGCTTCTTCCCGGCAACTGGTTTACCGGGCGTGACAACTCCCTTGCCGTCCTTCTTGAAGTTCTTCTTACCCTTGCCTTTCTTGAAACTAGTGGTTTTATTGACCATCAACACTTGATGTTCCTTTTTGATTTCTACCTCTGCTGATTTCAGCATTGAAAATACCTCAGGAATAGTTTTCACCATCCCTTGCATATTGTAGTTCATCACAAAGCTCTTGTAGCTAGGTGGGAGTGACTGAAGGATTCTGTCGATGACCGCCTCATCCGGGAGGTTAATGTCCAGCTGGGACAAGTGGTTGTGCAACCCAGACATTTTGAGTATGTGCTCGCTGGCAGAACTATTTTCCTCCATCTTACAACTGTAGAACTTGTCGGAGACTTCATATCTCTCGACCCGGGTATGAGCTTGGAAAACCATTTTCAGCTCTTGGAACATCTCATATGCTCCATGTTGCTCAAAACGCTTTTGGAGCCCCGGTTCTAAGCTATAAAGCATGCCACACTGAACGAGGGAGTAATCATCAACATGCGACTGCCAAGCGTTCATGACGTCTTGGTTCGCTGGGGCGGGTGCTTCACCTAGCGGTGCTTCTAGGACATATGCTTTCTTGGCAGCTATGAGGATGATCCTCAGGTTCCGGACCCAGTCCGTATAGTTGCTACCATCATCTTTCAGCTTGGTTTTCTCTAGGGACGCGTTGAAGTTGAGGTTGACATGAGCGTGGGCCATTTGATCTACAAGACATTTTGCAAAGGTTTTAGACTAAGTTCATGATAATTAAGTTCATCTAATCAAATTATTTAATGAACTTCCACTCAGATAGACATCCCTCTAGTCATCTAAGTGATACATGATCCGAGTCAACTAGACCGTGTCCGATCATCACGTGAGACAGACTAGTCATCATCGGTGAACATCTCCATGTTGATCGTATCTTCTATATGGCTCATGTTCGACCTTTCAGTCTCTTGTGTTCCGAGGCCATGTCTGTACATGCTAGGCTCGTCAAGTCAACCTAAGTGTTTTGCATGTGTAAATCTGGCTTACACCCGTTGTATGTGAACGTTAGGATCTATCACACCCGATCATCACGTGGTGCTTCGAAACAACGAACTTTCGCAACGGTGCACAGTTAGGGGGAACACTTTCTTGAAATTGTTATGATGGATCATCGTATTTACTATCGTCGTTCTAAGCAAATAAGATGCAAAAACATGATAAACATCACATGCAATCAAATAGTGACATGATATGGCCAATTTCATTTTGCTCCTTTGATCTCCATCTTCGGGGCGCCATGATCATCATCATCACCGGCATGACACCGTGATCTCCATCATCATGATCTCCATCATCGTGTCTCCATGAAGTTGTTCGCCAACTATTACTTCTACTACTATGGCTAACGGTTTAGCAAAGAAGTAAAGTAATTACATGGCGTTATTCAGTGACACGCAGGTCATACAATAAATAAAGACAACTCCTATGGCTCCTGCCGGTTGTCATACTCATCGACATGCAAGTCGTGATTCCTATTACAAGAACATGATCAATCTCATACATCACATATATTTCATTCATCACATCCTTTTGGCCATATCACATCACAAGGCATATGCTGCAAAGACAAGTTAGACGTCCTCTAATTGTTGTTGCAAGTTTTTACGTGGCTGCTATAGGGTTCTAGCAAGAACGATTCTTACCTACGCCAAAACAACAACGTGATATGCCAATTTCTATTTACCCTTCATAAGGACCCTTTTCATCGAATCCGATCCGACTAAAGTGGGAGAGACAGACACCCGCTAGCCACCTTATGGAACTAGTGCATGTCAGTCGGTGGAACCTGTCTCACGTAAGCGTACGTGTAAGGTCGGTCCGGGCCGCTTCATCCCATGATGCCGCCGAAACAAGAAGTGGCAAGTAAATTGACAAAATCTACGCCCAAAACAAAATTGTGTTCTACTCGTGCATAGAAACTATGCATAGACCAAGCTCATGATGCCACTGTTGGAGATCGTTGCAATAAATAAATTTTTTCTACGCATCACCAAGATCAATCTATGGAGTCATCTAGCAACGAGAGAGAGGAGTGCATCTACATACCCATGTAGATCGCGAGCGGAAGCGTTCAAGAGAACGGGGTTGATGGAGTCGTACTCATCGTGATCCAAATCACCGATGATCCCAGCGCCGAACGGACGGCACCTCCGCGTTCAACACACGTACGGTTGGGAGAGACATCTCCTCCTTCTTGATCCAGCAAGGGGGAAGGAGAGGTTTATGGAGATCCAGCAGCACAACGGCGTGGTGGTGGAAGTAGCGGGGATCTCGGCAGGGCTTCGCCAAGCTCAGCGAGAGGGAGAGGTGTTACGGGGGGAAGAGGGAGGCGCCAGGGGCTTGGGTGCGCATCCCTCCCTCCCCCTCTTTATATAGGGGCCCTGGGGGGGGGGGGGCGCCGGCCCCTTAGATATCCAATCTCAAGGGGGGGGGGTGGGGGGGGGGGCAAAGGGGGGACTTGCCCCCCAAGTCACGTGGGGCGCCCCCACCCCCAGGGTTCCCAACCCTAGACGCATGGGGAGGCCCAAGGGGGGTGCACCAGCCCACCAGGGGCTGGTTCCCTTCACAATTCAGCCTATGGGGCCCTCCGGGATAGGTGGCCCCACCCGGTGGACCCCCGGGACCCTTCCGGTGGTCCCGGTACAATACCGATGACCCCCAAAACTTTTCCGGTGGCCGAAACTGGACTTCCTATATACAAATCTTCACCTCCAGACCATTCCGTAACTCCTCTTAACGTTTGGGATCTCATCCGAGACTCCGAACAACTTTCGGGTTACCGCATACTAATATCTCTACAACCCTAGCGTCACCGAACCTTAAGTGTGTAGACCCTACGGGTTCGGGAGACACGTAGACATGACCGAGACGACTCTCTGGTCAATAACCAATAGAGGGATCTGGATACCCATGTTGGCTCCCACGTGCTCCTCGATGATCTCATCAGATGAACCACGATGTTGAGGATTCAAGTAATCCCGTATTCAATTCCCTTTGTCAATCGGTACGTTACTTGCCTGAGATTCGGTCGTCGATATCCTAATACCTCGTTCAATCTCGTTACCGGCAAGTCACTTTACTCGTTGCGTAATGCATGATCCCGTGACCAACTACTTGGTCACATTGAGCTCATTATGATGATGCATTACCGAGTGGGCCCAGAGATACCTCTCCGTCATACGGAGTGACAAATCCCAGTCTCGATTCGTGTCAACCTAACAGAGACTTTTGGAGATACCTGTAGTGTACCTTTATAGTCACCCAGTTACGTTGTGACGTTTGGTACACCCAAAGCACTCCTACGGTATCCGGGAGTTACACAATCTCATGGTCTAAGAAACTGATACTTGACATTAGAAAATCTTTAGCAAACGAACTACACGATCTTGTGCTATGCTTAGGATTGGGTCTTGTCCATCACATCATTCTCCTAATGATGCGATCCCGTTATCAATGACATCCAATGTCCATAGTCAGGAAACCATGACTATCTGTTGATCAACGAGCTAGTCAACTAGAGGCTCACTAGGGACATGTTGTGGTCTATGTATTCACACATGTATCACTGTTTCCGGTTAATACAATTATAGCATGAACAATAGACAATTATCATGAACAATGAAATATAATAATTATCATTTTATTATTGCCTCTAGGGCATATTTCCAACAGCGTCTTCGTGGACCCTTCGTGGGTGGAGCCCTCCGTGGACTCGCGCAGCCGTTACCCTTTGTGGGTCGAAGTCTCCATCAACGTGGATGTACGATAGCACCACCTATCAGAACCACGACAAAAACATCCGTGTCTCCAATTGCGTTTGCCTTCTCAAACTCCTCCCCTTTACCTTCATATGCAATTGTTTTACATTCCGCTGCTATACTCTAAGAATTGCATGTGTAGGTTGATTGCTTGACTTGTGCTAAGTTGCTAAAATCTGCCAAGAACTAAAATTGGGAAAAGGCAGGTTTTTTATTTGGTCAAGTAGTCTAATAACCCCCTCTAGACATACTTTCAATCCTACAGTTATTGACTGAAAGGTGTCTCGGTCATGTCTACATAGTTCTCGAACCCGTAAGGTCCACACGCTTAATGTTCGTTGACAATATAGTATTATATGAGTTATGTGATTTGGTGACCGAATATTGTTCGGAGTACCAAATGAGATCATAGACATGACGAGGAGTCTCGAAATGGTCGAGAGGTAAAGATTGATATATAGGACGATGGTATTCAGACACCGGAAGTGTTTCGGGTGTACCGGGTACTTATCGGGTCACCGGAAAGGAGTTTCGGGAACCCCCGGCAAAGATATGGGCCTTATGGGCCAAGTGAGGGAATACACCAGCCCACAAGGGGCTGGTGCACCTGTCGTGGTTCTAAGTCTGACAGTAGAATGGGGGGTAAGTATGGAAAGGCAAGGTCCTAGCTATGGAGTAGTTGTACACACGGGTGTTTAGCGAGTTCAGGCCCTTTTCTGAGGAAGTAACAGCCCTACGTCTCGGAGCCCGGAGGCGGTCGACTGATCTCTGTGTATATGAGTTACAGGGGTGCGAACCCTTCTACCAGTGGAGGGGGGTGGCTTATATAGAGGACGCCAGGACCCCAGCCAGCCCACGTAGAGGAGGTTAAAGTACATTAAGGCTGGGCGTTACTGGTAACGCCCTACATAAAGTGTCATCATGACCATTAAGACTATTCAATTACAGACCGTTTGGATGCAGAGTAGATCCTGAACTTCTGATGGTCGAGTGCATCTTCATGGTCGAGTGTCTTCTAGCCAGTCGAGTGGAGTCTCCCTTGGTCGAGTGGAACTTCTCTTGGTCGACTGGAAGGTAGCTTCGTATGATGATGTCCTTGGGCATGGTATCCTAGATAGGTCCATGACCCTACCCTAGGTACATAACCTCATCATTAGCCCCCGAATGGATCGAGGTTCGAGTGAGGAAGGAGTTGACGATTTTCTCCGACTTGTTTACTGTACTTTGATTATGTCATATCTTGGATCGGCGATTCTTCTTTCGGCGTTGGCGTCGACTTTTACTTCAGTCGCCTTGATCCATTCTTATCTTTTGTCGAGTGAACTTTTGAACTTTGGTGAACTTCCGAGCGACAGATCGCGGGAAGGATATCGTCTGACAGATTGATCTGCTGTTAGCGGATTTTGCGGGATCTGAAATTTGGGAAGCGCGCGAAGCGGGGCGATCCGCGGCAATCGGGCGGGATAAGGCATGGACGCCTCGATTTCCGCACCGCCTTTTTTGCCACATATCGTACGTGTGCGACTGTTTTGGGATGTGACAGATCTGCTCGGACCCACTCGTCAGCCACTCGGAAGCGCCCTTATATAAAGCGTCGGGGGTGAGTTTTTGAACAGTGCCTCCCCATTCTCCTCTCTTCCCTCTCTGCCTCTGCCCACGGCGCCTGGTCCTACCTCTGCCTTATCCACCTCTCGAGCGCTTCGCCGGCGATAATGGTGAAGGAGAAGACGACCGCTCTAGAGCGCGCGAAGAAGGCGACGGCGACAGGGCAAGCGAAGGGGAGACCGTCCAGTCGGGGCGGATCTTCGTCGAGGTCCCGCCTGCCGAAGGGTTGGGTCCAAGGGGATTGGATCCGCTCGACCATCACTGGGAAGGACCTCGACGACCTGGCCGATGAGGGACTGATCCCCCACGGGTCAGCGAGGCTCCCGGGGTCCGAGTGTCAACCGCAGCCGCAGGAGGGTGAGTGCGTTCTCTTAGCCACTCACGTAGATCGTGGTTTTTCTTTGCCGCCGAGTGTGTTCTTCCGTGGGTTTCTGAATTTCTTTGGGGCACAACTCCACCATTTCAATCCCAATTCCATTGCCTATCTTGCTGCCTTTGTGTCCATGTGCGAGAACTTCCTGGGTTGTCGACCGCACTGGGGTCTCTTCAAGAACATATTCACCTGTCGGTCGCAGACAGTAAAAAAGGCGAGTCCGGGTGATGAGAGGACCAAGGTTATACAGATGTGCGGGGGTCTTGCAATTCAGTTGAGGAATAAGAGCACTTTCCCGGCCATGACCCTTCCTGAGTCGGCCAGAGGGTGGCAGTCGACTTGGTTCTACTGCCAAGACGAGTCGACGCCGGGGCAGTCGACTGGTCTCCCTCCGTTCTCCATGGACCGAGTGGACAAACCGTCTTCTCTGAAGGTGCTTCCTGAGGAGAAAGCTGAGGTAAAAATGTTGGTGGAGCGCGTGGTCCAACTCGTTCGGGACGGAGTGACGGGCATGGATCTTCTGGAAGTCTTCCTTAGGCGGCGTATCCAACCGCTCCAGTACCGAGGCCACCCGATGTGGCTGTTCTGCGGTACTGAAGACACCACTCAGTTCCATCCAGAGGCAGTCGACGATGCCACGCTGGAGAGGTGGGTGGCCGCCATCACAGGGAACAAGGACAACCCTCAAGGGGCGAGGAGGATCCCGCCACTCAACTGTACCTATACGCCGGACAAGGTATGGCCGCTTATCTCCGAGTGTAATTTTGTTTTATCCATTCTGCTTTGCCGCGAATTGGTCGATTGATCTTTGTTTTGCTTTGTTGCTTGTCTGACAGGCCACCACTGAATTGTACTCGATGCCCAATGGGGCGCAGACGCCGACTGAGGAGGAGGAAGGAAGCGGGGGCGAAAGCCCGGAGGAGTGGGATTCGGATGCTGACGACGACGACGAGGGTGACGACTCTGGTGAGGAGGAAGAAGAGGAGGAGGAGGAGGAGGAAGTTGCACCTCCTCGCTCGGAAAGACACTCGAAGCTTGCCCATGATCCATCGACTGAGCGGGGTAAGGGGGTCGCAACTGCTTCCCAGTCGACCAAGCGCCCTCGGACCACTTCTCCGGCGCCGACTGAGAAGGCTCCAAAGCAATCTCGAGTGGTACCGTCGAAGCCCGCAAAGGTCTTGCCGAAGATGAAGATGGTGATCCCCACTATCTCAGGGTAATGGTAGTTTTGAGCTTTCCCTGTTTCATGAACTTGTTCTTGGTCGACTCATGGGCCAATCGACTGACTTTTGGAACTGCAGTGCTGCTACTTCTGATACTTCGGCCAAGGCTGAAGACCACGAGATGGAGGATGCTGCTACCTCGCAACCTGGTATGATTCTTGTGATGCCGTTTTCAGTCGACTGACTTATTGTCTCTAATTTTGATTCTTTTTGCAGCTTCATCTAACATTGTTATTGACCTTCCTGACGACGACGACGAAGAACCACCAAGGCAAAGTAGGAGCAAGAAAACGCCTGCTGGCAAGGCGACTCGAGATGTGCCAGCACCCGAGACGTTGGTCGTGGAGGGGGACAATGTCACTCGACCCACCGTAACCTTCGCGGTGCCGTTGGCGAGTGCTCGCCCTTCGTCGTCGAGTGCTGTTCAACCCTCACTTTTCTCTACCTACCCCGTTCCAGAAGACCAAGACAGTGGTGCTAGAGAAGCGATACGCCAAGCGGGGGTCATGATGGAGCAAGTGAAGGCAATTCGAGAAGCCAGCCAGGCAGCCTATGACGCCAGTTCGGCACTCCAGAGTAATGTTCAGGTCAGTCGGTCACTGCCTGTTCTTCTTTCTGAAATTCTTAGAGTCTGTCCTACACCCACTGGGTGTGTGTCGATTGAAATTCCGGGTTAGTGGGGGCACGCCGAGTGCACCCACTGGGTGTAGTCCCCAAGGCTATGGTGGACTGCTGGCAGTCGACCATAGTCTTTATGCTTTTGAGTTTTTCTTTACTCGACAAGGTCGAATAGATTCATAGACCGGTGGGGGCACGCTGAGTGCACCCACTGGGTGTAGTCCCCGAGACTATGGTCGACTGCTGGCAGTCGACTATAGTCTAAAGAACATTGTCTCTTTTTTTTGTTGGTCGACTGGTCGACTCTTGATGAAACTAGTGGGGGCACGCTGAGTGCACCCACTGGGTGTAGTCCCCGAGACTATGGTCGAATGTTTGCATTCGGCCGTAGTCTTAGAAACGCTATGATTTTTCCTTACTCACTCGGAAGTGAATTGTCTTTGACGTCTGTCGATTGGTTCTTCGTAGAAATCCTGTGACCTTGCGGCTCGTTATACTGAGTTGGAGAACAACACATTCAGCTCGAGCTCAATCTGAAACTGGCCCAAGATAACTTGACGAAGGCGAAGGAGGAAGCTAAAGGTATGCTTGGTGAGGCCTTTGACGACTGCCTTTGCCTCTCACTTGTTTCCGAATCTAATCTCACTGTAACTTTGTAGGCAAAGTGAGGGACGCCCTGAAGAAACAAGAGCTTGACTTGGCTGAGATGCAAAAAACTGCTTTAGAGAAGACCAGGCTAGCGGATGAGAAGCTGGCTTCAGTGACTAGGCTTGAAGAAGAAAACACCAATATGAAAGCTGCTCTTGACGCTGCCAACCAGGAGGTCACTCGACTGAAAAGCGACAAGACCACCCTGAACGACAAGGCCAGTGAGTTGAAGATAAATAAGAATGATCTACAGGCTTATCTGGGTGGACTCGCCAAGAAGTTGTTCCTCATGCTTGAAGGTAATCCTTTGTATCAAACAAATATTTCAATTGTAACCTCTGACTGTTTGTCTTGACTCGGTGGTTGTGCTTGTAGAATTTTGTCAGAACTTCGAAGAGGAGACTGGTCGACTGGAAGTAAACCTGGACCCCATCAACTCCCCTATGAAAGATGAAGTCACCATGAACATGCTCCGACTTGAATCTCGTGTCGCTGCCGTCATCGATTATCTCGCAAGGCTGAAGGTCGCAACTTCCCGCATTGACACAACACTCTGGCCAAGTGAGACACTCCAGAACGACCTTGAGTCTCTGATGACTCGACTGAACGAGGTCCCAAGTCGAGTGCAAGAGTGGAAGAAATCTTCGGCCAGGTGCGGTGCGGATGTTGCTCTATCTCTGGTCCGCGTTCACTGCAAGGATGCACGAGAGGAAAAGCTGGTGGCTCTCAAGGTGGCCAACACCAAGAAGCACGATTTCAGATCTTTCATGGAGACCTTCATTACCGCTGCCACTCGGATTGCAGATGGAATTGATCTGGACGAGTTTGTGGCACCTTCCAGCCCTCCACAGGAGGGGTAAAAAACTTCTGAGCTTGATACTTTAAATTTGCCTCGGTATGCCGAGTGAGTTCTGTAACCGACAAACCTTAACAGGCCTAGCGCCTGAGCACTTTTGGTTCCGTTAGGTGTTATCCGAACTTGGGTTCATTGCTGAATACGTTTGCATTTGGTTTGAGGCGTCTTTTGCAGGTTAAAGCGAAGCGCTTATTGCCATCGACTTGTTCCCCAATTCACTTAAGCGAGCACTGGGCTGCAGCTAAGTCCCCGAGCGAGAGGTTTGACCTCCACTCGGTAGGATTTTTAGATGCTTAGGCGAGCACTGGGCTGCAGCTAAGCTCCCCGAGTGGGAGGTCTGCTCTCCACTCGGTAGGATTTCAGGCACTTAGGTGAGCGCTGGGCTGCAGCTAAGCCCCTGAGTGGGAGGTCTGCTCTCTACTCGGTAGGATTTCAGACACTTAGGTGAGCGCTAGGCTGCAGCTAAGCCCCCGGGTGGGAGGTCTGCTCTCCACTCGGTAGGATTTCAGACACTTAGGCGAGCGCTGGGCTGCAGCTAAGCCCCCGAGTGGGAGGTCTGCTCTCCACTCGGTAGGATTTCAGACACTTAGGCGAGCATTGGGCTGCAGCTAAGCCCCCGAGTGGGAGGTCTGCTCTCCACTCGATAGGATTTCAGACATTTAGGCGAGCGCTGGGCTGCAGCTAAGCCCCCCGAGTGGGAGGTCTGCTCTCTACTCGGTAGGATTTCAGACACTTAGGCGAGTGCTGGGCTGTAGCTAAGCCCCCGGGTGGGAGGTCTGCTCTCCACTCGGTAGGATTTCAGACACTTAGGCGAGCGCTGGGCTGCAGCTAAGCCCCCGAGTGGGAGGTCTGCTCTCCACTCGGTAGGATTTCAGACACTTAGGCGAGCATTGGGCTGCAGCTAAGCCCCCGAGTGGGAGGTCTGCTCTCCACTCGGTAGGATTTCAGACACTTAGGCGAGCGCTGGGCTGCAGCTAAGCCCTCGAGTGGGAGGTCTGCTCTCCACTCGGTAGGATTTCAGACACTTAGGCGAGCATTGGGCTGCAGCTAAGCCCCCGAGTGGGAGGTCTGCTCTCCACTCGGTAGGATTTCAGACACTTAGGCGAGCACTGGGCTGCAGCTAAGCCTGCGAGAGGGAGGTCTGCTCTCCACTCGGTAGGATTTCAGACACTTAGGAGAGCACTGGGCTGCAGCTAAGCCCCCGAGTGGGAGGTCTGCTCTCCACTCGGTAGGATTTCAGACACTTAGGCGAGTGCTGGGCTACAGCTAAGCCCCCGAGTGGGAGGTCTGCTCTCCACTCAGTAGGATTTCAGACACTTAGGCGAGCATTGGGCTGCAGCTAAGCCCCCGAGTGGGAGGTCTGCTCTCCACCCGGTAGGATTTCAGACACTTAGGCGAGCGCTGGGTTGCAGCTAAGCCCCCGAGTGGGAGGCCTGCTCTCCACTCGGTAGGATTTCAGACACTTAGGCGAGCACTGGGCTGCAGCTAAGCCCCCGAGTGGGAGGTCTGCTCTCCACTCGGTTGGATTTCAGACACTTAGGCGAGCACTTGGCTGCAGCTAAGCCTCCGAGTGGGAGGTCTGCTCTCCACTCGGTAGAATTTTTGAATTGGTGGCGCAGCTCAGAAGGAGAGGGTAGCAGTCGACCTGCACCTTGTCCTTCTTGCAGAACGCATGTTGAACTTGTACTTAGGCGAGTTCTTGGACTGCAGCTAAGCCCCCGAGTGGAAGGCTGGCTTACCACTCGGTAGGATTTTATCTATCTTAAGCGAGTGCTTGGACTGCAGCTAAGCCTCCGAGTGGAAGGCTGGCTTACCACTCGGTAGGATTTTATTTATGTTAGGCGAGTACTTGGACTGCAGCTAAGCCTCCGAGTGGAAGGCTGGCTTACCACTCGGTAGGATTTTATTTATCTTAGGCGAGTACTTGGACTGCAGCTAAGCCTCCGAGTGGAAGGCTGGCTTACCACTCGGTAGGATTTTTATTTATCTTAGATGAGTGCTTGGACTGCAGCTAAGCCTCCGAGTGGGAGGTCTGCTCTCCACTCGGTAGGATTTCATTTATCTTAGGCGAGTACTTGGACTTCAGCTAAGCCTCCGAGTGGAAGGCTGGCTTACCACTTGGTAGGATTTAATTTATCTTAGGCGAGTACTTGGACTGCAGCTAAGCCTCCGAGTGGAAGGCTGGCTTACCACTCGGTAGGATTTTATTTATCTTAGGCGAAACGGATTTCACAGCTAAGCCTTCGTGTGGGAGACTGACTCACCACTCGGTTAGGAATTTTTTTACAGACTTAGGCGAATCGGATTCGCAGCTAAGCCACCCACTGGGGGATTGTTTTATATGGACAAAAGTAATAACAATCACTGGGAAAACTATAAAGCTCTTGTCTTTGATAAATAAACTACATGAGTACTTTTACTACAACTCATCCGAGTGAATACTTAAGTGTAAAAGGGGCGGAGAAGCTCCGCATTCCAAGCTCGGGGCTCATCGATATGATGCTCGACATTGTAAAGACGGTATGCTCCATTGTGGAGAACCTTGGTGATGATGAAGGAACCTTCCAAGAAGGAGCAAGCTTGTGTGGTTTCTGCTGGTCCACTCGGAGAACTAAATCTCCTTCCTGGAAGGCTCGACTCTTCACGTTTTTGGCGTGGAAGCGACGCAAGTCTTGTTGATAAATGGTCGATCTGATCAGAGCCATCTCTCTTTCTTCCTCTAAAAGGTCCACTGCATCCTGCCGCGCTTGTTCAGCTTCAGCTTCGGTGTAGAGCTCGACTCGGGGAGCGTTGTGGAGAAGATCACTCGGCAAGACTGCTTCAGCTTCGTAGACCAAGAAGAATGGAGTTCTTCCAGTCGACCGGTTGGGTGTGGTCCTTAACCCCCAAAGCACCGAGGGAAGTTCGTCAACCCATGCACCAGCCGCATGCTTGAGATCACGCATCAAACGGGGCTTCAACCCTTTGAGAATCAAACCGTTGGCTCGTTCTGCCTGTCCATTCGACTGCGGATGGGCGACTGAAGCATAGTCGACTCGCGTGCCTGGAGACGTGTAGAAAGCTCTGATTCTTCAGAATCGAAGTTTGACCCGTTATCAGTGATGATGCTGTGCGGGACTCCATATCTGAATATCAGTTCTCGGATGAAGCTGACAGCGGTACCATCATCGAGGTTCTTGATGGGTTTGGCCTCAATCCACTTGGTAAACTTGTCGACTGCTACCAGCACATGTGTGAAACCGCTTCTTCCTGTTCTCAGTGGTTCAACCATATCCAAACCCCATACAGCAAAGGGCCAGACAAGTGGAATGGTCTTTAAGGCTGAGGCGGGCTTGTGTGACATATTGGAGTAAAGCTGACATCCCTCACACTTGTCGACTATCTCCTTCGCCATTTCATTTGCTCTGGGCCAATAAAAACCAGCTCGGTATGCTTTGGCCACGATGGTCCGAGAAGACACATGATGGCCACAGGTCCCCGAGTGGATGTCGTTGAGAATCATTCGACCTTTCTCCGGCGTTATGCATTTCTGGCTGACTCCAGTCGCACTTTCTCTGTACAACTGACCTCTCATGACGGTGAAGGCTTTGGACCAGCGGACGATCTCTCGAGCTTCTTCTTCATTCTCGGGGAGTTCCTTCCTCAAAATATAGGCGATGGAGGGCACTGTCCAATCGGGAGTGATGGCCAAAACTTCCATGATCAAGTCGACCACCGCTAGGACCTCGACTTCAGTCGGATCTGTGGCGCTTTTAGGCTCCGGGGCTTCTTCAGTGAAAGGATCCTCTTGAACCGATGGCGTGTAGACATGTTCCAAAAACACGCCACTCGGAATGGCCTCCCTCTTGGAACCTATCTTTGCCAAGTCATCGGCTGCTTGATTTTTCAGTCGGGGAACGTGATGGAGTTCTAACCCTTCGAATTTCTTTTCAAGCTTCCTCACTGCATTGCAGTATCCAGTCATGGCCGGGCTTCTCACGTCCTACTCCTTCATCACCTGATTGACCACCAAATCTGAGTCGCCGTAAACCATAAGGCGACGGACGCCGAGTGAAATGGCCATGCGCAACCCATACAGCAGTGCTTCATATTCTGCTTCATTGTTGGAGGAATCAAAGTGGATCTGGAGCACATATCTAAGCTTATCTCCTCGGGGAGAAACCAAAACTACCCTAGCACCAGAACCATTTAACATCTTAGAGCCATCAAAGAACATGGTCCAATGCTCCGAGTGAACTTGAGTCGGCTGCTGCTGTTCAATCCACTCGGCAAGGAAATCTGCTATAGCCTGGGACTTAATGGCTTTCTTTGCCTCAAATTTGATATCAAGAGGAAGGAGTTCAATCGCCCATTTAGCCACTCGACCAGTTGCATCTCTATTGTGCAGAATCTCTGACAATGGTGCATCGCTGACGAGTGTAATGTCATGATCAGAGAAATAATGGGCAACCTTCTTCATGGTCATGTAGATCCCATATACGAGCTTCTGATAATGAGGATATCTTTGCTTCGATGGGGTCAAAACTTCAGAGAGATAATATACTGGGCACTGAACTTTGAAGGTTTTCCCTTCTTCTTCCCGCTCGACCGTAAGTACTGTACTGACGACTTGTCCTGTGGCTGCAATATAAAGCAACAGAGGTTCTTTGCTGATTGGAGCAGCAAGCACCGGCTGGGTGGAGAGCAGAGTTTTTAACTCGGCAAATGCTGCATCAGCTTCTGGAGTCCACTCGAACTTGTCTGCCTTCTTCATCAGTCAGTAAAGGGGCAACGCCTTTTCACCGAGGCGAGAGATGAATCGACTTAACGCGGCCAAGCATCCAGTAAGCTTCTGGACATCGTGCACACGCACGAGGCATTTCATTCGGAGTATGGTGCCAACTTTTTCTGGGTTAGCATCGATTCCTCGTTCGGAAACGAGAAAACCGAGTAACTTCCTGCCAGGTACTCCGAATGTGCACTTTGAAGGATTGAGCTTGATATCATACCTCCTGAGATTGGAAAATGTTTCAGCTAAGTCAGTCAACAGGTTGGAACCCTTTCGTGACTTGACCACGATATCATCCATGTATGCTTCCACATTCCGACTGATTTGAGTGAGTAAACACTTTTGGATCATTCTCATGAACGTGGCTCCGGCATTCTTGAGGCCGAATGGCATGATGATATAGCAGAAGCACCCGAATGGGGTGATGAAAGCTGTTTTGATTTCGTCGGGCCCATACAGACGGATCTGATGATACCCGGAATAAGCGTCTAGAAAAGACAATCTCTCGCACCCTGCGGTCGAGTCGACAATTTGGCCGATGCGAGGGAGAGGAAAATGATCTTTCGGGCAGGCCCGATTGACATGTTTAAAATCAATGCACATACGAAGGGAATTGTCCTTTTTGGGAACCATAACGACATTGGCGAGCCACTCGGAGTGGTATATCTCTTGGATGAACTCTGCTGCAAGGAGTCGAGCCACCTCTTTGCCAATGGCCTTTTTCTTCTGAACAGCGGACCGTCGAAGATGTTCTTTAACAGGTTTTGCCTTTGAATCGACTCTAAGGCGATGCTCAGCCAGTCCCCTGGGAACACCTGGCATGTCAGCTGGCTTCCATGCGTAGATGTCCCAGTTCTCACGGAGGAACTGGATGAGCGCTTCTTCCTATTTAGAGTCGAGTGTAGTGGAAATATGGGTCGGAGATGCATTGGCATCAGTCGGGTGGATGTGAACTAGCTTCGTCTCACCGGACGACTGAAATGCTGACTCTGTGGCGGGCTTCTTGGCCCGCAGTAAATCACTCGGATCTGCATTCTTCTTGTATTTCTCGAGCTCTATCACTGTTATCTGGTCATCCGCAATCTTTGAGCCTTTCTGGAAACACTCTTCTGCTTTCTTTCGGTTACCAGTGACGGTGATCACGCCTTTGGGGCCAGGCATCTTTAACTTGAGGTACACATAACATGGCCGAGCCATGAAGCAGGCGTAGGCTGGTCTTCCCAAGATAGCATGGTAGGCGCTCTGGAAATCCACGACTTCAAATGTCAGCTTCTCTTTGCGGAAATGCTTCGAGTCGCCGAACACCACATCTAGAGCTATTTGGCCGAGTGACTCAGTCTTCTTTCCTGGGATGACTCCATGAAAACTCATGTTGCTGGAGCTGAGCCTGGACATCGGAATGCCCATTCCCTAGAGCGTCTCTGCATACAGTATGTTCAACCCGCTGCCGCCATCCATCAATACCTTCGTCAGTCGAGTGCCTTCGACGACCGGGTCGACCACCAGTGCTTGCCTCCCAGGGGTGGCAATATGAGTAGGATGGTCCGACTGGTCGAAAGTAATGGGAGTTTGCGACCATCTCAGATAGTTTGGTGTCGCCGGTGCGACCATATTGACTTCTCGGTTGATCACTTTCAGTCGACTTTTGCTCTCTACATTAGCAAAAATCATCAGAGTGGAGTTGACATGAGGGTACTCTCCATCACTGTCCTGCTTGTCCTCAGCCTTGTCCGACTCCTTCTCTTTGTCCTTCGCCTGTTTCCCTTGGAACTGCTGGATTAAGAGCCGGCACTGGCGAGTGGTATGCTTTGGGTAGATGAAGTTACCCTCTTCGTCTTTCTTCGTGTGGATATGACACGGCAGGTCCATCACATCATTACCCTCCTTGTATTTTACCTTCTTGGGGTTCCAAGATCCTTTGGGCTTCCCTTTAAATTTGCCCTGTGTCACAGCTAGAGCCTCTCCAGGAGCTGCTGGCTCGGCCTTCTGTTTTTGCTTCCGACTGGAGTTTCCTTTATCCGACTGACTCGGCTTGTACTTGCCGCTCCGGAGTCGGTCCTCTTCTTCGCCGTTGGCGTACTTGGTGGCTATTTCCATCATCCGACTCAGGGTCATGTCTCCAGTTCGACCAAACTTCAGGCTCAACTCTCTGTTCTTGACGCCCTCTTTGAAGGCGCAAACCGCTTGATGGTCCGACACATTCTCTACAGTGTGATGCAAAGTGATCCACCTCTGGATGTAATCCCTCAGTGTTTCACTCGACTTTTGTACACAAACTTGTAGCTCAGTCAATCCAGCAGGTCGCTTGCAAGTTCCCTTAAACGTCCTGACGAACACTCGAGAAAGATCTTCCCAGGTGTAAATGCTGCTGGGAGCTAACTGATTCAACCATGCCCTGGCTGAACCCCCTAGCATAAGTGGCAAATGTTTCATGGCCACCTCATCATTACCGCCACCAATCTGAACAGCCACTCGGTAGTCTTCGAGCCAAGTTTCAGGCGACTCTCCGGTGAACTTATTCACCCCCGTTGCCAACCTGAAGTTGGGGGGTATCATTGCGGTTCTGATCACTCTGTTAAAACATTCTGGACCTGAAACATGGACTCGGCTGCTTGTGGACACATCTCTGTCATGACCACCTCTATGAGCTCTGTTTCGGTCGACCAAACCTTGCACGATGATGGATCTTGCGTCAAAGCCTGGCTCTCTGGGGTCGACTAGAGCTCTCCGCCCAACACTGTGCTGGCGTCTGTCATCTTGCTGCCAGTGGGCGTTAGACCCACTTCTCGCAGGAGGAGTGGGCACTCGACGCCTGTCATCACGATCAAATCGATCATCATAGTGGTCCCGCCGGCCTTCACGTCCCATGCGCCTCGGAGGCGACCTTGGACTGTGAGCCGACTGAACAGTATTCACAGCGACAGATCGACTGTGAATCCTGTTACGTGACTGTGACACGGCTGAATTCTGATCTCCTGCTGCCCAGAGCAAATCTCTGATCTGCATCAAGCCTCTTCCAGCCTCTGACTGAGAGGGCTGAATTGACTCCGCTATGCGGGCTGCAGCTGCCAAATTCTGAATTGGGGTTCGATATACCTGAGTAGGTTGCGGAAAGAGCTGACGTCGATTGGAGTTAGTCGCTCATTGACGCGCACGCTCGTCGAGCGCTCGCTGAAGGTTCTCCAGTCGAGTGCGTTCAGCCAGGTTGGCTAAACGCGCCTCTTCCAGGGCACGGGCCTCAGGAGTTTCTCCTGCAATGGGAGTATGCAGGGCATCCATGTTCCGGCGGCGAAGTTCTTCCCTCTGCTGGGAAGTGAGCGGCTCGGGTTGGTACTCTTCATGGGCTTGAGCAGGGTTGTCCTCGTCGTTCATCCCGTCGCCGCGGGGGAAACCAGGAGGACTACGGGGCCCGTTGACCATCAGGACCTCCGCCACCAGATCACTGCTATCGCACTCGAATGCAGTCTCTACGGAGCCAGTCAACAGGTCGAACAGGCCGTAGAGAGATTCGTTGGGCTCAATCGCCACGACTTGGGTGGTGGCCGATTGGCGAGCCACTGCGTGTCTCACCCATCGCTGGAGCCTCGACCGACCGGAGCGCTTGTGCTGGCGGGAGACAGGGAGGGAGGACGGCGCAGGAGTCGACCGGTGTGGGGTCGACGGCTGCCGCAGCAAGACACCGCGGACACACGCCCGAAAGTGCGTCGCCCCGCGGACGGGGAGTGCGTCGATGTCGAGTGGTGCCTCCTGGAGCCAAGTGGAGTCGTCGGCGATGAAAGTGAGCACACCGAGACGGATCTCGTGGCCCTCGACCAGAGCTCCTCCGGAAACCATGATGAAGGCGATCGGACAAATTGCAACTTCTCCAAAAAAGTCGCTAAGACACCTGCCCCAAGGTGGGCGCCAACTGTCGTGGTTCTAAGTCTGACAGTAGAATGGGGGGTAAGTATGGAAAGGCAAGGTCCTAGCTATGGAGTAGTTGTACACACGGGTGTTTAGCGAGTTCAGGCCCTTCTCTGAGGAAGTAACAGCCCTACGTCTCGGAGCCCAGAGGCGGTCGACTGATCTCTGTGTATATGAGTTACAGGGGTGCGAACCCTTCTACCAGTGGAGGGGGGTGGCTTATATAGAGGACGCTAGGACCCCAGCCAGGCCACGTAGAGGAGGGTTAAAGTACATTAAGGCTGGGCGTTACTGGTAACGCTCTACATAAAGTGTCATCATGACCATTAAGACTATTCAATTACAGACCGTTTGGATGCAGAGTAGATCCTGAACTTCTGATGGTCGAGTGCATCTTCATGGTCGAGTGTCTTCTAGCCAGTCGAGTGGAGTCTCCCTTGGTCGAGTGGAACTTCTCTTGGTCGACTGGAAGGTAGCTTCGTATGATGATGTCCTTGGGCATGGTATCCTAGATAGGTCCATGACCCTACCCTAGGTACATAACCTCATCAGCGCCCCTATAGGGCCGGCCATATGGGAAGGGAAAGGAAAGGAGGGGAGGAAAGGAAAGTGTGGAGTTGGACTCCTACTTCCTTCCCTCGCCCCCTCCTTCCTTTCCCCCTTGTCCAAACATGGCGGGGGGGGGGGGGGCAGGGAAGGAGCCTTGGGGCCAGACGGCCACCTATGTGGTGCGCCAGGCTGCCTCCCCTCCCCCTCCCACCTATATATATGAGGTAGGGGGGCGCCTAGCACACAACAGATCAATTGTTAGCCATGTGCGGCACCCCCCTCCACCATTTACACCCCCGGTCTCATATTTTCGTAGTGCTTAGGCGAAGCACTGTGGAGATCACATCATCATTACCGTCATTACGCCATCGTGCTGCCGAAACTCATCTACTACCTCGCCGTCTTGCTGGATCAAGAAGGCCGAGTACGTCATCGAGCTGAACGTGCGCAAAACACGGAGGTGTCGTGTGTTCGGTACTAGATTGGTTGGAGCGCGAAGAAAGTTCGACTACATCAACCGCGTAGTAAAATGCTTTCTCTTATGGTCTACGAGGGTCCATAGACACACTCTCCCCCTCTCCTTGCTACGCATCTCCTTGATAGATCTTGCGTGTGCGTAGAATTTTTTTGTTTTCCATGCAACATTTCCCAGCATGGATTTGTTTTTGCGAGAGGCACGCCCATGCCTAAAGGAAAAAATGTGCTCCCAGTTCGCGTCCGATTATTTTCGTCAAAATATAAATTAATCGTGTTCTTGATATGGCACGATCTTGATGTATCATGAGCTTTGCTATTATAGTTGGATCTTATGCGGATTCTCCCCCTCTAACTTCTTGTAATGAATTGAGTTTTCCCTTTGAAGTTATCTTATCAGATTGAGTCTTTAAGGATTTGAGAACGTATGTTTTGCATGTGCTTATCTGTGGTGACAATGGGATATTCACGTGATCTACTTGATGTATGTTTGGTGATCAACTTGCTGGTTCTGTGACCTTGTGAACTTATGCATAGGGGTTGGCACACGTTTTCCTCTTGACTCTCTGGTAGAAACTTTGGGGCACTCTTTGAAGTTCTTTGTGTTGGTTTGAATAGATGAATCTGAGATTTTGTGATGCATATCGTATAAGCAAACCCGCAGATACTTGTGGTGACATTGGAGTATCTAGGTGGCATTAGGGTTTTTGTTGATGTGTGTCTTAAGGTGTTATTTTCGTACGAAATCTAGGGTTATTTGTGACACTTATAGGAATAGCCCAATAGATCGATGAGAAATAATAACTTTGAGGTGGTTTCGTACCCTACAATAATTTCTTCGTTTGTTCTCTGCTATTAGTGACTTTGGAGTGACTCTTTGTTGCACGTTGAGGGATTGTTGTATGATCCGATTATGTTATCATTGTTGAGAGAACTTGCACTAATGAAAGTATGAACCCTAGGCCTGGTTTCGAAGCATTGCAATACCGTTTTCGCTCACTTTTGTTACTTGCTACCTTGCTGTTTTTATATTTTCAGGATACAAAAACCTATATCTACCAGCCATATTGCTCTTGTATCACCATCTCTTAGCCAAACTAGTGCACCTATACAATTTACCATTGTATTGGGTGTGTTGGGGACACAAGAGACTCTTTGTTATTTGGTTTCAGGGTTGTTTGAGAGAGACCATCTTCATCCTACGCCTCCCACGGATTGATAAACCTTAGGTCATCCACTTGAGGGAAATTTGCTACTTCCCTGCAAACCTCTGCACTTGGAGGCCCAACAACGTCTACAAGAAGAAGGTTGCGTAGTGGACATCAAGCTCTTTTCTGGCGCCGTTGTTGGGCAGGTTAGTGCTTGAAGGTATATCTTTAGATCTTGCAATTGAATCGTTTAGTCTCTTATTTTATCACTAGTTTAGTCTATAAAAGAAAACTACAAAAAAATGGAATTGAGGTTGCAACATATGCTTCATCTTTTTAATGTCCTTCATGAAAATAAGGATTCCGATAATTGTGCCAAAGTGTTAGAAGAAGAATGCATTAAAATGTTTGGCACTAAATCTTTGAATGATGAGCATGATTGCAATGTTGTTAGTATGAACTCTTTGCATATCCATAATACTAATGATGATTGCACTAGTCATGATAAAAATGTTTCTTATAAGCATGTCAATTTTTGTGGAGTGCATAGAGTTTGCAAGTACACACCAAATAGGGAAGATAGATTTTGCAAGACGCATAAGTATTTAGAAACTAAATGGTTGCAAGAGAGGCTAGATGTTTGTGCTGAAAATTTAGAATTTCTTTGCCATCTTTGTGAACTTTGCAATGAACGTGATCATTTAAATCTCCAATGGAAATTGTTACATGATCGAATCATGTCCAAAAATTGTGATGACTTGATTTCCCTTGCGCATCATAATGAACTTAGTTTGCTTGTGGGTTATGAAGAAATGAAACATATAACTAAGGATGTTCCAGAATTTGTCCTTGATAAAGTTCTTGATTTTGATCTAGAGGAATATGTATTGTGTGGTGAATTGCATTGAAAATCCTTATATTGCCAATTACATAAAGATAAGAAAACAAATAGAAGATGAAGATAATACTAATGAAAGGGAAGAGGTTTCCCAATATCCTCCTATTCTTTCTTATGATGAATCAGTAAACGAGTGGGGAGCTTTCTATTCAACCAATCTCTTTAATAAGGAGTTCCAAAAATAGGATTAAACCCACACATAATGTGAAAAAAAGAAAAGACGGAGAAGCAAAGGTAAAAAGGTATCCCTCCCAAATGATGTTGCTCCTATTACTCATTGTGATGATGATAATTGCTATACTATTGGTGCTATTCATACTATTAATGATGAGAGTGATTATGCTTATGATATGCAAAGGCCCAAGCTTAGGGATCCTATGTTTGATGAGAATGACATGTTTGAGAATTTATTTGCTGCAATTAATGTTTTTCCCAAGTTTGGGGATGTTATGTTTGATGAAGATGATATTTTTAGTCAACAAAGTTTTGATGAGCAATTTTATTTTGATGAAAGCATGCCTCCTATTTATGATGATTATATTTATGAAAGTGGGTTTGGAAGAGTGTAAATTTTAGGAAGTAATGATCCCACTAATTTGGAGGGTGTTGAATCTTATTGTGATAATTATGAAGGTGGATTTAGAGAGGTCATGACTTTATTTAGTAATGATTCCACTATTTTGGAAGAGGTTTCAATTGGTTATGATGAGAACAAAGTTGCTACTTATGATGATTATTGTGATGATAATTATGTTAAAAAAAGTAGCGATGATTATATTTATAAAACTTGTCATGATTATGATTACCCTTTTTCTGAACATTACTCCTTTAATGTGGAAACAATTTATAGTATTCGAGTTTCTTATGATACTCCCCTTATTCTGAATGAGAAGAATTTTGCTTATGTGGAGAGTAATAAAATTTATATTCTTGGGGATCATGAAAATAATGCTTTATGTGATGGTTATATTGTTGAATTCATTCATGATGCTATTGAAAATTATTATGAGGGAGGAATATATGCTTGTAGGAATTGCAATAATATCAAGTTTCCTCTCTATGTGTTGAAAATCTTGAAGTTATGCTTGTTTTGTTTCCTATGCTAGTTGATTCTTGTTCCCATAAGTTGTTTGCTCACAAAATCCCTAGGCATAGGAAGTGGGTTAGACTTAAATGTGCTAGTCATATTCTTCATGATGCTCTCTTTGTGTTTCAATTCTTATCTTTTAGGTGAGCATCATTGAAATCATGATGCCTAGCTAAAAGGCATTAAAGAAAAGCGCTTGTTGGGAGACAACCCAATATTTACCCCTACAGTTTTTGTGTGTTCACGCGATTAAGCTATTGTAGTAATCATGTTTTATAGCTTTTGTTTCAATAAATTGCTAATAAGACCTTTGGGATAACTTACGGTGATAGTTGTGTTGATCCTGCTGAAAACCAGAAACTTTTGCGCCCAGTAAATTAGTTTTAATAATTCACAGGAACGTGCTTATTTTGATTACTACCGTCTGTTCTGTTTTTGACAGATTCTGTTTTCATTGTGTTGTTGGCTTATTTTGATGAATTTATGGGTAGTACCGGGGGGTATGATCGATGGAGAAGTTAGAATATAGAGGATATACCACCAATATAAAATTGGAATGAGTTCACAATAGTACCTTAAAGTGGTTATTTACATTGTTTCACTAACGAATCTCACGAGTTTTCTGTTGAGTTTTGTGTTGTGAAGTTTTCAAGTTTTGGGTAAAGATTCGATGGACTATGGAATAAGGAGTGGAAAGAGCCTAATCTTGGGGATGCCCAAGGCACCCCAATGTAATATTCAAGGACAATCAAGAGCCTAGGCTTGGGGATGCCCTGAATGGCATCCCCTCTTTCGTCTTTGTTCATCGGTAACCTTACTTGGAGCTATATTTTTATTCACCACATGATATGTGTTTTGCTTGGAGCATCATGTCATTCTATTTTGTTTTGCTTGCTATTTGAATAATATCCCAAGATCTGAAATTCTTTAATGTTAGAGAGTCTTCACATAGTTACATAATTATTCAACTACTCGTTGATCTTCACTTATATCTTTTGGAGTAGTTTGTCATTTGCTCTAGTGCTTCACTTATATCTTTTTAGAGCACGATGGTGGTTTTATTTTGAAGAAATTGATGAACTCTCATGCTTCACTTATATTATTTGGAGAGTCTTAAAACAGCATGGTGATACGTCTCCGTTGTATCTATAATTTTTGATTGTTTCATGCCAATATTATTCAACTTTTACATACTTTTGGAAATTTTTTATATGATTTATTTGGACTAATTTACTTATCCAGTGCCCAGTGCTAGTTCCTGTTTGTTGCATGTTTTTGTATCGCAGAATATCCATATCAAACGAAGTCCAAACGTGATGAAACTCTACGGAGAATTATTTTGGAATATTTGTGAATTTTAGGAGGTGGAATCAACGCAAACGGAGGCCTGAGGCCACCACAACCCACCCGGGCGCGCCACCAGGCCCAGGCGCGCCCTGGTGTATCGTGCCCTCCTCGAACGTCGGTTGGAGCTATACTTCGGGCGCAAGGAAGCTTATATCCGGAAAAAATCATGTAAAAAGATCAGTGCAATCGGAGTTACGGATCTCCAGGAATTTAAGAAACCGTGAAGGGCCAGATCTGGAGGGCGCGAAACAGAAGAGAACAAAGAGGGAGATCCAATCTCGGAGGGGCTCCAGCCCCTCCGCCGCCATGGAGACCATGGACCAGAGGGGGAACCCTCCTCCCATCTAGGGGGGAGGCCAAGGAAGAAGAAGAGGGGGGGGGGGGGGGCTCTCTCCCCCTCTCTCCGGTGGCGCCGTAGTGTCGCCGGGGCAAGGATCATGACGGTGATCTACATCAACAATCTTGCTACCATCAACACCAACTCTCTCCCCCTCTATGCAGTGGTGTAAAACCCCTTCTCCCTGCTATAGTATCTACTTAAACATGGTGCTCAACTCCATATATTATTTCCCAATGATCTATTGTTATCTTATGATGTTTGAGTAGATCCATTTTGTCCTATGGGTTAATCGTGATCTTGGTTGGTATGATTGTATATTTTATTTATGGTGCTGTCCTACGGTGCCCTCCATTCTCGTGCAAACATGAGGGCCCCCCGCTATAGGGTGTTGCAATATGTTCATGGTTTGCTTATTGTCAGTGTTGCGGGGGTGACAACAGCCTAAACGCGGATAGGTGGTTATGGCGTATGGGAGTAAAGAGGACTTGATACTTAATGCTATATTTGGGTTTCACGACCTTAATGATCTTTAGTAGTTGCGGATGCTTGATAGAGTTCCAATCATAAGTGCATATGATCCAAGTAGAGAAAGTATGTTATCTCATGCCTCTCCCTCATATAAAATTACAAGAATGATTACCGGTACTTATTATCGATTGCCTAGGGACAAATGACTTTCTTATTGACACAAGCTATCCACTTTTACTACCTTGCAATTTATTCGTAGTCTTATTCTCGCAAAGTACTCGTAGTTTTATTCTTGCAAAATAGTTTCATACTTGTTTTAGGTAAAGCAAACGTCAAGTGTGCGTAGAGTTGTATCGGTGGTCGATAGAACTTGAGGGAATATTTGTTCTATCTTTAGCTACTCGTTGGGTTGACACTCTTATTTATCGAAGAAGGCTACAAACGATCCCCTATACTTGTGGGTTATCAAGACCTTTTTCTGGCGCCGTTGCCGGGAGCAATAGCCTGTGATGAATATTCTCGTGTGTGCTTGTTTGCTTTATCACTAAGTAGTTTTTGTTTCCTATTCTAAGTTGTTCTCGATCTTTAGTTATGGATATGGAACACGAAACACCAAAAAAAATTAGTTGTACTTGCTACTCATGGAGACGGGGAACCTCCTAAAACCCTCGATGCTCGTTATGTGAAAAATATTATGCACTACTTTGATAATCCTGAGAAAACCTCATTCAACTTGATAATGGGAGTAACATTGGATCCAAGTGAATACTTTAGGGATTATCACTTGACACAAAAAGGGAAATTGTTATGGGGTCAAATTCATATGTTGCATTGGTATGCTAGGGGTTTATGCTTGAGATATGATTTTACTTGTTGCTCTAGGAAGAATGCTCCACACCTTCCCTTTTCATGCAAATTTAATGATAATGAAATATTGGCTTCTTATGCCAATGATATATATGATTATTATGATGTGGAACGAATAGAAGAATTTGTTGCTTTTAAGGGTGCTTATGAAATTGAATCTTTGTTTGTAAAGTATGAAGCTTTTGATGATGATGTTTATAGGCCTGAAATTTTTTCCATCCTTAAATATTGTTATGATAATTAAAAATACAATTTCGATATTGATGCATTTATTGAGAAAGTCTCCGCTGTCCAAGAAGATACTAATGTTTTGCAGGAGTCTATGGAAGAAGGAATTGATGAAACTGTGAGCTCATTGGATGAAAAAGATGATGAGGAGAGAGAAGAACAGAAGGAGGAAGACCGGATTAGCTATCCGTGCCCAACTTCCAATGAGAGTAACTCTTCAACTCATACATTGACGGGGGGATGACCCCTGGGTAGGCCCAAGACAGCAAACGACGCATCAAAAATATCGGGGCCAGCAACGCCCTTCAATCCGGGTCGCACTTGACCGGGTTGCTCGACCCGGCCAAGTCCCTCAACCCGGCCGGACTCCTCAACCCGCGGCCGGGTCCCTGTCCGGCTGCTCCAACCGGCCTGCTACGCGAAGTCAACTACGGCGTCCCGTCCGACGCCACACAGACAAGACGACCACACTGCAGCCACTATTGCTAATGAAGCACACACTATTCACGCATCATCATCTACAGTGTACTTTGTCCCCGGGCATTGATTTATAAAATGCCCCAGGGACAAAACTTAGCCTAGCTCCTAAGCTACACCCAGCTTGGGATGGAAGCTACACTAGATTACATCCCAAGCACACACCCATGCCTTCCCGGCTTACACCCCAAGCTAGCCCACACTCATATATAAGTCAACATCCATCCATCCATCCTGGATATACTCACTCACGCACACAAGCTAGCTAGCAAGCAAGCTAGCTAGCCAGCCATCCATCCATTCGGCCAGAAGGTCACTCACGCACACACTTGTGCATACACATGCTCATACGTATAAGGCTCTCTACCGCCTTCTGTAATACAGCTCCAGGAGCAACTCTGTACGCCAGACATATACCCCGCATATATATATTCATACATGCAGGAGTAGGAGTATTATCTCTCCGAAGAGCTCCGAACCTGGGTAAATCACCGCGTGCTGTTTGTCCAATCCCGTCCCTTGACCTCCAAAGCAGTCTTGCCCTCACCACAAGACACTTCATGGCATCTGTCATCTCGCGAACCCGCCCGTGAGATAACCCCGATAGTTGGCGCCCACCATGGGGCGTACTATGATACCACAGCTGCCGCGGAACCGTGGTCCGGGTGGGACCATCTTCATCATCACCGCGGCGTCGCGCCATCACTCCGGAAGCGCTCGGGTGCTCGACATCAACACACCTCCGAGGCGACCGCATGGGACGGCGCGACCCCGTCGTCGGCCTCACCATTTTCATCATCATCCACGATGTCGACGTCGTCTCTTCGGTGCCGGTCGGGGGATCAACGTCAGCACGCCCCCGGCCCATCCGTGCGAGGCGGCGCGTCGTCGTCGCCTGCTTTCGGTCCGCGTGCTCGCCGCTCCGGCCCCTGCTCTGCGCCGCCTCCGTGCGCGCGCGTGCGTGGCTGCCGCCTTGCCTCCGTTGGCCGCGTCCGTCTGCGCTGCTCCGCCCACGGCCGCGCGTCTGCTCCTCTCTGTGCTACGCCTTACTCCTCCGTATGCTAGCCCAATACAATCCACATAATGATCTTACACAGACTCGTCTCGGATAAATGCCAGATAATGGTCAGACTATACTCCCTCCGTTTTTATTTACTCTGCATATTAGAGTTGACTGAAGTCAAACTTCGTAAAGTTTGACCAAATTTGTAGAAAACGATATAGACATTTATCATAATAAATCTATACGATGTGAAAGTACATTTAATAATAAATCTAATGTTGTTGATTTGTTATTATAAATCTTAATATTTTTGTTTATAAACTTGGTCAAAGTTTGTAAAGCTTGACTTTGACCAAAGCTAATATGCGAACTAAATAAAAACGGAGGGAGTACATGCTAGCCAGATAATGCCCAGAAAATGGTGTTTTTGTGCCATGCTTCGTGCGTCTCCGGCGCTTCGCTGCGCTGCTGCCGGCTTCGCCCCTCGCCCCGCGCGCCTCGTCGGGGCCGCGTTCCTCTCTTTCTCCTCCGAGCGGTGTTGGCTTTTGGTCTATAGATCAGATCACTAGTAGTGCAAAGCTAGCAAGCAAGCACACAGCCTGGCAGCTTGATGGATTCTTCAGCTGGCTTGCATAGCACTACGTACGTACGAACTTACTCGCCTTTGCAGCGCCGGCTCGCACGCGTGCGCCCCGCAACCACCCCCAGCAGCAGCATGCTGCGCCGCTCGTGCGCCGGTCTCGTGTTGCTCCGCCTCTGACTGATGCCGGGTGCTCCACCCCTCCGCCTCGCCCGCAAGCCGGCTTCCCAGCCGGGTCCGTCTCCGCATCCCGGCCTCGCCATGGCCGCGCGTCTCCTCCAGCTCCCCCGCCACTCGTGCGCACCTCTTCCTCTACGTGGCTGCGCCACTGATGGAGGTCCGCTTCGCCCTGCTCCGCCGTCCGCTAAAGCCTCTCGGCCGTGCTCGGCCTCGGCGCGTCCTCACCCGCTTCGAGACCACCTCCGGCGCGCCACACGCCACCTGTGGTCGCCACCGATCGGCGCGGGACGGAAGCCGCACGCGCTGATTCAACCAAAATCAAGGCGCTAAGGGACTACCGTCGAGCCTGCGGTCTCTGTTTCAAGTGCGGAGAGAAATGGGGACACGATCACGTGTGCCCCACATCCGTGCAGCTACACGTAGTCGAGGAGCTGCTCGACATGATCGGCCTCGACAACTTCCTCGACTCCCAAGTGCAGCAAGGCGAGAGCTCGGATGATGCAGTTGTGGCAATTTCCCTGTCTGCGGTCACAGGAGGGGTCTCTGCCAAAGCCTTCCAGCTCCGCGCATGGATCCAAGGGCGTGAGGTGCTTCTTCTGGTTGATCCAGGCAGTTCCAATTCTTTTGTCGACGCACAACTCGCATCCCAGCTCTCGGGTGTTCAGCCCCTTCCCAAACCAGGTCGAGTCAGAGTGGCGGATGGGGGCGAGACGCTCTGTTCCAACTTTATTCCACATTGTGGGTGGTATTCACAAGGGCACGAGTTCTTCACTGATCTGAAGGTGCTGTCGCTGGGAAATTATGACGCAATTCTGGGCATGGACTGGCTCGAGGAGCACAGTCCTATGATCGTCGATTGGCGTGCACGTTTCTTGGAGATCCCATCACCAGCAGGCCCTCTTCGTCTGGTTGGGCACGATGCCGCGTCTACTTCCTGCGAAACCATCAATAGCATTCAGCTGCAAGGGCTCTGCAGCAAAGGGGCAGTGTCGCACATCATTCACCTGTGTGTGGTGGTGCAGGAACCCAGCAACCCCACACCAACTCCAGAATGCATTTAGGCAGTTGTGGATGAATTTCCGGACGTCTTTGAGGAACCAACCGGCCTTCCTCCACGCCGATCTTGTGACCACAGGATCCCGCTGATACCAGGAGCACAACCAGTAAATGTCAGGCCGTACCGTCACAAGCCCGAATTCAAGACAGAGATAGAAACTCAGGTGAAGGAGTTGCTCAGATCGGGGGTCATTCAGAGAAGCACGAGCCCCTTTGCATCGCCAGTCATTTTGGTCAAAAAAAGGATGGAACCTGGCGTCTATGCATTGACTATCGTCACCTCAATGCCCTTACTGTCGTTGCCAAGTTTCCAGTTCCAGTTATCGAGGAACTTTTGGATGAGCTCCACAGAGCAGCGTGGTTCTCCAAACTCGACCTTCGAGCAGGCTATCACCAAATTCGGTTGGCTCCAGGGGAGGAGTACAAGACAGCTTTCCAAGCACATCAAGGTCATTTCGAATTCAAAGTGGTTTCGTTCGGCCTTGTTGGTGCTCCAGCAACCTTCATCGGGGCAGTCACCACTACTCTGAAACCTGTCAACCGTGTCTGCGTCGTATCCTTCTTCGACGACATCTTAGTCTTCAGCGTGTCTCTCGAAGATCATGCGATTCATTTGCGTCAGGTTTTGGGACTTCTGCAGAAGGACAGTTGGAAGGCTAAGATGAGCAAATGTGTTTTTGGACAGCAGCAAATTTCATACCTCGGACATGTCATCAGTTCACAGGGGGTTTCAACTGACCTGACCAAGATCACAGCAGTGGCAAATTGGACAGCACCTACCTGCACCAAAGAGGTCCATAGCTTCTTGGGCCTTGCCGGGTATTATCGGCGGTTTGTGAGGAATTTTGGAGTCACTGCAAGACCATTGTTCAATCTGCTCAAGAAAGGGGTTCCGTTCGTCTGGACAGACACAACCGAGACAACTTTTCAGGTCCTCAAACAACAATTGATCTCAGCGCCTGTTCTAGCGCTGCCGGATTTTCAACAATGTTTCATCACCGAAACTGATGCTAGTGATCGCGGCATAGGGGCCATCTTGCAGCAACAAGGGCACCCTATAGCCTTTATGAGCAAAGCACTCAGCACGTGCTACCAGGGGCTGTCCACGTACGAGAAGGAGTACTTGGCAATTGTTGTCGCAGTAGATCAGTGGCGCCCTTACCTGCAACATGCCAAGTTTGACATCCTCACGGATCAGAAAAGTTTGAATCATTTGGAAGAACAACGGCTGACCACCCCATGGCAACAGAAGGCTTTCACCAAGCTTTTGGGACTAAGATATCGCATTCGTTACAAGAAAGGAGTGGAAAACACAGGCGCTGACGCTCTGTCCAGATCCAACACCCAGGACACTCTCTTTACAGTGTCCTCCTGCCAACCAGCATGGCTCGAAGATGTGGTCAACAGCTATAACAACAACAACCATGCGTCATAGCTACTGGAACAACTGGCAGTATGCGATGATCCCAAAGGTCGCTTCTCTCTTCAACAGGGAGTTCTTCGATTCAGAGGCAGAATCTGGCTGTGAGGGAGTATGCAAATCCAACAAAAAATTATATCAGCCTTCCACGACAGCCCTCTGGGAGGCCATTCAGGGTTCCCGGTAACCTACCGTCGCATCAGGCGGCTGCTTGCGTGGCCGAAAATGAAAGCACAAATACTCCAATACGTTCATTGCTGTCAGACCTACCAGCAGGCCAAGCCGGATCGCGCAGCATCTCCAGGTTTGCTGCTACCTCTACCTATTCCAGCACAACCTTGGGATCTCATCTCCATGGATTTCGTGGATGGGTTGCCACAATCCAGCAGGTTTAACTGCTTACTGGTGATAGTAGACAAGCGCACGAAATTTGCATAGTTTTTGCTGTTGGCCCACCCATACACAGCAGCATCAGTGGCCAAGCTGTACATGAATCAGATTTACAAGATTCATGGGTTGCCCGGAGCGATAGTTTCTGACAGGGATCCGGTGTTCACAAGTCATTTTTGGCAGGAATTGTTTCGTGCAGCCGGCACTCAACTCAGACTCAGCACAGCAAACCATCTGCAGACGGAGGATCAAAATGAGCGTGTCAATCAGTGCGTCGAGACTTTCCTCCGCTGTTTCACTCAAGCTTGTCCCAGGAGGTGGAGTTTCTGGACACCTCTAGCTCAGTTTTGGTACAACAACGCTCATCATTCAGCCATTGGAATGACGCCCTTCGGAGCCATGTTTGGTTATGAACCTCGACACTGGGGAATTTCGGCCAACAACACTTGTTCTGTTCCAGCACTCCAAGCGTGGCTGGATGAGAAGGAAACAATTCAAGCCCTACTGCAGCAGCACCTGAACAGAGCACATCAGATCATGAAGCACCAAGCGGACAAGAAACGATCCTTCAGAACCTTCATAGTAGGGGAGAGTGTGTTTCTCAGGCTGCAACCCTATATTCAATCTTCAGTCGCCCCGAGAGCTAATCACAAGCTGAGCTAAAAGTACTATGGCCCGTTCACTATCATCGACAAGGTCAACGATGTGGCATACAAGCTTCAACTGCCACCACAAGCCACTGTCCATCCAGTGTTTCACATGTCGCTCCTACGCCGGGCCCTTCTTCCAGGTATGGTTGTCGAAAATCAATTACCACACTATGCTGACGATCTTGCGGTGCCAGTGGAGATCCTGCAAACTCGCTGGCGCCGGAAGAACAACTCCATGCGTGAGCAAGTGAAGATCAGATGGTGAAATTCATCCACCCTCGGCACCACTTGGGAGGACAAGGACAGCATCAAGGCTAGATTCCCACATTCGGAGGCTTGGGGGCAAGCCTCGTCTCAAGGAGAGGGGGATGTCAGCGACCCCGACATGCAGCATCCACTGGGCAACCACTCCACCAGCAACGACGCTGCCCAGCGGCCCAACAGGCCCAAGAGTCCCAACCCGTGAGTCCACGGCCCAGAGTGGGTTCACTGAGCCTAGACGATCACTACTTGAGGGCGAACGCGAGGCCGCTCCATCTATCCAGAGGATCAGACGAAACGGCGGCTGTCATTCCCCTTCCCGAACCTTAGCTCCTCTGTTCTTCCATTCGAGCGCACTGCGCCTGTAATCGATTGTATCGCTACTACTTCAGAGAGCCAATAGATCGATCCACCACCTTGTTCCTATCAGACTGCATGTCCGTCCGGCACGGGGTCTCCTCTGCCCGTGCTTCCCCACCTGCTTCGCCTGCAGGCTAGCCCCGCCACCTCGCGCGCGACCCGGATGCCGGTTGCGCCTCTGGCCGACGCCGTGTTCTCCGCCTCCGCCCGCAGGCCAGCCCCGCTCCCGCGGCCGGGTCCACTGCCGGCTCCGCCCTCATCGACCACCTACCCGCGTGTCCACGCACCGCTACGGGCTGCCGCTATGCAGCGCCGCCTCGCCCGCGACCGCGCGTCACGCCTGGCCGCTCGCCCTCCGCCACGCTCATGTGCCCACGCGCCCGAGCCCACTGCCCCATCCACTATCCACGCCCGCCCTCCCGCGGCCGCACCCCCGCTGGTCCCGTGGCCGGGTCGGCCGCACGCCGGCTAGCCGGGTCGCCGACGCGCTCCTCAGCTCTTGCTCGCCCGCGGCCGGGTCGCCCGCACGCCGGCTGGCCTGGTCGCCGCCGCGCTCGTGAGCTGCTGCTCGCCCGCGGCCGGTTCGATCGCACGCCGGCTAGTCGGGTCGCCGCCGCGCTCGCCAGCTCCTGCTCGCCCACGGCCGGGTCGCCCGGACGCCGGCTGGCCGGGTTGGCGCCGCACCCGTCAGCTCCTGCTCGCCCACGGCCGGGTCGCCGCCATCCGGCTCCTTGCGCGCGCGCAGGCTCCCCCTTCGTGGCTGCTTGTGCATAAGAAAAAGAAACAAAGAGAAAACAAAAAAAAAGTCATAAGGCCGGCTCGCCAAAAAAAAGGTTTCTGAAGCCGGCTGAAAAAAAGAGAGAAAAAGAAAAAGAGATGGGTCCGGTTGCTCCAGCCGCGACCCGCCCTGTCGGCTGTTCGACCTGCCCGCATCACCGTCTGGCCGCCTAGTCCGCCTGCCCGCTTCGACGCCTGGCTGGCTGGGGGCCCGACCCATTCGCCCATCTGCTTCGACGCCGGCTGCGCCAAGCCGGCCCAGCCGTCAGTCCACCTTGACTCGGTCAGACCCGACCGGCTGGGACCCCCCTTCGAGCACCCGGAGGCTCGAAGGCTACCCCAGTGGGTGTGTCGGTGCGCTAGCGCCAAGCCGCACCGGCTGTCATCGACAACCTCCACCTCGTCTGCGTCAAATCAATGTGAGCTCCTCACCTGCGTACATTTTGCACCACGCAAACCGGATAACCCTAAGCGACACTCGGGGACCACCTCCGCCTTTATTACAGTTGCACTACTATTCGCCCCGGCACCGACTAGTCTCGGCCCGGAGGCTGGCCGCTCGGCCTGATACATTCGTTTCCGCAGACGGCTTAGTAGCGCATACGGTACCGAAGGTCCACTCTCAGCCACAGACCGCAGCGCGGCTGCCGGCAAGCGAGAGCAAAAGCTTGAGGTCATCCCACGCGAAAAATGTCCAGGAGAAGACGGCTTCGGCAACCCGGTCGTTTCCTTTATGAGTATCTACTCGATCGAATCTCCTCCTGTAGTCCGAGTACTGTACGCTCCACTCTGCGGCCACTCTTCGTAACAGCTAGAGGCCAGCTCCGAGCTGTCTAGCTAACAAGAGGCAAAGCCAAAGAGCGGATGGGACATGAAAAAGACTGAAGGGGGCTCAGAGGAAACCAAGTCGGCACCCTCTGCATACAATGCTAAAAAGCAAATATTTGATATGTCTGCGCAGACTAACCTTGTCTTTTGCACGATCTTCGCTATGGGGAACGCCCTCTTCGCCCGGAGGCTCGGAGGCTACACGCGGGTTGCAGGCCCGATGTCGGCTGCAACTGGCGTTACTGATGCCACAGTCCGCTTCATCAACAGCAAGACCCTCCGCGCAACTTTAACAAGTTGCCCGGAGGCTCAGAGGCTACACCCAGTGGGTGCGCTCGCGCGCCCCCACTTAGCCGGCGGACTCCGTGTCCGCGCCCGGCACCCTCGATGTCATCGTCGGCTTCTTCATCAACAGCAAGACCCTCCGGCCAACTCCTCGAGTCGCCCGGAGGCTCGGAGGCTACACCCAGTGGGTGCGCTCGCGCGCCCCCACTTAGCCGGCGGACTCCGCGTCCGTGTCCGGCAGGGCCCCGCTCCCTCCAGCCGGCGAACTCCGCGTCCGTGCTCGGCACCTCGACATCACCGTCAGCTTTATCAACAACAGCGAAGACCCTCCGCCCAACTTTTCCAAGTTGCCCGAAGGCTCGGAGGCTACACCCAGTGGATGCGCTCGCGCGCCCCCACTCAGCCGGCGGACTCCACGTCCGCGCCCGGCAGGGCTCCGCGCCCCTCAGCCGGCGGACTCCGGGTCCGCGCCCGGCGCCCTCGACAACACCGTCGGCTTCTTCAACAACGGCAAGACCCTCCGTGCAACTTTTCCAAGTTGCCCGGAGGCTTGGAGGCTACACCCAGTGGGTGCGCTCGCGTGCCCCCACTGGAAGTAAGCCGCGCCGGCTGCGGTCCGTGGCCGGCCATCATCGACATCTACTGCTTCATCGATGCCTGCTAAAACCCTCTGCACAACTTTTCCAAGTTGCCCGGAGGCTCGGAGGCTACTAACGGGGGGATGACCCCCAGGTAGGACCAAGACAGCGAACGATGCTTCAAAAACATTGGGGCCAGCAACGCCCCTCAATCCGGCCGGACTCCTCAACCCGGCCGGCCGGCCGGGTCCCTGTCCGGCTGCTCCAGCCGGCCTACTACGCGAAGTCAACTACGGCATCCCGTCTGATGCCACACAGACAAGACGGCCATACTGCAGCCACTATTGCTGATAAAGCACACACTATTCACGCATCATCATCTACAATGTACTTTGTCCCCGGGCATTGATTTATAAAATGCCCCAGGGACAAAACTTAGCCTAGCTCCCAAGCTACACCCAGCTTGGGATGTAAGCTACACTAGCTTACATCCCAAGCACACACCCATGCCACTACAAAAAAATACACTTCCGTGATGATACGTGTTTGTCACAGTAGGTCGTGTTTTTTGTCATGCATGTACATCCATGACAAATTTATGACAGAATCAAGATAGTCATACCTGTGCTGTCATAGAAGTGTTCCATGACATTACCAAAATTATCATCATGGAAGTGTCCACTTCCATGACGATAAATCGCGCGTCACAGAAGTGCTTTCATCAAGGGTGACCGACACGTGGCATCCACCGTAACGAAACGCCGTTAAGCTATCGGGTCGGGTTTTGGATCCGATAACCCGTTAACAGCCCCGACCAATGGGAAATTTCCACGTGTAAAATTCTTATTAGCCGGATGAAACACGTGTCAGCTCGTTAGTGGGTCAGATAGGCGCCTATGATATGTTGACACGTGCCACGGCCCACCACTGGCCCATTTAGCTTACAAAGCCGGCCCGTTTGACTTGGTCAAAAGTTAACGGGCTGGCCCATGAAAAGCCTGTTAATGGTCTCTTCGCAAATAGCCCATTTTACGGCCCGTTAGGCACTAAAGGAAATCGGCCCAACAACGTCATGTGGCCCATCGAATATAACACCAGCCCATTTCACTTTCGGCCCATGTATGGCCCACGACGTCTTTCGGCCCATATGAGGCCTTCGTATCTTTCGGCCCTTTACAGGCCCACGGTGACTCTAGCCCATAATGAACAGTAATTTTCTTTGTACCCGTTAACGGCCCGTGATTTACATGGGCCATTTCCAGCCCGTGTTAGCTTTTGGCCTATTGACGGCCCATACGTTCTTGGGCTCCTTTTTGGCCCTTGATTACTTCCGGCCCGTTACTGGCCTGTTCCCCTAATGGGCCAAATTCGTCCCATGGCAAGAGTTGGCCCGTTACTGGCATGTTCCCCAAATGGGCCAAATTCGGCCCATGGCAAGAGTCGGCCCGTTACTGGCTTGTTACCCTAATGGGCCAAATTTGGCCCATGGCAAGAGTCGGCCCGTTACCAGCCTTTTACCGTAATGGGCCAAATTCGGCCCATGGCAAGAGTCGGCCCGTTTCTGGCTAGCCCGTCCTATATTCTGGCCCATTAACGACCCGTTATGCCTGTGACAGAATTAAGCTTTTGCAGTCCTACGGCCTGTTAACGGCCCGTTACCGTGCTGGGTCGATACCAATTACACCCGATTACGGCCCATGTAGACCCATTTATCCGACGGCCCGAGGCCCATTTATCGACGGCCTGAGGCCCACCGATTACAGTCCCATTTATCAACGGCCCGTAGGAGACCCATGGATCCTACGGCCCGTATATGGCCCATGGGTAGTTGCGGCCACTAGCAAACTAGGGAAAAGAAGACTAGGAAATAAATAAGGCCCAAACTAATGCTAGGCTATTAAGGCGATTGCACAGATTACATCCACTCGACATCAAAGAGCGCCACCAGTGCAAATATAGGGAACACCCTACACTATACAAAAATGGCTTGCTGTTTTCTTCAGCCAGTGGCTGCACGTTAAGAATAAATTTTGTATCGCACCAAAACAAATTACAACTATATAACAAAAGGAAGGTTGGCATAAAACTTAATAGCCTAGCAGATAAATGCACCACCAGAAGTTTAGAAGCTCGGTTCATTTGACCTGACTGTTATGTTTTCATGCTGTATTGTCCGATGGAACACCATAACCCTCGCCTTCATTTCCCCTAGGCTCCTGAACAACATAGCAAATGTCTGATAGTCTGGTTTCAAAACCATGCATATCTTGACGACATTGAGCAATGTTTCTCCTTTTTTCACAAAGGGCCTCTGTTAGGGAATGGACTTGTGTCTGGAGCGCAGATACAACATTGCTTTGAGCTTGCATATCTTGATCATGAGGCAGTTTGGACGATATTGCCTTAACAACCAACCCAGTATTACGCAGGAACGTGCTTTTGACACTGTTAGTGGACAGGTACTAACCCACTGCAGCAAGAGCTGACATTGCGGTTATAGTTGCCTCGCCACCTTCAGAAGGTGGCGGTTCCACCATTTTTTCCATAGCTCGCTGAAAAGTTGAGGTTTTACATTAGTAGTACAAGAATAGAAGATATTAAGGAGGCAGCAAAACCAAACAAAATAGCTTTGGTCTATATACAGAACTTATTCTGGTGAACCCATGTAAAATATTAGTTGTATTTTATTGCAAAGTACATAATAAAACCTGGTTCCAAACATATAACCATGTACCATCGCTAATGTATTGTCTATTTCTTCACATTGTATTGAGGGCTAAGGATAAAGAGACGAAGTTTATAATACGGTAAGCATGGTATGACATCATTCATATCACAAAACAACTAAGAACAGACAAACAGACAATTGTAACGTTGTGTGGGCAAGTCTAGCACGGAACTAGATTACGGGTCAAGATCAAAGGAACATCACTCCTCCCTTTTAAACCTTGTAAGGTGCAATGATACGCTAAGACAATTGTGTATAAAATTGAAAAGAGTAATAGACATTGGCTGCAAACCATGCAGTTCAAGGCACAAGTCAGAGTAAGTAGTAGTTAAAAGGCATGAGGATTAAGGACTTACAACAGCGACTTTGACTGGTGTAGTCATGCCCTTCTTCTTGCTTGTGTGACAGTCCTTGAAGATTTCCACAGCATTTGGTTCAGGTACTTTTTTGTCCTTGCGGGCTTTCCTCTGCATTTCGAACAAGTCAATATAGATCTGATAATATGGTACAACGAAAAGAGTGAAACAACAGCTAATTACAAGAGCCTCGCAGTGTGCAATATAGCTACGAGATCCTGACGTCTGTTGGAATTTCACTTTCGTACGGTTGGCCTTGTTCTTTGAATAGTTCACCTACAAGAAGATAGATTTGTGTGGCACATGCATCAATAGGGCTTCAACATGTGATCTGATCACACATATATAATGTACCTGATACTTCGGATCAGACCAGTGTTTAACAAGGCCCCTCTAGTCTTCATTCGATATATTTTCCACTGGAGATGTTTGGGAAAGTTCACTGTTAGCCTTGCCTTCAAAGTGAGTTTTCCTCAAGTTATACCGATATTGTCGCAGAGCAGACTTGAAAACATGGGTGCAAGCTTGTCTGGTTGCATCATCTTGGCTATCCAACTTGAACCTCATATGTTGAAAATCATGGGAGTCTCATTATCAGCAACCTAGAAAGTATGGGACAGAGCAAGACGATATTACTATTTTCCATACATAACCATACTTACAGATAAATGGTCGAGGAAGGTGTTGAACTGGGTTTCGTCTTTGTCATTCCTATACTGAATCCATGTTAGGAGGATACATACATGACACCTAACGGCAACCACTGCCTCTGATACTAACTTGGCTGACTCTGTAGCATCACGTGGCCTTTTTAAACCTAGCTCAAAACGGATCTCCATTCTTCCTCCTCTAGATTTATTTAACCTATCGAGCATTATCCCTGATGTTTGTTTCCTCTTGTGCCTAGGTGCTAGTCCAACAACAAACATAGGAAGTGTTAGTGTACATCAAACTGTGAGACTACATATAAAGAAGCATGCAACTGTAACTTGACTCCAGCAACTACCTTCTTGCTGTTGAAGCTCACAAGGTTCATCTGATATTGCCAACTCGTCTTGTGTCAAGAGTGCTTGGGAAGCAGTGTAAGGTGGCAAGGGAGCTTGGGAATGTGCTGCTAGCTCAGTTGACGCACGAGTATGTCGTGCAGCTGGTAGTACCGTGGTAGGTGTTGCAAGAACTAGGGCTGTCTCTGCTTGTTTGGTGGCAGCTATTTGTTTTTGTTTGGCTTTTGTTGCAGTTCGTGTAGCATGGGATGCCGTGTTTGTAGAATTTTCCGCTGGACTTTCACCTTCTATTGCACCATCAGTACCAGCTGAATCTGCAGGATTCATCCGCTTCTCATTCCCTGCCATTCTCTGTTTCTTCCTCTTTCTCTGTGCCATGTTAAGTCAAGCCGACAAGAAAAACGAATAAAATTTAGTTCTTCAGAACAAATTGATGCGTGATGCAGACAAATAAAACTTTGATGTTAGACAACCACATGATAGGAGGATGTAATATGTATGAAAAACAGGACGGAAGAGATAACCAGAACTATGATGTGTAAACTAAGAAGAAGACATTTCACCAAATTAGATGCAATGCAATGGAAGGTAGACACCATATGAAAGATGCTACAAATATCGCTCTGCCAAGTGAATAGTGTCTCAGCATAAATGGCATTTAAACAAATGTGAAGCAGTACAAGAAATAAATCATATGCAAGATGCAAACGACATCACACTACCATGTTAGAGGTCTCTCGTCATTAGAGCCATTGCATATTCACAGCATTGCATATTCACAGCTTATGATGTGTAAACTAAGGAGAAGACATTTCAACAAATTAGAAGCAATGAAAGCTAGACACCATATGAAAGATGCAAATAATATCACTCTACCAAGTTAAAACTGTCTCGTCATAAGTGCCATTCCAACAAATTAGTAGTACAAGCTAGAAAAGAATGTGAGATGTAACCTATATCACACTCCGAAGTCAAACGTGTCTTATGATAAGTGATTGTTGCAGGTTACACAACAGTAGTAATTTGATGTAAGAACATGGTGTGATAGACATATATTGTATGTTCTAGAAACAGGAACACATGTCTTATTCAAGTATAATGTGTAAAGTAAGCAGATGGAATTCAACAAAATTAGAAGCAACACAAGCTAGACATCACACATAACATGCAACCACATATAACAGTGCCAAGTTAGAGGGAGCACCAGTGATGCTGCACTAGGGGAGACGTGCTCATCATAAACACAACTTTGTTGAGTGTCTATGCATGTGTTGTCTTAGAAATCATCTTGGGGGTGTGGAGGAGTAGAAACTGTTGGAAATATGCCCTAGAGGAAATAATAAATTAGTTATTATTATCTTTCCTTGTTCATGAAAATCGTTTATTATCCATGCTATAATTGTATTGATAGAAAACTCAGATACATGTGTGGGTACATAGACAAACACCATGTCCCTAGTAAGCCTCTAGTTTACTAGCTCGTTGATCAATAGATGGTTACGGTATCCTGACCATGGACATTGGATGTCGTTGATAACGGGATCACATCATTAGGAGAATGATGTGATGGCCAAGACCCGATCCTAAGCCTAGCACAAAGATCGTAGTTCGTATGCTAAAGCTTTTCTAATGTCAAGTATCATTTCCTTAGACCATGAGATTGTGCAACTCCCGGATACCGTAGGAATGCTTTGGGTGTACCAAACGTCAAAACGTAACTGGGTGGCTATAAAGCTGCACTACAGGTATCTCCGAAAGTGTCTGTTGGGTTGGCACGAATCGAGACTGGGATTTGTCACTCCGGTTAACGGAGAGGTATCTCTGGGCCCACTCGGTAGGACATCATCATAATGTGCACAATGTGACCAAGGGGTTGATCACGGGATGATGTGTTACGGAACGAGTAAAGAGACTTGCCGGTAACGAGATTGAACAAGGTATCGGCATACCAACGATTGAATCTCGGGCAAGTACAATACCGATAAACAAAGGGAATTGTATACGGGATTGATTGAGTCCTTGACATCGTGGTTCATCCGATGAGATCATCGTGGAACATGTGGGAGCCAACATGGGTATCCAGATCCTGCTGTTGGTTATTGACCGGAGAACGTCTCGGTCATGTCTACATGGTTCCCGAACCCGTAGGGTCTACACACTTAAGGTTCGATGATGCTAGGGTTATAAAGGAAGTTTGTATGTGGTTACCGAATGTTGTTCGGAGTCCCGGATGAGATCCCGGACGTCACGAGGAGTTCTGGAATGGTCCGGAGGTAAAGATTTATATATGGAAAGTCTTGTATTGGTCGCCGGAAAAGTTTCGCGCATTATCGGTATTGTACCGGGAGTGCCGAAAGGGGTCCGGGGGTCCACCTGCCCCGGGGGGGGGGGGCACATGGGCTGTAGGGGTGTGCGCCTTGGCCTATATGGGCCAAGGGCACCAGCCCCAAGAGGCCCATGCGCCAAGAGATAATGGAAAGGGAGAGTCCTAAAGGGGGAAGGCACCTCCTAGGTGCCTTGGGGAGGATGGACTCCTCCCTAGCCGCACCCTTCCTTGGAGGAAGGGCCAAGGCTGCGCCCCCCCTCTCCCTTGCCCCTATATATAGTGGAGGGGAGGGAGGGCAGCCGCACCTGAAGCCCTGGCGCCTCCCTCCCTCCCGTGACACCTCCTCCTCTCCCGCAGGTGCTTGGCGAAGCCCTGCAGGATTGCCACGCTCCTCCACCACCACCATGCCGTTGTGCTGCTGCTGGATGGAGTCTTCCTCAACCTCTCCCTCTCTCCTTGCTGGACAAGGCACGGGAGACGTCACCGGGCTGTACGTGTGTTGAACGCGGAGGTGCCGTCCGTTCGGCACTAGGATCTCCAGTGATTTGGATCACGACGAGTATGACTCCTTCAACCCCGTTCTCTTGAACGCTTCCACTTAGCGATCTACAAGGGTATGTAGATGCACTCTCCTTCCCCTCGTTGCTGGTTTCTCCATAGAGAGATCTTGGTGACACGTAGGAAAATTTTGAATTTCTGCTACGTTCCCCAACAGTGGCATCATGAGCTAGGTCTATTGCGTAGATTCTTTGCACGAGTAGAACAAAAAGTAGTTGTTGGCGTTGATTTTTTTCAATATGCTTACCGTTACTAGTCCAATCTTGTTTCGACGGTATTCTGGGATGAAGCGGCCCGGACCGACCTTACACGTACACTTACGTGAGACAGGTTCCACCGACTGACATGCACTTGGTGCATAAGGTGGCTAGCGGGTGCCAGTCTCTCCCACTTTAGTCGGAACGGATTCGATGAAAAGGGTCCTTATGAAGGGTAAATAGCAATTGGCATATCACGTTGTGGTTTTGCGTAGGTAAGAAACGTTCTTGCTAGAAACCCATAGCAGCCACGTAAAACATGCAAACAACAATTAGAGGACGTCTAACTTGTTTTTGCAGGGTATGCTATGTGATGTGATATGGCCAAGAAGAATGTGATGAATGATATGTGATGTATGAGATTGATCATGTTCTTGTAATAGGAATCACGACTTGCATGTCGATGAGTATGACAACCGGCAGGAGCCATAGGAGTTGTCTTTATTTATTGTATGACCTGCGTGTCATTAAACAACGCCATGTAATTACTTTACTTTATTGCTAACCGGTAGCCATAGTAGTAGAAGTAATAGTTGGCGAGACAACTTCATGAAGACACGATGATGGAGATCATGGTGTCATGCCGGTGACGATGATGATCATGGAGCCCCGAAGATGGAGATCAAAAGGAGCAAAATGATATTGGCCATATCATGTCACTATTTGATTGCATGTGATGTTTATCATGTTTATGCACCTTATTTGCTTAGAACGACGGTAGTAAATAAGATGATCCCTCATTAAAATTTCAAGAAAGTGTTCCCCCTAACTGTGCACCGTTGTGAAAGTTCGTCGTTTCGAAGCACCACGTGATGATCGGGTGTGATAGATTCTTACGTTCACATACAACGGGTGTAAGCCAAATTTACACACGCGAAACACTTATGTTGACTTGACGAGCCTAGCATGTACAGACATGGCCTCGGAACACAAGAGACCGAAATTTCGAGCATGAGTCGTATGGTGGATACGATCAACATGAAGATGTTCACCGATGATGACTAGTCTGTCTCACGTGATGATCGGACACGGCCTAGTTGACTCGGATCATGTAATCACTTAGATGACTAGAGGGATGTCTATCTGAGTGGGAGTTCATTAGATGAACTTAATTATCCTGAACATAGTCAAAAACCACTTTGCAAATTATGTCATAGCTCGCGCTTTATTTCTACTGTTTTAGATATGTTCCTAGAGAAAATATAGTTGAAAGTTGACAGTAGCGATTATGCGATCAGTAGAAAGCTTATGTCCTTAATGCACCGCTCAGTGTGCTGAACCCCAAAACATCGTCTGTGGATGTTGCAAACATCGAACATGCACCTTTTGATAACTACGTGATAGTTCAGTTAAACGGTTTAGAGTTGAGGCACCAAAGACGTTTTCGAAATGTCGTGGAACATATGAGATGTTTTGAGGGCTGAAATTGGGATTTCAGGATCGTGCCCACGTCAAGAGGTATAAGACCTCCGACAATTTTCTTAACCTGCAACTAAGGGAAAAAAGCTCAATCGTTGAGCTTGTGCTCAGATTGTCTGAGTGCAACAATCACTTGAATCGAGTGGGAGTTGATCTTCCAGATGAAATAGTGATGTTTCTCCAAAGTCATTGCCACCAAGCTGCTAGAGCTTTGTGATGAACTATAACATATCAGGGATAGATATGATGATCCTTGAGGTATTCGCAATGTTTGACACCGTGAAAGTAGAAATCAAGAAGGAGCATCAATTGTTGATGGTTGGTGAAACCACTAGTTTCAAGAAGGGCAAGGGCAAGAAGGGATACTCCATGAAACGGCAAATCAGCTGCTGCTCTAGTGAAGAAACCCAAGGTTGAACCCAAACCCGAGACTAAGTGCTTCTGTAATAAGGGGAACAACCACTGGAGCAGAATTACCCTAGATACTTGGTAGATGAGAAGGCTGGCAAGGTCGATAGAAGTATATTGGATATACATTATGTTAATGTGTACTTTACTAGTACTCCTAGTAGCACCAGGGTATTAAGATACCGGTTCAGTTACTAAGTGTTAGTAACTCGAAATAAAAGAGCTACGGAATAAACGGAGACTAGCTAAAGGTGAGCTGACGATATGTGTTGGAAGTGTTTCCAAGTTTGATGTGATCAAACATCGCACGCTCCCTCTACCATCAAGATTAGTATTAAACCTGAATAATTGTCATTTGGTGTTTGCGTTGAGCGTAGACATGATTGGATTATGTCTATCGCAATACGGTTATTCATTTAAGGAGAATAATGGTTACTCTGTTTATTTGAATAATACCTTCAATGGTATTGCACCTAAAAGGAATGGTTTATTGAATCTCGATCGTAGTGATACACATTTTCATGCCAAAAGATATAAAATAGTAATGATAGTACCACTTACTTGTGGCACTGCCATGTAAGTCATATTGGTGTAAAACGCATGAAGAAGCTCCATGTTGATGGATCTTTGGACTCACTCGCTTTTGAAAAGTTTGAGACATGCAAACCATGTCTATTGGTGTATACGCATGAAGAAACTCCGTACAGATGGATCATTTGGACTCACTTGATTTTGAATCACTTGAGATATGCAAATCATACCACATAGGCAAGATGACTGAAAAGCCTCGTTTTCAGTAAGGTGGAACAAGATAGCAACTTGTTGGAAGTAACACACTTTGATGTGTGCAGTCCAATGAGTGCTGAGGCATGCCGTGAATATCGTTATGTTCTTACTTCACAGATGATTTAAGTAGATACTGAGTATATCTACTTGATGAAACACAAGTCTGAATTATTGAATGGTTTAAGTAATTTCAGAGTGAAGTTGAAGATCATTGTGACAAGAGGATAAAATGTCTATGATATGATCATAGAGATGAGTATCTGAGTTACGAGCTTTGGCACACAATTAAGACATTGTGGAAATGTTTCACAATTAGTACCGCCTGGAACACCATAGTGTGATGGTGTGTCCGAACATCATAGTTGCACCCTATTGGATATGGTGCGTACCATGATGTCTCTTATCGAATTACCACTATCGTTCATGGGTTAGGCATTAGAGACAACCGCACTCACTTTATAGGGCACCATGTAATTCCATTGAGACGACACCGTTTGAACTATGGTTTGGAGAAACCTAAGTTGTCATTTCGTAAAAGTTTGGGGCTGCGACGCTTATGTGAAAAAGTTTCAGGTTGATAAGCTCGAACCCAAAGTGGATAAAATGCATCTTCATAGGACACCCAAAACAGTTGGGTATACCTCCTAATTCAGATCTGAAAGCAATAGGGATTGTTTCTTGAATCGGGTCCTTTCTCGAGGAAAGGTTTGTCTCGAGAATTGAGTGGGAGGATGGTGGAGACTTGATGAGGTTATTGAACCATCACTTCAACAAGTGTGTAGCAGGGCACAAAAAGTTGTTCCTATGGCGCCTACACCAATTGAAGTAGAAGCTTATGATAGTGATCATGAAGTTTCGGATCAAGTCACTGCCGTACCTCGTAGGGTGACAAGGATGCTTACTACTTAAGAGTGGTACAGTAATCCTGTCTTGAAGTTCATGTTGCAAGACAACAATGAACCTACGAGCTATGGAGATGCAATGGTGGGCCCATATTTCAACAAATGGTTAGAAGCCATGAAATCCGAGATAGGATCCATGTATTCAAACAAAGCATGGACTTTGGTGGACTTGCCCGATCGGCAAGACATTGAGATAAATGGATCTTTAAGAAGAAGACGAACGTGAACGGTAATGTCACCGTCTGTGAAGCTCGACTTGTGGCGAAGAGTTTTTCACAAGTTCAAGGAATTGACTACGATGAGATTTTCTCATCCGTAGCGATGCTTAAGTCCGTCGGAATCATGTTAGCATTAGCTGCATTTATGAAATCAACCAATTGGATGTCAAAACGAGTTTCCTTACCAGTTTTCGTAAGGAAAGGTTGTATGTGATACAATCAGAAAGGTTTGTCGATCCTAAGGATGCTAAAAGGTATGCTAGCTCCAGCGATCCTTCTAAGGACTGGAGTAAGCATCTCGGAGTTGGAATGTACGCTTTGATGAGATGATCAAAGATTTTAGGTTTATACAAAGTTTATGAGAAACTTGTATTTCCAAAGAAGTGAGTGGGAGCACTATAGAATTTCTGATAAGTATATGTTGTAAACATATTGTTGATCAGAAATGATGTAGAATTTCTAGAAAGCATATAGGGTTATTTGAAAAGTGTTTTTCAATGGAAAACCTGGATTAGGCTACTTGAACAGTAAGCATCAAGATCTATAAGATAGAGCAAAATGCTTAATAATACTTTCAAATGAGCACATACCTTGACATGATCTTGAAGGTGTTCAAGATGGATCAGTTAAGGAAGGAGTTCTTGCCTGAGTTGTAAGGTATGAAGTTAAGAGTTAAAGCTCGACCACGGCAGAAGAGAGAGAAAGGATGAAGGTCATCCCCTATGCTTCAGACGTAGGCTCTATAGTATGCTATGCTGTGTACCGCACCGGAAGTGTGCCTTGCCATGAGTCAGTCAAGGGGTACAAGAATGATCCAGGAATAGATCATTGGACAGCGGTCAAAATTGTCCTTGAAGTAAATAAAGGACATGTTTCTCGATTATGGAGGTGATAAAGAGTTCGGTGTAAAGGGTTACGTCGATGCAAGATTTAACATCTATCCGAATGACTCTGAGTAGCAAACCGGATACGTATAGTAGAGCAACCATTTGGAATAGCTTCAAGTGGAGCGTGGAAGCAGCATTTCCAATATGACATAGAGAATTGCGAAGTACATACGGATCTGAATGTTGTAGACCCGTTGACTAAAACCTCTCTCACAAGCAAAACATAATAAAACCCCAGAACTCATTGAGTCTTAATCACATGGTGATGTGAACTAGTTTAGGCACTAGTAAACTCTTTGGATGTTGGTCACATGGCGATGTGACCTATCAGTGTTAATCACATGGCGATGTGAACTAGATTATTGACTCTAGTGCAAGTGGGAGACTGTTGGAAATATGCCCTAGAGGCAATAATAAATTAGTTATTATTATATTTCCTTGTTCATGATAATCGTTTATTATCCATGCTATAACTGTATTGATAGGAAACTCAGATACATGTGTGGGTACATAGACAAACACCATGTCCCTAGTAAGCCTCTAGTTGACTAGCTCGTTGATCAATAGATGGTTACGGTTTCCTGACCATGGACATTGGATGTTGTTGATAACGGGATCACATCATTAGGAGAATGATGTGATGGACAAGACCCAATCCTAAGCCTAGCACAAAGATCGTAGTTCGTATGCTAAAGCTTTTCTAATGTCAAGTATCATTTCCTTAGACCATGAGATTGTGCAACTCCCGGATACCGTAGGAATGCTTTGGGTGTACCAAACGTCAAAACGTGATTGGGTGGCTATAAAGGTGCACTATAGGTATCTCCGAAAGTGTCTGTTGGGTTGGCACGAATCGAGACTGGGATTTGTCACTCCGGTTAACGGAGAGGTATCTCTGGGCCCACTCGGTAGGACATCATCATAATGTGCACAATGTGACCAAGGGGTTGATCACGGGATGATGTGTTACGGAACGAGTAAAGAGACTTGCCGGTAACGAGATTGAACAAGGTATCGGCATACCGATGATCGAATCTCAGGCAAGTACAATACCGATAGACAAAGGGAATTGTATACGGGATTGATTGAGTCCTTGACATCGTGGTTCATCCGATGAGATCATCATGGAACATGTGGGAGCCAACATGGGTATCCAGATCATGCTGTTGGTTATTGACCGGAGAACGTCTCGGTCATGTCTACATGGTTCCCGAACCCGTAGGGTCTACACACTTAAGGTTCGATGACGCTAGGGTTATAAAGGAAGTTTGTATGCGGTTACCGAATGTTGTTCGGAGTCCCGGATGAGATCCCGGACGTCACGAGGAGTTCCGGAATGGTCCGGAGGTAAAGATTTATATATGGCAAGTCTTGTATTGGTCGCCGGAAAAGTTTCGCGCATTATCGGTATTGTACCGGGAGTGCCGAAAGGGGTCCGGGGGTCCACCAGGGGTCCACCTGCCCCGGGGGGGGGGCACATGGGCTGTAGGGGTGTGCGCCTTGGCCTATATGGGCCAAGGGCACCAGCCCCAAGAGGCCCATGCACCAAGAGATAATGGAAAGGGAGAGTCCTAGAGGGGGAAGGCACCTCCTAGGTGCCTTGGGGAGGATGGACTCCTCCCTAGCCGCACCCTTCCTTGGAGGAAGGGCCAAGGCTGCGCCCCCCCTCTCCCTTGCCCCTATATATAGTGGAGGGGAGGGAGGGCAGCCGCACCTGAAGCCCTGGCGCCTCCCTCCCTCCCGTGACACCTCCTCCTCTCCCGCAGGTGCTTGGCGAAGCCCTGCAGGATTGCCACGCTCCACCACCACGCCGTTGTGCTGCTGCTGGATGGAGTCTTCCTCAACCTCTCCCTCTCTCCTTGCTGGATCAAGGCATGGAAGACGTCACCGGGCTATACGTGTGTTGAACGCGGAGGTGCCGTCCGTTCGGCACTAGGATCTCCGGTGATTTGGATCACGACGAGTACGACTCCTTCAACCCCGTTCTCTTGAACGCTTCCGCTTAGCGATCTACAAGGGTATGCAGATGCACTCTCCTTCCCCTCGTTGCTGGTTTCTCCATAGAGAGATCTTGGTGACACGTAGGAAAATTTTGAATTTCTGCTACGTTCCCCAACAGAAACTGTAGAGGCCCTCCGTTTGGAAGGAGCACCTTTATCTGCTGCCTTGCTAACTTCCTTCCGCTTTATTGATTTTGAATTGTCAAGTAAAACCGACAAGAAAAAGTAATACAATTCTCTCTTCAGAACTCATTCATGCATGATACTGACAATCACTACTTTAATGTAAGGCAAACACATGATACCAGGGTGGAATATGTACGAAAAACAGGACGGCATGGCATGTTCACAACTGTTTGTGTAAACTAAGCAGAAACCATTCTAGCAAATAAGAAGCAATGCAAGCTAGACACCACATGAAAGATGCAACCAATATGACTGGCAACTTAAAAGCGTCCCATCATAAATGGAATTTCAACAAATTAGAAGCAGCGCATGCTATAAATCATATGAAAGATGCAACTAATATCGCACTGCATATACTAAAGGTGTCTCGTCATATTGATTGATGCGGGATACAAAAAAAACAATAGTTTTATGTAAGGACATGTGTTGGTGTCAAAACCGGCGGATCTCGGGTAGGGGGTCCCGAACTGTGCATCTAGGCGGATGGTTACAGGAGACAAGGGACACGATGTTTTTACCCAGGTTCGGGCCCTCTCGATGGAGGTAAAACCCTACTCCTGCTTGATTAATATTGATGGTATGGGTAGTACAAGAGTAGATCTACCACGAGATCGGAGTGGCTAAACCCTAGAATCTAGCCTATGGTATGATTGTTGTTCGTCCTACGGACTAAAACTCTCCGGTTTATATAGACACCGGAGAGGGATAGGGTCACACAGAGTCGGTTACAATGGGAGGAGATCTTCATATCGTATCGCCAAGCTTGCCTTCCACACCAAGGAAAGTCCCATCCGGACACGGGACAGAGTCTTCAATCTTGTATCTTCATAGTCCGGGAGTCTAGCCAAAGGTCATAGTCCGGCCATTCCTGACACCCCCTAATCCAGGACTCCCTCAGTAGCCCCTGAACCAGGCTTCAATGACGACAAGTCCGGCACACAAGTTGTCTTCGGCATTGCAAGGCGGGTTCCTCCTCCGAATATTTCATAGAAGATGTTGAACACCAGGGTAGTGTCCGGCTCTGCAAAATAAGTTCCACATTCCTTCGTAGAGAGAATAATATTTGTATTAATCGGATCTGCTGACGTATTCCATGGCATGACATCATGCCACAGCCAGGCTCTTTCTTTATTTTATTGTTCCACCTCAACGCTTTTAGCGAGGCGGTTTCCTTGGCACGTCTTGTCAAAGCAGAGATCGTGTCCCCTTACTCTGGGATTCTCATCAATACGGGTGTGGGTAACCCAACCGCGCCATTAACCGCGGCGCTTGGGGGATAGGCGATTTTTATTAGGCCGGTGGGGGGCTCATAGTTTTGGCCGCCCATATAAGGGGATAAGAATCCGCCCTTTCCATTCACGCCCTCTTCCTCCTCTCCTTATCCGTCCCTGCGCGCTCGAGCTCCAGCGCCCAAGCCCGCACTTCCCACCTCAACCTTCTCCAACCATGTCAGGAGCGGGAGGTAGATGGATGGCCTCCTCCATCACGGAGGGACAAATCAAAAACCTGAGGGAGGCCGGATACTTGTCTAACGACATCGCACACCGGCTCCCAGATGCGGGGCAACTCACTCCCACCCCCAGGCCCCATGAGAGGGTTGTTTTTCTTCCCCATTTCCTTCACGGACTGGGTTTTCCTCTTCACCCGTTCGTCCAGGGGCTCATGTTCTACTACGGCCTGGACTTCCACGACCTGGCCCAAAACTTCATCTTCAATATCTCGGCGTTTATCGTTGTGTGCGAGGCCTTCTTTCGCATCCAGCCCCACTTTGGCCTATGGCTGAAGATCTTCAGCGTCAAGCCGAAGGTCGTGCAAGGCCGACAGGCGGAATGCGGAGGTGCCATGGTGGGCAAGATAGCCAACGTCACCTGGCTCGAGGGTGCCTTCGTGGAAACCATCAAAGGGTGGCAATCTGGGTGGTCTTATATTACCGAGCCGCGTGATCCTAAATGGGCAGCGGCCCCTGAATTTCGATCCGGCATCCCCACCCGGCTCACATCTTGGAAAGAGAGGGGCCTGTCGTGGGGCAATCCGAAAGAGGTGACCGGACTCCAAACCTGCGTCCGAGACCTGGTGGCCAAGAAGGTCAAACTTGTCAATGTGGTCCAGGTCATGCTCTTCCGTCGGATCCTCCCGTGTCAACGACGGGACTTCAATTTGTGGGAGTTCGACCCGGCCCGGCACCAGACTCTATCCCGGCTCTTCGAAACGAAGCACGAGGACACCTGGAAGGTGCTTTTCAAAAGCTCCGAGGTCTCCCCTCCTATCACCGAGGATCGCGGGTTCTGCGCCAAACGTCAAGCCTCCGAAGTAAGCTTACCTTTAGTCCCTTACGGGATATCCGCATTTCATAGTGTGACCTTATGTGGGATCTAAACTCCCGTTCCTTTTACAGGATTGGAAGAGGACATCTGGACAGTTTGACTGTCCGACCCCTTTGCCCGAAGGACCAGTAGACGCACACTTAGCGAAGCTACTGGTTCCGGCACCCCATGTGGTGCCGGAGAAGAAGGCCAAGGAGAAGGCCACGGGGACCCGAAGGAGTTCCCGACGCCCGGTGTCGTCGGATTTGCCCGACGGCTCCAACGCGCCCTCCGCCTCCGAAGATGAGGAGGAGGAAGAAGAAGATGCCTCGCCCCCTCCAGCGGGGGGAGGAAAGAAGAGAAAGGCCGCCCCAACTGGGGAAGCCGGAGGGTCCAAGAAGGGGAAGCCCCTTCTGCCGGACTACGCTCCCGACGCCAAAGACGGCGAGGAGGACTGGCCTTCCAGGGTCAAGCCCCTGGCAAAATCGTAAGTGTCCGGCTACCCGAATGACTTATTGCACTCCTTTATTATTTGATAGCTTCTAACACCGAAGCTAATCATACAGTCCGCCCAGAGCTCAGCTTGGCGATTTGTCGAGCGGATCTCTGAATTCGTCGGATGTGAATAGCGCTTCACTTCCGACGGCCTCCTTCCCTCTTCCTACAGACGGCGCGGTGGTGGAGTCCCATAGGGGACAAAACCAGGAGGAGGTGGTCCTGGAAGCGCCACAAGGCGACCTTCCGGACTCCCAACCCAAAGGGGGTAAAACCCCGGAGGGATCTAAGTCCGGCCCTGGGCTGGACACTGCTCCGGAACCATCAATGGTTCCAGAGCCCGACAGGCGGCGCCTTCACAAGAAGGGCAAGTCCGTGACACCGGCGACTTCCGTCCACCCGGAGGCGCCGGACAATTTGCTGGAGGCGCTCAACGGCGCCTCTATCAACGAAGAACACCACACTGTTATGAGTGCGGTGATTCAGAAGGTTCAGTCCGCCAAGAGCGGGCTGACGGAAGCCTGCCCAAGCCTGTTAACGGGCTTTGAGGTATGTGTTAAAAAACATATATAAAAAATGTTACCGCATAGACAGTAGCCCCTGATGCTTAGTTCGGTGTTCGGAAAGAAAAGCCGAACTGAGTATCTTAAAAGATATACGCAGGAGTCTAATAGAAATATGTCAATATGGGAATGCAGGCTGCACTGCTGACCTCTGCCGCACTGACTGTGGAGGTCAATGCCTTGAAGGAAAGTCTCGAGTGGTCCGAGAGCGAGCTCGGCCATGCCAAGAAGCAGTTCGAGGATAAAGAGGGTATGTAGCACCTCCTGTAAATGTATATAGAAATACTTGGTTGCATAATAATAACAGGACCAACGTTAATGTTGCAGGAGCCGCGACCAAGGTGGCGACCCTGAAAGAGGCGGTTTCGAAGGCCGAAAAGAGTGTGGCCTTGGAGCGCACCGAGCGAGAGAAGCAGGAGGCGCGGGTGATGGAGGTGCGGCAAGAGCTCCAGGCTCTCATGGAAAAACATGAGAGTTTAGAGCGTGACTCGAAGACTCGAGAGTCCGAGCTTGCCTTGGCTCTTGAGAGTGCCAAGACCGCTAAGGCCGAAGCCCAGAAGACCCTTCAGGAGATCGAAGCGATGAAGAAGATAGCGGCGGGTAAGGCATTCTTTATGCAACGCAAAAATATAAAAGTTAATTATCTGCTACTTACCCGAATCCGGAGCTCTCCAGGAGCGTTCGCCGATCTGCCCTGTAGTGTGTCTGATGCCGCCGCATACTACCGAGTCGAAGAGGGGAGCTCGACGGAAAAAGTGTTCTGGTCTCAGTATGCTGAGGCCGGACATTCGGTGCCCCTGAGCGACCAACTGAAGCAGCTGGTTGAGCTCCACAAGGTGGCCGAACAGGCCATGAAGGGCCTCATAGCTCGGCTGTGGCCTAGAGAAGCCATGCCTGGGAGCTACTTCGGTCTAGTGCGGCGGCTGGTCGACGCGTGTTCGTGGATTGAGGTCGTCAAGCGCTCCGTTTGTATTGAAGGTGCCCGTTGGGCCCTTGCCCGTGCTAAGGTGCACTGGGGCAAGCTAGACGGGGAGAAGCTGTTGACGGACGCGCCACCGCCGGGCAAGGAGTATCGTACGCCCGAGATGTATTACAATGGCGTTCTGAAGGGTGCCCGCCGCATAGCGGATGAGTGCTCCAAAGATGTAATTTTTGAGTAAACTCGCGTTTGTTATCCTGTACGCTGAAGCTTTGTTCATATGCGTTAAGCAACGCTTGTTAATTTAAAATATTACCTTCTGTGCGGCCGTTTATCAAATCTGAGAGATGCAAGTCGTCGGCTTCGACCCCCATGCCACGAGTGCTGGGGTGTTCAGGATAAACCTGAGCGCTCTTGTTCCCATTCTTGGGTCCATCTAGGGAGGCGTTCAGCACAGCGAACCAGGCCGTAGGACTTATAATTTTAAATTTCGGCGAAGCCCCTAGTATTCGGAAGACCGAGTTCGGGGCTCTATCCACGCCTAGGCCGGATAAGTCCGGTTCTTCGCTTGAAGCGGCATAAGTCTTTAAGGACTCAAAAAAACCTCGCGAACAGCGATCGGTCTCTCGCACTATCATGACAGTCAGTTTTAGCTTTCTCTACTGAGGTGTTAACCCAGCTCAACTGGGGCACAATCGCAGTAGTTCTCCCAGCACTACCTTGGCCAACAATGCGGAACGTATGGTACCAAAACATTGGAGCCGGGCAAACCCAACTATTGACCAAAGACATGATTCGGAGCCGATGCATATAGTGCTATAAGTTCGGGGTGCCGCACTTGTTAGAGTGTTCGGTCTTCTCACACCACATTATGGGGTGTTGTAAGCCCCTGGTGTATTATCCGTGCCAAAGTGTACAGCTGCATAGTGTCATGACTGAACATGTTTGCATATAAAAATAGATAAGTACAATAATAGATAAGAGCTATGTATTGTTTATTAAAAAAAGGGCTGTTGCGAAAGCAGAACGATGCAAAAAGTGCGGTAAGCAAGAGATGGAGTATTTGACATATTCCCCTTTAGGGGCAAGCTGCAATATTGTAAGAGAAACAGGTATTTAAACTCGTTATAGAGACCACCTTGACTTTTGACGTAGCTTGCTTCCTCCCTGGCTATTGCATCGTTGGTTCGGCGATAGTATTGCCAGACATGCCTTCCGAATAGTTGGGTCCTGAAAGTGTATGAAAAAGGAAAACGGCGAAATAGGAAGCCCCCTAGTGCGGTTAAGCCGCATTCTGGGCGTGCCGTTGTTGTGCCCCTCCCCTTATGCCCATGGTATTTCTAAGGCGTAATTTGTACGCGTGGTACCAGCATTGCCGTTTGGCGGGGGCTGGGGTCGGGGCCACACTGCTATGCTTGCTCGGAACGTGCCAGCCGGATTTGTTGTAGGTTACCTCGGGCTCGCTTGACATTGTCCGGACGTTTGGCGCCTGGATTGGAGAACTGCCTTGAGAGGCTACTCTGTACTTCCGCCGCCAGGGCCGCCGTGTGCTCCTCCGTTCGGAGAGAGCGTTCTGTGTTTCCATTTACCGTGATGACTCCGCGAGGTCCTGGCATCTTGAGCTTGAGATATGCATAGTGCGGCACCGCATTGAATTTTGCAAATGTGGTTCCTCCGTGCAGGGCGTGATAGCCGCTGCGGAATGGGACTATGTCGAAGATTAACTCCTCACTCCGGAAGTTATCCGGTGATCCAAAGACCACCTCGAGTGTGACCGAGCCTGTACAGCTGGCTTCGACCCCTGGTATGACACCTTTGAAGGTTGTCTTTGTGGGTTTAATCCTCAAAGGATCGATGCCCATTTTTCGCACTGTGTCCTGGTAAAGCAGGTTCAGGCTACTGCCGCCGTCCATTAGGACTCTGGTAAGGTGAAATCCGTTGATAATTGGGTCTAGGACCAGTGCGGCGAATCTGCCGTGACGGATGCTGGTAGGATGGTCCCGTCGATCGAAAGTGATCGGGCAGGAGGACCATGGGTTGAACTTTGGGGCGACTGGCTCCAGCGCATAGACGTCCTTGAGAGCACACTTCCGCTCCCTTTTGGGGATGTGGGTTGCGTATATCATATTCACCGTCCAAACTTGCGGGGGAAATCCCTTCTGTCCTTTGTTGTTCGGCGGCTGGGGCCCCTCCTCGTCATTGCTATGTAGCCCCTTGTGTCTGGTCTCGGCACTTATCTTGCCTGCCTGCTTGAACACCCAACAATCCCTGTTGGTGTGATTGGCTGGCTGTTCAGGGGTGCCGTGTATCTGGCACGAGCGATCAAGTATCCGGTCTAAGCTGGATGGGCCCTGAGGGTTTCGTTTGAATGGGTTCTTCCGCTGACCCGGCTTAGAGCCTCTGAATCCGGCATTGACTGCCGTATCTTCAGTATTGTCACTGTTAATGCGATGCTTATGCTTGTTGCGGTGTGACCTGCCGTTGTTATCCTTGTTATCCGAATTGCCGGGGCTTTTGCTTATGTTATTGCTACGAGCTAGCCAGCTGTCTTCTCCCGCGCAGAAGCGGGTCATGAGTGGCGTGAGGGCTGCCATAGACTTCGGCTTTTCCTGTCCTAGGTGCCGGGCAAGCCATTTGTTTCGGATGTTGTGCCTGAAGGCTGCGAGGGCCTCGGCGTCCAGACAATTGACTATTTGGTTTTTCTTTGTCAGGAACCGTGTCCAGAATTGTCTGGCCGATTCCTCTGGTTGCTGGATTATGTGGCTTAGGTCATCGGCGTCTGGTGGTCGCACATACGTGCCCTGGAAATTGTCAAGGAATGCGGATTCCAGGTCCTCCCAACAACTGATTGACTCTGCTGGCAGGCTATTAAGCCAATGCCGTGCTGGTCCTTTAAGCTTGAGCGGGAGGTATTTGATGGCGTGTAGATCATCGCCACGGGCCATGTGGATGTGAAGGAGATAATCCTCGATCCATACCGCAGGATCTGTTGTGCCATCGTATGATTCGATGTTTATGGGTTTGAAGCCCTCGGGGATTTGATGATCCATTACTTCGTCTGTGAAGCATAGTGGGTGTGCGGCGCCCCTGTACTGAGCTATATCGTGACGCAACTCGGACGAGCTTGGTCTGTTGTATTCGGCCGGGCCATACTTATTATGTCCGGCGTGACGGCTAGCGTCACGTGAAGCGGGGCGCCCATGCGATCCGTAGATCGATCTTGTTTGCCTTGCCTTATTCTCCAAGATGTCTCGCAGGTCTATTGCGTCTCCCCGTACTCTGGTATGTTTTGAGCAGTGTCGGGGTGCGGCTTGGGTCGAGGGCCTGAAGGCCTCTCTATCGCGGCCACAGGGTGGCCGATCGGGCACATCGTACGCTGGTGATGTAGGTTTAGTTGCTTCCTCCTCAAGTTGGGGAAGCAGCCTGCGCTTCGGGTAGCTCTTGGATGGGCGTTCTAGTTTATACTCTTCGGCCGCCAGGACTTCGGTCCATTTGTCGGCTAGCAAGTCTTGGTCAGCTCTAAGCTGCTGCTGTTTCTTCTTGAGGCTGTTTGCCGTGGCTATGAGTCTGCGTTTGAAACGCTCTTGCTCGACGGAATCCTCTGGCACGACGAATTCATCGTCGTCGAAGCTTGCCTCGTCTTCGGAGGGAGGCATGTAATTGTCGTCCTCATCCTCTTTGTCGGCCGCTCTCTCACGAGGGCTGGCTCCTTCGTTCTCCTGCACTGAATCCTGCTGGAGGGGGTTTTCTTCGGCACTATCCGGCGTATTGTTATCTCCGGCGCCGGAATCGCCGTTTTTGCTTTGGCGGGACTTAGAGCGGCGCCGCTGACGTCGACGCTTGGGTTGCTTCTTGGAGGGGTCATCCTCTGTTTTCTCCTCACCATCCCCCGCTTTAGGGGTGTCCACCATGTATATGTCGTATGACGAGGTGGCTTTCCAGTTCCCTATAGGCACTGGTTCTTAATCGTCTCCTTCATCGGCGTCCATGCCGTCGATGTCTATGGAGTCGAAGTCGAGCATGTCGGTTAAATCGTCGACAGTGGCTACAAAGTGGGTGGTGGGTGGGCTACAAATTTCTTCGTCGTCCGCGTCCCAACCGTGTTGGCCGTAGTCCGGCCAGGGCTCTCCTAACAAAGAGAGAGACTTTAATGAATTCAGGATGTTGCCGAAAGGTGAGTGCTGAAAGACATCCGCGGTGGTGAACTCCATGACCGGAGCCCAATCGGGCTTAACCAGGAGAGGTGCGGGATTTACGGAGTCCGGATCGGAGTCCGGCACCTCGGAGTCACGGGCCCTGCGAGGGACTAGGCTGGTATCCGGCTCTATTGCCGTAGAGATTGCAGTTTCCGGGGTGGCGTCTAACCGTCCGTCCCCGACTGGCGTAGTGGGCTCCGAGCTAATGGTCGGAACGGACACCTGAGCGACGCTCTGGGTGTTGTCCGATGACAGAGCTGAATCGTGCCCATCATGACAGTGCCGCGCGCCCGGTTGTGGCTCGAATCCGTCGAAGATCAAGTCCCCGCGGATGTCGGCCGTGTAGTTCAAGCTTCCAAACCTGACCTGATGGCCAGGGGCATAGCTCTCGATCTGCTCCAGATGGCCGAACGAGTCAGCCCGCAGTGCGAAGCTGCCGAATACGAAGATCTGTTCGGGGAGAAAAGTCTCATCCCGGACCGCGTCGCGGTTGACGAGCGAAGAAGCCATTGGGCTTAAAAGGCGACGACACAGAGGAACTCTCAATGAAAGCACCAATGTCGGTGTCAAAACCGGCGGATCTCGGGTAGGGGGTCCCGAACTGTGCGTCTAGGCGGATGGTTACAGGAGATAAGGGACACGATGTTTTTACCCAGGTTCGGGCCCTCTCGATGGAGGTAAAACCCTACTCCTGCTTGATTAATATTGATGATATGGGTAGTACAAGAGTAGATCTACCACGAGATCGGAGTGGCTAAACCCTAGAATCTAGCCTATGGTATGATTGTTGTTCGTCCTACGGACTAAAACTCTCCGGTTTATATAGACACCGGAGAGGGCTAGGGTTACACAGAGTCGGTTACAATGGGAGGAGATCTTCATATCGTATCGCCAAGCTTGCCTTCCACGCCAAGGAAAGTCCCATCCGGACACGGGACATAGTCTTCAATCTTGTATCTTCATAGTCCGGGAGTCCGGCCAAAGGTCATAGTCCGGCCATCCGGACACCCCCTAATCCAGGACTCCCTCAACTTGCTTAATAGACAGATGTACTATGTATTAAATACAGGAAGGCATGTCACATTAACAGGTATAATGTCACATTTACAGGAGTATAAGCTAAGCAGACTAGCACATGCAGTTTAACCAGATTGGAAGAATTACAATCTAGACACCATATGCAACATGCAACCACATATCGCCGCCAAGTTAGAGCAATCACCTGCGATGCTAGTGTAGGGGAAATGCTGTAATCAACTACAGAGCTACGTTCACTATCTTCATCTAGCATTTCTGTTTCTTGAGAATCATGTCGGGAGGCTGACGCTGCATTCTTTAAATGAGGAGTAGTCCCATTGCCTGCCTGCCTTGTCATAAGTGATTGATGAGGGATCCACAAGAACATTAGTTTGATGTAAGAACATGGTTAATACACAGATGTACTAGCATGTACCAAAAACAAAAAGGCATGTCATATTCAAAGGTATAATGTGTAAGCTAAGCAGATGCAATTTAACCAAATTGGAAGCAATACAAGCTAGACATCCGGCTGGAGTGGTGAACATGATCATCTAGGACCTGAGAGCCTGGTGGTAGGTGGGCTGCTTCGCCACCATCGCGGCTTTTTAGTTGGCTTCCTGGTGATGCCTGTCTTTGCTGGGCTTGTCACTGGCTCGGCCAGTGCCCTGACTAGCTATTTGTCTTCTGGTGCTCACGGGATGGTGGTTCATGTAAAAAATATCTTTCCTTATCTTAATAAAGACCGACTTCGGCCTTTCGAATACAAGCTAGACACCAACATGCAATGACATATGACACCGCGAAGTTAAAGCAAGCACCTGGGATGGTGGTTCATTGCGAGCGAGGTCATCAACTACAGAGCTATGTTTACCGTCTCCATCTGCTGACACTACACCCTTTATAGCGTTGTAACGTGTGTTGCCTACCCGTATACCAAGCTGGAGCGACTTCTCTCTTTTATTTGTTGCTTCTCTTTCGGCAGGAGAGTATGAAATACCCTTGCATAAAAACACAATAGTGAGAGTATGGGTGAAGTGTGTGCAGAACTAGTGCACTGTAAAAGTAGCAGATAGCAGGTGGCTTAAAAATAAATGACATGAGACATATGTTAGCTCTACAACATTGCATGGCAAACAAAATTAGATTCTACTCCGTGTGATTTTGTAATATATGAGCACAAGAAATGCAGGTACTCCTCCAGCACACCACCACATGTGGTCATATCTAAGATAACAGTTGACTGAAAATAAATAGGTCAGTCGATTTTTTAATGAACCGTCCGATCTATAAGGAACGGGCAGATGGCCTTCGTCTACCTCCCGCCAGTCACTGTTGACGATCTTTCACGAACCGCCAGCGACCACCGGCCTAGACCCGTGCCTCCGCCGCCCCGCCCTCCCATCGACCTCACACCACCGTCGTGCTTGGCAGGGCCCCCAAGCCATCCCTTTAATCCCGACCGACCTCTAGATCGGGCGCCAGTAGATCTAGGCCGCAGACGCCCCTAAGATAAACACCAAGGCGCTGCTTCCCCGGCGTAATAGTCGTACTAGCGCCTGTTAGACCAGGGAATGCTTCCGTTAATTGGGAATCAACTGGCCAGAAATTGAAATTCAGGGGGGCGACGGACCTCTAGCTAAGGTGAAATAGTATATGAGGAGAAACCTTGTGCATCGCGAGTTACTAGGAACATGTAGTATCAAGAAGAAGCGGTCAACTAGTGTCTTCTGTGGGATGAATACCGTGCAAGCAGAGACGTAAGATTTGCACGAATAAGGGAAGAGGAGTACCTTCTTCGGTTGCCGGTGTGGTCACCTCCACATGTCGCGCCGATCTTCTTGTTTTTACCGGGGAAACCGATGTTCTGGAGGGTGCAGGCTTGGACGAACCCATGGCCAAATTGTTGACTGTGTTGCCGTGGCTGTGTGTCGGCGGAGGGGAAGCAAATCCGAGGCGGCGAAGGACGGCGTACCAGGAACAGCTCTGGTGTGGTGGAGGGTGGCGAAGTTGGAGCGGCAGCGGTGAGGCGCAGGACGGCGTGGTTGAACTGGCTCGGGTATGGACGGCTCGGCCTCGGCTTCAACTACTAGCCGTGGAGGGCATTGCGGTTGAGGTTGCGGTGGACGACGATGTCGGGGTATCGGCTCCGGCGTGATGGAGGAGGGCGGCGGTTGATGGGTGGGATGGGGTGGCGGACGGAGGACGCCGGGGTTTCGCGGCTGAGGGAGAGGTAGTTTTCGCGCCCACGGAGTACGAATGGGGAATCAGACGGGTGGGGGGGGGGGGGGAACCATGTTTCGGTCTGGGACGCGCTTGTTTTTGGCTTTTTTGAACAGAAGATGGGACGCGCTTGTTTGAAATTTGGGGAAAGTACAAACTTTGCCCCCCTCTTAAATTTTGGACCTACTGCGGGTCGGGGGTAGGATGGTAATCCCAGGTGTCCCAAATAGTGGGGGGAGCGATTTCGGCCACGCACATGTGTACTTGGGCGGCCATTGTGTATGAATGTTTTTCGGAGGCAGTTGCATGGCGTCTAGATGAAGCTACAAACCTACCCCGGTTTAGACCTTTGGACGTCGGGCCGGTAGGTTTCACAGGTCGGAGTTATTAGAAAAGTAATTTCCTTGTACTACCAAACATTGGTCTCACGCGGTTTCGGGCGAGTAGAGGCTCTTTTGGCGCTTCGTTCAAAATTTTGAAACACAAGCATTCATATTTAGAGTACTCTTGAACTATGAGGATTGACCTAAATAGACAACGTTATATTTGACCTTGTATGTTTGAAAACCTCATTAAATTATCCACTTCCTTTTGAATTTTGACACTTGAAAATCCTATAACTATGATTATTTTGGAATGGAGGAGCTAAATTTGAATCTATTTTGTACACGACTACATATGCTATTATGTATAAAATCAGAGCAAAGATTGGTACCCCCATAGTTTAGGTATGGTTTACAAATGCCATGATATCAAATTCAAATAATTGAATGGACTTCATGTTGAATTCGATTTTTTAAACCACCTTAGGTTGAATTCAAATGTATACTAGTTCATAGGTAGCTATTTATAAATGTCCATTGTGTAACTTTGGTATGTATAATGTGCTTTACACACACAACATGAACTATACTTACGTTTATATTCGATTGCTAAAGCGATGCATTGTCTAGAGTTCAAAATACTAACTATGTGGATCAATTGTGTCGAATAATAACATAGACATGCTCAAATTTGATAGAATCTATATGTTTGATGGATCAATGACCGCTCCTTACCCGAATTGCAAATATCATGATCCCATCCTAATATTTGGATACTATTTATATCTTTAATCAATGTGCAGAGCAGTCTTTTACGTGTAGTTTCACTCTCCATCGGTGGTCTCTCACACATGCTCACACACTCTCTCCCGAGGTGTCTTTCTCGCACACATTCTCTAGATATAACCCTCCCTCCCTCTCGTAACCATTTACAACTGTTTTCACTAACCTTTATCACAAGCACTCTTCCTCTCACAAACATACACACGCACAATCCTCATCGACCCTTTCTATATACATGGACCTGCCTATGTGTCTCATGGACGCACATTATCTTTACACCTGTCTCTCACGCATTATCTCACACCTCTCTTCCTAATCGACAAGTATGATTCTAGCAGAGCATTCTGTAGGATGCCCCTTAAAGTTAGGTTGGATGAATAGTAATATAAGAGATAGATGGGTTACCTTAGTCCGAGAACCTAGGGTTACAAATCCTAGTCGGCTTTGTCAGTGGACACAGAGTCCTTCACAATTCTGCTATCTTTGTCTTGTACGACTAGTCATCCATGGGTCTTCCTAAATGTGTCATGGGCCGACCAATGTGGCACAGGACGGAACCAAACAAAGGGCCTCACCTCAACCCACCGGACCTCACGCGGTGACACACCCTCTGCCCCCACGTCTCATTATCTTCTCACACCCACACATACCAACACAAACACCACACACACAGAAAAATTCTCCTGGTGCCTCTATTCCCTCCGCCCTTGCATATACACACTCAAGGGAATGGAATCTCTTGTCGTGACGTCATATTCGTCTCTCTCTCTAGACCACCCTCATTTCTCGTGCTATCTCTCCCAGCCCACCCCCACTCCGTCGGCCCCTCTATCCATGCCTCTCTCGAATACGTAATACACACACATACCTCTCTAGGCCCCGCCAAATGCATCAACTACACATTCACACATGTTACATCACGTACCCCATTGATCTAAAAAGCCCTCTCTTCACGTTTATTTCGCATACAACATTCCTATTGAATAAAGTGTGGCCAAAAAATTATTTTAGAGTTTCTACATATATACAACATTATAAAGTTATATGGAGGCGTACGAACGCTAATTTGCATTGCATTGTGCCCACAATGATATTTATTCCGCACTATGAATTTGTATATTTTTATACTATATACAAAGTTAGTCATAATAAAGAGAAACGAAGAGCATCTCTCTCTCCATCGCATACCCCCCTGTACGGCCCTTTCACGTATGCACACAAAACTATCTCCATGTCCTCTAAAAGTAAGCCCCCAGAAAATCCACGTGTGTTTCATCTTTCTCTCGTGATATATGCAATGACGATCATTGTATTTGAAGTGAAAGCACGATACATACATTGGACTTCATAATCCAGTCATTACGGTCACAATTTACGTTTAGTGGTTATTATACAGTCACGGGCTCACCGTACAACTTTGTATTTGCTCATGACATGACTAGTTAACCAGTTGAACACTCCACGTGGCACCTAATCTAGTGTTGCATCACCATATCTCACTAACATCGTGCCCACCTGTCGACTTGTATCTACTCTACATCTACACTATTATAAAATACTTAAAATACACTCTTATAAAAACAGAGTTGGTGATGATGGTGTGCCTGCCATCCTGCAATATAGGCCGTCCGATTTATATCTGACAGATAGGAAAGAAACTATGGCAGTTTTGCAAAAAGGTACCCACACACCTCTCCCCATTTGCAAATATGGCCTTCCCTCGTTCATCCTTTTCTCTCACAAGATAAACAAGTCATACAAATGCATCTTGATGTTACGTGCAATGCACGGGCATCTTGCTAGTAAGAATGAAAACAAATGACAAAAAAATATTTTGATGATGGTGCGAAGTCATGACCGCGGGCACAGCGGACAAGGTGGCCTTGTATTGGTATGCTGAGCCGTCTGTTTTAACACACAGGAGCTGGTGTGGTGATTATACACACACGCACGCATGCACACGAACTCCATCCACGCAACACTCACACAAACACATGCACCCACGCACGCATGCAACACTCACACGTACACACGCAGCCACCCATGCACGCAACACTCTCACACACACATGCACGCATGCATGCACACACCAGTACACCACACGACCAACACACACTCTCACGCTCAAGTGCTCAACCTACACGTGCATGCGCACACATCAGGCCCTGACAGACACATACACAACCAGGTGATTCCCGTGCACGGGTTGGAGCCTTGTCGCGCCTGCGTAAATTTGTGTTTATCTGACCTTTTCCCTATGCGAACTGATAGGTGGGACCCACAAGGAACGTGGTCAATTTAACTAATCAACATGGCTCCACGCAGACTATTTGGCCGGTCAACAGAGTGCAATCCGATGCTGAACTGTGAGCAAGTGACCGGATAATCACTGCAAAACGTATATAGTCACCGAATTAGCTTATTCTGAAGTTCGGTGACCGTACTACGCTTTTCTCTCGGTAGGCCCTCCAAAACTACATCTCTACACGTTCTCGCATGTTACATCTAACAACTATGTAATACAACACTACTACTACACTCTAACACAATAAATCATATGTGTTTTTAGTTTTACTAGACATCATATTGTTACTTATAATTATTCAGTTTACATACATTAAAATTGCCTTTGAAATGTATGGCCAGTATCATCTACCGCGCGGGAAAAATCCCGCCCTTTCCTGTTTAATCGTTTTTGTATCGATGGATCGTGCGAAACAGCAAAACTATAGTACTATACAGTACAAGTGACAGTTCACTGGGCCATCGTGTCGTCTACTCCTCCGTCGTAAGAGTGGAGCGCTCGCTTTCATAAATCTTCTAGTCCCTTTCGCCGACATGTGGGACATCAAGCTACAGGGTCCACGTGCCATACCAGAATACAGTGCAGAGAAGCCAAGGTGAAGCACCCCAGTCATGGCGCCGGCGTAGTAATGAGCAACGAGGCGTCAAATCACAGAGCTACACCTTTCCCACAGTTAAGTTGGAGGGACGAAGTAATAATGCTTAAAAAAGAAGTTGGAGGGACAAAGCAACCATCATTTCACTTGTTGCTGAATCCGCTTCTCCCTCATCTTCTTCAACTTAACCACGTGTTGCTTCTGCCGTTGTTCTGCCTCATGTGGGACGCGGATCAGCTTGGTAGCTTCTCCCTCATCTTCTTCAACTTAACTACGTGTTGCTTCTGCCGTTGTTCTGCCTCATGTGGGACGCGGATCAGCTTGGTAAAGCATTGACACGTGGGACCGCATGTTAGCAAACCACCAGGACAACATCGTCCGAAAATAAGAAACCTCCCCCGCCATCCGCGCGGCAAAATCACCTCCTTTTTACTAATCTTTGATTCTATAATTTTTTAGATCAATATAATTGAGATTTGTATAGATAGCACATAGGAGCAAAACCAAGTGGTACGGTTAAGGGCATCCACAATGTGTAGCCAAATGTGAAAATAGCTTTTGGCATCATGGGAACCATTGTGGACGGTGTTGCCAAAGCCAAAAAGATGGAACCGAAGCTCCCTGATTGATTGATTGAAGGAATAGAAAAATGCAATGTCTCTCCTCTTTCTCCCATGCTTGGACGCATGTAGGAGTAGTACAGTATAGAGCACAGAGTCTACTCCCCTATCCCTTCTATCACAAATCACAAAGAAGTGAGGCGTCAAATCACAAAGCACGGATGAAGCAACTATCATTTCACTCTTCGCTGACTCCGCTTCTCCATCGTCTTCTTCGAGAAACCATCTCACCGCACTAATACTCCTAGTAGTAGTACTACTACCTCCGTCCAGGTTTATTGGTCCCCATTATATTTCGTGCCAAATTTTGACCATAGCTTAAGCTAACAAAATGTTTACACATGTCACCAAACATTATATTTTTGAAAACTATGTTCAAATACGAATCCAATGAGATAATTTTTCTTGAAATGCATTAACATTTTGTTAGTTAAATCTTTAGTCAAAATTTGACACAAACTACAAAGGGGACCTATAAACCAGGACGGAGGTACTAGTAGTAAAGGACTTCCTGGATGCAAATAAGGCGGTTGTCTCGGCTTGCAGGCGGCACTTGCAAACGACTTACCGTGGTCTCCCTCAATGGTGTTCTCCGTCGAACGCACTTCGCCAAACCACAAAAGAAAAATTCGTCAACGTCACCGCAATGGGCAAGGAATTCAAATATAGTTACTACCTCCATTTTTTTGTACACAAGGCCAGTATATCAAAATTACAATTTGCAAAGGGCCACTAACACTAATCGAGGAAAAATTTATGGGATTACCAACCAAGGACATTAATATCCCTTGCATGCATGTGGAAGTGAGAAGGTTCGTTTGCATGGCGCTGCATTAATCAAGCGATCAGGAGTGAGATGGTTAGCTCTTTGGTCTTTCGAGAAAAAAATACGCATTAATTGACACGTGAAACGAGGATTTGTATCGAAGGAAAACCCCGCCTTTCTTTTTTAACACTAGTACTCCTAGTACGTACTACCTCCGTCCTGGTTTATAGGTCCCTTTTATAGTTTGTGCCAAATTTTGACTAAAGATTTAACTAACAAAATGTTAATGCATGTCAACAAAAATTATCTCATTGGATTCGTATTTGAACATAGTTTTGAAAAATATAATGTTTGGTGACGTGCGTGAACATTTTCTTAGTTTAATCTATGGTCAAAATTTGGCACGAAATACAATGGGGACCAATAAACCCGGACAAAGGTAGTACGTACTTATCCTGTTTGGGTCTAGGCCTTGCATTGCCAAACTTCGCCACACATTTTTGCCAAGCTTGCCTAAAGTTTTCAAAATGAGAAGGAGGTACACTTGCGCACGGCTGTCGCGGTCGCACCGCACCCTCACACGGTCGCTCCTGCACGCCGCGGTCGCACCGCACCCTCACACTTCGCTCCTGCATGCCGCAAACCCAACCAAGGGAACGCACCCTCACTGACACGTGATGTCGCATGTGAACAAACCAAACTCAGCCATCCTATCGTTGACACATAATTTTCATTCATAGAGTATGTTTATCCAACTAGAGTATCCGTACGGCCCGTGCGGTGGTCTGTTGGGGAAGAAGAAGAGGTGAGGAAGAAGGAAAGAAGGGTTAGGAGACGTAGGATATTCATCCAACCGCCTGAAATGGTAGACTCAGGCGACTTGCATAACAAATAGTATGTTTTTACACATCAAAAGATCCATAATAATAAAACAACAACATAAAGAAAAACTATCACTGCTCGCGGAAAGAGACGGCCTCGTCGTCTTTGGCTGCCGGCGCGAACCAGCCGTCGCTGCCGACATGTGTCTCCGCACCGTGGTTGTCCTCGGCCTCCAGCTACTCATTCAAGCGGAGCGTGCGGGCGCTCTACACGGATGAGAGCACAACCCGGTTCAAGTCAAGGACGTACGGTTCCGCCTGCAGGAGGGCCTCGATGGCAGCGGCATCCGCGCGCTCCGCGTCGAGTCGAGCCTCCGCCGCCCGGTTCAAATCCAGGAGTTCCGGTTCCGCCCGCAGGAGGGCATCGATGAGAGCGGCATCTGCACGGTCCGCGTCGAGTCGAGCCTCTGCCGCCCGGTTCAAGTCCAGGACTTCCGGTTCCGCCCGCAGGAGGGCGTCGATGAGTGCGGCATCCACGCGCTCTGCATCGAGTCGAGCCTCTGCCGCCCGGTTCATGTCCAGGACGTCCGGTTCCGCCTGCATGAGGGCCTCGATGGCAGCGGCATCCACGCGCTCCGCCTCAAGTTGAGCCTCCGCCGCTCGGTTCACATCTATGACATCCGGTTCCGCCTGCAGGAGAGCCTCGATGGCAGAGGCATGCGCTCACTCCGCGTCGAGTTGAGCCTCTGCCTCCCGGTCCTCCTTTAGTATCGCCATGTTGAACCGCTGGTCCGCCTGCACCATGGGGGACTCGGACGCCGGCACGAAGCCGACGTCCATCGTCTCATACCCATCGGGGGCCTTCTGCGCCGCGACCTCTGCAGTGAACATTGGATCGGCTTCCTCCTTCTCGTAGCTTGGCTCCAGAGAACTCGGGGATTGGCCCGTCGCAAAGCGAGCTTGGGAACGGAGGTCTGTGGCGCCGACCGCCGCCGCGATTTCTGCGCGGCGCTCTGGCGTCAGCATCGTGTAGTAAGTGATCTTGCGGCACACCATGGCTTTCTGGTGAACTAGGGGACGCTTGATGCGGGCTAGGGGATCGAAAGGTGGGGCAATGGGCTGGAGATTTGGTGTGGTTTTAGGGCAGTGGCTGGCGTAGGCCGAGCAGCGAAGGTTCTGGTGTGAATAGTGGTTCCGGTGACGACCGGTCAATCGGTTTTGACTGTACATCGCTCTTGTCGCGTTCGCGTTGCAGCCCGGCACGCTGGACCCTCCACGTCGCTCACCGAATGGAATGCGCTTCGTCTTGCGTTTTCGCTCGCTTGTGGGACCGCAGTTGAGAGCAAACCGATGTCCCTCCCCCTCCCCCGCCCGCGTCATTTATTATATCACTACTCCCTCCGTTTTATGCGGAGTAAATAAAAACAGAGGGAGTATACTACGGATGAGGATCCCCTGACGTGGCCGAACCCATTAAGTAACTGACATGCGGGGCCTAGCAAGCATGGGGTCCGCCAGTAAGTGACCAAAAGGGAGGGTAAGGCAGGGATACCTATGTCAGAGGATCCACTTCCACTGTACTACTTTGACCAAATGTTAGAGTAATAATATATGACATGCAACTTACACAAATGTTAGAGTAATAATATATGACATGCAACTTACACAAAGCATACAGGGTCTAATGCGTTTTTCGAGGCTAACTTTGACCAAATGTTAGAGTAATAATATATGACATGCAACTTACACAAAGCATATTGTCAATTTCGTATGTGAAGGGAGTTTCCAATGATATAATTTTCACATTATACATCTCATGCACTCCCTCCGTCTAGGTGTGTAAGTCATCTTACGGAAACCAAATAATCCTAAAACATGTAGGCGCAGTGCATTAACTTCTACCTCGTTTCTTGTTTCTTGACATATGAACCAATAAGAGATGAGAGTGTGCATGCTTTTAATGACCTGAGACTATCAAACATGACATGCAGTGGTTAGTTCATTGCATGCAATACTATTAATTAGCAAATGAACATTAATGTCTCTCGTTTTCTCCTCCTCCTTGGTCACGGTGCACAGCCTAAGATGACTTACTCACCTATGTGAAAGGAGTACTATTAATCTTGTCAATAGTCAAATTGGAAACCATCTCGAGTACAAATCTAGGAGTACATACGAATCTAACAATATTGATTGGGCGTTGTTGAATGTTGATACCTTTTTTATCATAGTAGAGATACTTTGACTACACATAAGACTTATATGTAAGGTAGAAAGGATAGGAGGGAGTATATTGTACGTTCAAAAACGAAACGAACATTGAATACCCTTTATATATGATTTGAGGATGCTATGATCACCGGTTCAAAATTTTGAATCCGCCTTAGGTATCACGTGCCCCCACTCGTTCCCTCTCGATTTCATCTCGGGGTCCAGAGATCTATTGAAAGAGGACTAGGGTGGGTACATGCGAATGATACTCGGCGGAATGTTCAAATGAGGCATGCGGGAGGATGGACTCGGCTGGAGGGCGACATGATCGATGGAGAAGAGGATTGGAGAGGAATGAGAAATAAGCAAACGCCACATGATTACACTTGAACAGCTCAAATAAACAATAAGTTGTCTCGCTTGGCCTACATAGTGAAAGGCCAAATGCGCAACGCGGAGCACTGACGCTCGAATATGGCCGGGAAAACAGGGAAACCGACATGTGGGGCACACCCGTCGGGACGACGTAGCACAGACTAGTCCAATGGAGGAGCTGGCCCACAACCTCCTCGCCACCGACAACCGTTCATGTGGGTCTTTGGGGCCAATAACGGGGCGCAGCTCCAGCACCGCCTCTGGACACGACGACCGCGGTGAGCGACACACTCATATCGTCGATAGACACAGTCGGTTTCAGTGTGCCGAGGGTGGCGTTTGTGTTGTGGCACGACCAACGGTATGTTTGGTTTGTGCCCAAGGTTGCCCCATCAAAGCATTGGGTAGACAAAATTTTGGTTGAGGTATTGGTTGCCCATGATTTGGCCGACATTGGCAAGAAAAATGAACCAGAGTTGGCTAGAGTTCATTGGCATGCCAAAGAAATGGCAACCATCCAAACAAAGACCAATCTTTGGGTCATGACCAAAATTTTGGTAAGGTGCACTTTGGCCACAATCCAAACACACCCCAACACCCGGCTCGTCGCGGATGCATGGGGCGCCTCGACGCGTCCGCGGAGTGGTGTAGCACGGCCAACTGCATCCTCTGGACCTGAGACCATGCCGGGTCGTCTTGCTTTTTCAATGACATGCGGGGATCGCATTTGAGCAAAGGGAATCTCCAACGTTGCCACGACCACAGCTGACTACCCTGGCACACCAAAGCCCTCGTCCCTCGCGTCGTCGCGTGGTGCGTTCCCAGCCGGCGCCAGCTGCCCGCATTCATGTCGTCCGTTCGTATGTCGTCGTTAAGAGGCTCGGTGCCCGAGGAACCAACTCCGGCGACTTAATGACGCACCCGGACGCTTGGCCTCACCGGAACGCGCTACTTAAAGCGGCAATGCCCAGCTAACCTCCACACCATAGCGCATCGTCCTCCTACCTGACACCTAATCCGCCATGACCGCGAGTGTGAACGCTCTACGGGAGAGCTTGTCTTCGGGGATGAAGCTTGAGGTCGCCGTCCTCGCTCAAGTCGCCTCTCACATTGCAATAGCGGCGTAGCCGGACGCGGATGCAACCGCACAAGCGGTGGCCACGCTGGCGGCCAACGACGGGAGCATCATCAGCCACGCGCCCTACTTGCTGCCATCCAACGTCTGGCATCGCCGAGGTCGGGGACTCCTCCGAGGATGAGTAGGGCATGGGAGGCGGCAGGGCATGGTGTGCCAACTGGCCGGTCTGTATCCTGTGTTCTACTCTTCCTCGCCAGAGACCGCACCTTCACTTCACGGGTCTTGAACCCCGCCCCCGTACATAGAGATCGCAGATGGAGGACGTCGGTCCCCGCCGTAGAATAGGTTTAGGGTCAGGTTTATTTTATTTTTCTGTCTTATAAAAGTTCAAAATGTAATGAAAATCTGCCGTGTTTGCATTAATCTCGGCCGGTGTATATGAACTTTCACAATAATATACATATTGTAGGAGTACTAGTGCACGGAAGATCAAGATCTTGTGGGAGAAAAGGATGAACGAGGGAAAGCCTTATCTGCAAATGTGGAGAGGATTGCGGGTAAATTGTCATAGTTTCCTTCCTATCCGTTAGATATAGATCGGACGGCCTATATTGCAGGATGACAAGCACACCATCATCACCAACTCTGCTTTTTATTGAACCGAGACAAATCTAAAAAAACCAACTAAGCCAACCTTCCAGCATATCGCGCGGGAAAAGACCCGGCCATGCCGTTTTAGTCGGGATTACCGGATTACTAGTAGTAGTATCGATGGATCGCGCGAAGCAACATTTTTTTTGAGGGGGCGAAGCACCTACTCCCTCCATTCCGATTTACTCGTCATGGTTTTAGTTCAAATTTGAACTAAAACCACGATGAATAAATCGGAACGGAGGGAGTAGTTTAAAAGGAAAAAAGGCGGTACACTCACAACACTCCTGTCGCGGTCGCATTGCACCCCACACACGTTCGGTCCTGCACACGACTCACGCAAACGGAACGCGCTTCGGCTTGCCTCTTCACTGACACATGGGACTGCACTTGGAGAAACCGACCATGCGCCAAACTCCCCCCGCCCACCGCACGAACCCCCCCCCCCCCCACACACACACACAAAAATTCCCCCCAAATTCGATTCAACCGCGCTTCGGCCAAATATTCCCCAAACCCCCCTCCCCCCATCCCCCCTCCACTCCATTCGCTCCTCCAAAGCCGCCCTCCCTGCCGCGCCGATACGTCGGCGCCACGGTTCGTCGAGGGGACGCACGGTGATCCTCTCGCTCCCACAGTACTCTCTCGTAGACTGCCGTCCTCTAGCCACGCCGCCACCTCTGGCTACGTTCTTGTGGAGGCGCACGGCGGTCAGCGCCGCCACCGCTGGCGACATTCGTGTGTAGACGCACGACGGTCAGCTTCTCCCACGGTACGCGCATTCTAGACTAAGGCCCCATTCATGTCGGTGTAGCGCTGAATGTTAGCTGATAGACGCTGTTAATCTCACTATTTGCCGAAGTAGTTGACTGTCAATATGCTCTGCTTAAGAAGCTTCCTTGGCCTGTTCTGCACTCAATCTGCTTAGCTGAGATGGCATGCCAAGGCCGATTAGTTGCTAAAATATCCTGCCATATATTTATTGTGACGTAGATTGCCATGGTCTAGTAGCCAATCTGTTAGGTGAAATAGCTCTACACCGTTTTATACTCGATCTTTGTTGCTGCGGTGGCCTTCGATAGTTTGATGGCTGTGTGCTCGGGCTCATTGACTGTTGAAACAGCCTGCCACAATTTAGCACTCAAATGTGTTTGCTGAATTAGCTTTACATATATTTTGTTACTTAGATCTGCTCGTCCAAATATCTTGCCATAGCTTTAGAAATCGACCTAGGTAATTTTTTCTGGACTTCATAAAAAATCATATATGTTTTTCCTGTAATATCTAGTATAAGAACTAATTTGTATGTCTAACAGATGGACAGGACTTGGATAACTTTTGCTCGAAGATTCTCCGCTGCATATGTCGAGGGGGTTGAAAACTTCATGAACTTTATCAGAGCTGAGTACGGTGGTCCGAAATCAGATGTGCTCTGCCCGTGTAGCAGTTGTATGAATTCAGTTACAAGACCCCAGTCAATAGTGAAAAATCATCTACACTTTTATGGGATGTCGGTCACATATACTAGGTGGGTTCATCATGGTGAAGCTATGAACGTCAATGTTATTGACTATGTGGAAGCAGCAGATCACCATCTTGATCTGCCTGATGCTCAGGTGGAAGAGGAGGAGGAGGTGGTGGTGGAGGAGCCAGTGAGTTTGACCAACATTGAAACAATGCTACGAAATGCTCATGCATTCCGTGAACTTTCACCTGCAGAAGAAAAACGGTAGGCCCGCATGTTGGAACAATGCAACATTGCTGTCACCCCAGGAAATAAGCTGTCAGTATTATCAGCTATGGTCACCTTTCTTCAGGTGAAGACATCTGAGCGGATGACCAACAAATCATTCGATGCGATGTTGGCTGCTTTCCGCAAATCTTTCCCAGATGCGTCTGAGCTGCCACACACCTACAGTAAAATGAAGAATTTCCTTCGTGCTGTTGGAATTGGATATGATATGATCCATGTTTGTAAGAATAATTGTGTTCTGTTCCGGAAGGATTATGCCAACTTAAGTGAATGCCCGAAATGCAAATCATCAAGATGGAAAGATGGCGATGCTGTGAAGAGGGTTCCTCATAATGTTTTGAGACATTTTCCAATTACACCAAGATTGCAGAGGTTGTTTCATGATGCTGAAACAAGAGAGGGTGTACTGTGGCATTCTAGGAACCAGGAGTACAGAGATCAGAATGTAATTAGCCATCCATCTCATGGTAGTGAGTGGAAAAGCTTCAATGATAAACACAAAGAGTTTGATGCTGACCCGAGAAACATTAGACTTGGCTTAGCTTCAGATGGATTTAACCCATTTGGCCACCAGAGCGCCACATATAGCATGTGGCCAGTGCTTGTTATCCCTTACAACATGCCTCCAAATGTCTGCACCAAAGAATCAAACTACATGATGGCCTTGCTCATCCCAGGTCCAAAAAGTCCTGGAAAGGATTTTGATTTGTTCATGGAGCCTCTTGTGGAGGAACTTCAACAGCTATGGAAGGGTGTTCTCACTCAAGACCTATATAGCAGCCCACCAGCTGATTTCTTTCTGCGTGTTGTTGTAATTTGGTGCATCCATGATTATCCGGCTTTGGGCACTATGTCAGGGCGAACGACACATGGTTACAATGCATGTGTTCGCTGTGACAGGAATCCGCTGTCATACACAATACTTAGCAAGATCTGTTACATTGGACACCGCCGTTTTCTTGCCAAGGACAAGCCGAATCCTAGAAAATACCGAAGACATGTGTTCAATGCATAGCATGAAAACCGTGATGCACCAAAGAGGCTCACCGCCGATGAGTTGCAAGTGGAATTAGAGAAGGTCAGGCATATTACACCAGGAAACCATCCTGGTAATGGTAGCGGGAAAAGGAAGCATGGCACGGTAGAAGAGAGATTATTGTTTACCCGCAGGTCCACTTTGTGGGACTTGTAGTATTGGAAAGATTTGGATCTGCGGCATAATCTTGATGTGATGCACATCGAGAAAAATATATGTGACAGCATTATCGGCACACTTCTTAACATTGAAGGCAAGACGAAAGATACCTTAAAATCTAGGATTGATTTGACACACCTGGGTATCAGAAAGGATTTGCAGGTGCAAGATGAAGGTAAACCACGGGATATGGCACCAGCTGTGTACGTCTTGGACAAGGTAAAAAGAAAAGAATTCTGCGAGGTCCTGTCACGTGTGAGATTCCCACATGGATTTGCTTCCATCCCTGAAAGGAGAGTCAGTGCAGATGGAAACAAGGTACAAGGGTTGAAAACTCATGACTGCCACGTCCTACTTCAAAGTGTTTTACCTGTTATCCTTAGAGGATTGGGCCGCCCTGACTTATACAGAGCAGTTGCAGAGTTGGGACAATTCTTCAGGGAACTCTGCAGTAGAAATATCAGGATAGATGCTTTGGAGCATCTTAGAGACAAGATACCAACTATCCTATGCGACCTTGAGAAGATATATCCTCCAGCCTTCTTTGATGTGATGATGCATTTGGCTGTTCATCTACCTGATGAGGCACTACTTAGTGGTCCAGTACAGTATGGCTGGATGTATCCTATTGAAAGGCGGCTAGGCACTTTCAAGGGCTATGTTAGGAACAGAGCTAGACCCGAGGGTTCCATTGCAGAGGCCTACATTGCTACAGAAGCGTTGACATTCTTCTCAAAATACATTGAAACGGCTGATCAACTTAGCAAAGAGGTGGGTGAAGACAATCCCGGGCTCAATGTTTTTGATTATTCTGTTCGAGTTACAGGGAAGAGTCGACAAGAGGACAAACCTAAAGATTTGGACAAAATGCTTTGGTATGTGTTGAATAACTGTCCTGAGATACTACCTTATATCAAGTAAGTGCAGTATTGTAGCTTATACATCGTAATCTACTAAACTTGCAGCACATTCTTATATATTTAGATGTTTGACGCGATCACTATGTTGTGCAGCATGTACAAAGAGGAGTTACTGCCGCAAAATCCAAGAAACATTGACAAACTGGTTATGGCAGGATTTGCGAAATGGTTCAAGAACCATGTATGCTTTTGAAGTGCACTGTCAGGTTTTTTAATATATTGAGTACATAAGATGATCAGCTTGTCTATTTTCTAACCATAGGTTAAGAAGATGCGGGAGGATGGGCAGGCAGTTGATGATGCCCTTTACTCACTAGCAATGGGTCCTGATACTCGGGTAAGACATTATGAATCTTGCGTTGTTGGAGATGTGCGCTACAACACCCTTGCACGAGACAAAGGCAGGAAGACACAAAACAGTGCCATCATGAGCACGAATACGTATGACAAAGAGACAACTGAAATGTATGCTAACATAACAGACATTGTTCAGTTGTAGTATATCTCCAGTTTCGAGGATCATCGGTGTGTGGTTCTGTTGTGCTGTCGTTGGTATAACCTGTTTTCCAGGATCGCAAAACCCAGAGCTGATGATTATTTCAAATCCATCAATGTCAAGGCGGCGTACCAGACTAACGAGCCTTTTATTTTGGCAAATCAAGCAACACAGATATTTTTCTTGGAAGACACATTTGCACGTAGCGATGACTGGAGAGTATTGCAAAGGTTTGAGCACAGGAATTCGTTTAATGAAGTTGCACAACAAGATGATGCTTACACTGCTCCTGATGTACAAGATAACACAGATGTTCCTAATATCTTTGAGAACCATCATGTCAATGACGCCAACGAAAAGATTGCATGTCGTGCTGTGGACATACAAGAGTTGATCAAGAAGAAGACAACGTTCGAGGACGTTGAGGACGAAGAAGAAGATGACACCGTGGGGAATTATGATTCAGACTGATACACATGGTGAAGATGTTGACGCTGCTGCTGCTGATGATGATTACATTGCTTTTGTCGTATTTGCCTGTCAAAAGACGTTTTTTTATCTACTATGTGAAATTGTGTTTGCTATGACAACTGAAACTTGATGAACATGTTGTTCAGTATTTTGCTGTGAGAACATCACTTGTTATGTATGCTGATTTGTGTTTGGTGATTGTATGACAACTAAAACATGATGACATTGTTGTTTAGTTGTACTCATATTTGGCTGTGAAACTTGAATTTGATGACATAGTTTGCTGTTGGACTGCAATTTGCTCGACATCTTCGAATGAGAACAAAGCTGACCCGACATGGCCTCTGCTATCTATTTATTTATATGAGCAAAAGGGGATACCCCCTGATTTCCGTTAATAGAAATCATTAGATGTTCACAACACTATGCCCAGCCTGCTACACATGTTTCATTCATTACTAGTTTCAGCAAAGTGCTCATGTCGTAGCCACTGAATACATCACAAGTGCTACATAAACTGCAAATAAAGAGACAATCATCCTATAGAGCACATCGATTTTGCCCATTATCTTCACAAGCTCTTTCATCTCCTCATTGCTGTCAAGGCCGTTTAGCAGCTGTTGCTTGGCCATGATCAGAGGAACTATGTCTTTAACCTTCTGCTCTGCATCTTCCTCTTCTGTCGTTCCTTCAGTTACTTGTCCAACACCCCAACCTGCTGGTATTGGGATTCCTCGGCTAACTAAATAATCAGCGTAGTTGCATTCCCCCACATCAGCAACTTCCCAGAAATACAAATCACACGAATCTTCCCTTTTCTGCATGAATCAAATTGGAAGATCATCAACCAAACTATTAAAAAATCAGCAACTGAAAGCAGCAGAACAACACTAAAACATATTATTAGCCCATGATTCGGGCATTTGTAGAAGACTCGGCCAGGGTTGCGGATTGTGGTTGAGACATGACAGATGACTCTGCGTGATTTGCAGCAGTGGCACCACACCAAGGCAGCGGGTTGCGATGAGCAATCGGATGCGGTGCGCGTGCCTGCGGGGCTGTGATGAGACCCACAGGCGATGGTACGGGTGGCGACTTGGCGCATATCTGGTTGTTACCTGCTGAAGAGCAGGTGGACGAGCAGCCAGCGGACATGGTTGCTGCGGCCAGAGCTTCTGATGCTAGGCAGAGTAAGTAGAGAAGAGGAGAAGTGAACATTGGATATGTCAGTTTCATTACTTGTAGAGTAGCATAGCACCATATAGTCATAGTCTAGGTTTCAATTTGAACCAGCTACAGGAGCACGTCTTTCTTTTTTCTAAAAGTCGGCAACGTCTCTTTACTGGTACACTAGCTTGTTCTGTACGCCTTCCCAAGTCTTTGATTTTCTTTCCCTTTTTTTGCGAGGAAGGAAGGAGGACAAAATTGAGAGTTCCTCGGACTCGAACCCAAGACCTCTCGGTTGAAAACCAAGGGTGCTAGTCACTTATGTGGCGAACGTTCCCTGCGAGGAGGACGGCAGACGAACGCATTTCCCTCGCAGTTTTCTTCCTATATATAAAAAAGTATGCTACTTGGTGTCTGCTTAGTCAAAAAACGATTGTGCCAACCTTGACTGTTCGATTGACATTCAACGTCTGTCGCGTTTCTTCAGTCTCCTCTTCCTCGAGCCGCCAAAGCCAAACCAGCGCCGGCGGGACCGCCTGCTCCCGCCTCCCACGGCTGGCTGTGATCTTCCCCGACTCTTGTTCGTTCCCATCTGAGGCCTCACCCTTGTCCTCCGCGCTCGCCGTGGCACCGTCCTCCGGTGTTGTCAACATGGTCAACAACCGAGAGGAATAAGAAGATGACAGTACATGGTGAGGATAACAGTAGGGACCCAGCAGCGCGCGCAGTAATTTTTTTTTCGGGACGGAGAAGGGTATGAAGTGGGTTGTGCGGGACCCGTGGCCCGTCTAGCCCAGGCTTTTATTTCATATGTTTAGCACATGACCAGCCCAGTTTGTTTTTTTCCTTTCTGAAAAATGGCTAGCCAGCTATTTTGTTTTTTGCAGAATAACCAACATAGGCCTACTTGCTTTTGTACGCCCTGCTGGGCCGGAAATCTTTCAAGATGAGGAGGGATGCATTTTGCCCAGAAAATGGGCTATAAGTAATAAGAAATGGGCTATAAGTAATAATAAATGGGCTGTAAAATGAAAAAAATACAGCAAACAGGCAATTAGTTCCCAAATATTGTTTTCTTTCGGATTTTGATATTTTAAATTTCATTGTTTTTGTGCAGGTAAAATTTCATTGAATTTAAATTAAGGTATATTTAGATTTAAAATTAATTTGAATTCGGCTAGAAATTTCAGGCTGTATGCTGTTTGGGACAGATTTGGAGGCTGACTTGTGGGTCTACTAGGTTGACGTGTAATTTGGCTTTGTCAACTTAGTCCACAAACCATTCTAGCAGCAGTGACCGTTGGATGTTAATCCAACGGCCGTGCTGCTTCTTCAATATCTGATCTTCTTGCTCCAGCCGCCCAAACCGGCTCCGGTGGGACTGCCTGCTCCCGCCTCCCGTGGCCGGCTGTGCTGCTGCACAGGCCGCACCGCCCCACCCTACTTCATTGTTGGCCAGGCCATTCCTCTACTCACCAACTCCTCCTGTTATTTTCCGGCGACGGCAGCTGGACCAGTAAACCCTCGTACTCCCCACCATGTGGGCAACCATTGCCGAGTCTTCCCCGGCTCCGTGTCGTTCCCTTCCTAGGCCTCGCCGTCATCCACCTCCATGGTGCTCTCGGCGCGGCCTGGTCAACGTGGTCAACGAACGACATCCATCGGTCGTGGACTGTACGTGCAAAATAATGATTCCTCCACCTGACAGCTGGGACCCACCGGAAGGGCCTCTGTATTTCACGAAAAAAAGTTCCCCTCGCTGACATGTCAGACCCACCAGCTATATATTCGCACGCAAGGAAGTGCCTCCTTATTACGCACAAAAAAATGAATACCCACCCTGCTAGATGGGACCCACCATAGTGGGAGGATGACTTGTGGGCCAACTAAGTTGACGGGGACGGAGGGCTTTGTTAACTTAGTCAATATGAACGATTCTAGCTCTAGTGACCATACGATGTCCATCCAACGGCTATAGTGCTTCTTCAACCTCTGGTCTTCTTACTCCAGCCGCCCAAAGCAGCGCCGGTCGTGCCGCGTGCTCCTGCCTCTCGTGGCCGGCTATGATGCCGCGGAGGCCTCACCGCCCCCTACTACTCCCACCGCTGGACCAGGGTATCCCTCTACTCACCCACACCCCCTGTTATTCTGCGGTGACGGCAGCCTCACGCCGCAGCCGAACCAGTGAACCCTCGTACTCCTCTCCGTGCGGGCTACCACTGCTGCGTCTTCCCCGGCTCTGTGTCGTCCCCTTCCTAGGCCTCGCCGTTGACCATACCACCGCCCTGGTGCTCTCGGCGCGGCGTGGTCAACGTGGTCAACAACCGACTTCCATCGGAAGAGTACTGTACATGGAAAGGCTGACAGCTGGGTCCAGGCAGCCGCAAGGAAGTGCCTCCTTATTACGCACAAAATAATTATTCCTCCACCTGACAGCAGGGACCCACCGGACAGGCCACCTTATTTCGCGTAAAAAACGTTTCCCCCCTGACTGCTGGGACCCACCGGATGGGCCAGCGTATTTCGCGAAAAAAACGTTCCCCGCACTGTCAACTCGGACCCACCGGAAGTGCCTCCTTATTACGCACAAAAAAATGAATACTCCCCTTGCTAGCTGGGACCCACCATGGTGGGAGGCTGACTTGTGGGCCTACTAAGTTGACTGGGACGGGGGCCTTTGTCAACTTTAGTCAATATGAACGATTCTAGCTCCAGTGACCGTACGATGTCCATCCAACGGCCGTAGTGCTTCTTCAACCTCTGGTCTTCTTCCTCCAGCCGCCCAAAGCAGCGCCGGTCGTGTCGCATGCTCCTGCCTCCCGTGGTCGGCTGTGCTGCCGCAGAGGCCTCACCGCCCCTACTATTCCCGCCGCTGGCCAGGCCCTACGGCGACGGCAACCTCACACCGCAGCCGAACCAGTGAACCCCCGTACTCCTCTCCGTGCGTGCTTCCACTGCCACGTCTTCCCCGGCTCCCCGTCGTCCCCTTCCTAGGCCTCGATGTCGTCCACCGCCCTGGTGCTCTCGGCGCAGCGTGGTCAACGTGGTCAAGGAACGACTTCCATCGGACGTGGACTGTACGTGGAGAGGCTGACAGCTGGGTCCACGACCGCAGCAAGGAAGTGCCTCCTTATTACGCGGAAAATAATGATTCCTCCACCTGACAGCTGGGGCCCACCGGATGGGCCACTGTATTTCGCAAAAAAAAACGTTTCCCCCTGACTGCTGGGACCCACCAGCTACATCTTCGCACGCAAGGAAGTGCGTGCGGGCAAAAAAACAAAACGATTCGCCACCTGACCGCTGGGACCCACCAGCGACACCTTCGCACGCAAGGAAGTGCGTCCGGGCAAAAAAAAATCGCCCCCCTGACTGCTGGGACCCACCAGCTACATCTTCGCACGCAAGGAAGTGCGTCTGGGCAAAAAAATGATTTGCCCCCCTGACTGCTGGGACCCACCAGCTACATCTTCGCATGCAAGGAAGTGCCTGACAGTTGGGACCCACCTGGTCGAAGCGTACGTAGCGTTGTCATTCTAGTCGCGAACGTGTATGTACATACTGGTCGATGTAGAGGCGTGCACATGTCGTAGATGTAGAGGCGCGCACGTGTCTTAGTAGAGGCGCGCACGTAGCATGTACACGTATGTACAACGGCGAGGGTGCAAGAAAGAAAATACGGCCATGTACGTACATACGGGCAGGGTCTCGAACGCCTACTCGCGCATACGTACATGGCTAGGTCGGAACGGAGAAATAGCATCGTCGTCGTGTTCATGGGGAGCCAACCGGCTGGGTCGGAACGGAATGCGTGGTCATGTTCATCGGGAGGGCTTGGACGGAACAGGCGATGGAAACGAGGCCTGGCGTACCGCACAACGGAGGAAACGGCCTTGTGTTCGACCGGCCATGTTCGAAACGGGGTCCTGTTGATCGGGAGGGGCCTGGCGTACCGCAAAACGGAGGAAACAGACCTCCTACGGTCGAAACGGGGGTCCTGTTGATCGGGAGGGGTGTGGCGTACCGCAAAACGGACAAAACAGACTTGTGTTGGAGCGCTACGGTCGAAACAGGGGTCCTGTTCATCGGGAAGGGTGTGGTGTACCGCAAAACGGACGAAACGGACTTGTGTTGGAGTGCTACAGTCGAAACGGGGGGGGGGGGGGGGAGGGGTGTGGCTTACCGCAAAACGGGACTCCACGGATACTGTTCATCTCCACCGTCGACCTCCTCCAGCCTCCACGGGCTACCGTCGACCTCCTCTAGCCTCCACGGGCTCTTGTTCATCCAGCCTCCACCGCGCGCTACTCCACCGGCTACTGTTCAACCACCCCTCCAGGGGCACCCCTCCACCGTCAACTGTTCATCCAGCCCTCCACACCACGGGGTCCTGTTCAACCACCCCTCCACGGCCACCCCTCCACCATCTACTGTTCATCCATCCCTCCACACCACGGGTTCCTGTTCATCCAAAGGCAACGCCACCGCTCACTGTTCATCCACCCCCCCCCCCCCCGCAACGCTCACTGTTCATCCCAGAGGCAGCATCGATCAGCTTCAGTTAGCAGCAGTAGCGAAGGAATCGCTCCATTGGGTTCAGTTAACAGCCATCTATCGATCGCTCGAGTTCAGTAATGCGTAGCCTGCAGTGCAATCGCTCGGGTTCAGTTAGAGCCCAACGCCTCGCTCGGCTTTAGTTAGAGCCAACGCCTCACACACACGCACCTACGTACGAGAGAAACGCGCATCGCTCCGCCCCCGACCTCCCACCGTAACCGGCAACTCCCCGAAATTTTCCTCCCCCTCGCTTCTACCATGGTTTTTTCCGTCATGGACGGCCCAAAGAATGTCATCCAGCTGCGTCTCCGGACCGCCCAGGACGAAAAGCCCATTTTCTGTCATGATTTTTTGTCATAGAAGTAGGATCCCACCACATCTATGATGATACCGGGTTTTGTCACAATTATCGTCATAGAAGTGTCATATGTATGACAGGAAAAAATTCCGTTCGACCCAAAATGTCACGGATGTGTCTTTTTTTTGTAGTGTGCCTACCTGGCATACACCCCAAGCTAGCCCACACTCATATATAAGTCAACATCCATCCATCCATCCTGGATATACTCACTCACGCACACAAGCTAGCTAGCAAGCAGGCTAGCTAGCCATCCATCCATCCATTCAGCCACAAGGCCACTCATGCACACACATGCATACACTTGCTCATACGCATAAGGCTCTCTACTGCCTTCTGTAATACAGCTCTAGGAGCAACTCTGTACGCCAGACATATACCCCGCATATATATATTCAGACATGCAGGAGTAGGAGTATTATCTCTCCGGAGAGCTCCGAACCTGGGTAAATCACTGCATGCTATTTGCCCAATCCCGTCCCTTGACCTCCAAAGCAGTCTTGCCCTCACCACAAGCCACCTCGTGGCATCTGTCATCTCGCGAACCCGCCCGTGAGATAACCCCGACATACATTGTTTAATGTCCCTTCGTTCTTACCAAAGGATGAATGCTATGATAATTGCTATGACCCCGTTGATTCATTTGAAATATCCCTTTTTGATTTAATGAGAGTTCTTTATGTCTAATGTTGAGTCCATGGATTATACGCACTCTCACCCTTCCACCATTGCTAGCCTCTCTAGTATCACGCGACTTTCGACGGTACCATATAATCACCATATACCTTCCTAAAAACAGCCACCATACCTCCTTATTATGGCATTTCCATAGCCATTCCGAGATATATTGCGATGCAACTTTCCACCGTTCCGTTTATTATGAAACGCTCCCTCATTGTCATATTGCTATGCATGATCATGTAGTTGACATCGTATTTGTGGCAAAGCCACCATTCATAATTCTTTCATACATGTCACTCTTGAATCATTGCAAATCCCGGTACACTGCCGGCGGCATTCACATAGTCATATTTTGTTCTAAGTATTGAGTTGTAAGTAAATAAAAGTGTGATGATCTTCATTATCAGAGCATTGTCCCATGTGAGGAAAGGATGATGGAGACTATGATTCCCCCATAAGTCGGGATGAGACTCCGGACAAAAAATAAAAAAAAGAAAAGAAAAAATAGGCAAAAAAGGAGAAGGCACAAATAAATAAAAAATAAAAAAATTAAAAAGAGAGAAGGGGCATTGTTACTATACCTTTTTCACACTTGTGCTTCAAAGTAGCACCATGATCTTCATGATAGAGAGTCTCCTATTTTGTCACTTTCATATACTAGTGGGAATTTTCATTATAGAACTTGTCTTGTATATTCCAATGATGGGCTTCCTCAAAATTCCCTAGGTCTTCATGAGCAAGAGAGTTGGATGCACACCCACTTAGTTTCTTTTGAGCTTTCATACACTTATAGCTCTAGTGCATCCGTTGCATGACAATCCCTACTCACTCACATTGATATCTATTGATGGGCATCTCCATAGCCCATTGATACACCTAGTTGATGTGAGACTATCTTCTCCTTTTTTGTCTTCTCCACAACCACCATATTCTATTCCACCATAGTGCTATATCCATGGCTCACGCTCATGTATTGCGTGAAGATTGAAAAAGTTTGAGAACATCAAAAGTATGAAACAATTGCTTGGCTGAATTGCTTTGTTAGTATGCTTGAAGTATTATTGTTTTTATGTCAATATTAAACTTTTGTTTTGAATCTTTCGGAGCTGAACATTCGTGCCACAATAAACAAAATTACATTGATAAATATGTTAGGTAGCATTCCACATAAAAAAAATCTGTTTTATCATTTACCGACTCGAGGACGAGCAAGAATTAAGCTTGGGGATGCTTGATACGTCTCCAATGTATCTATAATTTTTGATTGTTCCATGCTATTATATTATCCATCTTGGATGTTTTATATGCATTTATATGCTACTTTATATGATTTTTGGGACTAAACTAATAACCTAGAGCCCAGTGTCAGTTTCTATTTTTTTTCCTTGTTTTTGAGTTTTACAGAAAAGGTATATCAAACGGGGTCGAAACGAGCTGAAAATTCTCGATGATTTTTTATGGACCGGAAGAAGCCCCCCAAGCAAAAGAGTTGGGCCAGAAGAGTCCTGAGTCTTCCACGAGGGTGGAGGGCGCGCCCTACCACCTAGGCGCACCCCCTACCTCGTGGCTGACTCGGAGACCCCCCTGACGTGAAACCGACGCTAAATATTCCAGTAAATACAGACACCCCTGAAAAGAAACCTAGATCGGGAGTTCCGCCATCGCAAGCCTCTGTAGCCACCAAAAACCAATCGGGACCTTGTTCCGGCACCCTGCCGGAGGGGAGATCCATCACCGGTGGCCATCTTCATCATCCTGGCGCTCTCCATGATGAGGAGGGAGTAGTTCGGGTTGAGGGTATGTACCAATAGCTATGTGTTTGATCTCTCTCTCTCTCTCTCTCGTGTTCTTGATATGGCACGATCTTGATGTATCATGAGCTTTGCTATTATTGTTGGATCTTATGATGCTTCTCCCCCTCTACCTTCTTGTAATGAATTGAGTTTTCCCTTTGAAGGTATCTTATCAGATTGAGTCTTTAAGGATTTGAGAACACTTGATGTATGTCTTGCATGTGCTTATCTGTGGTGATAATGGGATATTCATGTGATCTACTTGATGTATGTTTTGGTGATCAACTTGCGGGTTCTGTGACCTTGTGAACTTATGCATAGGGGTTGGCACACGTTTTCGTCTTGACTCTCCGGTAGAAACTTTGGGGCACTCTTTGAAGTTGGTTTGAATAGATGAATCTGAGATTGTGTGATGCATATCATATAATCAAACTCGCGGATACTTGTGGTGACATTGGAGTATCTAGGTGACATTAGGGTTTCGGTTGATTTGTGTCTTAAGGTGTTATTTTAGTACGAACTCTAGGGCTGTTTGTGAGACTTATAGGAATAGCCCAATAGATCGATCATAAAGAAAAACTTTGAGGTGGTTTCGTACCCTACAATAATCTCTTCATTTATTCTTTGCTATTAGTGAATTTTGAGTGACTCTTTGTTGCACGTTGAGGGATTGTTATATGATTTGATTATGTTATCATTGTTGAGAGAACTTGCACTAGTGAAAGTATGAACCCTAGGCCTTGTTCCGAAGCATTGCAATACCATTTTTGCTCACTTTTGTTACTTGCTACCTTGCTGTTTTTATATTTTCAGATTACAAAAACCTATATCTACCATCCATATTGCACTTGTATCACCATCTCTTCGCCGAACTAGTGCACCTATACAATTTACCATTGTATTGGCTGTGTTGGGGACACAAGAGACTCTTTGTTATTTGGTTGTAGGGTTGTTTGAGAGATACCATCTTCATCCCATGCCTCCCACGAATTGATAAACCTTAGGTCATCCACTTGAGGAAAATTTGCTACTATCCTACAAACCTTTGCACTTGGAGGCCCAACAACATCGACAAGAAGAAGGTTGCATAGTATACATAAAAGCCTCTAGTGAAAACTATGCCTCCCGGGTCTATCTTTTATCATATGTTTTAAGATCTATAAAACAAAAAATGCAAAAATACAGTGCTGCAATTTATTTACTTTTATCTTATTTTGCACTTTTAGTTATCTTCTATATCTATCACTATCAGATATCATCCTTGCAAGTAACCATGAAGGGACTGACAATCCCTTTATCGCATTGGGTGCAAGTATTTGTTTATTTGTGTAGGTACTATCATTGGAGACTCGTGAGTTCCTCCTACTGGATTGATACCTTGGTTCTTAACTGAGGCAAATACTTATCTCTACTTTGTTGCATCACCCTTTCCTCTACAAGGGAAAACCAACACAAGTTTAAGAAGTAGCACAACCTGACATGGCCTACGAGGTCACTGTGAAGTATAGGATAGTTTAGGGTTTTAGGTTTAGGTTTTTATTTCACCGGGCGAAATATTGTCCGGTTTTATGTAAAAATTATCCTACTTTCAATGAAGTTCCTCCTGTTTATATAAAAATTCGTCCGGTTTGATCGAGTTTCATTAGGTTGGTTCGAGTTATTGTGAAAATGTATGCGGCTACGGTTGGATGGCTGCCTCCGTGTTGGATGGTTTTCGCGGTTTGGACAGCGCGATACGGACATATGCGGGTGTTTTGAGGGTCGTTGTTGGAGATGTCCTAAGGTGAATCCCCATCAAGTTCCAAGTCATAAATTTTCTTCTCTGTTTTGTACTTTTCTTATTCTTGTGAGATATTATGAACAATTTTTATTGCAGTGAACCAATTAATAGGGTGATTTTTTAAAACACCCGAAGTTGATTTGCTGGATGCCCACTAGAGAGAGAGAGAGAGAGAGAGAGAGAAAGATCATGACCTTGTAACAAATCACATACAAAAAATATGTGATTTACCGACCTGGATTAAAAACCTCGTCTTTGCTTGATCACCAAGAGGAACAACTCTATAGTGGTTTGGCCCCTTGACTGAAGAAAATAGTGGAAAATCTCTAATCCCCGATATCAACGATATCACCGTCTACACTAATCGCCACCTCAAGCCACAAAGAGAGCCGCTGTTCCATCCAAGCAAGCTAGAGAAGCTCAGCGCCACTTCGTCGGTCTTTGCCGGTAGCCACTGTCTCTCTGCTTCCCTAGTCGCTTCCTTTCGGGATTTTACCCCTCCCCGCCTTAGGTAGCTATAATGCGAGGTCCTCCCCTTCCTTTGGTCCCTTGTCGTGAGCACCCGGGCAACTTCTTGTGTTGCCACCACCGAGACGAAGAAAGCAAAACATTTCGTCGAGCCCCACCATAGTGCGACCCACCATTCGACAGTCCTTATCATCCCTGGCACGTTTAGAACGTCACCGAGCACCGCCATCCATCTCGATGCCGGCGAGCCCTCATCACCGTCTATTTTTGGGGATAACCATTCATTTAAATGGGTATGATCCCACCTGTCATCGACCCATATGCCCATGACCTATGTGTGCTTACCGCTTCACCCATGCCGTATTATGGGTTTACGCCATCGAAGTCACTCAAGGTCTAATTAGTTTTTTTAATAATTCTCAAATAGGTTAGGTTAACCAAACTTTGGCAGGCTATATCTTGCTCATTTTAGCTCTAAATGAATTGAATTCATTTTTGCTTAGTTCTGTATAGAAATGCTATTTTCGGTAGTACACTTGATAAAACTTTTCTTGCTCTGTATGCTATTGTATAAAATAATTTTCTGGCATCCCTTTTAAAGCAAATTATTAATAGTTATTCTAGAGGGCTAAATCTTGGTGGTGAGAAAGACTACCCCTACGACCTCTCTGGTGAAGGCAAGCTAAAAGTGCAACTAATCCCTGGGTGGTTTTGGTAATTCTTAACAACATATAGCTCATTGAACTAATACTCTTTCAAGATGATCATTTTACAAAGTTCAATGATTGGCATGGCATGGGCTAGAGATTTGGACCCTCAAAATGCTAAGGACACATACTGACAAAAAGCTCAAGACTCTACATTTTCATTTAAGTGATCCAAGATCACATTGAGTCCATAGGAAAGCCAATACTACTAAAAGGGGATGAGGTGTTGCTTAATGGCTTACTTGCTCAAAATGCTTAGTGATATGCTCCAAAAACCCTCAACCACCTTCTCATATCCACATATGTCCTAAACCTGAAGTCAAACTCGGACCCACCGATTTGATCTATCCGACGTCACCGAGTTCATTTGACATAGCCACTGCCACAAACCCTAATCACTTCGGTCTCACCGAGATGGGATTGCAAACTCTCTATTTCCCTTCGTAACGTTTCGGTCTCACAGAAATGAGCGATCGTCCCACCAAGTTCGCAATGCAAGCTCCCTGTTTCCTTTTCGTAATGTTTCGGTCTCACCGAAATAAATGATCGGTCCCACCGATTTTGCCTGACCAACTTTTTGTTTGCCTATTACTGGAATCGGGCCCACTGAGTTCATGTGATCGGTCATATCAAGATCAAGTTATGCCCTAACCCTAGCACATTGGTCCCACCGAGTTGATCATGTCGGTCCCACTGAAAAGCCTAACGTTCATATTTTGAACTGAATCGGTCTCACCGAGTTTCACTATTCGGTCTCACCGAGTTTGGAAATCTGTGTGTAACGGTTAGATTTTGTGTGGGGGCTATATATAACCCTCCACCCATTCTTCATTCGTGGAGAGAGCCATGAGAACGTGCCTACACTTACAACATTCATTTTTGGAGAGAGAACCACCTACTCATGTGTTGATACCAAGAGATTCCAATCCAACCGCAAGAATCTTGATCTCTAACCTTCCCTAAGTTGCTTTCCACTCAAATCATCTTTCCACCATACCCAAATCTATGAGAGAGAGTTGAGTGTTGGGGAGACTGTCATTTGAAGCACAAGAGCAAGGATTTCATCATTAACACTCCATCTATTACCTTTTGGAGAGTGGTGTGTCCTAGATTGGTTAGGTGTCACTTGGGAGCCTCTGTCAAGATTGTGGAGTTGAACCAAGGAGTTTGTAAGGGCAAGGAGATCGCCTACTTCGTGAAGATCTAGCCAAGTGAAGCAAGTCCTTCATGGGTGATGGCCATGGTGAGATAGACAAGGTTGCTTCTTCGTGGACCCTTCGTGGGTGGAGCCCTCCGTGGACTTGCGCAATCGTTACCCTTTGTGGGTTGAAGTCTCCATCAACGTGGATGTACTATAGCACCACCTATCGCAACCACGCCAAAAATCTCTGTCTCTACATTGTATTTGCTCCCTCCAAACTCCTCCCCTTTACCTTCATATGCAATGATTTATATTCCGCTACTATACTCTTAGAATTGCATCTGTAGGTTGATTGCTTGACTTGTGCTAAGTTTCTAAAATCTGCCAAGACTTAAAATTGGGAAGACTAGGTTTTTATTTGGTCAAGTAGTCTAATCACCCCCCCCCCTCTAGACATACTTTCGATCCTACAAGTGGTACCAAAGCCTTGGTCTCCATTTGCCTTGATTTCCATAGCTTTGGTGGTCATAGCCTTGGTTTCACAACCTAGGAGACTATGGCGTCTAGCGAGGGAAACTACTAATGTAGATGTCCTTACTTTGATGGTACTAATTTTGCTAGTTGGAAACATAAAATGAAAATGAATATTCTTGGACATAACCCCGCCATTTGGGCCATTGCATGTATTGGTTTGCAAGGTGAATTCTTCGATTGGAGAGAACCAAATTGTGAAGCTACCACGGAAGAATTGAATATGTTGCAATACAATGCTCAAGCTTACGATATCCTCTTCAATGGATTATGCCCCGAAGAATTCAACAAAATCAGCCGTCTTGAGAATGCAAATGAAATTTGGTATACTTTGGTTGATATGGATGAAGATACCGACTTCGTCAAGGAATCCAGGTTGGATGTGCTTGACAGGTTCAAAATGAAGGATGGTAAAGGTGTCGCTGAAATGTAATCTAGGCTTACTCTCATCAGAAATGAGGATTGCAGGCTTAGGAAGTGAAGAGATGACTGACAAATTCATCATCAAGAAGATCCTAAGAGCCTTGGACGGAAAATATGATATTGTCTGCACTTTGATCCAAATGATGCCAAATTACAAAGATCTCAAGCCAACCGAAGTCATTGGAATAATTGTTGCTCATGAGATGTCACTCAAGGATAAAGAAGAGCTTCACAACAAGTCAAGTGGTGCTTACAAAGCCTCATCTGATGCTTCTACATCGTCAAGCGAGAAACAAGCCTTCAATGAAGAATTGAGCTTAATATTGAAGAACTTCAACAAGTTCTACAAGAGTAGAAACAAGGAAAGGAGTTCCAAGTCAAGGTCCTACTGTCGGTGTCAAAACCGGCAGATCTCGGGTAGGGTGGCCCAAGCTATATGTCTGAGGACCGAGGGTAACTATGAACAAAGGACACTGTGTTTACCCAGGTTCAGACCCTCTTAATGGAGGTAAAACCCTACTCCTGCTTGATTATATTCGAGGGGTATAGGGGTTACAAGAGTTGATCTACCACGAGATCGTGTTGGCTAACCCTAGATTGGATAGCCTAGCAATGTTGTGATCCTGCCTCCGATCTAACCCTCCGGTTTATATAAACATCGGAGGGGCTTAGGGTTATATGAAGTCAGTTTTACATAAAGGAATAACATATCCAGACACCTATACTTGCCATCCACGTATACGGGAGTCCCTACCGGACACGAGAGGTGATCTTCTGTCTTGTATATTGACCGCCCATCAGTCCAGCCCACATCCAATAGACCGGACACCCGAGAACCCCCTAGCCCAAGACTCCCATAGTAGCCCTGAACCAGTCTTCAATGACGACATGTTCGGCATGCAGATTGTCTTCAGCATTGCAAGGTGGGTTCCATGAACAGTGTACATCGGCTTTCCCCCGTAAAAGAATTGTATCCGGCTTTTCATAATGAACACAGCCCTCAGCCGCGAAGGCAAGACATAAAAAATAAGAACAGTGTCTTTTACTGACAACTTTTTTTTGACGAAGCGTCAGACTTGACCCTTCGATGTTTTGAACCGTTTTCACACCCCGTGTTCCATGTTTCGAGGCCACGCCCCATTGGCACGTCCTGTCAAAACAGAGATCGTGCCCACTTAATGCGGGATTGCTCATCAATAGAATTTGGTTAATCCAACCGTTTACGGCGCACACTCTTTTCGGGAATAGGCGAGATTGAAGGCACGAATGGGGGGGGGAAGTTGGCATTTTTACCGCCTATAAGACGGCAATGGATCCTTACTTTCTCCCCCACGCCTTCACATCTCCTCAGCCTTCCAATCTCCCAAGCTCTCAGCGCCCGAAAAGTTTCTGTCTTTCTCACCACCACCACCACCTCCTCCGACCATGGTTGGATCCGGTTACAAAGGCAAGGGGAGGCCTACTAGGTCACGGAGAAGGAGATTAAAGATCTCCAGAGTGTGGGATACCTCGCCATCAACATCGCGCATAGGCTTCCCCCAAGGGTCAAGTCATTCCCACTCTAGAGCGCGGCGAACGTGTCATCTTCCTTCCTCGTTTCCTTAGAGGGTTAAGTTCCACTCCACCCATTTGTCTGTGGGCTCATGTACTACTACGGGCTAGATTTCCACAATGTAGCCCCAAACTCTTTCCTCCACATCTCGGTGTTCATCGTCGTGTGTGAGGCTCTCCTCCGCGTCCACCCACACTTCGCCCTGTGGCTCAAGGTCTTCAATGTGAAGCCGAAGGTGGTTGACGGGAAGCACGCGGACTGCGGTGGAGCTATGATTAGCAAGCTGCCCAACACTACATGGCCCAAGGGGGCCTTCATGGAGACCGTCAAGATCTGGCAATAGGAGTGGTTCTATATCACCGAGCCGCGCCACACTAAGTGGGAGGCTATTCCGGAATTCAGATCCGGAACCCCCATGAGGCTCGTCTCCTGGACCGCGAAGGGCCATGACTAGGGATCCCAGACGGAGGTGCAGATGCTGCAACAGCGCATCACCAATGTGCTGGGAAAAAATATTGGTCTAACCAATGTGGTTCAAATTATGCTCTTCCGCCATATTCTCCCGTACCAGCGTCGGGCTTCCCCCATTTGGGAGTTCAAGCCAGAGGAGCCGTGGACTCTACAACATTTCCTCGGCACCATGCATGAGGGAATGTGGAAGCTGCTCTTTAAGGCGCAGAAGAGCTGGCCCATGCAGACCAAAGACGTTGGCCTCAACGCCAAGAATCCGTCCTCTCCGTTAAGTATTTTAACTTTCTGAAGACATACCCAGTTTACATATTCGGTCGATACAAAACTCATTATCCCATCCTCTACAGGGCTGGACCAAGAAGTCGGAGTGGATCAAGAGTCCGGCTCGGTTGCACGAAGACCCAGTCACTCCTTAGCTGGAGGAGATGCTGAAGGAAATATGCCCTAGAAGCAATAATAAAGTTTTTATTTTATTTTCCTTATATCATGACAAATGTCTATTATTCATGCTAGAATTGTATTAACCGGAAACTTGATGCATGTGTGGATACATAGACAAAACACTGTGTCCCTAGTGTGCCTCTACTTGACTAGCTCGTTAATCAAAGGTGGTTAAGTTTCCTAGCCATAGACATATGTTATATCATTTGATGAACAGGATCACATCATTATGAGAATGATGTGATGGACAAGACCCATCTAGTAGCTTAGCATTATGATCGTTACTGATTTCTTCATGACTTATACATGTTCCTCCGACTATGAGATTATGCAACTCCCGAATACCGGAGGAACACCTTGTGTGCTATCAAACGTCACAACGTAACTAGGTGATTATAAAGATGCTCTACAGGTGTCTCTGGAGGTGTTTGTTGGGTTGGCATAGATTGAGATTAGGATTTGTCATTCTGTGTATCGGAGAGGTATCTCTGGGCCCTCCCGGTAATCTTCATCACTATAAGCCTTGCAAGCAATGCGACTAATGAGTTAGTTATGAGATGAAGCATTATGAAACGAGTAAAGATACTTGCCGGTACCGAGATTGAACTAGGTATGATGATACTGATGATCGAACTCGGGCAAGTAACATATCAATGACAAAGGGAACAACGTATGTTGTTATGCGGTTTAAACCGATAAAGATCTTCATAGAATATGTAGGAGCCAATATGAGCATCCAAGTTCCGCTATTGATTATTGACCAGAGATGTGTCTCGATCATGTCTCCATAGTTTTCGAACCCGTAGGGTCCGCACGCTTAACGTTCAATGATGGTTTGTATTATCAGTTATGTGTTTTTGATGACCAAAGTTTGTTCGGAGTCCCGGATGAGATCACGGACATGACGGTCAGTCTCGAAATGGCCGAGACATAAAGATCGATATATTGGAAGGTTATGTTCATGCACAGAAAAGGTTTTGAAAAGGTTCGGGCATTTTTGGAGTACCGAGAGGTTACCGGAACCCCCCGGGGGATTAATGGGCCTTATGGGCTTTAGTGCAAAAGGAGAGGAGGTCCGCAGGGTGGTCACGCCCCCCCTTGGCTGGTCCGAATTGGAATAGGAGGGGGCGGCGCCCTGTCACGTCCCTAGCCTTGCTATGCACTTGGACTAGCTTGGTTGCTGCATCATGTTTAAATTTCATTTAAACCTGAAATGGGGATTGTTCAAACCCTAGCACGAGATCAAATAAAATAGGTTCAACCTAAAATAATCTTCAATGAACCCAAAATGCCTTTGGAAATGTTCATGATTTTTGATAAAGGTGAAAACCTCTGCCAAAAATGATGAGCATATTTCTTGGCCATTTATGGATTTTTGAATTAACTCAGAAAGTATTTGAATTTGGGCATTTGAATGCTATAAATAATTTAAATGCTCAAATAATTCTGAAACTAAATGTGGGCTGTCGCGCATATTTCATAAGGTGCCTACAATTATTTTCAGGATTTTTAGAAGTGCTCTGGTATTTTTAATAAAGCCCAAACAACTACAGAAAAATAGAAAACAGAAAGAGATAAAAGGGTGAGAGAGAAAGGGGCGCGCCGGCCCAGCTCCTGTTTCGGCCCAGCCCACCACCGCCTGGCTCCCTATCGCCTTCCTCCTTGCGCCAGTAGGCAGGGGCGCGTGCCCGGCGCGCGTGGCCACATGCCGGCCACCTCCTCCCTGCCTGGCTGCCTGCTCCTCCCCCTGGATGTCTCCCGCAACGCCACGCCACCCCCTGGAACTCTCTCACTCCCCCCCTGTTCTCTCCCTGGCCGTTCCCCATCCTACCCGAACGGGTTCGTCGCCGCCATTCGCCACCACCGTGGCCACCGCCTCCCCCTCGCCTCTCCTACATGCCCAGAAGCTCCTCCACCATCGTCTACGCCTCTTTGTCGACTCACGCGTCGCCAAACGCCCCGAAGCGCCGGCCCTGACCTCCTCTTCCTCCTCGGATCGCCGAGATCGCTACCGTCGCCCTGCTTGCTCCGGACCTTCCCTGCGCCCACTGACCTTCCCATCGTGCTCGCGGTGAGCTTCTCTTCCTCCTCCCCCGAACCTCGTTGCTCTCCGCCTCCTCTAGGCCATAGTTGCGTGGACGCCGAAGCTCGTCGGTGCCGTACCTCATCGCCGCCACGGCCACAGCTGCTGCCACTCGCGTCCGAGCGTTGCCCCGTGCTCAGCACTTTCCAAGGAGCCGGGCGTGCCCACCCGTTCAACCTACCGTCCCCACTAGCACCAACCCGCACCAGCCCCGAGCTCCGGCCGCCGCCGCGAGCTTGATTCCGACGAGCCTAGTCGACCTCAGCGCCTCCCGCTTGCTTTGCTGGATGCGGCTGAGCGCCACCTACGCGTAGATGATCGCTGCTGCTATTTTGGTCGCCGGAGGGCATTTCCCGAGCCCCTCCGCCGCGTCTGGACTCGCCGGCGGCTAAACGCCGGCGACCGCTGACCCGTTGACCGGCGTGGGTTGACCCCACTGCCCGGTTTGATTTCCCCCTCTCTCTCACTGACTTGCGGGCCCCGCCCGACTAATTACTCTAGTTAGCACTAATTAACTAGTTAGGTTAGTTACTACAGTCACTGACTAGTGGGCCCTGCCCAGTTAGTTAGGGCTAACTAACTTAGTTAGTTGACTGCGTCACTGACCAGTGGGTCCCACTGGTCAGGTTTGACCTGGTCGACGCCTATTGACCGCTGACGTCACAGTGACGTAGTGCTGACGCAGTTAATTATTTTCTGGAGTTATTTTTATTCAGCAAATTTCAGGAAATAATGCTAACTTCCAAAATTCATATAAATTCAACCGTAACTCAGAATGAAATAAATTATATATGAAAAATGATCAGAAAAATCCAATCTATCCATCTGTACCATTTTCATGCATGTTAGAACAACTTATGGCTGCTGTTTAGTACAAATCATATGAAGGGCATTTAAAACATCACATATGGAGTTTGAATTTGAATCGTTGATTCAAACCAACTTCATTTAACTTGCTGCTAGTTGCATTTGCTCAAACCACAGCATATTGCCATGTCACCTTCATGCATCATATTGTTGCATTGCATTGATTGTGTTTCTTCTTTGTTTGTCGGTGCTTGTCCCCTCTCAGTAGACGTGTACCGACGATGTGATCGATGACACCGATGAAGAACTATACTATCTTCAGAAGTGCCAAGCAAGCAAAAACCCCTTGTTCATTCCGATACAATCCCACTCTCTCACTCCTGCTCTGTTTTACTGCATTAGGACAACAACGATACAACTGTTATTTGCTGCGGTAGTTGAACCCCTTTATCCTCTGCATGACCTGTCATTGCCATAGTAAATAGATGAAACCCACTAGCATGAGTAGGAGTTGTTTGAGCCCTGATGTGCCTACTCATTCATGCTTGTTTGTCATGCCTGCTACTGCTTAGAGTTGAGTCAGGTCTGATTCATCGGGGGTGAATTGGAGGTGTGTGAACATGTCCTACTGTGTGTGGTCTAAGTGTCTGAATGCGATTTGGTAAAGGTAGCGGTGAGAGGCCATGTAGGAGTACATGGTGGGTTGTCTCATTGCAGTCGTCCTCAGGAACTGAGTTCTATGTTTGTGATCCATGAACAACTACTACCACGCATTGGAATGCTTCAGTGCCCCTCCCGACTTATTAATCAACCTGATCTCTGTCCAGGAGTTGCAACTAGTTTCTGGTGTTTGTAGGTTGTGTTAGTAGTCTACCAAGTGTCACCCGGTACAGGTGGGCTTGGGACAGACTAGGCACTGTGGCACGGTGTACCAAGCATAGATCCACCCATCGAGGTGGGCTTGGGAACCCTACACACATCATTTGGGGTCGTGAGCGACACCCCGGCCGGATCTCCTTGCGGATGGAACCCGAATAGGCGATAAACCTGGATGAGAGACTTGTGTGGTTAGTCAGGTCGTGGCCGACACCCTCGCTGGGCTTCCGCTTGAAGGTTGCCGAGTACATGTCGTGTAAACGGCGGTAAGTGGTGAGAGCGTGTGTGTGAATAAGTACACCCCTGCAGGGTTAACATCATCCATTCGAATAGCCGTGTCCACGGTAAAGTACTTCTGGGTTGCCTGTACAGTTCATAGACAAGTGAAAGTGGATACTCTGAAATATGCAAGATAAGTGTGAGTGCTAGGGATGGCGTTCTCGTAGGGAGACGGGAGCGGATCCATAGTGGTGTATTGATATGGTGAATATGTGGACTCGTGTGCGCCACCTCAAAAGAGTTACTTGTAGTCGTAGTTCAGGATAGCCACCGAGTCAAAGCTGGCTTGCTGCAGTTAAACCCCACCATCCCCTTGTTGATAATGATGCATATGTAGTTAGATCTGATGTAAGTCTTGCTGGGTACATTTGCACTCACGTTGCTTAATTTATGTTTTTGCAGAGAGACTTCAGTCTTGCTAGTAGTACCGTGTGGACTTTGACGTTTAGCTTGTTACCTCAGCTACGATCTTGTGCCCTCAACAGTATTTGGTAGATAGTCAGGCTTCTTAGCCTTTTTCATTTATAGTTGTCTGTACTCAGACATGTTAAGCTTCCGCTTGTGCTTGACTTGTGTGCTCTGAATGTTGGGACATGAGACCCATGTTTGTAATATCTCGCTCCTCGGAGCCTATTGAATAAAATACTTGAGTTGTAGAATCGTGTTGTGATGCCATGTTGTATTTGCACATATCGAGCATATTGTGTGTATGTTATTGAAATGCTTGGTATGTGTGGGATCTAACTATCTAGTTGTTTATACTTGGTAGCCTCTCTTACCGGGAAATGTCTCCTAGTGCTTCCACTGAGCCTTGGTAGCTTGCTACTGCTTCGGAACACTTAGGCTGGCCGGCATGTGTCCTTCTTCGTTCCTGTGTCTGTCCCTTCGGGGAAATGTTACGCGGTGTCTATCGGAGTCCTGCTAGCCCAGCTGCTACAGCCCGGATTCACTCGCTGATGACCGGCACGTTCGTTGCTGGGTCATGTATGCCTGTCCCCGTAAGTTAGTGCCACTTTGGGTTCACGACTAGCCATGTCAGTCCGGGTTCTTTGTCATATGGATGCTAGCGGCATTATCATATACGTGAGCCAAAAGGCGCAAACAGTCCCGGGCCAAGTAAGGTGGCACCCGTGGGAATACTGTGCATGAGGCCGCAAAGTGATATGATGTGTTACATGCTAGATCGGTGTGACTTAGGATCGGGGTCCTGACAGTTTTGGTATCAGAGCTTGACTGCCTGTAGGATTACCAAGCCAAACTGGTCGAAGTTGAGTCTAGAAATTCTGTAGTTATATAAGGGAATTGATTGTGGGATGGAACATAAGGCTCTTTTTACTCCCTCACCTTCATGCCTTCTGATCCGAGTCATCCTATCTTTCCTACGGGGTTAAGGAATTAGGCTCTCTTCTTTCTATCAGGATCACGTGTTACTAATCCATAGACTTATAAGATTGTTGGGTTTAAGCCTCAGTTCAGTTTCTTCTACCTCCGTGTGTTCATAGTTGATCTCGGAACCTTGATTTTGTGACGATCGAGTGGTTATGCCACCATTTGCAGTATGTTTCAAATCTTTTCGAGCATTTACAACCGTTATGTTGTCCGAGTCATCCCAGGCTTCTAAATAATCTGATGCATTTGCAAAATCCTTTTCCTCTGGTTTCGATGTTCCTTTAGGCCAAGCTGATCACATTAATTGTTGAGTGGAGGTATTTTATTGCCTCGACATATAAGTTGGAATTATTATTATGACCCTAGATGTCTAGAGTATCATCTAGTAATCTAGCCATGTTCTGTGTCCCAGTGTGATGATTCTGGCTGTCATTCTCGAAAGCATCCCGTGATGCCATTTAGTTAGTAGGCTTTCCATTCCTGGTTTCTTGAACCCGACATTCACCCTACTTACTTCATGTTGACAGTGTTTGCTAGTTCCTTTAGGATATTAGTAACCTTTGTGATAGTCCTCGAGGTCCGTGGTATTCCCTTCTTCCAAATACCATGAACCATTTTGGCAGAAGTTCCTTGAACCAAGAGATCACGACAAGAGTGCTCTCGATGTGTTCTCCATTCTATTTTGCGGCTCAGCCAGTTCGACCTTTCTGCATGGGTTATCCGGAAGAAACCTGTTGAACTTGGTTCAACATTCTAATCCATGCATCCACAACTCAGAAAATCGTATGTTCTTTTGAGTTGTCCCCCTTAGTTGTCTTCTGACCTTTGTCTATCAATTGATAGTCAAGAGTATGCGTGCATTCGTTCATCGGTGCCTATCATTCTTGTGGTCCGTCAAGCCATTCTAGTTCAGAATGACTAGAAGAAACAAACTCCAGTACCTCATTCATTTCTAGGATTGGGTCAAAGCAGTTGTATTCCGCAGATCAAATGCAATCAAGATTTTGGTCTGTTCCACCTTGGAGTGTTACCCTCTTTACGTCGGGATTGTCATGAGAATTGCACCATCTCTTGTGAATTCTTGACGTAGTGATACTTCTCGCCATCCTTATTCATTCCTCGGTTCCGTGTTGTTGCAGCCGGAGTGCCGACAAGTGAATCATGATGTGTGAACTCAATACTCCTAGCAACTCTGTTGCTTGGTAGTTAAAGGACAATAATTTCATTCTTAGCATGTTGGTTATTGAATCATCATTCAAAGATTGATCATGCTACCTAGTCCATTCTCCTGGTGCACTCCTCGATCGATGAGTTAGGATTATTTCAAATCTTCGCTCTTTTGATCATATCGTCTTGCCCTGAAAAGCAAGATTGTTCTCGAGCTTAGTAACATATCGGTGGTTCGTGATTTTCCGAATATCTTCTCGGAAGTATTACCAGGTTGTCCCCTGACCCTTATGTTGAGTTCGTGATCAAGTTGGTTTATTCCTGTAAACCAACCTTTCTCCAAGAATCCGTGTTGGATACCCCGGAGCTAGTTGGTTAAGCTAAACAACAACTTGGAGAGCTGGAAGATAAAGGCTTCTCCGACTTAGTTCATATTAAGGGATATCTTGTATGTATGTTGAAGAAAGATGATGTCTTCATTGATTGGTCCCTGTGATCAGTTGTTGGACCTATTATCTTGTCAAAACTTTGATTTGAGTGTGGGCTATTCTCAAATCAAATCAGAACCAACGATGTTCGTAATGTTGTCTTACTCGTTGTTGATTCCTCGAGCATACACCATTACATATTTTGGTCTGACCAATGCTATCACCGTGTTCACATGATGGTGGAAGTCCAGTGATATGGAAATTCTGATGAGTTGCTATTTAGCCCATCAGCGGCATTTTGTCTTGTCCATGATTTATCTTGAACATTGAGCTAGTGTTGGAAACTTTGTAAACATTGCCGTCGTGTTCCGCTCATGAGGTATATGTTTGGAGAAAGAAGTGAATTTCTCCAAGTTCACGTGCATTAGGTGTAAGTTGCCGCCATGAATTTGAGAAAGGTTTGTTTTGTTTCCCCTGGAATCATCCCAAATTAGTCACACATGTGCAAAGTATACTATGGTTTGGTAGATTAATTACCTCCGCTCCATATGTATTCTGTAGCACACCAAGCCACTGATTGATTTGTTCAAGGAGAAGAAGCTCCTTCTTAAGAGTATACCTTATGCAAGGACTTTGATATCCTCGATGATGATCCCCCATCGGAAATCGGTAGTGTATTATTGTAAGACTACCATGTGATCATGTTTGTCTGAGACAACTATTCACATGTGTGTAGCAGAACTGGCTGATGTTTTGGAGCTTGCTATCGTAGTTCATTTCCCGAGAATCTCGCAACGTCATCTCATCGATTTGTGTTGCAAACTTTCATTTTTCTTCCTAGACTTGATGAGTCTGGAATATCATGTTACCAACCAGATCTGAATCTCAGGCAGATATGATGGTTGGAACCTTTCCAAGATCTATGATGTAGGTCCCAACAAGGTTGATGTTCTGGCCAACACACCTAGCCGGAAGATCTATCATTGTAGTATCTTGATTGAGCAAATCGACCATCTTATCCATGAGGATTTCGAGTGACTTATTTAGAAGTTGTTCCTTATGGATCCTTTGTTCTCCCGAAGCCAGACCTTTACTTGATGTTCCAGATACCGACTGGTATTAGTTTAAGCTGGTACATCAAGGAGAACATTAGAAGCGGAGTGCTAAATGTCTCTCGGTCGATCATCCAGATTTTGTCCCCTTGGCCCCGCCAAGGTGAAATCTGAGAAGGTGTTATCTTCCTTCGCATCTGCATCTCCCACCGGTATTCATCATGGTAGCATGTTGTGTTGCCAGGATCTTTCACACTGATATTGGTAAAACCTTGATGAATATGGAGATGCTCAAGTTCTTGAGAGCATGCACAAGTGCTAGGTGTTATCATCGGCACTAACTGGGCTTGCTCTCAGTTCCTCGGTTATGCTATAACTTCTCAAACAGTGGACTCACTCTCTACTGTTGAGCTTCTCCTTAGTTACTAAAATCATCCCTTGTGTTGTTTTCAACAAGGTAATCCACATCATCCATTCTAATCCGAGCATGCCATACTACTGACCCCCTCCAAATGATCGCTCGGGAATTGCCTTAGGCTGGTATAAAGAATCTCGATGATCTCTGAATCAAAGGTAATTCTTTTCTCACTTAAGGGGATATTTCTACAAGTCACCTTCCCTAAGGTGCCCTGTTATGGTATCATGGCAACTCAACTCCTCGCTACGTTGACAACCATTCAACACCTTCTTAAGTGTGGACTTGTTTTCTATCTAGTGAATCCTTGTCATCTGTTCCACTCCATCCCTCTAGATGTGTGCTTTGTGTCTCGGCTTGAGAGATGTTGCTATGTCTTATTCCCTGAGTTGATCCTAAGTTGTTCGACCTTCAATAAGATCGATCCTTTTAGTTTTTTTCCTTATCCTCTCTTTGTCATGTTGGCTTGAGTTCTCAGAGCAAGACGACGAGACAAGATGGTGATTGAATCAACGTTCATTTGAAGTGCAACCTGGGTCATGAAGATTGCGTTAGTTGCGTTTCCCCTTCATTCTACCCTATGCTTGATCTCGGGACGAGATTCTTGTTTAGTGGGGGTGAGTTGTCACGTCCCTAGCCTTGCTATGCACTTGGACTAGCTTGGTTGTTGCATCATGTTTAAATTTCATTTAAACCTGAAATGGGGATTGTCCAAACCCTAGCACCAGATCAAATCAAATAGGTTCAACCTAAAATAATCTTCAATGAACCCAAAATGCCTTTGGAAATGTTCATGATTTTTGATAAAGGTGAAAACCTCTGCCAAAAATGATGAGCATATTTCTTCGCCATTTATGGATTTTTGAATTAACTCATAAAGTATTTGAATTTGGGCATTTGAATGCTATAAATAATTTAAATGCTCAAATAATTCTGAAACTAAATGTGGGTTGTTGCATATATTTCAGAAGGTGCCCACAATTATTTTCAAGATTTTTAGAAGCGCTCTGGTAGTTTTAATAAAGCCCAAACAACTACAGAAAAATAGAAAACAGAAAGAGATAAAAGGGTGAGAGAGAAAGGAAACTACCTGGGCCACATACCTGCAGCCGCACCGGCCCAGCTCCTGTTTCGGCCTAGCCCACCACCGCCTGGCTCCCTGTCGCCTTCCTCCTCGCGCCAGTAGGCAGGGGCGCGTGCCCGGCGCGCGTGGCCACATGCCGGCCACCTCCTCCCTGCCTGGCTACCTGCTCCTCCCCCTGGACGTCTCCCGCAACGCCACGCCACCCCCTGGAACTCTCTCACTCTCTCCCCTGTTCTCTCCCTCGCCGTTCCCCATCCTACCCGAATGGATTCGTCGTCGCCGTTCGCCACCACCACGGCCACCGCCTCCCCCTCGCCTCTCCTACATGCCCAGAAGCTCCGCCACCATCGTCTACGCCTCTCTGTCGACTCACGCGTCACCAAACGCCCCGAAGCGCCGACCCTGACCTCCTCTTCCTCCTCAGATCGCCGAGATCGCTACCGTCGCCCTGCTCGCTCCGGACCTTCCCCGCACCCACTGACCTTCCCATCGTGCTCGCGGTGAGCTTCTCTTCCTCCTCCCTCGAACCCCGTTGCTCTCTACCTCCTCTAGGTCGTAGTTGTGCGGTCATCGAAGCTCGCCGGCACCGTACCTCATCGCCGCCGCGGCCACAGCTGCTGCCACTCGCGTCCAAGCGTTGCCCCGTGCTCAGCACGCTCCCAGGAGCTGAGCGCGCCCACCCGTTCGACCTACCGTCCCCACTAGCGCCAACCCGCACCAGCCCCGAGCTCCGGCCGCCGCCGCGAGCTTGATTCCGACGAGCCCGGTCGACCTCAGCCCTCCCGCTTGCTTAGCTGGATGCGGCTGAGCGCCAGCTACGCGTAGATGATCGCGGCCGCTGTTTTGGTCGCCGGAGGGCATTTCCCAAGCCCCTCCGCCGCGTCTGGACTCGCCAGCGGCTAAACGCCGGCGACCGCTGACCCGTTGACCGGCGTGGGTTGACCCCACTGCCCGATTTGACTTCCCCCTCTCTCTCACTGACTTGCGGGCCCCGCCCGACTAATTACTCTAGTTAGCACTAATTAACTAGTTAGGTTAGTTACTACAGTCACTGACTAGTGGGCCCTGCCTAGTTAGTTAGGGCTAACTAACTTAGTTAGTTGACTGCATCACTGACCAGTAGGTCCCACTGGTCAGGTTTGACCTGGTCGATGCCTGTTGACCGCTGACGTCACAGTGACATAGTGCTGACGCAGTTAATTATTTTCTGGAGTTATTTTTATTCAGGAAATTTCAAGAAATAATGCTAACTTCCAAAATTCATATAAATTCAACCGTAACTCAGAATGAAATAAATTATATATGAAAAATGATCAGAAAAATCCAATCTATCCATCTGTACCATTTTCATGCATGTTAGAACAACTTACGGCTGCTGTTTAGTACAAATCATATGAAGGGCATTTAAAACATCACATATGGAGTTTGAATTTAAATCGTTGATTCAAACCAACTTCTTTAACTTGCTGCTAGTTGCATTTGCTCAAACCACAGCATATTGCCATGTCACATTCATGCATCATATTGTTGCATTGCATTGATTGTGTTTCTTCTTTGTTTGTCGGTGCTTGTCCCCTCTCAGTAGACATGTACCGACGATGTGATCGATGACACCGATGAAGAACTATACTATCTTCAGAGGTGCCAGGCAAGCAAAAACCTCTTGTTCATTCCGATACAATCCCACTCTCTCGCTCCTGCTCTATTTTACTACATTAGGACAACAACTATACAACTGTTATTTGCTGCGGTAGTTGAACCCCTTTATCCTCTGCATGATCTGTCATTGCCTTAGTAAATAGATGAAACCCACTAGCATGAGTAGGAGTTGTTTGAGCCCTGATGTGCCTACTCATTCATGCTTGTTTGTCATGCTTGCTACTGCTTAGAGTTGAGTCAGGTCTGATTCATCGGGGATGAATTGGAGGTGTGTCAACATGTCCTACTATGTGTGGTCTAAGTGTGTGAATGCGATTTGGTAAAGGTAGCGGTGAGAGGCCATGTAGGAGTACATGGTGGGTTGTCTCATTGCAGCCGTCCTCAGGAACTAAGTTCTGTGTTTGTGATCCATGAACAGCTACTACCACGCATTGGAATGCTTAAGTGCCCCTCCCGACTTATTAATCAACCTGATCTCTGTCCAGGAGTTGCAACTAGTTTCTGGTGTTTGTAGGTTGTGTTAGTAGTCTACCAAGTGGCACCCGGTACAGGTGGTCTTGGGACAGACTAGGCACCATGGCATGGTGTACCAAGCGTAGATCCACCCGTCGAGGTGGGCTTGGGAACCCTGCACACATCGTTTGGGGCCGTGAGCGACACCCCGGCCGGATCTCCTTGCGGATGGAACCCGAATAGGTGATAAACCTGGACAAGAGACTTGTGTGGTTAGTCAGGTCGTGGCCGACACCCTCGCTGGGCTTCCGCTTGAAGGTTGCCGAGTACATGTCGTGTAAACGGCGGTAAGTGGTGAGAGCGTGTGTGAAGAAGTACACCCCTGCAGGGTTAACATCATCCATTCGAATAGCCGTGTCCGCGGTAAAGGACTTTTGGGTTGCCTGTACAGTTCATAGACAAGTGAAAGTGGATACTCTAAAATACGCAAGATAAGTGTGAGTGCTATGGATGGCGTTCTCGTAGGGAGACGGGAGCGGATCCATAGTGGTGTATTGATATGGTGAATATGTGGACTCGTGTGTGCCACCTCAAAAGAGTTACTTGTAGTCGTAGTTCAGGATAGCCACCGAGTCAAAGTTGGCTTGCTGCAGTTAAACCCCACCATCCCCTTGTTGATAATGATGCATATGTAGTTAGATCTGATGTAAGTCTTGCTGGGTACATTTGTACTCACGTTGCTTAATTTATGTTTTTGCAGAGAGAATTCAGTCTCGCTAGTAGTACCGTGTGGACTTCGATGTTTAGCTTGTTACCTTAGCTACGATCTTGTGCCCTCAACAGTATTTGGTAGATAGTCAGGCTTCTTAGCCTTTTTCATTTATAGTTGTTTGTACTCAGACATGTTAAGCTTCTGCTTGTGCTTGACTTGTGTGCTCTGAATGTTGGGTCATGAAACCCATGTTCGTAATATCTTGCTCCTCGGAGCCTATTGAATAAAATACTTGAGTTGTAGAGTCATGTTGTGATGCCATGTTGTATTTGCACATATCGAGCATATTGTGTGTATGTTATTGAAATGCTTGGTATGTGTGGGATCTGACTATCTAGTTGTTTATCCTTGGTAGCCTCTCTTACCGGGAAATGTCTCCTAGTGCTTCCACTGAGCCTTGGTAGCTTGCTACTGCTCCAGAACACTTAGGCTGGCCGACATGTGTCCTTCTTCGTTCCTGTGTTTGTCCCTTCGGGGAAATGTCACGCGGTGTCTATCGGAGTCCTGCTAGCCCAGTTGCTACAGCTCGGATTCACTCGCTGATGACCGACACGTTCGTTGCTGGGTCATGTATGCCTGTCCCCGTAAGTTAGTGCCACTTTGGGTTCATGACTAGCCATGTCAGCCCGGGTTCTTTGTCATATGGATGCTAGCGGCACTATCTTATACGTGAGCCAAAAGGCGCAAACGGTCCCGGGCCAGGTAAGGTGGCACCCGTGGGAATACCGTGCGTGAGGCCGCAAAGTGATATGATGTGTTACATGATAGATCGGTGTGACTTAGGATCGGGGTCCTGAAACACCCCCCCCCCCTCCTCTTTCCTTGTCCATCTCCACCTCTTTCCCTCTCTCCCTCTCCTGGAAAAGGAAGGGGACTCCAACTAGGATTGGGAATCCTAGTTGAACTCCTCCTATAGGCGTGCCCCTCCTAGGTCGGCCTCCTCCTCCCTCCTTTAGAGACGGGGGCAGGGGGCACCCCCAAGGCACAACAGTTGTTCTCTTAGCCGTGTGTGGTGCCCCCACCATAGTTTAACACCTCGGTCATATCGTCGTAGTTCTTAGGCGAAGCCTTGCGTTGGTAACATCATCAACATCGTCGCCACGCCATCGTGCTGACGGAACTCTCCCTCGTCCTCAACTGAATCAAGAGCTCGAGGGACGTCATCGTGCTGAATGTGTGCTGAACACGGAGGTGTCGTACGTTCGATACTTGGATCGATTGGATCGTGAAGACGTTCGACTACATCAACCGCGTTACTAAATGCTTACGCTTTCGGTCTACGAGGGTACGTGGACACACTCTCCCGTCTCATTGCTATGCAGCTCCTAGATAGATCTTGCATGATCGTAGGATTTTCTTTTGAACTACTACGTTCCCCAACAATGGCATCCGAGCCAGGTGTATGTGTAGATGATATGGACGAGTAGAACACAAAGAGTTGTGGGCGATAATAGTCATACTGCTTACCACCAACTTCTTACTTTGATTTTGTGGTATTGTAGGATGAAGTGGCCCAGACTGACATTACATGACCGCGTTCATGAGACTGATTCTACCGATGTGCTTTGCACACAGGTGGCTGGCGGGTGTCTGTTTCTCCAACTTTAGTTGAATCGAGTTTGACTACGGCCGGTCCTTGTTGAAGGTCAAAAGAGCACACTTGACGAAAAATCGTTGTGGTTTTGATGCGTAGGTAAGAACTATTCTTGCTAGAAGCCCGTAGCAGCCATGTAAACTTGCAACAATAAAGTAGAGGACATCTAACTTGTTTTTGCAGGGCATGTTGTGATGTGATATGGTCAAGACATGATGTAATATACGTTATTGCATGAGATGATCATGTGTTGTAGAAGTTATCGGCAATTGGCAGGAGCCTTAAGCCGGTGATGATGGAGACCATGACGGTGCTTTGGAGATGGAGATCAAAGGCACAAGATGATGATGGCCATATCATGAAACATATTTTGATTGCATGTGATGTTTATCTGTTTATGATTCTTATTTTGCTTAGTACGGCGGTAGCATTATAAGATGATCCCTTACTAAAATTTCAAGGTATAAGTGTTCTCCCTGAGTATGCACCATTGCTACAGTTCTTCGTGCTGAGACACCACGTGATGATCGGTTGTGATAAGCTCTACGTTCACATACAATGGGTTGATAACCCACAAGTGTAGGGGATCGCAATAGCTTTCGAGGGTGAAGTACAACCCAAATTTATTGATTCGACACAAGGGGAGCCAAAGAATATTCTTGAGTATTAGCAGTTGAGTTGTCAATTCAACCACACCTGGATAACTTAGTATCTGCAGCAAAGTATTTAGTAGCAAAGTAGTATGATAATAATGGTAATAGTAGCAAAAGTAAAGATAAATGTTTTTTGGTTTTTGTAGCAGTTGTAACAGTAGCAACAGAAAGTAAATAAGCGAAGAAAAATATATGAAAAGCTCGTAGGCAATGGATCGGTGATGGATAATTATGCCGTATGCGATTCCTCATGCAATAGTTATAACATAGGGTGACACAGAACTAGCTCCAATTCATTAATGTAATATAGGCATGTATTCCGTAAATATTCATACGTGCTTATGGAAAAGAACTTGCATGACATCTTTTGTCCTACCCTCCCGTGGCAGCGGGGTCCTAGTGGAAACTAAGGTATATTAAGGCCTCCTTTTAATAGAGAACCGGACCAAAGCATTAACACATAGTGAATACATGAACTCCTCAAACTACGGTCATCACCGAGAAGTATCCCGATTATTGTCACTTCGGGGTTGTCGGATCATAACACATAATAGGTGACTATAGACTTGCAAGATAGGATCAAGAACACACATACATTCATGAAAACATAAGAGGTTCAGATCTGAAATCATGGCACTCGGGCCCTAGTGACAAGCATTAAGCATAGCAAAGTCATAGCAACATCAATCTCAGAACATAGTGGATACTAGGGATCAAACCCTACAAAACTAACTTGATTACATGGTAAATCTCATCCAAACCATCACCATCCAGCAAGCCTATGATGGAATTACTCATGCACGGCGGTGAGAATCATGAAATTGGTGATGGAGGATGGTTGATGATGACGACGACGATGAATCCCCCTCTCCAGAGCCCCGAACGGACTCCAGATCAGCCTTCCCGAGAGAGATTAGGGCTTGGCGGCGGCTCCATGTCGTAAAATGCGATGAAATTTTCTCTCTGATTTTTTTCTCCGCGAGACGGAATATAAGGAGTTGGAGTTGAGGTCGGGGGAGCTCCAGGGGGCCCACGAGATAGGGGGCGCGCCCTACGGGGGGGCGCCCCCTGTCTCGTGGACAGGCCCTGGGCCCCCTGGTGTATTTCTTTCGCCCAGAAATTCTTATTAATTCCAAAAAGTGCCTCCGTGGATTTCCAGGACATTCTGAGAACTTTTCTTTTCTACACATAAATCAACATCATGGCAGGTCTGCTGAAAACAGCGTCAGTACGGGTTAGTTTCATTCAAATCATGCAAATTAGAGTCCAAAACAAGGGCAAAAGTGTTTGGAAAAGTAGATACGTTGGAGACGTATCACGGGTGCAAGCCAGTTTTGCACATGCGGAATACTCGGGTTAAACTTGATGAGCCTAGCATATGCAGATATGGCCTTGGAACACTGGAGACTGAAAGGTTGAGCGTGAATCATATAGTAGATATGATCAACATAGAGATGTTCACCATTGAAAACTACTCCATCTCACGTGATGATCAGACATGGTTTAGTTGATATGGATCACGTTATCATTTAGATGACTAGAGGGATGTCTATCTAAGTGGGAGTTCTTAAGTAATATGATCAATTGAACTTTAATTTACATGAACTTAGTCCTGATAGTATTTGCAAACTATGTTGTAGATCAATAGCTCATGTTGTAGCTTCCCTATGTTTTTTGATATGTTCCTAGAGAAAACTAAGTTGAAAGATGGCCGTAGCAATGATGCGGACTGGGTCCGTGATCTGAGGTTTATCCTCATTGCTGCACAGAAGACTTATGTCCTTGATGCACCGCTAGGTGACAGACCTATTGCAGGAGAATATGCAGACGTTATCAATGTTTGGCTAGCTCAGTATGATAACTACTTGATAGTTTAGTGCACCATGCTTTATGGCTTAGAATCGGGACTTCAAAGACATTTTGAACGTCATGGGCCATATGAGATGTTCTAGGAGTTGAAGTTTATATTTCAAGCAAATGCCTGAATTGAGAGATATGAAGTCTCCAACAAGTTCTATAGATAAAAGATGGAGGAGAATAGCTCAGGCAGTGAGCATGTGCTCAGATTGTCTGGGTACTACAATCGCTTGAATCAAGTGGTAGTTAATCTTCCAGATAAGATATTGATTGACAGAGTTCTCTAGTCACCATCACCAAGTTTCTGGAACTTCATGATGAACTATAATATGCAAGGGATGACAAAAGCGAATCCCGAGGTCTTCGTGATTCTAAAATCAATGAAGGTAGAAATCAAGAAAAAGCATCAAGTGTTGATGATTAAACAATATCACTAGTTTCAAGAAAAGGGCAAAGGGAAATAAAGGGAACTTCAAAAAGAATGGCAAGCAAGTTGTCACTCCCATGAAGAAGCCCAAAGTTGGACCTAAGCCTGAAACTAAGTGCGTCTACTGTAAAGGAAATGGTCACTGGAAGCGGAGTTACTCCAAATATTTGGTGGATAAGAAGGATGGCAAAGTGAACAAAGGTATATTTGATATACATGTTATTTATGTGTACCTTACTAGTGCTCGTAGTAACCCCTAGGTATTTGATACTGGTTCGGTTGCTAATATTAGTAACTTGAAACAGGAGTTGCAGAGTGAATAGAGACTAGTTAAGGGTGAAGTGACGAAGTATGTTGGAAGTGGTTCCAATATTTATTGATCATCATCGCACACCCACTATACTTTCGGGATTAGAGTTGAACCTAAATAAATGTTATTTGGTGTTTGCGTTAAAGCATGAATATGATTAGATCATGTTTATTGCAATACGGTTATTCATTTAAGGCAGAGAATAAGTGTTATTCTATTTACATGAATAAAACCTTCTATAGTCATACACCCAATGTTGATGGTTTATTGAATCTTGATCGTAGTGATACACATATTGATAATATTGATGCCAAAAGATGCAAAGTTGATAATGATAGTGCAACATACTTGTAGCACTGCCGTTTGGGTCATATCGGTGCAAAGCGCATGAAGAAAATCCATGTAGATGGACTTTTGGAATCACTTATGAATCATTTGATACTTGCGAACCGTGCCTTATGGGCGAGATGACTAAAACTCCGTTCTCTGGAACAATGGAACGAGCCAACGACTACTTATTGGAAATAATACATACCGATGTATGCAGTCCGGTGAGTGCTGAGCCTCATGGTGAGTATCGTTATTTTTTGATCTTCATAGATGATTTGAGCAGATATGGGTATATCTACTTAATGAAACACAAGTCTGAAACATTTAAAAAGTTCGAAGAATTTTAGAGTAAAGTGGAGAATCATTGTAACAAGAAAATAAAGTTTCTACGATCTGATCGTGGAGGTGAATATTTGAGTTACGAGTTTGGCCTTCATTAAAACAATGTGGAATAGTTTCACTGCTTACGCCACCTGGAACACCATAGTGTAATGGTGTGTCCGAGCATCGTAACCGTACTTTATTAGATATGGTGCGATATATGATGTCTCTTACCGATTTACCACTATCATTTTGGGATTATGCATTATAGACAACTGCATTCACGTTAAACAGGGCACCATCAAAATCCGTTGAGACGACACCATATGAACTGTGGTTTGGCAAAAAACATAAGCTATCATTTCTTAAAGTTTGGGGCTGCGATGCTTATGTGAAAAAACTTCAACCAGATAATCTCGAACCCAAATCGGAGAAATGCGTCTTCATAGGATACCCAAAGGAATCTGTTGGGTACACCTTCTATCACAGATCCGAAGGCAAGATATTCATTGCTAAGAATGGATGCTTTCTAGAGAAGGAGTTTCTCTCGAAAGAAGTGGGTGGGAGGAAAGTAGAACTTGATGAGGTAATTGTACCTGCTCTCAATTTGAAAAGTAGCTCATCCAAGAAATCCGTTCCCATGATGCCTACACTAACTGGAGAGGAAGCTAATGATAATGATCATGAAACTTCAGATCAAGTTGCTACAAAACCTCGTAGATCAACTAGAGCACGATCCACACCAGTGTGGTATGGTAATCCTATTCTGGAAGTCATGTTACTTGAATATGACAAACCTACGAACTACGAAGAAGCTATGATGATCCCAGATTCAGATAGATGGCTTGAGGCCATGAAATCTGAGATATGATCCATGTATGAGAACAAAGTGTGGACTTTGGTGAACTTGCCTGATGATCGGCAAGCCATTGAGAATAAATGTATCTTCAAGAGGAAGGCAGACGCTGATAGTAGTGTTACTATCTACAAAGCTCGACTAGTCGCAAAAGGTTTTCGAAAAGTTCAAGGAGTTGACTACGATGAGACTTTCTCTCCTGTAGCGATCCTTAAGTCTGTCTGAATCATGTTAGCAATTGCCATATTTTATCTAGCAAATGGATGTCTAAACTGCATTCCTTTAATGGATATCTCTGAGGAGAGTTGTATATGATGCAACCAGAAGGTTTCGTCGATCCTAAAGGTGCTAACAAGGTGTGGAAGCTCCAGCGATCCATCAATGGACTGGTGTAAGCATCTCGGAGTTGACATATACGCTTTGATGAGTTGATCAAAGCATATAGTTTTATACAGACTTAAGATTGTATTTACAAGAAAGTGAGTGGGAGCACTACAGCCTTTCTGATAAGTATATGTGAATGACATATTGTTAATAGGGAAATGATGTAGAATTTTCTGGAAAGCATAAAGGAGAGTTTGAAAGGAGTTTTTCAAAGAAAGACCTCGGCGAAGCTGCTTACATATTGGGCATCAAGATCTATAGAGATAGATTAAGACGCTTGATAAGATTTTTCAATGAGTACATACCTTGACAAGATTTTGAAAGAGTTCAAAATGGACCGGTCAAAGAAGGAGTTCTTGCCTGTGTTGCAAGGTGTAAAATTGAGTAAGACTCAAAACCTCACCACAGCAGAAAATAGAAAGAGAATGAAAGTCATTCCCTATGCCTCGGCCATAGGTTCTATAAAGTATGTTATGTTGTTTACCAGACCTATTATGTACCTTATCATGAGTTTTGCAAAGGGGTACGATAGTGATCCAGGAGTGGATCACTGGACAGCGGTCAAAGATTATCCTTAGTTACCTAAGACGACTAAGGAAATATTTCTCGATTATGGAGGTAATAAAGATTTCATCATAAAGAGTTACGTCGATGCAAGCTTTTACACCAAAACGGATGACTTTGAGTCTGAATCTGCATACATATTGAAAGTGGGAGTAATTAGCTAGAGTAGCTCCATGCAGAGCATTGTAGACATAGAATATTTGCAAAATACATACGGATCTGAGTGTGACAGACCCGTTGACTAAACTTCTCTCACGACCAAAACATGATCACACCTTAGTACTCTTTGGTTGTTAATCACATAGCGATGTGAACTATATTATTGACTCTAGTAAACCCTTTGGGTGTTGGTCATATGGCGATGTGAACTATGGGTGTTAATCACATACAGATGTGAACTATTGGTGTTAAATCACATGGTGATGTGAACTAGATTATTGACTCTAGTGCAAGTGGGAGACTGAAGGAAATATTCCCTAGAGGCAATAATAAAGTTGTTATTTTATATTTCCTTATATCATGATAAATGTCTATTATTCATTCTAGAATTGTATTAACCGGAAACTTGATACGTGTGTGGATACATAGACAAAACACCGTGTCCCCAGTGTGCCTCTACTTGACTAGCTCGTTAATCAAAGATGGTTAAGTTTCCGAGCCATAGACATGTGTTGTCATTTGATGAACGGGATCACATCATTAGAAGAATGATGTGATAGACAAGACCCATCCGTTAGCTTAGCATTATGACCATTACAATTTCATTGCTACTGCTTTCTTCATGACTTATACATGTTCCTCGGACTATGAGATTATGCAACTCCCGAATACCAGAGGAACAACTTGTGTGCTATCAAACATCACAACATAACTGGGTGATTACAAAGATGCTCTACAGGTCTCTCCGAAGGTGTTTGTTGGGTTGGCATAGATCGAGATTAGATTTGTCCCTCCGTGTACCGGAGAGGTATCTCTGGGCCCTCTCGGTAATGCTCATCACTATAAGCCTTGCAAGCAATGTGACTAATGAGTTAGTTATGAGATGAAGCATTACAGAACGAGTAAACAGACTTGTCGATAACGAGAGTGAACTAGGTATGATGATACCGATGATCAAATCTCGGTCAAGTAACATACCGATGACAAAGGGAACAACGTATGTTATTATGCGGTTTGACAGATAAAGATCTTCATAGAATATGTAGGAGCCAATATGAGCATCCAGGTTCCGCTATTAGTTATTGATCAGAGATGTGTCTCGATCATGTCTACATAGTTCTCGAACCCGCAGGGTCCGCACGCTTAACGTTCGATGACGATTTGTATTATGAGTTATGTGTTTTTGATGACCGAAGTTTGTTAGGAGTCCTGGATGAGATCACGGACGTGACGAGGAGTCTCGAAATGGTCGATACATAGAGATTGATATATTGGAAGGTTATGTTCAGACACCGGAAAGGTTTCGGAAAGGTTCGGGCATTTTCCGCAGTACCGGGAGGTTACCGAAACCCCTCGGGGGATTAATGGGCCTTATGGGCTTTAGTGGAAAAGGAGAGGAGGGCCGTAGGGTGGACGACCCCCCTTGGCTGGTCTGAATTGGACTAGCAGGGGGCGCCCCCCCCCCCCCCTCTCTTTCCTTCTCCCTCTCCACCTCTTTCCCTCTCTCCCTCTCTTGAAAAAGGAAGGGGACTCCAACTAGGATTGGGAATCCTAGTTGGACTCCCCCTATAGGCGCGCCCCTCATAGGCCGGCCTCCTCCTCCTCCCTCCTTTATAGACGGGGGTAGGGGGTCACCCCCAAGGCACAACAATTTTTCTCTTAGCCATGTGCGGTGCCCCCCTCCACAGTTAACACCTTGGTCATATCGTCGTAGTGCTTAGGCGAAGCCCTGTGCCGGTAACATCATCAACAATGTTGCCACACCATCATGCTGACGGAACTCTCCCTCGTCCTCAACTAGATCAAGAGCTCGAGGGACGTCATCGTGTTGAACATGTGCTGAACACAGAGGTGCCGTACGTTTGGTACTGGGATCGGTTGGACCGTGAAGACGTTCGACTACATCAACCGTGTTACTAAACGCTTCCGCTTTCGGTCTATGTGGGTACGTGGACACACTCTCCCGTATCGTGGCTATGCATCTCCAAGATTGATCTTGCGTGATTGTAGGATTTTTTTTAATTACTACGTTCCCCAAAAGATGTTGGTCCCGGCGCCTTATAAGGCGCCGGAGAAGAAGAACAAGAAGAAGGGCAAGGGGCCCAAGGACGGGCCCCGCTGCAAAGGCCCTCCGGAAGCAGTGTCCGGAGAGACCGGGGCCGTCTCCTCTCATGAGGAAGACAAGGATGAAGAGGAAGAAGAGGAGGAGGAGGAGGAGAAAGAGGTGGAGAGCGACTCCCCCTCAAGACGAGGAGGGGAAAGAGGACAATCTCCGTGAACCTAGAGGGGGCGATGCCGAAGAAGGGAAGGGTGGTCCTCTCGGATAGTTCAGACTCAGAGTCCAAACACAACCCGAAGAGGGTCCAAAGGGAGAAGCCCCTGGCCGAGACGTAAGTGTCAAAAACTTACTCATTCAATTATCACTTAATCTGCCTATGTCATATCAAATATTTTTATGCTTTTCAGCCCTCTGCGTGAGATCAATTCCCTCCTCTTCGTAGGGGAACTCTCTAGCACCTGGAGAGGCGGAGAGTGACGGGCCATCTCGCGCCTTCTCTCCCCCTGCCATGGAGGACACCGAGGTGTCGTCCCAAAGGCCATCTCCTGGCCGGGGAGGAGCGGTCGAGACCTTCTAGAAGGCACCTGAGGACAACACCTCGGATGCTGTAGAGCGAGGCACGGCGACCCCCATGACCACCGAGGGTGGGGGCTTCAACAGTTCGGGCCCTCGCTGAACACCGTCCCGGAGACTGGTATGGCTCCGGGTTTGGACCAACTCCCCCCCTTCGAAAGACGGGAGAGGAGCAGTAGCTCCATAGGCGGCCTCTGTCAATCCGGAGGCCGCTGACACTCTATAGGAAGCACTACAACGTGTGTCCATCATGGAGGAACACTGCACCCTGATGGGTGCGGTTACAGAAAAGGTTCGGTCCACAAAGAGCAGACTAACCGAAGCCTTCAACAGCCTACTGACAAGCTTTGAGGTATGCGATGTAATATTCTTTACAAGTTTTTTTGTATATATATATATATATATCTGTGTGAGAGAGAGAGAGAGAGGGAGGTGAAACCCATGTGTAGACAGTAGACCCTGAGACTATGTCTGGATTAGAAAAATCTGGACAGAGGATCAAAACAGGTTGGTAACGTGTCGTATATGTTGTTGGAGTGGCTTCTATGCTGTCGGCTACTGTCCAGGCCGCGGAGATAGCCGAGCTCAATCGGAAGCTTCGGCTATCCGATGAGGAACTCGACCGCATCAACAGGCGGTTTAATGAAACCCAAGGTATGCGGCAGTATGACATACCGGAAAGTTATATGTTTATTAGTTGTTTAAACTGACTAAATTTTTTATAAATATACTCACAGTTGGCGCAGCCGAGGTCGAGTCCCTCAAGAGCGCCCTCGCCCAAGACCAGAAGGAGGCGGAGGTGAACAAAGCGGCCAAGGAGTTGGAGGTGGAGAAAACCACCCGCCGAAGACATGAGGCGCGGGTGAGTCCTTGGAGCTCAAGGACGCCATCGCCAAGTGTGAATCCTTGGAGCAGAAGAGTTCGGAACAGGCCTCCAAGCTCATCAAAGCGCTGGAAAGCGCAAAAGAAGCCTGGGTTGAAGCCCAGGGCGCTCGCCAGGAGATCCAAGAGGCGAGGCAGATTGCGGCCGGTAAGGCCTTTATCATGCAGAGTAGATTTACTAGTAAGAGATATATTTTGCTGACCTGAGTTTGGAGTTCTCCAGGCGCCTTTGCGGATCTACCGAGGATTATTGCGGATGCTGCTGAGTTCTTCCGAGCCGGAGAGGGGAGCTCGACAGAGAAGCTGTTCTGGTCATAGTACCTTGCGCCAGAACATTCGGTGCCCCTTAGTGACCAGCTGAAGCAGTTGTCCGAGCTGCACAGGGTGGCCGGACTGGCCATGAAGGATGTAATAGTCCATCTATGGTCGGCCGAGTCCATACCTAGCAGTCACTTCGGACTCATGAAATGGCTGGGATGCGCTTCCTCGGATCGAGACCCTCAAGCGGTCGTCCTGCATAGAAAGGTGCCCGGATGGCCTTCGCCTGTGTTAAGGTTCAGTGGGCGAATATGAAGGCCGCCGAGATTGCCACCGTAGGGCCACCTGAAGGCAAGGATCACCGGCGGCCGGAGAGGTACTTTGACAAGGTCCTCAAGGGAGCCCGCATTGTAGAGGGCCAGTGCTCCAAGAGCATCATATTTGAGTAGTGGAGTCTGGTTTGTAAGAGTCATGTAATGAACTCATGATGTAAAGTATTTTATGCTTGCACTTTATGATTATTTTATCCTCCTGTTTGGCTGTTTATATGTCTGAAAGTTTACCAGTCGTCGGCTTCTGCCCCCATGTAAATATTACAGGGGTGTTCGGGGACACATGACCGCACTTTATCGAACATCTTGGTCCAATGTAGGAGACGTCTTGCAAAGTGAACTAGGCAATCAGATTATGCGGCTTTAGTACTTTCACTTAGCCATAAGAGTCCATTGGTGGCGCAAAGTATTGGCCCCTTGTTTGTGTGAGCGGTAGTCCGGAGTGCGGTGCCTTTGCAACGCGGCTAGTCAAAGCCCAGACCCTCGTATAACACGGCATAAATCGCGAACGATTTGTAGTATAACACTAAGTCGCCGGATCGCTGACCCACTCTCGCCTATCATGACAGTCAGTTTTCGGCTTTCTCTACTGAGGTACTTAACTGAACGAACCAGAAATACAATTGCAGTAGTTCTCCCTTTACTACCTTAGCCGAACTTGCGGAACGTAAGGTGGCAAACACAGGAGCCGGGAAACCCAACTATAGACCAAAGACATGATTCGGAGCCGATGCACATAATGCAATATCCGGGACGCCGAAAAGTTCCCTAGAGTTGTTCGGACTTAAGAGTTTGCGGGGCCAAATACAGCCCCTAGTATGAAGGCCGTGCCGAGCCATGTATGCTAGTCGAAACATAAGGAGGGGACACAGATGGTGAGATAATACAAGAATCCAACCAAGAAGGTGATAATCATATGTTTCCATTATATCTTTATTGATACATCGAGGTATGTTTCGACAAACAATGTCGTTCAATATGAAGGTCATGTTACATGTCTAAAGAGAAAAAGAAAGAAATATATATATAAGGGAAAGTCTAACACAGGGCCTTAGTAATAAGTCCTTTGATAGGAGTATTTGATGGTTGGGAAATGCTAGCCTTAAAAGGATCTCCTACAAAAACCATCTAGCATGTAGGGCTCTTGATGAACCTGTAACAAAATAAAAAAGATATATGCGGTCCAGATTGGGTCAATCCGTGCAATGGACCTTTTCTACAGTGTGCCTCCGGCGCTGCGCAGGGTATTTTTAGTGCGTAATTGTGTGCGCGCGGTACATAAGCCGCAAGCTAATAGGGCGACCGGCGGAGGCCGAACTTCTAATCAAGGTTCGGATCCACTAATTTATCATTGTTATGCGCGGACCGGACTCGTTTTGATACATCATTGGCTTTAGTGGCCGGTGAACTGTTCGGCCTGATAAGGCCGCTACACACTTTGGCTCCAAGGGTTGCGGTGTGCTCTTCGGTATGGAGGGAGCGCTCCATATTACCATTGACTATAATAACACCATGGGGTCCGGGCATCTTAAGCTTTAAGTAAGTGCAGTGCAGGACTACATTAAAGTCGGCAAAAGTAGTTCGTCCGAGCAGTGCATGGTAACCACTGCGGAAGGGGGCGATATTGAAGATTAACTCTTCGCTGTGAAAGTTGTCTGGGGAGCCGAATACTATCTACAGTGTAAGTGAGCCCGTGCAACGGGCCTGCATGCCCAGTATCACACCTTTAAAGGCAGTATTACTGGGCTTGATTCTTGATGGGGCGATGCCCATCTTGCAGACGGTCTCTTGATAGATCAAGTTAAGACTGCTGCCTCTGTCCATAAGGACTCTAGTGAGGTGGTATCCATCAATAATTTGATCAAGTACCGGGGTGACCGAACCCCCATGAAGGATACTGGTTGGGTGGTCCCTGCGATCGAAATGACCATGGGTTAAACTTTGGGGCGACCGGCTCTACAACGTAGATGTCCCTTAGTGCACGCTTGCGCTCCCTTTTGGGGATATAAGTGACATAGATCATGTTCACTATTTTCACCTTGGGGGGAAATTGCTTATGACCCCCGGTGTTTGGCTGACGGGGCTCATCATCATCTTCGCTTGGAGGTCCCTTTCCCTTCTGTTCATTATTTATCTTACCGGCCTGTTTGAAAACCCAATTCCTGTTGGTGTGGTTCGCAGGCTTATCGGGTGTGCCATGAATCTGACAAGGCCTCTCAAGGATTTTATCCAAGCTGGATGGCCCGTCCTTGTTACCTTTGAAAGGTTTCTTCCTTGACCGGACTTGGGGGCGTTGAATCCGGTATAGACTATCATATCGTCTGCGTCGACATTGCTGTTCTGACATTTGTTTTTATTGCAGCGAGGTTTACCATTGTCGTCCTGCACCTCAGAAGTGTTGGGGTCACCCGAGATGCTGCTTCTACGAGCCAACCAGCTGTCTTCGCCCGCACAGAAGCGGGTCATAAGTGATATTAAGGCTGCCATGGTCTTCGGCTTTTCCTGCCCGAGGTGTCGGGCGAGCCATTCGTCACAGACGCTATGTTTAAAGGCCACTTCTACGTCCGTACAATCCACGATCTGGTTCTTTTTAGTTAAGAACCGATTCCAAAGTTTGCGAGCTGATTCACCTGGCTGCTGAATTATGTGACTCAAGTCGTCAGCATCCGGTGGCCGGACATAAGTGCCCTGAAAGTTGGCCTGAAAAGCATCTTCCAAATCTTCCCAAGTTTCGATGGAGTTTCCTGGGAGGTTGTTTAGCCAGTGCCATGTTGGTCCTTTCAGCTTTAGAGGAAGATATTTGATGGCATGAAGGTCATCTCCTCGAGCCATGTGAATGTGGAGAAGAAAATCTTCAATCCAGACGACCGGATCCATTGTTCCATCATACTGTTTGATGTTTACGGGTTTAAACCCTTCTGGAAATTGGTTTTCCATGACCTCATCGGTGAAGCGTAAAGGGTGTGCGACCCCTCTATATCACACAATATCATGGTGGAGATCAGCTGACATCTGAGTTTGGTTCTGAACCCGAGTATAGTAATGGTCGTCACGCCGGGCTTCATAGCCGTTGTCTCGCGCCGGGGTACGGACCCTTGATCCATAGATTGATCTGGTCTGACCAGCATTATTGGCTAGATCACGTTGCAAGTCATATGTGTATCCCGCAGCTGCTGTCTCCCTGCCTCTTCGGCGAGGAGGTGCGGGTTGATGTTTGTCTAGATATGCTGCTTTATCCCGTCCATGTGGTGGTCGGTCTGGTTGGTCTGCCTGATTGTATTTCGACGGTACTGGCTCAAGGGCTTCGTCGTTGAACTATGGCAGCAACTTGCACTTAGGGTAACATTTGACAGGTCGCTCATGACCGTATTCCTCAGTGGCCAGGACCTTAGTCCACCTTTCATTAAGCATATCTTGTTAGTCTTTGAGCTGCTGTTGTTTCTTTTTCAGGCTCCGGGTTGTAGCAATAAGCTATCGCTTGAAGCGTTCTTGTTCGAGGGGTTCCTCTGGGATGATAAAATCTTCATCACCGAGGCTGACCTCCTCTTCGGATTCTCGCATATAGTTGTTGTCCTCTTAATCTTCATGATCAGCGTGTTGAGGACTATATTCACCCTCTTCCCTCTCGTCCTATTCGGATGTGGGCTCGACGGGGTACTAATGACTCACAAGTGTATGGGGTCAATTGTAGCTCTTTTCGATAAGTAAGAGTGTCGACCCCAACGAGGAGCAAAAGGAAATGACAAGTGGTTTTCAGCAAGGTAATGTCTGCAAGTGCTAAATTTGTAAGTAGCAGAGTATTTTGGTAGCAAGATAATTTGAAACGAACAAGTAACAATATAAACAAAAGTGAAGCAAGGTAGCCCAATCCTTTTGAGGCAAAGGACAGGCCAAAATGGTTTCTTATGATAAGCAAAGTGTTCTTGATGGTACACGGGAAATTCATCTAGTCACTTTCGTCATGTTGGTTTGATTTGTGTTCGCTATTTTGATAATTTGATATGTGGGTGGACCGGTGCTTAGGTGTTGTTATTACTTGAACAAACCTCCTACTTCTGATTAACCCTCCTGCAAGCATCTGCAACTATGAGAAAAGTATTAAGAATAAATTCTAACCATAGCATTAGACTCTAGGATCCAATCGGTCCCTTACGGAATAGTGCATAAACTGGGGTTTAAGTTTCTGCCACTCTCGCCACCCACCATCTATTTACTACTCCACAGTGCATTCCCTTAGGCCCAAATATAATGAAGTTTCATAGAGTCAACGTTCACATGACACAACTAAGAGAATGGCAACATACATACCATCAAAATATCAAACACATATCAAGTTCACATGATTACTTGCAACATGATTTCTCACGTGACCTCAAGAACAAAGGTAACTATTCACAAATGATCTTCCACCAAATAAACCATATAGTAATCAACTACAAGATGTAATCGACACTACTAGTCACCCCCTAGCACCAATCTATAGTTTTGGTAACAAGATTGAATACAAGAGATGAACTAGGGTTTGAGATGAGATGGTGCTGGTGAAGATGTTGATGGATATTGCCCTCCCCAAGATGGGAGAGTTGTTGGTGATGATGATGATGATGATTTTCCCCTCCGGGAGGGAAGTTCCCCCGGTAGAATCGCTCCGCCAGAGAGCAAGATTGGTCTTGCCCAAGTTCCGCCTTGAGACAGCGGCGCTTCGTCCTGAATGTCCTCCCTTTATTTTTTCTAGGTCAAAATGACTTATATACCATAAGATGGGCATTGGAGGTGGGCCAAGGAGGGCACAACCCACCAGGGCGCGCCTGGGCTCACTGGTGCGCCCAGGTGGGTTGTGCCCACCTGGTGGGGCCCCTGTGGTAGTTATTTGCTCCAATATTCCTTAAATATTCAAAAAAAACTCACCGTGAAGGCTCAACTTGTTTGGAGTTGTGTAGAATAGGTAGCCTGATGTAGCTTTTTTAGGTCCAGATTTCCAGCTGCCATAATTCTCCTTCTTGGTGTGTACCTTGCAAATTATGAGAGAAAAGGCATTAGAATTACTCCAAAAAGCATTATTATCAATAAAAACATTATAAATAATAGTAAGAAAACATGATGCAAACTGGACGTATGAACTCCCCCAAGCTTAGACCTCCCTTGTCCTCAAGCGAAAACCGAAATCGAAAACATGTCCACATGCTTTGGGAGAGAGGTGTCGACAAAAACAAAAATACTGACATATAAACCATTTTGAACATAGGACTTTTATCATTGAACTTGCATCATATACTTCCCAAGAACAATTAACAGTTCATCACATAATTAAAGTATAAAGAAAAAACTCTATTAAAAACCAACAAACTATGTTCTCAGTCAACTTTGCAACTACAATTCATCATCTTTTTAGGAAGAGTCACGTGTCAGAGCCTTCTAGCAAGTCCACATACTCAACCATCATAAAGTCTTCTATGATTGCTAACACTCACCTCGTACCCATGAGCAAAACATTTCAACCGGACACTTAGAAAGATAGGGGCTCATAGTTCCGCCTCCCAACATACTCACCTCAAGGGTGATGTCAACAATAATAACTCATGCTATCTATATTCAAGTGGACATATGTTCCTAGATCTTTGTTCACCACATGATGCTTGCCAAAAGAGAAAATAAAAGGGAATAGAAGGAAAACTTTGACTATTTGCATAAAAGTAAATACATAAAAGTAAAAGACATGCCCTTCGCAGAGGGAAGCAGAGGTTGCCATTCGCTTATTTGTTTGTATGCTCAATCCCTTAGTGCAAGAGAGCGTCATGTTGTATTGCCCCTTAACATGACAACCTTTATTATGAATTATGTCGCTTTTATTCTTTGTCATCCAAGTTCGTACAACTCTCAATTTTCTCTTACACTAAATGATCTCGCATATTTAGAAGCAATTTTTATTGCCTTTTTGCACCGATGACAACTTACTTGAGGGATCTTGCTCAATCCATGGGTAGGTATGGTGGACACTTGAAAAAGATTTGTGTTTAAGGGTTTTGGATGGACAAGTAGTATCTCTACTTGGTGCGTTTTTGGCTAGCAAAGATAGGGGGCAAGCATCACATGTTAAAGGATCTATGACAATATGACTTCTATGTGAATATAAATATACATAAATCATTAAGTTGTCTTCCTTGTCCGACGTCAACAATTTTGGCATATAATATTTTGATGAGGGCTCACAATCACAAAATATTTCTAGGATAGTATATTTATATGTGAATCTTCTCTTCCTTATTAATTCTTTCATGAGTTGCATCATTGACTAATGCTCTGTTTGTTTTCTCTAATAAAATTTCCTACTTATACTTTTCCTTAAGTGGTGCTATTACCTACCATAGGATTAGTATATAATCTTATTGATTTATTTATTTTATTTTATTTATTTATTTTCTTCCTTTCTTATTTTTTTATTTGCAATAAGAAAGTAAAGAGAGGAAAACTTCAGACTAACTTTATTATAAAACTTGCACACGATTACGAGGACTGATCGCTAGGCAGACTCTCAAATAAGAAAGGATCAAACCTACTTTATTTAATATAAAGCAAAAGGTCAAGCTAAGGTAAGTAAAAGCAAAAAGATAATGGGATGATACGATACCGGGGCACCTTCCCCAAGAATGGTGGAAGCCAAGGGGAGTGCCCATACCCAATACTCTGTTCTCCCTTGGTGGTGAAGAAGCTTCTTCCTCCTCCTCGGCCAACCGTGCTTGTGCTGTCACCGGGGATGGGTTTACAGTAGCTTTCTTGCTTGATAAATCTGACCAGGAATAGCAAGAAAAGGGAACAGAGGATTTCTTCGTGATGCGGAGGTTAGCAAGTTCGGGAAGTATATATAAAATTATTATCTTGCAGGACAAGTAAACAGAAGAAAAACAGGGTCCGGAAGGTGCCCCAGGTGAGCACAACCCACCTAGGCGCGCCAGGCATGCCTAGCGCGCCCTGGTGTATTATGCCCGCCAGGGGACGTCTCCTGGGAGTTTCTTTATTTCCAAAATTCTAAAATATTCCAAAACTAACAAAAAATATTTTTTGGATTTTTCAGAGACCGTTTACTTACCGTATTACATACCTCCTTATTTTCACGATTCTGGAGTCACTACTGGAATCAGCTTCTTTGCCGTCCTCCATGGCAGACGGCAAATGCATAGATCCCGGACGGCAAACTTCTTTGTCGTCCGCCAGCAGACAGAAAACTGCCCGTCTGAACAGGTGCCAGCAAAGGCCTTCTTTGTCGTTCGCTTCCTAGAAACGGACGGCAAAGGATTGTGTCATCCGCCATCTGAGGCCAGCAGACGGCAAAGACAGTGGACGGCAATGGGGTGGCGTTAGAGCCGTTACGGGGTTAACGGCGCTCTTTGCCGTCCACCAGCGGACGGCACTAAGTCCAAGAACTTTGCCGTCTGCTGACGGACGGTAAAGAGCTCAGTTAGGCCAGCACTGGGAAGCTGCCATGTGGCCAGCTATACCGTGTGCCAGCAGACGGCAAAGATTCAAAGGTCTTTGCCGTCTGCTGGCAGACGGCATAGCTGACCAAATAGGCAGCCAGTGTTCCAGTGTCTACAGGTAGGTGTCACGTGTCCTCTTTGCCATCCGCTAGCGGACGGCAAAGAGGCTATATATCCCCTATTTTTATTTATATCCATTTTTTCACTGGAATTCACACACAGATATAAATATATATTTTTTCACGGGCACAACAGACATATGATGTATCCAACACATAGCTCCATCCATGACAACATACATACATAAGAAACACAGTTTCATCCATACATCTTACATTAATATCACAATGTTCATCCAACACATTGTTCCATGCATCCATATAACAAGTTCCACATTATTCTTCGATACAAACGAAAAGTAGAACAGAGAAACAAGCACTCCATCCATGGAAGCTTCCATATAGTGAATTAAATCTGCAAAATGGGAAACAAGAAAGTTAGAAGAAGAAGAAGAAAACTGGAAAAAGAAGAAGAAGAAGAAGAAGAAGAAGGAGGAGAAGAAGACTAGAAGAAGAAGAAGAAGAAGAAGAACTTCTTCTTCTTCTTCTTTACTTCCTATTCCTTATTTTCTTCCTCTTCCTTGATTTTCTTCATCTTATTATGTCATTTGTGGACTAAATAGGCTAAATTATGTCATAAATGGACTAAATAGGCTAAATAAGAAGAAAAATGCCATTTTTTAGCTAACGTAGCAAATTATGCCATTTTTGACCTAACTAAGCTTATTGTGTCATTTTAGAGGACAACAAGCTAAGTATATGACATTTACGAGGTTAGCAAGGTTACGATGCCATTTACGAATAAAAACCAGTAAGAGGAGGAAAAGAAGAAGAAGAAGAAGAAGGAGAAGAAGAAGAAGAAGAAGAAGAAGAACTAGAACTTCTTCTTCTTCTTCTTTTCTTCCTCTTCCTTGATTTTCTTCATCTTATTATGTCATTTGTGGACAAAGTCGGCTAAATTATGTCATAAATGGACTAAATAGGCTAAATAAGAAGAAAAGTGCCATTTTTAGCTAACGTAGCAAATTATGCCATTTTTAACCTAACTAAGCTTACTGTGCCATTTAAGAGGACAACAAGCTAAGTATATGACATTTATGAGGTTAGCAAGGTTATGACGCCATTTACGAATAAAAAAGTAAGAGGAGGAGGAGGAGAAGAAGAAGAAGAAGAAGAAGAAGAAGTTCTTCTTCTTTTCTTCCTATTCCTTCTTTCCTTCCTCTTCCTTGATTTTCTTCATCGTATTATGTCATTTGTGGAGTAAATAGGCTAAATTATGTCATAAATGGACTAAACTGGCTAAATAAGAAGAAAAATACCATTATCACGGAGGTATAGGAATGGTCGGGGCTGCGCCAGTGGCAGACGGAGGTGAAGGACCGGATAGGGTTCTGGCATTGGCAGACGCGGAAGGATTGGTCAATGCTTGTTGGGAGCGAAGCTGAACCAAAGATCATTTCCAATAATGTCTCATTAGCATGATGCAAACTGAAAAGTGAATACTCTTAACTAAGGACCATTCAAATCAAACTCACCGTGGCCGCTGGAGCAATCTGGGGCATCGGCGGAGGGGCCTGCCCGTTTTTCTCGCACATGGTCTACACATTTGGTTCTCACGAGTCAGTCATATTAGTTAGTAATGCGAACATTACATGCATGATTGGGCTAATATGCATGAGAAACGTACGATGAGCTTGTATAGGGCCCGGTGAGATGCCTCATTCTGGTTCCTCTCCTCCTCCAACAGCTTAGCCGTCCTCTCCTCCCTCTCCCTCTCCCTCTCTGCCGCCTCCCTTTTTGCCTCCTCCAAAAGCGCCTGGGTCTTCAAGCTCTCTTTCTCAACCGCTGCCTGCAACACAACACTCCTCGTTAGCATTGTAATCATTGACAGACGCACACACAATGTAATGGAGGAAAGGTCAGAGAGTCCGTACAACTAACCGCCACGCCGAGCTCCGCGGGCTATGCATGAGGCGTTATCTCAGGATCAGAGCTACTCAGGCGCTTCTTGATCTATGGGAGAGTCTTAGGACAACGTATCAGTCCATCACCAATGGCTTGAGAGCCATGGGACCTCTCGCCACCAGATATCATCACCAACTCTGTATCAAAAGGATCCTGGCTCGGGTTAAAGTCCCCCCTTTCCTCGTCTTCCCCTCGTCTCTGTACTTCACAAGCTTGTGGTGGGATGAGATGTTGGTGAAGCTCTCTGGATGATCTAGGTCAGACTCCATGAATGTCTTGGCATTCTTGTACGGGGCCATATGGGCCATGCCATAGAGGTTGAACAGACTTGGCACAGGCTTCTTGTGGTACTGCGCCTCAGAGAGAGGAACAAAATATTAGTTAAGGGCTAAAGCTAGCATGAAGAATGATATTGCTATGTAAATAGGTCATTTTGGAGCTAAGAAAGGTTATTATGTCATTTTTGAGGAAAATAGGCTAAGTTTAGGTCATTTTCGAGGTAACCAAGATTATTATGCCATTTTTGACCAAAGAATGCTAATTATGTCATTATTTAGCTATCCAAGGTAGTTATGCTATTTTTTTAGCTAACTATAACATATTTAGGCATTCTATAGAGCTATCTAAGGTTATTATGTCATTTTAGAGCTAATTATGTCATGAATGAACTAGCTAAGATTAGTTTAGGTCGTTATTGAGCTATAGAAGGTAGTTATGCCATTTTTAACTAACTAAAGCATATTAAGTCATTTTATAGAGCTATCTAAAGGTTATTCTATCATTTTAGAGCTAAATATGTGATAAATGAACTATCCAAGGTAGTTATGCCTTTTTTTTAACTAACTAAAGCATATTAAGTCATTTTATAGAGCTATCTAAAGGTTATTATGTCATTTTAGAGCTAAATATGTCATAAAAGAACTATCCAAGGTAGTTATGCCATTTTTTAACTAACTAAGGCATATTAAGTTATTTTATAGAGCTATCTAAAGGTTATTATGTCATTTTAGAGCTAAATATGTCATAAATGAACTATCCAAGGTAGTTGTGCCTTTTTTAACTAACTAAGCATAATAATGTCATTTTGGAAAGGATAAATGCTAGCATGAAGAATGAAATTGCATGAATCATGTAGCAAACGGTCACGCCCAATATGCGACCCTATCCTAAAGGAACTCGAAGGTCCCACCAAGGATAGAAGTGCATATTGGAGACGCTTTTGCAAGGTGGATATCATTACATCAACATTACATAATAGATGGGGATACATACAAGAGGCATAGAATGCCACGATTACAACATCACCTCATACATAAGAACAACATTCGACTACAGATGAAACACAAACAAAAGATCAAACGGTATCCACCCTGCTAGCCCAGGCTGCCGACCTAGAACCTATCCCCTGATCAAAGAAGAAGTAGAAGAAGAACTCCAAAACAAGCAAACATCGCTCTCGCATCATGATCATCGCATAACCTGTACCTGCAACTGTTGTTGTAGTAATCTGTGAGCCACGAGGACTCAGCAATCCCATTACCATGGGTATCAAGACTAGCAAAGCTTAATGGGAAAGGAAGGGGTAAAGTGGTGAGGTTGCAGCAGCGGATAAGCAAGTATGGTGGCTAACATACGCAAATAAGAGCGAGAAGAGAAGCAAACAGAACGGTCGTGAAGCTAGCAATGATCAAGAGGTGATCCTGAACTCCTACTTACGTCAAACATAACCCAAAACCGTGTTCACTTCCCGGACTCCGCCGAAAAGAGACCATCACGGCTACACACCCGGTTGATGCGTTTTAATTTGAATCTGGTGTCAAGTTATCTACAACCAGACATTAACAAATTCCCATCTGCCACATAACCGTGGGCATGGCTTTCGAAAGATAATACCCTGCAGGTGTGTCCCAACTTAGCCCATGACAAGCTCTCACGGTCAACGAAGGATATTCCTTCTCCCAGGAAGACCCGATCAGTCTCAGAATCTCGGTTTACAAGACATTTCGACAATGGTAAAACAAGACCAACAAAGCCGCCTGATGTGCCGACAATCCCGATAGGAGCTGCACATATCTCGTTCTCAGGGCAACACCGGATAAGTCAAGCTACGAGTAAAACCAGCCCTCAAGTTTCCCCGAGGTGGCCCCGCAGGTTGCTCGGTTCGGACCAACACTTAGAGAAGCACTGGCCCGGGAGGGCTAAAATAAAGATGACCCTCGGGTTGGCCGACCCAAGGGAAGGGTATAGGTGGTGGTGAGGCAAATGGTAAAACCAAGGCTGGGCCTTGCTGGAGGAGTTTTATTCAAAGCGAACTGTCAAGGGGGTCCCATAAATCACCCAACCGTGTAAGGAACTTAAAATCCGGGAACATAACACCGGTATGACGGAAACTAGGGCGGCAAGAGTGGAACAAAACACCAGGCATAAGGCTGAGCCTTCCACCCTTTACCAAGTATATAGATGCATTAATTAAATAAGAGATATTGTGATATCCCAACATAATCCTGTCCACCATGGAGCAACCTTCAACTTCACCTGCAACTAGCAACGCTATAAGAAGGGCTGAGCAAAAGCGGTAACATAGCCAAGCAACGGTTTGCTAGGAAGGGTGAAAAGGTTAGAGGCTGACATGGCAATTTGGGAGGATTGAAGAACAAGTGATAGCTAGCGCAGCAAAGCGATAGAACGAAGCAACTAGCATAGCAATGATAGTAGTGAGATCCAAGGTGACGGTCATCTTGCCTGAAATCCCTCTAGGAAGAAGAACAAGTCCATGAAGAAGAAGAACGGGCGAAGACGAACCAAGCGTAGACAAACGAATCCTCACGATCGCAGCGAAACGGGAACTATTGAGAAGAAGCACACAACATAGTAAACACACCACACATGAACAAGCCATGATGCTCAACCAAGTATGATGCAAGACAAGACTACATGAAGCTACTCATGGCAAGAGATGATGCATACAAGAGCAACACATCAAAGCAAGTTTAAATGAGGCCGGAAACAACATATAACAATTTCGGTAAGTCCTCATATGCAAATTTAGAAATTGGTCCAGAACTGAATAAACCTTATGTTCAAGTTGTTAAACAGCAAATTAATATGCACCAAGATGATCTACACGAGATTCTAGTCAAGTTACATATAAAGTTCAATTAGTTCAGAGCTACGGCCTAGAAGATATGAGCAAAACAAGTTAAACATGGCATTGATACAAAATGCATTCAAACATCAAGCAAACACACTCAAAAACATGGATGCAACGAGGTAATATGAAACTACATGCAATTCTAAGCAAATTTCATATAGAGCACACTCAAAACGGAGCAACGGTTCAACACATACACTCTATACAAGTTTAAAAGACAAGCTGTCCAAAACAGCAACTAGGCATCTAGCAAGCATCAAAACAATATGCTACAGCATCTCAACGTGAAAAAAAGGCATGGGCATGAAGTACAGATGAAGCCCAACAAAACATGAACACTGAGCTATCTCCAGAAAACACTATAACATGCTCAAAAGGTCATGGCAAGATTGCAAATAATAACAGTTTCAGACTTAGCAGAAATAACATCAGTTTGCAATGTTTAGAGCTATCAAACATGTTACAGGAAGCTATCATGGCAAACAAAGGCATGGCATGATAGTACTAAAGAAAAAGAACAAAACTCCTTTGCTGAACTAATTCCAAAGATCAACAGAAAAGATGGTAGCATCCATGCAAACATGGCAAATGATATGACAGATTCAGATATGGTAGGAACAATAATTAGGCATGTTGGTGAGCTTGTACAACTCACCACAGAGCAATACATGGCATGGCAAGGTGACCAACAGCAACCAGGGGCATCGATGGATTGAGCATGACATTTATAACAAAACATCCTTAGTGAACATCTCCAGATTATGCATAGAATGACTAGTAGCAGCAGGTTTACATATCATCATGATATAGCAGATTCAGCCTAGCAAAATAGCAACAGCAAGTACCCTACTTCACGAGCTCGATGCACTCACTACAAGACTCACAAAAATACATGGATTTCACCACTGTAAAGATGACATGATGTAGCTCACAACTCATGTAGATATCAAGCTCATAGGATGCACACACAAAATGCAATGAAAAAGACAAATCACCAAGTTCTGTTAACAGACAGCAGTTAACATCATATAGCACTCTTGCAACGATAATTAGAGCATCAAGATGGACTCAAACAAGCTTGGCACAATGGAACAAAATGGAGAGAACCTCATGCTGGACATTTTGATATATCGCACGCACAAAACAGAGTAGCACACACAAAGTTACAGCAGGTCAAAGCTTGCACCAGAATGTAACTATTTTGGGACTTGGCAGTTTTCAGTAAAAAAAACATGATGAGCGTCAAATAGCCACTAGCGCGCAGGACGGGATCTAGTGGGCGCTCACCTAGCGGGCTTCGGCCCAGGATGGGGATGCAGGCTGGGGAGGCCGGTGGCTGGGCCGGGCCTCCCGATGGGCTGGAGAAGGGACCCACATGGGCGGCGGCCCAAGCGAGCGGGTGCGGAGCCCGTCGTCCTCCTCGTGCACCCGCACAAGCAGGGAGACTGGGGACGGAGGCATGTCCATGGCTGGCCGGCGGAACCAGAGGAACTTGGCGCAGGGACGTCGGGGATGGACGGGACAAAGCGGATCCGTTCCATGGCCATCAGGTCCGGCGAGGAGAGCGCGCCGACGGGCGGGGGTTGACTTGGAGCTCGGCTCCCATGGCACTACTGCAGAGAGAGGAGGAGAGATTAGGGAGAGACGAATGAGGAAGGAGAAGGAGGGAGCAGGGGCGGCGCGACCTGGCGAGATCCAGACCGGGCGGCGGCGGGTCCGGCTGGATCCGGCGGAGCGGCGAGCTCCCGATCCAGATCGGGCATGGGGACGAGGCGCGGGCGAGGCGTGGGGGGCGGGTGCGGGCGCTGCTCATGGGAGCCGGGCCGCGGGGGCCTGGCGGACCGGGGCCACGTGGCGCACCCTGGGTGGCTGCGGACGGCGGTGCGGGATCTGTCCGGCGGGCGCGGACATGTCCGGCGGACGAGAGGAGCAGGGCTAGAGTTAGGGGTAGGGTTTGATCCGGAATTTCGGGGGAGAGGGCATCTATAATAGCTAGAGGGAGCTAGGAGAGTCCAAATGGGGAGCGGTTTTCACCCACACGATCGTGATCGAATGACCGAGAGCATGGAGGGGATTTGGATGGGCTCATGGGCTGTGGTGAAGAGGGGTTGGGCTGCAAAGAGAGAGGGGTTTACGGTTCCCCGGTTAACCGTTGGAGTATCAAACGGACTCCAAATGGCACGAAACTTGACAGGCGGTCTCCCGGTGGTGTACGAAGGCCGCTTGGCAAACCTCGGTCCATTCCGAGAATGTTTAACACCCACTGACAACAAGAGACAAAAGGGGAACGCTGGAGGACATAGGAGTGCCGGATTGCAAAACGGACAACGGGGAAAATGCTCGGATGCAAGTTTTGAAAAACATGCAGATGAAATGCAGACGATGACATGGCAAAATGCAACACGCAAGAAAATGACATGGCAACAATGGCGAACAACTGGGTGACACCTGGCGCGTCGAATCCGGGGCGTTACAACACTCCTCCACTAACAAGAGATCTCGTCCCGAGATCTTAGGACCGAGACGGAAGAGAAAGAGGAAGGGGTGAAGTAAGGACTCAAGAGAAGAAGCAAATAATCAAGAGCACTCGAGAAGAAGAGAGAAACGACGAGAATGACGAGAATCAAAAGCTCACGGAATCAGATAGACTAAGAAACCATTCCGGTTAGAACGAGCTAAGAAATGAATAAGACTGAAAGGATTTAGGCAGCACTCCGGCTGAAACATGGAGGAATAGAACACGAGCTTGAGAGGATGGAATGATACTTGATGAAGACATGACACAAAACCTTCGGAAAGAATTGAAAAAGTTGAATGAAAACAACGGAGAAGAAAATGACAACTTGTGCCACAAATGAAATTGAAAGCATCTTTAGAAGGAAGGTTTGAACGGAGTTGTTGAGAAAATCAACAACGAAAAGAATAAGCTTGTTGTGGTCTTATAGGTAACATCTCAAGATCATAAGGTGGTAACCGGCCACAAATGGAAATGATTGGATAGCTAAGAAGAACGAAGAAATGCAAAACTCCACTTCAAAAGAATACGGAGAATTAATTGCACGTCGAGACGTGAGAAGAAAAGATACTTGAACTCCACCAACAAAATCTTGATGAACTCTTGAAGTATGAACTAAATCATGAAGAAGCACCGTTAAGAACTCCGGTGATAAAAGGATGATGAGATAGAATGAAGGAAGAAAGAATAAGATGAGCCTTGCAATGATTTAGATGGAGGTTCCGACGAAATGGCCGAGGAAATTGAACTCCGGAAAAGAAAAGATGAAAACACTTGGAACTAGAATTTATTCCTCACGAACAAACTTCGAAGAAAGGGATTAATCACTTTGAGGGAATAAGAATAAGATTTATTGTATGCTTATCCTTCATCAAATTAAATTGATGAGAAGCAATGGATTTTGCATATTACTTATTCTTCTTGAAAAGGATTGAGAAGTGACATATTGCAAACTTGAGAAGGTCCTCATGAACCACCGGTAGGATTGGAAAGAACGAATGAATTAATAAGATAATGAATGAAAAGAATCTTGAACGAACCAACGTAAGAATTCGAAAATGGCTGATGAAAGAGAATGAATCACCGGGAAGAATTAGAAGAACAAATATGCTTGAGGGGATTTAGATGCAAAAGAACAAAGAGATCATGAGCTGATTAAAAAACACTTGAACGAAGCACCGGGATAAATAGAGAACGATAACTGGAATGATGGCCTCCGGTGAAAGAAACGGAAAACAACTCCTGACATGCTCCAGATGGGTAAGAAAAGGAATATCTGACAAATGGAATAAAACAAGAGGATAACATGAAGCTAGAACCACGAAACTTCGAGAGAACGGACAAGATTTAGAGAAAAACTCTTCTTCGGTCTTCAAATGATGACGAGAAACACCACCAAATTTACTGAGATACACCGGGAGAATGAAAATCAAAGAGGTTGAGCCAACAATGAAAAGAATTTGAAAGAGATCTTGGAGAAGGCATGTGACTGATGGGATCCATTCTTACATCACACTCTGAAAAGAATTTGAGAATAGCTCTGGGAAATTAGAAGAGTCAGGTAAGATCCTGGGAAAATACCTGTGGGTTAGGGCCCACTCAAAAGAAAACACCGTTGAACAATTTTAAAGAGAGGTTGCACCGGTTGAATTAAATGGCTTGAATGAGATAACAACCTCGAAATATCTTGAACGGATTGAGAATGGAAACACAAGTCTTGTGAGATATCTTCAGCACTCCAGAACAATTGAATAGGAAGAAGTGAATGATTAAGAGGTGCATCGGCATGAGAAAGCATTAGAAACGAGGAAAGGAATATGATGAATATTGAAAGCTTGAATTGGATCCACCAGAGAAGAAACAACAATGAAGGATGATGAACTTGAAACTGTTGAGCATCTTCATGGGAAATCACCGGATAAGAACATTGAAAGAAAAGAATGAAGAGACTTCCCACAAATAAAAGGATACATGATTAAGAAATCTGAGTCCTTGAAGAAAAAGGGTGGGAGGGCGGGAAAAAAACAAAGGCAACTTGGACGGGGGAACCAACGAATAACTTGAAGAGAAAACACCGGTTGAAAGAAAGCAAAGGCTTCACACGAGTAGGATGGACACTCGATTACGGACTCCGGCTCCAAGGAGAAAAAGGGTGGGTGGGTGGGAAAAAGAAAACAACTAAGGATTGAACTTGGCAAAGATGAAGAGGCTCGAGTCAACTTGATGAGAAATGCACCGGATGCAAAGAGCTGGGGAACAACGATCGGAAAACCAACTACGTGATCCTAAAGAAAGTTTGAAAGGGAAGAGGAGTAATTCAAAACACCTACGTCAAGATTCCTCACCAGAGCGACGGAGAGGCTGAGGAGTAAAAGGAAATCCTACTCTCCGATATAACTAAACTCCGAAAACAGTTTTCTTCTAGACTCAACAGCGGCCAAACTACTCGATCAAACAAGGGGGCTCCTAAGGTCGGTAGAGGCTTTGATACCAACTTGTCACGCCCAATATGCGACCCTATCCTAAAGGAACTCGAAGGTCCCACCAAGGATAGAAGCGCATATTGGAGACGCTTTTGCAAGGTGGATATCATTACATCAACATTACATAATAGATGGGGATACATACAAGAGGCATAGAATGCCACACGATTACAACATCACCTGATACATAAGAACAACATACGACTACGGATGAAACACAGACAGAAGATCAAACGGTATCCATCCAGCTAGCCCAGGCAGCCGACCTGGAACCTATCCCCTGATCGAAGAAGAAGCAGAAGAAGAACTCCAAAACAAGCAAACATCGCTCTCGCGTCATGATCATCGCATAACCTGTACCTGCAACTGTTGTTGTAGTAATCTGTGAGCCACGAGGACTCAGCAATCCCATTACCATGGGTATCAAGACTAGCAAAGCTTAATGGGAAAGGAAGGGGTAAAGTGGTGAGGTTGCAGCAGCGGCTGAGCAAGTATGGTGGCTAACATACGAAAATAAGAGCGAGAAGAGAAGCAAACGGAATGGTCATGAAGCTAGCAATGATCAAGAGGTGATCCTGAACTCCTACTTACATCAAACATAACCCAAAACCATGTTCACTTCCCAGACTCTGCCGAAAAGAGACCATCACGGCTACGCACGCGGTTGATGCGTTTCAATTCGAATCTGGTGTCAAGTTATCTACAACCGGACATTAACAAATTCCCATCTGCCACATAACCACAGGCACAGCTTTCGAAAGATAATACCCTGCAGGGGTGTCCCAACTTAGCCCATGACAAGCTCTCACGGTCAATGAAGGATATTCCTTCTCCCAGGAAGACTCGATCAGTCTCGGAATCCCAGTTTACAAGACATTTAGACAATGGTAAAACAAGACCAGCAAAGCCGCCCGATGTGCCGATAATCCCGATAGGAGCTGCACATATCTCGTTCTCAGGGCAACACCGGATAAGTTAAGCTACGAGTAAAACCAGCCCTCAAGTTTCCCCAAGGTGGCCCCGCAGGTTGCTCGGTTCGGACCAGCACTTAGAGAAGCACTGGCCCGGGGGGGCTAAAATAAAGATGACCCTCGGGTTGGCCGACCCAAGGGAAGGGTATAGGTGGTGGTGAGGCAAATGGTAAAACCAAGGTTGGGCCTTGCTGGAGGAGTTTTATTCAAAGCGAACTATCAAGGGGGTCCCATAAATCACACAACCGCGTAAGGAACATAAAATCCGGGAACATAACACCAGTATGACAGAAACTAGGGCGGCAAGAGTGGAACAAAACACCAGGCATATGGCCGAGCCCTCCACCCTTTACCAAGTATATAGATGCATTAATTAAATAAGAGATATTGTGATATCCCAACATAATCCTGTCCACCATGGAGCAACCTTCAACTTCACCTGCAACTATCAACGCTATAAGAGGGGCTGGGCAAAAGCGGTAACTTAGCCAAGCAACGGTTTGCTAGGAAGGGTGAAAAGGTTAGAGGCTGACATGGCAATTTGGGAGGATTGAAGAACAAGTGATAGGTAGCGCAGCAAAGTGATAGAACGAAGCAACTAGCATAGCAATGATAGTAGTGAAATCCAAGGTGACGGTCATCTTGCCTGAAATCCCACTAGGAAGAAGAACAGGTCCATGAAGAAGATGAACGGGTGAAGACGAACCAAGCGTAGACAAACAAATCCTCACGATCGCAACGAAATGGGAACTATCGAGAAGAAGCACACAACATAGTAAACACACCACACAAGAACAAGGCATGATGCTCAACCAAGTATGATGCAAGACAAGACTACATGAAGCTACTCATGGCAAGAGATGATGCATACAAGAGCAACACATCAAAGCAAGTTTAAATGAGGCCGGAAACAACATATAACAATTCCGGCAAGTCCTCATATGCAAATTTACAAATTGGTCCAGAACTGAATAAACCTTATGTTCAAGTTGTTAAACAGCAAGTTAAGATGCACCAAGATGACCTACACGAGATTCTAGTCAAGTTACGTATAAAGTTCAATTAGTTCGGAGCTACGGCCTACAAGATATGAGCAAAACAAGTTAAACATGGCATTGATGCAAAATGCATTCAAACTTAAAGCAAACACACTCAAAAACATGGATGCAACGAGGTAATATGAAACTACATGCAATTCTAAGCAAGTTTCATATAGAGCACACTCAAAACGGAGCAACGGTTCAACACATACACTCTATACAAGTTTAAAAGATAAGTTGTCCAAAACAGCAACTAGGCATCTAGCAAGCATCAAAACAATATGCTACAGCATCTCAACATGAAACAAAAGGCATGGGCATGAATTATAGATGAAGCCCAACAAAACATGAACACTGAGCTATCTCCAGAAAACACTATAACATGCTCAAAAGGTCATGGCAAGATTGCAAATAATAATAGTTTCAGACTTAGCAGAAATAACATCTGGTTGCAATGTTTAGAGCTATCAAACAACATGTTACAAGAAGCTATCCTGGCAAACAAAGGCATGGCATGATAGTACTAAAGAAAAAGAACAAAACTCCTTTACTGAACTAATTCCAAAGATCAACAGAAAAGATGGTAGCATCCATGCAAACATGGCAAATGATATGACAGATTCAGACATGGCAGGAACAACAATAAGTAGGCATGTTGGTGAGACTGTACAACTCACCACAGAGTAATACATGGCATGACAAGGTGACCAAAAATAAGAAGACACATTTATGAAGCTAATCATGGCAATATCATGGTCATAGGGTGCATGGATCACTAGCAAAACTCATGGCAAAACTGAACTTAATGTTAACAGGCTGACAACAACATTATTTAGCAATTTGAGAGCAAGATTACAATAAGCTACAACAGGCTATAAATGCAACCAGGTGCATAGATGGATAGAGAATGACATGTGTAACAAAACATACTTAGTTAACATCTCCAGATTATGCATAGAATGACTAGTAGCAGCAGGTTTACATAGCATCATGATAAAGCAGATTCAGCCTAGCAAAACAGCAACAGCAAGTACTCTACTTCATGAGCTCGATGCACTCACTACAAGACACACAAAAATACATGGATTGCACCACTGTAAAGATGACATGATGTAGCTCAAAACTCATGTAGACATCAAGCTCATAGGATGCACACACAAAATGCAATGAAAAAGACAAATCACCAAGTTCTGTTAACAGAAAGCAGTTAACATCATATAGCACTCTTGCAACGATAATTAGAGCCTCAGGATCAACTCAAACAAGCATGGCACAATAGATCAAAATGAAGAGCACTTCATGCTGAACATTTAGATATATCGCACGCACGAAACGGAGTAGCACACACAAAGTTACAACAGGTAAAAGGTAGCACCAGAATGTAACTATTTTGGGACTTGGCAGTTTTCAGTAAAAAAACAGGATGAGCGTCAAATAGCAACTAGCGTGCAGGGCGGGATCTAGTGGGCGCTCACCTAGCGGGCTTTGGCCCAGGATGTGGATGCAGGCTGTGGAGGCCGGTGGCTGGGCCAGGCCTCCCGCTGGGCTGGAGAAGGGACCCATACGGGCGGCGGCCCAAGCGAGCGGGCGCGGAGCCCGTCGTCCTCCTCGTGCACCCGCACGAGCAGGGAGGCCGGCGACGGAGGCATGGCCATGGCTGGCCGGCGGAACCAGAGGAACTTGGCGCAGGGACATCTAGGATGGACGGGACGAGGCGGGTCCGTTCCATGGCCATCGGGTCCGGCGAGGAGAGCGCGCCGGCGGGCGGGGGTTGACTTGGAGCTCGGCTCCCATGGCACTGCTACAGAGAGAGGAGGAGAGATTTGGGATAGACGAAGGAGGAAGGAGAAGGAGGGAGCAGGGGTGGCGCGAACTGGCGAGATCCAGACCGGGCGGCGGCGGGTCCGGCTGGATCCGGCGGAGCGGCGAACTCCCGATCCAGATCGGGCGTGGGGACGAGGCGCGGCCGAGGCGCGGGGGCGGGTGCGGGCGCGGCTCGCGGGAGCCGGGCCGCGGAGGCCGGCGGCGGGCCGCGGGTGGCGCGCGGTGGCCGGGGCCACATGGCGCGCCCTGGGTGGCTGCGGACGGTGGCGCGGGATCTGTCCGGTGGGCGCGGACATGTCCGGTGGACGAGAGGAGCGGGGCTAGAGTTAGGGGTAGGGTTTGATCCGGAATTTCGGGGGAGAGGGCATCTATATATAGCTAGAGGGAGCTAGGAGAGTTCAAATGGGGAGTAGTTTTCGCCCACACGATCGTGATCGAACGACCGAGAGCATGGAGGGGGTTTGGATGGGCTCATGGGCTGTGGTGAAGAGGGGCTGGGCCGCAAAGAGAGAGGGGTTTATGGTTCCCCGGTTAACCGTTGGAGTATCAAACGGACTCCAAATGGCACGAAACTTGACAGGCGGTCTCCCGGTGGTGTACAAAGGCCGCTTGGCAAACCTCGGTCCATTCCGAGAATGTTTAACACCCACTCACAACAAGAGACAAAAGGGGAACGCTGGAGGACATAGGAGTGCCGGATTGCAAAACGGACAATGGGGAAAATGCTCGGATGCAAGTTTTGAAAAACATGCAGATGAAATGCAGATGATGACATGACAAAATGCAACACGCAAGAAAATGACATGGCAACAACGGAGAACAACTGGATGACACCTAGCGCATCGAATCCGGGGCATTACACAAACCACATACCTAGTTATCCCCGTACTCAAACAGATTGGAGCTCCCTTGATGGTGTGGCACACCTTCCATTTGGTCGCGCTTATCCTTGGCCCTTTGGTGTTCGCGCTACAATTGACCACGCATCCACCAACGCCTCCCAACAGTCCATCTTATCCACACACCATCTCGGGGGCACATAAGTGAGTCAAGAGAAATTTCAGCGCTACGAATCAAATCAAGAAAACTAAGTTCAAGGCCTTAAGAATAGGTATAATTACCACCAAGTACTTCTTCCTACTCAGAAACTTGCCGCGACAGTTCTTCTTGGCCCTCCTAATACCCTTCGAGGCGTAGTAGTCTCGAATGGCCTACTCCCGAGCCTCGTGCCGTAAGTTCTGAAGTGGGTGCTTGCACTCGGCTTTTACAACCATAGCCGCAACCTCCTGTTCTCCCTCTGAAACCCTGTAGAAGGTTTGCAATCAAAGAAGACAACAATGATTAGTACAATCACTAGCTAGGTAGTGTTTATTTTTAATCTGTAAAGGAGAAATTACCCAAAACCGACAGAACACAATGTCGGCCACCCTCTCGCACGCGACACTGGCGACCATCTCCCCCGGAGGGGACGGGGCAACAAAGTACAACTCCCAGCTTAGTGCTAGTTGTGGAACCTGACCCTCACCGGGCATCATGACCCACCCAGGGAAGTGCTGCCGGTAAAGTGTGCCAAGGACCTGGTTGGGCCTGCGGACACCATGGTCACGGGGGTATACCCAGCCCCTGCAGGATGACAAGGCCAACGCATTAGATATTATGAAGGCAAAAGGTTAAAAAATAGTAAATGCACTTACTTCAACCCTTTAGGCGCAATCAACCACCTCTGGTCGGGGGTCGTCGGCACGGGCGGGAGCTTTGTACAACCATGCTTGTAGGCCTTCTTGCCCTTCTCAACCAGCCCCTCGTCGTTGTAGCTATCATCTGAAAAGGTGTCCTCGCTACCATCCTCCGGGCCACTAGCCTTCGGAGTCTCATGGGAAGAAGACGGCGGGACCGGAGTCTCATGGGAAGAATACGGCGGGACCGGAGTCTTCTGGGACGAAGACTGAGGGAGTCCTGGATAAGGGGGTATCCGGATAGCCGGACTATATTCATCGTCCGGACTATAGAAGCGTCAAGATACAAGACTCAAGACTTTGGCTCGTGTGCTGATGGGACTCTCCTTTGCGTGGTAGACAAGCTTGGCGATCCGGATATTATGTTTCCTTCCTTGTAACCGACTCCATGTAAACCCTAGCTCTCCAGTGTCTATATAAACTGGAGAGCACGGTCCTTAGAAGGCCGATCACATTTACAATCATACCATCATAGGCTAGCTCTTAGGGTTTAGCCTCTACGATCTCGTGGTAGATCTACTCTTGTATTCCACATATCTTCAATATTAATCAAGCAGGAAGTAGGGTTTTACCTCCATCGAGAGGGCCCGAACCTGGGTAAACATTGTGTCCCTTGCTTCCTGTTACCATCAGCCTAAGACGCACAGATCGGGACCCCCTACCCAAGATCCGTCGGCTTTGACACCAACATTGGTGCTTTCATTGAGAGTTCCTCTATGTCGTAGCTTCGAGGCTTGATGGCGTCTTCAATCGTCAACAACACGGTCCAGGGTGAGACTTTTCTCCGCAAACAGATCTTTGTGTTCGGCGGCTTCGCACTGCGGGCCAATTCGCTTGACCAGTTGGAGCAGATCAACAGCTTCGCCCCTGGCCACCAGATCAGTTTCGGAAACTTGAACTACACGGCAGATATCCGCAGAGACTTGATCTTCGATAGGTTCGGCTCTGCGCGAGGAGCGCCGGACAGCCACAACGAGCACGGCCTAGACCTGCTGTCCGACAGTGCCGGGGGCATCATCCTCGAAGCAGCCCCGGACCTAAATCTAGGGCAGGTTGTGTTGCCTATGGATGGAGGGCTGGACCCCGCCCCGCAGGCTGCACACTTATCGGCGGTGGAGCCGAACACGGGTCTCACCTCTGCGGAGGCATGTAACCCTGGGCCCCGGACTCATATTCGGCTGTTGATCCTGGTCCGCTCACTCTCAAGCCAGCCGATCCAGGCTGGGCTCCGGTAATGGAGTTTACCGCTGCGGACATCTTTCAGCACTCGCCCTTTGGCGACATATTGAGCTCATTGAAGTCTCTCTCTTTGTCAGGAGGCTCTGGGCCGAACTATGTCCGGCCTGAGTGGGAAGCAGGCGACGAAGGAATTCGCTACCCACCCACCACCCACTTTGTCGCCATGATCGATGATTTAACCGACGTACTCGACTTTGACTTCGAAGACATCGACGGTATGGACGATTATGCAGGAGACATACAGGAGCCACCGCTCACAGGGCAGTGGACAGCCACCTCTTCATATGATATATATATATATATGGTGGACACTCCGAAAGAAAACAATGGCAATGAGGCAACAGGGGATAACCCCTTGAAGAAAAAAGCAAAGCATGGGTGTCGAGAGCGCCGCTCCAAGCCCCGCCAAGGCAATACCGGCACCGGAGACGGTAATAATCCGGACGGTGCCGACGACGAATACAACCCCGAACAGCCCACTTTCGAGCAGGTCGAACAAGAAGACGGGCATGACAGCCCAGATGAACAGGCGACGGACGGGTATCCGGAGGAGGACAACTACATGCCCCTCTTCGAAGACGAGATTAGCCTCGGCGACGATGAGTTCGGTGTACCCGAAGACCCCACAGAGCAGGAGCGCTTCAAGCGCCAGCTTATTGCCACTGCGAGAAGCCTGAAGAAGAAGCAGCAGCAGCTCCAAGCTGATCAAGATCTACTCGCAGACAGATGGACAGAAGTCCTGGCAGCCGAGGAATATGGACTCGAGCACCCCATGGCTGACCGACCACCTCAAGGTCGGGACAAAACGACATATCAGCCGAAATACCAGCCTGTACCCTGCGCCGGTTTACTACGGCCCGAGGCAATACTCAGGACTTGCGCGATAAACTGGATAACACAGCAAGACAACCAAGATCGATCTACGGATCACGGGGGCGCGCCAAAGCACATGACGATGACCGTCATACCGGATACACTAACAGCAAATCCAGCCGGGCCGAATACAACCAGTCAGACGCAGCCGTACTACACCGTGACATAGCCCGACACAGAGGCGCCGCACACCCCCTCTGCTTCACTGATGAAGTGATGGATCATGAATTCCTAGAAGGGTTTAAACCCGTAAATATGGAATCATACGATGGCACCACAGACCCCGCGGTATGGATCGAAGATTTTCTTCTCCACATTCACATGGCCCGCGGAGATGATCTACATGCCATCAAGTATCTTCCCCTTAAGCTCAAAGGACCTGCCCGGCACTGGCTAAACAGCCTCCCCGCAAATTCCATTGGCAGTTGGGAAAATCTAGAAGACGCATTTCTTGACAACTCCAGGGCACATATGTGCGACCTCCGGATGCCGATGACTTGAGCCACATTACTCAACAACCCGGAGAATCAGCCAGGAAATTCTGGACTCGGTTCCCAACTAAAAAGAACCAAATAGTCGATTGTCCGGACGCTGAAGCCCTGGCGGCTTTCAAGCATAATATCCGTGACGAGTGGCTTGCCAGACACCTCGGCCAGGAGAAACCCAAGTCCATGGAAGCTCTTACGACACTAATGACAAGCTTTTGCGCGGGCGAGGACAGTTGGTTGGCTCGCAATAGCACTACGCCACACTCTGGAACTTCAGATGTCCGGGACAGTAATGGCAAGCCACGGCGCAATAGACACAAGCGACGGAACAATGGCGACAAAACCGAGGATACGGCGGTCAATGCCGGATTCAGCGGATCTAAATCCGGTCAGCGGAAGAAGCCATTCAAGCGTAACAATCAAGGACCGTCTAGTCTGGACTATATACTGGAGCGCTCGTGCCAAATTCATGGCACCCCGGACAAACCAGCCAACCACACCAACAGAGACTGCTGGGTATTCAAACAGGCCGGCAAAATAAATGCCGAAAACAAGGACAAGGGGCTGCACAGTGACGATGACGATGAGCACCAGCGTCCGAACACGGGGGGGCAAAAGAATTTTTTTCCCCAGGTGAAAACGGTCAACATGATCTACGCCACCCACATCCCCAAGCGGGAACGGAAGCGAGCACTACGGGACTTATATGCGATGGAGCCAGTCGTCCCCAAATTCAACCCATGGTCAGCTTGTCCGATCACCTTTGATCATAGGGATCATCCTACCAGCATCCGTCACGGCGGCTCAGCCACATTGGTTTTAGACCCAATTATAGACGGATTTCACCTCACAAGAGTCCTTATGGACAGAGGCAGCAGCCTGAACCTGCTTTATCAGGACACAGTGTGCAAAATGGGCATCGATCCTTAAAGGATTAAGCCCACAAAAACTACCTTTAAGGGTGTCATTCCTGGAGTAGAGGCCCACTGTACGGGCTCTATAACATTGGAAGTGGTCTTCGGATCTCCAGATAACTTCTGAAGCGAAGAGTTAATCTTCGATATCGTACATTTCCGCAGTGGTTACCATGCACTGCTCGGGCGAACCGCATTTGCTAGATTCAATGCAGTACCACACTATGCATACCTCAAGCTCAAGATGCCAGGCCCGCGCGGGGTCATAATAGTCAACGGGAATATGGACCACTCTCTTTGTACAGAGGAACACACTGCGGCCCTTGCGGCCGAAGTACAATGCGGCCTCCTCAGGCAAACCACCAATCCGGCAACGACAACCTCAAACTCCGTCAAGCAAGGAAGGAACACCCCGCAACAGGATCAGCAGGCACGTCAAGAGCATGACTAGCAGTCCGGTCTCCGCCCAAGTCCCACCCAAGCAGCATTCGTGCCACGCGTACACAATTACGCACTCAAGATACCATGGGCACAGGCGGAGGCGTAGCAGTGGCTCAGGCAACAGTACGGTATTGCTTTGTAACCTTTCCTTTTACCCTTAAGGACATCGCTTTAGTGCAACTTCTCCAGAAGAGTCGGATTGTCGGACTTACAAAGGAGAGGAAACCCAGGAGGTAACAGGCTTCAGGCACACCAGGAAACACCCAGGTGGAATCTATTCATGATCGTTGTTCCTGCTTTATCTATATGTACGTAGCCTGCTCCTGGATAGGATATGTCAAATAATCCTATTTATCTCCGCGTAATGCATTCATTGTAAACATACGCTTAAACGTATTATTTATCAATGGGAGACATTATACAGTGCCAGCTTATTATTATTTTTTATCTATTTTTTGCATTTATTATAAATGTTTATTTGATTTTGCATCCGTACACTTTGGTACGTTGAGTTTGCCAGGGGCTTCTTATAGCGCCCCATAATATGGCAAGACAAGTCCGAAAACTTTCAACAGTGTGGCACCCCAAACTTATAGCATTATATGCATCAGCTCCGAATCATGTCTTGGGTTATAGTTGGGATAGCCCGGCTCCCTTGTTTTGGTGCCTTACATTCCATTAATTCGGCTAAGGTAGCGCAGGGAGAACTACTGCGATTGTGCCCTGGCTTTTCCGGACGAGCACCTCAGTAGAGAAAGCACAAAACTGTCCGGCATGATGTGGCAAGAGTTGGTCGCTGTTCGAGAGGTCTTAAAATCCTTAAAGATTTTCCCGCTTTAGGCAATAATTCGGCTTTGTCCGATATAGGCGTGTATAGCGCCCCAATTCAGCCTTCCGAATTCTAGGGCCTTCGCCAAAATTTAAAATCATAGACTTCTATGGCTAAGTGAAGGTTATAAAGCCGTATAGTCCGATTGCCTGGTTCGCTGCGCTGGACACCTCCTTAAGGGACCAAACATTTGGACAAAGAGTGTCTGGGTTTTCCACGAACACCCCAGTACTAGTTACACGGGGGCGGAAGCCGACGACTGGCCTACTTTCGGAATTTGATAAATAGTCGCACAGAAGGTAATATTTTAAATCACAAAAGTGCTACATAGCGCAAGTAACTTCGTCTTTAAATTACAAACATGACAGAAGTGAATTCATTCAAAAATTATGTCTTTGGTACATTCATCGGCCACGAGGCAAGCACCCTTCATAACGTCATCATAATACTTCTCGGGGACGCGATGCGGCTTTCCCTCTGGCGGCCCGTCCTTCACCAGCTTCTCCGCATCCAGCTTGCCCCAATGCACCTTGGCGTGGGCAAGGGCCCGGCGGGCACCCTCAATACAAATGGATCGCTTGATGCTTCCAGTCGCGGACAGGAATCCACCATCCACTTGATCAGGCCGAAGTAGCTGGTGGGCAGAAGCTCACCAGGCCATAGCCGGACTATGAGATCTTTCATAGCCACTTCGGCCGCCTTGTGGAGTTCGACTAACTGCTTCAGTTGTTCACTCAGAGGCGTTGCATGTTCGGGCCCAGCGTACTGGGACCAGAACAACTTCTCTGTTGACCTCCCCTCCTGGGCACGGTAGAACTCCGCGGCATCTGATACGCTGCGTGGCAGGTCTGCGAACGCCCCTGGAGAGCTCCGGATTCTAGTAAGTAAAAGAAACGCCTCCTCCACATGTTTGCTTTGCATAAAACATTTCTTACCCACCGCTATTTTCTTGGCCTCCTGGATCTCTTGCTGAGCCCTCTCGGCTTCGGCCTTGGCATCATTCGTATTTGTAAGGGCCTTAGCAAGCTCAGCCTCTTTTGCTTTAAGCTCCCGCTCTGCAGACTCGAGCTTCTTGCCGAGCTCCCAGAGCTCTTCTTGTACCTCGCCCACTCGAGCCTCTTGCTTTTCGCGCTCCTTGAGTTCCAAGGCCGCTTTGTGTTCGGCCTCGGACAGCGCCTTCTTGAGAGATGCCACTTCGGTGGTGGCCTCTGTTACCATATCACGACGTCTCGTCGTTAGCATAATCAAATTTTCTTTGCTATTTATTATAGAGAGAGGGGAATCATTTACCTTTGCTCTCCTCGAGCTGCCTCCTCGCAAGGCCGAGCTCTCCCTGTGCCCACTCTAAATCATGCGTTAGGCCGGCGATTTCGGTCGGGCGAGCAGCAGCGGCCAGCAGCACATCATGTTTATTTACATTCAAAATTATTGTCAGACTCCTGCGGATTATAATTTACCCTCCGTTTGGTTTTTCTTTCCGAACACCAAACAGAGTATCAGGGGCTACTACCTATCGGGTGGTAACTTCACATATTTTTACTGCTTACCTCAAAGCCTGTCAGAAGGCTGGTGCAGGCTTCGGTTAGTCCGCTCTTGGCGGACGAAACCTTCTGAATCACCGCACTCATGAGATTACGGTGCTCTTCACCTAGGAAAGCGTCGCAAAGCGCTTCCAGCAGACAATCCGGTGCCTGGGGCGCAACGGAAGTCCTTGATACAGACGGCCCTCCCTCCATAACGAGGGGCTGCCCTCTTAAGTCTGGAACCACTGAAGACTCCGGAACAGTGTTCGGCTGAGAGCCCGGCTTACCGTGGCTCTCATCAACACGATCCGCGGCGACCTTGAACCCCGCGAGTCCGACGTCTGGGACGCCGCCTTGAGGCGCCTCCAGGGCCACCTCCACCATCATCGGGAGCCTTCGGGACAACACCTCTGTGTCGTCCACAGGTCGAGGAGATGTGGCCGTCGGGAGTGAGTTCATTGCGGACTCACTCAAGGACCCGTCCGAAGACGACACTTTGGGATGGACCCTGGCCAGACTTCATACAAGTTCGGCATTATAAACAATACTATGAAGCCAAATTATGATTGAGTGCAGACACTTACGATCGCACAAGGGGCTTCTTCCTGGGCATCCACCCTTCCTCGCTATCGGCGGCGGTGGTGGTGGAGTAGTCCGGAAGGGATACCTTTCCCTTCTTGGACGTCCCAGTCTCTCCCACCGGGGCGGCCTTCCTCTTCTTCCCTCTCCCAGTGCGGGGAGGTGGTGTTTCTCCTTGTTCCTCCTCGCCTCTGTGGGAGGAATCTGCCTCGTCGTCATCAGACGACAAGGGTACGACGGCCTTACGCCGGGGGCCTCTCCTTGCCCCTGCTTCACCGTCTCCGGCCCCCCATCCTTTCTGGATGGGGCGGCCTCCTCCTCTTCTTCTTCTTCTTCCCCTTCAGGGGAGGAATGCGCCTCGTCGTCTTCGGACGAGGCTTGCGCAACCTTATTTCGGAGGCCCTTTCGGGTCCCCGGGGCCTTCTTATCGGCCTTCTTCTCCGGCCCCTTATAGGGTGTCGGGACCAGCATCTTCGTCAGAAGATCATTGGCTGGGCTTTCTGGCAATGGAGCCAGACTGTCAATCCGCTCCGCTATCTCCACATACTCCTAAAACGAATATACACAATCACTTAGGAATTTTCCATAAATACATTGGGAAGAACCGGACCCAGTGGTGGCCTGAGAACTCACCTGGGTGGGGTTCCATGCGGCATGGAGCCCGCGGTCCTTGGTTATAAGAGGAGGTACTTCGGAGGCCTTGAATAGCGCCTTCCACGCGTCCTTGTGCTTCATGTCGTAGAGCCTCTAAAGCGTCTGGTGTTCGGCCGGGTCGAACTCCCACAGATTGAATGCCCGCCTTTGGCACGGCAGAATCCAGCGAATGAGCATGACTTGGATCACGTTGACAAGATTGATGTTCTTGTCCTTCATGCCCTTGATGTAGTTGATGAGTCCGGTCAGCTCTGCAGATTCTCCCCATAGCAGGCCCTTCTATTCCCAGGAGGTGAGCTGCATAGGGGTTCCAGATCGGAACTCGGGGGTCGTCGCCCAGTTGGCGTCGCGCAGCTCGGTGATGTAGAACCACCCTGATTGCCAGCCCTTCACGGTTTCCGCAAAGGAGCCTTCAGGCCAGGTGACATTAGGCATTTTGCCCACCATGGCTCCTCCGCACTCTGCTTGTTGGCCACTCACGATCTTCGGCTTCACGCAGAAGATTTGCAGCCACAAGCCGAAATGAGGCTTGATGCGGAGGAAAGCCTCGCATACGACAATGAACGTCGAGATGTTGAGGACGAAGTTCGGAGCTAGATCATGAAAGTCTAGCCCGTAGTAGAACATGAGCCCGCGGACGAAGGGGTGGAGTGGAAACCCCAGTCCACGGATGAAGTGGGCCAGGAATACGACCCTCTCGTGGGGTCCGGGAGTTGGAATGACCTGCCCCTTGTCTGGTAGCTGGTGTGCTATATCTGCGGCCAAGTATCCGGCCGCCCGGAGATTCGTGGTCTTCTTCTCCGTCATGGTGGAAGCCACCCACTTGCCTCCTGCTCTGAACATGACTAACTGTGCGGAGAAAACCTGGGCTAGGGCGCTGGAGCTCGAGGGGGCAAGAGTATGCGAGGGAGGAAGAAGGCGTGGGTAAGAATGGGGAACTCTTATCCCTTTATAGAGGCGACGAAAGCGGTGCGCCTCCCCACTAGCCCGTTGAGAATCGCTTACTTCCCAAGCACCACGATTGATGGCACGGGGGGATTACCGATACCCGTATTGATGAGAATCCCGTGATAAGGGGACATGATCTCTGCTTTGACAAGACGTGTCAGGGAAACCGCCTCGCAATACGCGATGCGGCTGGTTGTGAAAAACGGTGTGAATAATGACCTAGCCCTAGTGGCATGTCACGTCATCTAAAAATTGTCAGCTGAAGTATCATTTTCTCTACGGTGGTATGTGAGGATCATTTTGCAGATCCGAACACGGCCTACGTGTTCGATAATAACCTTAGAGTATTCGAAGGAGGAACCCGCCTTGCAATGTCGAAGACAAGACTGTGCACCGGACTCATCGTCATTGAAGCCTGGTTCAGGGGCTACTGAGGGAGTCCTGGATAAGGGGGTATCCGGACAGCCGGACTATATTCATCGTCTGGACTATAGAAGCGTCAATATACAAGACTCAAGACTTAGGCTCGTGTCCGGATGGGACTCTCCTTTGCGTGGTAGACAAGCTTGGCGATCCGGATATTATGTTTCCTTCCTTGTAACCGACTCCATGTAAACCCTAGCTCTCCGGTGTCTATATAAACCGGAGAGCACGGTCCTTAGAAGGCCGATCACATTTACAATCATACCATCATAGGCTAGCTCTTAGGGTTTAGCCTCTACGATCTCGTGGTAGATCTACTCTTGTATTCCACATATCTTCAATATTAGTCAAGCAGGAAGTAGGGTTTTACCTCCATCGAGAGGGCCCGAACCTGGGTAAACATTGTGTCCCTTGCTTCCTGTTACCATTAGCCTAAGACGCACAGATCGGGACCCCCTACCCGAGATCCACCAGTTTTGACACCGACAAAGACCCCGTGACCGAAGTATTCTGGGATGAAGACTCTGGGACCGGACTCACGTGAAGCGAAGGATCAGCGACCCGAGTCTGGTGGGGCGAAGGATCAGCGACCGGAGGCTCATGGACCAGAGTCCAAGATGGGTCCACATCAGACAGAGCAGTCCTGTGGTCGGGTGAATCAGCTGAGGGTGGCGGCGAGGAAGGCGTAGCAGCCTTCCTACCTCTCCCGCTCCCACGTCTACCTCTACCAGCCTTCTTCGTCCTCCCCGACCTCTCCTAGCCAAATAATAAGCACCTGCCGCAGTTGTCTACATACTGTCTAGCAGCGCTCTCCGGAGGGGCTAGGGTGGAATATTGGAACCACCCCTCCCAGTAGCGCTCGCAGGAGGCTTGGGGTGCTCTGGACCCTTGCCCACCATCCTGTCAACACCTGCAATGACAAAAAGTAAACGAAATTAGTACAACATAAAAAAACTGGATACCTGACATGAACATAATAATATGTATATAATTTAAGTGTATCATCATCATGAACATAATAAAAATACACCCGATCAACATAAATATATATGATGTTTTTGTATCATCATCATGTCCGGGGTCGATCGGGGTGTCAGGGTGTCGGGGTCAGGTCGGAGTGTGCTGTCAAGGTGTCGTGGTGTGGTGTCAGGGTGTAGGGGGTCGGGGTTGGGTGGGGGGTCGGGGTGTCGATTGTCGGGGTCTCAGGGTGTTGGGGTCGGGGTCGGGGTGTCGGTGGTCGGGGTCGGGGTCGAGGTGTCGGTGGTCGGGGTGTCAGGTGTGGGGGTGTCGATGGTTGGGGTCGGGTCGGGGTGTGGTGTCCGGGTGTCGAGGTGTCAGGGTCGGGGTGTCATGCCGGGGTGTCGTGTCGGGGCCGGGGTGTCAGGGTGTCGGGGTCGGGGTCGGGTGTGGGTCGGGGCGTGCTGTCAGGGTGTCGGGGGTCGGGGTCATGTGGGGGGTCGGGGTGTCGATTGTCGGGGTCTCAGGGTGTCGGGGTCGGGGTGGGGGTGTCGGTGGTCGGGGTTGGGGTCGGCGTGTCAGGTGTGGGGGTGTCAATGGTCGGGGTCGGGGTCAGGGTGTGGTGTCCGGGTGTCGGGGTGTCGGGGTCGGGGTGTCGTGCCGGGGTGTCGTGTCGGGGTCGGGGTGTCAGGATGTCGTGGTCGGGGTCGGGGTGTGGGTCGGGGTGTGGTGTGAGGGTGTCGGGGGTCGGGGGTAAGGGTGAGTGTGGTGTCAGGATGTCGGTGGTCGGGGTGTCAGGTGTCGGGGTGTCGGTGGTCGGGGTCGGGGTCGGGATCGGGGTGTGGTGTCAGGATGAAGGGGTCGGGGTGTCGTGTCAGGGTCGGGGTGTCAGGGTGTCAGGGGTCCTCGGGGGTCAGGGTCGGGGTGTGGTGTCAGGGTGTCGGGGGTCGGGGTGTCGGGCCAGGGTGTCGGGGTCGGGGTCTCTTTTTTCCTTTTCTTCTTCTCTTCTTCTTCTCCTCCTCCTCTCCTCTTTCTTCTTCTTCTTCTCCTCCTCTCCTCTTTCTTCTTCTTCTTCTTCTTCTCCTCTCCTCTTTCTTCTTCTTCTTCTTCTTCTTCTTCTTCTTCTTCTTCTTCTTCTTCTTCTTCTTCTTCTTCTTCTTCTTCTTTCTTCTTTCTTCTCCTTCTCCTCCTCCTCCTCCTCCTCCTCCTCTTCTTCTTCTTCTTCTTCTTCTTCTTCTTCCTCTTCTTTTTCTTTTCTTCTTTCTTCTTCTCCCTCCTCCTGTTCCTCCCTCCTCCTCCTCCTTCTACTCTTCTTCTTCTTCTAAACTAAAACTAAGACTAATCTAAAATAAACTAAAATAAAATAAACTAATCTAAAATAAACTAAACTAAAACTAAAACTAAAACTAAAACTAAACTAAAACTAAAACTAAACTAAAACTATAACTAAAACAGAAACTAAATAAAAGAAACAAAAAGAAACTAATAAACAAGAAAGGGGAGGAGCTCACCTGCACGAGGAGGCGGCGACCCGGTGGAGGGGGAGGCCGGACGGCCGCGGCGGCTGCTGGAGGAGGCGGCGACCCGGTGGAGGGGGAGGCCGGACGGCGATGGGGCGGAGACGGCCGCGGCGCGGCTGGCCGACGTGGAAGGGGCGGCCGGGCCGTGGTGGAGGTCGGGGAGGTGTGTGGGGCGGCGGGGCGGCCGGCTACGCCGGACGGGGTCGGCGGCGGCGGCGCGGGCTGGTGTGGGTGGGGGATGGCGATGGAGGGGAGGGGGCGGGGGCGGGGCGACGTGGAAGTGGCAGTGGGGGTGCGGTGGAATTCAGGGTGCCGCAGGGGAGGGGTGCGGGGCGGCCGACTACAGCAGACAGGGTCGGCGGCGCCGGCGCGGGTGTGGGTGGGGAGGGAATGAGAGAGTGAGAGAAGAGAGAGAGGACGGGGGCGGGACGGCCGTTAACGTACCCGTCTCTTTGCCGTCCGCCAACGGTCGGGAAAGATTATTTGTCGTCCGCCAACGGTCGGCAAAGATTCTTTGCCGTCCGCTGGCAGACGACAAAGAGGTGGGGCCGGTGGGCTGTAGTTGGTTAAACAATAACTGGACCCACCCACCTCTTTATCGTCTGCTAGCAGACGGCAAAGATTCGTTGCCGTCAGCTAGCAGACAACAAAGGATTGGCTGATGGCAAAGACCTTGTTTACCATCAGCCATTTCTTTGTCGTCCGTTTTCTTGTGGCTGACGGCAAATACCTTCTTTGCCGTTAGCCAGCAGACGGCAAATTGTTGGCAGACGGTAAATAAGCTAATTCCAGTAGTGAGTGTTCCGGAAGGACTCTTTTATGTGTTCTTCCGGTGTTAAAGTTTGGATAATATTACTTTCAACATTGATAGGCGTACCTGAGATATAATGTTTTATTCGTTATCCGTTGACAACCTTCGGGTTAGTGCCTTTGAAATTATTTATTTTGATGGCTCCAGACCGGTAGACCTCCTCGATGACATATGGGCCTTCCCATTTCGAGAGGAGCTTTCATGCAAAAAATCTAAAACGAGAGTTGTACAAAAGAACATATTCTCCGACTTTGAACTCACGCTTTTGGATTCTTTTGTCATGCCATCTTTCAACTTTCTCTTTGATTAATTTTGCATTTTCATAAGCCTGGGTTCTCCATTCATCTAAAGAGCTAATATCAAATAACCTCTTTTCACCGGCAAGTTTGAAATCATAGTTGAGTTCTTTAACTACCCAGTATGCTTTATGTTCTAACTCAAGAGGCAAATGACAAGCTTTTCAATAAACCATTTTATAAGGAGACATACCCATAGGATTTTTATATGCTGTTCTATAAGCCCAAAGTGCATCATCTAATTTCTTAGACCAATTCTTCCAGGACCTATTGACAGTCTTTTGCAAAATCAATTTTATTTCCCTATTGCTAAGTTCAACTTGACCACTAGATTGAGGATGATAAGGTGATGCAATTCTATGGTTAACATCATATTTGGCAAGCATTTTACGAAAAGCACCATGAATAAAGTGTGAACCACCATTAGTTATTAAATATCTAGGGACTCCAAACCTAGGGAAAATAACTTCCTGAAGCATTTTAATAGAGGTGTTGTGATGAGCACTACTAGTTGGAATAGCTTCTACCCATTTAGTAACATAATCAGCAGCAACCAAAATATGTGTATACCCATTAGAGGAAGGAAAAGGTCCCATGTAATCAAATCCCCAGACATCAAATGGTTCAACAGCAAGTGAATAATTCATAGGCATTTCTTGACGCTTACCAATATTGCCTATTTTTTGGCATTCATCACAAGATGAGACAAACTTACGGGCATCCTTGAAGAGAGTAGGCCAATAAAATCCAGATTGCAATACCTTGTGAGCGGTTCTATCTCCAACGTGATGCCCTCCATAAGCTTCGGAGTGACATTTCCGTAGGATTTGTCCCTGTTCATGCTCGGGTACACAACGTCTAATAATACCATCTACTCCTTCTTTATAAAGATGTGGGTCATCCCAAAAGTAATGTCTTAAATCATAGAAGAACTTTTGTTTTGTTGGTATGTAAAGCTAGGAGGTAAATATTTAGCAACAATGTAATTAGCATAATCGGCATACCAATAAGTACTATTAGCAACATTTATTGCAGCTAACTGCGCATCAGGAAAACTATCATCAATAGGTAGTGGGTCATCAAGCACATTTTCAAGCCTAGACAAGTTATCTGCTACGGGGTTCTCATCTCCTTTTCTATCAATAACATGTAAATCAAATTCTTGTAACAAGAGAACCCAATGAATAAGTCTAGGCTGAGCATCTTTCTTTTCCATAAGATATTTAATAGCAGCATGGTCTGTGTGAACAGTTACTTTGGAATCAACAATATAAGGTCTAAATTTATCACAAGCAAATACCATTGCTAAAAATTCTTTTTCAGTAGTAGCATAATTTATTTGAGCACTGTCTAGAGTTTTACTAGCATGATGAATAAGATTCAACTTCTTATCAATTCTTTTTCCTAGAACAGCACCAACAGCATAATCACTAGCATCACACATAATTTCAAAAGGCAAGTTCCAATCTGGTGGTTAAACAATAGGTGCAGAAATTAAGGCTTTCTTGAGTGTTTTAAAGGATTCTAAACAATCGTCATAAAAAACAAAAGGAACATCCTTTTGCAAAAGACTAGTAAGAGGCCTAGAAATTTTAGAGAAGTCTTTAATAAATCTCCTATAGAAACCAGCATGACCTAGGAAACTAAGAATACCTTTGATGTCCTTAGGACATCGCGTTTTTTCAATTGCATCAACCTTAGCTTGGTACACTTCAATACCTTTTTCAGAAATTTTATGACCCAAGACAATGCCCTCATTAACCATAAAGTTGCACTTCTCGCAATTCAAGACAAGATTTGTTTGTTCACATCTCTGCAAAACTCGCTCAAGATTGCTTAAACAATCATCAAAGGACTTCCCATAAACAAAAAAATCATCCATGAAAACCTTGAAAATATTTTCACAAAAGTTAGAGAATATAGCAGTCATACATCTTTGAAAGGTAGCGGGTGCATTACATAAACCGAAAGGCATACGCATATAAGCAAATGTTCCAAAAGGACAAGTAAAAGTGGTCTTCTCTTTATCAGATTGTAAAACAGGTATTTGTGAAAAGCCAGAGTATCCATCAAGGAAGCAAAAATGTGTGTGCTTAGATAATCTTTCTAACATTTGATCAATAAAAGGCAGAGGGTAATGATCTTTTCTAGTAGCTTTATTTAATTTTCTATAATCAATTACCATTCTATAGCCCGTGACAATTCTTTGTGGAATAAGCTCATTCTTATCATTAGGAACAACAGTAATACCTCCCTTCTTAGGGACACAATGAACATGACTTACCCATTTACTATCAGCTATATGATAGATTATACCTGCTTCCAGAAGTTTTAATATTTTTGTTCTTACCACTTCTTTCATCTTCGGATTTAACCGACGTTGATGATCAACAACTAGTTTACCATCAGGTTCCATATTAATTTTGTCCTGACATACAATGGGACTAATGCTCTTTAAATCATCAAGAGTATACCCAATAGCAGCTCGGTGCTTCTTTAGAACTTCGAATAATCTTTCTTTTTCATGTTCTGAAAGGTTAGCACTGATAATAACAGGATATATCTTCTTTTCATCAAGATAAGCATATTTCAAAGTGTCTGGCAAAGGTTTTAATTTAAACATAGGGTCACCCTTAGGTGGAGGAGGACCTCCCAGAGTTTCAATAGGCAAATTGTGTTTAAGCAGAGGACGTTGTTCAAAGAAGATCTTATCTATTCCATTTCTTTCTTGCATATGTAAATCATTCTCATGGTCTAGCAAGTATTGCTCTAAAGGATCAGTAGGTGGCACAACAATAGAAGCAAGACCAATTAATTCATCCTTACTAGGCAATTCTTTTTCATGATGGTTTCTACTAAACTTGGAAAAGTTAAACTCATGAGATTCGTCACCAAAGCTAACACCGACAGTTTGTTTATTACAACCTATTCTAGCATTGACGGTGTTCAAGAAAGGTCTACCAAATATAATGGGACAAAATTTATCTTGTGGGGTGGTAGGAACAAGAAAATCAGTAGGGTATTTTATCTTCCCACACAAGACTTCAACATCTCTAAGAATCCCAATGGGTGATATAGTATCCCTATTAGCAAGTTTAATAGTAACATCTATGTCTTCTATTTCAGCAGGTGCTATTTCATCCCTAATTTCTTCATATAAGGAGTGGGGAATGGCACTCACACTTGCACCCATGTCACATAAACCATAATAACAGTGATCTCCTATTTTAACTAAAACAACAGGCATCCAACAACTGGTCTATGTTTATCTTTCCCCTCGGGTTTAACAATTCTGGCAGCTTCTTCACAGAAGTAAATAACATGCACATCCATATCTTATTCCAAGAGATCTTTGACAATAGCAATGCTAGGTTCTACTTTAATGTGTTCATCAGGTTTAGGTGTTCTAACATAGCTTTTGTTAACCACAGTTGAAACTTTAGCATGTTCTTTTGTCCTAACAAGGAAATGTGGTTTCTCAATATAAGCAGAAGGAACAACTGGATCAACACTATAAAGTACAGTTTCTTATTTAACTGGTACTGATTCTTTAATTTCATCTTTAATAGGTGGGTGATATTTAACCCACTTCTGTTTAGGAAGTTCAACATGAGTAGCAAATGATTCACAAAAAGAGGCTACTATTTCAGAGTCAAGTCCATATTTAGTGCTAAACTTTTGAAAAGCATTGGTATCCATAAAAGATTTAACACAATCATACTTAAGCTTTATACCTGACTCTTTACCTTCATCAAGTTCCCAATCTTCAGAGTTGCATTTAATTCTTTCCAAAAGATCCCACCGGAATTCAATAGTTTTCTTCATAAAAGAACCAGCACAAGAAGTATCCAGCATGGTTTGATCAATATGAGAAAGCCGAGCATAAAAATTCTGAATAATAATTTCTCTTGAGAGCTCATGATTGGGGCATGAATATAACATCGATGTAAGCCTCCCCCAAGCTAGAGCGATACTTTCTCCTTCACGAGGCCAAAAATTATATATATAAATACGATCATGATGAACTAGATGCGTAGGATAATTTTTTTTTATGGAACTCCAATTTCAAACGGTTCCAATTCCATGATCCAATATCATCGCATAGCCTATACCATGACAATGCTTTTCCCTTAAAAGATAAATGGAAAACCTTTTTCATCACTTCATCCCTGGGTAAACCTGCAAGCTTAAATAATCCAAAATTTTGTTCCACATGTATCAAGTGCATATCAGGATGTTCAGTTCCATCTCCTGCATAAGGATTAGCTAGCAGTTGTTCTACCATACCTGAAGGGATTTCATATTCAATATTTTTAGTAGGTGCAGTAGGTTGAGGGGTAACTAATTGTGGTTCCGGACGAGGTGAAGATACCCCGAACAAACCCCTCAAAGGATTGTTTTCCACAGTAACAAGTGACAATAAATTTCAGCACACTATACAAATGTTTCCTTATCGAATTCCACTTACCAAAGGCACTTCACTCCCGGCAACGGCGCCAGAAAATAGCCTTGATGACCCACAAGTGTATGGGGTCAATTGTAGCTCTTTTCGATAAGTAAGAGTGTCAAACCCAATGAGGAGCGGAAGGAAATGACAAGTGGTTTTCAGCAAGGATACTGCAAGTGCTAAAATTGTAAGCAGCGGAGTAGTTTGGTAGCAAGATAATTTGTAATGAACAAGTAACAATAGTAGTAAAAAAAGTGAAGAAAGGTAGCGCTATCCTTTTGAGGCAAAGGACAGGCCAAAACGGTTTCTTATGATAAGCAAAGTGTTCTTGAGGGTACACGGGAATTTCATCTAGTCACTTTCGTCATGTTGGTTTGATTTGTGTTTGCTATTTTGATAATTTGATATGTGGGTGGATCGGTGCTTAGGTGTTGTTCTTACTTGAACAAACCTCCTACTTATGATTAACCCTCCCGCAAGCATCCGCAACTATGAGAAAAGTATTAAGAATAAATTCTAACCATAGCATTAGGCTCTAGGATCCAATCGGTCCCTTATGGAATAGTGCATAAACTGGGGTTTAAGTTTCTGTCACTCTCGCAACCCACCATCTATTTACTATTACACAATGCATTCCCTTAGGCCCAAATATGGTGAAGTGTCATGTAGTTGACGTTCACATGACACCACTAAGAGAATGGCAACATACATACCATCACAATATCGAACACATATCAAGTTCACATGATTACTTGCAACATGATTTCTATCGTGACCTCAAGAACGAAAGTAACTACTCACAAATGATAAACATGCTCAAGATCAGTGGGGTATTGAATAGCATAATGGATCCGAACATATAATCTTCCACCAAATAAACCATATAGTAATCAACTACAAAATGTAATTGACACTACTAGTCACCCCCTAGCACCAATCTATAGTTTCGGTAACAAGATTGAATACAAGAGATGAACTAGGGTTTGAGATGAGATGGTGTTGGTGAAGATGTTGATGGAGATTGCCCTCCCCAAGATGGGAGAATTGGTGGTGATGATGATGACGATGATTTCCCCCTCCGGGAGGGAAGTTCCCCCAGCAGAATCGCTCTGCCGGAGGGCAAGATTGCTCCTGCCCAAGTTCTGCCTCGAGAAGGCGGCACTTCGTCCCGAATGTCCTCCATTTATTTATTTTTCTAGGTCAAAATGACTTATATACCAGAAGATGGGCACCGGAGGTGGGCCGAGGAGGGCACAACCCACCAGGGCGCGCCTGGGCTCCCCGGCACACCCAGGTGGGTTGTGCCCACCTGGTGGTCCCCCTCTGGTAGATATTTGCTCCAATATTCCATAAAAATTCTCCATGAAGGCTCAGCTTGTTTGGAGTGGTGCAGAATAGGTAGCCTAACGTAGCTTTTTCAGGTCCAGATTTCCAGCTGCCAGAATTCTCCTTCTTGGTGTGTACCTTGCAAACTATGAGAGAAAAGGCATTACAATTACTCCAAAAAGCATTATTATGGATAAAAACATTATAAATAATAGTAAGAAAACATGATGCAAAATGAACGTATCAGGTATTCGGGATCTTCGACATCATCCGGAGTCTCATTGTCTCCGGTGCCGGTATTACTATCCTTCGTCCGACGCGATCGTGAGGGCGTCGCTGACATCGGCGCTTTGGTGGTTTATCGACGGGTTTTTCCTCTTCAGGGTTCTAATCATCCTCGTCATCCTTTTTATCAGGAGTGTCCACCATGTATACATCGTAACTTGAAGTGGCCGTCCAACGCCCCGTGATGGGTGGGACTTGTTTCGGCTCGGCGTCTGCATCGTCGTCCATACCGTCAATGTCTTCGGACGCGTAGTCTAGCATGTCGGTTAAATCCTCAACAATGGCTACTAAGTGGGTGGTGGGTGAGGCATAAAATTCCCTGTTCTCAGCCCCCAGCCCGAGCTGGGTACAATTCAGAGATAAAGCCCCAGTGATGGCGAGAGACTGCATCAATCCCAATGTTTCGTCTAGGAACGGAAGTTGGACCAGAAACTGTGGATCTGCAGGGCTGAGTTCTGCGTGGGACACCTGATCGGGCCCAATGAGCGCAGACCTCAATAGTTCGGGGTGGTTGTCCAATGCCAAGTCTAAGATTGCATCTGGGTCTTCGGTCGGGGGTTCCGCAAAGGGAAGAGGTCTGGTGGGGCTCACGCTTCTGTCTTCGGACAATGAGACCCGCCCCAGATCTAAGGCCAAGGTAGGTACAAGTGTCGACCCCTGAACAGGATCTAACAGGGGATCCGAAGAGTCTTCTTGGCGGGGGCACAGAGTAGCAGTCAAGGCCGTGAACCCGTCGAAGACCAGATCTACTCGGATGTTAGCGACATAGTTTAGGTTTCCAAACCTGATCTGGTGGCTGGGGGCATAACTGTCGACCTGCTCGAGGCGGCCGATCGAGTTGGCACGAAGCACAAAGCCACCGAACCCAAAGATCTGTCCAGGAAGAAAGGTTTCCCTAGACTCAGCATCATTGTTAATGAAGAGGTGAGGCATCGATCCTTCTGTCAACGATACTGCGGAGCTCTCAATGAAAGCACCAATATCGGTGTCAAAACTGGCAGATCTCGGGTAGGGGGGCCTAAGTTGTATGTCTGAGGACCGAGGGTAACTATGAACAAAGGACACAATGTTTACCCAGGTTCGGGCCCTCTTAATGGAGGTAAAACCCTACTCCTGCTTGCTTATATTTGAGGGGTATAGGGGTTACAAGAGTTGATCTACAACGAGATCGTGTTGGTTAACCCTAGATTGGATAGCGAGCAATGTTGTGATCCTGCCTCCAATCTAACCCTTCATCTTGTGTGTGCTTCACTCTATGTCTATGGATATCCTTGTTTGTTCCTTGTGGGACTAACCCATGTAGGTATTGAAAGTGCAACTCACTCCAATGGATTGCTCCAAACGATCTGCATCAACAATGAGCATCCACATCTTCAACACCTACATGAAGTCATCATCGACAAAACCCAAGGTTAGTTCATCCCTCTTAGGGGGGATATCACATCTAGGGGAGCTTTACTCTAAGAATTGGGCTAAAGCAACTCTAATGGTGTGAAAACATCAATGCTTTATGTAAAAGTGGTAACCCCACTTGTGCTTAAACGATGAGTATGACCTATGATCAAATGTTCTTATTTGACTCCTAAGTCAATATACTCATATATAGATGACATAGTCATCGCCAATTGCTTGATAGATGCTAGAGTGATTGTGCATGACTTGCCACATATTTCATTTGCCATTTTATTGTGTGAGCATGTTGATTGCATATTTTTCTCATTCGAGGACATCCATTTGTTTCTTTGAGTGTTTGGCTTTTCTTTTGCCAAATGGATGGAGAAGAATGCCTAAGAACTCCCTCTAGCTATCTATGCTTTTCTCATCTCAAACTCTATTAATGCTACATCACAAGTTTGATCAAGTCAGATTCGAACCCTCTGGGTGAGGAGCACTCGGAGTCACCATTTCATCATAGACTTAAACTTCCAAAACCTCTCTATGCATTTTGGTCTGACCGATTCATTCCTTTCGGTCAAACCGAGTTCATTAAGTTGATCTAGGTTTTGAATCTCGGTGCAACCGATTTCAACAATTCGGTCACACCGAGTTGCAGTAACCGCTTGCGATTCTACATCTCGATGCCATTGAGTCATTCCACTCGGTCACACCGACAGGGTCAGGATATAAATACCCACGGGCCAAATTTTTGGAAATTCCTCCGAAAACCCTTCGCCCGTGCATATCCTGCTCTGCTGACTCAGATCTCTGGATTGTCTCCTCGTCGCCAGCGACCTCCCGCTGCTGATCTCCGCCGTCGTCAACGGAAATCTCCATCGCCGTTGCCGCCGTAGCGAGCTCATCGAAAAATTAGGGTCTGAGTTTGACCCTATGTGTTTTATCAATCCAATTCTTAGCACAGAGACAATGCCATGGTTCTTGACAAGTTTGAGATCATCCTATCCGGCGAAAACATCCTTTAGTCTAGATTTGATTTGAAATTTAGGGTTAGGTTTCCGCCGAACTCATCTCGGACTGACCAAGTTGTAGAAATCGGTCTCACCGATTTGGCTTAGGCCATTGCACTTGTGATTTTTGGTCTGACCAACACTTACAGATCGGTGTGACCGAGTTCAGAACTTTGTGAAACCCTAGCAATATCGGTGTCACCGAACTGTGCCTCGGTCTGGCCAAGATCACTAGTTTAGACACAGATTGTTGCTTCGGTGTCACCGAGTTTAGAAATCGGTAGCTCCAAAATGCTTTCTGTAGAAAACTAAAACTAAGTTTTTGACTCAATTGTTTTGCAAAAGCTCTCCACTTTGTGATGCTCGTTCATTCTACCTCATCTACAAATATTCACAGGGTCAGCTTGCAGTGTCAGCCACGTCAGATCAGAGTGATAGCCGAAACAAGTCTGAGGAACAAGTCAACATGAGTGAGGGCACTAGTCCCTCTGGCATCTATGACGAGGGGAGCAGAAGCACTCCCAACAACCTACCTAAGGCAATAACAAGGCAGAGGAAGAAGAAAACCTCAAATTCAGAGGATGAGGATTTTGAAGTTGAGGAGGTGACCTCAAAGAAGAAGGTACTCAAGAAGGAATTGTTGGAAATATGCCCTAGAGGCAATAATAAAATGGTTATTATTGTATTTCCTTGTTCATAATAATTTTCTATTGTTCATGCTATAATTGTATTAACTGGAAACCGTAATGCATGTGTGAATACATAGACCACAACATGTCCCTAGTGAGCCTCTAGATGACTATCTCGTTGATCAATACATGGTTATGGTTTCCTGACCATGGACATTAGATGTCATTGATAACGAGATCACATCATTAGGAGAATGATGTGATGGACAAGACCCAATCATAAACATAGCACAAGATCATGTAGTTCGTTTGCTAAAAGCTTTTCTAATGTCAAGTATCATTTCCTTAGACCATGAGATTGTGCAACTCCCGGATACCGTAGGAATGCTTTGGGTGTACCAAACGTCACAACGTAACTGGGTGGCTATAAAGGTGCACTACAGGTATCTCCGAAAGTGTCTGTTGGGTTGGCACGAATCGAGACTAGGATTTGTCACTCCGTATGACGGAGAGGTATCTTTGGGCCCACTCGGTAATGCATCATCATAATGAGCTCAATGTGACTAATGAGTTAGCCACGGGATCATGTGTTATAGAATGAGTAAAGAGACTTGCCGGTAACGAGATTGAACAAGGTATAGGGATACTGACGATCGAATCTCGGGCAAGTAACATACTGATGGACAAAGGGAATTGTATACGGGATTGATTGAATCCCCAACATCGTGGTTCATCCGATGAGATCATCGTGGAACATGTGGGAGCCAACATGGGTATCCAAATCCCGTTGTTGGTTATTGGCCAGAGAGTTGTCTCGGTCATGTCTGCATGATTCCCGAACCCGTAGGGTCTACACACTTAAGGTTCGGTGACGCTAGAGTTGTTATGGGAATTAGTGTGCAGTTACAGAATGTTGTTCGGAGTCCTGAACAACATCCCAGACGTCACGAGGAGTTCCGGAATGGTCCGGAGGTAAATATTTATATATGGGAAGTCCTATTTTGGCCACCGGAAAATGTTTGGGATTTTTCGGTATTGTACTGGGAAGGTTCTAGAAGGTTCCAGAGTGGGGCCCACCTGCATGGGGGACCCACATGAACGTGGGTAGTGGGGGCAAGGCCCCACACCCCTGGTCAAGGCACACCAAGATCCCCCCCTTAGAAGAAATAAGATCATATCCCGAAGGGATAAGATCAAGATCCCTAAAAAGGGGGATACCAATCGGTCGGGAAGGGAAATGATGGGATTTCTTTCCTCCCACCTTTGCCAATGTCCCAATGGACTTGGCAAGAAACCAGCCCCTGCACCCCTATATATAGTGGGGAGGCGCATGGGAGCTGCGCCCCTTGCCCCTGGCGCAGCCCTCCCCCTCTCCAACTCCATCTCCTCCTCGGTAGTGCTTGGCGAAGCCCTACCGGAGAACTGCAAGCTCCACCACCACGCCGTCGTGCTGCCGGAGCTCTCCCTCAACTTCTCCTCTCCCCTTGCTGGATCAAGAAGGAGGAGACGTCCCTGGGTTGTATGTGTGTGAACGCGGAGGCGCCGTCTGTTCAGCGTTAGATCGAATCTTCCGTGATTTGAATCGCCGGGAGTACGACTCCCTCATCCGCGTTCTAGTGACGCTTCTGCTTAGCGATCTTCAAAGGTATGAAGATGCTCATCCTCTCCCTATCTTGTTTCTAGAATCTCCATAGATTGATCTTGGTGATGCGTAGAAAATTTTGAATTATTGCTACGCTCCCCAACAGTGGCATCATGAGCTAGGTCTATTGCGTAGATTCTATGCACGAGTAGAACGTGAAGGAAATATGCCCTAGAGGCAATAATAAAGTTATTATTTATTTCCTTATATCATGATAAATGTTTATTATTCATGCTAGAATTGTATTAACCAGAAACATAATACATGTGTGAATACATAGACAAACATAGTGTCACTAGTATGCCTCTACTTGACTAGCTCGTTTATCAAAGATGGTTATGTTTCCTAACCATGGACAAAAGAGTTGTCATTTGATTAACGGGATCACATCATTAGGAGAATGATGTGATTACTTGACCCATTCCGTTAGCCTTAGCACTTGATCGTTCAGTATGTTGCTACTGCTTTCTTCATGACTTATACATGTTCCTATAACTATGAGATTATGTAACTCCCGTTTACCGGAGGAACACTTTGGGTGCTACCAAACGTCACAACGTAACTGGGTGATTATAAAGGAGTACTACAAGTGTCTCCAAAGGTACATGTTATGTTGGCGTATTTCGAGATTAGGTTTTGTCACTCCGATTGTCGAAGAGGTATCTCTGGGCCCTCTCGGTAATGCACATCACTATAACCCTTGCAAGCAATGTAACTAATGAGTTAGTTACGGAATGATGCATTACGTAACGAGTAAAGAGACTTGCCGGTAACGATATTGAACTAGGTATTGGATACCGACGATCGAATCTCGGGCAAGTAACATACCGATGACAAAGGGAACAAAGTATGTTGTTATGCGGTTTGACCGATAAAGATCTTCGTAGAATATGTAGGAGCCAATATGGGCATCCAGGTTCCGCTATTGGTTATTGACCAAGAAAGGTCATCTCTACATAGTTCTCGAACCCGTAGGGTCCGCACGCTTAAGGTTTCGATGACAGTTATATTATGAGTTTATGAGTTTTGATGTACTGAAGGAGTTCGGAGTCCCGGATGAGATCGGGGACATGACGAGGAGTCTCGAAATGGTCGAGACATAAAGATCGATATATTGGACGACTATATTCGGAGTTCGGAAAGGTTCCGAGTGATTCGGGTATTTTTCGGAGTACCGGAGAGTTATGGGAATTCGCCGGGGAGTATATGGGCCTTATTGGGCCATACGGGAATAGAGGAGAGAGGCCAAAAGGAAGAAGGCCTGCGCCCCCCCCCCCCCTCTGGTCCGAATTGGACAAGGGGCGCAGCCCCCCTTTCCTTCTTCCTCTCCCCCTCTTTCCCCTTCTCCTACTCCAACAAGGGAGGTGGAATCCTACTAGGACTAGGGAGTCCTAGTAGGACTCCACACTTGGCGCGCCCCCTCCTAGGGCCGGCCTCCTCCCCCCTTGCTCCTTTATATACGGGGGCAGGGGGCACCCCATGACACACAAGTTGATATACGGATCGTTCCTTAGCCGTGTGCGGTGCCCCCCTCCACCATATTCCACCTCGGTCATATCGTCGCGGAGTTTAGGCGAAGCCCTGCGCCGGTAGAACATCATCATCGTCACCACGCCGTCGTGCTGACGGAACTCATCCCCGAAGCTTTGCTGGATCGGAGCCCGGGGATCGTCATCGAGCTGAACGTGTGCTGAACTCGGAGGTGCCGTACATTCGGTGCTTGGATCGGTCGGATCGTGAAGACGTATGACTACATCAACCACGTTGTCATAATGCTTCCGCTTACGGTCTACGAGGGTACGTGGACAACACTCTCCCCTCTCGTTGCTATGTCATCACCATGATCTTGCGTGCACGTAGGAAATTTTTTGAAATTACTACGTTCCCCAATAGTGGTATCAGAGCCTAGGTTTTATGCGTTGATGTTATATGCACGAGTAGAACACAAATGAGTTGTGGGCGATACAAGTCATACTGCTTACCAGCATGTCATACTTTGGTTCGGCGGTATTGTGAGATGAAGCGGCCCGGACCGACATTACGCGTACGCTTACGCGAGACTGGTTTCACCGTTACGAGCACTTGTGCTTAAAGGTGGCTGGCGGGTGTCTGTCTCTCTCACTTTAGCTGAATCGAGTGTGGCTACGCCCGGTCCTTGCAAAGGTTAAAACAGCACTAACTTGACGAACTATCATTGTGGTTTTGATGCGTAGGTAAGAACGGTTCTTGCTAAGCCCGTAGCAGCCACGTAAAATTTGCAACAACAAAGTAGAGGACGTCTAACTTGTTTTTGCAGGGCATGTTGTGATGTGATATGGTCAAGGCGTGATGCTATATTTTATTGTATGAGATGATCATGTTTTGTAACCGAAGTTATCGGCAACTAGCAGGAGCCATATGGTTGTCGCTTTATTGTATGAAATGCAAACGCCCTGTAATTGCTTTACTTTATCACTAAGCGGTAGCGATAGTCGTAGAAGAAATAGATGGCGTAACGACAATGATGCTATGATGGAGATCAAGGTGTCGCGCCGGTGATGATGGTGATCACGATGGTGCTTCGAAGATGGAGAACACAAGCACAAGATGATGATGGCCGTATCATATCACTTATATTGATTGCATGTGATGTTTATCCTTTATGCATCTTATCTTGCTTTGATTGACGGTAGCGTTTTAAGATGATCTCTCACTAATTATCAAGAAGTGTTCTCCCTGAGTATGCACCGTTGCCAAAGTTCGTCGTGCCCAGACACCACGTGATGATCGGGTGTGATAAGCTCTATGTCCATCTACAACGGGTGCAAGCCAGTTTTGCACACGCAGAATACTCAGGTTAAACTTGACGAGCCTAGCATATGCAGATATGGCCTCGGAACACGGAGACCGAAAGGTCGAGCGTGAATCATATAGTAGATATGATCAACATATTGATGTTCACCGTTGAAACTACTCCATCTCATGTGATGATCGGACATGGTTTAGTTGGTATGGATCACGTGATCACTTAGAGGATTAGAGGGATGTCTATCTAAGTGGGAGTTCTTAAGTAATATGATTAATTGAACTTTAATTTATCATGAACTTAGTCCTGGTAGTATTTTGCAAATTATGTTATAGATCAATAGCTCGCGTTGTTGCTTTCATATGTTTATGTTGATATGTTCCTAGAGAAAACTATGTTGAAAGATGTTAGTAGCAATGATGCGGATTGGATCCGTGATCTGAGTTTTATCCTCATTGCTGCACAGAAGAATTATGTCCTTGATGCACCGCTAGGTGACAAACCTATTGCAGGAGCAGATGCAGACGTTATGAGCGTTTGACTAGCTCAATATGATGACTACTTAATAGTTTAGTGCACCATGCTTAACAGCTTAGAATCGGGACTTCAAAAGACGTCTTGAACGTCATGGGCCATATGAGATGTTCCACGAGTTGAAGTTAATATTTCAAGCAAATACCCGAGTTGAGAGATATGAAGTCTCCAACAAGTTCTATAGCTAAAAGATGGAGGAGAATCGCTCAACTAGTGAGCATGTGCTCAGATTGTCTGGGTACTTCAATCTCTTGAATCAAGTGGGAGTTAATCTTCCAGATAAGATAGTGATTGACAGAATTCTCTAGTCACCATTACTAAGTTACTAGAACTTCGTGATGAACTATAGTATGCAAGGGATGACAAAAACGATTCCCGAGCTCTTCGTGATGTTGAAATTGACGAAGGTAGAAATCAAGAGAGATCATCAAGTGTTGATGATTGACAAGACCGCTAGTTTCAAGAGAAGGGCAAAGGGAAAGAAAGGGAACTTCAAGTGGAAAGACAAGCAAGTTGTCACTCCCGCAAAGAAGACCAAAGCTGGACCAAAGCCTGAAACTGAGTGCTCACACTGCAAAGGAAATGGTCACTGGAAACGGAAATACCCTGAATATTTGGTGGATAAGAAGGATGGCAAAGTGAACAAGGGTATATTTGATATACAGGTTATTGATGTGTACCTTACTAGTGTTTATAGTAGCTCCTGAGTATTTGATACTTGTTCGGTTGCTAAGATTAGTAACTGGAAATAGGAGTTACAGAATAAACAGAGACTAGTTGAGGGTGAAGTGACGATGTGTATTGGAAGTGGTTCCAAGATTGATATGATCATCATCGCACACTCCCTATACTTTCGGGATTAGTGTTAAACCTAAATAAATGTTATTTGGCATTTGCGTTGAGCATGAATATGATTTGATCATGTTTATTGCAATACGGTTATTCATTTAAGTTAGAGAATAATTGCTGTTCTGTTTACATGAATAAAACCTTTTATGGTCATACACCCAACGAAAATAGTTTGTTGGATCTCAATCGTAGTAATACACATATTCATAATATTGATGCCAAAAGATGCAAAGTTAATAATGATAGTGCAACTTATTTGTGGCACTGCCGTTTGGGTCATATTGGTGTAAAGCGCATGAAGAAACTCCATGTTGATGGAATTTCGGAATCACTTGATTATGAATCATTTGATGCTTGCGAACCGTACCTTATGGGCAATATGACTAAAACTCCGTTCTCCGGAACAATGGAACGAGCTAGTGACTTATTGGAAATAATACATACTGATGTATGCGGTCCAATGAGTATTGATGCTCGTGGCGGGTATCATTATTTTCTGACCTTCACAAGATGATTTGAGAAGATATGAGTATATCTACTTGATGAAAAATAAGTCTGAAATAGTTGAAAGGTTCAAATAATTTCAGAGTGAAGTGGAGAATCATTGTAACAAGAAAATAAAGTATCTGTGATTTGATCGCGGAGACAAATATTTGAGTTACGAGTTTGGTCTTCAATTAAAACAATGTGGAATAGTTTCACAAACTCACGCCACCTGGAACACCACAATTTAATGGTGTGTCTGAACATCGTAATCGTACTTTACTAGATATGGTGCAATCTATGATATCTCTTATAAGTTTACCACTATCATTTTGGGGTAATGCATTAGAGACAGCTGCATTCACGTTTAATAGGGCACCATCTAAATCCGTTGAGACGACACCGTATGAACTATGGTTTAGCAGTAAACCTAAGCTGTCATTTCTTAAAGTTTGGAGTTACGATGCTTATATGAAAAAGGTTTTCAACCTGATAAGCTCAAACCCAAATCGGAGAAGTGCGTCTTCATAGAATACCCAAAGGAAACTGTTGGGTACTCCTTCTATCACAGATCCAAAGGCAAGTTATTCGTTGCTAAGATGGATCCTTTCTAGAGAAGAAGTTTCTCCCGAAAGAAGTGAGTGGGAGGAAAGTAGAACTTGATGAGGTAATTGTACCTTCTCCCTTATTGGAAAGTAGTTCATCACAGAAATCAGTTCCAGTGATTTCTACACCAATTAGTAAGGAAGTTAATGATGATGATCATGAAACTTCAGATCAAGTTACTACCAAACCTCGTAGGTCTTCCAGAGTAAGATCCGCACCAGAGTGGTACGGTAATCATGTTCTGGAAGTCGTGTTACTAGACCATGATGAACCTACGAACTATGAGGAAGCGATGATGAGCCCAGATTCCATGAAATGGCTTGAGGCCATAAAATCTGAGATATGATCCATGTATGAGAACAAAGTATGGACTTTGATTGACTTGCTCGATGATCAGGAAGCCATGTTAAATAAATGGATCTTCAAGAGGAAGACGGACACTGATAGTAGTGTTACTATCTACTAAGCTCGACTTGTTGCGAAAGGTTTTCAACAAGTTCAAGGTATTGAATACGATGAGATTTTCTCACTCGTATCGATGCTTAAGTCTGTCCGAATCATGTTAGCAATCGCCACATTTTATGAAATCTGGCAAAAGGATGTCAAAACTGCATTCCTTAATGGATTTATTATAGAAGAGTTGTATATGATGCAACCAGAAGGTTTTGTCAATCCTAAAGGTGCTAACAAAGTGTGCAAGCTCCAGCGATCCATCAATGGACTGGTGCAAGCATCTCGGAGTTGGAATATATGCTTTGATGAGTTGATCAAAGCATATGGTTTTTACAGACTTTTTGAGAAGCCTGTATTTACAAGAAAGTGAGTGGGAGCTCTGTAGCATTTCTAATATTATATGTGGATGACATATTGTTGATTGGAGATGATATAGAAATTTTGGATAGCATGAAAGGATACTTGAATAAGAGTTTTTCAAAGCAAGACCTCGTTGAAGCTGCTTACACATTGAGCATCAAGATCTATATAGATAGATCAAGACGCTTGATAAGATTTTTCAATGAGTACATACCTTTGATAAATTTTTTGAAATAGTTCAAAATGGAACAGTCAAGTAAGGAGTTCTTGCATGTGTTGCAAGGTGTGAAGTTGAGTAAGACTCAAGACCCGACCATGGCGGAAAATAGAAAGAGAATGAAAAGTCATTCCCTATGCCTCAGTCATAGGTTCTATAAAGTATGCTATGCTGTGAACCAGAGCTATTGTATACCTTGCTCTGTGTTTGGCAAAGGAATACAATTTTGATCTAATATTAGATCACTGGACAGCGGTCAAGAATATCCTTAGCGAGGACTAAGGAAATACTTCTCGATTATGGAGGTGATAAAAGAGCCTGTCGTAAAGAGTTACATCGGAGCAAGCTTTTACACCGATCCAGATGACTCTAAGTCTCAATCTGGATACATATTGAAAGTGGGAGCAATTAGCTAGAGTAGATCCATGCAGAGCATTGTAGACATAGAATATTTGCAAAATACATACGGCTCTGAATGTGACAGACCCGTTGACTAAACTTCTCGCACGAGCAAAACATAATCATACCTTAGTACTCTTTGGGTGTTAATCACATAGCAATGTGAACTAGATTATTGACTCTAGTAAACCCTTTGGGTGTTGATCACATGACGATGTGAACTATGGGTATTAATCACATACAGATGTGAATATTGGTGTTGAATCACATAATGATGTGAACTAGATTATTGACTCTAGTGCAAGTGGGAGACTGAAGGAAATATGCCCTAGAGGCAATAATAAAGTTATTATTTATTTCCTTATATCATGATAAATGTTTATTATTCATGCTCGAATTGTATTAACCGGAAACATAATACATGTGTGAATACATAGACAAACATAGTGTCACTAGTATGCCTCTACTTGACTAGCTCGTTTATCAAAGATGGTTATGTTTCCTAACCATGGACAAAAGAGTTGTCATTTGATTAACGGGATCACATCATTAGGAGAATGATGTGATTGACTTGACCCATTCCGTTAGCCTTAGCACTTGATCGTTTAGTATGTTGCTACTGCTTTCTTCATGACTTATACATGTTCCTATAACTATGAGATTATGCAACTCCCGTTTACCGGAGGAACACTTTGGGTGCTACCAAACGTCACAACATAACTGGGTGATTATAAAGGAGTACTACAAGTGTCTCCAAAGGTACATGTTAGGTTGGCGTATTTCGAGATTAGGTTTTGTCACTCCGATTGTCGGAGAGGTATCTCTGGGCCCTCTCGGTAATGCACATCACTATAAGCCTTGCAAGCAATGTAGCTAATGAGTTAGTTACGGAATGATGCATTACGTAACGAGTAAAGAGACTTGCCGGTAACGATATTGAACTAGGTATTGGATACCGACGATCGAATCTCGGGCAAGTAACATACCGATGACAAAGGGAACAAAGTATGTTGTTATGCGGTTTGACCAATAAAGATCTTCGTAGAATATGTAGGAGCCAATATGGGCATCCAGGTTCCACTATGGGTTATTGACCAAGAAAGGTCATGTCTACATAGTTCTCGAACCCGTAGGGTCCGCACGCTTAAGGTTTCGATGAGAGTTATATTATGAGTTTACGAGCTTTGATGTACCGAAGGAGTTCGGAGTCCCGGATGAGATCGGGGACATGACGAGGAGTCTCAAAATGGTCGAGACGTAAAGATCAATATATTGGACGACTATATTCGGAGTTCGGAAAGGTTCCGAGTGATTCGGGTATTTTTCGGAGTACCGGAGAGTTATGGGAATTCGCCGGGGAGTATATGGGCCTTATTGGGCCATACGGGAATAGAGGAGAGAGGCCAAAAGGAAGGAGGCCTGCGCCCCCCCTCTGGTCCGAATTGGACAAGGGGCGCAGCCCCCCTTTCCTTCTTCCTCTCCCCCTCTTTCCCCTTCTCCTACTCCAACAAGGGAGGTGGAATCCTACTAGGACTAGGGAGTCCTAGTAGGACTCCACACTTGGCGCACCCCCTCCTAGGGCCGGCCTCCTCCCCCCTTGCTCCTTTATATACGGGGGCAGGGGGCACCCCATGACACACAAGTTGATCTACGGATCGTTCCTTAGCCGTGTGCGGTGCCCCCCTCCACCATATTCCACCTCGGTCATATCGTCGCGGAGTTTAGGTGAAGCCCTGCGCCGGTAGAACATCATCATCGTCACCACGCCGTCGTGCTGACGGAACTCATCCCCGAAGCTTTGCTGGATCGGAGCCCAGGGATCGTCATCGAGCTGAACGTGTGCTGAACTCGGAGGTGCCGTACGTTCGGTGCTTGGATCGGTCGGATCGTGAAGACGTACGACTACATCAACCGCGTTGTCATAACGCTTCCGCTTACGGTCTACGAGGGTACGTGGACAACACTCTCCCCTCTCGTTGCTATGTCATCACCATGATCTTGCGTGTACGTAGGAAATTTTTTGAAATTACTACGTTCCCCAACAGAACACAAGTAGTTGTGGGCGTTGGTTTGTTCAATTTGCTTACCGTTACTAGTCCTATCATGTTTCTGTGGTATTGTGGGATGAAGCGGCCCGTACCGACCTCACACGTACGCTTATGTGAGACAGGTTCCACCGACTAACATGCACTTGTTGCATAAAGGTGGCTAGCGGGTGCCAGTCTCTCCCACTTTAATCAGATCGGATTCGATGAAAAGGGTCCTTATGAAGGGTAAATAGCAATTGGCATATCACTGTTGTGGCTTTTGCGTAGGTAAGAAACGTTCTTGCTAGAAACCCATAGAAACCACGTAAAACATGCAACAACAATCAGAGGACGTCTAACTTATTTTTGCAGGGTATGCTATGTGATTTGGTATGGCCAAAAGAATGTGATGAATGATATGTGATGTATGAGATTGATCATGTTCTTGTAATTGGAATCACGACTTGCATGTCGATGAGTATGACAACTGGCAGGAGCCATAGGAGTTGTCTTAATTTATTGTATGACCTGCATGTCAATGATAACGCCATGTAATTACTTTACTTTATTGCTAACCGTTAGCCGTAGTAGTAGAAGTAATAGTTGGTGAGACAACCTCATGAAGACACGATGATGGAGATCATGGTGTCATGCCGGTGATGAAGGTGATCATTTCGTGCCTCGAAGATGATGATCAAAGGCGCAAGATGATATTGGACATATCACTTTATGATTTACATGTGATGTTTGTCATGTTTACATCTTATTTGCTTAGAACGACGGTAGCATAAATAAGATGATCCCTCATTAAAATTTCAAGAAAGTGTTCCCCCTAACTGTGCACCGTTGCGAAAGTTCGTTGTTTCGAAGCACCATGTGATGATTAGGTGTGATAGATTCTAACGTTCGCATACAACGGGTGTAAGCCAGATTTACACATGCAAAACACTTAGGTTGACTTGTCGAGCCTAGCATGTACAGACATGGCCTCGGAACACAAGAGACCGAATAGTGGAACATGAGTCGTCTAGTAGATACGATCAACATGAAGATGTTCACCAATGATGACTAGTTTGTCTCACGTGATGATCGGACACGGCCTAGTTGACTCGGATCATGTTTCACTTAGATGACTAGAGGGATGTCTATCTAAGTAGGAGTTCATTAAATAATTTGATTAGATGAACTCAATTATCATGAACATAGTCAAAAGGTCTTTGCAAATTATGTCGACTATTTTAGATATGTTCCTAGAGAAAATTTAGTTGAAAGTTGATAGTAGCAATTATGCGGACTGGGTCCGTAAACTGAGGATTGTCCTCATTGCTGCATAGAAGGATTATGTCCTTAATGCACCGCTCAGTGTGCTGAACCTCGAACGTCGTTTGTGGATGTTGCGAACATCTGACATACACGTTTTGATGACTACGTAATAGTTCACTACCTAATGCTAAACGGTTTAGAATTGAGGCGCCAAAGACATTTTTTGAAACGTCGCATAACATATGAGATGTTCCAAGCACTGAAATTGGGATTTCAGGCTAGTGCCCACGTCAAGAGGTATGAGACCTCTGACGAATTTCTTAGCCTACAAACTAAGGGAGAAAAGCTCAAATCGTTGAGCATGTTCTCAGATTGTCTGAGTACTACAATTACTTGAATCGAGTGGGAGTTGATCTTCCAGATGAGATAGTGATGGTTCTCCAAAGTCACTGCCACCAAGCTACTTGAGCTTCGTGATGAACTATGACATATCAGGGATAGATATGATGATCCTTGAGCTATTCGCGACGTTTGACACCACGAAAGTAGAAATCAAGTAGGAGCATCAATTGTTGATGGTTAGTAAAACCACTAGTTTTAAGAAGGGCAAGTGCAAGAAGGGATACTTCATGAAACGGCAAATCAGTTGCTGCTCTAGTGAAGACACCCAAGGTAAAACCCAAACCCGAGATTAAGTGCTTGTGTAATGAGGGGAACGGTCATTGAAGCAGAACTACCCTAGATACTTGGTAGATGAGAAGGCTGTTAAGGTAGACAGAAGTATATTGGATATACATTATATTAATATGTACTTTACTAGTACTCCTAGTAGCACCGGGGTATTAGATACCTATTCGGTTGCTAAGTGTTGGTAACTCGAAATAAAAGCTACGGAATAAACCGAGACTAGCTAAAGGTGAGATGACGATGTGTGTTGGAAGTGTTTCCAAGGTTGATGTGATCAAACATCGCATGCTCCCTCTACCATCGGGATTGGTGTTAAACCTAAATAATTGTTATTTGGTGTTTGCGTTGAGCATAGACATGATTGGATTATGTTTATTGCAATACAGTTATTCATTTAAGGAGAATAATGGTTACTCTGTTCATTTGAATAATACCTTCAATGGTCTTGCAGCTAAAATGAATGGTTTATTGAATCTCAATCATAGTGATACACATGTTCGCCAAAAGATAGTAATGATAGTATCACCTACTTGTGGCACTTCCATTTGAGTCATATTGGTATAAAACGCATGAAGAAGCTCTATGTTGATGGATCTTTAGACTCACTCGTTTCCTTCTGAAAGTTTGAGACATGCGAACCATGTCTATTGGTATATACGCATGAAAAAACTCCATGCAGATGGATCGTTTGGACTCACTTGATTTTGAATCACTTGAGACATGCAAATCATACCACATGGGCAAGATGACTGAAAGGCCTCGTTTTCAGTGAGATGGAACAAGAAAGCAGCTTGTTGGAAGTAATACATTTTGATGTGTGCAGTCCAATGAGTGCTGAGGCACGCAGTGGATATCGTTATGCTCTTACTTCACAGATGATTTGAGTAGATGCTGAGTATATTGACTTGATGAAACACAAGTCTGAATTATTGAAAGGTTCAAGTAATTTCAGAGTGAAGTTGAAGATCTTTGTGACAAGAGGATAACATTTCTATGATATGATCATAGAGATGAATATCTGAGTTGCGATTTTGGTAAACAATTAAGACATTGTGGAAATTGTTTCACAACTAATACCGCCTGGAACACCATAGTGTGATGGTGTGTTCGAACATCATAAATGCACCCTATTGGATATGGTGCATACCATGATGTCTCTTATCGAATTACTACTATCGTTTATAGGTTAGGCATTAGAGACAACCACATTCACTTTAAATAGGGCACCATGTAATTCCGTTGAGATGACAACGTATGAACTATGGTTTAGAGAAACCTAAGCTGTCGTTTCTTAAAGTTTGGGACTGCGACGCTTATGCCTGATAAGCTCGAATCCAAAGCGGACAAATGCATCTTCATAGGACACCCAAAACAGTTGGGTATACCTCCTAATTCAGATCCGGAAGCAAAATTGATTGTCTCTAGAAACGGGTCCTTTCTCAAGGAAAAGTTTCTCTCGGATGAATTGAGTGGGAAGATGGTGGAGACTTGATGAGGTTATTGAACTGTCACTTCAACTAGTGTGTAGCAGGGCACAGGAAGTTGTTCCTATGGTGCCTACACCAATTGAAGTGGAAGCTAATGATAGTGATCATGAAACTTTGATCAAGTCACTACCAAACCTCGTAGGTCGACAAGGATGCGTACTACTTCAGAGTGGTACGTAATCCTGTCTTGGAGGTCATGTTGCTAGACAACAATGAACCTATGAGCTGTGGAGAAGCGATGGTGGGCCCGGATTCTGATGAATGGCTCGAGGCCATAAAATCCGAGGGAGGATCCATTTATGAAAACAAAGTATAGACTTTGGAAGAACTACTTGATGGTCGTAAGGCTGTTGGGTGCAGATGGATTTTAAAAGGAAGGCGGACAATGATGGTAAATGTCACCATTAAGAAAGCTCGACTTGTCGCTAAGATGTTTTCCGACAAGTTCAAGGAGTTGACTACGATGAGACTATCTCACTCGTAGCGATGTTAAGAGTCTGTTGGAATTATATTTAAGATGTCAAAAAACATTGTTTCCTCGATGATTTTCTTGAGGAAAGGTTGTATGTGATACGACCAGAAGGTTTTGTCAATCCTAAAAGATGCTAACAAGTATGCAAAGCTCCAGCAATCCTTCGAAGGACTAGAGTAAGCATCTCGGAGTTGGAATATACGCTTTGATGAGATGATCAAAGATTTTGGGTTTATACAAAGTTTCTGAGAAACTTGTATTTCCAAAGAAGTGAGTGGGGGCACTATAGAATTTCTGATGAGTATATGTTGTTGACATATTGTTGATCAGAAATGATGTAGAATTTCTGGAAAGCATATAGGGTTATTTGAAAAGTGTTTTTCAATGGGAAACCTGGATTAAGCTACTTGAACATTGAGCATCAAGATCTATAAGGATGGATCAAAAATGCTTAATAGTACTTTCAAATCAATACATACCGTGACAAGATTTTGAAGGAGTTCAAAATAGATAGGCAAAGAAGGAGTTCTTGGCTGTGTTATAAGGTATGCGTATTGAGTAAGACTCAAGACCTAACCACGACAGAAGAGAGAGAAAGGACGAAGGTCGTCCCCTATGCTTTAGATGTAGGCTCTACAGTATGCTATGCTATGTACCGCACCTGAAGTGTGCCTTGCCATGAGTCAGTCAAGGGGTACAAGAGTGATCCAGGAATGGATCACAGGACAGCGGTCAAAGTTATCCTTAGTAACTAGTGGACTAAGGAATTTTCTTGATTATGGAGGTGGTAAAAGAGTTCGTCGTAAAGGGTTACGTCGATGCAAACTTTTACACTAATCTAGATGACTCTGAGTAGTAAACCAGATTCATATAGTAGAGCAGTTATTTGGAATAGCTCCAAATAGCACGTGGTAGCTGCATCTACAAGATGACATAGAGATTTGTAAAGCACACACGGATCTGAAAGGTTCAGACCCGTTGACTAATAACCTCTCTCACAAGCGAGATATGATCAAACCCCATGGGTGTTGGATTCATTACAATCACATAGTGATGTGAACTAGATTATTGACTCTAGTGCAAGTGGGAGACTGTTGGAAATATGCCCTAGAGGCAATAATAAAATGGTTATTATTGTATTTCCTTGTTCATGATAATTGTCTATTGTTCATGCTATAATTGTATTAACTGGAAACCGTAATACATGTGTGAATACATAGACCACAACATGTCCCTAGTGAGCCTCTAGTTGACTAGCTCGTTGATCAATAGATGGTTATGGTTTCCTGACCATGTACATTATATGTCATTGATAACGGGATCACATCATTAGGAGAATGATGTGATGGACAAGACCCAATCCTAAGCATAGCACAAGATCGTGTAGTTCGTTTGCTAGAAGCTTTTCTAATGTCAAGTATCATTTCCTTAGACCATGAGATTGTGCAACTCCCGGATACCGTAGGAATGCTTTGGGTGTACCAAACGTCACAATGTAACTGGGTGGCTATAAAGGTGCACTACAGGTATCTCCGAAAGTGTCTGTTGGGTTGGCACGAATCGAGACTGGGATTTGTCACTCCGTATGACGGAGAGGTATCTCTGGGCCCACTCGATAATGCATCATCATAATGAGCTCAATGTGACTAATGAGTTAGCCATGGGATCATGCGCTACGGAACAAGTAAAGAGACTTGTCGGTAACGAGATTGAACAAGTATAGGGATACCGACGATCGAATCTCGGGCAAGTAACATACCGATGGACAAAGGGAATTGTATACGGGATTGATTGAATCCCCGACATCGTGGTTCATCCAATGAGATCATCGTGGAACATGTGGGAGCCAACATGGGTATCCAGATCCCGCTGTTGGTTATTGGCCAGAGAGTTGTCTCGGTCATGTCTGCATGATTCCCGAACCCATAGGGTCTACACACTTAAGGTTTTGTGACGCTAGAGTTGTTATGGGAATTAGTGTGTAGTTACTGAATGTTGTTCGGAGTCCCGGATGAGATCCCGGACGTCATGAAGAGTTCCGGAATGGTCCAGAGGTAAAGATTTATATATGGGAAGTCCTATTTTGGCCACCGGGAAATGTTTGGGATTCTTTGGTATTGTACCGAGAAGGTTCTAGAAGGTTCCGAAGTGGGGCCCACCTACATGGGGGACCCACATGAACGTGGGTAGTGGGGGCAAGGCCCCACACCCCTGATCAAGGCGCACCAAGATCCCCCCTTAGAAGGAATAAGATCATATCTCGAAGGGATAAGATCAAGATCCCTAAAAAGGGGGGATAACAATCGGTGGGGAAGGGAAATGATGGGATTTCTTTCCTCCCACCTTTGCGAACGCCCCAATGGACTTGGAGGGCAAGAAACCAGACCCCTCCACCCCTATATATAGTGGGGAGGCGCATGGGAGCTGCACCCCTTGCCCCTGGCGTAGCCCTCCCCCTCTCCAACTCCATCTCCTCCTCAGTAGTGCTTGGCAAAGCCCTGCCGGAGAACTGCAAGCTCCACCACCATGCCGTCGTGCCTCCGGAGCTCTCGCTCAACTTCTCCTCTCCCCTTGCTGGATCAAGAAGGAGGAGACGTCCCCGGGTTCTACGTGTGTTGAACGTGGAGGCGCCGTCCATTTGGCGTTAGATCGGATCTTCCATGATTTGAATCGCCGCAAGTACGACTCCCTCATCCGCATTCTAGTGACGCTTCCACTTAGCAATCTTCAAAGGTGTGAAGATTCTCATCCTCTCCCTCTCTTGTTGCTAGAATCTCCATAAATTGATCTTGGTGATGCGTAGAAAATTTTGAATTATTGCTATGTTCCCCAACAGGAATATGGTGCTGCTGCTAACACCAAGCCAGGCATGAAGAAGAAAGCTCCTGCGAGAAGAGTGCCGATGTCAAAAGCTAGAGCATCAACACAAGAAACTATGGAGTTTACTGTTGAGACAAAAGAAGATGGTGATGGAAAGAAAAGAAAGGAAAGGGCCAGGAAAACTATTGCTAGAGTGATTGGAAAGCCATCTATGGTGAGAGATTCTACAGAAGAGGAGGAGGAAGAGCAAGATGCACCTCCTACCAAGTCTCAAAAGCTGATGGGGGATGGCATCAAGTCTGGGGCCGCTCCTTCAAAGCCCAAGACTGCCCCCAAAGCTCCAGCTCAAGCTTCCAAGTCTGCACCAAAGAGAAGCACTAGAAACATTCCTGCTGCAGAAAAGAACAAGGCCCTAGTGCCTAAGATTGAAGAAGAAGAAGAAGAAGAAGAAGAAGAAGAAGAAGAAGAAGAAGAGGAAGCCCAAGTGCTCAGAAAATTGAAACCAAAAGTTCCTGATCATGATGACAATCATCCAGTGGCTGAATATGAAGGAGAGAAAGGATGCAGGTCCAAGATTGTGAAGACAAGAAGATCCCTATGCAGTGAGGAGAAGAACTGTTGTGGACTACAGGTTTCACACTAAGGAACAACAGGACTTCTATGACACTGTGCTCCTAGATAAGAAGCCCATTGTGTGTGACATGAAGTGGGTAGACTGGAAATACATTGATGCCAATGAAGATCATTTCCCTGGAGTGCATGAGAGTTCAGAGTCAATGGATTTGACACTTTTGTGGGTCTGAAATTGACCAAGTGGAATGATGAACATATCATGCAGTTCTATTCAACAACTCACTTCTACCCAGACGGCAAGATTGTTTGGATGTCTGAATGTACTAGGTACTAGTCCTCTGTTGCTGAGTGGGCCAAGCTCATTAATGCCCCTAAAGAAGCTGAGGAAGATATTGATGTCTATGTTGAGCGCAAGAAAGGACCACAACTCCATGGCCAACATGCACAAGGAGATACCTAACAAGGCCTTGGAGACACATAAGCTAGGCTCAGTATACTATCTGATGTCAGGACTGGCCACCATGAACACCATTTTGAGGCACACCTTGTTGCCCAAATCAGGAGATCACAGGATGATTAGAGGCCACTCTATCAACTTGCTTCGGCTATTTGATTTGCCCCAGAAGTTTAAAGTGGTGAGTTTGATTGTTGAGGCCATCAAGAGAACAGTTGCTGACCATAAAAGATCATGTGGGTATGCTCCACACATCTAGATGCTGATTAACTCCAAGATGAGCAAAGGTGTGTACTTGTTGGATAAAGAACACCTTCCATTGAGGCCTGACTTTGAGGACAACACAGTTTTCATGAATGCTGAAGATCCCACATCAGTAGAGGCTCAAGAGAAGAGGGGGAAAGCAAAAGCTGAGAAGGTAGCCAAGATGCCAAGTGCTGAAGAGGCCTCACAAGTTTTCCTCAAGTCAAAGCAAGATCAACTTGGATATCTTATTCAAGCCACTTTAAGGATTAAGAAAGGATTGGCCACCCTGACTCGGAATCAAGAGATCCTAGAGAGGATCATTGAAACAAAGTTCTATGATCTTGACTTGAAGGTGACAGAAATGCAAACAGCTATTGAGAAGCTCGAGGAGGAAGCTGAAGAGAGGAAAGGGAAAGCTACCACAGATGCTTTTTAGAGAGTGCCTAGGGCACAGAGATATGCAGCAGTGCCCCTGACAGACACAAGAGCTACTGCATCAGCACCTGCAGCCACAGCTCCCCTCCGGTTGCAACTCCACCAGCTCCAACAACATCAACTGATGCATTCGTCCTTGAAGTCCTCTCAACGCCACCTCCCAAATATCAATCTTAGAGAGCCGCATAACACTATGCATTTTCAAGCTTTTTGGTAACTTCTTGCCAAAGGGGGAGAAAGTGTATATATCATAGGCTGAGAGAGAGAGAGAGCTTTGCTTCTTTTTGGCTCTTTTTGCTACTTATTTGCTTGCTTGCTTGGATGATATTTTATGGTTATGTGTGTGAGATACTTGTATGGTCATGTGTTTGATCATATCATACTTAATGTTTGTGCTTGGATGATGATATTCTCTATCTCTTATGTATGATCATTCACTTTGCCTTGGTGATGAGTGCATGTTCCTTTTTCTATCATTTTGAGCGCTCCACCAAGATGTATGTGACATGGAAGAGTAACCCATGATCCTAATTGTTTGTGCATTTGCATTCAAAAGCAAATTTTAAAGAATGCACAAATTTAGGGGGAGCTCTTGCTTATCACATACTTCTCAAAGCGACGATGTATTTCATTCTTATTATCATTTGTCAAAGCTTTGATCTATATGTTGTCATCAGTTACCAAAAAGGGGGATATTGAAAGTGCAACTAATCCCTGGGTGGTTTTGGTAATTCTTAACAACATATAGCTCACTGAACTAATACTCTTTCTAGATGATCATTTTAGAAAGTTCAATGATTGGCATGGCATGGACTAGAGATGTGGACTCCTCAAAATGCTAAGGACACATACTGGCAAAAAGCTCAAGACTCTACATTTTCATTTAAGTGATCCAAGATCACAATGAGTCCATAGGAAAGCCAATACTATTAAAAGGGGATGAGGTGTTGCTTAATGGCTTACTTGCCGAAAATGCTTATTGATATGCTCCAAAAACCCTCAACCACCTTCTCATATCCACATATGTCCTAAACCTAAAGTCAAACTCGGCCCCACCGATTTGATCTATCCGGCGCCACCGATTTCATTTGACATAGCCACTACCACAAACCCTAATCACTTCGGTCTCACCGGTAGGGATCTCGGTCTCACCGAGATGGGATTGCAAACTCTCTGTTTCCCTTCACAATGTTTCGGTCTCACCGAAATGAGCGATCGGTCCCACTGAGTTTGCAATGCAAACTCCCTGTTTCCTTGTCGTAACGTTTCAGTCTCACCGAAATGAGTGATCGGTCCCACCGAGTTTGCCCGACCAACTCTCTGTTTGCCTATTATTGAAATCGGTCCCACTGAGGTCATGTGATCGGTCACACCGAGATCAAGTTACACCCTAACCCTAGCACATCGGTCCCATCGAGTTGATCACGTCGGTCCCACCGAAAAGCCTAATGTTCACATTTTGAACTAAATCGGTCTGACCGAGTTTCACTATTCGGTCTCATCAAGTTTGGGAATACATGTGTAACGGTTAGATTTTATGTGGAGGCTATATATACCCCTCCACCCATTCTTCATTCGTGGAAAGAGCCATCAGAACGTGCCTACACTTCCAGCATTCATTTTCTAAGAGAGAACCACCTACTCATGTGTTGAGACCAATAAATTCCAATCCAACCACAAGAATCTTGATCTCTAGCCTTCCCCAAGTTGCTTTCCACTCAAATCATTTTCCCACCATAGCCAAATCTGTGAGAGAGAGTTGAGTGTTGGGGAGACTATCATTTGAAGTACAAAAGCAAGGAGTTCATCATCAACACACCATCTATTACCTTTTGTAGAGTGGTGTCTCCTAGATTGGTTAGGTGTCACTTGGGAGCCTCTGTCAAGATTGTGGAGTTGAACCAAGGAGTTTGTAAGGGCAAGGAGATCGCCTACTTCGTGAAGATCTACCCAAGTGAGGCAAGTCCTTCGTGGGTGATGGTCATGGTGGGATAGACAAGGTTGCTTCTTCGTGGACCCTTCGTGGGTGGAGCCCTCCGTGGACTCGCGCAGCCATTACCCTTCGTGGGTTGAAGTCTCCATTAACGTGGATGTATAGCACCACCTATCGGAACCACGCCAAAAATCTCCGTGTCTACATTGTGTTTGCTCCCTCCAAACTCCTCCCCTTTACCTTCATATGCAATGATTTACATTCCGCTGCTATACTCTTAGAATTGCATGTGTAGGTTGATTTCTTGACTAGTGCTAAGTTGCTAAAATCTGCCAAGACTTAAAATTGGGAAAAGGTTAGGTTTTTATTTGGTCAAGTAGTCTAATCCCCCCTCTTCTAGACATACTTTCGATCCTACACAAGCTCCCTAAACGTATGCTTGCTTTCATGGAGGGGATCTTGGTATTTTGCATGTGTTTGAAAGATTAAAAATGCATATTAGTTGTTATTTGTAAATGCTACTAAAAGAAAAAAATGTTCCTGAAAAAAAATATGGATCTTTTTGCAGTGCTTTGTTTCAGTAGAAGGGCATGCTAAGGACAAAAGCATTTACATGTTTGCATCATGGTATGATTTTGTTTATGCATGTGGTTATGGTATGGTTTTTATTGGTGGATATGTTGAACATTCCTAGTGAGTTGTGTTGATATGGTGAGATTTTAGGCCATAAATGTGTGTAGAAAATATCCAGTTTCATAAAGGATGCATCCATTTGTGTTCTTAGCACCAGGGATGCCTTCCATCGTGTCCCGGTGGCGGGCCGCGATCACGGCGGGAGACGATTCAGCGATGAGAGATCAGACGGTTGGAGTTTGGGTTTTGTTTTTTGACGTGCAGCTAGTGCTGCCACAAATTTATCACTTATACAATTTTGGTTAGGCAAAAAAAATGATTGCCATGCAAATATCGATGTATTGTTGGAGCATTTTTTGGATGCCAGAAAAGAAGCAATTTTTTGGATTGCCATGCGTTTTACCGAAAAAAGCTTCTGCCCTGTTTTATATATAAATCAACTATCAATGACAATCCACCGCATACAACACACCCACACCCACACACTCGAGGCAGGATACATGGATGTTGAAGAACAACTACACACTCCAAGCAAAATCTAGCATACTACACGTATGAAGGTAAATCAACACTAGACTTCGAAGGAGCCCTCAAACGTGACACCAAGAAGAGGGGCAGCCAAAACTCGACGGATCAAGGCCTCCAAAGAGACGTATTCAGGAAGACCGCGACGCCGTACCGTCACTACCGCACGATCTAGAGAATCAAGGTCTTGACCCGGAGCGTACCGGAGCATCAAGAGCAGCCACGACGGGGCCTCCAAGAAGCGTACGACGCCAACAGACGACGCCGCCGTCGGTGTGGCCAAGGCAGACAAAGTTTTCACCCCGACAAGCATTATCCGCCACCGGAACAGGGTATGCGCAACCAAGAACAGGTTGGCCACCCACACAACTGAATGATGAAAGCTAGCAGCCACGCCGCCCTCACAGCCATGGCCGCCAGCCAACACCCGAGCTGCGCGCCCCGCCCACGGGCACCACAGCTAGCCAAGTTCGACCAGCGAGGGGGCAGAAGGTCCCCCCTTCTACCCTCAAGCAAGCCCCTTGACGAGATTGGGGACGAGCCGGCCAGACCCGCGGGATGGGGGGAGGGGCATTACCGTCAGCGGCCACAGCCAGGCTGCACACCGGGGACCAGGGCCATCATCGCGCACGACGGCAAGGCCCGAAAGCACCCCTACCTTCCTCCTCGGAGCACCCCAGCCACCACCGCCCGACCACACTCGCCACCAGCCGCAGGACACGGACCAAGAGCAGCGGGAGGAGAAGGTCACACCACCACCACTGCGCCGCCCCCTCCACCAGCCAAGATGGCCATGATGGAGGCGGCCGCCCGCAACTCGAGCCACGCAGATCATTTGTCACTATGCGTTTTATTGTGTGTTGTTGAAAATACTCTAATAACTATGCAACTATGGTTTGTTACTTTGCCAAAGTAAGAGGGGTTTTTAAAGCGAGGAACGTGCATGTTTTGATCTTCCTCGAAGCCCTGAGTTGTTCAAAGAAAAATGGCCATCATGGAAGAAGAGCTTTTTTCTTTTTGAGGGGAGGATGGAAGGAGAGTTTTTTATTTTACTAGATCATTGATGGCGCGCGTTGCTGCGCCCGTTCATTTTACGATGTAATGATATGTGTTACCATGGTTAGATATTCTTGTGAGTATCTAAACATATCCATATTTTGTCACTAATTAAAGTTGGAAATATTTCCAATTTTCATCAAAATGCAAAAATGGAGCACGGTATCGATCAATAAAGAAAAGGTGTATTTTATTTGGTATGTAAAGCAGAGTGGAAACAGTAATGGACTTGCGGGTCAGGACTGAAACGGGTTTTAGTTTTCAGGATTGGAAGATGTATTAGAAGATTGGTGCTCAATTCACAGCACTACGCAAGACAAGATTTAAAGTAGGACTCCGACAGAAATAATAATGCTTAACATAGGCTGTTCCATACCCAATCTAGAAAACCAACCTTTAACTCTTAATCAAGAAAATATATATCCTTATTGGGGGCAGAAATTTTCATCATCTGCAAAATAGTTACAATTATGTGTGTGTGTGTGTGTGTGTGACGCATTGTTTTTCAGTGTGTGTGTTCGCGAAGATACACGTGAGTACTAATCCTATAGTTCTGTTGTGCTAGAGTATTAGACTCCGTTTTGATTATATTTTTTCTTTGGGTGAATATTGTTTTCAGTCAAAATTAAATATTTATCTTCACTCTTTAGCACAATATAACAGGTGTCAATATAGGGCATGTAGAGGAAGAGGAAAAAAAATTGTCTGTATCAAATATTATTTTTTTGCGGGGTGTTGTCTGTAGCAAATATAGCTGAATGCAATGCAGGATCAAACGATATAAAACTTCTAAGCATCTTAGCTCTCACAAAATATTGCTCAAATTAGAATTGACAAACATAAAAGTTAATATCTCTTGGCTACCCCCCAGATATGGCAAATCTTTTACCAAAGTAACCCGTAGGAAAAAAATAGGAGCCACAAATCAACAAAAAGTCACGATACTCAAAAGTGGTATGTGGTGGGTGCAGTGTCCCCATAGAATCTCTACTTATTTGCAAAAGCATTGCCCTCACTTGGGTGTACTTCTATCTCAATCCAACCTCTTATATCGAGGGTGGATTCATGAAGAGTCCCAGTAGACAGTCCAAGTGCACTTGTGATCTCTGTTGGCAGTACATGTCTCAAAACATATGCTTTTGCTGCCACCAAAAAAGCGGACGAAAAGTTAGTTCTAGTTAGTACACAACCAAGATGTGATAATTGTGGACATGAAGGGCAACTTACACCAGGTACACGGATTACTTTTTTTTGTAGGATCTGCATCTAGTTCACTGAGAGTGGCTTCGTTTCTTTTTCTGAGTGAAGATTTTGAAGTACCCTTCTACCTTCTGTAGTTAGTTCTGTATAAGCTTCGGGATCTGTGGTTTGAAGAGTCCTTGTATGTTTTTCATTGTGAGATTGACCTATCTGCAGGAAGAAGTGTGAACAAACATTGTTAAGGAAATCTCGCATTAAAAAAACTTGCCAAGAAAAGATGCAAGGAGAGAAGCCTTGCGACGGCTTCAAAATTTGTTGGTACCTAATTGTATGGAGTGGTAAGTGCTCCGGTGTGGATTCCTATGTGAGCACAACTGTTCAATTCGTCACCAGATACAGAAGCCAAATGTTCAGGTTTATCCGTCTGCACGAAGGGTATAAAAATGTGTCAGATCTGAAAAAAGCCACGCAACAAATATAAACTAAGAACTTAGGTACCTTTGGGAAGGAATTGGTTAGCTCCAATAACTTTTGTGCTAACACGTTTGTATCTAGAACATAAATTTATGATAAACTTCACATGCGGCTCAGTTGCGACACTCGGTTATGAAGATTGAGGCTATCTGCTATAGTGATTCCACTCTGTACTCTTCACACACACAAAATGAAGTCCACCAATTGGATGGTTATTCTTATGCATTGCATCAAACACATGATATGCACAAGGCTAAATAAATGAAAGCCCGAATCGGTGAGAACAAGCGATGCAAAGACTTAGCAGGAACATAGGCTGACACCATTGCCATTCTTGCCATGATCGAACCTCCTCTTCCCCATACCTCTGGCTACTCGTCACCTCGTCGGTAAATTGAACACCGCTGGATTCTTCTCCATACAAGATGTTTTGTTTCAAACTTTATTCCTGTAGAACAAAAAACAAATCAACAATATGTTGAATTGTTTAAATAGGTGCCATAGAATAAAGGGGGTCAAACTGAAAAAATGAATCAACGAAAGCTTCATGTTACATAAACGATTACAGAGATGTCACCGTGGAGCGTGGACACACTGGAACCTCGTCGTGGTCACCATGAGCCCATCGTCTCCATGCCAGGCCCTCTGGACTGCCTGGAGGAGCTCCTTGCAACATACCTTAGCCCAGGTGCTTGAGCTAGGTTGGATCCGGGCGCGGCACCACCTACATGACGAAGGAACAAATCTGGTTCGGGCCTCAGTAGTGTAGCGTCGCGACCGATCTTAGAGTGCAGTCCCTCCCTTTGCATCTTGAGGGTAAAACTTGAGGAGGATGACGACGACTGAGCGAAGACGAGGCGTCATTCCACGGATGGGGATTTCGACGATGGCTACACAACTGCCCAGGCCGTGAGAGAGAGAGAGAGAGAAGAGAGGTCGGGGAGAGGGAGGCAAGTGTTTTTTGAGCAAAAGGAGAGGGAGGCAAGTGGAGGTTGTTACTTTGAAAAGATCATCGCTTTTTTGAGCAAAAGGCTGTTATAGGCCCAGTAGGCCCAATTGAGTTCCAAATGCCCAAACAAGCCACTAGAGCACTGGCCCAACAAGGTTAGCGCTAGTTAAGATCGATAGGAAGACTGTACGTGCGATTAAGAGACAATCTTATGGTCAAGAATGCGCAAAAGTGACGATTCAACGGATACAAATGCTAAGAGCAACTCCAACGGGCCGACCCAAACGGACGGCAATTTCGTCCGCTTTTTGTCCGTTTGGGTCGGCCAGGCGGACACGGACGTCCGCTTCCGCGTTTGGGTCGGCGTATGCGCTCAACGCTCGCCCGACCCATTTTGACGATGCCAACAAAAAAATTAAAATGTTCATGCATATTTTAAATGAAAATAACTTAATTAAACATTAAAGTCGGCTAGGAAGGCTGGCGAGAATCCACGCGTCCACACTAGCATTAAAAGAAATTAAAAAAACAACCTAACTACGAGGCGGCGCGCTGCCCAGCGCGCCCTAGGCGTCGTAGTCGTCGTCGTCGGGGTCGATGAGGTCGATGGGCGTCGGCGCAGGGCTGGCCCAGGGGAACGCCGTGTTCCATGTGGCGACGATGTAGGCCGGGGGACAGCTGTTCCGGCGGGGACAGTGCCGACGCGGGGGGCTGTGCGGCCGCCTGTGCAGCCGCGGCCTGGCGTGCCTCCTCCTCAGCCTCGCCAGGGCGCGTGCGCCCTAGCCAACCGCGACGCCGCCGACACTGGGATCCTCTCTGGATCCAGATGTCAGTCGTGCGGAAGGGTGACGCCGGGGTACGGCAGAGGCACGCGATGCTGCCAGTGCCACTCTGCCTGGTGCATTGGCACGTTCATGCGCACCCTCTGTCGGCGAGCTGGCGCCGGCGAAGGCGGTAGGAACTCAGAGGGGAAAGGGACGGCGGGGGCCTTGCCCTTGGCCTTGCTGCTGCTGCAGGCGCCGGAGAAGAGCCCCATTTGGCTAGGATTGGCTAGGGTTTGTCGACGACGGGGGAGCGAGCTTGCCTAGATGTGGACAACAAGTTTGGATGAAGACAGTCCCACCGCACGGTTGGCTTAAAAAAGGGCGCCCGCCATCACTGATGCGTGGGCCCGATCATAAATTAAGCTGACCGCATGGCAGCGGGTAGTTGGAGTTGCTCTAATGACCTGAGATGGTAGAAAAAGTGCTAAGTTTTAAGGGAGCTCCTAACGGGCGCCTTTAGCGCCCGTTCGCAATTCGGGCGCCCACGCGGCTGTGAACTGGGCCGGCCCAGGATCGCCTGCTTCGCTCCCTTGATCGCCTCCGTCTTCGCTCCCTTCGATCACAGTTCACCTGTCCATAGTTGGCAGTTGATCGGTCAACTGTTGACTTTTGACAAAAAAAATAAAAGAAAATATTGAATTCAAATTTTTATTTTTTTGAAAGGAAGTCCAGAAACATGAAAAGTTCATGAATTCGAAAAAAACATTGATTTTGAAAAAGAATCATCAAATATGAAAAAGAATTCATTGATTTTGGAAAAAAGTTCGTCAAAAATGATTAATAGTTCATCGATTTTGAAAAAGAGTTTGTCGATTTTGAAAAAAAGTTCATCAAATTTGAAAAAAGTTCATGGAATTTTAAAAAATATGTATTTTTGTGTTTTGTTCGTGATTTCGAAATGTGTTCATAGTTTTAAATTTATTCACTTTTTCAAATTTTGTTCACAATTTTAAATTGTTCAGTGCACATCAAAAAATGTTCAATGGGTATTTAAATGGTTTTTCAGCGCATATCACAAAATTGTTCAATGTGTGGTTAAAAGTTGTTCAGATTATATTACAAAAATGTTCAATGTATAAAATTTGTTCATCTTATATAAAAAAATGTATAAATATGTTTTAAATTATTTCAATGTATACCACAAAAATGTTCGCTGTGTAGTTAAAAATTGTTCATCGTACACCGAAAAAATGTTCAGTGTATATCTGAAAATCGCTCGTCGTATATAATTTTTTGTTCATGTTCTCAATAATTGTTCATGTTTTAGAAAATTACGTAATTTGAAAATTTTAAAAATTTCACCAATCATGAAAAAAGTTCATCAAGATTAAAAAACAGTTCATCGATTTTCAAAAAAAGTCATCGATTTGAAAAAGAGTTCACGGGTTTTCAAAAATGGGTTCACAAATTCGAAAGAAGTTCAATTTTTTTTAAAAAAAGTTCATAAAATTACAAAAGGTTCATTGATTTGAAAAAGATTTCACGGATATTCAAAAAGGGTTCACGAATTCGAAAAAAGTTCACCAATCATGAAAAAAGTTCATAAAAATGGAAAAAGGTTCATCGATTTTGGAAAAAAGTTTATCAATTTGAAAAAAGTTCATTCATTTTTGAAAAATTCACATAAAATCAGAAAATTCTTCAAATTTGACAAAAAAAAACCTCACAAAACTTTGTAAAGATCATCGCTTTTTGAAAAAATGCTCATGCATTCGAAAAAAAATGTAAAGAAATTAAAAGAGAACGAACAATAAAATAAAAAACCATCACAAAAAGCTATCCAGAAAAAACAAAAACGAAAAAACCGAGCTGGTAGCTTCCAAAGACCGAGCTTCCACGAACTGAGGACAACATAAGAAGAAAAATGAAGAGATTAATCATAAGCGTGAAGAAACCCTGGTGGTTAGTGCCTTTGTTGACGAAACGGGTGGTCATGTGTTCGAATCTTGTTGCCCGCACCATTTTTTGGAATTTAACAGAAGAAGAAAATAAAGTTAAATGGGCTGGCCCATGTAGCATCGATGGAAGGAGGCGGGGTGTGCGCCCGTTTGCGCCGACGCCTGTAACGGGCGCAACGGGCGCCGTATAGGAAATGCCAAGTTTTAATGTTTCTAAATTTTTAGGAACGGATGGAAGAACAGTTTTTTACTCAAATTCCGGCCACGGAGAAAGCCCAATTCACACTTCGTAGGCGCGCCTGGGCTGAAACTCATCTGTCTTCTCCACGTCCACCACGTCAGCGATCCGCGCCGAGGCGCATCCGGGCCGTCCATACCGCACAGCGTGAACGGCCGAGATCATATCAAATCACTGGAGGCCACCGATCCGTGGCACTCATCCCTCCACCAATCAGACCCGCGCTCTCTCCTCCTATAAACTCTGCCGCGCCCCCGCCGCCGATTCCCCACCAATCCTCCTCTGCCTCCCAGCGAAACACCACACCTCTCCTCGTCGAAGCAGCAGCAGCAGCGGCATCCATGGCCCCCAAGGCGGAGAAGAAGCCGGTGGCGGAGAAGGCCGAGAAGACCACGGCGGCGAAGAAGACCAAGACCGAGAAGCGGCCGCCGGCGTCCAAGGAGGGCGGCGAGAAGAAGGGGAAGAAGAAGGCCAAGAAGAGCGTGGAGACGTACAAGATCTACATCTTCAAGGTGCTGAAGCAGGTTCACCCGGACATCGGCATCTCCTCCAAGGCCATGTCCATCATGAACTCCTTCATCAACGACATCTTCGAGAAGCTCGCCGGCGAGTCGGCCAAGCTGGCGCGCTACAACAAGAAGCCCACCATCACGTCCAGGGAGATCCAGACCTCCGTCCGCCTCGTCCTCCCCGGCGAGCTCGCCAAGCACGCCGTCTCCGAGGGCACCAAGGCCGTCACCAAGTTCACCTCCGCTTAGATAGTCTGTTCCTGTTTCTTGGTCGATCGATGGTACTCTGTAATAGTCAGGTGTTTGGACTATGTCGTCTTGTAACTGTTTCATTATCTTGTGAATTAGTATTGGCGCTTCTTTGATCTGTCTCGTGGCTCTGTACCATGTTCAGTTCTAATCCCTGCTGCTTCACTTGACAGAGTTCTTGCTATGATCCTGTTTGTGTGATTTCATCTTGGTTTGGTCTGCTATGTTATGGAACTTTTGTTCTGATTTGTGAGTATGGCCTTCTGTAAAACTCTGCAGACAATGACTTTGAACTTGCAAAGATGTTTCTCTGTTCCATTTCTTAATTTCAGTTTTCAGCTATCGGTTTATGAGGCTCGTGGCCAAGGGGAGGGTGCGTGCGGCCTTCGGCGTGAGGGGAGGCTGTGGTGGTCGAGTACATGTACATGGTGATGATGGCGCCGGGCCCGGGGGCTTGAGGCAGCGTTTGGATGATCCCTGTCATGGTGGCTGATCCATGCTGCTCTGTAGTTAGTTAGCTGTTCGTACTCTATCATCTTGTAACTTATGTGCTGGTTGTGTGTTCTACACAAACTGAATCATGATCTGGAGAAATAGTAACTGTAAATCTCTTCAGGCAACGGCTCTGAACTTGTGCAGATGATTCTTTGTTTCATTTCTGAATTTCACTTTTCAACTATGGGTTGATGAGGCTAGTGGCCGTTTGGGCGACGGTGCGGCGGGTGGGGCTTGAGGCGGAAGTGAGACGGCGTGTGACGAGAATGTCGATTTCTTCAGACATAAATTTAGGTTCACCTCCTCCTAATTAGGCTGGGTTGTTCAGAATGTAGTTAGATGTTCAGGATGCAAAAGTGGTCAACCAATGAATCACTGATAGAACAAGCATCATCATCATTGCGTGAATCATCATATTTCAAGAATCACACCTTCTCTCAAGAAAAAGAACAAGTCATCTACTCCCTCTGTTCCAAAATAGATGACCCAACTTTGTACTAACTTTGTACAAAGTTGAGTGATCTATTTTGGAATGGAGGGAGTAATAGCTAATGTCGTCTCTAGTGGCAAGGCCAAGTTTTTACATCACCATCAGAGGCCTAGAGCATCAAAGCAAAAGTGACCATTAGAGCATCTCCACTAGTGAATCAGGCAGGGCAGGGTCCCTGTTACATTTTCCAGTAGGGAACGTGTTGGCCTTGAGGTAGGTGCATACAGGGAGTGCTCGGCATCCGCCGCACAACATTCCGTCAGACGCAAGTCTCCTCTTCTCTTTTCTTTTCCATACAAGGTCCAAAATCCTCGGTCCAGCAGTAAGTGATGTGTGCTTGCACTTGCACAGCTTTTTTTTCGTCCAGGAGTGAGCATACCTAATATACCTCGTCTCACATAGTGCAAGTCTCTCCGTTGCATTGCTTCGCCTCCCCTGAAAACAGACAAATATTCCAAATCGCCCACTAATATGATGCTCGAGTAACGATGTTAATGCGGCAGCGCATGCCAGGACCATATGAATGACTGACAGAAAACACGCATCAGCATCGTGTAAAACATAAATAATTCCGAGTCATGGCTAACTCGGATCAGGGGTGTCTACAAACCACACATTCAAATAAAACATCAGATAAAACATTGAAAAGCAAGCATGTTTTGCCATCAACTTGTTATCTAATAATTAACTTATCTCATGAAACAACAGCCGGGAAGGAACTTACGGATTTTAGCTCCCAAAGCTTTGGACATGCTTGACCAAAAGATATTCATTATCTAAAGAAAAAGTATAGCCACTGTCCATGCACTCAAAGCTCACCCCAGCTTATCATCACCGCAACAATTGACATCATTCATCATATGTGCTTCAGAACACACCAGAATGGAAGTCATTTTTTTTAAGTACAGAGGAAAGCTACAACATTGTACTTGCAGGATCTCCGAGCTCCGACCTTCGTCTCCCTAGGGGGTGTGGGGCGCCAGCCGAGGAGAACAGCAAGCACCCAGAAGAAGACTAATTCCTGGGTAATGGATCACTACCGCTGTAACCAGAAATCTTGGTGACCTCTGTTCTGTCATCCCATTTCTTCCCATTAAATCCTGGTTTACAAAATGCCTTCCCAAAAATTTCTACATTTGATCTTCCAGATAATCAAACTACAATATACGAAACAATTCACAGATAAATATATATGATGATAAAACGAGCAGTTGAGAAAATTGGTCAATGCTGCAATGCATATCAATGTTGACTCTCGGACCTGAATTTACAGACCATCCATTGCATGAAGAGACAATTTACCCATAAGTTGGATTTTTCTGATTCATCATACATGAAAACTACATGACAAGACAATTAAAAACAAGACACACATACTACAATCTCTGTAGACGTACTTGTATATGCAAAAGAATGTCACTTGAGGTCTAATTAAGGAAGATGCGTACCGTATCCAGAGTGTTACTTCCTCTGGTTCGAAGCAAGCATGGCAATGAGCTCATTCAAAACAGAGGGATATGTCGTGACAATATGCCCCCAGCCATTACTCGCCATTAGTGTCTGCAAACACGGAGGTGATTGGACTTGGATAAACTTCAAGCACACCTCCTTCAATCCACGACAGTGGTGCTGCTCGGCTAGAGCAAGGGTGGACGCCACAGAGCTCACACCCATGCGCTGAGACAACTGCTTTACACAGATGAACTTGAGCCGCTGGAGATCGTACCGGTCTGCCGCTACAAACAAGCCCTGCAGCCATTGCACCAGCTCCATTTCATCCTCTGCCGCTTCCGCATCTTGTCCTTGGTCCACAGCTTCCGGCATTTCATCTTCTTGTCCTTGTCCCGTATCTTTGCATATTTCACTCAACTTAATGTTGTCCTCGTACATGTCAGGGAACGAGTCTGTGTACACAAAGCTAAGCAAAGCCGTGAACACCTTTGAATCCATGTCTTTGATCTGTATGACAGTGTTGGATGCCTCCTTCATGGGGCCAAAGAGTTGTGCCATGAACACTGTGGATCGGGCAGCAAGCACACACCGATGTGCGGCGAAGGTCTTGTCGCCGACCTGGAATGCCACATCGGCGCCCACCTTATTTTGAAGGAGACTGTTGAAATGCTGGTGTATGTCCGGCAGCAGGAGCTCCTTGGTGCCGCCATGGCCACCGGCATCATCATCATCATCAACCTTGCTGTTGCGGAGGACCACGACGTCCCACCGGATGGTGAGACAATCACACTTGAGACCCGCTGAATGTTCAACGGCATCTCTTCTCATAAACCTGTCGTTGCCCCAGATTGAAGTAGCGGTGGAGAAGTCGCGAGTCTCACCGGTTCCACGGATGTGCGTCGCCATCTGCTTCTCAACCTGGTCGACGAGGCTGAAACTGAACCTGACCTCCACGGGCTCTCCCTCGTCGGCGCAGCTCGGGTTCTCGCCGTTGGGGTAGTACTCAATCATCCAATCGTGGCCTCCTACACTGAAAGGACCGGCAGTGATGCCCTCGCCGGTGGGAATCAGCTGTTTGGTGCGCGAGTAGCCGGTGACCATGAGCAGGTGGTAGCCGCTGTCCCCGCGGGCGTCCACGGCCGACGTCTCGCAGAAGCACTTCCTGTTGCTGCCGGCGATGGAGACGCCGGTGAAGGCCGACATGGTGGACCTGGTGTACCTGCCTGTAGAAAGTCGATATATATATTCAGTCACCATTCACATTCCACTCTGGAAATCTTTGGACAAAACTAAGCTTGAGAGTTTGGAGTTGGGATGGATGGCGAACCTGGGCTTGCAACGGAGGTCGCCGGAGCAAACCTGGACTGGTCACCCCCGTCGCCGGCGGCCGCACCAAGACGAGCTCCACTCCCCGAAAGCAGAGTTGGGCACACCCCGCTTTCAACGCACGGAGTAGCCGCTGGCCCACTGGCTGCGGCACTGATGCAGCTTCTCCCCGGAGACAGAGCTCGCGCCGCCGCCGCCGCCGCCGGCTGGTCCAGTGTTCGTGTGTGCGACCTGGGCCTGCCTGGAGCTTACTTTTTTTTTTTTGAGCGGTGCCTGGAGCTTAGTTAGTTAGGGTTAGCAAACAACTCAGCACGTTCTTTATTGGGCTTGAGCCCATCACCTGCAAAGCCCATCAGTCAAGCCATATTTATTCGGTAAAAAGCGAGCTGAACTTATTTTGACTGACAACCGAGCTGAATTTTCTAGGGTGCCAAACACCACTTGACTGATTTTTTAATCACAAAAAAAGTTATAATTTGATTATTTTTTTAAAATCACCGTTATATTTACATAAACTCACAGATGATATTTGCCCTCTATTTTTTCAAGAGGTGAAGACACTTCATGCCTATCCTCCCCAATCCCCACACCATAGTCTGTCTTCATCCTCCTACCATACCGCACAGGAGCCTCTGGCCACTCCTATTCAAGAGGTAACGCATTCAGGGGCGGCCAATCGCAAACCCCTAGCTCACACAAACTATATGGGCCAACTCATTTGCGACTCTTCACCGTGTTTTCGTTCCCATTAGTTTTGGATCAATTTTATTTTTTCCGCTGTTTCCTTTTTGTTGTTTTTATGGGGTTTTTATACTTCTTTCATTTTTTTTCCATTTTAAAGTTTCTATATTTTTTCTAATTCGTGATTACTTTTTGCAATCCAGGATTTTTTAAATCATATAATTTTTTAATTCATGAATATTTTTAAAATCAAAACATTTTCCACTATATTGTGGAAACCCCCAAAAGTTTGGATGTTACAGATGGTTCAGAAGTATCTACTCGTGATGACCCATGCTTACTCTAGGTCCAGTAAACAATGCTCCATCGAAAAGAAACATTACAGTATGTATATTTATCGAATTCAAAGAAAATAATGGTTTCCAGGTATCCAATAAAAATATAGGTATCACAAAAAAAAAGGTCAATAAAAATAATTGAATTTATCATTCCTGAAACGATAGAATTTACATGATTGTAAGTAGCATAGAAACTGGCAGCTCCAGGAATGAATCTTTTGGCCATCATCAGTTTGGATGTGATGGCCAAGTGCAATCTGCAGCAGCAGGGTGTCAACATTGGTAACAATTGTCAGTTGAAAGATAAAATTAAGTAAGATGCAAACTGACATTCCGAGTCTCCCAAACATTTTAGAGTGATGATCCTCTGCAAAGTACATTCTGATACCCAGCAAGGAAGGAAAATACATATGCATTGCCCTGGAATTTCTGACGGAAACCGCTAGCTAGCCTTTTAATTGCACACCATAAGAGGAAGCACTTTACTACATCACAACATCGAAGCAGCATAGGGAGTCAGTTTTTACTATACATCACAGCACCGTAACTACATAAAGATCGTCCGTGGTATAACATTCCGGCCAAGCAATCCCAAGTATTCTTCTCTTTTCTTTTCTTCTCTTCTCTTATCTTATCTTCTCCAGGAGCCGGAGCATACATACCTTAGTTAGCGTTCTGTGACGTAAACATAGTGCTTCCGTTGAAAGAAACATAGTGAATGCAACAGTGCTCTTCTTCCCTGGAAAATAGAGGCCGAGGCAATACACAAGTGCATGTTAGTGTCAGGATTAAGCAATCAATGAATCACTAATAGAACAAGCATCAGCATAGTGCATATTTCAAGAATCACACATTCAAAGAACAAGTCATCTAGTAGAAGTTATTACTATGATACAACATCAAGAGGAAGATATGAATATTAAATGGCCATCTCCCAAAGTTCCCACTGACACTTGACCAAGAGATGTTTATTGGGGAAAGTAGAGAAAAGCATCTACATCTGTTCTTCTTTTTTCTTTCTTGACAACCACTGCAACTGCAGTTCAGTTTGACACTTGCGCCTGAATTTTCAGACAGCCCAATCCATGAAGGCACAATTTGCAAGTATGTTGACTCAGAATATAGGCAAGTTATATATACATGCCGAGGAAAAGGTGAGACACACATACTACAATCTCTCTAAACTAGAGGATCACATATATGCAAAAGAGTGCCACTTGAGGCCTAAGGAACATGCGTACCATATATATACGGAGTGAGTGTTACTTCTGCTGGTTCGAAGCAATAATTTTGGCATTTCTATGTCGACTATTGCTTGCCTGCCTTCCTACAGAGAAACTCTTAAGTTGCAGATTTGCTTGACTATTGTTTGATTATTACTTCAGATGGTAGACGCAGAACAAACATGAACATGGGCAGCAAATGTCAGTTCAAAACTAAACATGAACATGGATTTTTCTGATTCATCATACATGAAAACTACATGACGAGACAATTAAAAACAAGACACATATACTACAATCTCTGCGGAGATTCTTATATATGCAAAATAATGTCACTTGAGGTCTAATTAAGGAAGATGCGTACCATATCCAGAGTGTTACTTCCTCTGGTTCGAAGCAAGCATGGCAATGAGCTCGTTCAAAACAGAGGGATATGTCGTGAGAATATGCCCCCAGCCATTACTCGTCATGAGTGTCTGCAGACACGAGGGAGATTGGACTTGGATAAACTTCAAGCACGCCACCTTCAATCCGTGGCAGTGGTGCTGCTCGGCTAGAGCAAGAGTGGACGCCACAGAGCCGACATACATGCGCTGAGACAACTGCTTTACACAGATGAACTTGAGCCGCTGGAGATCGTACCGGTCTGCTGCCGCAAACAAGCCTTGCAGCCACTGCAGCAGCCCCATTTCATCCTCTGCCGCTTCCCCGTCTTTTCCTTGGCTCACAGCTTCCGACATCTCATTTTCTTGTCCTTGTCTCGTATCTTTGCATAGTTCACTCAGCTTAATGTTGTCCTCATACATGTCAGGAAACGAGTCTGTGTAGACGAAGCTAAGCAGAGCGGTGAACACCTTTGGTTCCATGTCTTTGATCTGTATGACACTGTTGGACGCCTCCTTCATGGGGCCAAAGAGTTGTGCCATGAACACAGTGGACCGGGCAGCGAGCACACACCGGTGTGCGGGGAAGGTCTCGCCGCCGACCTGGAATGCCACATCGGCACCCACCTTGTTTCGAAGGAGGCTGTTGAAATGCTGGTGTATGTCCGGCAGGAGCGCCTTGGTGCCGCCATGGCCATGGCCACCGGCATCATCATCATCAACCCTGCTGTTGCTGACGACCACAACGTCGCAGCGGATGGTGAGACAATCGCACTTGAGATCTGCTGAGTGTTCAAGGGCGTCTCTTCTCATAAACCTGTCGTTGCCCCAGATTGAAGTGGTGCTGGAGAAGCTGCGGGTCTCACCGGTCGCACGAATGTACGTTGGCATCTGCTTCTCCACCTGGTCGACGAGACTGAAACTGAACCTGACCTCCACGGGCTCTTCGTCGTCGTCATCGGCGTCGTAGAGAAGGTTCAGAAATAGCGAAATGAAGTCGGCGCAGCCCGGGTTCTCGCCGTTGGGGTAGTACTCGATCAACCAGTCATGGCCTCCCACATTGAAAGAGTTGGCGGTGATGCTCTGACCGGTGGGAATCAGCTCCTTGGTGCGCGAGTAGCCGTTGACCATGAGCAGGTGGTAGCCGCTGTCCCCGCGGGCGTCCACGGCCAGCGTCTCGCAGCTGCACCGCTTGTAGCCGTCGGCGATGGACACGCCGGTGAAGACCGACATGGCGGACCTGGCCTGTCGAAAATCGACCTACTCAGTCACCATTAACCATTGCTAAGTTTGAGAGCTCGTTTCAGAAAAAAAACGAAGTTTCAGAGTTTGGAGCTGGGATGGATGGGGTGAGGGGCGAACCTGGGCTTGCAGCGGCGGCCGCCCTCACGGTGTCGCCGGCGTCGCTTCTCCCAGGAAATAGAGTTTGCGGCGAGCTGAGGGGCAAACCTGGCCTGGTCACCACCGGCGGCCGCACGAAGACGAGCTCACGGAGTTGCCTCCTCACCCCGCGGAGTGGGCGCTGCTCACTCGCTGACGTCGCCCCTCGGCTTCTCCCCGGAGACAGAGCTCGCGCCGCCGCCGCTCCACTGACTGGCTGCGCCGCCGGCTGGTCCCGTGTGTGCGACCTGGGCCAGCCTAGAGCTAGCGCTCTCCTAGGGTTCGTTATTGGGCTTGAGTCCACCAGCTGCAAAGCCCATCACTCAAGGCATACTTTATTCGGTATAAGTTTGTCTCAAAATCAAAAATCTGTATAAGTCGAGCCGGGTCTTTTTTTTTACTAACAATCGAGCTGAATTTTGTGGTGTGTCAAAAGACAAATTGTATGATTTTTTAATCACATAAAAATCTAATTTGAGTTTAAAAAATCACCATTGTATTTTCATGAACTCACGGCTGATCTTCGTCCTCTATTTTTTTGATAGGTCAAGGTACTTTCCGCCCGCCTCTCCTCCCCACACCATCGTCCACCCTCATCCTTGTTGCGCAGGTGCCTATATAGGCCAACCCATTTGCGACACTTTACTGTGTTTTGGGTTCTATCAGTTTTGGATCAGTTCTTTCTTTTTTTGATATTTTGTTTTTGTTATTTTGATGGGTGTGTTTTTATATTTCAGTTTTTTGTTTTTTGTTTTTCCATTTTTGAAGTTTGTGTAATCATTCTAATTAATGAAACTCTTTGAGATACGTGATTTTAATAAACTTAGATTTTTTTTGAATTCATGAAATTTTTTAAAATCGCAAATATTTTTTTAAAAAAAGGGAACATATTTTAAAATGTCTGATTTTTTTAAAAAAACTGGTTTTTGATTCACGGACATTTTGAAATTCCTAAAGTTTTGAAAAAAATGTTAATAGGAAATCGGCCAAAAAAAACTAACTAGAATAAACTGATTAAAACAGAGAATACTTATGTACGGTAGCTTGCTATCGTTACCGGGTCGTCCAAGTTTGCAACAACGTGGGGCAACACGGCCACGATTGGTGCACTTCCAATGCATACTGCACTTAATAGGGTCTTTCGGTGCCTTCTCCTTCCTTCCCCTCCGTTCCCTTCCACGTGTTGTTGTGTCGCCTGACCTCTTCTTTTTGCTCCTCCCATGTTATTCCCTTCGGCTCCCCCTGCGTCGTTGTGTCACTATATCTTCCTCCACTCCGCGTCGCATCCATCGTGAGTCTCGCAAGCCATGCAATTGCGAGACATCGTGTTTCTTGCAAACGCCCCACCTTATCTCTTCCTCCCATGTCTTCATCTTCTCGATTTCTTTCACTCCCGTAGTCGTTCCCCACTCCTTGTCGATCTAGCGCAGCCAAGCTGGGGTCGCCACCCCTCAATGCGCTTGCCCGTGCAAGCACTTCTCCATGGCGCGTGATCCCCTTTTTTCTCTCCATGCAGCCTTGACGGAGGTCGCAGGGGCTGGCGATGGTGAGCAATCACACTTCAACCCAACGGGGCCATCTATTGATGTTGCGACCGGTGCGGCAACATGCACCTGCGTAGTGAGCGTCAATGGCGGCGGCGCAGCTGATGCTGCAACCACGGGGCGGAGTTGAAACCGCCGTTGGCCGAGGCTCCATGTGAGTGTTGGCGTGTATATGACCATTCACAACAGGATATGCGAGTAGCCATGCCCGAGCATGCCCCGTCGAGAACGGTGTTGCACGACCGGGAGGGGCGTAGATGGAGATGGGTGGTAGCGGGAGCGACACGGGGATCCAGCAGGTTGAGCCGCGATCTCCTCTACATCAACAGGGGTCTGATGTGCATCAGGGAAGAAAGGGGAATATATCACACGACGTCGATCTGTACGGCTCGCACGCGACCGGCTGAAATTTTGGGCCGGTCGGTCGGCGCCTAACACAGGCTTAAAATAAGAGTTAATTATACAAAACCACAACGATAACTTATAACACTTTACCACAATATTTGAGTTTTTTTAACACAAAACCACAACTTTGCGGCAACTTATAACACTTTACCAAAACTTTCACGAAACCACAACTGCTGGACTAATTCTCAACATTGAGCCCAAATCTATCGTTCAACTTGTTTTTAACAGGCAATCTGAATGATTGGGCCCACATGTCAGTGTCTAGGCGACAAGTTCCCTCCTACGTGGTGCTGACTGAATTTGTGTAACATAGCAGTGTGCATACAACATCGCCGTCTCCTCGACGACGCGTTCACTTACAGCTTCTACGCCATCTACCCCTAAAAAAATCCACTATCTTCACCTTCTTCGTCTGGCGCGCTCCGCCCAACCATGTTGTCATTTGGACAACCGCAGCTAGCACATGCACTATATCACATTGTGCATAGACAAGGCTGCTGCCTTGTGCTCCACGATCATAGAGACGCACTCGTCCTCCCCAGGACCTCTCTGTCTAGTTCGCGCGCCCCGCCCGACCATGCCATAGTCCGGACGGGCGCTGCCAGCACATCCATGCTACCACGTTGTGCACAATCAGGGCTGCCACCTCGTGCTTCACGACCACTACAACATGCTCGTCCTCACTGATTACGATGTCGAGATCATTTGGAACTCCGTCGCCAACGATAGTGACATGCGGGCGTGACTTTGCGGCACTAGGAACCTCGCCATCGAGGACGCTCGGAGTGATCGTCATGTGGCAGAATTTTGACCACCCCAACAACACCCAGCTCCCTACTCAATGCGTCGGTGGAGTTCATAGCGCCGGTACGGGATGGCAAGAGGAGGAAATGGTAGGCCACATAGGAGATGCGTGAGCGACTAGCGACCAGGAGAGGTCCGTAAAAAAAGGATCGGGACGTCTAGCGACTAGCGACCAGGAGGTGCTCGCGATCCGATCTAGAGCCGCCGCCGGATCCTTCCTTCCTACCCCTGCTCCCGTGTAGCGCCGCCGCGCTGCACCAGGGCGTCCCCGCCTCCCTCCTCCGCCCCCCCCCCCGCCACCACTCTCCTCTCCGCCGCCGCCGGTGACGCCGCCAGGGCAAAGCCCGATGCGGCGGTTCCGATCTTGATCTTTTTGGCGGTGATGGAGGACAACGGCGGCTGGAGTGTGGCAGCGGGTCTGTAGTCACAACGGGTGGACGATGGCGGCGGTCTGTGCTGTTACCTTGATGAAGGCATCGTCCTGTAACTACTGTCGACCCACTCGTGCTGCTCCAGGGGAAACCCTAGGATCTGGTTTTCCAAATCGGACGATGGCGGCACTACACTAGTAGAAAAAGGGCCATTTGTCCCGGTTCGTAAGGCCCATCTGTCCCGGTTGTGGATCCGGGACTAAAGGGGCGTCACTAAAGCCCTAGGCCTTTAGTCCCGGTTCCTCCATGAACTGGGACAGATGGGCCTCCACGTGGCCGCTGTGGCGAGCCCAGGCAAGAGGGCCTTTTGTCCTGGTTGGTGGCATCAACCGGGACCAAAAGGCATCCACGCGTCAACAGCAGGCAGGAGTTGAGGGTTTTTTTGAAAGGGGTTGGTTTAGGGGTTTTGGGGGTTAATTTAGGTTGTTAATTAGCTAGCTAATAGAGAGAAGTGTTCTCTCTTATCTTCGTGCTTGGTTTACCAACGCTACTGCTATGCCTAAACATGGCTTAGATTGAAGTGAAGGCAACATGTGGTGCATGTCCAAAGTAATACTAATCCTAACTTGGTCAAGTTTGGATTGTACTACTTTCGACATGCACCACATGCATGTTGCCTTCACTTCAATCCAATCCATGTCCATTTCACCCACTGATATATAATAACTCTTCATGCTCGTATCATGCATCATCATAATAACAAGTCCTACTAATCATCATCATACAACTTCTACTCGTTATTAATAACAAGTCATATGATCATCATCCTCATAGTCATCGAACCAACCCTACTTAATTGTTCTTAGCACATGATCATTAGTATTAGGTAGGACCTAAATACCCTCTTTAAGGTAAAATAGCATAAAACAATATAGACCCCGACTCTCCATTATGGAGAATGGATATCATCATGTCTCCAATTCTTGCGCTTCGCTTCCTTTCGCTTCCAAGAACCTCCTTACGATTGTCCATATATTTTTTCCATTCTTTGATTGTCATGTCTCCACTTCTTTTAGAAATCCGGTATGGACAGTTGAGATTCGTAGGATGACCTGGTTGTATGTTCAAAACATCAAGGCGACCATGCTGATACATCAGATGAGGCACACAACCATTCGGGATTATTTATTGAAAAACATAGTAATAACTTCATAGTTAGTAATGATGTACTAGTTTTAGAAGTATGCAAAAGATGCACGGATGTCATAATAGTAAAAAATCTTACCAAGGTATCTCCATGGTAGTTACCGTAGTTCAACACGTGCACTAGTGGCACGTATTGACCATAATGTTGAGGAGTTCAATTGTAGATATTGTAATTCTCAAGATCAGTACAAAATGCAATCAGATGATTTTTCTCCTGATAAGTTAATTCGGAGCCTTCGGTGTAGTAGGTTCTGTCTACCATCTTTCGCACATTCTTTGAAGAATGAAAATAAGTTGTCAATGGAAATAAGTTGTCAACTATTTTGAAATAAACAATATAAATTAGGTAATAACTATGTTTGAGAAACTCACATAGCGGTAGAATTGGAGGCATATAAACAAGGATCCAAATGTCCATATTGTCTTGTTCGATTTTAGGATCACCAAGATCCATGGTGACAAGCATACCCTCATCAAAACCATACATCTTGCAAAGTGCTTCCCAATTTTGCAACCAAAATGGGTTACACTCTCAAAATTGTATAACTTTACTTCAAAATCCACACCATGATGGGTCCTTAGGTGAATTTTCTTTGTTTCCATACTTTCATGGTCTTTAAAACCCATCCTCTCCAAGACATGGCGTCTTGCATAACATGGGATAAGCTAGTCAAATTAGAAAAGATGAAAAGTACACGTTGAAATAGTTGAAGTCATGCTTATAATTACGAAAAAACACTTGTTGTCATTGTGTACCGTTTCAACATCGAAGGTCTCCTCGAGCTTAATGCTGAAGCGCCGATCTTCGTCCAGCTCAAGGAACCTGTCGCACATACCTCGGTCATCGTGGCACCAGTCGCACTCCCCCGGGCGGTTTTCGTCGTCCGAGTACGACATTTCCTATGTTCATAATTCAAAACTTGTACAATTAAATATATGTACTAAAAACCTAAATTAGATCATTATTATTCATCACGGGTAGACTATCGGTCTGTCGAGTCTTTTCTTGAAAACTCTCAGCTCACGTGGTGTACATATTTGACTGTCGGTGATGGTAGCTCCTCCTTTCATTTCCGAGTGCATTACACCAAATTGTCTAGCACACGGGAATGAAGGAGAAGCTACCCCCATGACAACAGTCGGGATTCTTCATCCTCTCATATATATATATGGTGGAGACTCCCCCTCACTGATTCCTCTCTCTGACATTTGCGACCGTCGGTGATGGTAGCTCCTCCTTTCATTCCCGAGTGCATTACACCAAACTGTCTAGCACACTGGAACGAAGGAGAAGCTACCCCCACGACAACAGTCGGGACTCTTTGTCCTCTCATATATGATGGAGACTCGACATACTTAAAGTCAACCCGAAATATCGTTTAATTATCTTTCTAAAAAAGGACATATCAAGCGCCTGAAATTTGCCGGCAAGGAAGTATACATGTTTATCTACTTCATATGAGCATTCAAACTTGATGGCCATTTCAATGGTTGAAAATATGAGCAAAAACATTTTAAAATATCTTATAGGACTCATATTGACATGGAGATTTGGCTAGTCTCACCTCGAGGTCGGAGGGGGTCGGTGACGGGGACGACGGCGGGGATGATGGAGGGGGCTCCTAGATTTATGCAAAAACAAAAACCCTATAAGCTATCAACTAATCAAATGCATACGCCTTGCATAGTGCTCTCTAATTTTAGCAAAACCAAATCGTAAAATAAAGTAGTACTCAAATTAGCCCGCATTCAATTATAAGCAAAACTACATCATCTCTTGCGTCCGTACATCATCGAATATTATCACTAATACACCTCGAATACTATCATACACATAGCATCGCTAATACAGCTAGAACCATAGCGCCCGACGGGTATCGGCGCGGGCGGTGGACACCCAAAGAGAAGGAACCATCACATGATCATAGCTCTAGTGAGGTCCCTAAAGAACCTGCCAGGTATTTGTTGGGATCTACGGTAGGGTGCGTCGACTGCAAATTTAAAATTTTCCTACGCGCAGAACAACCAAGAACATGCTACGGGAGATGGATCACAGATCGTTACCACTAGACGCGCTGTGCCGTGCAGCGGAAGAAGAGTTGGGGCAGCGCATCCGCGTGGATCGTCTCCTCCTCGTCCGATCTCCCTCAAACAGCCGGTGGTCCGATCCCACGTACAAGTTCGCCGGAGTGGCGCAAGTGCACCGCCTCTAACGGTATCCGCGCGTGCAGGAGGAACACCGTGCGGCGGACTGCTAGGTCCGATCACACAGTCGGCGGCGAGTGGAGGTGGCTATTAGCAACACATGCAAACCCTAGTCGCAGCGCCGAAGCGATCAACCGCATGAGTGTGCCGCACCTTCATCTTATATAGGCGTCCGTCGCGGGCTCAACACTTGGGCCTCGCACGGACCCTAAAGCCCACAAGTCTACTCGGCCACAATCCGAATATAGCTCGGATCACATCCGACCAGTGTCCTCGGATCCGACCTCGTAGGTCCCTTCCCTTAAGCGCGCGACCCCTTAGGTTCAAGTCGGCTTGGTCGCAGTTCAGATCACCTCCGAACTGCATGGTTGGTAGCGGCCTCCAGCAAGGCATGTCGAACACCAAGAAGACTATGAAGTTGGTTAGGCGAACCTGTACAATGTGTCACACTTCTGTTCCCTTTTCCACACGATATATGTTATCGGGCTCAATGCGAGTCTGTCATCCTTGTGCTAGCTCAACCTCTTTCTCGTTCCAGTGATACCAACCACAAACAGGATTATCTCATAATCCTTGTTGCATGGCCATGCTTATCCTGGTCGGATCACACGAGGGGCCCAGAGTATATCTCTCCTGACTAGAGGGGCAAATCCCATCTTGCTCGACCATGTCTCGCAGCATGGGTCTGGACAAACCCGAAACCTATCTTTGTAACTACCCAGTCACGGAGTAGCGTTAGGTCGGCCCAAAGCAAGTCTGTCACCATCCCAAGTACATGCGTCAGCTCAGGTCTTAGGACATAGAACGTATGTTGTACTAGAGACTCACAGATGACATATCGCTGTGTCTCATAGTTGGGTCTGTCCAACTCGGACCTTATCTCGACTCGGATCCGACTACGTCGAATCCGACTAGACTTTTCCAAGTCCATATTATCCGGTTAGCATCCAATGCTCCATGGCTAGTGAGACCGAGCCATCGACCGTGTCATATGCTAGTCTAGTCGGCTGTGCGTCCACATAGCCCTTTCGACTAGGGACCTTTTAGGACAGTCATCATACAATGCATAGTCCCACAAACAAGTCACGTACTTGCTGATACACATCATTGATAATGTTCAAGGACTATCTTTATTCTTAAACACCTAGGAAATATCATCATACATAATTGCCTCTAGGGCATATCTCCAACAGTATTATCGAACCTACCCTCCAACGCAACCATGTAGCGACGGACGTGCTCGTCCTCCTCGCTGACACGGTGACGTACCACCTCCGCGGTGTCCGGAAGCCTCGGCACCGTCACTGGCCCACGCAACCGCCACCAAACAAGGATCGGGTCAACGACGGACTGGCTCCTCACCAACCTACGCCCCCCGGAAGGTAGCATCTCCCAATACCAGCCCGGTGGAGCCCAGTCCCGGACATGGCCCCTCTGATCAAGGCCTCCTCTGCCGATTCGACGACGAGGACGCGGGATAGGCATCATCGACGTTGATGCGGGAATAAGAACTAAAAAATTAAACTAGTTCTATTAGTTTTCTTGCTAAGAATAAACTATTTCTATAGTAAAATAAAGTACTTTTATTAAATCAACTAGTTCAACTACTAAGCACTTACTATAAATAAAATAAACTAGTACTTACTAAAAATAAACTACTTATATAATAAAATAAAGTAGTTTTATTAAATTAACTAGTTCAACTACTAAGCACTTGCTATAAATAAAATAAAGTAGTACTTACTAAAAATAAACTACTTCTATAATAAAATAAAGTAGTTTTATTAAATCAACTAGTTCAACTAATAAGCACTTACTATAAATAAAATAAATTAGTACGAACTAAAAATAAACTACTTCTATAATAAAATAAAGTAGTTTATTAAATCAACTAGTTCAAACTATATACTAAGCACTTACTAATAAATTGACAAAAAAAATTCTATGAACAAAAAAAATGCATACATCAATGCATACATATCCATGGATCATACATACATCTGCATATATATACATATACATACAACATCCATATATACATACATCAATGAACAAATTATTAATTATACATCAATGCAGAGAGCAGGCTGGCTGGGGCGGCGACGGCAGCGCGCGGCAATTAGAGGGCAGCGGCGCGCGGCAGAGGGCGGCAGAGGGAGGGTTCACTGGGCGGCAGAGGGCGGCGACGTCGAGGTTGGGGCAGAGGGCGGCGACGGCGAGGTCGGGGCAGAGGGCGGCGTCGGCGACTGGCGCGGACGATGGGGTTTGGGCGGTGCGGGACGGCGTCGGAGGCAGGGACGACGACGGCGACGGGCGCGGGCGACGGGCGCGGCGGGAGAATGAGGAACTGAAACGAAAATTTTGCAAGCGTTGTTTATATAGACGGGACCAATATCCCCTTTAGTCCCAGTTGGTGCCACCAACCGGGACCAAATGTCTCTTTTTAGCAGCCCAAAGGGCGGGAAGCAGAGGCCTTTGGTCCCGGTTGGTGCCACCAACCGGGACTAGAGGGAGTCATTAGTGCCGGTTCGTGGCACCAACCGGGACCAATGCTCCCCTTTAGTCCCGGTTGGTGCCACCAACCGGACCCAAAGCTCGTGCTGCCTGTGGCCAAAAAGTTTAGTCCCACCTCGCTAGTTGAGAGGGGCGCGCAGTGGTTTATAAGCCCCACTGCCGCACACCTCTCGAGCTCCTCTCGATTGCAGGCTTACGGGCCTAATTGTCACTGCTATGCCTGTTGGGCCTACTGGGCCTTCTGCGGGCCTGAATCCTGGCCCATGGCAGGGTTTCTAGTCGTATTCAGGCCGTAGTGGCCCAGTAGGTGGCATTTTTCCCCCAGTTTTTTTTTCTGTTTTTGCATTATTTATTTCCTTTTGTTTTTTGCTTTATTTTTTAGTTTCTTTTGCTTTTAGGTAATAAAAATTATAAACTTTCTGTTACTGCCATTTGTTTTCCAATTTGAATAGTTTAAATTTGAATTTTTTGAAATTTGTGTGAATCACTAGTTTTTGATATTTGTGTGAATCACTAGTTTCTGTTAGTGCTATTAAAGTTTCTAACAAATATTTTCTTTACGAAAATTCTTTTTTCTTTTACTGTTTTGAACAGAAAATACTTTGATAATTTCAGTTGCATAAATTTTATATAATTTTAGTTTCAATAACATTACAGGTTTTATAAATGTTTATTTTGTTTTTACTTATTTATTAAAGTTTATTTTGTTTCTACTTACTTATTTTCTTTTCTTTTTTGATTCTTTTATTTATTTTATGAAAATTCTTTCTTTTTTGCTTTATTTATTTTATTTTGTTTCTACCTGCTGTTGCTATTTTTATTTATTTTATTATAGTTTATTTATTTTACATTATTAAAGTTTATTTTGTTTCTACTTATTTATTAAAGTTTTTTCTGTTTCTAATTATTTATTTTATTTTGTTTCTACTTATTTATTTTCTCGTCTTTTTTGCTTTTTTATTTATTTTATGAAAATTCTTTTTGCTTTTTGCTTTTACACAAAAGCCCTCTCCCCTGGCTGGATTGGTACCGGTTTGTGGCGTGACCCGGCCCGAAAGACAACGCTTTGGTACCGGTTCAGGCCACAAACCGGTGCCAGTGGTGGTGGGCCAGGAGCAGGGCCCATTGATCCCGGTTCGTGACGCCAACCGGGACCAAAGGGGCCAGACGAACCGGGACCAGTGGCCCCACGAGGCCCGGCAGGCCCCTGGCCTCACGAACCGGGACAAATGGGCCCATGGGTACCGGTTCGTGAGCGAACCGGGACTAATGGGCTTACCTGGCTCAGACGTATGCCCTATTTTCTATTAGTGCTATGGTTTCGTTTCTCTCTTGGGAGCATCATTTGTGGAGTAGTGATGGAAGTCAGAGGCAGGAGGTGGAGCGACTTCGTCTTGCACGGAGCTTCGGTGAAGATGTCAAGTCATGCCTGGGCGACAGGTGCTACGCTTTGTCATGCCTGGTCGGCAGGTGCTACGCACGATAGATCTTCCAAAGACTTCAAGCTGTGTTGGCTGGTGGTACTTGGCGGCATGGTGCTGAGGGGTGCCGGCAGCGACCGCGACGTGGTCAGCAGTTCGCGCGCAAGGAAGCGGTGCCGTTGGGCGACATGGTGACGTCGACGACAGTTAGACCGGGCAAGGATGATGCGTTAGTACAACTCTGAAGATGGAGTGGTGGTAGTTGGCGGTGGTGGCCTCTGAGAGCACGCCGGACCGGTGTGTGCCCCATACTCGGCAAGTGGCTTGGTTGGGGCCTCGGATCTTAGAGCATCTCCAGCCGTCCCCCCAAGAGCCCCCCAGGAGGCCTTTTTCATCGCCGACGCGCATTTTTTCACCCAGTCACGCCCCGAAAACCTCAAATAGCGCCAGATTTGAGCAAAGTTACGCCCCGCGATACCAACCCAAACCCAGAAAGGTGGGACGCAGCTGGGGGCGCCGGCGCCCTTGTTTGCATGCAAAAACCCCACAAGTCAGCCTCATACCTCACTCTCTCTCCTCTTTTCCTCCCAGGCCCACCACGTGCATGGCCAGCAAACGCCTTCTTCACTGTGTGCATGGCAGGCCGAGGCGGGGAACCGGCCATGGCGGACGCACTCGCCGCCCCCGGCCAACGGCGCGCAGCAGACGTCGCCGCCGCGGCACCCCGCGCCGGCCGCCACGACCGGGACTGATACCCCGCGTCGTCGCAAGTCCGGTCGCCTGGCCCAGCCCGTACCCCACGGGGCACCAGCCCGCTGTCGGGGTGTCGCCTTCACCGGCCAGGTCCAACCGGTGGCGCTGATGAAGCCGCACGACAGGGTGCCCTCCACCACGAAGATGAGCTCCGTGGCCGCCGGGTGCCAGTGCAGCGGCACCACGCCTCCTACCGCGAAGTCGACGCACGCGACGGAGATGCCCAGCCCGTTCACGCCGGTGAAGCTGGTGACGAAGGCCGAGGTCAAGCAGCTGGGCCTGGGCGACACACCAAAAGAGCAAGGGCAACAGCAGGGAGAGGAGGCGCACCGGTTGAGGTCGCCGCAGTCGCTGCCGAGTCAACGCCGCCTGTGGGCGTGCGGGCGCGCAGCCGGCGCGGGCGTGCGGTCTTGCATTGAGCGCGCGTTGTGCCTAGCGCTGCAGGCGAGGGCGGGGCGGGCGTGCTGGCTGCTAGGCCTTCTCCTCATCCTCCTCTCCTTCCTCGTCGGCGGCGGCCACGGAGGGCGCCAGACACGGGTGGCGCGCGCGGGCGCGGCCAGGCGCGGGCGCGAGCAGCAGTGCGGAGGCGCGCGTGGGCGCGGGCAGTCACGGTGAGGCGCGCTGCTGGAAGGACGGCGGGCGGCACGGTGACGCGGCGAGGACGACGGCCTCGCTTGGGGGCGCTTGGGGTTGGTAACGGGTGGAGGATTTTTCGTTCCCAGAACAAAATCATCGCCGGCAGCCCCCCACGCGGCGAAAAAAATGCCTCCTGGGGGGCTCAACGGCTGGAGATGCTCTTAGGTGTTAGGTTTGACTGCGAGGTCTGTGGTATTAGACCCGGACTATCAGCATCCGTTCATCAACTGAATAATGGTAGCGACAGATGTTGCCTAGACGGTAGCTTCAGACTTATTGTTGTATTTCTTTTTAAGGTCTTTTGTGAATAATTAATAAAATAACTGCATGCATCACCCAGATACAGAGGCCGGGGGTCTTCTTCCTTTTCTAAAAATAAATAAATAGAAGATGCGCACATGCCACCATTTCCCTGCTTAGGTCCTAACATGTGGACCTAATCAATTAGATTGTCTATTAAAAAAAGTTGAATGATAGATTTGGGCTCAATGTTGAAACTAGTTCAGAAGTTGTAGTTTTGTGTTAAACAAACTTAAAGTTGTGGTAAAAGTATTATAAATTGATTTGAAGTTGTGGTTATCCATTCAAAAATTCAAAAGTTGTGGTAAAGTGTTATAAGTTAAACTGAAGTTGTGGTTTTGTGTAATTAACTCTTAAAATAAGGGAAACGCTGATGATCTACCGACTGATTTCTGGGAAGAAGTCCGCCACCTGCAGCAGTTGACACGTGTCCTAGGGCCCACACAACACGTTGCCATGTTTCCAGAAAAATCTCACGCATCTTATTCCCACCCGTCTTCTCCTTTCCTCATCACCCGCATGCTGGTCTAGCCGCAGCCATGGCTAGGCCAGAGCGGAGGCACGCCACCACCACCACCATAGGCAGCTACATCTCCGTCCACCTCGCCCTACCACACCCAATCTGACCTTCGCCCTCCTAGATGCAGCCCGCCCGGTTCACTCCGCCGTCGGCCATGGCACGGCCCCGCACAACCGCCGGAGCTCCAATGCCCGCCGGCCACCTAGCGGCGACAACACATCCCTGCCAACCGGATTGATGGACCCACAAAATATGCCACGCCGACGGGGAGCGCCATCTTATCTCTGCAACAACGGTGTTGTTACAGGAATGGTGGCAGACTGCGCACGTATGCGAGGCCGGGATGCTATTGCAAATTTTGCAACATGGGTCATGTTGCAGAAAATTAGATGCGGTGGAGATGTTGTTTTAGGTTTTTGCAACAAGGGTCTTGTTGCAGAAAATTAGACGCAACGGAAGATTTTTGCAACAAGGATCTTGTTGCAGAGAATTAGACGCGTGAAAGATGTGCAGAAAATTAGACGCGTGAAAAATGTTGTTACAGAAAATTAGACGCGGCGGGAGATGTTGTTTGCAATTTTTTTCTAAGGGTCTTGTTGCAGAAAACTAAAGAAGAAGAGGTTCTGCAACATGGGTCTTGTTGCAGAAAATTTTAAAAGATGAGGTTTCGCAACAAGGTCTTGTTGCAGGAAATCAGAGAAGATCAGATCTTGCAACAAGAGCATCATTGCAGGAAATTAGAGAAGGGGATTGAGTGGCTCGCGTAACGCATCGAATGGCTCGCGAGATGCTTGTTTCTGCAACTCGACCACTGTTTCAGGAATTAATGGATCGGTGGAGGAGACCGAGCCGCGCGAGAGAAGTAGATCGTACGGCTGTGCGCGCGTACATCGAACGGTCGTTGAGGTGGCGGATGTTTCATACGGATCGCCCGGCGGACGCGTAGCATCCCCTTAAAATAAAGGGAAACGCTAATCTAATCCAGTTTGGTACGGTACACGAACGAATAAGGAGCGGAGCAGCCCCAAGTTATGATTGAGCGGTCGGTCGTGCCTACCGCACCGCACCGCACGGCTGCTGGCTCCAGCTCACACAAAGAAAAAAGAAAAAAGAAATACCTGTCAGGTCAGTCAGCCGTCCATATTGGTGGCTAGCCCCAGCAGAGCAGAGCAGCTTAACCCTCCCCTCGCCGCGCCGCGCCGTGCCGCCGTCCGTCTGTTCCTCGCCGCGCCGCGCCGCACCGCCGTCCGCCATGAACAACCTACTTACCGTAAGTCCCCTCTCCATCCCGTCCTTTCATCTCTTCACGCTGCCGACCTCCCTACAGATCTAGGGAATTTCTCTTCTCTTCTGTGCTGCAACACTTGAGAGAATTAATCTTCTTTCTTTCTTTCTTTTGCCATTACATTACAAACGAATACCAACTCTTTGATTCTCAAAGTGTCAGCTAGCTAAAATACTTACTCTGTTTTTCGCAGTTTAATAGTACATGCACTACTTCTGCTACCAACACAAACAAGCTGCTTAATAATGCTCTTTATTGGCCAATAATCCTATTACTTTACTTTTGGCTGTAATGTCAGATCGAAGAAGAATCCATAACATTCCAAGTCTCAAAGTTTTCACATGTACTGTACATACATACAGACATGACAGTTACAAACAACCCGCCGTCATAATTCATCTACATTCATAATTTCAGAATTGGTCTTCTTTTGGCCTTACATACCCTGATGGATGGTCGCTGTCATCTTTGCTTTCACATGCACATGTTACAAACCATCCGCAACTTGGACGCAGATGCTTTCGTTTTGATAGTGACTGGAGTCTCATATGCTCTTTTTTTCGCACTAAATCCATATCTTTCAGCTACCGACATACTCCCTTCGTCCGGAAATACTTGTCATCAAAATGGATAAAAGGGGATATATCTAGATGTATTTTAGTTCTAGATACATTTCTTTTTATCTATTTTGATGACAAGTATTTTCGGACGGAGGGAGTATAAGCTTAATTAATGCTCTTTTGGTTGGGACTAGGAGTTATAATGATGCCAATGCTTTATTTCCGCAACAATCCTATCCTATCCTATCCTATTGGTTTGGTTTACTTTCAGCTGATGATGAAAGCAGCTAGCGCAATTGGCTATAATGTCAGATCGAACAAGAATTCATAACAATCAAGCCTAGCCTTCCTGCGGGTTACATGTTGTGCTAAACACTCCGATTTTGCAGGACTCCTTTGAGCTTCCGCGGCGGGATTCCTCGAGAGATGGGGGGGATCTTGAGATGGGAATGCATAAGCCCGATGCTTCTGATAATTTACAAGCCTTCTTGAAGAAGGTGCTCTTCTTCTGTTTACCTAGGATAGGAAACTCTCTCTCATGTTATTTCTCCATTAGTTTTTCCACTTCAGATTAATTAATGGTAGACATGATGCCTTCATGCACACAACAGGTTGATGGAATCGACAGCCTGATAGCTAAGCTCACGAGCCTCCTGACCAAGCTCCAGGTCCGTCAATTCATCATCTCCCATTCTAGCTAGTTTCCTTATTTCTGCTTCTGCTTCTTATATAGTATGTTGATTCTCATAGTACTGATGGTATCTCGTGTGCCTTTACTTGCAGTCTGCCAACGAGGAATCAAAAGCAGTCACAAAAGCAAACGCCATGAAAGGTGACAACAAAACTCGTGTGCTTTACTTATCAGACCCAAACCTCCTCTTCTTAGACAGAGTTGAAAATCCTGCTGTACTTGTAATCACGCACAACAATGCATTTTTTGTAGCAATCAAGCACCGGATGGAGAAAGACATTGACGAAGTGGGCAAAATTGCTCGTATGGCGAAAACAAAACTTGATGAACTGGACAAAGATGTATGTTTTCACCTGACCTTGCTTGCCTCTGTCTGTTATTCTTCTTTCCTAGCTAGCTGTATCTGCATCTGCACAAATTAAAAGATGGACATGCTGCTTATGGTTTGCTGTTACAGAACTTATCTAACAGGAAGAAACCTGGATGCGAGGAGGACTCTGCGGTAGATCGATCAAGGGAACAGACTACTGGGTAAATTCAATTTACTGTCAGTTTGTCTCTCTTGCCTGCATGAATTACTCCGTGTTCACTGTGCTCACTGATTTCTCTCCACAGAGCAGTGAAGAAGAAACTGAAGAAACGGATGGACGATTTTCAGGTATTGTTTTCATCTAACTTGAATGTCCAAATTGACTACATGTATGTGATGATCTTCCTCTTCTGTTTGTGAATGAATAAATGTTCCCTCTAATGCCTAACACGTAGTAATCTTTATACACACAAAAAAAAGAGTTAAAACCGGTCCATATTTCTACTTAATACTTGGGCTATTTGATTTGATATGCCCTCATAGAGCATCAGGGAGAAACTGCTCTGCTTTCCAAGCATCCAACTATATAAATTCTCAACATCTAACTTTTCATAAGCGGTGGAAGAAACTACTCTGCTTTGTTGATGCTTATATGTTCTAAAAAGTAAAAGAAAGAGTTTTGCAAATTGCCTCCTTTCGACTTTCAGTAACTTTACAAGAATGTTTATTAGCCATTATGGTAGATTATTGATACTATGCAATCAGCCTGATGTCTCTGAAGATGGAATAATATAATGCAATCTTGCAACTATGTGAGTGTTATGGCGTTGTTACCCCTCTGATGCAGGTGTTGAGAGAATCAATCCGGCAGGAGTACCGGGAAGTTGTTGAAAGAAGGGTATTCACTGTAACTGGTAATCGCCCTGATGAAGAGGTATAGTCGCAACATTTTTTTTCTATGGTTAAATTTGTGATTTTTTCTTTCTATTGTTTATCTTTCTTACAGTGTGCCTCCTTTGTTACTTTGGAACCTGCAGACAATTGACGATTTAATCGAGACAGGGAGAAGCGAGCAGATTTTCAAAGATGCGGTTCAGCAGCAGGGGAGAGGCCAGGTACATATGAGTTATACCTTGGTCATTATTTGGATGCTTGTGGGAAAATGCATCGAAATCTCATCAGAGTAATTTTCCAACCATCTTGCAGGTATTGGACACTGTTGCTGAGATACAGGAGCGGCATGATGCTGTAAGAGATCTAGAGAGGAAGCTTCTGGAGTTGCAGCAGGTTATACAATTTTCTTTTGCATAAGCTCTTAGAGTGCAATTTTGTTTATATTTGACACCCACCATGCATATCCATATGTGAACAGAAGGCATTTCCTGGGTTTTGGTTTGTAGATATTCCTGGATATGGCGGTCTTGGTTGAGGCTCAAGGAGACATGATCAACCACATAGAGACACATGTAAGACCAAGACTTGTGAAATCAGCTTATGTTTTCTTTCTAAATAGACCTAAACCGACTTCATAAATAAAGCAAGCTAACGGATTTTGTTTTTGCAAGGTTTCAAACGCGACCAACCACATACAGCAAGGCGTGGGCGCTCTCCAGAAGGCAAAGACGCTGCAGAAGAACTCGAGAAAGTGGATGTGCTACGCCATCATCCTCCTCCTGGTGGTAGTGGCAATCGTCGTGCTTGGGGTGATCCAGCCATGGAAGAAGAAGTAACCCTTGAGCCACGACCTGGGTTTTACCCCAACATCTCGGCGCGGCGGAGTATATATATACATGCTGTTTTTTCTGTTTGTGCATTCTGTATAGTTCTGTGACCGATTTATTCATGCTCTTCTACCGGAGGCTGCTGCTATGTTGAACCAGACAGGCCATATCATATACTGGAGGCTGGTGCTATTATTTTTTTTTTTTTTTTTGAGTTGAAGCTGCTGCTATTTGTTTGTGCTTCATTTCTGTGCTCCGAGTATTTTTAGTGGTGAATGACTGAAATGTGCATCCATCCTAGCTTGTCCATGAATCCATTTATTGCAGTTTGCTTGCCCATATCATATACTGAATGTTTTTGCTGTTTGTTGCCGGATCGGATGTAAAGCTCATTCATCATCTTGCCCCTCAAACAATCATCCTTTAATTTGGACATCGGCTGCAAATCTTTCAGCATCTCAAACAAGTTAATTTTCAGCGCTGGAACTTGAGGTAGATAATTTTGAGTACAGGGTACATCAATACAAGTTGTCGGTCTACTGAATTTAACTAACTGTAGGATCGAAAGTATGTCTTGGGGGGGGGGGGGGGGGGGGGGGGAGATTAGACTACTTAACCAAATAAAAACTTGCCTTTTCCCAATTTTAATTCTTGACAGATTTTAGCAACATAACACAAGTCAAGCAATCAACCTACACATGCAATTCTAGCGGAATGTAAAACAATTGCACATGAAGGTAAAGGGGAGGAGTTTGAGGAGACAAACGCAATTGGAGACACGGAGATTTTTGAGCCGTGGTTCCGATATGTGGTGCTATCGTACATCCACGTTGATGGAGACTTCAACCCACGAAGGGTAACGGCTGCGCGAGTCCACTGAGGGCTCCACCCACGAAGAAGCAACCTTGTCTATCCCACCATGTCCGTCGCCCACGAAGGGCTTGCGTCACTAGGGGTAGATCTTCACAAAGTAGGCGATCTCCTTGTCCGTACAAACTCATTGGTTCAAATCCACAATCTTGTCGGAGGCTCCCAAGTGACACCTAGCCAATTTAGGAGACACCACTCTCCAAGAAGTAACAAATGGTGTGTTGATGATGAACTCCTTGCTCTTGTGTTTCAAATGATAGTCTCCCCAACACTCAACTCTCTCTCACAGGATTTAGATTTGATGAAAAGAAGGTTTGAGTGGAAAGCAAGTTGGGGAAGGCTAGAGATCAAGATTCATATGGTAGGATTGGAACATCTTGACCTCAACACAAGTGTAGGTGGTTCTCTCTTAGGAAATGTAAGTTGGAAGTGTAGGCATGTTCTGATGGCTCTCTCCACGAATGAAGAGGGGTAGAGGGGTATATATAGCCTCCACACAAAATCTAACCATTACACACAACTTACCAATCTCAGTGGGACCGAATCCTGAAACTCGGTCGGACCGATTTAGCAAACAATGTGACCGTTAGGATTTTCGGTGGGACCGACATGTCAACTCGATGAGACCGACATCATTAGGGTTAGGGCATAACGTAATCTCGGTGAGACCGATTACACAAACTCGATGAGACCGATTTTGGTAATAAGCTAACCAGAGAGTTGGTCAGGCAAACTCAGTGGGACCGATTCACTCATCTCGGTTAGACCGAAACGTTACGAAAGGGAAACAAAGAGTTTGCATTGCAATCTCGGTGGGACCGATCGCTCATATTGGTTGGACCAAAACGTTACGAAGGGAAACAGAGAGATTACAATCCCATCTCGGTGAGACTGATTTGACTAGGGTTTGTGGTAGTGGCTATGACATATGAACTCGGTGGCGCCAGATAGAAAGAATCGGTGGAGCCGAGTTTGACTTTTGGTTTGGGTCATAGGTGGATGTGAGAAAGTAGTTGAGGGCTTCGGAGCATATCACTAAGCATTTTGAGCAAGAACCTCATTAAGCAACACCTCATCCCTCCTTGATAGTATTGGCTTTTCCTATAGACTCAATGTGATTTTGGATCACTAAAATAAAAAATGTAGAGTCTTGTGCTTTGAGCTTGAGCCAATCCTTTTGTCCTTAGCATTTTGAGGGGTCCACTTTTCTCATCCATGCCATGCCAATCATTGAGCTTTCCTGAAATATTTATCTTGAAATAGCATTAACTCAATGAGCTATATGTTGTTAGGAATTACCAAAACCACCCAGGAATAGTTGCACTTTCACTAACTCACATGCCGATGATAAGAAAGGGAATTTGTTCATCTTGTTAATTTTCCTACACCACATTTCAGCCCCCAACATCAACCTCTGAGACATCCTCACAACCGGTAATCTGGAGAGTAATATGGAAAATGGCTTTCAACTGGGGCAGAACAAGAATGAGATATTGGGGCTTTCAACTGTGTGGCTTTCAACACAAAGACACACAGAAAGTGAGATATTGTGTATATGTTTGTACCTCCATAGTGAGTGTTCCAGAGCATGCAAGCAGATAGGGTGATGAATCATATCCCCTGGTTTCTGTAAACTAACATTGATGTTCATAAACATGGAATTAATTAATACCCAGTCCAGGTTTTGACTGACATTTGTTCATATACTGGAATAATTAATACACAACAAGGAAATGTGTGTTCAGAAACCTGGTACAGGGCACAACTACAACAACACTAAAATTTGCAGAATCTTCAAGCTCTGACCTTCCTCTGCGATGAAAGGCATCCAGGAGAAGGCTCCTAGGTACTGGACCTCACACTATCACTGTCATGGTAACCAGAATTCTTGGTCAACTATTCTGTTATCCAGATTCGTTCCCTTAATTCCAGGATCATAAGATGACTTTCTAGAAACATCAACATTGTTCTTCTTTAGAATAGCTAGAATAAGGTTTTCATAATAGGGAGGGCACAAAGGAACGATGTACGACACACCTAATAAACAGAGAAATATATATGAGGATACAACAATTAGATGGAGGAACTTCCATACTGTTGTAATGCCAGATCAATTTGCGCTTACACCTGAAAGAAATTACAGACCAACCACTCCATCAAGAGACACTTTGCCCAGCACATACGCAAATTATATAGATGACAAGACAAAAGCAAGTCACACAGACTACAGTCTCTCTAGAGGATCCCACATATGCATAAGACCGTCACTTCAGATCTAACCAAGTTACATGTACTGCATACAGAAAGTGTTAGTTCCGGTGGTTGGAAGCAAGCTTGGCAATGAGCTCCTTTAAAACCGAGGGGTAGGTCTCAAAGACATGATCCCAGCCATTAGATGCCATTAATGTTTGCAGACATGAGGGGGACTGGACTTGTATAAATTTGAAGCACGCCTCTTTCAATCCGTGGCAGTGGTGCTGCTCGGCCGATTGCTTTCATGATTTAACCCCTCTTCGCATCAGAAAGCTATTTTTTTATTCTTTTAGAAAAGGAGGATTACCCCAGCCTCTGCATCTGGGTGATGCATGTAGCCATTTTATTAATTATTCTCAGAGACCTTACAAAGCATTACATCAGTAAGCCTAAAGCCACCATCTAGGCGACACCTATCGCTACTACAATCCCCTTGATGCAGGGGTGCTGAATGTCCGAGCCTAATACCAAATAAACATCGCACCAAAATCTAACATCTAATGCCGGATGCCCCATCCCAGCCACATGTCAGGAATGGGTCACACACCGGTCCGGCGCACTCACCGAGGCTACCGCCGCCGTCATCCACCTAACCATCTTCAGAGCAGGTACTAACGCAAACACCTTGCCAGGTCAGCTGTTGACGCCACCATGGCGCCAGACAGCGCCACCTCCCTGCGCGAGGCCATCACGCCACGTCCAGCACCGAGACCCCGCTGCTCCATGCCGCCGAGACTCGCCGTCGTCGACGCGAGAGAAGGCACACCACACCACCTCACGCCTCTTCCATGCGGCGCCGCTCCACAAACGATGCCCCCAAGAGAGAACATGACACCACAGCGCCGTCATCATCCGATCCGGTGATCTTAGGATTTCTCCCGGAGCGGCACGAGCAGGTTGACGGTAGTTGCTTGACGATGCCTTCATCAAGGTAACGACGTAGACGCCGCCATCGCCCGCCATGACCGGAGTTGGCTCGGTTTTCAAAAAGCTAATGCTGAAGGAAATATGCCCTAGAGGCAATAATAAAGTTGTTATTTTATATTTCCTTATTCATGATAAATATTTATTATTCATCCCAGAATTGTATTAACCGGAAACTTGATACATGTGTGAATACATAGACAAAACACTGTGTCCCTAGTATGCCTCTACTAGATTAGCTCGTCGATCAAAGATGGTTAAGTTTCCTAGCCATGGACAAATTCCATCATTAGTGGAATGATGTGATAATGTGATGGACAAGACCCATCCGTTAGCTCAGCATAATGATTGTTCAAATTTATTGCTACTGCTTTCTTCGTGTCAAATATGTATTCCTCCGATTATGATATTATGCAACTCCTGGACACTGGAGGAATACCTTCTGTGCTATCAAATGTCACAACATAACTGGGTAATTATAAAGATGCTCTACAGGTATCTCCGAGGGTGTTTGTTGGGTTGGCATAGATCGAGATTAGGATTTTTCACTTCGAGTATCAGAGAGGTATCTCTGGACCCTCTCGGTAATGCACATCATATGAAGCCTTGCAAGCAATGTGACTAATGAGTTAGTTACGGGATGATGCACTACAGAACGAGTAAAGAGACTTGCTGGTAACGAGATTGAACTAGGTATGTAGATACCGACGATCAAATCTCGGGCAAGTAACATATCGATGACAAAGGGAATAACTATGTTGACATTGCGGTTCGACCGATAAAGATCTTCGTAGAATATGTGGGAACCAATACGAGCATCCAGGTTCCGCTATTGGTTATTGACCAGAGAGGTGTCTCGGTCATGTCTACATAGTTCTTGAACCCGTAGGGTCCGCACGCTTAATGTTCGATGGCGATATGTATTATATGGGTTATGTGTTTTGGTGACCGAAGGTTGTTCGGAGTCCCGGATAAGATCACGGACATGACGAGGAGTCTCGAAATGGTCAAGAGGTAAAGATTGATATATTGGACGGTAGTATTCAGACACCGGAATGGTTTCGGAAAGGTTCAGGTATTTTTCAGAGTACCGGGAGGTTACTAGAACCCCCCTGAGGAATTGTTGGGCCTACATGGGCCATAGGGGAGAGGGGAGGCAGCCTACAAGGGGTGGTCGCACCCCCTCCCATGGGGAGTCTGAATTGGACTAGGGGAGGGATGCGCCCGCCTTTCCTTCTCCTCTTCCCTCTCCTTTCCCCTTTTCCCCCTCCATGAGATGGAAAAAAGATGGGGGGCCGAATCCTACTAGGACTGGGAGTCCTAGTAGGACTCTGTCACGCCCAATATGTGACCCTATCCAAAAGGAACTCGAAGGTCCCACCAAGGATAGACCCGCATATTGAAACGCTTTTGCAAGGTGGATATCATTACATCAACATTACATAATAGATGGGGATACATACATAAGGCATACAATGCCACACGAATACAACAATACATCATACATGAGATCAGCATCCGACTACGGATGAAACACAAACAGAAACTCAAACGACATCCACCCTGCTAGCCCAGGCTGCCGACCTGGAACCTATCCCCCGATCGAAGAAGCAGAAGAAGAACTCAACGCAAGCAAGCATCGCTCTCGCGTCATGATCATCGCAAAACTTGTACCTGCAACTGTTGTTGTAGTAATCTGTGAGCCACGAGGACTCAGCAATCCCATTACCATGGGTATCAAGACTAGCAAAGCTTAAAAGGAAAGGAAGGGGTAAAGTGGTGAGGCTGCATCAGCGACTAAGCATATATGGTGGCTAGCACACGCAAATAAGAGCGAGAAGAGAGCAAATGGAATGGTCGTGAAACTAGCAATGATCAAGAAGTGATCCTGAACTCCTACTTACGTCAAACATAACCCAGAAACCGTGTTCACTTCCCGGACTCCGCCGAAAAGAGACCATCACGGCTACACACACGGTTGATGCGTTTTAATTCGGATCTGGTGTCAAGTTATCTACAACCGGACATTAACAAATTCCCATCTGCCTATAACCGCAGGCACGGCTTTCGAAAGATTATACCCTGCAGGGGTGTCCCAACTTAGCCCATGACAAGCTCTCGCGATCAACGAAGGAATAGACCTTCTCCCAGGAAGACCCGATCAGACTCGGAATCCCGGTTTACAAGACATTTCGACAATGGTAAAACAAGACCAGCAAGACCGCCCGATGCGCTGACAATCCCGATAGGAGCTGCACATATCTCGTTCTCAGGGCAACACCGGATGAACACTACGTACAACTAAAACCAGCCCTCGAGTTTCCCCGAGGTGGCGCTGCAAGTGGCTCTGGTTCAGACCAACACTTAGACAAGCACTGGCCCGGGGGGGGGGGGGGCTGTAATAAAGATGACCCTTGGGTTAATTACTCCCAAGGGAAATATAGGTGGTGGTGAGGCAAATGGTAAAACCAAGGTTGGGCCTTGCTGGAGGAGTTTTATTCAAAGCGAACTGTCAAGGGGGTCCCATAAATCACCCGACCGCGTAAGGAACGCAAAATCTGGGAACATAACACCGGTATGACGGAAACTAGGGCGGCAAGAGTGGAACAAAACACCAGGCATAAGGCCGAGCCTTCCACCCTTTACCAAATATATAGATGCATTAGTAATATAAGAGATATTGTGATATCCCAACATAATCCTGTCCACCATGGAGCAATCTTCAACTTCACCTGCAACTAGCAACGCTATAAGAGGGGCTGAGCAAAGCGGTAACATAGACAAACAACGGTTTGCATAGGAAAGGTGTCAAAGGTTAGAGGTTCATGGCAACATGGGATGGCTCGACAAACAGATGATAGGTAGCGCAGCAAAGCGATAGAACGAAGCAACTAGCATAGCAATGATAGTAGTGAGATCCAGGGTAGCGGTCATCTTGCCTGAAATCCCGCAAGGAAGAAGAACGAGTCCATGAAGAAGACAAGCGAACGTAGTCGAACGAATCCTCACAATCGCAACATTACTGGAACTAAGAAGCAACACCGGAAAGAAACAAACAACATGGTAAATGCACAAGCATAAACATGGCATGATGCACAAACAAGTATGATGCATGTCCGGTTTAATAAGGCATGACATGGCAAGTGAAACAAACAATACTACAAGTTAAGTGGAGATCAATATGCAACGAGTTGCATATTGACAAAACACCACATTGACATATTTAGTTTAATCTTGTTTATGTACCCAACAATATTAAATGTTATTAGCATGGCAAGGGGGTGAAGCATAAGAAAGCCATCTATTTAGGCAAGTTTAAATGAGGCCGGAAACAACAAACAATAATTCCGGAAAATCCCCATATGCATATTTTAGATTTGGTACTGTTCTGCCCTAAACACAATTTTAATGTTGTTAAACAGCAACATAAAGTGGACCATGTTAAACTAGGCATTTTTCCACCCCATTTACATATAAAGTTTATTTAAAACCGAGCTACGGTTATTTAGTTATGAAATAAATCATTTTAGCATGGCATTATGCAAAATAAACACAAACAACATGTTAAACGTTTTTAACATAGATGAAAGTGGCATATTATTAATCTACACAATTTTCTGAGCATTTTACATATATAAAACATTTTGATATGATGCATGGTTGATGAGTTATTAAATGCATGAACTCTAGGGACTTTTCTGCAAATCTGTAATTCCCTGGATAATTAGCAAATTCGCAGAACGAAAAAAAAACTACTCTGGGCCGAATCTGGCTGGGCCAGCAGTGCACAGGGGAGGGGCTGGAGGGGCGCTCACCCATGGGCTCTTGGCCTGGTAGGTGTAGGAGGCTGGAGGCAGGCCGGATCTGGACGCTGGGCTGGGCCTGGGCTTGCGGGCCCATGTGGTCGGCGACGACCGATGGCGTCATCCTCGCGCTCACGCGCGGAGACAGGGGAGGCCGGCGGTGTGAAGAGGTCCGACGAGTGGGGCGGCGCGGTGAGTCGGGACCTGCGGAGAGCCGCGGATCTGGACGGGATCCACCGGATCCGTCCATTCCCGGCGACAGAAGGAGGTGGGGCGGCGAGCTCGACGCCGGTGGCGACGAAGCTCCGTGGCGCGGCGGTGGTTCCCTGCGGGGCAACAGAGAGCGAGCAAGGTGAGGCGAGAGGACCGGAGGAGGGGAAAGGAGGAGAAGGACGGGAGGCAGGCGGCGCTGGCCTGGGACGGCGGAGACGCGGCTGACGCCGGCGGGCGCGGTCGGCGGGGCGGCGAGGCCGCGGGCGCTCGAACAGGAGGTGCGGGGCAAAGCAGGGAGCGGGCGGCGCTGCGGGGTCGGGCCGACCCGGGCCCAGATGGGCTTGCGTGGGCCACGCGCGGGCTCGGGCGGGTGGGGGCGCTGGAGGGAGGCGCAGGGGACGCGTGGCGCCGTGGGAGAGGCCGGAGGGCGCTGGCGGGGCGAGGTGGCGCGCGCTGGTTGGTCCGGGCGCGGTGGCGGCGGCGCCAAGTGGCGGGAGGAGGCTGGGGGGCGCGGAAATGGAGGAGGGAGGGGCTAGGAGGTAGGGGAAGGGCTAGGAGATGCCCAAAAATGGACTAGGGGTTGATTATATAGGGTAGGTGGCTAGGGTTAGGGGGCTTCTGCTCCGTTTTCGGACATCGGATCTTGATCCAACGGTCCGGAGCGGAGGGGGTTAGACAGGTGGGCTAGCAGATGGCTGTGTAGATGAGGCCTTGGGCTGAGAGAAGAGAAGAGGAAAGAAGCCCGGCAGGGTTTTCGGAGACCGAAAACGTCCGACGCTAGACCGACTATATCGCGGTTGTAGGTTTAACGGTTAGGCTATCAAATGGACTCCGAATGTGACGAAACTTGGCAGGCGCTCTGTCTACACTAATATAAGATCGCACGCCAAGTTGCAACCCATTCCGAGAACATTTTTATGCCACTTATATAATAATATTTCGGAGGTGCCGCGGGCGCGTGCGAGTGTGTCTGGACTCCGAACGGACAACGGAGAGAACCGGGAGAACCCAAACGGATGCAAGTTTTATGAAAACATATGGATGCGATGCACATGATGCTATGAGATGAGATGCATAACAAGAACAAATGCAAAACAACAGACAAAACCCAACCACAGAGGAAATATCATATAGCATCTCCGGAAAAGGCAAGAGTTGGAGTTACGAATATGGAAAGTTGTATCCGGGGCGTTACAACACTCCACCACTACGAGAGGATCTCGTCCCGAGATCTAGGATGGCACCGGAGAGAAACGGAAGAGGAAGAGAAGAGGTAAAACTAAGTTGCTTCTTCGACAAACGAGTGAAACCATGAACCTTGAGAGGTTGAGCAGAATGAAAGAAAGAAAACAACGAAGATGAATAAAGTTGAAAACACTCCATTAGAAAAGAGGAACAAGGGCTATTATGATAACTTGAAGGTTGCCAAGACATGAATGACGAGCACAATGGACAAGAAGGAATTGAAACCACTCTGGTTGAAACGAGATAAGAATGAATAAGAATAATATAATTTTGACAGCACTCCGACTATAAATGGAAGAAATTGAACATGAACTTGACAAGACGAGAGGATACTTGATGAAATCAACAACACACTGCCTCCAGAACTATTGAAGGAATGGCACAAGGGGTAAGAAAGATTTCAGACAGCTCTCAGGTTGAAAAGAGAAGCAAAACTTGATAAGATGAAAAGAACTTGAAGAGATGACACAACACTCCGGTTAAATGGATAAGCACGAAAAGAACATGATCCTCAATTCGAGAAGATGAGAGAAAAGAGCAACATCACAAAGTCTCTGGGAGAAAGAATAGAAGCTAGATTGTTGGGATAAAGGGACGGAGAAGAAAATGACAACTTGTGCCACAAATGAGCTTGGAAAGCAGCCTTTCAAGATGGTTACAACGGGGTTGTTGGAAAACCAACAACGAAAAGAATAAGCTTGTAGTGGGCTTATGGAAAACTTCTCAAAATTGAGGCGAAATTCTGCCACTAACGGAAACAATAGATTGGATTGAGGTCAACGAAGAGATGAAAAACCTCTTTCACCGAGAAGGATATGGAGAAATCTTGGATCAATGATAAGCACCACAAATAGCAACATTCCCAATGGAAGGATTTAGGTGAAATATAACCCAAGATAACTCCAACAAAGAGATTGATGGATTTAAAATACCTCATTCTTGACAACATATGAATCATGAAACATGAAGGAAATTGTCAAGAGTGACATAACACCACCTCAAAAGATAAGGTAGAAAGAATTGCACTTTGGAATGCAAGATGAAGAATACTTGAGCTCCTCAAAACAAGACATGTGTTGAGCACCATGTTTAATTTTGAGTATATCTTGGCGGGTCATAACTTTGAGAGAAATCTTGAAGAACAAATGAAGAATGAAAGGAATCCTTGATGAACCACCATGTAGAACCTCCATGAAGAAATCCGGTAATAAAAGGATGATAAAAAGGAAGAGAAGTTGAAAGAACAAGGTGAGCCTTGTGATGATTTAGATGAAGCTTCGCGACGAGATAATGCGGAAAACTTGGAACTCCGGAAAAGAAAAGATGAAGCATCTCGAACCAAGAAATGTGACATGATGAACAACTCTGGAAAGAAGAAACTAGATCACTCGAATGAAACAATAATAAGAATTACGGTATGCGTATCCTTCACCAATTTAAATTGATGACAAACAACGGATTTGGCATACTACTTATTCTCGTAAAAAGGATCAAGATAGATATGGCACAAACTTGTGAAGGTCTTGATGGAACCACCGGTGGGATAGAAACAACGAATATTTGATATGATAACGGAGGAAGAGAAATCCTGAACGAACCACCGTAAGAATTGAGAATGAATGAAGTAAAGGGGTGAATCACCGGTAAGAATTAGAGAACGAATGAAGATACTTGAGGGAATTTAGATACAAGTGAACGAAGAGATCATGAGCTTATTAGAGAAAACTTGAATGATGCACCGGTTAGATTTGAATAACGAGAGCTAAAGGCTGGACTGAATGATTCTGAGATGATGTGCTCCGGGGAATCAAACTGAAAAGACTCCTGAATAGATCCGGATTGGTGAAAAGAATTCTCACAATCGAAAATAATTATGAGAGGATGACATCAAGCTAGAATCACGAATCTTTGAGAGAAACGGATAAGATTTGGAGTAAAACTCTTCTTCGGCCTTCACATGTTGAGAATGATGATGAGAACCACCATGAATTGTTGAGATACTCCGTGAGAATGAAAAGCGAAGGGGGTTGAGCCAACGATGAAAAGAATTTGAAAGATCTTGGAGAAAGACATATGACTAATGATAATTCATTCTTATGTCACACTTGAAAATAATTTAAGAATGGCTCCGAGATAATTAGAAGAGTCAGGTAAGATCCTGGGAAAAGACCTGTGGGTTAGGGCCCACTCAAAAGATACACCTTCGAAAAATTACTTGAAAGGGAAATTGCACCGGTTGAATTAAATGATTCAAAAGAGATAACAACCTCGAGATATCTTGAACAGATTAGGAATGATAACTCAAGTCTTCCGAGATATCTTCAGCACTCCAGAACAAATGAATAGCGAGAAGTGAAAGATTAAGAGGTGCACCGGTATGAAAAAGCATTTGACACGAGGTAAGGAATATGATCAACACTGAAAGCTTGAATTGGATCCACCGGAGAAGAAACAACAATGAAGTATGATGAACTTGAAGCTTGTGAGCATCTTCACGAGGGATCACCGGATCAAAACATTGATTGAAAAGAGTGAAGAGACTTCACATGAATAAATGGATACTTGATTAAAATAAATGAGTCCTTGAAGAAAAGGGTGGGAGGGCGGGAAAACAAAAGCAACTTGGGGACGGATGACACAAACACCGGTGAGAAAACTTAGAGTTGATCTTGCGGATGTTGAAAATGATTGGAACCACTTGAGGAGAAGCACATTGGTTGAAAATAATTAACATGACGACCTCAATGATCAAAAGGATTAGTACTCCCATAGAAATATGAGAACACCGCTTGAAAGGTATGGAATCAACATTTGACTTTGAAGCAACTCGAATACCACAAATAAAACAAAACAAAGGATTGGCTTGCAGAAATAAGCCGGAACAAACATATGATAGAGATTTCGTTCGAAGTTTTCGTGGTGGGGCCCACACGGGCTCGATTGTACAGCACCATCATGTACAAGGCAGTGCACATGACATACGAAGTGTCCCCGAACCAGCATAGCCAAGGGTTCTTTAAGACACAACGAGACCACTGTAAAAACGACCGTGGAAAGGCGGACCACTAGACGTCAAACCCCAATCTCATATCATGCATCTGTCGAAAAGATATTCTAGGAACTACTTGAATTCCCACCTATAAAACTCCCGAAACTTTCTGGTTATGCAATCTGGTGTTGGGGATACAGGGGAAGCAATATATCTCACCCAAACTAACAATACCTACATCCAAGCTGTATCCATCCGTCAACACATAACCAAGAAAACTCCAGAAATCGTGTACCTCAACCTTCGAAAAGCATCCGTTATACGAGTTATGGCAATACTCCCGAACTCCCCAGTACTGGGTGACGTCGAGGTTATCTCACCAACAACTGCATAAAAGAGATTTTCGATGTCGGCAAAACTCAGGTATTCCAGAACTGCAACGATAAAATTGTGACGACAACACCTCGGAGCTCAACTCCCTGGGTCAATGCCACATAAATAGACAGGAGGCACCAAGAACAATGTTCTCGTCACAAAACCATCAGAACGATTCCAAGATACCTGCGTGATCCTAAAAAAAAATTAGTGAAATTTGAGGAGAGGAAAGTCAAAACATCTACGTCAGGAGTCCTCACCAGAGCGACGAAGGGGCTGAGGAGTAAAACGAATCCTACTCTCCGATATGTATAATCCTAAGACTCAAAATAGTTTTCTTCTAGACTCAACAACGGCCAACAATCAAGGGGGCTCCTATGGTCGGACGAGGCTCTGATTACCAACTTGTGACGCCCAATATGCGACCCTATCCAAAAGGAACTCGAAGGTCCCACCAAGGATAGACCCGCATATTGAAACGCTTTTGCAAGGTGGATATCATTACATCAACATTACATAATAGATGGGGATACATACATAAGGCATACAATGCCACACGAATACAACAATACATCATACATGAGATCAGCATCCGACTACGGATGAAACACAAACAGAAACTCAAACGACATCCACCCTGCTAGCCCAGGCTGCCGACCTGGAACCTATCCCCCGATCGAAGAAGCAGAAGAAGAACTCAAAGCAAGCAAGCATCGCTCTCGCGTCATGATCATCGCAAAACCTGTACCTGCAACTGTTGTTGTAGTAATCTGTGAGCCACGAGGACTCAGCAATCCCATTACCATGGGTATCAAGACTAGCAAAGCTTAAAAGGAAAGGAAGGGGTAAAGTAGTGAGGCTGCAGCAGCGACTAAGCATATATGGTGGCTAGCATACGCAAATAAGAGCGAGAAGAGAGCAAATGGAACGGTCGTGAAACTAGCAATGATCAAGAAGTGATCCTAAACTCCTACTTACGTCAAACATAACCCAAAAACCGTGTTCACTTCCCGGACTCCGCCGAAAAGAGACCATCACGGCTACACACACGTTGATGCGTTTTAATTTGGATCTGGTGTCAAGTTATCTACAACCGGACATTAACAAATTCCCATCTGCCTATAACCGCAGGCACGACTTTCGAAAGATTATACCCTGCAGGGGTGTCCCAACTTAGCCCATCACAAGCTCTCGCGATCAACGAAGGAATAGACCTTCTCCCAGGAAGACCCGATCAGACTCGGAATCCCGGTTTACAAGACATTTCGACAATGGTAAAACAAGACCAGCAAGACCGCCCGATGCGCCGACAATCCCGATAGGAGCTGCACATATCTCGTTCTCAGGGCAACACCGGATGAATACTACGTACAACTAAAACCAGCCCTCGAGTTTCCCCGAGGTGGCGCTGCAAGTGGCTCTGGTTCGGACCAACACTTAGACAAGCACTGACCCTGGGGGGGGGGGGGCTGTAATAAAGATGACCCTTGGGTTAATTACTCCCAAGGGAAATATAGGTGGTGGTGAGGCAAATGGTAAAACCAAGGTTGGGCCTTGCTGGAGGAGTTTTATTCAAAGCGAACTGTCAAGGGGGTCCCATAAATCACCCGACCGCGTAAGGAACGCAAAATCCGGGAACATAACACCGGTATGACGGAAACTAGGGCGGCAAGAGTGGAACAAAACACCAGGCATAAGGCCGAGCCTTCCACCCTTTACCAAATATATAGATGCATTAATAATATAAGAGATATTGTGATATCCCAACATAATCCTGTCCACCATGGAGCAATCTTCAACTTCACCTGCAACTAGCAACGCTATAAGAGGGGCTGAGCAAAGCGGTAACATAGCCAAACAACGGTTTGCATAGGAAAGGTGTCAAAGGTTAGAGGTTCATGGCAACATGGGATGGCTCGACAAACAGATGATAGGTAGCGCAGCAAAGCAATAGAACGAAGCAACTAGCATAGCAATGATAGTAGTGAGATCCAGGGTAGCGGTCATCTTGCCTGAAATCCCGCAAGGAAGAAGAACGAGTCCATGAAGAAGACAAGCGAACATAGTCGAACGAATCCTCACAATCGCAACATTACTGGAACTAAGAAGCAACACCGGAAAGAAACAAACAACATGGTAAATGCACAAGCATAAACATGGCATGATGCACAAACAAGTATGATGCATGTCCGGTTTAATAAGGCATGACATGGCAAGTGAAACAAACAATACTACAAGTTAAGTGGAGATCAATATGCAACGAGTTGCATATTGACAAAACACCACATTGACATATTTAGTTTAATCTTGTTTATGTACCCAACAATATTAAATGTTATTAGCATGGCAAGGGGGTGAAGCATAAGAAAGCCATCTATTTAGGCAAGTTTAAATGAGGCCGGAAACAACAAACAATAATTCCGGAAAATCCCCATATGCATATTTTAGATTCGGTACTATTCTGCCCTAAACACAATTTTAATGTTGTTAAACAGCAACACAAAGTGGACCATGTTAAACTAGGCATTTTTCCACCCCATTTACATATAAAGTTTATTTAAAACCGAGCTACGGTTATTTAGTTATGAAATAAATCATTTTAGCATGGCATTATGCAAAATAAACACAAACAGCATGTTAAACATTTCTAACATAGATGAAAGTGGCATATTATTAATCTACACAATTTTCTGAGCATTTTACATATATAAAACATTTTGATATGATGCACGGTTGATGAGTTATTAAATGCATGAACTCTAGGGACTTTTCTGCAAATCTGTAATTCCCTGGATAATTAGCAAATTTGCAGAACGAAAAAAAACTACTCTGGGCCGAATCTGGCTGGGCCAGCAGTGCACACGGGAGGGGCGCTCACCCATGGGCTCTTGGCCCGGTAGGTGTAGGAGGCTGGAGGCAGGCCGGATCTGGACGCTGGGCTGGGCCGGAGGCGCGATGCGGCTGGGCCTGGGCTTGCGGGCCCACGTGGTCGGTGACGACCGATGGCGTCGTCCTCGCGCTCACGCGTGGAGGTAGGGGTGGTCGGCGGCCTGAAGAGGTCCGGCGAGTGGGGCGGCGCGGTGAGTCGGGACCTGCGGAGAGCCGCGGATCTGGATGGGATCCACCGGATCCGTCCATTCCCGGCGATAGAAGGAGGTGGGGCGGCGAGCTCGACGCAGGTGGCGACGAAGCTCCGTGGCACGGCGGTGGTTCCCTGCGGGGCAACAGAGAGCGAGTGAGGTGAGGCGAGAGGACCGGAGGAGGGGAAAGGAGGACAAGGACGGGAGGCAGGCGGTGCTGGCCTGGGACGACGGAGACGCGGCTGACGCCGGCGGGCGCGGTCGGCGGGGCGGCGAGGCCGCGGGCGCTCGAACAGGAGGTGCGGGGCAAAGCAGGGAGCGGGCGGTGCTGCGGGGTCGGGCCGACCCGGGCCCAGATGGGCTTGCGCGGGCCGCGCGCGGGCTCGGGCGGATGGGGGCGCTGGAGGGAGGCGCAGGGGACGCGTGGCGCCGTGGGAGAGGCCGGAGGGCGCTGGCGGGGCGAGGTGGCGCGCGCTGGTTGGTCCGGGCGCGGTGGCGGCGGCGCCAAGTGGCGGGAGGAGGCTGGGGGGCGCGGAAATGGAGGAGGGAGGGGCTAGGAGGTAGGGGAAGGGCTAGGAGATGCCCAAAATGGACTAGGGGTTGATTATATAGGGTAGGTGGCTAGGGTTAGGGGGCTTTTGCTCCGTTTTCGGACATCGGATCTCGATCCAACGGTCCGGAGCGGAGGGGTTAGACAGGTGGGCTAGCAGATGGCTGTGTAGATGAGGCCTTGGGCTGAGAGAAGAGAAGAGGAAAGCAGCCCATCAGGGTTTTCGGAGACCGAAAACGTCGACGCTAGACCGACTATATCGCGGTTGTAGGTTTAATGGTTGGGCTATCAAATGGACTCCGAATGCGACGAAGCTTGGCAGGCGCTCTGTCTACACTAATATAAGATCGCACGCCAAGTTGCAACACATTCCGAGAACATTTTTATGCCACTTATAAAATAATATTTCGGAGGTGCCGCGGGCGCGTGCGAGTGTGTCTGGACTCCAAACGGACAACGGAGAGAACCGGGAGAACCCAAACGGATGCAAGTTTTATGAAAACATATGGATGCGATGCACATGATGCTATGAGATGAGATGCATAACAAGAACAAAATGCAAAACAACAGACAAAAGCCAACCACGGAGGAAATATCATATAGCATCTCCGGAAAAGGCAAGAGTTGGAGTTACGAATATGGAAAGTTGTATCCGGGGCGTTACAGACTCCCCCTCCTTGGCACGCCCCTTGTGGCCGGCCTCCTCCCCTCATCCTTTATATACGGGGGCAGGGGCACCCCGAGGCACATCAATTGTCTTAACCGTGTGCGGTGCCCCCCTCCACCATTTACTCCTCCGGTCATATTGTCATAGTGCTTAGGCGAAGCCCTACACGGATCACATCACCAACACCGTCACCACGCCGTCATGCTGACGGAACTCATCAACTCCTTCGTGCCTCTACTGGATCAAGAGTTCGAGGGACGTCATTGAGATGAACGTGTGCAGAACTCGGAGGTGTCGTACGTTCGGTACTTGATCGGTTGATTCGAGAATACGTTCGAATACATCAACCGTGTTAAGCTAACATTTCCGCTTTCGGTGTACAAGGGTACGTGGACACACTCTCCCCTCTCATTTCTATGCATCTCCTAGATAGATCTTGCGTGAGCGTAGGAAAATTTTGAAATTGCATGCTACGTTCCCTAACAATGGCATCGGAACTAGGTCTATGCGTAGATGATATGCACGAGTAGAACACAAAGATTTGTGGGTGGTGATCATCATACTGCTTACCACCAATGTCTTATTTTGATTCGGTGGTATTGTTGGATGAAATGGACCAAACCAACCTTACATGACCGCGTTCATGAGACCGGTTCCACCGACAGACATGCAACTAGTTTTGCATAAAGGTGGCTGGCGGTTGTCTGTTTCTCCAACTTTAGTTGAATCGAATTTGACTGCGGCTGGTCTTTGTGAAGGTTAAAACAGCAAACTTGATAAATCACCGTTGTGGTTTTTGTGCCGCAGGTATGTACGGTTCATGCTAGCAGCCCGGAGCATACACGTAAAACTTGCAACAAACAAAGTAGAGGACGTCTAACTTGTTTTTGCATGGCATGTTGTGATGTGATATGGTCAAGACATGATGTGATATAAGATTGTTGTATGAGATGATCATGTTTTGTAAAAGTTGTCGGCAACTGGCAGGAGCCATATGGTTGTCGCTTTATTGTATGAAATACAAGCACTATATAATTGCTTTACTTTATCACTAAGCGGTAGCGATAGTCGTAGAAGCAATGGTTGGCGAGACGACCACGATGCTACGATGGAGATCAAGGTGTCAAGCCGGTGAAGATGGAGATCATGATGTTGCTTCGGTGATGGAGATCATGAGCACAAGATGATGATGGCCATATCATGTCACATATTTTGATTGCATGTGATGTTTATCTTTTATGCATCTTATTTTTCTTAGTACGACGGTAGCATTATAAGATAATCCCTTACTAAATTTCAAGGTATAAGTGTTCTCCCTGAGTATGCACCGTTGCGAAAGTTCTTCATGCTGACTGCTGAGACATCACATGATGATCGGGTGTGACAGGCTCTACGTTCAAATACAACAGGTGCAAGCCAGATTTGCACACGCGGAATACTCGGGTTAAACTTGACGAGCCTAGCATATCAAATATGGCCTTGGAACACTGGAGACCGAAAGGTCGAATGTGAATCATATAGTCGATATGATCAACATAGTGATGTTCACCATTGAGGACTAGTCCATCTCACGTGATGATCGGACATGGTTTAGTTGATTTGGATCACGTATCATTTAGATGACTAGAGGGATGTCTATCTAAGTGTGAGTTCTTAAGTAATTTGATTAATTGAACTTTAATTTATCATGAACTTAGTCCTGATAGGTTTTGCATATCTATGTTGTAGATCAATGGCCCGTGCTACCATTCCTTTGAATTTCAGTGTGTTCCTAGAGAAAGCTAAGTTGAAAGATGATGGAAGCAACTACACAGACTGGGTCCATAACTCGAGGATTATCCTCATTGCTGCACAGAAGAATTATGTCCTTGATGCACCGCTAGGTGTACCACCCACTGGCTTGGTTACCGGTCAAAATTTCAAGATTTCCCATGGTTACCGCGTATTTCCTTGCCCCTCGGTAAATTGCCATACCGAGCAAAAAATACCATTTTTTGAATTTTTTGAATTTAAACACTCGATTTACTGTAAAGTATGTAGGATCTAATTAATGCCATGAGAGTTAGTTCTGGCGTGTTGGTAGCAACCTAGTTCCTGTTTTGAGAGGTCTCTGGTTCAAATATTTGTTCATTCACTTATTTGAATTTAAAATTCAACTAAAAATTCGCTTGAAATATTCTCGGTATTTCTCAGTAACCGTGGTAACCACATTTACCAGTCCCCTAGGTAAAATTGCCTCATTCAGTAACCAAAACCTTGGTACCACCTACCCCAGCAACTGCAAACATTGTGAATGCCTGGCAGTCGTGTGTTGATGACTGCTCGTTAGTTTAGTGTGCCATGCTTTACGACTTAGAATCAGGACTTCAAAGACATTTTGAACGTCATGGACCATATGAGATTTCCAGGAGTTGAAGTTAATATTTCTAGCAAATGCCCGAGTTGGGATATATGAAGTCTCCAACAAGTTCTATAGCTGCAAGATGGAGGAGAACAATTCTGTTAGTGAGCACATACTCAGAATGTCTGGGTACCATAATCACTTGACTCAACTGGGAGTTAATCTTCCAAATTGTGTCATTGACAGAGTTCTTCAATCACTGCCACCAAGCTACAAAGGCTTCATGATGAACTACAATATGCAATGGATGGAAAAGACTATTCCCAAGCTCCTCGCGATGCTAAAGGCCGCAGAGATAGAAATCAATAAGGAGCATCAAGTGTTGATGGTTAACAAGACCACTAGTTTCAAGAAGAAGGGCAAGGGTAAAAAGAAGGGGAACTTCAAAAAGACTAACACGCAAGTTGTCACTCCCGGGAAAAAACCCAAAGTTGGACCCAAGTTTGAAGTGCTTCTACTGCAAAGGGACTGGTCACTGGAAGCGGAACTGCCCCAAGTATTTGGCGGATAAGAAGGATGGCAAGGTGAAAAAAGGTATATTTGATATACATGTTATTGATGTGTACCTTACTAATTCTCATAGTAGTGCCTGGGTATTTGATGCCGGTTCAGTTGCTCATATTTGTAACTCGACGTACTACAGATTAAAGAAAGATTGGCTAAGGACGAGGTGACAATTCGCATCGGAAATGGTTCCAAGGTTGATGTGATCGTCGTCAGCACGCTACCTCTACATCTACCTTTGGGATTAGTTTTAGACCTGAATAATTGTTATCTGGTACCAGCGTTGAGCATGAACATTGTATCTGGATCTTGTTTAGTGCGAGACGGTTATTCATTTAAATCAGAGAATAATGATTGTTCTATTTATATGTATAATATCTTTTATGGTCATGCACCCTTGAAGAGTGGTCTATTTCTATTGAATCTTGATCGTGATGATACACATATTCGTAATATTGACGACAAAAGATGCAAAGTTAATAAAGATAGTGCAACTTATTTGTGGCACTGCCGTTTGGGTCATATCGCTATAAAGCGCATGAAGAAACTCCATAAAGATGGACTTTTGGAATCACTTGATTATGAATCATTTGATACTTGCGAAGCGTGCCTTATGGGCAAGATGACTAAAACTCTATTCTCCGGAACAATGGAATGAGCTAATGACTTACTGGAAATAATACATACCGATGTATGCGGTCCAATGAGTGTTGATGCTCGTGGCGGGTATCATTATTTTCCGACCTTCACATATGATTTGATTAGATATGGGTATATCTACTTAATGAAACACAGGTCTGAAACATTTGAAAAGTTCAAAGAATTTCAGGGTGAAGTGGAGAATCATCGTAACAAGAAAATAAAGTTTCTACGATCTGATCGTGGAGAAGAATATTTGAGTTATGAGTTTGGCCTTCATTTAAAACAATGTGGAATAGTTTCACAGCTCACGCCACCTGGAACACCACAATGTAATGGTGTGTCCGAACATCATAACCGCACTTTATTGGATATGGTGCAATCTATGGTGTCTCTTACCGATTTACCACTATCCTTTTGTGGTTATGCATTAGAGATAGCTGCATTCACTTTAAACAGGGCATCGTCAAAATCCATTGAGACGACACCGTACGAATTGTGGTTTGGCAACAAACCTAAGTTGTCATTTCTTAAAATTTGGGGATGCGATGCTTATGTTAAAAGGCTTCAGCCCGATAAGCTCGAACCCAAATTGGAGAAATGTGTCTTCATAGGATACCCTAAGGAAACAATTGGGTACACCTTCTACCACAAGTCCGAAGGCAAGATTTTTGTTGCTAAGAACGAAAACTTTCTAGAGAAGGAGTTTCTCTCGAAAGAAGTGAGTGGGAGGAACGTAGAACTTGATGAGGTAATTGTACCTGCTCTCAATTTGGAAATTAGCTCATCCAAGAAATCTATTCCCATGATGCCTACACCAAATGGTGAAGAAGCTAATGATAAAGATCATGAAACTACAGATCAAGTTGCTACAGAACCTCGTAGGTCTGGCAGAGCGTGATCCGCACCAGAGTGGTACGGTAATCCTGATCTGGAGGTCATGTTACTTGACCATGACGAAGCTATGAACTATGAAGAAGCTATCACTAAAAAAAATACACTTCCGTGATGATACGTGTTTGTCACAGTAGGTCGCATTTTTTGTCATGCATGTACATCCATGACGATTTTATGACAGAATCAAGATAGTCATACCTGTGCTGTCGTAGAAGTGTTCCATGACATTACCAAAATTATCATCATGGAAGTGTCCACTTCCATGATGATAAATCGCGCATCATAGAAGTTCTTTCGTCAAGGGTGACCAACACATGGCATCCACCATAACGGGACGCCGTTAAGCTATCAGGTCCGGTTTTGGATCCGATAACCCACTAACAGCCATGACCAATGTCAATTTTCCACGTGTAAAATTCTCATTGGCCGACGGAACCACGCGTCAGCTCCGCGTTGGCACAGGTGTCACTCATCCAACGGTCGAGATGGGCCTATGGTATGTTGACACGTGGATGGGCCCAAAAGTGGCCCATAAAGTTTAAATGGGCTGGCCCAACTAAAGGCCCACAAGATTTAGCACACCATAATGGGCTGACCCAGCTAAAGGCCCACAAGATTTTGTAGACCATAATGGGCCGGCCCAGCTAAAGGACCACAAGATTTAGCGGACCACAATGGGCCAGCCCAGCTAAAGGCCCACAAGATTTTGCAGACCATAATGGGCCGGCCCAGCTAAAAGCCCAACATTCTCAGTTAAGGCCCGTACAGCTAGTGTCAAATCGGCCCATCAACGGCGTGTCCTAAACTTGTCATCATCGCGGCCCATGGTCACTTCTGGCCCGTTAACAGTCCGCTAAGTATTTTGGCCGAATTACGGCCCGGTGTATTTCCTGCCTGTTAAAGGTCCTACTTCATTTGGGACCATTTACAGGCCATTGAAACTTTCGGCCCATAAACGACCGTGAAGGATTTGGGTCATATTCGGCCATGTCTGACATTCGACCTGTTAGAGGTCCACTATAGATTTGGGCCACTTTGGCCTGTTGTGATTTTCGGCCTATTAACGTCGGACGGAATCCATGGGCCATATGTGGCCCAACGTCACATCGGGCCCATTAACGGCCCATATAAAAATGACGATAATCTAGCTCGACCGAACTTCTGGCCTGTTAAAGGCCCATGTATTAAGTCGACGCATTTACGGCCCGTCCGAATTGCAGCGTGTGGAAGATCTGCATCGTAAATGGGCCACCATTTCGGCCTGCTAAGACTAGTGGATTATTTGGCACAATCAGGGCCCAATCTCACTTTCAGCCTATTAAAGGCCCATATTTTTTATGGGCTCGAGATATTTACACCTGTAAATGGCCTATTGTTATTGAGGGCCAAAATTATGTTTAGGCCTGTTAAAGGCCCACTATGGGCACATGCCTACCAGAAAAATATGAAAGCTTATGCTGATGTAGGCCGAGATATTTTTAGTGGGCTACATGCAAATTTTGGCCCATAATCGTTTTTAGCCCAATTGGAATGGGCCCGATGAATGTTGGCATGTTGGGCTCCTACGAAGCTTTCGGCCGAATACATTACTAAGATAAACCTACACTATACAAAAATAGCGTCGTAATTACTGCAGCCTTTGGCAGCATCATAAATGTTGTATCACAACAAAATAAATTCCAACCATACAACAAAGGGCCTGTTGGCATAAATTTTACAGTCCTTGCAGATAAAAGCACCATCAGATGTATAGAAGCACATATCATTTGACCCGAGTGCTAATGTTTCAGGCTGTAGAATCTGATGGAGCAGCACGATCTTCACCTTTTTTCCGCCATTGCTCTGGAACAACGAAGTGAATGTCTGATAGTCTGGTTTCAAAACCATTAATATCTTGACGACATTTGTCAACCACTATTCTTGTTTCTGAAAGGACATCCATTAGGGATTGTACTTGTGTCTGGAGCATAGATATATCACTCTGTCTAGCAGGAAGATTTTGTTCAGAAGGAGATTTGGACGAGGTTACCTTGACAACCAACCTAGAATTACGCAGGAAGGTGCCTTTTGCACTGTTAGTGGAGAGATACTGACGCACTGCAGCAAGAGGTGACATTGTGCCTGTGGTAGCCTCGTCACCTTCAGGTGGTTGTGGCTGTTCAATCATTTGTTCCATAGCTTCCTGAAAGTTTGAACTTGTAGATTAGTGTAACAGATAAGTTACTAATGGGACAAAAACAAACAAAGTAGGTTACACGTTTATACATAACTTATTTTGGTGAACTACTGTAATACATTAGCATGTATTGTAGTGCCAACTATATGATAAAATCACTTTCGGAACATATGCCCATGTAGCATGCCTACTGTATTGTCTATTTCCTCACATTCATTGACATCTAAGGATAAAAAGACATGGTTTAAAGTAGGATGAACATAGTATGACATCATTCATATCATGGGCAAACAGATATAAAACAAACAGGCTATTTTATCATTGTGTGCGCACGTGAACATAACAACTAGATTATAGATCAAGACCAAAAGAATATCCTTCATCTCTTTTAAACCATGTAAGGTGAAATGATACGTTAAGATAACTATGTATAAAAGTGAACAGAGTAACTGACATTGGTTGCAAACCAAGTAGTTAAATGAACACATCACAGTACCAGTCAGTTCAAAGGAAGGAGGAGTAAGGACTTACTACAGCGGCTTGAACTGGTGTGCTCATGCCCTTCATCTTGCTGGTGTGGCAATCCTTGAAGATTTACACTACATTCGGTTTAGGTTCTTTTTGGTCCACACGGGCTTTCCTCTGTATTTGGAACAAGTCAATATAGATACAATAATATGGCACAGAAAAAAGAAGGAAGTAGCAGCTATTTACAAGAGCCTCGCAGTGTGCAATATAGCTACGAGATCCTGTTGTCTGTTGGAATTTCACTTTAGAACGGTTAGTCTTGTTCTTCAAACAGTTAGCCTAGAAGAAGATACACTTGTAAGGCACATACATAAATACAAGTTCAATATGTGGTTTGATCAAATACATATAGCCTACCTGATACTTTGGATCAGACTAGTGTTTAACGAGGGTTGTCCAGTCTTCATCTGTAATATATTCCACTGGAGATGTTTGGGAAATTTCATTGTTTGCCTTTTGAGGGAGTCCTGGACTAGGGGGTGTCCGGATAGCCGAACTATCATCATCGACCGGACTCCAAGACTACGAAGATACAAGATTGAAGACTTCGTCCCGTGTCCGGATGGGACTTTCCTTGGCGTGGAAGGCAAGCTTGGCGATACGGATATGTAGATCTCCTACCATTGTAACCGACTCTGTGTAACCCTAGCCCTCTCTGGTGTCTATATAAACCGGATGGCTTTAGTCCATAGGACGAACAACAATCATACCATAGGCTAGCTTCTAGGGTTTAGCCTCCTTGATCTCGTGGTAGATCTACTCTTGTAATACCCACATCATCAATATCAATCAAGCAGGACGTAGGGTTTTACCTCCATCAAGAGGGCTCGGACCTGGGTAAAACATCGTGTCCCTTGTCTCCTGTTACCATCCGCCTAGACGCACAGTTCAGGACCCCCTACCCGAGATCTGCCAATTTTGACACCGACATTGGTGCTTTCATTGAGAGTTCCTCTGTGTCGTCACCGATAGGCTTGATGGCTTCTTCGATCATCAACAATGATGCAGTCCAGGGTGAGACTTTTCTCCTCGGACAGATCTTCGTATTCGGCGGCTTTGCACTGCGGGCCAATTCACTTGGCCATCTGGAGCAGATCGAAAGCTATGTCCCTGGCCGTCAGGTCAGATTTGGAAGTTTGAACTTCACAGTTGACATCCGCGGGGACTTGATCTTCGATGGATTCGAGCCACAACCGAGTGCGCCGCATTGTTACGATTAGGGGTGGAAATTGGCAGTGGATAATCCGAATTATCCGATATTCATATCCGATAAAATGTTGATATGACAGAAAAAATCCGCATCCGAGTGCAAACAAATCCGGATACGGATAATATCCGACGTCACTAGGCGGATGCGGACGCGGATGTGGCATAGGAAATAGCCTCGGATATGAATTCGAATTCGGATAACATCCGTATCTGACGATGCGTTATAGACTTGTGTCAGTGTACCTGGCCTTTTCATGTGGCCACGTGCCCACGTCCAGACGTCCCCTTATTCCTAGCCCATTGATTAGCCCAACTAGGAAACTACCCACCGTTCTAGCAATTAGGCATAATAAGCCAGGTACAATCACCGCTGAATTTAAGCCTTTTTCCTTAAACAATGCCTTAGAAGACTAGGGAAGACCGAAGGAGTCTTATACGTGTACGTCTGCTTGCCGCCTTGTTCAAGAAAGGTGGACACATCTGAGCGGCGATCTCTTCACGCCGGCGGCGCCGCCCTCCGCGCGACTCGTGCGCAGCCTTCTCCACACCGGCGCTCTCCGCTCGTTTGCTCTGGCCAAGGTAAGTTAGCCGCTGCTCTACACTATCTGACATTGATCTGATGGAAGTAAAGTATGAGTCGATCAGTACTTGATAGTCCAGTACTCTAGTTCATTGATCAAAAGCTATATGTGATTTGTTCTATTTCAACCCATCTTTCAGTTCTGCGTAAATCAGTTTAAGCAGATCGGTCATGGTTGCTAATTCTTCAAAGAACCTCCAAAATACACAGGTAGTATTCATTTTTTTGTACAGCTGCTGATTTTAGTCTGTAACTCTGTATGATAAATTTATGTTCGTGTAGATTGCAGGAGCATCTCCAGTTGAAATTGCAAGCGGACCAAATGGTAGCAGTGGTGTCGATCAGGATGGAAGTAGAAGTGGTACTATTTCTGCCATAGTAGAGAAAGCTGCAACAAGGAAAAATCTCAAGGCCAAAGCCGGGGGAAAGAAGAAAACCTCAAAAGTTTGGACGCACTTCACTAAGATTATAACAGAGGAAAAGGTGGGTGATAAGGTTGTCAAGAATGTTACTGCTGAGTGCAAGATCTGTAAAAAGGTTCTTGAAGCTGGCAGTAAGCATGGTACGTCACGTTTATGGAATCATTTTAAGGCAAAACATGTAGTGAGCAAGAATCAGGCACAACTTAATCCGACCACATTAGGAGGAGATGTTAATTTAAACACTTGGAAGTACGATGAGGATGCGAGTGTTGAGAAGTATCATATTGCAATTATTATGCATGAATATCCATTCAACTTCTCTGAGCATGAATACACAAATGACTTCATCAGATCATTGTGCCCCTCATTTCCTATAAAGTGTCGCAAGACTACTAAGGATAATGGACATTTTTCGTAAAGATAAGCTCAAGATTTTTGATAATTTGTCCGCTTTGAACTGTCGATTTAGCTGCACAATGGATTTATGGACTTCTAATCAACATAAGGGTTATCTATGTGTCACTTGTCATTTCATTGACAATGATTGGAAAATTCAAAAGCATATCATTAATTTCATGCATCTTCAAGGAAGGCATACAGGAGCAAATCTGAGTACTGCATACATGGGGGAAATGGCTGGATGGAATATTGAGAATAAGTTGTTTGCTTTGACCTTGGACAATGCTGCTTCAAATGATGTTTGTGTTGACACCATCATCTCTACCCTTAAAAATCATGATTCTCTATTATGTCAAGGCAAGTTCTTTCATGTGCGCTGTGCTACTCATATAATTAACCTCGTTGCTAGGGATGGTGTGAGCACGATTGCATCTATTATAGATAATGTTCGTGCATCAGTTCTTATTGTCAAGAGCTCACCTCAACAACTAGAGATATTTATGAAGCATGCTACCGATATGGGATTATGCACAAAAAAGGGTCTTTCTCAAGATGTGTCTGCTAGATGGAACTCAACCTACTTAATGCTAGTAGCTGCCATGCACTATAAACAGGTTTTCCAAAGGCTTGCTATTTTGCAACCAGCTAAGTACCGCAAATGTGCTCCTAGTAAAGATGATTGGGATAAGGCAAGTGTGGTATGCTCGTGCTTGAAGATATTTTATAATGTTACTAAGCTTCTGTCTGGATCTTACTACCCGACTTCTAACCTGTTCTTTGTTGAATTCTCTGAGATTAACATTCAGCTCATTTAGTGGATGAATGCCAAGGGCAAGAATAATAACTTCATTGCTGCCATGGCAAAAGCTATGAAGGAAAAATTTGACAAGTACTGGGAGATGAGTAATGTTGCTCTAGCAGTTGCATGCATGTTAGATCCTCGCTACAAGATGAAAGTGGTTGAGTTTTACTACAAAGAAATGTCAGACAACTCTGGGGTTGAAGAGATAGTTGCATTTAGAGAAGTTGTTCAAGAGTTATATGATTCGTATGCTTCTCTTTATAATCCTACAATTGGCACAGGAGAACCTTCATCTGAAGCTTCTCACCTCCACATGAATGTAAATACCGAGCCACGAAAGAAAAAGCTAAGTGCTTTTCTAAATGATATAAGTGAAGTAGACCAAGATAAGTCTGACTTGGAGAAATATTGTAGCGCACCCTTGGTAAGGTGGCCTGAAGGTGAATATTTTGACATTCTATCTTGGTGGAAGACCCATGGTTGACAATATCCTATCCTTGCTATGGTTGCAAGAGATGTTTTGGCTATTCCTGCCTCCACAGTTGCATCTGAATCTGCTTTTAGCGGAGCAGGACGAGTGGTTGACAAGTATCGTAGTCGTTTGGACCCTGAAGTTGTTGAGGCTTTGATCTGTACCAAAGATTGGATAAGAGCCTCTAGAAAAGGTACACAAATATTTTATTAATGTATTTTACTAATTTTGAAGCACTAATAATTTACTTTTTATTTATTATAGATAATAAATGTGATGTAGCTTCAATAATACAAGATTTAGCTATCATTGATATTGCTGGAGAAGGCGAGCAAGGCGAGAACAATGAAGATGATGGTATACACGAACGAAGTGAATATTATTCTTCATATAAATTATACAAGGCTCATATATTTTATATTGATATTGTTCTTTCTATGTTGCAGGTGCTTCTATCCCTACAGATGATCACAACGCCTTGGAGATAGTTTGATGCAGGCTGGAGAAATATTCATGCCATCTATTCTCTTATGGATGTCACATTAAATTTTCTATTATGGCTACTGCTTCTCTATCTATCTATTTGTGTTACGGGAAACAAATGGTTGCTTCCTGTAGACATTTTATTTATTTTGTTTCAGTATTTTATATCATTGGAATGACTTTCCTATCAGTACTTATCAACGTGGAACATAATAATGTCGTCATATCAATCTATCGTTCAGTCATTATATACCATCGGATTTTATTATGTTATTATGTACATCACGTGCATGTATGTGTAGCAACCCAAGGTTATGTTTTTCATAATAGTATGTTGCTACATTTGTAGGATATTCGTATCCGTGCCGAATTTCAAAATAATCCGATCCGCATTCGTATTCGAGTAGCATCCGATCCGCATTCGTATCCGACAACATCCGTATTCGTTTTAACAATATGAAAATGGAAGTGGGAAGAGCACTATCCGATCCGTATCTGATCCGTTTCCACCCCTAGTCACGATGGGCATGATTTAGCTCTGCAGCCGGACAGTGCCCTGGAGGCCGCACACGAGTCCGCTCCGACCCTCAATTCGGAGCCGGCTGCGCAGATCGAGGACAGGTGGCTAGACACCGCCTCGGGGGCTGCAACCTCTACGGCGATGGAGCCGAATACTGACCTTATCCCTTGTGAAGCTCGTGACTCCGAGGTGCCGGACTCCTCGCCGGACTCCAAACCTCCCGCGGCCCCTCCAATCGAATCCGATTGGGCGCCGATCATGGAGTTCACCGCTGCGGACATCTTTCAACACTCACCTTTCAGCGACATCTTGAGTTCGCTAAAGTATCTCTCGTTATTAGGAGAGACTTGGCCGGACTATGGCCAGGACGGTTGGGATGCGGGCGACGAAGAAATTCAAGGCCCACCCACCACCCACTTAGTAGCCACTGTCGACGATCTAACCGACATGCTAGACTTCGACTCCGAAGACATCGATGGTATGGACGACGATGCCGGAGACGACCAAGAACCAGCGCCTACTGGGCACTGGATAGCCACCTCAACCCACGACGTATACATGGTGGATACACCAAAAGTAAGTGATAACGAGGAACAACAGGACGTGGCGAAGGACAACTCCCTCGACAAACAACCAAAACGGCGATGCAAGCGCTGCCCGAAGTCCCGCCTCGATAACAACGGCACTCATACTAACCCAGCCTTAGAGCAGGGCGAAGCAGCAGATGACGAACATGCCACCAAGCAACCATCCGAACAGGATGAATTGGACAAGCAACCCATCCCCGGCGAAAACAGCAGTCCAGACGATCTCACGCCGGACACATCACCGGAGCATAAGAACCTTCATAAAAGGCTCGTCGCCACTGCAAGAAGTTTGAAGAAGCAAAAGCGGAAGCTCAAAACAGCGCAGGACGCACTCAGAATGAGATGGAGCAAAGTACTCAATACCGCAGACAAATACGGCAATAGTCACCAGGCAAAGAGCTACCCGAAGCGCAAGCTGTTGCCCGAATTTGACGAGGAGGCCGTAGAGCCCCCACAGTCAAAAAAGAAAGAGGCCGCCTAGCCGGATAGACGACCAGATGACAGGCTAAGAGCGGCAAGCGGCGCCGCACACAAGCCGGCACACGATCCACATAAGGATCCTCGCAAAAAGGATGGCCCGGTCAGGTCCATCTATGGGCCAAAAAAGAAGACTCCAGGAAGCAACACAACCCGCCGAGTGTCTGAAGACAACGACACACCTAAATACAGGGGCGCCGCACACCCACTATGTTTCACTGATAAGGTACTGGATCATGAATTTCTAGCGGGATTCAAACCCGTAAACATAGAGGCATATGACGGAACAACATACCCCGGAGTCTGGATTGAGGATTATATCCTACACATACATATGGCCAGAGGAGACGATCTCCATGCCATAAAATACCTACCCCTCAAACTCAAAGGGCCAGCTCGGCATTGGCTCAAAAGCCTCCCAGAAAATACCATTGGAAGTTGGGAAGAGCTCGAGGATGCGTTTCGAGCAAATTTTCAGGGGACTTATGTCCGCCCTCCAGATGCAGACGATTTAAGTCACATAACTCAACAGCCCGGAGAGTCAGCACACAAATTCTGGAACAGGTTCCTCACCAAAAAGAACCAAATAGTCGACTATCCGGACGCCGAAGCCTTAGCAGCCTTTAAGCATAACGTCCGAGACGAATGGCTCGCCAGACACCTCGGCCAGGAAAAACCAAGAACAATGGCCGCGCTAACAAGCCTCATGACCCGCTTTTGCGCGGGGGAAGATAGCTGGCTGGCAAGATGCAGCACCAGCGACCCGAGTACATCCGAGGTCAGGGATAGAAATGGAAAATAACGACGCAGAAAAGATCAGCGCTGGAATAAGGAAAATGGCCCAAATAGCACGGCGGTCAACGCCGGGTTCAAAAGCTCTCGGCCGAATAATAAAACACTTCCTCTTAAGGACAACAGTGATGAGCTATCCAACCTAAACAAAATCTTGGATATGATATGTCAAATCCATAGTACCCCCGGGAAGCCTGCAAACCATACCCACAGAGATTGTTGGGTCTTCAAGCAGTCCGGCCGACTTAACGCCGAACACAAGGGGCTCGACGCACCAATCGAAGACGACGACGAACCCCACAAGCATCACGCCGGAAAACAGAAGACTTTCCCACTAGAAGTCAAAACAGTGAACTCACTTCATGTGATAACAAGGAAAAATAGTGCGGCACCTGCTAAAACACGCGCCGCACTATCCACCCCAGTAGAGTCCCAAAATTGGATGTTTAAACCAATTACGTTCAACCATCAGGATTACTCTAGAAGTGTTCGAAACGCAGGAGGGACCGCTTTGGTATTGGATCCCATAATCAACGGACTACAATTCACAGAAGTCCTAATGGACGACGACAGTGATATAAACCTGCTATACCAGGACACCATCCGCAGAATGGGGATAGACCCTACAAAAATTCACCGTAGCAGCACTTCCTTCAAAGGAGTGACGCCAGGCCTTTACGCCAATTGTACAGGCTCTGTACTACTAGAAGTTGTGTTCGGTTCATCCGACAACCCCCGTCGCGAAAAGCTCATTTTCCATATCGCCCCATTCAAAAGTAGCCATCAAGCACTACTAGGACACGAAGCTTTCGCCCGCTTTAACGCAATACCGCATTACGCGTCTCTTACTCTTAAAATGCCCGGTCCACGCGGCATAATCTCATTAAAGGGTAACTCCGAGTGTTCCTCGAACCGCGGAAAACGTGAGACTGCTTTGACAGCCACACACTAATCCGACCTCGCTGGCCAAAGCCCCTAAAAATAGGTCATTCAGACCTCGGACACGGTTAGGCGAGTCCGACATAAATAAACAAGGGGCTTCCCAGCTGCATACCTCTTTACAAGGGGCTGCACGTATAAACAATGAGAGCCAATAAAGCTCAACTTCATTCATCTTCCCAATCATACTTTATTTTAAATACATCTTTTGCACGATATTTTTTCCAAACTAAGTTCTTCTCTTTTACAGATGAAGCACGTGCTACACCCGTCCAGGATATAGCACAATGGAGACACAGGCGCAGACGTGCAGCAGGGACCCGTTGCAAGGATTCTCTTCAGATTAAGACCCTGCATAAACCTTTCTTACTGTCTCTTGTTGATACACATCCCCCGGTTTCCTGCCATAACCGAGGAGGAGGCTGGCGTTTTGGCATCGGCCGCGTCAGAAGTTCTCGCCTGTACCTGGACACTAGGGGCTTAGGGCATTGTTCTGCCCGGTATCATAAAGACCGAATACCTCAGGCAGTGTTCGGCGTCTCGAGTTAGGCCTTATATGCATCAGCTCCGAATCATGTCTTTGGTCAAATGTTGGGTTTGCCCGGCTCCTGTGTTTTGCTGCCTTACGTTCCGCTCCATCGGCTAACGCGGCACCAGGAGAACTACTGCGATTGTGCCTCAGTTCGGCCGGGCGAGCACCTCAGTAGAGAAAGCCGAAAACTGACTGTCATGATATAGCAAGAGACTGGTCAACCACTCGATCGACTACTGGAATGTTTAGAATTCCTCCGCTTTGACGAAGGACCGCTTTCCGGTCAGGCACATACGCGCCCCGAGTTCGGAGAGCGCGGTGCCTCTAGGGGCTATATAGTAGCCCCACCATCGAGCTCCTATGGCTAAGTGAAAGTGATAAAGCATTATAGTCCGGTTGCCTAGTTTGCTATGCTATCACCTCCTTCAAAGGACCAAGACATTGGATTAAGTGTGAAAAAACGCTTTTTTTTGCAAACACCCCCGCACCATGTGCGTGGGGGCTGAAGCCAAAGACTCCATCTTTCAGGTTATACATACATATACGGCCGCACAGGAGATAGTTCAATACTTGAACGCACAAGTATAAAAAGCCGTTACATTATAAACATGATCTCACAAATCATACATGTCATCTGAACATAACATCTTTCGAGCACTGCGCCTCTATTAAACGAGCACCCTGCAGGACTTCCTCAAAATAGTGCTCGGTGGGTAATCGGCTTTTGTCCGAACCCCTGGATGCAACATCGGTGGCATCCATCTCCGCCCAGTATGTCTTAACACGGGCGAGAGCCATCCGTGCACCCTCTATGCATGCCGACCGCTTCATCACCTCGATATGCGGCACCGCCCCAAGGAATCGCTGCAACAAGCCAAAATAACTCTCCGGCTTGGGCCTCTCTGGCCACAGATGAGCCACCACATCCATCATGGCAAGTCCGGAAAATCTATTCAGCTCAACCTACTCAGCCAACCGATCGGTCAATGGAAGTGGACGCTCCGGACTATGGAATTGAGACCAGAAAAGCTCTTCCATTTCGTGATCCTTCTGGCTTCGGAAGTGCACGACTGCGTCCATCGCACTCGCCTCCAAATCCAAATAAGGATCCTCCGCACCACACAATTGGCCCAACTAAGCATACTTCGGATCTGTGAACTTCCTACGCAGCAGAAAGGGCTTTCCCGCCGCAATGTCTCCAGCCTGACGCAGTTCCTCCTTCATAGCCCGCATCGCACTACGGGCATCCTTGGCTTCGGCGGCGGCCTTCTTCAGGTCCTCTTGCTCTGCTCGGCGTTCTCTTTCAAGAACCTCATAGCGGTTGGTAGCATCTTTTAATTTCACGGCCATTCCGTCCATCTCCTCCCTGCTTCGGCAGTAAGCAGCCTTTTCGGCTTTTAGCTCTTCCGCTGCCTTCGAGGCAGCCGCATCACTTTTCCTGGCTTGCTCCTTGGCTCAAGCAAGCTCTGCTCGAAGGTCTTCCACAGCAGTGACACCATCTGCATCAAGCATACAAATTGTAAGGAACGGGCATCAGCTCCCTTACTAGGTGACCGCGGAGCAACCACCTACCTTGTGACTCGTCAAGTCGTTTATTGACCAGCGCGATGTCCACATCCGCAATGTCGAGTTGCCGCTTCAGCTCGGCAACTCCATCAGTCCAGCTGGCCACCGAACGTTCCGCCACCTACATAGGAAAGGCGACATTCTATAACTGAGATTATGATCCTCGGCACGCTGTCGCTTCCGACAGCATACCAAGTCTCAGGGGCTAATGTCTGTACAGGGCGCACCCCATGTGCAAAACTGTCAAAAGGTATGTCATTTTTTGCGTACCTCAAACCCCGTCAGCAAACTTCCGACGGCCTCATGCAACCCGCTCTCGGCGGATGAGATCCTTTCAATCACCATACTCATTAATGTGCGGTGATCTTCTGAGATAGACGCCCTCTCGAGCAAATCCTGCAGCTCCACCGGCCATACTCCAGTGGGTGCCGAACTCCCCGGCCCCGCCGGACTCAGGGAGACCCTCCGTGACGACATCTCAGGGTCGTCCGCCCCGCCCGACGGGGCGGCAGATGGAGCCATTTCGCTCTCCATCATCTCCGGACGAAGGTCCCCCGAAGATGAGCTCTGTTGAGAAGGGCTGAGATCCGAACTACAAGGTGAAAACTTCGGCTAACCTTAGAAATAAAGTAGGGATGTCCCCTATTACAAACCCCCCCTTTTACTTACGGCTCGCTGGAGGGCTGATTCATTTGGGGAGACTGTGCGGCCGGGGCTCTTCCCGGCACAGGACCTTTCGGTGATTTCTTTCCCCGCTTTGAGGCCTTGGCCTCCGGGTCTTCGGAAGCGGTCCTCTTCTCCCCCTGGAGGGAGGGACTCTCGATTTCCCCCTTACTGAAAGCCTCCTTGGCAGAGGTGGTAGTTTCCCTGTGCCCCCCTTCGCCCTCCTCCGAAGGTGCAACCTCCAGCATTTTGATTAACACGGGATCCGGCGTGGTCTCAGGGAGGGGGGCCAGACACCGTATCAGTTTTGCTTGCGCTATCCACTCCTGTCCAAGGGATAGCTGGTTAAAAGGCAAACCCATGATAAATAAATGGACAATGTGTCCGGACATAGGGCTACTTACTTGAGTATCCAGGCGATTGCAGCTTAGGCCAGTGTCCTCGGTCAAGTCCGGACGCATCTCTTGTGATCCGAAGAACAATTTGTACATCTCCACAGGTGTCAAACCCATGAAGTTTTGGAGAGCTCGTGGTCCCTCCGGATTAAATTCCCACAGGCGGAGGGGGCGTCGTTTGCAGGGCAGAAGGCGCCAAATCAGTATAACCTGTATCACTACGACCAGATTGATCTCCCTTTCTTGGAGGTCTCGAATCCGGCCCTGCAACAGGGGTACGTCTTTGGATGACCCCCAGTCAAGCCCTTTGTTGACCCATGACGTCAGCCGTTGTGGAGGGCCCGGGCGAAAGGCGGGCGGCGGCCTCTGCCTGCTGCCCCTGGGAGCGGTGATATAGAACCACTCCTGTTGCCACAAGCCGAGCTCCTCCTGAAAAGAGCCCTCGGGCCATGGAGCATCGGCCCTCTTGCTTATAACCGCCCCGCCGCACTCTGCCTAACGCCCCTCAATCATCTTCGGCTCCACGTTGAAGGTTTTGAGCCACAAGCCGAAGTGAGGGGTAGTGCGGAGGAAGGCTTCGCAGACGACAATGAATGATGAGATGTGGAGGATGGACTCCAGAGCCAAATCATGGAATTCCAGCCCATAGTAAAACATGAGCCCCCTCACGAAGGGATCCATCGGGAAGCCTAAACCCCGACGGAGGTGAGACATGAACACGATACTCTCGCCGGGCTCGGGAGTAGGAATAACTTGCCCTTGGACAGGCAACCTATGCGAAATCTCGTAGGTTAAGTACCTGGCGTCTCTCAGCTTTAGCACGTCCTCTTCCGTGACGGAGGAGGGCATCCACCGGCCTCGTAGGTCGGAGCCGTACATTGTCGAAGGACGGAAGTACCCGAATCTGGAGCCCTGGGAGTTGGAACTCGGGGCGAGGGGCGGATTCAATTGACGATTTAAGAAAAAGAACGGGCCTTGGTCTCATTATAAAGAGGGAGAATACCAAGAGCCGTCCCCGTGACCGTTTGGAACCCGCCTTTGATGGAGGGGGCGTGGCAACGGGCGCGGTTGGGTTACCCACGTCCATATTGATGAGAATCCCGGAATAAGGGGAACACGATCTCTACTTCAACAAGACATGCCAAGGAAACCGCTTCGCTAAACGCGCGGAGGTGGTATAATAAAAATGATTCGAGTGAAGGCTTGGTTGTGGTGTGATGTCACGCCACAAAATACGTTAGCAGATTGAACTTGTGTAAATATTATTCTCTCTACGGTGGTATGTGGAATTTATTTTGCAGAGCCAGACACTATCCTGGTGTTCACAATCTTCTATAAATTATTCGGAGGAGGAACCCGCCTTGCAATGCCGAAGACAATATGCGCGCCGGACTCGTTGTCATTGAAGCCTGGTTCAGGGGCTACTGAGGGAGTCCTGGACTAGGGGGTGTCCGGATAGCCGAACTATCATCATCGACCGGACTCCAAGACTATGAAGATACAAGATTGAAGACTTCGTCCCGTGTCCGGATGGGACTTTCCTTGGCGTGGAAGGCAAGCTTGGCGATACGGATATGTAGATCTCCTACCATTGTGACCGACTCTGTGTAACCCTAGCCCTCTCCGGTGTCTATATAAACCGGATGGCTTTAGTCCATAGGACGAACAACAATCATACCATAGGCTAGCTTCTAGGGTTTAGCCTCCTTGATCTCGTGGTAGATCTACTCTTGTAATACCCACATCATCAATATCAATCAAGCAGGACGTAGGGTTTTACCTCCATCAAGAGGGCCCGAACCTGGGTAAAACATCGTGTCCCTTGCCTCCTGTTACCATCCGCCTAGACGCACAGTTCGGGACCCCCTACCCGAGATCCGCCAGTTTTGACACCGACACCTTTCCTTCAAAGTGAGATTTTCTAAGGTGGTACCGATACTGTCGCAGAGCAGACTGAAAAACATGAGTGCATGCTTGTTTAGTTGCATCATCTTTCGGATCCAACTTGATCCTCATCTATTGAAAAAAGAATGTGAGTCTTATTAGGAGTAAGCTAGAAAGTATGGGACAGAGCAAGACAATATTACTAATTGCGATGAATAACATTACTTATGGATAAATGATCAAGGAAGGTGTTAAACTGGGTATTGTCTTTCTCATTCCTGTAGTGGATCCACGTTAGGAGATACGTGCATGACACCTAACGGCAACGGCTGCCTCTAATACTAACTTGGCTGACTCTGTAGCATCACATGGCCTTTTTAAACCTGCCTCAAAATGGATCTCCATTCTTCCTCCTTTAGATTTTGTTAATCTGTCAAGCATTATCCCTGATGTCTGTTTTCGCTTGCGCCGTGGTGCTAGTTCAATAACGAATATGGAAAGTGTTAGTGTACATCAAACTGTGAGAGTACATATAAAGGAGCATACAACTGCAACTTGACTCAGTCAGGTACCATCTTGGTGTTGATGCTCATGAGGTTCATCTGATTTTGCCAAGTCCTGTTGTGTCAGCAGTGCTTTGGAAGTAGTGTTAGGTGTGAAGGCAGCTTGGGAACTGGCCAGTTCCGGAGCAAACGAACGAGTAACTCATTGATATGCTGGTACAGTTGAAGCGGATGTTGCAGGTGGTGGAGCAGGTGATACTGTGTTTGCAGATTTAGCCGGTGGACTTGGACCTTCTACTGCACTATAAGTACCAGCAGAATCATGACGGCAGATCCTTTTCCGTTTCACCCGATGAGTAACACCACTCCCTACTATATTATTTTCCTTGCTCTTTTTTGACTTTGCCATGTCAAGCCGTACCCACAACACAAAAGAATAAAATCGCTCTTCAGAATTCATTGATGCATGATACAAACAAGCAATACTTTGATGTAAGACAAGCGTATGAGGATGGAATATGTAAGAAAAATAGGACGGCATGACATATTCACAGCTATGATGTGTAAACTAAGTAGAAGGATTTTCAAGAAAATATAAGTAATGCAAGCTAGACACCATATGAAAGATGCAACCAATATTACTCTGGCAAGTTAAAATTGTCTTGTCATAAGTGGCAATTCGAAAAATTAGAAGCAGTACAACATAGAAATCAATGCAAGATGCAACCACTATCGGACTGCCATGTTAAAAGCGTCCAATCATGAGTGACTGATGCGGGATACAGAACAACAGTACTTTGATGTAAGAACATGGTATGATAGATTGATGCAGTGTATTCTAGACACAGAAAGCCATGTCATATGCACATGTATAATGTATAAACTCAGCAGGTGCAATTTAATCAAAATAGAAGAAATACAGGATAGACAACATATGCAACATGAAACCAATTATCACACTATCAACTTAGAGCAAGCACCTGCGATGGTGGAGTACGGGAGATGAACTCATCATGTAGAGTTGGGACTTCAACTTCCTTAGCAGTAGCAGTGGCAAATCTAGAGAGTCTCTGTTTGCGTTGGTGCGGAGGACCACCAACATCACCTAACTTACGCTTTTCCTTCCTATTTTCTGATATTGCCTTATGAAGTCAAAACCACAAGAAGATGAATAAAATTAGTTCTGCATAACTGGTTGATGCATGATACAGACGAACACTACTTTGATGTAAGACAAGCGTAGGATAGGAGGACCGAATATATACAAAAAAAGACAACATTTCATATTCACACGTACGATAGGAGGATGGAATATGTATGAAAAAACAGTAAGCGGAAGACATTTCAACAAAATTAGAAGAAATGAAAGCTAGGAACCATATGAACATGCAACCAATATCACTCTATCAGGTAAAAAGTGTCTCGTCGTAAGTGCCATTTCAAGAAATTAGAAGCAGTACAAGCTAGAAGACAATGCAAGATGCAACCTACATCACAGTCCCAAGTTAAATGTGTCTTATGGGTAAGTGATCGTTGCAAGTATAAGTTGTAAGCTACGTAGATGCAATTCAACATAATCAGAAGCAATACAAACTAGACATCATACGGAAAACACAACCACATATAAAAGTTTCAAGTTAGAGCAAGCACCTGTGATGGTGGAGTAGGGGAGATGTGATCATCATGTACACGTATGTTCTAGAAACAGGAACACGTGTCATATTCACAGGCATTATGTGTAAAGTAAGCAGATGCAATTCAACAAAGTTAGAAGCAATACAAGCTAAACATCATACGCAACATGCAACCACATATAATAGTGCCAAGTTAGAGCAAGCACCTGTGATGGTGGAGTAGGGGAGATGTGCTCATCATCTACACAACTACGTTGACTGTCCAGCCTTGTGTTGTCTTGCGAATCTTGTTGGGAGGATGGCGGAGTAGAATCTGTAGAGACCCCCTGTTTGAGTTGCTCCGAAGGACCACCATCATACACTTTCGGACTAATTTCCTTCAGCTATAATGATTTTGCATTGTGAAGTCAAACCGATAAGGAAAAGGAATAAAATTCGCTCTTCAGAACTCATTCATGCATGATACTGACGAACACTACTCGGATGAAAGGCAAACACATGATGCGAGGATGGAATATGTATGAAAAACAGGATGGCGTGACATATTCACACCTATGATGTGGTAACTAAGTAGAAGGCATTTCAACAAATTAGAAGCACTGCAAGCTAGACACCATATGAAAGATGCAACCAATATCACTCTGCCAAGTTCAAACTGTATGGCGTTTCAACAAATTAGAAGCAGTACATGCTAGAAATCATATGCAAGACAACCAATATCACAGTGGTGACTTAAAGGTGCCTTATCATAAGTGACTGATGCGGGATATGCAAGAACAGTAGTCTGATGTAAGAACAACGTGTGATCACATATAGTATGTTCTAGAAACAGGAACACATGTCATATTCACAGGCATTATGTGTAAAGTAAGCAGATGCATTTCAACAAAGTTAGAAGCAATACAAGCTAGACATCATACGCAACATGCAACCACATATAATAGTGCCAAGTTAGAGCAAGCATCTGTGATGGTGGAGTAGGGGAGATGTGCTCATCATCTACACAACTACATTGACTGTCTAGCCTTGCGTTGTCTTGAGAATCTTGTTGGGAGGATGGCGGAGTAGAATTTGTAGAGAACCTTCATTTCAGTTGCTCGGAAGGACCACCATCATCCAATGCCTTGCCAATTGTCGGTGTCAAAACCGGCGGATCTCAGGTAAGGGGTCCCGATCTATGCGTCTTAGGATGATGGTAACAGGAAGCAAGGGACACAATGTTTACCCAGGTTCGGGCCCTATCGATGGAGGTAAAATCCTACTTCCTGCTTGATTAATATTGAAGATATGTGTAGTACAAGAGTAGATCTACCATGAGATCATAGAGGCTAAACCCTAAGAGCTAGCCTATGATGGTATGATTGTAATCGTGATCGGCCTTCTAAGGACCATCCTCTCCGGTTTATATAGACACCGGAGAGCTAGGGTTTACATGGAGTCGGTTACAAGGAAGGAAACATAATATCTGGATCGCCAAGCTTGTCTTCCATGCAAAGGAGAGTCCCATCCGGACACGGGCCGAAGTCTTGAGTCTTGTATCTTGACGCTTCAATAGTCCGGATGATGTATATAGTACGGCTCTCCGGATACCCGTAATCCAGGACTCCCTCACCAATTTCCTTCAGCTTTATTGATTTTGCATTGTGAGGTCAAACTGACAAGAAAAAGGAATATAATTTGCTCTTCAGAACTCATTCATGCATGATACTGATGAACACTACTCTGATGAAAGGCAAAGTCATGATACAAGGATGGAATATGTATGAAAAAATGGACGACTTCACATATTCACACCTATGATGTGGTAACTAAGCAGAAGGCACTTCAACAAATTAGAAGCACTGCAAACTATACACCATATGGAAGGTGCAATCAATATCACTTTGCCAAGTTAAAACTGTCTCGTCATAGGTGGCGTTCATCAAACTAGAAGCAATACATGCTAGAAATCATATTCAAGACACAAACCAATATCACACTGCCAACTTAAAGGTGTCCCATCATAAGTGACTGATGCAGGATACACAAGAAGAGTAGTTTCATGTAAGAACATGGTGCGATAGACAGATATAGTATGTACCAAAAACAGGAAAGCATGTCATATTCACATGTATCATGTGTAAGCTAAGCAGATGTAGTTTACACTAATTAGGAGCAATACAAGCTAGACCCCATATGCAACATGCAACCAGATATCACACTGCCAAGTTAGAGCAAGCACCTTGGATGGTGGAGTAGGGGAGCGGAGACTTGGACCTTGTAATCCACTATCAGTACAAGGAGAATCGGTACAGATGCTCCGTTTACGTTGCTGCAGAGGACCACCATCATCGCCTTCCTTACTCTTTTCCTTCCTCTTTCTTAATTTTGCCTTGTCAAGTCAAATCCACAAGAAAAAGGAATAAAATTTGCTCTTCAGAACTCATTGATGCATGATACTGACGAACACTACTTTCATGTAAGGCAGCCACATGATAGGACGATGGAATATGTATGAAAAACAGGACGGCATGACATATTGACATGTATGATATATAAAGTGTAAACTAAGCACAAGGTGCTTGAACTTGTTAGAATCAATGCAAGCTAGAAACCATATGAAAGATGAAAACAATATCACTCTGCCAAATTAAAAGGGTGCCCTAACAAATGTATTCGACCAAATTAGAAGTAATACATGGCAACAGGCTAGAAATAATATGCAATATTCAACGAATAAAGGTGACTCATCGTAAGTGATTGATGCATGATACAGAAGAGAGGTAGTTTCATGTAAGAACAAGGTTAACACACAGATGTAGTGTGTACCAAAAATAGGAAGGCATGTCATATTCACAGGTATAATGTGTAAACTAAGAAGATGCAATTTACCCTAATTAGAAGCATTACAAGCTAGAAACCGTATGCAACATGCAACCACATATCACACTCGAAGTTAGAGCAAGCACCTGTGATGGTGGTGTAGGGGAAGTGCGGTCTTCAAGTACAAAGCTACGTTCAATATCTTTATTTAGGCTTGCTGTTTCTTGAGAATCATGTGTAGAGGATGAAATTGCATTCTTTATAAGAGTAGCGCGTCTCATATTAACCCACAGTCGTGACTGTCTCATCATAAGCGATAGATGCATGATACACAAGAACAATAGTTTGATGTAAGAACATGGTGTGATAGGCAGATGTAGTATGTACCAAAAACAGGAAGGCATGTCATATTCACATGTATAATGTGTAAGCTAAGGAGATGCAATTCAACAAATTAGGAGCAATACAAGCTAGGCACCATATGCAACATGCAACCAGATATCACACTGGCATGTCATAGCAAGAACCTTGGGTTGTGGAGTAGGGGAGATGAGATTTGTAACTAGCACTGCAGTACGAGTAGTAGGAGAATCTGCAGAGATCATCTGTTTCAGTTTCTCCAGAGGACCACCATCATTCCGTGCCTTCGTCCTTTCAGATTTTGCCTTGTCAAGTAAACACACAAGAAAAAGGAATGAAATTCGCACTTCCAAATTCATTGATGCATGATACTGACGAACACAACTTTTATGTATGGCAACCACATTGTAGGAGGATGTAATATGTATGAAAAACGCTAAGCAGAAGGCATTTCAACAAATTGGAAGCAATGCAATCTAGACACCATATGAAAGATCCAACCAAAATCACTCTACCAAGTTAGATGTGTCTCATTATAAGTGGCACTTCAACAAATTAGAGGCAATACATGTTTGCAATGATATGCAAGATGCAACCAATATTACACTGTCAACTTGAAGGTGTATAGTCAGAAGTGATTGATGAGGGATACACAAGAAAAGTAGTTTGATGTAAGAACATGGTTAATAGAAAGACGTAGTATGTACTAAAAACAGGAAGGCATGTCATATTCACAGGTATAATGTGTCAACTAAGCAGATGCAATTTACCCTAATTAGAATCATTACAAGGTAGACACCATATGCAACATGCAACCACATATCACACTGTCGAGTAAGAGCAAGCACCTGCGATGGTGGTGTGGGGGAATTGCGGTCATCAACTAGAGAGCTATGTTGACTATCTTCATTTAGCCTTGCTGTTTCTTGAGAATGATGTGGGGAGGATGACACTGCACTCTTTAAACGAGTAGGCGTCTCATAGTAACCCACTGGGGTGACTGTCTCATCATAAGTGATTGACGAGGGATACAAAAGAGCATTAGTTTGATGTACGAACATGGTTAATAGACATATGTAGTATGTTCCAAAAACAAGAAGGCATGTCATTATCAAAGGTATAATGTGTAAAGTAAGCAGATGCAATTTAACCAAATTGGAAGCAATACAAGCTAGACACCATATGCAACATGCAACAACATTTGACAGCGTGAAGTCAAAGCAAGCACATGGGATGGTTGTGTGTGGCAATTGAGATCATCAAGTGCAGGGCTACGTTTATTGTCTCCAACTGCTGACACTGCACCCTTTAGAGCGTTGAAACGCTTAGTGCTTATCTTCGAATTACAATGGAGCGAATTCTGTCTTTTCTTTTCTACATTCATCAACACCACGTCAGAGTCTGAAATACCCATGCATAAAAAAACAATAGTGTGAGTATGGGTGAGGTGTGTGCACAATTAGTACAGTGTAAAGGTAGCAGATAGCAGGTTGGTGAGAAATAAATGATGGGAGACATATGATAGCTCTACAACATGCATGGCACACTAAATTACTATAGGATTCTATGAAAATAACAGTCGACTGAAAACAAATAGGTCAGTCCATTTTTTCTGTACCGTCTGATGTACAAAGAACGGACAAATCACCTTCATCTACCTCAAGCCAGTCAGTGTTGACGATCTTCCTCGAAACGCCAGTGACCACCGGCCCAGTCCCCTGCCTGCGCCCTCCCCTCAACCTCACCGCACCGCCGTGCTTGCCACCGCCCCCCGGCAATCCATTCAAGCCCCGCCGAACTCTAGATCGGGCGCAAGCAGCTCCTGCGCCCCACACCCCTATGATAGACACCAATGTGCCTGTCGGCGTTCTGGGAACGGGGGTCCCCAGACTTGCCTGCCTGCGGCCTGTGGTGTGGCTCAAGTGGTGGCCTAGTACGGCCCATCTTCATCTACTCAAGCTCAAGACCCTCGCGAGGGGCCAAGCCTCGCAGGGCGGACGCCGGAAGGCTTCCTCGGGAGTGGCCTCACTAGGCAGGCTCGCGAGGAGGCGGAGAGATCAAGGCAGGAGTACCTCGCGAGGTGCTCGTGATGCAAGCCATGACGATCGAGACCAGGCGGGCGCCAGCCTGTGTAGTGTTCTTGTTTCCTCTTTGGTGCAAAGGGGGCAAGCACATGCGCGGAGTACCGAGGCATCAAGCAAAGGTTACCATTTCGGTGCAACGAGAGCAAGACCAGCAGAGCAACAGGACGAAGGTCATCATGGAGCCCAAGACGGCGTCATCTCCAGTGCCTTTGGTAGCCGAAGACCAACTTTAGTCAGGATAACTTGTACTAGATGTTCCCCCTCAAAATGGCCATTGTTGGCGCCCTTCCCGCTCAATATTTGGGAAGAGGACCAGGGCCTCTATATATAGGATAGCCACCACAGTATAAAGGAGGAGAGAAGGAGAGAGATCTGACCTAGAGCCATAGAGACGGAGCAATTCCTCTCCAAGCACACCACGACAAGAACATCCCTCGTGAGGTTGCTCTTCTTCTGTACTGTTCATCATCAGCCCCTGAGGCAATCCACCACACCACACACTGGAGTAGGGTATTACACCACAATGGTGGCCTGAACCAGTATAAACCTTGCGTCCCTTGTGTTGTTCATCGCGTAGCTTAGATTCTCAGCGAGGCGTTGGGACGTGGATCGGTAGGGGAAAGATCTTCGCGCGTTCCCCAGGGTTCGAACCTTAAGGGTTTTGCCGGAACCCGATATCCGACATTTGGCGCGCCAGGTAGGGGTGCACCAGAATCTTTCTTCCGCTGTCCCGCGTTCGATCATTCATCGCGTCCATGGCTGACGATTGCCGAGCTCGTGCCAAGCGTCGGGCTGCTCTCGCCGCCCACGTCGCCTAGACGGCTCCCGTTGGTGGGCCTCCCAGTCATTCCCCGTCGCCTGCCTCCCACGCCGACACCGGCCCGGCGGGGAACGAGCAGCAGGCATCGTCACTACATCCCTCGGTGCGGTGGGAAGGCCACACCGCTACCCCGTCACTGACTCCAGCTGGTTCGTCGTTGCACGTCCATCGCGCTCCCATGGACGCGCACGCTTGCTCCTGGCGCGTGAGCTCCTGCACTACCGTCCCGTCGATGACCTCTATGAGGAGTGGCTCACTCACATCACCGAGCTCGTCAGCGCCGCAGGGGGCTCCCCTGCGCCGTCCCTCTCGCTGCCTCGCCATCCGTCCTGCGCGGGTAATGCAGCTCCGAAAGTGCATCCGCCGCCTCCTCCCCAAGATGGCGCCCTGGCTCCAAGGTGCGCGGCCCTTGGACGAGACCCACCGCGTCTGGCGCTCAAGCGACAAGAAAGGAGCTGCCAAGAAATCCCTCGCCCCCAAGAAGGTGCTCGCGTGCTCCCTGCACCGGCGCGCCATGACCACATCCTTGAGCCAGTGCGTCAAGACCCTGCACTGCCCCTGGCGGCAGCACGCGGGGACCCCTAGGAGCAAGCCCCACGTCAACAAAGGGCTCCGGTGGCCACCGTAGGCTGCCGCGCCTTCACCACCGAGCTATGCAGTGTCACCTGGCCGCGCAAGTTCAAGCCGGATTTACCTCCTCGCTACGACGGCACTGCCGACCCCGCGGAGTTCCTACAGCTCTACGAGCTGGGCATCAAAGCGGCTAACAGAGACGAAAAAGTCATGGCGAATTGGTTTCCCATGGCGCTCAAGGACGGTGCCCGCACCTGGCTCCTGAACCTGCCTCCCGGCACAATCTCCTCTTGGGACGAGATGCGCACCCGCTTCATCACCAACTTCCAGGGCACTTGCGGTCATCCTCCAGTCATGAGTGACTTGCGCCGCATCAAGCAGCAACCCGGAGAGACCCTGCAGAAGTACGTCCAGCGCTTCAACAACGCTCGCCTCAAGATTCCCAAGGTAACTGAGGAGGCCATCATCTCAGCGTTCTCTGATGGCGTCTGTGACGTCAAGATGAAGGAGGAATTGGCGATCCACGAAGATCTGTGCACGTCTCTGGAGCTGTTCAACCTAGCGACCAAGTGCGCAAGGGCTGAGGAGGGATGCCTCTACCTTCTCAAGCTCCCAGCCACTGATCCTGAAGAGAAGAAAGCCAAGGCCAAGGACGTGAAGCGCAAAGGAGAAGTTGTGCTTGCAGCAGAGCCAGACACGAAGCGTGGCAGGGACCAGCCGGAGTCGTCCAAGGGCAGCCGGTACTGCGTGTACCATGACCTCCACACCCACAACACCAATGCCAAGAGCTCAGGGCCGTGCGAGAAGGACGTGTCGGCCGATGCCCCGAGCGTGGTGATCGGGGCTATGGACGAGGAGGAGGAGGAAGAGGTGGAGGACGATGGGACGACTGTAGCCCTCGCCAAGGGTGGCGTGATCGGCCTCGCGAGGATCGCTGGCAGGACCATCCTCGCGAGGGGGCTTGGAGGGATCAGCCTCGTGAGGATTGCCCGCAAGGCAACGCAGGCCTTCCTCCTCTGCCCCCACCACCAAGAAGGAATGAAGACCATCATCAGGACGAGGGGGCTGGGGGCTTCCAGGAGCCGTGTGCTATAGCTTGCATCTTGGGCGGTGCCCAGGCCCCGGCCTCTCAGCGCATCTTCAAGCAGTTTGCTCGCGAGGTGAATGCAGTCCTCCCCAAGCTTGAGGCCATGCGCCCTCTCAGGTGGTCCACGTGTGCCATCACATTCAGCTCAGCGGATCAACTCAAGTGTGCAGCGACATCCGGTGTCCTCCCGATGCTCTGTTCCACAGTTATCAGCAATGTGCAAGTCACCAGGACCCTCATCGATGGCGGCGTAGGACTCAACGTTCTGTCTATCGAGACGTTCAACAATCTCCAAGTGCCATATGATCAGCTTCAGCCAACCAAGCCTTTCTCAGGAGTCACTGATGGCTCCACCACCCCGATAGGGCAGGTCCGCCTCTCTATCACCTTTGGACAGTGCAAGAACTACCTTACTGAGCTCGTCGACTTTGACTTTGCCCACATTCGTCTGCCGTACAATGCCATCCTCGGGTATCCAGCCCTTGCCAAGTTCATGGCAGTGACTCACCATGGTTGCAATGTCCTCATGATGCCGAGGAGCGGCAGAGTCATCACAGTCCCCTGTGAAGAGAAGGATGCAGTGTGCTCTCTCGAGCGTGCCTTCCAAGCCGCATCAATCGAGGACCCAGACAGCAAGAGTGGGAACCTTCCCGAGGCAGCTCCCAAGAAGAAGAAGACATCACCCAGCTCAAGGCTTTAGGAGGCAGGCACCTCCGGTGGCACCGTGCCAGGATCCGCGCCCGTCCAAGGGGCGCCTCCCTCTATCGCATAGGAAGGCGCGCCCGACGCCCTCCTCAGACAAGGCTCAAGGGCTCTCTCCTAGAGGGCCACTGACTTTGCTAAGATCACGAGGGAGGCGCTCGGGCACCACTTGGAGGCGTGCTTCACGACACGTTTCCCTCGAGAAGGCACGAGGCAAGGAGGGCCCAAACCTCAGGAGTTCATCAATAAGGTCACTCAGGAGCTGCAGGAATCGAGGGTCATGCGCGGCAGCCGCCGCCTACCCGGCGTAGCTTCCCATCCAGGCGAGGATGGCGGCCTTTGCGTCTGCATCGACTACCCAGGGCTCAATCGAGTCGCATCTTAGGGGCGTTTCTGGCCTTCGTGCATGGGACGCTGCGAGGGTCCACCTCATAGCTATGTTCGCATGCCTTTCGTCCCGCGGAACGCGGCTGCTGCTCACCGATGTCTTATGCGGAGCATTCTGGAAGCTCAGGAGGCCAGGCTTCACGCAGTCCTGGCAGAGATGGAGATGGTCCTCGAGGGGCCGCCCGGACCTCCGGAGCCTCCCAAGGCTCAGGGCACCGATGGCTCGTGAGGATCGGCTTCTTCACCACGCATTATCAGCTACTCCAACACCCCTTCGTTTGCAATGATACCAGGTGAAATTTTTCAAGTTCCATTTCAGCTTGTAGCGCCCCCATGGCTGCATCATTCCCAGGTCGCGTGGGTCTGTCCCTGCGGCATGTATCTCTTTTGCTTATCTCTTTAGTTTACCTTGCTGGGGGCGCCCCTCGGGCTGCACCATCCCCAAGCCGCTCGGGCCTGGCCCAGTGGCATGTGTATTTCCTGCATCTATCTAAGTTGGTTTTCTCTTTCATGCTTAACCTGCCTGTGATAATCGCCTGCTCGATTGACACCAACCTTTGGAGTCGCTCGCTCTGGCACGGTGCTTGTGCATGGCTCCGTCCCTGCAACGTCGACAAATCTGAGTGGTCGAGCTCTGGCCGCGGCAGCCCTGCAAGGCGCCACCTCACCAGGCCCTCAGTGCCCTCATCACTCCCTCGGAGCAACCAATGGCTGGCCGGCAATCATAATGGCAACCCCTGTTTTCCTCGTGTTGATTTACATGGCCCCACTAAGGAATAACGTTGGGGGAGGCCTTCACGAGCTCTCTCTCTCACCCGTGCGAACCGCTTGCACGTTAAAAGGGGGCGCCTGAGCATCGCGACTCAGGGGATCTTACTAGCTCTCCAGCCCTCACCCCCTGGCCTTGTCCACGGCATCGTGACCTGGCATACCAGCGGCGGCTGAGCTCGCTTGAGGGCGGGGATCTGAGGACGTAGAGCAGGAAGGAGAGTGCGGAGGAGAGAGGAGAAGCTCACGAGGGCCTGACCCAGCAACTTCCCAGCTGCCGACGCGCAGGTCCGGCACCTCGCTAAGGAACAACTCCAAGCTCCCGAGATAATTCACGCTCCTGGAATAGCTAGTTAACGCAATGCCAAATCTTCACTTAATGCGGCTCTGTGACAGCGATGTTGCCTTCCTCTCTCGCCCAGCAGCGGCTGCTTGAGCGCTAAAGGGGACCTCCTAAGCATCGCGCCTCGAGGGCTCTTACTGGACCTCGGGCTGCTCACCTCCTGGCCTTGACCACGACATCGTGACCTGGCATACCAGCGACGGCTGAAGCCTACCTGGGGACCGGGACCTGTCAGTGTAGAGCACCAAGCCCTCGTGAGGTCAGAAAGGGGGAACCAAGCCGAGACAGGACAAGCATCTCGCACCACTCCGTGAAAAGGATTATATTAACAAAAGATATTGCAGACGCTTTACATGCCCCCACGGGGTATTTCCTTGATTCCCCGCAGGGAACAAAAGGTGCAAATCCTAAGGAGCCCTAACTACAAGTGCCTCTGCGGCCGACGCCATCATCAACAGTGGGCCACGAGAGGCCGACACCAGCCCCATCTAGATCAGCCGCGCAGGCTGCCTGACGCAGCAACCCTGCTCCAGGCGCGACGTGAGCTCAGGGGCTCATAGTTGTCGTCGCTCGTCTCCGGGGTCACAAGAAGCTCGGGAGAGTCGCTGGACCCCCCGGCTTCTCCGCTGCTACCAGAGGAGCTGCTGGAGAAGCGGGTGGCAGGCTTAGCCCTCGCCACTTCGGTGCCCCGGTCGCCGTCTATGGGGCAGCACTCCAGCCGGCGTTCTTCCACGTCGAAGACCTTGAAGAGCATCAAGGAGGCACCATCGTATTCGAGATGAATCATGAAGGCGCCCCCTGTTCGGCAGACCCGGGCGATCTCACCCCAGCCTCGGGTCAAGTAGACTTTGCCCGGAGCAACAACCTCAACCTTCGCTCCGGTCGCGAGGGTACTGCAGTCGGCGTGCTGCAGCCAGAGCTCAAGAGGGCCCCTTGGCGGCATCTCGAAGAGCAAGAAAGGGGATCTGAAGCAAGAAGAATGAGAGCAATGAAGGTAAGCCTAACCTGGACCAGCCTTTTGTCAGATGGGCAGTTGCCGAGGCAGCGTGGGGAAGCGGAGACGCCCACGTCCAATCAACCGCCACGCGGCGCCCAAGGCTGCAGGTGGTGGGGCCTATAGCGCTCCGCACTTGGCCATTCGCTTCTCTGCTAAGCCAAGTCCGAGTGTGCCTTGGGCTCGGGGTCTACTGTCGGCGTTCTGGGACCGAGGGTCCCCAAACTTTCTCCCTGCGGCCTGCGGCGTGGCTCAAGTGGTGGCCCAGTATGGCCCATCTTCATCTACTCAAGCTCAAGACCCTCGCGAGGGGCCAAGCCTCGCGGGGCGGATGACGGAAGGCTTCCTCAGGAGCGGCCTCACTAGGCAGGCTCGCGAGGAGGCAGAGAGATCAAGGCAGGAGTACCTCGCAAGGTGCTCGTGATGCAAGCCATGACGATCGAGACCAGGCGGGCGCCGGCCTGTGCATTGTCCTTGTTTCCTCTTTGGTGCAAAGAGGGAAAGCACAGGCGCGGAGTACCGAGGCATCAAGCAAAGGTTACTATTTCGGTGCAATGATACCAAGACCAGCAGTGCGGCAGGACAAAGGTCACCGTGGAGCCCAAGATGGCGTCATCGCCAATGCCTTTGACAGTCGAAGACCAACTTTAGTCAGGATAACTTATACTAGATGTCCCCCCTCAAAATGCCATTGTTGGATCCCTCACCACTCAATATTTGGAAAGAGGACCAGGGCCTCTATATATAGGATAGCCACCACAGTAGAAAGGAGCAGAGAAGGAGAGAGATCTGACCTAGAGCCACAGAGACGGAGCATTTCCTCTTCAAGCACACCACCACAAGAACATCCCTCGCGAGGCTGTTCTTCCTCTGTACTATTCATCATCAGCCCCTGAGGCAATCCACCACACCACACAATGGAGTAGGGTATTACACCACAATGGTGGCCTGAACCAGTATAAACCTTGCGTCCCTTGTGTTGTTCATCGCGTAGCTTAGATTCTCAGTGAGGCATTGGGACGTGGATTGATAGGGGAAAGATCTTCGCACGCACCCCAGAGTTCGAACCTTAAGGGTTTTGCCGGAACCCGATATCCGACAGTGCCGCTTCCCCGGTTAACAGGCGAATTAGGTGCTCCGCGCGCCTAAGCGGGTGCTGCTTCTTTTAATTGCAGTTCGACTGACCCTAAATTGAAATTCAGGTGGGCTACTGACCTCTAGCAAAGGTGAAATAGTAAAGGGAGGAAACCTTGTGCATTTAGTATCACGAAGAAGATGCAGTAAGAAGCGCTCAACTAGTTTCTTTCGTGGGATGAATACGGTGTGAGCAGAGACGTAAGATTTGCACGAAAAAGGGAAGAGGAGTACCTCTTTCTACTGGCAGTGTTGTGTCCTTCTTCTATTTTTCCAACGATCTTCTTGTGGTTCACTAGAAACGAGAAGTTGTGGAGGACGTGAAGGAAATATGCCCTAGAGGCAATAATAAAATTATTATTTATTTCCTTATTTCATGATAAATGTTTATTATTCATGCTACAATTGTATTAACCAGGAAAATGATACATGTGTGAATACATAGACAAACTGAGTGTCACTAGTATGCCTCTACTTGACTAACCCGTTTATCAAAGATGGTTATGTTTCCTAGCCATGGACAAAAGAGTTGTCATTTGATTAACGGGATCACATCATTGAGAGAATGATGTGATTGACTTGACCCGTTCCATTAGCTTAGCACATGATCGTTTAGTATATTGATATTGCTTTCTTCATGACTTATACATGTTCCTGTGACTATGAGATTATGCAACTCCCGTTTACCGGAGGAACAATTTGTGTGCTACCAAACATCACAACATAACTGGGTGATTATAAAGGTGCTCTACAGGTGTCCCCGAAGGTACTTGTTGGGTTGGCGTATTTCGAGATTAGGATTTGTCACTCCGATTGTCGGAGAGGTATCTCTGGGCCCTCTCGGCAATACACATCACTATAAGCCTTGCAAGCAATGTGACTAATGATTTAGTTGCGATATGATGTATTACATAACGAGTAAAGAGACTTACCGGTAACAAGATTGAACTAGGTATTGAGATACCAACGATCAAATCTCGGGCAAGTAACATACCGATGACAAAGGGAACAACGTATGTTGTTATGCGGTTTGACCGATAAAGATCTTTGTAGATTATGTAGGAGCCAATGTGAGCATCCAGCTTCTGCTATTGGTTATTGACCGGAAACAATTCTCGGTCATGTCTACATAGTTCTCGAACCCGTAGGGTCCGCACGCTTAAGGTTTCAATGACAGTTATATTATGAGTTTATGAGTGTTGATGTACTGAAGTTTGTTCGGAGTCCCGAATGTGATTACGGACATGACAAGGAGTCTCGAAATGGTCGAGACATGAAGATTGGTATATTGGACGACTATATTCGGACACCGTAATTAGTTTCAAAGGTTATCGGATATATACCGGAGTACCGGGGGGTTAATGGGCCACTTCGGCCCAAAGTGGAGAAGAGGAGGGGCGGCCAGGGCAGGCCGCACGCCCCCTCCCCCTCTAGTCCGAATTGGACAAGGAGGGGGGCGCCGCCCCCCTTTCCTTACTCCCCTCTCTCCCTTCCTTCCCCCTCTCCTACTTGGACAAGGAAAGGAGGGAGTCCTACTCCCGGTGGGAGTAGGACTCCCCTTGGCACGCCTCCTCCCTGGCCGGCCGCCCCCTCCCCCTTGCTCCTTTATATACGGGGGCAGGGGGGCACCTCGACACACAACAATTGATCATTGATCTCTTAGCCGTGTGCGGTGCCCCCCTCCACCATAGTCCTCCTCGATAATATTGTAGCGATTCTTAGGCGAAGCCCTGCGATGGTAGAACATCAAGATCTTCACCACGCCGTCGTGCTGACGGAACTCTCCCTCGGCACTCGGCTGGATCAGAGTTCGAGGGACATCATCGAGCTGAACGTGTGCTAGAACTCGGAGGTGTCGTAGTTTCTGTGCTTGATCGGTCGGGCCGTGAAGACATACGACTACATCAACTGCGTTGTTCTAACGCATCCGCTTTCAGACTACGAGGGTACGCGGACACACTCTCCCCTCTTGTTGCAATGCATCACCATGATCTTGCGTGTGCGTAGGAATTTTTTTAAAATTACTGTGTTCCCCAACAGTGGCATCCGAGCCTAGGTTTTACGCATTGATGTTATATGCACGAGTAGAACACAAGTGAGTTGTGGGCGATACAAGTCATACTGCTTACCAACATGTCATACTTTGGTTCGGCGGTATTGTTGGATGAAGCGGCCCGGACCGACATTATGTGTACGCTTACGCGAGACTGGTTCTACCTACATGCTTTGCACACAGGTGGCTGGCGGGTGTCAGTTTCTCCAACTTTAGTTGAACCGAGTGTGGCTACGCCCAGTCCTTGAGAAGGTTAAAACAACACTAACTTGGCGAACTATCGTTGTGGTTTTGATGCGTAGGTAAGAACGGTTCTTGCTCAGCCCGTAGCAGCCACGTAAAACTTGCAACAACAAAGTAGAGGACGTCTAACTTGTTTTTGCAGGGCATGTTGTGATGTGATATGGTCAAGACGTGATGCTATATTTTATTGTATGAGATGATCATGTTTTGTAACCGAGTTATCGGCAACTGGCAGGAGCCATATGGTTGTTGCTTTATTGTACGCAATGCAATCGCTCTGTAATTGCTTTACTTTATCACTAAGCGGTAGCGATAGTCGTAGAAGCAATAGGTGGTGAAACGATAGCGATGCTACGATGGAGATCAAGGTGTCGCGCCGGTGACGATGGTGATCATGCCGGTGCTTCGGGGATAGAGATCACAAGCACAAGATGATGATGGCCATATCATATAACTTATATTGATTGCATGTGATGTTTATCCTTTATGCATCTTATCTTGCTTTGATTGACGGTAGCATTATAAGATGATCTCTCACTAAATTTCAAGATAAAAGTGTTCTCCCTGAGTATGCATCGTTGCCAAAGTTCGTCGTGCCCAGACACCACGTGATGATCGGGTGTGATAAGCTCTACATCCATCTACAACGAGTGCAAGCCAGTTTCGCACACGCAGAATACTCAGGTTAAACTTGACGAGCCTAGCATATGCAGATATGGCCTCGGAACACTGAGACCGAAAGGTCAAGCGTGAATCATATAGTAGATATGATCAACATAATGATGTTCACCATTGAAAACTACTCCATTTCACGTGATGATTGGTTATGGTTTAGTTGATTTGATCACGTGATCACTTAGATGATTAGAGGGATGTCTATCTAAGTGGGAGTTCTTAAGTAATATGATTAATTGAACTTAAATTTATCATGAACTTAGTACCTGGTAGTATTTTGCATGTCTGTGTTGATTGTAGATAGATGGGCCGTGCTGTTGTTCCGTTGAATTTTAATGCGTTCCTTGAGAAAGCGAAGTTGAAAGATGATGGTAGCAATTACACGGACTAGGTCCATAACTTGAGGATTATCCTCATTGCTGCATAGAAGAATTACGTCCTGGAAGCACCGCTGGGTGCCAGGCCTGCTGTAGATGCAACTGTGGACATTATGAACATTTGGCAGAGCAAAGCTGATGACTACTCGATAGTTCAGTGTGCCATGATTTACGGCTTAGAACCGGGACTTCAACGACGTTTTGAACGTCATGGAGCATATGAGATGTTCCAGGAGTTGAAGTTAATATTTCAAGCAAATGCCCGGATTGAGAGATATGAAGCCTCCAATAAGTTCTACAGCTGCAAGATGGAGGAGAATAGTTATGTCAGTGAGCATATACTCAGAATGTCTGGGTATAACAATCACTTGATTAAACTGGGAGTTAATCTTCTGGATGATTGCGTCATTGACAGAATTCTCCAATCACTGCCACCAAGCTACAAGAGCTTTGTTATGAACTATAATATGCAAGGGATGAACAATACTATCCCCGAGCTCTTCGCAATGCTAAAGGCTGCGGAGGTAGAAATCAAAAAGGAGCATCAAGTGTTGATGGTCAACAAGATCACTAGTTTCAAGAAAAAGGGTAAAGGGAAGAATAAGGGGAACTTCAAAAAGAACAGCAAACAAGTTGCTGCTCAAGAGAAGAAACCCAAGTCTGGACCTAAGCCTGAGACTGAGTGCTTCTACTGCAAACAGACTGGGCACTGGAAGCGGAGCTGCCCCAGTATTTGGAGGATAAGAAGGGTGGCAAGGAGAACAAAGGTATATGTGATATACATGTTATTGATGTGTACCTTACCAGAGCTCGCAGTAGCACCTGGGTATTTGATACTGGTTATGTTGCTAATATTTGCAACTCAAAACAGGGACTACGGATTAAGCGGACACTGGCTAAGGACGAGGTGACGATGCGCGTGGGAAATGGTTCCAAAGTCGATGTGATCGCCACCGGAACGCTACCTCTACATCTACCTTCAGGATTAGTTTTAGACCTAAATAATTGTTATTTTGTGCCAGCGTTGAGCATGAACATTATATCTAGATCCTGTTTGATGCAAGATGGTTATTCATTTAAATCTGAGAATAATGGTTGTTCTATTTATATGAGTAATATCTTTTATGGTCATGCACCCTTAAAGAGTGGTCTATTTTTGATGAATCTCGATAGTAGTGATACACATATTCATAATGTTGAAACCAAAAGATGCAGAGTTGATAATGATAGTGCAACTTATTTGTGGCACTGCCGTTTAGGTCATATTGGTATAAAGCGCATGAAGAAACTCCATACTAATGGACTTTTGGAATCACTTGATTATGAATCACTTGGTACTTGCGAACCATGCCTCATGGGCAAGATGACTAAAACGTCGTTCTCCGGAACTATGGAGCGAGCAACTGATTTGTTGGAAATCATACATACTGATGTATGTGGTCCAATGAATATTGAAGCTTGCGGCGGGCATCATTATTTTCTCACCTTCACAGATGATTTAAGTAGATATGGGTATATCTACTTAATGAAACATAAGTCTCAAACATTTGAAAAGTTCAAAGAATTTTAGAGTGAAGTTGAAAATCATCGTAACAAGAAAATAAAGTTTCTACGATCTGATCGTGGAGGAGAATATTTGAGTTACGAGTTTGGTTTACATTTGAAACAATGCGGAATAGTTTCGCAACTCACGCCACCCGGAACACCACAACGTAATGGTGTGTCCGAATGTCGTAATCACACTTTACTAGATATGGTGCGATCTATGATGTCTCTTACTGATTTACCGCTATCATTTTGGGGTTATGCTTTAGAGACGTCCGCATTCACGTTAAATAGGGCACCATCAAAATCCGTTGAGACGATGCCTTATGAACTATGGTTTGGCAAGAAACCAAAGTTGTCGTTTCTTAAAGTTTGGGGCTGCGATGCTTATGTGAAAAAACTTCAACCTAATAAGCTCGAACCCAAATCAGAGAAATGTGTCTTCATAGGATACCCAAAAGAAATTGTTGGGTACACCTTCTATCACAGATCCGAAGGCAAGACATTCGTTGCCAAGAATGGATCCTTTCTAGAGAAGGAGTTTCTCTCGAAAGAAGTGAGTGGGAGGAAAGTAGAACTTGATGAGGTAACTGTACCTGCTCCCTTATTGGAAAATAGTTCATCACAGAAACCAGTTCCTGTGACGACTACACCAATTAGTGAGGAAGCTAATGATATTGATCATGAAACTTCAGATCAAGTTACTACCAAACCTCGTAGGTCAACCAGAATAAGATCCGCACCAGAGTGGTACGACAATCCTATTTTGGAGGTCATGTTGCTTGACCATGACGAACCTACGAACTATGAGGAAGCGATGATGAGCCCAGATTCCGCAAAAATGGCTTGAGGCCATGAAATCTGAGATGGGATCCATGTATGAGAACAAAGTATGGACTTTGGTTGACTTGCCCGATGATCGGCAAGCCATCGAGAATAAATGGATCTTCAAGAAGAAGACTGACACTGATGGTAATGTAACTGTCTACAAAGCTCGACTTGCTGCAAAAGGTTTTCAACAAGTTCAAGGGGTTGACTACGATGAGACTTTCTCACCCGTAGCGATGCTTAAGTCTGTCCGAATCATGTTAGCAATTGCCGCATTTTATGATTATGAAATATGGCAAATGGATGTCAAAACTGTGTTCCTAAATGGATTTCTGGAAGAAGAGTTGTATATGATGCAACCAGAAGGTTTTGTTGACCCAAAAGATGCTAACAAAGTGTGCAAGCTCCAGCGATCCATTTATGGACTGGTGCAAGCCTCTCGGAGTTGGAATAAATGCTTTGATAGTGTGATCAAAGCATATGGTTTTATACAGACTTTTGGAGAAGCCTGTATTTACAAGAAAGTGAGTGGGAGCTCTGTTGCATTTCTGATATTATATGTAGACGACATATTGTTGACTGGAAATGATATAGAATTTCTGGATAGCATAAAGGGATACTTGAATAAAAGTTTTCAATGAAAGACCTCGGTGAAGCTGCTTACATATCAGGCATCAAGATCTATAGAGATAGATCAAGACGCTTAATTGGACTTTCACAAAGCACATACCTTGATAAAGTTTTGAAAAAGTTCAAAATGGATCAGGCAAAGAAAGGGTTCTTGCCTGTATTACAAGGTGTGAAGTTGAGTCAGACTCAATGCCCGACCACAGCAGAAGATAGAGAGAAAATGAAAGATGTTCCCTATGCTTCAGCCATAGGCTCTATCATGTATGCAATGCTGTGTACCAGACCTGATTTATGCTTAGCAATAAGCTTAGCATGGAGGTACCAAAGTAATCCAGGAGTGGATCACTGGACAGCGGTCAAGAATATCCTGAAATACCTAAAAAGAACTAAGGATATGTTTCTCATTCATGGAGGTGACAAAGAGCTAGTCGTAAATGGTTACGTCGATGCAAGCTTTGACGCTGATCCAGACGATTCTAAATCGCAAACCAGATACGTATTTATATTGAACGGTGGACCTGTCAGTTGGTGCAGTTCTAAACAAAGCATCATGGCAGGATCTACATGTGAAGCGGAGTACATAGCTGCTTTAGAAGCAGCAAACGAAGGAGTCTGGATGAAGGAGTTCATTTCCGATCTAGGTGTCATACCTAGTGCATCCGGACCAATGAAGATCTTCTATGAAAATATTGGTGCAATTGCTTTGGCAAAGGAATCCAGATTTCACAAGAGGACCAAACACATCAAGAGACGCTTCAATTCCATCCGGGACCAAGTCCAGGTGGGAGACATAGAGATTTGCAAGATACATACGAATCTGAATGTTGCAGACCTGTTGACTAAGCCTCTTCCACGAGCAAAACATGATCAGCACAAAGGCTGCATGGGTGTTAGAATCATTACTGTGTAATCTAGATTATTGACTCTAGTGCAAGTGGGAGACTGAAGGAAATATGCCCTAGAGGCAATAATAAAATTATTATTTATTTCCTTATTTCATGATAAATGTTTATTATTCATGCTAGAATTGTATTAACCGGAAACATGATACATGTGTGAATACATAGACAAACTGAGTGTCACTAGTATGCCTATACTTGACTAGCCCGTTTATCAAAGATGGTTATGTTTCCTAGCCATGGACAAAAGAATTGTCATTTGATTAACGGGATCACATCATTGAGAGAATGATCTGATTGACTTGACCCGTTCTGTTAGCTTAGCACATGATCATTTAGTATATTGCTATTGCTTTCTCCATGACTTATACATGTTCCTGTGACTATGAGATTATGCAACTCCCGTTTACTGGAGGAACACTTTGTGTGCTACCAAACATCACAACATAACTAGGTGATTACAAAGGTTCTCTACAGGTGTCTCCGAAGGTACTTGTTGGGTTGGCGTATTTCGAGATTAGGATTTGTCACTCCGATTATCGGAGAGGTATCTCTGGGCCCTCTCGGTAATACACATCACTATAAGCCTTGCAAGCAATGTGACTAATGAGTTAGTTGCAAGATGATGTATTACATAATGAGTAAAGAGACTTACCGGTAACAAGATTGAACTAGGTATTGAGATACCGACGATCAAATCTCGGGCAAGTAACATACCGATGACAAAGGGAACAACGTATGTTGTTATGCGGTTTGACCGATAAAGATCTTCGTAGAATATGTAGGAGCCAATATGAGCATCCAGGTTCCGCAATTGGTTATTGACCGGAAACAGTTCTCGGTCATGTATACATAGTTCTCGAACCCGTAGGGTCCGCATGCTTAAGGTTTCAATGACAGTTATATTATGTGTTTATGAGTTTTGATGTACCGAAGTTTGTTCGGAGTCCCGAATGTGATTACGGACATGACTAGGAGTCTCGAAATGGTCGAGACATGAAGATTGGTATATTGGACGACTATATTCGGACACTAGAATAAGTTTCGGAGGTTATCGGATATATACCGGAATACCGGGGGGTTAATGGGCCACTTGGGCCCAAAGTGGAGAAGAGGAGGGGCGGCCAGGGCACGCCGCGTGCCCCTCCCTCTCTAGTCTGAATTGGACAAGGAAGGGGGGTGGCGCCCCCCTATCCTTTCTCCCCTCTCTCCCTTCCTTCCCCCTCTCCTACTTGGACAAGGAAAGGAGGGAGTCCTACTCCCGGTGGGAGTAGGACTCACCTTGGCGCGCCTCCTCCCTGGCCGCCCGCCCCCTCCGCCTTGCTCCTTTATATACGAGGGCAGGGGGCACCTCTACACACAACAATTCATAATTGATCTCTTAGCCGTGTGCGGTGCCCCCCTCCACCATAGTCCTCCCCGATAATATTGTAGCGGTGCTTAGGCGAAGCCCTGCGACGGTAGAACATCAAGATCGTCACCATGCTATCATGCTGACGAAACTCTCCCTCGACACTCGGCTGGATCGGAGTTCGAGGGACGACATCGAGCTAAACGTGTTCTAGAACTCGGAGGTGTCGTAGTTTCGGTGCTTGATCGGTCGGGCCGTGAAGACGTATGACTACATCAACCACGTTGTTCTAACGCTTCCGCTTTCGGTCTACGAGGGTACGTGGACACACTCTCCCCTATCGTTGCAATGCATCCCCATGATCTTGCGTGTGCGTAGGAATTTTTTTGAAATTACTACGTTCCCCAACAGGACGGTGGAGCCTTGGACGAACCCATGGCCAAGTTGTTGAGTGTGGTGCGGTGGCCTTCTGTCAGCGGCGGGGAACCAGATCCGAGGCGGCGAACAACGGCATAGCGGGAACAGCTCCGGTGTGGTGGACGGTTGCGACAGTGGAGTGGCAGCAGTGAGGAGCATGACAGCATGGTCGGAGTGGTTCTAGTACAATGCATGTTGGCGTCGGTGTCGTGGAGGCAGATCTGCCTCGGCTTCTGCTACTAAGTCCTTGAGGCCATTTGCAGTTGCGGTTGCGTTGGACGACGACGTCGGGGTACCAGCTCGGCGTGATGGAGGAGGGCGGCGGTGGATTGGGTGCTATGGGGTGGAGGACGGAGGAGGCTGGGGTTTCGCAACTGGTGGAGAGGGCATTTTGGCGCTCACGGAGTATGCATGGGGAAACAGAGGGAGGCGGGGAACTAAGGGGGAAGTATGTTTCGGTTTGGGACGCGCTTGTTTGAAATTTGGGGAAGTTACAAACTTTGCCCCCTTCTAAAATTTCGGACATATTGCGGGTTGGGGGTAGGACAGTAATCTCAGGTGTCCCAAATGTGGGTGGGATAGATTTCGGCCGAGCGCATGGGTGTTTAAGCGCCGATGGTGTATGAATACTTCTAGGAGGCGGTTGATACTGGCGTCTTGGTGAAGTTACAAACCTACCCCGGTTTAAACCTTTGTACATCGGGCCGATAGGCTACACGGGCCAGAGTCAGGACAGTAATTTCCTACCACCAAACATTAGTCTCGCGCGGTCTCGGGTGACCAGAGGCCTATTTGGCGCTTCGTTCAATATTTGGGAGCAGAAGCATTAACGTTTTCGGTTCACTTGAATTGAACTTTCAGGATTTGTCAAACTTCACAAATCTTTACTCTTGAAAATCCTAAAGCTATGATTATTTGGAATGGAGGGGGTACATTTGAATATACATTGTACACGAGTATATATTTAAAAATATGCGACTTACCTCAGTTCATGCATGGTTCAAGATATAATCTCCTTGGATGCAAAAAAAGTTAGACATGCGTATGAATATATATAGCATGTTCAAACACACAACAAAGATTGATGCCCCCTTTTACATCTGATTTACAAATGCCATTATCACGGGTTCAAATAGATGAATGCACTTCCTATGAATTCTAATCTTCGAAACCCCCTTTATGTTGAATTCGACATGTATTCTATTCCGTAGCTAGCAATTTGGAATGTATCCATGCAAGTGACAAATGTATAAAGTGCTTCACACTAACAACGTGGAGTGCACTAATTAATGTTTATATGAATTGCAAAAGCATCCATTGCCTGTATTTCAAACCTCTCTCACTCTATGGATCGATAATATGAAATAAACACATGCACATGCTAGAATTCAATAGAGTATGGGTGTCTGATAGACCGATTTTTGTCCATACGCAATTTGCAAAATTCATGATCTCATCCAAAAATAATAATGCCATTTATATTTTAATTTAATGCGTAGAACCGCCTTTTACACGTAGATGCACTATGCCTCGGCCCGTTCTCACAAATGTGCTATATATCTCTCTATCTAACGCATAGGTGCACACACTTTATATGCATCGGCATTTCTCTTTCACACATGCTCACAATCTGTCTCGGGGTGTCGGGGTGTCTCACGCACATGCTCTCCCTCTCTCTCTCTCTCTCTCTCTTTGACTACTATGCCATACCACTCTTTTCACTAATCTCATTTGGAAAACACTATTTCTCTCACATGCATATATACACACGCATGGTCTCTAGTAGCCCTCTATACGCACATATATGTGCCTAAGTGCCTCCCGCACGCACATTATCTTTAGGCCTCTCTCGCACACATTCCCCTCCCCTAGACACACCTCTCTCTTAGTAGTTGGCAGATATGATTCCATCATATCATTCGGTAGGATATCCCTGACAGTTAGGCTGGATGGTAATACGAGGCAAAGTTTTACCCTAGTTCGGACCCTTGCAGTTGAAGAAAAAGCCTACTCCTGGTATTGTATATTAGTGATAGGGGTGTGTACAAAGTATGCGTGAATACCAGGCATTGTTCGTTTGTGTATACTATCGACGAACTAGCCCCCAAGCTTCTATAACATACTGGGGGCCTAGGGTTACAAATCATATATAGTCGGCTTATCACTAGTGGGGATAGAGTCCTCCGCGACTCTGGTAGCTTCGTGTTGTACGCCGAGCCTTCCACATGGGTCTTCGTATAACGTGTCTCGGTCCAACCTATGTGGCGCGGGATGGAACCGACCCATGAGTCCTCATGTTGACCCACCACAACTAGAAATGATGTGCCCACCACACCACACACGCAATCGACCACTAAGAAAATAAGCATATACAATAGTACAATGTTATACATGTAAGTTAATTGCATGGTGCATCAAAAAATATTTGTTCTGCATTATGAATGTTTATATATTCTCCTAAAATATTACTCACGGGAAAGAGAAACGAAGGGCATATCGCTCCTTGTCTCCACCGGACACCCCCTCTTTCTACACCACTTTCATGTACGCACACAAACTATATCTCGGCCCTTTAAAAGTATGCATGCCCACGACACATTCACGCGTGACAGTCACTATATTTCAAGCTAAAGCACTATACGGTCACTGGACTTCAGAATATGCTTAGTACGGTCATCGCATACATTCTCGTGGTGATCATACAGTATCTAGCTCACGATATGTCTCCGTATTTTCTTGATGACACTGACAGACTTTTCATTTGATGCGTGCTTTGTATTTTGTTGACAACACTTACAGTCATTGTATTTGAAGCGAAAGCACAATATGGTCACTGGACTTCAGAATAAGCTCATCATGGTCACCACATATATTTTGTCGTGCTAACCAACATGGGTTGGATGGTTAGGAGGACAGTGGTTTCTCGAGCCCACTAGGGTTAAAGTCCCGGTGCTCGCATTTATCCTGGGTTAATTTCAGTATTTTCCGGTGATGTGCGTTCAGTGGGAGGAGACCTTCCACTCGACTACGAGGAACCCATGGTGACTTCGCAAAATCTCAAGATCATATGGTGGCTCACTCTCTCGAAGGTGCTCATAGGGATAGGGTCTGCGTGTGTGCGCTTATAGCGGTGAGTGCTTGCGCGTATATATGAGCCCTTGTGTCTGTACCGATTTAAAAAAATACACGTCATGATTATACGGTCACTAGCTCACCCGTACAACTCCGTATTTTGTTGATGACACAATCAATTGACCAGTCAAACGTTCCACGTGGTGCAACTAGTGTTGCACCATCGGGGGGGCCACCTGTCAGCCCATATATGAAAGAAAGAAATGGTAGTTTGAGTCATATTGTGTTAATAAAATACATTTTAGGGTGATCATACGGTCACTGGCTCACAATACATCTCCGTAATTTGTTGATGACACGATTAATTGACCAGTCAAACAGTCCACATTCAGCAGCGCACATTACCATAGGGCCCACCCGTTAGCGCGTATATGAAGGACAGAAATGGTAATAAAATAGTGGTCGGTGGGTATACAAAGTCATGAGACCTCTGATTGGCAGTCGCCGACGGTGGGGGGCGCATTGATTGGGCGGTGGGGTGGGGATTGCCGAAGAAAAAGCTCAGCGCGGGGGGGCCTAGAGGGATGGCCGGTGCGGCGGCGGACCGGCAGTGGGGAGTGCACTACAAAAAAAGACACATCGGTGACATTTTGGGCCGAACGAAAAAAATTCTGTCATACATATGACACTTCTATGACGATAATTGTGACAAAACCTGGTATCATCATACATGTGGTGGGCTCCTACTTCTATGACAAAAAAACATGACAGAAAATGGGCTTTTCGTCCTGGGCGGGCTGGAGACGTAGTTGCATGACATTCTTTGGGTCGTCCATGACGGAAAAAACTGTGGTAGAAGCGAGGGCGAGGAAAATTTCGGGGAGTTCCCGGTTACGGTGGGAGGTCGGGGCCGAGCGATGCACATTTCTCTCGTACACGTACGTGCGTGTGTGCGAGGCGTTGGCTCTAACTGAACCCGAGCGAGGCGTTGGGATCTAACTGAACTCGAGCAATTGCACTGCAGGCTACGTGTTACTGAACCCGAGCGATCGATCGATGGCTGTTAACTGAAGCCGATCGAGCGATTCCTTCGCTACTGCTGCTAACTGAAGCCGATCGATTGGATGAACAGTGAGCGTTACGGGGAGGTTTGGATGAACAGTGAGCGGTGGCGTTGCCTCTGGATGAACAGGACCCCGTGGTGTGGAGGGCTGGATGAATAGGACGACCCCGTGGAGGGCTGGCTGAACAGTAGACGGTGGAGGGGTGGATGAACAGTAGCCCATGGAGGGGTGGTTGAACAGGAGCCCGTGGAGAGGGGTGGTTGAACGGTAGCCGGTGGAGTAGCGCACAGTGGAGGATGGATGAACAATCGCAGGTGGAGGCTGGAGGAGGTCGACGGCGGATGAACAATAGCCCGTGGAGGCTGGAGGAGGTCGACGGTGGAGATGAACAGTATCCCATGGAGTCTTGTTTTGCGGTACGCCACACCCCTCCTGATGAATAGGACCCCCGTTTCGACCGTAGCGCTCCAACACAAGTCCGTTTTGCGGTACGCCACACCCCTCCCGATCAAGAGGACCCCTGTTTCGACCGTAGGAGGTCTGTTTCCTCCATTTTGCGGTACACCACACCCCTCCCGATCAATAGGACCCCCATTTCGATCGTAGGAGGTCCGTTTCCTCCGTTTTGCGGTATGCCACACCCCTCCCGATGAACATGATCCCGTTTCGAACGTGGCCGGTCGAACACAAGGCCGTTTCCTCCATTCTGCGGTATGCCAGGCCTCGTTTCCATTGCATGTTCCGTCCAAGCCCTCCCGATGAACACGACCACGCATTCCGTTTCGACCCAGTCGGTTGGCTCCCACGAGTTCTGTTGCCTCCCGATGAACACGACGCATTCCGTTGCCTTCCCATGAACACGACGCATTCCGTTGCCTCCCAATGAACACGACGCATTCCATTGCCTCCCCATGAACGCGACGACGACACTGTTTCTCCATTCCGACCCAACCATGTTCACGAGCCCTGGCCGTACGTATGCGCGAGTAGGTGTTCGAGACCCCGCCCGTATGTACGTATGTGGCCGTATTTTCTTTCTTGCACCCTGGTCGTTGTACGTACGTGTACATGCTACATGCGCGCCTCTACTACGACACGTGCGCGCCTCTACTACGACACGTGCGCGCCTCTACATCGACCAGTATGTACATACACGTTTGCGACCAGAATGACAATGCTATGTACGCTTCGACCAGGTGGGTCCCGACTGTCAGGCACTTCCTTGCCTGCAAAGATATAGCTGGTGGGTCCCAGCAGTCAGGGGGGCGAATCTTTTTTTACCCGGACGCACTTCCTTGCGTGCGAACATGTAGCTGGTGGGTTCCAGCAGTGAGGGGGGCGAATCGTTTTTTTTGCCCGGACGCACTTCCTTACATGCGAAGGTGTAGCTGGTGGGTCCCAGCAGACAGGAGGGAAACGTTTTTTCATGAAATACGGTGACCCGTCCGGTGGGTCCCTATTGTCAGGTGGAGGAATCATTATTTTCCTCGTAATAAGGAGGCACTTCCTTGCTGCGGTCGTGGACCCAGATATCAGCCTCTCCACGTACAGTCCATGTCCGATGGAATTCGTTCCTTGACCACGTTGACCACGCCGCGCCGAGAGCACCAGGGCGGTGGACGACGGCGAGGCCTAGGAAGGGGATGACACGAAGCCGGTGAAGACGCGGCAGTGGATGCCCACGTGGAGAGGAGTATGAGGGTTCACTCGTTCGGCTGCGGTGTGAGGATGTCGTCGCCGCAGGGCCTGGCCAGCGGTGGGAATAGTAGGGGGCGGTGAGGCCTCCGCGGCAGCACAGCTGGCCATGGGAGGCAGGAGCAGGTGGCACGATCGGCGCTGCTTTGGGCGGCTGGAGCAAGAAGACCAGAAGTTGAAGAAGCACTACGGCCGTTGGATGGACATCGTACGGTAACAGGAGCTAGAATCGTTCATATTGACTAAGTTGACAAAGCCCTCCATCCCCGTCAACTTGGTAGGCCCACAAGTCAGCCTCCCACTATGCTGGGTTCCATCTGGCAGGGGGAGTATTCATTTTTGTGTGCGTAATAATAGCATTATAACCGTACATTTTCTCGTGGTTTGACTTAATCTCACCATGCTTTTTTGCATCCTCTGATCTTCCAATTGTTGTTAACCAAACACCCAGATTGGCAGAAATCCTGTTTTTTTAAATTCTCTGTTTTGCACATGCATTCCTATCCTATTCATGTCTATTTCCTATCCCTGCATTGTTAGAATCCTCAAATTCAAACATGCCCTTACTCAATTACTTCTGTTACAGATATGTGTCAAAGAAAACCTTGTGTGGTTTGTCCTGCTCCTGCGGCGCTGTGTTCCACCCCAGCTCAGCTGCTCCAACGATGGAAGGGTTCACCACAGCAGGGATCCACTCTCCAGACTATCTTTCGCCGCCTCAGATCTTCTTCCCCGCCGCCGGCAGCCACGACAACTGCATTACCATCATCAACTGAGCAGATGACCTTGAGGACTACACGGGTCCGCAAGAGAGGTCACACTCTTCCGTGTCTGCTTACGTTATGCGTCGCTTAATATGATGACATGCTACATTATTGTCGTGTTCACCTATTAGACTCCGAGTCAGGTCCAAACTAATGCTGAAACTTGAGTTTTTAAATGGTTGTGGGGTACATATTGGGGCAGCAATCAATACTATCTGTCTACTATCTGGTTAATCTCCGGTGTCTACTATGAGTTTCATGTTGGATGCAAACAAACATTAAAGGAGCCATTATTTGTATTTTTTAACTAAAGCTATTATCTGCCTGCTATCATTGGTTTTGGGTCTATCCACAGTTTGCTACCATCACTCTGGAGTTGTGCATGCACTCCTTACATAATCTCTCTATGTTTTATTCCTATGCATGCTAGTTATTGTACACAATGGAACTGATCATGTAGAGCAAAAGAGACGAGCCTTGCGTGGCAATAAAATTTCATGCAGACATCGTTCCATGGTGGGCGCAAAGGCAGCCCCCCCTCCACCCATTTCGGATCGTAATCAAGAGGAAGATAACTGTTCTGAGGGGGATTCAGAAGGAGAAGACCACTCCTATTTACCCCATGAGGTCTTCGCTCTAACTTGGCATGCTGATGTTGGTAATATCATGCATATGGTGCCTTGCATTGCTTACTGTATACATTAAAGATGTCATCTACTTAGTTTAGACATGCTTTGTGTCAATGCCATTTGTTTAGTTTATTTATCGTATATGTGAATCATGCAATGCCATCTTGTCTAGCCAGGCATCATATATGTGAATTTTGCAATGCCACCCTGGTTAGCCAGTCATCTTATATGTGAATTATATCATGCCATCATTTTTTATTACGTGTTAAATTTGTCAACAATTTTAGTACATTCAATTACTCTTCCTGTGCATAAGCCATTCGGCACGGTCATGGAAAAATCTGGAGTGGAAACAAGGTCTTCAGAGCAGACAATGCTATTTGACGAAGCGCATGTCTTGCTGGTTACCGATAGCTCCTCAGAGGAGGATTCAGAGACAGATGACCAGTCATATTCCCCCCCCCCCCCCCCCCCGAGGTGCATGCCGTAACTTGGCAGGGTTATGTTACTCATATTGTGCGTATGGTATCTTGCATTGCTATGTCATTTGCTTAGTTTAGACATGCTTTGTGTGAATGCCACCTGTTTAGTGTCTAATTACCATATATGTGAATTGTGCAATGCCATCTTGTTGTAAGACATTATATATGTGAATTATGCAATGTTATCTTGTTGCAAGGCATTATGTATGTGAATTATGCAATGCCATGCTGTTTAGGCAAGCGTCATATATGTGAATTATATCATGCTGTCCTTTCTTTGTATTTCTCATTGCTTTTGTCGACAATGTTTGTATATTCAACTGCTCTTCCTGTGCATCAGCCATTTGAATTGGTGATGGAGAAATCTGGAGTGAAAACAAGGTCTTCAGAGCAGACAATGCTACCTCCTGAAGCAGATATCTTGCTGGTTACAGATAGCTCTTGAGAGGAGGATTCAGAGGCAGATGACCAGTCCTATTATCCCCCTGAGGTGTATGCTCAAACTTGGCAGGGTTATAATACTCATATAATGCATATGTTGTATTGCAATGCTTAGTTTTTACATCATATACACAATATTGAATGCCATCTCCTTAGTTGACACATCAAATATGCGATTGCCCTCTGCTCACTTCCTTGGTATATAAATCATATATTTGAATTATGGCATGCCATGATGTTTACATAGACAGCATGTATCTGAATTATGGCATGCCAACCCATTTTCTAAAGACATAATATAGTTATATCATCTCATCCTGTTTACATAGTCATCATATTTTAAATTATGTCATTCTATCCGTGAATTATATCATGCCATCATGTTTCCATCGATGGCATGTTTGTGATTTATGGCATGTCAACCACTTTAATAGACACATCGTATAGTTATATCATGTCATCCTGTTTACATAGTCATCATATTTTTGAAGTATGTCATTCTATCATGTTTAGTTAGCCATCATACATGTGAAATTGTGTCATGCTATCCTATTTAATTGGCCATCATATATGTGAAATTATGTCCTGCTATTCTGTTTGCTTAGACAACATAAATGTGAATTATTTCATGCCCTGTTTTCTTCCCTACTATCCATTGCACCTGCCTATCTTACAATGTTTGTACATTCAATTAATTTTCTTGTTTATCAGCCATTTCAATTGGAGGAAGTGATGGTAGTATCCGTGGGAGTAAAAACACGGTCTTCAGAAAAGATCGTGCTACCTATCGATGCAGATAGAACCACGGTTGTACTTGCCCAAGAACCAGCCCCACCACACATAACCCACACTCATGCAGATTGTACCCCTACCCCGTTGGATAGAGAACCAGCTACACCCCTTCTAACCCCAACCCCAGCAGATAGACACCCAGTTCCCGTTGACACAGCACCGTCTCCACCACAGAGCACCCAAACACGAGCTGTTAGTAAGGCAACTGGAGTGACCAAATCACGAGGACCACCACTTCGAACCCGTAGTCAACGCTTAAAGCAGAAGAAGAATTGTTCTCAGGTCAGGTTCCGTAGCTATGGTTCATACTACTTTGCTCTTGCATCACTGTATTTGCTGATACCAACTAATTTCAAACTTGAAGGATGCAATTGAAACTCCAATGGCGCAACAGGTATGTTTTAAACCTGTTTCTTCAACGTGTTTGGCTGTTTGCTGTTGTAACTTGCTCTATGTTGATTTCAGTTTCAATTGAATAAACAGTTATGTTCTCATGCCATGCACATTCCAAGTGTTGTTATTGCTGTGTAGTTTCCCACACTTATATTCTGTCTATGCTGCTTTGTCTTAAATAGATATGATTCGAACTGTATCTATCTTGATTTGGCAACATAAACTAGAATGATATAGACCATACAGTGACCATACTACATAGATATATGTGTGTTTCATGTTGTTATCCTGTCCACCTTACTACTGAACTGGTTTACCAAAATGAGTTTCATATACTACATTGTAAACCTGAGATGTGTTTGTTTGTTTCTCTTTTAGAACGCGGATAAAATATTGGAGAAGAGTACCCTGTTATGCAATGGTAAAGGAAGTAATGCAGATAAGGTTCAAGATAGTGAGACATCCCTGTTGATCTCCAAGAAAGCTGATAAAAACTATATTGAAGACACTGAGACAACCCCAAAGTCCTGTCTTGATGTAGTGTTCGAGTTACTGGCTACCACTGCTGGCACCAGCTCTGCGAACTCTTTGCCTGAATCAGTTCGGCTTCTTGAGTCTCAACTTCAAGTTGAAAGACATTGATCAAATGTTATGTGACAAGAAGCCGAAGGACTGAGGAAGTCCCTGCAGAATTCAGATGCATATTTTCTGGTGCAACAGCAAGCACTGGAGGACTTAAGCGCCAAACAAGAGAAAGTTAATAAGCTTGCTAGCATCTTGCCAGCATTATGGGTACCCATGATATTGTTTCTTGAGCTCTTCTGAAGTGGTTTCAGTTCTGGACTTGTTTTGCTGCGGCGTTTATATGCTGTTGTGTTCCCTATATTTGCACTGGTGGCGAACTTTGATGCCTAGTGGATGTAATATGTGTAATAGCCGTGATAGCCTAGTGTAAGTTGCTTGCTTATTTATTTCCTTGTTGTCTTGTTTATTTGTTTGCTTGTAGTCAGTGCAGTTCTTTTTCTGTGGTTTGCTAGTGGCTGCAATAACCTATTTTTTAAAACTAGGCCATAATAACCATGGGCTAATATTTACTACAGTGACACTGCGCCTCCTACGGGCCGTAGAAACAGTGGGCCTTCTACGGGTCGTATAAGCAGTGGGCCTTCTACGGGCCGTATAAGCAGTGGGCCTTCTACGGGCCATAGAAACAGTGGGCCTTCTACGGGCCATAGAAACAATGGGCCTTCTATGGGCCGTATCATCATTGGGCCTTATACTGGCCATATGATCGATTGGCCAAACATGGGCCAAACAGACCGCATTCAGGCCGTAAACGGGCTAGAGTTGGAATCGTCCGTTCATGGGCTGACCATAACGGGCCATCGTTAATATGCCGTATTTGATGACGCTATGAAAACGGCCCAACGTATTAACGGACCACAAATGGGCCGACTGTAACCACGGGCCGAATTTGGCCCACAAGCAGAAAATAACAGTAACGGGCCATAAGTAAACGAATGTTGGAAATGAGCCCAAGAATAAATGGGCTCTGAGAAGGCCGAAAGATAACATGGGCTGGAAACGGCCCACCGGAATAACGGGTCGTTAATGGGTATAAAGTGATACACTGTTCTTTATGGGCCAGTTTCACCACGGGCCGTTAATGGGTGTAAAGTGATACACTGTTCATTACAGGCCAGTTTCACCACTGGCCATTAATAGGCCAAGAGTTACATAGGGCCTCATATGGGCCGAAAGACGTCATGGGCCATACATGGGCCAGAAGTGAAAACGGGCTGGAATCATATTGGATGGCCCAGATGACGCTACTGGGCCTAATTCGGATAGGGCATAACGGGCCTTTGGTTAGTGGGCTGTAAATGGGCTATATGCGAACAGGCCGTTAACAGGCTTTCCATGGGCCGGCCCGCCACCTTTTGACCAAGTCAAACGGGCCGCCCTTTTCACAGGAGTGGGCCTTTGTTGGGCTGTGCCACGTGTCGACGTATCATAGGCGCCTTCTGTCCAATGAGTGGATGGCATCTGTCCCAGCGATGAGCCGACACGTGTTTCCTCCAGCCAAAGATGATTTTACACGTGGAAAATCCCCATTGGTCGGGGCTGTTAACAGGTTATCGGATCCAAAACCCGACCCGATAGCTTAACGGCGTTCCGTTACGGTGGATGCCACATGTCAGTCACCCTTGACGAAAGCACTTCTGTCACGTGCGATTTATCTCATGGAAGTGGACACTACCGTGATGATAATTTTGGTAATGTCATGGAACACTTCTACGATAGCACAGGTATGACTATCTTGATTCTGTCATAAATTTTTCATGGATGTACATGCATGACAGAAAACGCGACCTACTGTGACAAACACGTATCATCACGGAAGTGTATTTTTTTGTAGTGGTGGTTTTGGGGCGGGCAGGGCGGCGTGGTGGCGCGGGCCGGCCGCGGGCGACGGGGGATGGCGGTTCGGCCGGTGGTGGCTGGCGGCTCAGGGGGGTGGAGTTTGATGACAAACTGCATGCCCTTGATTTCGTATCCAAGGGCTGGAAAATCTAATGACCAGAGATGAAAGTCGACTGACGTGTAGCCTCACCCCGCACGTACACATGCATGCACACAAGACACGCACGCATGCAGGCGTGCAACACTAACACGTATACATGCACTCACGAACACACGCACGTACGCACACATGCATGCAACATTGAAACGTACCCTTGCACGCACGCAACACTCGCACGCCTGCATGAGCACAGCACAAGATGCAAGACACATGCTCAACCTATACGTGCATGCCCCCTTTGTTAAGGACATGGATTGTTACGGGTAATAATCTTATCTGTGATAAGCAGAACATTGATGTTTGCAGCGGTCTTTATGAATCACAACGTATTGAATGGGCTATCAACATAGTAGGCTTATCTACATGAAAAAGATGACGTCACACTCAATGAACAATCATCGGTTTATGAAATGCCCGCTTCTGACCGCCCTGGCCCACCAAAGGTTCCTCTGCTGTGCGCTGCCTGCATTGAGTCACTAACATGCATGCCATGTACCCAAAGAGCCCACACGTCAGTGGAAGAACGGCGCGGTGTCCTACGTCAGAGTCGAGGGCACCACTCGCTGCACGCCCGGCTGAGCACGCCTCCTTGCCGCATTCAAATGCCTCCATGAAACCCACCCATGTGGAAGCCGAGAAACCCACTCTGGACACACGTCCGTTCATGACCGGGCTGACATTAAACCCAATGCCGGCCGAGCTCCTCCCGCCCGCTGTCTATTTAATCTCCTGTTTAAACGAGGCCAAACGCTGGCCAAGAATCGCACACCTCCGCCGCTCCCCTATCTCCTCCTTCACCATTTTGTCCACTCTTACAATGGCTTACGAAGAGTAGTTATTCCGCATCCAAGCCGGCTAGGTGGCCTGCCGAGCCCGCCGGATACGAGCTATGCAGCTCGCTGATCCACCTCCCTCCCCTCGCCCGACGGAGCCAGTTGCCGCCCCAAGCCAGCTCGACGAGGAGCAGCGCATGGGCGTCGTTGCTGCCGTCCACACCGCCGCCTCGTACCGCGTCTCCCATTTCTGTGGCTGAGACTTCCATGCCGGCGGCCACGCCATGCAAGCAGCGACAGAAGCTGGGTGGGATTGGAGCGACGAGTTGATGGCCAACGCCTCCGCGTCCGCCACCGTCATTGAGGAGAAGTAGAACACGGGAGGCACCGCCGCTTGGGTCCCATGAAGGCCATCATGGAGGCGACGCCGGCATACACAGCAGGTGTCTTGCCGGATCCTTTTGTTGTGAGGACCTTCGCCGACCCTGCATGGGCTCCACGGAAGCGGGGAAGCCCCCTTCCACCATCATCATTGGCATCAGCCAATGATATCAGTTGGGCAGTGGGGAAGCGAGCAGTCCTTTGCGCTGAAGCATATACCTCCAGGGCTCCCGGCGGTCCGGTGATCGTGCTGCCGGACATGAGGAACACAAATCGATCGGTGGGCGACCATTCAGGACAGGTATTATATACCTGTGTTGTCCAGAACTAGCACCACATAGTTCATTTGAACATAATGAAATCCGTTATGTTTGTATGAAAATCCGGTATTTTATATGATTTCCGTCATTTTTTATATGAAATATCACCGTGTTTGCGTGAATTTCGTCCGGTTGGTTGAGTTGCTATCATAATGTGTGAGGCTACGGTTGGATGGCGTAATTTGTGGGTCGCCGGTCGGTCTGCGGGCGGCTCGGGCGGCGTGGTGGGACAAAAAAAACACAGGTCATGCGAGCTTGTCTCCAATGTGCGCGCTGGAGGATGCATGAGCACCCGAGCCATTCCTCGTTCATCGGTGGCAAAGTCACCGATGGACAAAAGGGTCGCCAATATTTTGGCTACCTCGGGCAAGATCCAAACAGCCCCTCCCAACAGATTCAAATCCCTCGTCTGCCATGGAATTTAGCCATGTGTTGTTTTCATGGACTAGCAAGATGCACGTGCATTGCATGGAACATCAAGATGTATTTTTTTACAAAACACCTATTGTGATTGACCCATGCAGGAGTAATCCCATTTTGTAAAAACTAATGATATCTCGAGAATTTTATCGGATAAATGGTATCTTGAGAATTTTATCGGACTCCATTTTTGTATACAAGGCCACAAACCCATATTATAGGTACCAAGGCAAAAATGAATGTCTTCTAAGTCAATGTTGCAAGCCACCTTGTTACCTTGTTTGTCGTGTAAATTAATGGGTATTCTTCTCTTTCATGCACATCAAGCCAATGCTCACACTCCCGCATGCATGCGTTATATTAAAAAAGAGGCAAACCATGTGGGGCCTACCTTAGAGGCAAGGCTCTATACACTGGAGTACTTTTGATGTGTCCCGTCAACTCGCAGAATGAGGAGAAGCTTGCTTAGTACGCCATCTCCCCCGCCCACGGGCGCGGTGGCTCGCAGGATGAGGTGAAGCTTGCTTACTAGTAGTAGTACTACTGTATGCCTTACGCCCGCTCCCTCGCCCACACGCGCGGTGGCTCACAGGACGAGGAGAAAATTTTACTACTCCCTCCGTTTACTCGTCGTCCCTACTACCTTGGTTAGAGAGATTATCATATTATTTGGAATATATATGTCCTTTAGTACTCCCTCCATTTACTTATACAAGGCCACTGTAAAAAAATACATTTTGCATCTATACAAGGCCACAAATAGTAATCGAGACAAAAGTTACTACTCCCTCCTTTCCAGTTTATGGCTCAATTTCAAAATCTCTCCAACCAAGGTAGACGGTGAGTGGTCGAATTAATTTCATAGTTTGCACAAGTAATTAGTACGCTCATTTTTCTCAAGAAGTTATGTTTACCGAGGCATTAATTACAACGAATGCATGAATGACCACTAAATTTTCATGAACTTCTACATGCATTGGTGAGTTTTCTCTTGACACTGCTTGCATCGGGTGATCTAACGCACCTCGAAATCCAACATGTGATGGTACTACTAGTAGTAGTAGAATTGAGACTTATAGAACGGAAAAAGGAATGTTTTTTAGATGAGCCCTATAAACCCTAGTGGGTACGTACTCCGTAAAATCAGATTTTCCCAAAACTAAGTCGCTCAACCATTATTTGCTTGTTTCCCTTCCTGCCTCCTTGCCGACTATGCCAAACTCCCCTGCCTGCCGCGCGGGAAAAGACCCGCCCTCGCCTTTTTTAGCCTGGGTTTGTATCGATGGATCACGCGAAGCAGCAAAAACCCAAGTTGTGTCTTGTACTCCTTCGTCGACGCTCGCTTTCATGAATTATGTACTTCCTGTCGCCGACATGTTGGACATATAGCAACCGGGTCAATGTGTCAAGCACCAAATAATAGTGTAGAATAGCAGGGGGACGCACCCCAGTCGTACCGCTCCAGTAGTAGTAATGAGTAATGAGACGTCAAATCACAATGCCACACCTTCCCAGACGGACGAAGCAACCATTATTTCACACTTCGGTTCGCCATCATCTCAAACCACGTAGTATTGCTTCTGCCTCAAGAAGGACACGTGCATCACCTTGGTACATCATGACATGTGGGACCGCATGACAGGCCATGCTCCCCCGCCGATCGATCGGTAAAATCACCTCATTTTTACTATACTTCCTCCGTATCGGTTTACCTGGCATGCACGTCATTCTAGGTTGAGAATTTAACTGGCTATATATGTGATGAACAGTATATGTTTAGAAACTACATCCGCTTAAGAATCCAATGATATACTTTTTGTGACATAGTAACTCATATTTAGTTAGTCAAATGGATGACCTAGAACTACGTGCACGCCCTATAAACCGAGATGCCTAAAAAAATGAGACGGAGAGGGTACTTCAGTACGTATCTTTTTAGATCTATATATTTGGGATTCACCAAGGAGCAAAACCAAGTGGTAGGCTGCTCCTGTCGTGTTGGCATAGCAACTCAAGCAGGGTCAGTCCGCACACGAAATGGCGACACACTTAACAGGACCCCTTTGGCCTACATGTGGCTCATCCACCGTCTTGTTCCATGTGCGATGCACCAAATTACAGTTCGGAGCAGCGGTTGGAATTGGAGGCACCCCGGTCATAGCGCCATTGTAGTAGAAAATGAGCGATGAGGGGTCAAATCACAAAGCCCCACCTTTCCCGCATTAAGCTGTACGAACGAAGCAACCATCATTTCACTCTAGGGCGCAAGAGCATAAAGAAAAGAGAAAATCAATGATGCATGTGGCAGCTACCTAGGGCACCCTAGGGTAGGGGTCTCCACTACAGATCCTTTCTTTTAAAGCGCCTCCACTACAAATCGGCTTCTCCTTCGTCCTCTTGAAGAAAACCGATGATGCGTGCGGCGGTAGGGTTTGTAGGAGTACTACGGCGTGCGGGGCCATGTCGTAGTAAATGAGAGAGGGATTGAGTTCGAGTCGATGACTTAAATATGTGTGGGCCGCTTGGATTTATGGGAACGAGGCAACATTTTGGGTTCGCGGACCAGTGGAGATATAGTACGTACAAAAAATTGTGGACGTAGGTTCGACCGAAAGGCAATAATGCATGGGCCCTGCATTTTGATATACTCGGGGCCGCGTGAAATTTGCTACTCTATACAAAACTAGTAAGGTACACATGCATTGAATGCATGAGATTTCGAAACCAAATTATGAATAAATACACACTATAGCATGTAAAGCTTTGAGTCATATATGCATGATGTAGATGTTCGTTTAGTTATTATAGTTCATCTCATTCAAAATCAATTAGTTTTATAAAAATGTTAAGATTCATGGGGTTGTGCATTATAAAGCATAAAGTAAAATACAAATAATGGAAATTCATTTAGAAAGAAAATCAATTATGATACGGAAGATTCTAGAACAAAGGAGAATTGCTTGTGTTTTGAGTTTTGTGCATTATGCTTAAGTTCAACCATGGAGTCTTCTAAATTGTACATGTGGCAGATCTGGTGGAATGTTGATGATATCCAACGGCCAGTAGTGCTCGGATTTGCCATCTCTACACTATCGGATTAGCTTCATCCAGCGACCCTCTTTCAAAGTTATTCGCACACTATATAGTTCTTATGCCATAGTTGCATGTCTTGGAAAAAAGCTACTAGTGGGTTGTACTAGCTATTTAGGAATAGAAGATGTATACATGGAAGTTGTAGGGAAAGAGATGACATGGAGTATCTCAATTCCTATGAGCAGGCATTGGAAAAGAGATGTCATTTGGTTCACATCATAGGAACTTTTCTATTGAAACTAGAGATGACATGTATCTCAATTCCTATGAGGAGGGGTTAGAAAAGAGATGTAATTTGGTTCATATCATAGGAAATTTTCTATTGAATATACGCTAATGTTTATTTTCCTTTGAAATTATGGGAGTATAGGAATCCATTCATATGAACCAAGTGGCTCTAAATCTATAGAAATGATATCATGTTTATTTCCGTTGAAATGTGGAGTATATGAATCTATTCCTATGAACCAATTCACTCTAAAGGAAAAAATCCTACAAAAATCATATCATATAGAGTTCCTACGATATTCCTCCACACCAAAGGATGGTTGAAATTGTTGTAGGTGATACGATGGTCTTTCTTTGTAGACTCCTCCCCCATCTTTATATTTACTCTCGAAGATCAATGAAATGATATATACAAGGTATTCTACATGTGCAATTTGGTACACGAAAACTCGGTAAAAGTTTGTGAGGTTCGAATTTTCAATAAATCTATATGCACTGCATTTTGGAACGGAGGGAGCATACGGTAGTTGCTAACACTCACATTAAAGATTTGTGTGTAGGAGGAGTGGCTGTTCTGTTAAATGACATGGCAAAACTGACACTGTCGTATGCCAATCTAACGATTCTTACGGCGTTCGTCCGGAAAAGGCTTGTGGCGAATGTTTGTCGAATAATGATTTACGGACACATGCATTGCATTGATGTGTGCCCCCTTCTCTCTCACGCAGATGCACCCTCACAAGTCACGACTCTCCCGAGTCCTCTCGCACCCACCATCTATTTGCAGGTAGACGTCACACACATATGTGCTCTTCACACCCTACCCTCAGAACTTCTAAAAAACAAAAGACGTCACGCACATTTTATTTTAGCTCACACGTCACACATTTATACTATTACTCTTGTGGCGAACGTTCTTTGGGCATAGTATATTGTACTCTCACGAAGAGAAGCGGTTCACGCATGCACTAGATCTCTCACACCCAATCGCGGGTACATGTAGGAGCGCATTTTTCTGAAGATGGTACAACAAAATCACTCCACTATATATATAAGCAGGAGGCTTAGCGCTTGCTTTACTAGGGTTCCTCTCATTCACTCTCTCATGCTCTCCAGATCTAAGCAAGACATAGGTGGCCACACTCTCTCTCAGCTCACGGTTGGTCACAAATCCGGCCGGACAACCTCGACCGGGGCAGGGGTGTAGGTGCATCGTTCACGCTGTCGTCAGCGGCGAGGGTGGAGACCAACAGCTGCTCGCGCGTCCCAATCCGCGGCCGTGCCGTTCTATCCGAGAGAGCGCCGGCTCGGGAGGGCCTCTGACCCCTTCTTCCTCCCTGCGGTATTGTGGCCAAGATGCGGCCTCCCGACGCCATCTTTGCCACATGCCGACGACCCTTAGGTATATATTCCTTCGATACCTGCCTTGCTCTACTGCCCCAGCTCCCCACTTGGCTTCATGTGGATCTTTTTCTACTTCCGTCTGCTGTTCCAAAGACACCTAGACTTTTACTATTATTAGAGGTAAAGCTAGTTCATACAGTCGACTCTAAGAGTTGGTTCAAACAAGGAAGAAAGTGGGAAAGCTATAGCATGAATCTAGGACTTGGTTCTAAGAGGAAACGGGGGAAAGTAGTAGATACTGGCTACCCAACCAGTCTCTTGGTTGAAAAGAGGAAGAAAGCATGGTGGATGGCTAAGGGTGGGGGGAAGTGGACCTATCTCTTGGTTGAAAAAGGAAAGAAAGTGACGGGTGTTGGGGGACAACGCAAATGAGAATGAGCAGGTCTAGATTTCCTGTTCTCACATAGGAAAATGTCGCCGAGGAGATAAAAAAATGGGACAAATGCAAACATGTTGCCTGAGTGTTTGCCGCTCCCGGCAACCACATCTGCCTCACCACTTTATGCCCCTGCTGTCCCTACACCCATATCACTATCATTAATGTAAAATCACATGAAGCATTAAGCAATGCCACCTAATGTCACTATAAGTAATGGTCTAGTGCCGTCAATAAATTGAAGCAATTCCACCACCATTTTATGAAGTGCTTCCATCTTGCTTTATTTCCCATGAATTGTGTTTTTGCAGTTACATTGCTTCATCCCAGTGGAACTTCACAAATTTGATTGCACATTTACTGACCATGTGCTACTCTCATGACAGTAATACTAGTGCTATTGTTCTGCATGTTAATCTAGTGGCAGTGTTGATGTGATGTGATGCTACTTACTTAAGGACACTTTCATACTATCAATCTAGTGCCAATTATAACACAATAGATGCTGATGTTAATCATACGCCACTGCAAATATCTGCCACTATTTAAATAACCGTATTTTGTATTTGCGCAAACAGGGATGTCTGTCTCCATATCGTTTCGGGATGTCTGTCTCCGTATCGTTTCTATCCGCGCAATCAAAAGCACACACCTCAGTTTTAGTAGAACTGCGCAAAATGAGATGGCTATCCCTCGCTGCCATCGTCTAACCACCCGTCTTCTAGGTATTCCTACATTGGTAATTACTAGGTAGAATGACCAACGCCAATCTAAAAGAAGTTAATTCGTACGTTTTACTTCCTGATTGCAGTGCAGGGACGAGCGAAAACAACTACATCCTAGTCCGGAATGCACTTTCTACTGGTTCATCCATGGACCGAGGACTAGCTGGCACGACTGCACGACGGTTTTTTGGACAGGTGCACGGACAAGAGGCATTGTGGTCTGCTTATTTCTGCAAATAGCGGTGCTTAAATTTAGTGGAATGCACAATAATTTCAGCTGGTCAGTACACTGCATGGTTTAGTTCAGCATTCCAGCTGAGACCACAATTATAATTGGTTATTCTGGAATGAGAGAACCTAACCCTGGATGGTGGCAACAAGAAAAAACCAGAGTGAACTCCAGGAAATTTAAGCGTGCCGGGAGGCCCATTCCTCAGAGAAGCCTTGCTTGTTTTTTCCTGATTTGTAAACCTTCTCACAACTTTGTCTTTTGTTGTGAACTAGTATATGGTTTGTTATGTTCTATGAATCATTGAGATGTATAAAATTGCTTAACTTATGCTTTTCAAGTTTTTTATGAAGCCGAGTTTAATGTGAGTGTTCCACATGAACGCTGGACTAGCGTGTGAACGTTTGGAAGTTACATTGTGGCCTCAGTTAATTGCATGAACCACTGTAACAAGATACATAGTTACTTATATGTCAGACAACAGATTGATGATTGTTAGCTGGTCGATAGCCTATTGTTGAAGCGAGTTGAGCCAATGTGTTGTGTTTTGCACAACTGCTTACAAGTGGGGTAGCACCAACAGTGTTTACAAGTACTTATGTATATGTTGGCGCACAGTTCTCGAACGAGTACTCTATTTCATCAAAACACACGCGTATGATAAACCGTGACAACTTATGTCTTACCATGCCATATTCATGAAAAAACTAGTGACGACACATCTGTTACGATGGTTCTCACATGATTCACGGACACACAAAAGTAGCAGCAGTTCCCATAGACGGGTTCAAACAGAGTACTAGCCCCAGAGGGCTCGATAACAGGCAAGGTTCGTATAATTAGACACAATCCAAACTACTATTAAACACTAGCTGGGGCAACTATTTCATGCCTCAATCCAATTTGGGCTGGATACAAGACAGACCTTGCCATGAACATCATCAAGGACGTCCGACAGCAGCTCAATCATGTGAACCTTCATAAAGACAACCTTGTGGCCTTGCCACTCATAAACTTGTTTGTGGAGGCATGCCACGTCATCTTCCTATGTAAGCTTGACAAGAATAGTATGCCTCACAAACGAAGGAGTAGCTTTGAACTTCTTGTGCTTCAGTACACCCTGGACAACACGCTTGACAACAGTGAGGCTGGAATACAACTCTTCATTGGTATAAGCGCAAATGGCTTCCAGGATCCAACAGCCTAAGAACTTTGTTCTCCTAGTGCGTATATTCAGGTCATCCGCCTCATAGCGAGTGACATGTACAACCACACAATCCTTGTCTGCATCAGGGCTCAAATTGAAACAGAAACAAATTCTGAATTACTTTCCCGTATAAGAAACACAAGTTATTTAAACCACTATGTATAGCATGGCATCAAAGCTAATAAAATATTGCATTATTCATCACCACATACTTAGATGAAAAACCACAATCGAGATCGGCAAAGAAGAAAATCACCTTGGGCAGCTCAACGGGGGGGGGACACATCCTCGAAGGGGGAAAACTGCTCTTGTAGTGCGACGAGGCCTGTAACCTCAAACGGTGCATTGACCATCTCAGTAGTGGTCGTGAGCGTATCTGGGGTCGGCTCGATGGCTGCCTCCATCTTCTTGGAGCTCTCTGTCTCATGGGGATCAGCCTCCCGCGTCTGCTCCAATATCGGCAGATCTTTGCCTGGTTCTCCTTGGTCCATCATGAAACTGACGAATACTAGGATACCACTAAAAGGAAAACACAATCGCAATGATAATGAAACAAAAAGAGAGTGAGGATAGGTTACTGCTTTGCAAAAGTTCTTTTTTTCTCTGAATGAAAATATACCAACATCATGGATCCGCTTACCTTCCCTTCGTTGGGAGAGAAGAATAGTGGCAGATGCGAGTGTTGCCTTTCTTGAAGACGGTGAGGGAGAAGGGGATTCAGCGAAGAGTGAAATGATGGTTGCTTCGTCCATCAAACTTAGACTGCGGGGAGTTTGGGTTTTGTGATACGATGACTCATTACTGCTGCGCTACAACCCGGGTGACTCTCCGCTTGCATACTGCCTTCTAATTTGGTGGATGGCATTTGGGCCCGCGCGCTGCATGGCCCGCATGTCGGTGAACAAAAGTATAACGACATTCAGTAGAGGGAGACGTTTCGATGACCTAGGAGGAGCCAGAAGCGGTATTGTATCCACTGTACTAGTAGTAATTGTTTTTTTGGGTAGTTGTAGAGTGTCTCCACTATACTAGTAGTAATTGTTTCTCTGGGCCCAAGACAAAACAGCCCATCCACCCTAGTAAATAGTAAAATCAATTCAAAAGCCCATATATTTACTGAATGAGAGGCGCTACCCACACCCAGCACACCGCCCCCCAAAAAAGCCACGGTGCTCTTCTTCCTCCTCACTCCCACCCACCTCATGTGAGCTCGCTCCACTCGTACCCCCAAATTCCTCACCTCACTCCTACAGAAAACCCAAGCTCTCCTTCTTCCTCACTACTACAGAAAACCCCCAGCTCTCCTTCTTCTTCACTCGCACTACAACTAGGCTCGTCATTCCTTACTCTGCTCAAATCCGTGAGCGCGACGCGACGCCCTCGAGGAAAATAGAGTCGGCTGGCCCCAGCGCTAAGAAGATGAGGCTCCCGCCAGTGGCGACGCCTATTGTACATCCCGCACCCGGGAGCGCAGGGAGAAGCGGTGACCCCGCCCCCACCGGATCTGAGGAACCCGTAGAATCTCAGGTGGACCGGATCATCGATCTCCCGGATGCCGTCCTTGGGGAGATCATCTCGCTTCTCCCCACCAAGGATTGCTGCCGCACCCAAGTCCTCTCAATTTGGTGGCGCCCTCTATGGCGCATTGTGCCTCTTAATCTCGACTATCATCAGCTATCTCTCTTCAATGATTTTGAAATCACCAGAGCCATCATCTCCTCCCACCGGGGCTCCGTTCAAAGCCTCTGCATCCCGTCATGCTACCTGAGCAAGCATACCATGCCCTGCATGGTGGACACCTGGCTAAATCCCCTAAATTCATAGAAATACAGCTGCTTGAGTTCTACTATTCCCCTGGAAATCACATACCACGTACCAAACGCCATGTACTTGTGCCCTCAGCATCGATGTCCATATAGCGGTTTTCCTCCTCTCTCCACACCGCCACCTTTGCGTTGTGCTACCTACCAGACAATCTGGTACTAAGCCTTCGACTCCCATTTCTCAAGAAACTTTCACTTGTGTGAGTTCGATATCTGAGGCCTCATTGCACAACATTATCCACTCCAGTTGCCCTGCCCTGGAGTGCTTGGTGCTTGTTTTCACAGTTAGAATCGGTTGTCTCCAAATAAAGTTGCCTAACCTTGTAAGAACTGGAATTTCTTTTGATGGAAGGCGGCTCATCATCCAAGATGCCCCTTCACTTCAAAGTTTGATCCTTGATCCTAGTTGTTCACCGTTGCAAATAACCGTCCTCTCTGCGCCTAAACTGGAGACCTTGGGTGTAATACATGATCTCTGTGCTCATTTCAATATGGTGTTTGGCTCCATAGTTCTTCAGGTACTTTATATTACCATCTACACTTGTAACCATAAGCTGCATTTTAAATTTCTGCGCATAAGTTATATATCATCTTGGAGTACACATTTTGTACTAATATTATGTTCTATGCTCAATGAAGAGTTTCTCCATGGATGGCCTATCAATGGTGCTGGATTTTGTCAAGATCTTATATATCCAAATGAATAGTTTTGATCTGAACAAGATTATTGGCTTGCTGCAATGCTTTCCATGTCTGGAGAAGTTGTATATAAAGGTGATAATTTCATGCACATTGGAATCCCGCATATAGTGTACTAGAATTAATCGTTCAATTGTTGCTCCTTCAACACTCTTTTTTTAGACCTTAACTGTTTTCAATTCATGTCTATTTAGGCAACATGACGGGGTAATAAAGTTATAACCAATCGGTGGATTCGTAAGCATCGGGATTTTCTCACTTCTCATGACATTCGATTGAAGACAATAACGCTAGAACGATATGTAGCCAACCGTGCAAACACTAGATTTTTCACATTCTTCCTGCTGAATGCGAGGTTAGCATTTTCCATCAGGCTTAAGTTTATCAGCAGCATGGTTTTGATGGATGGGTCTGTCGAAGAGAAAAAAAAGGAGTTTCTGGTGGGCAAAAGAGCTCCTGAACGTGCCGAGCTTCTATTTACAACATATTGTGGTCATAATCCAGTAAATTTTACGACCCAGGATGTTCATTCTATGGACCTGACCGATCCATTTGACTGTGACTGCCGAAAAAAGTGCTAGAGTTAGATGTTGTTGCCCTTTTCAACCTGGGTGTTTTTGTAAACCCGATGAACAATTAACCCTCATGCTTTTGTACAATTTGTAAGCTGGAGTTAGATGTTCTTGCCCTTTTCAACTCGGCTGTGACTGCCATATTTTCTTTGAAATGAGGCAAATGGCTTGCCATTCGTTTAATTTATAGTGAAATGTTGTAACAAATCCCAACCAAGGGAAATAACATCACTCTCGCCGGCTGCTTGAGCTCACTGTGCATTACAGAAGCCAAGTGATTAGCCCCCACTAGCACCCACAAACTTATTTCGAACTCGCACATCAAATGGGCTGCAAATTTTCATAGGAAAGGCTGCATGACCGTGATAGATTTGGATTCTGACATTTGGGACCCATGAGGAAATAGCCTATCCAAGGTGGTGTCGACTTACTAGCCAGTCAACAAACGATTCTGCCTACCAGCCGTTGGATTGACATACAACATCTATCGTGTATCTTCTATCTCTTGTCTTCTTCTTCCTCCAGCCGCCCAAACCAAACCACCCCGTCGGCTCTGCCTGCTCCTGCCTCCCATGGCTGGTTGCGCCTCCGCCGCCCTACCGTACGTACCCTCCAATGTTGGCCAGTCCCTCTCCCTCTATTCCCCCACACATCTTGTTATTCTCCGGCAACGTCAACCCCAACACGCACCCGCACCCGAACCAGTCAACTCTCATACTCCCCTCCACCTGTGATTGGACCGACGCATCTTCCATGGCTCATGTTCGTTCTGTCCGAGGCCTCGCCGTCGTCCTCCGCCTTACGGCCTTGGTTCGCTCATCGTTCACGGTGCGCCGCCCTATTGCATTGTCAACATCGTCAACAATCGAGAGGAACAAGGAGATGACTGTATGTGGAGATGATGACAGTAGGGACCCACCAGCGTCATGGCAGTACACAAGCAAGTGCGTATATATTACAAGCCCAAAAATATGGTTCCTCCTAATGGTTGGACATCTAGGGCTCACACCATTGTCACCATAGTCAATAAAAGAGAGAATTACACTACGAGCAGCTGACACCAGGGACCCAGCAGGTCACGCAGTTCTTTTTTTAGGAACAAGCAGTTGTTATTTATACTAGTTTTAGCGACGGATCAGGGTAACAACGGGGCTCTGCAGGGGCTGTGGCCCATCTAGCCAGGGTTTTATTTATGTTTACCACATCATGAGCCCAGTTGTGTTTTTTTCTTGCTGAAAATGGCTAGCCCAGTTCTATTTTTTAAAAGAAATACCCAAATGAGGCCTACTTGCTTTATCAGCCCTGCTGGGCTGCAAATCTTTGAAGACGAGGAGAGTTTCATTCGGTTTGCCCAGAAATGGGTTGTACATTTTTAAAACACATCAAACCGGGATTAGTTTCAATTTTTTTTCATTACAAGATTTTAAATTCCATTGATTTTTATGCGTGGACAATTATTTGGATTTTATATTTATATAAATTATTTTTCAAAATAGTTTGAATGTGAATCGATATTTCTAGATTAGAAACAGTTGACCGCACCGAAATATGCAAAATTCCGTATACTTTTTAACCGTGGCCACAATATGGGGTGCAATGCTAACAAAAAGAAGATGGGCTCCAAAAAAAATCTTAAGAATTAGCAAATGGGTTGTAAATTATTAGAAATAATGGAAGATGGGTTGTATGCTGTTTTCCACAGATTTGAAGCTGACTTCTGCGCCTACTACAGGTTGACGCATATGCTTTCCTAAAAAAAGGTTGACGCACACGCAACACCGTGTCAACTTAGTCAACACGCGAGAACAGTGATTGTTGGATGTCCATCCAACGGCTGTCGTGCTTCTTCAATCTCTGCTCTTCCTGCTCCAGCCGCTCAAACAAGCGCCAGCGGGACTGCCTGCTCCCTCCTCCCGCGGCCGGCTATGCTCCCGCGCAGGCCTCACCGCCCCACCGACTCCCATCGCTGGCCTAGCCATCCCTCTACTCACCCACACCTGCTGTTATTCTCCGAAGACGGTAGACGAACCAGTAAACCCTCGTACTCCTCCGCGTGGGAAACAACTGCCGAGTCTTTCCTGGCTCTGTGTCGTTCCCTTCCTAGGCCTCACCGTCGTCCACCACCCTAGTGCTCTCGGCGCGGCCTAGTCAACATGGTCAATGAACGACATCCATCAGAAGTGGACTGTACGTGGAGAGGCTGACAGCTGGGTCCACGGCTGCACGTAAGGAAATACCTCCTTATTACGTGCAAAATAATGATTTCTCCACCTGACAGCTAGGACCCACGGGAAGGGCCTTTGTATTTTGCGAAAAAAATGTTCCCCGCGCTGACAGGTCGGACCAACCAGCGATATCTTCGCACGCAAGGAAGTGCCTACTTATTACGCACAAAAAATGAATACCCCTACTAGCTGGGACCCACCATAGTGGGTGGCTGACTTGTGGGCCTACTAAGTTGACGGGGATGGAGGACTTTGTCAACTTAGTCAATATGAACGATTCTAGCTCCAGTGACCGTACGATGTCCATCCAACGGCCACAGTGCTTCTTCAACCTCTGGTCTTCTTGCTCCAGCCGCCCAAAGCAGCGCCGGTCGTGTCGCCTGCTCATGCCTCCCGTGGTCGGTTGTGCTGCCGCGGAGGCCTCACCGCCCCCTACTACTCCCACCGCTGGCCAGCCATCCCTCCACTCACCCACACCCCCTATTATTCTGCGGTGACGGCAGCCTCACACCGCAGCCAAACCAGTGAACCCTCATACTCCTCTCCGCGTGGGCATCCACTACCGCGTCTTCCTCGGCTCCATGTCATCCTCTTCCTAGGCCTCGCTGTCGTCCACCACCATGGTGCTCTCGGTGCAGCGTGGTCAATGTGGTCAACAACCGACTTCTATCAGAAGAGTACTGTATGTGGAGAGGCTGATAGCTGGGTCCACGGCAGCCGCAAGGAAGTGCCTCCTTATTACGTGCAAAATAATTATTCCTCCACCTCACAGAAGGGACCCATCGGACGGGCCACTGTATTTCGCGAAAAACGTTCCCCCCGTTGTCAGCTCGGACCAACCGGAAGTGCCTCCTTATTACGCACAAAAAAATGAATACTCCCCCTGCTAGCTGGGACCCACCTTGGTGGGAGGCTGACTTGTGGGCCTACTAAGTTGACAGGGATGGAGGGCTTTGTCAACTTAGTCAATATGAATGATTCTAGCTCCAGTGACCGTATGATGTCCATCCAACGGCCGTAGTGCTTCTTCAACCTCTGGTCTTCTTACTTCAGCCGCCCAAACCAGCGTCGTGTTGCATGCTCCTGCCTCCCGTGGCCGGCTGTGCTGCCGTGGAGGCCTCACCGCCCCATACTATTCCCACTGTTGGCAAGGCCCTACGGCAACGACAGCCTCACATCGCAGCCGATCCAGTGAACCCTCGTACTCCTCTCCGTGCGGGCTTCCACTGTCGCGTCTTCCCCGGCTCCGCATCGTCCCCTTCGTAGGCCTCACCGTCGTCCACCGCCCTGGTGCTCTTGGCATGGCGTGGTCAACATGGTCAAGAAACGACTTCCATCGGACGTGGGCTGTACATGGAGAGGCTGACAGCTGGGTCCACAGCCGCAGCAAGGAAGTGCCTCCTTATTAAGCGGAAAATAATGATTCCTCCACCTAACAGCAGGGACCCACCGGACGGGCCACCGTATTTCGTGAAAAAAATGTTTCCCCCCTGACTGCTGGGACCTACCAGCTACATCTTCACACGCAAGGAAGTGCGTCCATATTATGGGCCAAAAAAATGATTCGCCCCCTGACTGCTGGGACCCACCAGCTACATCTTCGCACACAAGGAAGTGCCTGACAGTCGGGACCCACCTGGTCGAAGCGTACGTAGCGTTGTCATTCTGGTCGCGAACGTGTATGTACATACTGGTTGATGTAAAGGCGCGCACGTGTCGTAGTAGAGGTGCGCACATAGCATGTACACGTACGTACAATGACCAGGGTGCAAGAAAGTAAATATGGCCACGTACATACATACGGGCGGGGTCTTGAACACCTACTCGCACATACGTACGGCCAGGGCTCGTGTACATGGCTGGGTCGGAACAGAGAAACTACATCGTCGTCGTGTTCATGGGGAGCCAACCTGATGGGTCGGAACGGAATGCGTCACCGTGTTCATCGGGAGGGCTTGGATGGAATAGCCGATGGAAACGAGGCCTGGCATACCGCACAACGGAGGAAACGGCCTTGTGTTCGACCGGCCACGTTGGAAACGGGATCCTGTTCACGGGAGGGGTCTGGCATACCGCAAAAAGGAGGAAACAGACTTCTGTTGGACCTCCTATGGTCAAAACGGGGTCCTGTTGATCGGGAGGGGTGTGGCGTACCGTAAAACAAAGGAAACATACTTGTCTTGGAGCGCTACGGTTGAAGCGGGGGTCCTGTTCATCGGGAGGGGTGTGGCGTACCGCAAAACAGGACTCCACGGGATATTGTTCATATCCACCGTCAACCTCCTCCAGCCTCCACGGGCTACTGTTCATCCATCGTCGACCTCCTCCAGCCTCCACCTGTGACTATTCATCCATGAGTTCCTGTTCATCCAGCCTCCACCGTGTGCTACTCCACCGGCTACTGTTCAACCAGCCCTCTCCACGGGATCCTGTTCAACTACCCCTCCATGGGCTACTGTTCATCCAGCCCTCCACCGTCTACTGTTCATCCAGCCCTCCACGGGGTCGTCCTATTCATCTAGCCCTCCACGGGGTCCTGTTCATCCAGCCCCAACCGGCTCGATCGATCGGGGTCCTGTTCATCCAGAAGCAACACCACGGGGTCCTGTTCATCCACCCCCACCAGGAACTATTCATCCACCCCCCCCCCCCCAGCAATGCTCACTGTTCATCCAGAGGCAGCATCTATCGGCTTTAGTTAGCAGCAATAGCGAAGGAATCGCTCGATTGGGTTCAGTTAACAACCATCGATCGATCGCTCGGGTTCAGTAATGCGTAGCCTGCAGTGCAATCGCTCGGGTTCAGTAGGCGAATGCCTTCTCGAGTTCAGTTAGAGCCCAACGCCTCGCACCCATGCGCGTGCGTGTACGAGAGAAACGCGCAAACCTCTGTGCATCGCTCAGCCCCGACCACCCACCATAACCGGGAACACCCCGATATTTTCCTCGCCCTCGCTTCTACCACGTTTTTTCTGTCATGGACAGCCCAAAGAAAGTCATGCAGTTGCGTCTCTGCTACATCTTGAGCTAGCGTTGGTTTTCCCCGAAGAGGAGAGGGTGATGCAGCAAGTGTAGCATAAGTATTTCCCTCAATTTTGAGAACCAAGGTATCAATCCAGTAGGAGGCTCCTCAAAACTCCCACGCACCTACACAAACAAACTGAGAACTCGCAACCAACGCAATAAAGGGGTTGTCAATCCCTTCACGGCCACTTGCGAAAGTGAGATCTGATAGAAATAGTATGATACGATAAATATATTTTTGGTATTTTATAATATAGATGCAAAAAGTAAAGATGCAAATAAAAGTAGATTGAAAGAAAATATGATAAGAGATAGACCCGGGGGCCATAGGTTTCACTAGAGGCTTCTCTCGAGATAGCATAAGTATTACGGTGGGTGAACAAATTACTGTCGAGCAATTGATAGAAAAGCGCGTAGTTATGAGATTATCTAGGCATGATCATGTATATAGGCATCACGTCCATAACAAGTAGACCGACTCCTGCCTGCATCTACTACTATTACTCCACACATCGACCGACTCCTGCCTGCATCTAGAGTATTAAGTTCATAAGAACAGAGTAACGCATTAAGCAAGATGACATGATGTAGAGGGATAAACTCATGCAATATGATATAAACCCCATCTTGTTATCCTCGATGGCAACAATACAATACGTGTCTTGCAACCCTTTCTGTCACTGGGTAAGAACACCGCAAGATTGAACCCAAAGCTAAGCACTTCTCCCATGGCAAGAAAGACCAATCTAGTAGGCCAAACCAAACTGATAATTCGAAGAGACTTGCAAAGATAACTCAATCATACATAAAAGAATTCAGAGAAGATTCAAATATTATTCATAGATAAACTTGATCATAAACCCACAATTCATCGGATCTCGACAAACACACCGCAAAAATTGATTACATCGAATAGATCTCCACAAGAGAGGGGGAGAACATTGTATTGAGATCCAAAAAGAGAGAAGAAGCCATCTAGCTAATAACTATGGACCCGTAGGTCTGTGGTAAACTACTCACAACTCATCGGAGGGGCAAGGGTGTTGATGTATAGGCCCTCCATGGTTGATTCCCCCTCCGGCAGAGTGCCGGCGAAGGCTCCAAGATGGGATCTCGCGGATACAGGAGGTTACGGCGGTGGAAATTGTGTTTCGTGGTGCTCCTGGATATTTTCGGGGTCCGTAGGTATATATAGGAGGAAGAAGTACATTGGTGGACACCTGAGGGGCCCACGAGACAGGGGGCACGGCCCCCTATCTCGTGGGGTCCTCGGGAGCTTCTTGACTTGCACTCCAAGCTCTCCGGATCGCGTTCATTCCAAAAATCACGCCCCCGAAGGTTTCATTCCGTTTGGACTCCGTTTGATATTCCTTTTCTTCGAAATACTGAAATAGACAAAAAAATTAGCAATGCGGGCTGGGCCTCCTGTTAGTAGGTTAGTCCCAAAAATGATATAAATGTGTAAAGTAAAGCCCATAAACATCCAAGAGGGGTAATATAATAGCATGGAACAATCAAAAATTATTGATACGTTGGAGACGTATCAGTCTCCGACCCGCCCGAGATGAAAAGCTCATTTTCTATCATGCTTTTTTGTCATAGAAGTAGGAGCCCACCACATCTATGATGATACCGGGTTTTGTCACAATTATCGTCATAGAAGTGTCATAAGTATGATAGGAAAAAAATTCGTTCGGCCCAAAATGTCACGGATGTGTCTTTTTTTTGTAGTGTATGATGAGCCCAGATTCCGATAAATGGCTCGAGGCCATGAAATCTGAGACAGGATCCATGTATGTGAACAAAGTGTGGACTTTGGTGGATCTGCCCGATGATCCGTGACCCATAGAGAACAAATGGATCTTCAAGAAGAAGATTGACGTTGATGGTAATGTTACTGTCTATAAAGCTCGACTCTTTGCAAAGGGTTTTCGACAAGCTCAAGGAGTTGACTACGATGAGACTTTCTCACCCGTAGCGATGCTTAAGTCTGTCTGAATCATGTTATCAATTGCCTCATTTTATGATTATGAAATCTGGAAAATGGATGTCAAAACTGCATTCCTTAATGGATTTCTTAAAGAAGAGTTATATATGATGCAACCTGAAGGTTTTGTCAATCCTAAAGGTGCTAACAAAGTGTGCAATCTCCAATGATCCATTTACTGACTGGTGCAAGCATCTCGGAGTTGGAATATATGCTTTGATGAGGTGATCAAAGCATATGGTTTTATACATACTTTTGGAGAAGCCTGTATTTACAGGAAAGTGAGTGGGAGCTCTATAACATTCTAATATTATATGTGGATGACATATTGTTGGTTGTAAATGATGTAGAATTTCTATCATAAAAGGATACTTGAATAAGAGTTTTTCAATGAAAGACCTCGGTTAAGCTGCTTATATATTGGGCATCAAGATCTATAGAGATAGATCAAGACGCCTGATAGGACTTTCACAAGCACATACCTTGATAAAGTTTTGAAGAAGTTCAAAATGAATCGGTCAAAGAAAGGGTTCTTACCTGTGTTACAAGTGTCGGTGTCAAAACCGGTGGATCTCGGGTAGGGGGTCCCGAACTGTGCGTCTAAGGCTAATGGTAACAGGAGGCGGGGGACATGATGTTTACCCAGGTTCGGGCCCTCTCTACGGAGGTAATACCCTACTTCCTGCTTGATTGATCTTGATGATATGAGTATTACAAGAGTTGATCTACCACGAGATCATAGAGGCTAAACCCTAGAAGCTAGCCTATGATTATGATTGTCCCTGTCCTACGGACTAAACCATCCGGTTTATATAGACATGGTAGGGGGCTAGGGTTACACAGAGTCGGTTACAGAGAAGGAGATCTACACATCCAAATCGCCAAGCTTGCCTTCCATGCAAAGGAGAGTCCCACCCGGACACGGGACGAAGTCTTCAATCTTGTATCTTCATAGTCCAACAGTCCAGCATAAGCATATAGTCCGGCTATCCGAGGACCCCCTAATCCAGGACTCCCTTAGTAGCCCCTGAACCAGGCTTCAATGACGATGAGTCCGGCATGCAGATTGTCTTCGGCATTGCAAGGCGGGTTCCTTCTCAGAATACTCCAAGGTAGATTTTGAACACATGAATCATGTCCGGCTCTGCAAAACAAATTCCACATACCACCATAGAGAGCACAATTTTTCATGAATCTAATCTGCTGACAATTTTTCATAGCACGACACCACACTGCAGCCCGGTCTTTATGCGAACCGTTTTTCACAACCTGCTACCACACGTCTTGCGAGGCGGTTTTATTGGCATGTCTTGTCGAAGCAGAGATCGTGTCCCCTTATCCCGGGATTCTCATCAATACGGGTGTGGGTAACCCAACCGCGCCATCAATACGGCGCTTGGGGAATAAGCGTGTTTACGGGGCAAGTGGGGAGACACACAGTTTTTATCGCCCTTATAAAGAGATAAGCATTCCCCTTTTTCACCCACGCCTTCTTCTTCCTCTGCTCATCCATTCTCTCTTGCTCGAGCTCTAGCGCCCAAGCCCTCACCTTCTCCGCAAAGTCATTCAAGCATGTTCAGAGCAGGAGGCAAGTGGATGGCCTCCTCCGTCACGGAGGATGACATAACGAAGCTACGGGGAGGGCGGATACCTGTCCGCAAACATCGTGCACAGGCTTCCGGGCGAAGGGCAGATCATCCCCACCCCATAACCCCAGGAGAGGGTAGTGTTCCTCCCTCATTTTGTCCGTGGACTGGGATTACCCCTCCACCCATTCGTCCGCGGGCTTATGTTTTACTATGGGCTGGACTTTCATGATCTGGCCCCCAACTTCATCCTCAACATCTCGGCGTTCATCGTCGTGTGCGAGGCTTTCCTCTGCATCCCGCCCACTTCGGCCTATGGCTGAAGACCTTCAACGTGAAGCCAAAGGTGGTGGGCGGCCAGCAAGCAGAGTGTGGGGGCACCATGGTGGGCAAGATGCCCAATGTTACTTGGCCTGAGGGCTCCTTCGTGGAGACCATAAAGGGGTGGCAGTCGGGGTGGTTCTACATCACCGAGCCGCGCAACGCCAACTGGGCGGCGGCCCCCGAATTTCGATCCGACGGCCCCATGCGGCTCACCTCCTGGAAAGAGAAGAGCTTAGCCTGGGGATCCACGGCAGAGTTGTCTGGGCTTCAGACCTGTGTCCGGAATATGATAAGAAAGAAGATCAAGCTCGTCAACATAGTACAGGTTATGCTCTTCTGCCAGATCCTTCCGTGCCAACGACGGGTTTGCAATCTGTGGGAGTTCGACTAGGCCGAACACCAGACACTGTGAGAGCTCTTCAACACGATGCACGAAGACGTCTAGAAGTTGCTGTTCAAGACCACCGAGGTACCACCACCCATAACCAAAGATCATGGACTCAGCGCCAAGTGCCCCGCCAATCCGGTAAGTTTATGTGTTTCGCAAGACGTGCTTTTCATCAGCACATCTGAAGGAGGATCCTAAGCCTTCTATGTTGTTTCTGCAGGATTGGGTAGCAGTAGCGGAGCGGATCGACTGCCCGGCTGCATTACCGGAAGATCCAGAATCAGAGCTTCTAACGAGGATGTTGTTTCCGGCACCCTATGAGGTGCGAGATAAGAAGGCCAAGAAGACGGCCGCGGGGACCAGGAAATGTCTCCGGCGCAAGGTTGTATCAGACTCGTCGTCAGAGGACACCAATACACATTCCTCCCATGAAGATGGGAAGGAGGAAGAGGAGATCCCTCCTACCCCAACTGGGGGGAGAAGAAGAGGAAGGCCGCCCCACAGGGGGAGGCCAGAACGTCTAAGAAGGGAAAGACAAACCTTCCGGACCACTCCACCATGACCGCCTACAACAAAGAGGAGTGGTTGCCCAGGGACAAGCCCCTGGCTAAGTCGTAAGTATCCGTACACTGTAATACTTCTAGTGTGTTTAGCTTCATTGCTTCTTACAATGCCGAACACGCGTATGCAGTCCGGCCAAATCCCACATCGAGGTATCCTCTTCGGAGGAGTCCCTGGACCCATCGGTTATGAACAACGAGTCACTCCCGACAGCCTCCTCCCCCCGGCCTGCGGACGACACTGAAGTGTTGTCCCAAAGGACGCCGGACCAGGGGGAAACAGTTCTAGAGATGCCCCAAGGCGAGATCCCAGCCACCGGACACATGGGGGGAGATCCCCATGGACTCTAATAACGAGGGCCATAGTGAATTTGGCCCCCAGCCGAACACGGCCCCGAAACCCTGGGTGGTTCTGAACCCAGGCAGGCAGCCCCTCACTAAGGAGGGCGAACCGCCTGTACCGATGACCTCTATCCATCCAGAGGCATCGGATAACTTGCTGGAAGTGCTTCGCGGCGCTTCCATTGATGACGAACACCCTACTCTTATGAGTGCGGTGATTGAGAAGGTCCGGTCCGCCAAAAGCGGATTGACCGAAGCCTGCACCAGCCTCCTAACAGGCTTTGAGGTAAGTAACAAAAGTGTAAGAAAATATCACAGTATAGACAGTAGCCCCTGATACTCTATTTGGTGTTCGGAAAGAAAAGCCAAACAGAGGGTCAAATGATATCCGCGGGAGTCTAACAGAAAATGTCTACATGAATAAGCAGGCGTCGCTGCTAGCTGCTGCCGCTCGTACTGTGGAGGTCTCTGGACTAAAGCAGAGCCTAAAGTAGACCGAGGAAGAGCTCGGCCTTGTAAAGAGGCAGCTAGAGGAGAGCCAGGGTATGTAGTACCCTGCCTGTAACTTTTATAAGCAGTAATTGGTTCGTGCTAATGAAAGCATTGTGAACTTTTTGTAGGGGCCATGACCGAGGTGGCGACCCTGAAGAAGGCGTTAGCCGAGGCCGAAGACAGAGCAGCCAAGGAACGCGCCGCATGCGAGAAGCATGAGTCCTGGGTCGGCGAGGTGCAGCAAGAGCTCCAGGATGCCGTCAAGAAGTATGAATCCTTGGAGCGTGACTTGAAGACTAGAGAGTGCGAGCTTGCCAAGGCCCTCCAGAGCGCACAAGACGCTAGAGCCAAAGCCCAGAAAGCCCTCCAGGAAATCCAGGAGGCCCAAAATATTGCGGCGGGTAAGGCTTTTCTTATGCAAAGCAAGCATGTGAAGGAAACATTCTTTTTACTTACCCAAATTCAGAGTTCTCCAGGAGCATTTGCGGATCTGCCGTGCAGCATATCGGATGCCGCGGAGTTCTATCAGCCGAAGAGGGGAGCTCTACGGAGAAGTTGTTCCGGTCCCAGTACCTTGGGCCAGAGCATCCAAGTCCCTTGAGCGACCAGCTGAAACAGTTAATCGAACTGCAGAAGGCGGCTGAACTGGCCATGAAGGACCTTATAGTCCGGATGTGGCCGGCCGAGCCCCTGCCGACCAGTTACTTCGGAATCGTTAAGCGGCTTTTGAGTGTCTGCCCGTGACTTGACGTCATAAAGTGGTCGGTGTGTATTGAGGGTGCGCGGATGGCGTTTGCCTATGCAAAGGTGCATTGGGCAAAGATGAATGCCAAGGCGCTGATGACCGAGGGACCGCCAGAGGGCAAGGAGCACCGTCGTCCCGAGATGTATTATGATGGAGTCCTAGAGGGAGCCTGCATTGTGGCGGTGCGATGTGCGAAGGATGATAATCTTTGAATGAATACATTCATTTTATCCTATCTTGTAATATAAAACAAGTTCGCTATGCAATATGTATTGCATGTTTATTTAAAATTGTCTCTTCTTTGCGACCGTTTATGAAATTTTAAGAGTTGGCCGGTCGTCGGCTTCTGCCCCCACATAGCTAGTACAGGGGTGTTCGGGATAAATCCAAACACTCTTTACCCCAGTTTTGGGTCCTTTAAGGAGGTGTTCGGCACAACGAACCAGGCAATCGGACTATACAGCTTTATCACTCTCACTTAGCCATAGGAGCTCTATAACTTTAAACTAGGTAATTGCCCATGCGTTGCAACGGGGCCATTCTAATGGTTCAACATCAATTGTACCTATTCTAATTGTTCTACATTCTTTGGGTTATTTCTCAACCAGAAAATGCTAAAAGGCAACCAACATGTCTGTCAGGTTATTAATTCTCGAACAGAAAATGCTATCTAAACAAGGACGATACAAATTATTAGTAATCAGGTAGAATAAGATGATCGTCTACATTTATTAGTTCTCGACTTGAACATGAATTGATTGGTGTTCTGAAATTTTAATGATTTACCATGAAGTTGTGATATGTCAATAGTCTAATCACTATGTGCGCCAGACACGGCGGTAGTGTTCGTGTGTGATGTTGTGATCTTCACATGTGACGACATGCGGTGTTTGTGGCGGTGGTGGGCTCTGAGTGACTTGGTGATAGTGTCGCGGCGAGAGGGCTGAGCAAGCGGAGACATGCACGCGCATCGGCATGGGAACTGAAGCCATAAAAGAATTTGTAAACTGCAGTAAGTAGAGTGGTAGAAAAATTACCATCGTTCTTGTTATGCATCCATGAGATGGTGGATTTTGCATAAATTGGACGTTGTCTGAAGCTTATACTCTTCCAATAGAAACTATATACTTGCACATCAACCTGCTTGTTCTGGTCCTAGGGTTAATAGAAATCTGAGAAGTGGTCAGCGGCAATCGACAATTCTGGGCAAATAATCATTTTTGGCTGCACAAGCACCGCCTCATACCAATTGAAATTTACAAGCTTGCATTCATAGACATCTGCTGTATGAGTATGACTGCCACATACAATTACTTTTAGGTGGACATCAAAATTTTAACGTTGATGATTTGGTCCATATACGAGTCAAGTCAATGCGATCAACTCCTGAGGTCTTCTCATAAAAATAGGTGGTAGTGTATCACATTCATACATTGATGCTCTCTTAACTAAGATTCATAGATAGCTAAGTCTGTATGGCGTATGTACCTCAAGCCTGTATCAAGTTCAGACCTTGATTTGTAGGAGTAACTAATAGCTAATCGACCTGTAAATAGAATAGAACAGAATAGAAGAGCATTGTGTGAAACTAAAAATCGCCACGAGGGGAACAAAAAAGTAATGTTGATGAGTGTAAGCCCAGCCTCAAGGAATCAATGACGCACCACTGCTCCTTGTTAGTTTTTCCCTCATCCTCCCCTTCCCGGTCACCTCCTCCTTCCCGTCGTTGACGGTCGTGGGAAGCAAACATGGGTGAACTGCAGCAGCACACCGGAGTGCGGGAGGTTGAGGCGACGATGACCAGGAAGGTGGTGCCCTTTTGACTGGCAGAGGCGTTCGGGTAGATAAGCCTCACCTCAAGCAATCAGCGACGCGCCGGTTCTCTTCATTAGTTTCTCCTTCGGCCTCTCCTCCTCTCCCACCTCCTCCTTCCCGTCGTCGGCGGCAGTGGGAACCAAACAGCAGTCACATGCAGCAGCGCACGGGAGTGCGGGAAGTTGAGGCGAGGGAGATCAGGGAGGCGGTGCCTTCGGAGGGGCAAATGCGTTTGGTAGATGGCGGTGCCGCAGCGGGGAGGGAGATCGTAGGCGTCCGGTTTTTCCTTTTTGTTGCAATGCAAAACCGGATGGGTGGGGGTGAGAAACCGGATAGGTGGGGAGGGAGCGTACGTTGGGGCGGGGCGAGGGAAGTTTGACGAAACGTAGGAGGGGAAATGGAACGTTCCGTTTCTTTTAGGTAGTAGAGATTTCGGCGAAGCCCCTGGTGTTTGGAAGGCCGAACTTGGGGCGCTATACATGCCTAAATCGGACAAAGAACGATTCCTCGCCCGAAGCGGGAAAAATCTTTAAGGATCTGAAACCTCTCGAACAGCGACCAGCTCTCGCCGTATCATGACAGTGAGTTTTTGGCTTTCTCTACTGAGGTGCTCGTCCAGAAGAACCGGGACACAATCACAGTAGTTCTCCCTACGTCACCTTAGCCGATATAGCGGAACGTAAGGCGGCAAAACATGGGAGCCGGGCAAACCCAACTATTGACCCAAGACATGATTCAGAGCTGATGCATATAGTGCTATAAGTTCGGGGTGCCGCACTGTCAAAAGTGTTCGGGCTTTCCTGCCGTGTTGTGGGGTACACTGAAGCCCCTGGCGAACTGAGTCGTACCAACGTGTACGTGTGCAAATTGTAATAAATAAACAGTCAAGGAAAAAGATAAAGAAATGCAATAATAAGATGCCGGTGTACATTATTTTCCATTGTTGTTTGAATGGTACGTCAAGGCGTACGTATACAAGTAGTGCGATAAGCAGAATAGGACTATTTGACATGTCCTAACCAAGAGTGAGCTGCGTACGGGTATGTAAAACAGGTATAACGATCGTTACAAGAGACCACCTGGGGATTCCCTTGTATGTCGAAGCTCCTTGCCTCGTTGGTGTCTCCGTCCCATGCTGGGTCTGATAATTAGACTATCAGAAGAGCCTCCAGAAAATAGGGACCTGAAAGAAAGAAAAGAGGTGAAGGTATACGGATCCTGGAGCGGTTGAGCCGCATTGTGGACCGCATTGTCGCCGTGCCTCCGCCTGTGCCCAAGGTATTTTAAGTGCATAGTTATGTACGCGTGGCACAAATTTTGCCGCTTGACTAGGATCAGGTCGGAGGCCGGATTGCTAGGCGAGCTCTGGTCGAGCCGGACGATCTTGTTGCTGAGTACTTCGGACTCACTGAGGGAGTCCTGGATTAGGGGGTATCCAGACATCCGGACTGTATACATCATCTGGACTATTGAAGTGTGAAGATACAAGACTCAAGACTTTGGCCTGTGTCCGGATGGGACTCTTCTTTGCGTGGAAGGCAAGCTTGGCGATCCGGATATTGTGTTTCCTTCCTTGTAACTGACTCCGTGTAAACCCTAGCCCTCTCCGATGTCTATATAAACCGAAGAGGTTGGTCCTTAGAAGGACGATCACAATTACGATCATACCATCATAGACTAGCTCTTAGGGTTTAGCCTCTACGATCTTGTGGTAGATCTACTCTTGTACTACCCATATCTTCAATATTAATCAAGCAGGAAGTAGGGTTTTACCTCCATCGAGAGGGCCCGAACCTGGGTAAACGTTGTGTCCCTTGCTTCCTGTTACCATCAGCCTAGACGCACAGATCGGGACCCCCTACCCGAGATCCGCCGGTTTTGACACCGACATTGGTGCTTTCATTGAGAGTTCCTCTGTGTCGTCGTCGCAAGGCTCGATAGCTCATCTCGTCGTCAAGGATAACATTACCTCGGGGGGAGCTCTGACTGTAGGCCAAACTCTCCGACTTGGTGGCTTCATCATGGCTGAACGATGGCCTCTTGGGTCATCAAGCATAACCTTCGCATCAGTTTGGAACTCGCCGAACAGATGGATCCGATGGAGCTCTCCTCCCTTAATGAGCTCTTGGATCGCATTGCCACTCTGGGAGTCGCTACAGACTATGACCGGATCGGGCTTAAACCTGACCAAGGGGACATTAGATCCCCGCCGGCCACCCATGAGATAGCAGTAGTGGATGAACCACACACGGATTACCCCTCAACTCTGAGGATGAACCATGTCCGGATCATCGAGCTCCTTGAGCCGAACACCTGCCCAATGGAAGACATGACCCGGGTCCCGGACTTAGAATCAGGCATTGGGCCAAAGAAATTGGGCAAAACTCCGGATCCTGGACCGTCAGACTCGGAGCCTCCCATGCTCCTAGGTGCTAGATGGGATCAGGATCTAGATTCAGCTAACAACACCTACCCGTACTTAAGCCGTCACTCCCACATCAGGCAAGAGCCCCAGGAGACAGTACATCGCTACTGGGCCAGATTCCTCCTTGTGCTAAACAAGGTCAAGGACTGCCGCGAGGAAGACGTTGTCTCACTTTTCTACAAAAACTGCACGAACAAAAGACTCCTCAATGCTATAAGTCGCTGTGACATAGTACACTTTGCGGACTTGGAAACCGTAGTATAGAAGTACTGTGCGATGGAAAGCGCCTGGAAAACCCAAAAAGAATATGGGGACAACACGGCCCTCACCAGAACCTTTGTCCGAACTAAACAGGCAAACTCTCGTAAGTCGGCTGATCCAGTTCCCAAGAAACTGAAGCACACCCCAGGGCGGGGAACCGTAATTGGAAGAATGGCTCAATGGTCCATGTAAACTCCATAGCGCTCCGGACACAACACCAACTCATAGCCTTAGGGCATGTTGGATACTCCGGTAGGTTGCAAAAAGTGGTGAGGATCTTCTTGTGGGCCATAAAGCAGAACAACATCCCGCCAACGAGCACAATACGGTACTAACGGTCTTCGAGACTTTCGCCTAAAACAATAGGCGCAAGCGAGCTCATCGAAGCTCCGCTGAAATATGCCATGTGGCAAAAATAAACCCCTGGAACGACACTGCTATAACTTTCAATGCCAGTGATGAACCTCGATTCCAGACTGTTCGGACACCAGCCGCTCTGGTCCTTAGCCCAATCGTGGACGGCTTTCGGCTCACTAAAGTACTCATGGACGGCGGAAGCGGATTAAACTTGATCTATGAAGAAACGCTCAACAATATGGAAATTGACAAAAGCCGCATTGAGCAAAGCGGCACAACCTTCAGGGGAATTATCCCTAGTCGGGAAGCGTGGTGTGTGGGAAAATCACACTCAATGTGGTATTCGGTACCCCAGAGAATTACATGTCCGAAGAAATCACATTCCAGGTGGCTCCTTTTAGCAGCAGATACCACACCCTTCTAGGGCGGGACGCGTTCGCAAGCTTTCAAGCTATAACCCATTACGGATACATGAAGCTTAAAATGCCCGGGCCCAATGGAATCATCACTCTAGCCAGTGATCTGGATGTCGCACTTCGCGCCGAAAACAAAACCGCAGCACTAGCCCTGGAAGCATTATCCGAAGCCCTAGCAGCCGAACAATTAACAATGCTGCAGGCCACCATGGACAGGGACGACGTGATACTCGACAAGCGACCCAAGTCCACCTCATTTAAACCCGCATACGAGATAGTCAAATTCCAAGTCCATCCAACGGACCTCACGAAGACAGCTTCCATCGGGACACAGTTGAACCCCGCAATGGACGCCGCACTACGGGACTTTTTACGCCAAAATTGGGACATTTTCGCCTGGCACTCATCGGACATGTCGGGCATCCCACGCGGATTGGCCGAACATAGCCTTAACATACTAAAGGGATACAAACCTGTCAAACAGACCCTAAGGAGATTTTCAGAGCCTAAACGACAAGCAATGGGGGAAGAGCTAGCCAAGCTACTGTGGCGACCGGTTTTCCGGTATTAATTTCCAGAAAATGGCCCTTGTGCTCACTAGCCCCAGGATTACTGTTAGCTGATGAGGCACCAACTTGATACAGAAATTCCAAGCAAAATATGAAATATGCAGTACAAGACCCTTCTGGTCTGTGAGTACAACAAATGGTTTCTAGTGGTAGATGGCGGAAGCGGTTTGTGGATCATCAGCATTTATGGGACTCCATTTCCCACAGGAACAGCTGACCAGGATAACTCCTATCTTCGCGAGGCTGCTATCACCGTTGCGTAGGTTCCGGGGCTGTCATCACAACGCTCCTCTCCACGCAAGAAAATCTGGCCAAGACAATAGCCAGGGACAAGCCAGTGAGTACTTTGAATGTACTCGCAAACATTATGAACACAGGTATAATATAACAACGATGTTCTGAAATATTTTATGTTCATGACGTCAGTCACAAAAGATAATAAAAAAACTTTGATGCATGCAAGCAGGTTATTTATGAATATGCAATAACATAGTAATAATAAAATGCACCAATCGGGTGTCTGAAGCGACGCCTCGAAAGGTAAGTAAGCAAAGAGAAATGCCTCAGTCGGGCGTCTGAGCGACACCACATAAAGGGCTTATAAAATAAGTAAATAACAAGCATGCCACAGTTGGGCGTCTCAGCGACACCACATAAAAGGCTTATAAAGTAAGTAAATAACAAGCATGCCACAGTCGGGCGTCTCAGCGACACCACATAAAGGGCTTATAAAGTAAGTAAACAACAAGCATGCCACAGTCGGGCATCTCAGCGACACCACATAAAGGGCTTATAAAGTAAACAATCATAGTGAATATCCAGGAGGTAAAAACCGTCCCAGGGATACTCAATACTTCAAATAATATAAAGGGGTTAGTTCGTAATAATAATAATCATAATCATCATAAGTCACAAGTCACGATCCATGTTCTGGTTTAGCAGTTTTCTCCTCCGAAGACTGACACTAAGACCGACACTTGACCCATCCCAGACTGTAATCCTTAACCATGGACACGGCTATTCGAATAGGTTTTCTCTCTGCAGAGGGTGTACTCTTTACCGACGAGTAACGGATTCCTTTAATCCATCGGGACTAATTCCGTCTACGTCCTTTTAGTTGAAAACACACCTAACCTGCACACACCAGCTTAACTCATAGATGTCTAGAATCACCCATGACACCTGTCAAGCAAAACTCTAAGTGGGGAGGCTACAACCTCACGTAGCATGGGATCAAATTTATATCACGCACTCTAAGGGGTGGCCTCCCCTCTCGGTCTCAACTGGAAACACCCATGTCCCCAGACCAGGTGGCCTGCCTACCAACTACAACCGGTATCTTCCACCATGGCCTCTCTGTACGATGTGTGCTAGAAAGGGGTTAATGACTTATTGAACCGTACCCTACTTGTTGTAGAGATGAGTGGTAGTACGAAACAAGTATGGGGGTTACTGGAACAAGACTCGATCTATGGTCGACTCAGGAGGTCTAAGTATTCCCTGCATGATTACCATAACGAATATATTTCATCCAACAGACAGATTCACCACTCATCATACCCCTCATGCCATGCCGGACACACTCGTCTCGATGAGGAACTAGGGACAAGCTCGGGTCTACCCAAGACAGAGACTTTCTCGTTTTCCTTCCGGTAGGCACGAAAGGCATACAAGGATGATCATTATCACAAGCATGTCCATTTCCAACAGCAAGGAAATTTCAAATAAGCATTTATGCAAACGATCACATCACCACATAAAATAACGAGTTCCACGTATTGAGGTGGTGTCATAATCGTGTCAAACAATGCATGCAAAATATTATGCCAGGGTTCAGAATGCTTGCCTTCAAGGTGTGGAAAGGCAGGGTGCACTCCAAAACTTTTTGAAAGTTTTCTCCTCTCTCCAAAAATCCTATTTAAAATATTTTTGAATCAATATATAGTTTCACAAACAGTACTAGAAAGTTGTCTGAACAATTTCGAAATAAGTCTTAAAATAAACTAGATTAAATTTGAGGAAGGTAGGAAAAAGAATCAACTCATTTAGAGTTATAATTAAAAAGTTATAGACAGTCAAACTTGTGGTCAAAATCTGTTTTTTAAAAAAATCAGAAAAAGAAAAAAGTTTCGACTACTGACCACGTCGAAGGCGTATTTTGGATTTATGCTTCCACTTACTCCAGCGTGGACGGCGCGGGGAGTCGCTGACAGTGGGTCCAGGGGGCCCACTAGTCATGTTTGACTGGTCTCCCCTCCCTCTTCTTCTTCTGCCCGAGCAGAGGCGCGACTCGGGCGACCGTCACCGGCGAACGGCGGTTCCTCGCGGGGACCTGAGGACGGGGATGGATCCGCGGATCAGCGGCGGTCCTTCCGGTGGTCGTAGGGTCGTCGGAGGTGGAGGAAATCGCCGGCGGCGAGCTCTGCGATGGAGGAAAGCTTCGATGGATTTGGGGGTTCGGGCTAGGGTGATGCTCCATCGTCGTTTGTGGTCTGGGCGGCTCCGCAAGACAATGTGGAGTAGAGTGGTGGTGATGGAAGGGTGGGGAAGGCTCTGATAGCGCTGGGGTGAACCGGAACGAGGCGGTGGCCGAGCTGGCCAGAGAGGTTGAAGACGGCCTTCTCCTCTTCAATTGATGGCAACGGGGCACTATGGGGACAGTGTGAGGCTGCTTGCATGATCGGGGAGGCTTGGGGGCTCCCTTTTATAGCGATTCCAAGTCGGTTCGCGGCGGCCGTGGATGAGCTCGTCGGCTGACCGCCCTACTGTGCTGTAGGGCGACGTGGCGGTGGCTGGCTAGCTCCAGGGGCTAACAACGACCACTCCACTGTCGAAGGAGGCGAGCTGGCGCGCTGTGGTGGTTTGGGCGGTGCTGCCCATGGCGGTGGCAGATGCGGCCGCGGGCGTGCCGCCAAGCGGCTTGCTAGCAACACTGCAGGGGGCAAGGAGGCGGTCGGGGCTTCTAGCGTGACGTGGCGAGAGGGAGAGGATTTGGATGAGCTCGGGGAAACTTATCCAGGGGGGTGCTGGCTCGGACGCGAGCACGTGCAAAACGCGCGCTCTGCTCGCGCTCCGGGCGTGCACGGCACTTATTTGACGAAATGCTAGGGCGACCAAAGTTGCTAGAGAGCTAATGCAAATCCACAGTCCTAGGTTACAGACATATTGAAGGCTACTAGACAACTTGGTTTGGGACAAGGGGAAAGTTCACAACACAAAACCTTCAACCATGCCAAATCTGTCTATGCATACAGGGTGTTTGACAAAATGCCAGAGGCATCTAGGCATCACTTGGGGTGGTCAAATCTCCCAGAGTGGGGTCTCTTTAGATGCAAGAGAGGGTGGTGAGGTTAGTTTGCCAAAAGAAGAAACTTGTTAGTGCAAGTTTTGCAAAACTTCAATTCTGGACAGGTGGTAAATGGCATCATTACATGAACCAAAAATGTCCCAAAGGGTGCATGCTCCTGGACTTAGGGGTTTTGCAGGGTTGACTAGAAGCAGGAGAAAGCACAAGGACACTAGAGCAAAAATAAATAGGGTTGCAGTAGAAATCACAAGGCTGGACCAGAATGAAAAAGAGGTTGATTCACTCAAATCTTTCAAAGAACATCACTGGGTTTTTTGCAAAAAGTTAAATAATATACTCCTGTTGACATCCCAAAATTTTGGTGGAGGCTTTAAAGAAATATTTAATTAGGCTGTAGTGCAAAACTGTCCACTGGACCAGATTTGAAAATTAGGAGTAGAGCTCAAGATATTCAGTGAAAGGAATATATTTTTGCATAAAAGTGATTTAGAAACATCACATGAAATCTCCAAATTTTGGTTGGAATTTTAGTTAAATTTATCAAATGGCTGTAGTGCAAAAGAGGCCCTGAAGCTTAAAAAATCATTTTTAAAGAAATAAGGCATCAGGGAAAAATAATTATGCAAATAATCCCACTGATAAAAGAATTGTTTTACTTGAGAGGGAAAAAAATCCAACAATGATTGAAAGTTTTCACTTGGGGTAAGAACTCCTTAATAATAAAGAAAAGAGTGGTTCTGAAATCAGAAGGAAATACAGAAAATTAAAGTTTTAGTTTCTAGGCAAAATATTAATTAATAAAACAAGATTAAAATTTTGGGGTGTCACAACACTACCCCCCTTAAGAAAAAATCTCGTCCTTGAGATTTGCTAAGAGCTGTTTTTGAAAAACAAATACTCCACGGTTACGTGTTTTTGCAAGCAGTGTATGTGTTCGAGCGGTTGCGAGTCTGCTGCCGTGGTGCTGTGAGAATAAAAATAATCCATGTCGTGAGAAGATACACGATGCCGCAACTCAGGGAAAAGAAATCTCACTCCAGGATTTTTTTTTCGCGAGAGAAAACAGTAATATATTAGAGTCAAACCGCAACAGAACTACTCATATTAATAGAAACTAAATAATTTACTTGCCGCGCAAACTCGGGGTACCACGCATATGTTACAACTCATAAGTAAATGTTGCAAAAATAAACACAGCAGCGTCGTCTATAATGCAAACGGTAACTGGACGGGGTCCCGAGGAAACGTCTCTGGTACTGAGATGCACTCCTCTTCTATCGGGGATAGTGGATTGACCAGCCGATGAATGTGTCTCTCCTGGTCGGGCCTCAGTGGTCTGCCGATGGCGATCTAAGGATTTAAGTCTGCGAGACTCTGGAGATATCTCATTACTCGTTGGGTCAAACGTTCTTGGGCGATGACGTACTGGACCAGGTTGGCTAGTACTGGGTCTCTCTCAATCCATCCACCGGGAAAAGATGTTACTTCTCCGGGTGCTGCATGGCTCGAAAAGTAATAATATCCTCTTTCACTGGCATAGGGTACCACGAATCGAAGGCGGGCAAGTGCTTCATAAGCAGCAGCTTCTATGGCTGTATGTGGGGTCCGCATGGATTTCCCCACGAAGGAGACCTCCGTTGGGTCTTGGTTGGAGTCTACGGGAGGGATGTGTACTGCTGCCAAATATTTCAAAGTGGAAGGGGTGATCCTCGATTTGAACAGCTCGTACTGAGGTAGCTGGGTAGAACCCATGGTACTGCAGGTAAAGTCCCACAATATTTTGACAAAACTACCCAGGGTTGCATCTGGGGTTCTCAGATAAATACTATGGCTCGGCATGGCGGGAAAAGGTTGTGAGGGTGTTGCACGAGGTGAGGGGTGCTTGGTAAGGTCACGAGGTGGCCTTCTTATATAGCATCCGGACTGGTTATTTACCGAGGTGAAAGGTAATAAATTTGCCAGCTTAGCTCCAAGGGTCGAGGTCAAAGCCACAGATACATACCTCACTAAAGTGACGTATCACTGTGGGGGTTGTCGGGGTGGTTTTGGTAGTTGTGCCCGGAAAAATATGCAACTGCGTGCTGACATAATTATGCAAGGTTACTATTTAAAACAGAGGCACAACAACATGATGCGTTAACTTACAAGGTCACACGATTACAAAGCGAGGATACACTGAGACTCGGCACTACTTGGTGACTTAGTCTACCTCGTCTATATCTAAACGAGCCTGCCTTGAGGATGTCGAGGCTTCTCCATGGGTCTCACCATCGGGGTTAGCTGGAGGTGGTTGAGGAACTGCAGGGTCGATGACCATCTCGGGGATTGTTGGCCACAATCCCGTTGGAGTGTGCTCCCAAAAGGCGACGAAGCACTTCTGGGGTCATCAAAGTGCCTTGGTTGATGGCTGGGGCTGATCTCAAGGTCTCAGTTGGTTGTCCGAACAGCACGACTGGGCTATCGGTGTCGGGCTCGTCTTCTCCTCTCGCCGTTGCTCGACAAACCAGTTCTCCACGAGCTGCGATCAGATCAATGGTGATTTGATCGAACAGTTCCTCTAGCGCACCTACATAGCGCACTAGGTGCAATAGTGCAGGATCCGTCTCTTGATCTCCGTTGGCAACCTGGGGTGGTCTACCATACCCTTCACGTCTGGGGTAGTAGTAGAACGAGCGACAGTTAACTCTGGGCGACAACTGCCGGAGTTGAACTATAGCCTCTCGAGCAGCTAGCTGGATGGCTTGTGGCTCGAAGGAAGTTGTCCTTCCGGTGAACCTGTAGGGGCGTTCTGGAGATAGACCCCTACCGTAGATGTGCACAGTGGCCCAGAATTGACGGCTCTCACCGCTCATGGATCCTTGGTACACAACATATTCTAGGGGCTCTTCTAACGCATAGGCACGACGGGTGAGGTTTGCGAGTATGGTCACAAAACCTCCAAGGTTGGTTGCTGTGGTCTCATTGTGCACGACGGGGCCAGGCATTATGGCTCGGTTTGTGGTAGAGGCTGTGCTGTGCTGGGTTGAGGTGAGCATGCCCTTTTTATAGAAAAAGGGGACTAAGTCTTCCTTCGCACGTTTGCGAATGAGGCATCATAGGCATCGGTCACTGGCGCGTGATCGACAGGCTAGGTTGATAGGTTGGGCACCGACTACCAAAAGTGTCGGGGTCACTGTGTGGCTATCTTGCATGAGAAGCTTGGCTAGGTTTTGGTTGAGGTCTGGTGGTTTGGCCTACCTAGGTTTTTCGACCTGGCTAAGATAGGATTAGCCAATGGTCAGCCTGGCTCTGATACCAAGTTTGTGGCGACCGGTTTTCCGGGTATTAATTTCCAGAAAATGGCCCTTGTGCTCACCAGCCCCAGGATTACTGTTAGCTAATGAGGCACCAACTTGATACAGAAATTCCAATCAAAATACCAAATATGCAGTACAAGACCCTTCTGGTCTGTGAGTACAACAAATGGTTTCTAGTGGTGGATGGCGGAAGCGGTTTGTGGATCATCAGCATTTATGGGACTCCATTTCCCACAGGAACAGCTGACCAGGATAACTCCTATCTTCGCGAGGCTGCTATCACCGTTGCGTAGGTTTCGGGGCTGTCATCGCAACGCTCCTCTCCACGCAAGAAAATCTGGCCAAGACAATAGCCAGGGACAAGCCAGTGAGTACTTTGAATGTACTCGCAAACATTATGAACACGGGTATAATATAACAACGATGTTCTGAAATATTTTATGTTCATGACGTCAGTCACAAAAGATTGATGCATGCAAGCAGGTTATTTATGAATATGCAATAACATAGTAATAATAAAATGCACCGATCGGGTGTCTGAAGCGACGCCTCGAAAGGTAAGTAAGCAAAGAGAAATGCCTCAGTCGGGCGTCTGAGCGACACCACATAAAGGGCTTATAAAATAAGTAAATAACAAGCATGCCACAGTCGGGCGTCTCAGCGACACCACATAAAGGGCTTATAAAGTAAATAAATAACAAGCATGCCATAGTCGGGCGTCTCAGCGACACCACATAAAAGGCTTATAAAGTAACTAAACAACAAGCATGCCACAGTCGGGTGTCTCAGCGACACCACATAAAGGGCTTATAAAGTAAACAATCATAGTGAATATCCAGGAGGTAAAAACCGTCCCAAGGATACTCAATACTTCAAATAATATAAAGGGGTTAGTTCATAATAATAATAATCATAATCATCATAAGTCACAAGTCACGATCCATGTTCTGGTTTAGCAATTTTCTCCTTCGAAGACCGACACTAAGACCGACACTTGACCCATCCCAGACTGTAATCCTTAACCATGGACACGGCTATTCGAATAGGTTTTATCTCTGCAGAGGGTGTACTCTTTAATCACGAGTAACGGATTCCTTTAGTCCATCAGGACTAATTCCGTCTACGGCCTTTTAGTTGAAAACACACCTAACCTGCACACACCAGCTTAACTCACAGATGTCTGGAATCACCCATGACACCTGTCAAGCAAAACTCTAAGTGGGGAGGCTACAACCTCGCGTAGCATGGGATCAAATTTATATCACGCGCTCTAAGGGGTGGACTCCCCTCTCGGTCTCAACCGGAAACACCCATGCCCCCAGACCAGGTGGCCTGCCTACCAGCTACAATCGGTATCTTCCACCATGGCCTCTCTGTACGATGTGTGCTAGAAAGGGGTTAACGACTTACTGAACCGTACCCTACTTGTTGTAGAGACGAGTGGTAGTACGAAACAAGTATGGGGGTTACTGGAACAAGACTCGATCTATGGTCGACTGAGGAGGTTTAAGTATTCCATGCATGATTAGCATAACGAATATATTTCATCCAACAGACAGATTCACCACTCATCATACCCCTCATGCCATGCCGGACACACTCGTCTCGACGAGGAACTAGGGACAAGCTCGGGTCTACCCAAGATAGAGACTTTCCTGTTTTCCTTCCGGTAGGCACGAAAGGCATACGAGGATGATCATTATCACAAGCATGTCCATTTCCAACAGCAAGGAAATTTCAAATAAGCATTTATGCAAAGGATCACATCACCACATAAAATAATGAGTTCCACGTATTGAAGTGGTGTCATAATCGTGTCAAAAAATGCATGCAAAATATTATGCCAGGGTTTAGAATTCTTGCCTTCATGGTGTGGAAAGGTAGGGTGCACTCCAAAACTTTTTGAAAGTTTTCTCCTCTCTCCAAAAATCCTATTTAAAATATTTTTGAATCAATATATAGTTTCAAAAACAGTACCAAAAAGTTGTCTGAACAATTTTGAAATAAGTCTTAAAATAAACTAGATTAAATTTGAGGAAGGTAGGAAAAAGAATCAACTCAATTGGAGTTGTAATTAAAAAGTTATAGACAGTCAAAGTTGTGGTCAAAATCTGTTTTTAAAAAAAATCAGAAAAAGAAAAACGTTTCAATTACTGACCACGTCGAAGGCGTATTTTGGATTTACGCTTCCACTTACTCCAGCATGGACGGCACGGGGAGTCGCTGACAGTGGGTCCAGGGGGCCCACTAGTCATGTCTGACTGGTCTCCCCTCCCTCTTCTTCTTCTGCCCGAGCAGAGGCGGGACTCCGGCGACCGTCGCCGGCGAACGGCGGTTCCTTGCGGGGAGCTGAGGACAGGGATGGATCCGCGGATCAGCAGCGGTCCTTCCGGTGGTCGTAGGGTCGTCGGAGGTGGAGGAAATCGCCAGCGGCAAGCTCTGCGGCGGAGGAAAGCTTCGGTGGATTTGGGGGTTCGGGCTAGGGTGATGCTCCCTCGTCGTTTGTGGTCTGGGCGGCTCCGCAACACAATGTGGAGTAGAGTGGTGGTGATGGAAGGGTGGGGAAGGATCTGATAGCGCCGGGGTGAACCGGAACAAGGCGGCGGCCGAGCTGGCCGGAGAGGTTGAAGACGGCCTTCTCCTCTTCAATTGATGGCAACGGGGCACTAGGGGGACGGTGTGAGGCTGCTTGCGTGATGGGGGAGGCTTGGGGGCTCCCTTTTATGGCCATTCCAAGTTGGTTCACGGCAGCCGTGGATGAGCTCGTCGGCGGACCGCCCTACTGTGCTGCAGGGCGACGTGGCGGTGGCTGGCTAGCTCCAGGGGCTAATGACGACCACTCCATTGTCGAAGGAGGTGAGCTGGCGCGCTGTGGTGGTTTGGGCGATGCTGCCCATGGCGGTGGCGGATGCGGTCGCGGGCGTGCCGCCAAGCGGCTTGCTGGCGACGCTGCAGGGGGCGAGGAGGCGGTCCGGGCTTCTAGCGTGACGTGGCAAGAGGGAGAGGATTTGGATGAGCTCGGGGAAACTTATCCAGGGGGGTGCTGGCTCGGACGCGAGCACGTGCAAAACGCACGCTCTGCTCGCGCTCCGGGCGTGCACGGCACTTGTTCGACGAAATGCCAGGGCGACCAAAGTTGCTAGAGAGCTAATGCAAATCCACAGTCCTAGGTTAGAGACATGTTGAAGGCTACTATACAACTTGGTTTGGGACAAGGGGAAAGTTCACAACACAAAACCTTCAAGCATGCCAAATCTGTCTATGCATACAGGGTGTTTGACAAAATGCCAGAGGCATCTAGGCATCACTTGGGGTGGTCAAATCTCCCAGAGTGGGGTCTCTTTAGATGCAAGAGAGGGTGGTGAGGTTAGTTTGCCAAAAGAAGAAACTTGTTAGTGCAAGTTTTGCAAAACTTCAATTCTGGACAGGTGGTAAATGGCATCATTACATGAACCAAAAATGTCCCAAAGGGTGCATGCTCCTGGACTTAGGGGTTTTGCAGGGTTGACTAGAAGCAGGAGAAAGCACAAGGGCACTAGAGCAAAAATAAATAGGGTTGCAGTAGAAATCACAAGGCTGGACCAGAATGAAAAAGAGGTTGATTCACTCAAATCTTTCAAAGAATATCACTGGGTTTTTTGCAAAAAGTTAAATAATATACTCCTGTTGACATCCCAAAATTTTGGTGGAGGCTTTAAAGTAATATTTAATTAGGCTGTAGTGCAAAACTGTCCACTGGACCAGATTTGAAAATTAGGAGTAGAGCTCAAAATATTCAGTGAAAGGAATATATTTTTGCATAAAAGTGATTTAGAAACATCACATGACATCTCCAAATTTTGGTAGGAATTTTAGTTAAATTTATCAAATGGTTGTAGTGCAAAAGAGGCCCTGAAGCTTAAAAAATCATTTTTAAAGAAATAAGGCATCAGGGAAAAATAATTATGCAAATAATCCCACTAATAAAAGAATTGTTTTACTTGAGAGGAAAAAATCCAACAATGATTGAAAAGTTTTCACTTGGGGTAAGAACTCCTTAATAATAAGAGTGGTTCTGAAATCAGAAGGAAATACAGAAAATAAAAGTTTTAGTTTCTAGGCAAAATTTTAATTAATAAAACAAGATTAAAATTTTGGAGTGTCACAACTACTTGAGGCCGGATTCATCAGAGATATCAAACATCTGGATTGGCTGGCAAATTTGGCAATGGTACCAAAGAAGGACAAATCCTGGCGCTTACGCGTCGATTTCAAAGACCTCAACAAGGCTTGCCCCAAGCATCCCTTTCCCCTCCCTCGCATCGACCAAATCGTCGATGCCACAGCTGGACACAACTCGCTATGTTTTCTTGATGCATACTCTGGATACCATCAAATAAAGATGGCAGAGTCTGACCAAGCTGCAACAGCTTTCATAACGCCATATGGCCCTTTTTGCTTCAACACTATGCCTTTCGGGCTTAAGAATGCCGGTGCAACCTATCAACGCATGATTCAAACATGCCTGGAAAAACAAATCGGCAAAACAGTGGAGGCATACATGGACAACGTGGTCATAAAAACAAGACACGTCTAAACCCTAATAAATGACTTGAGGCTTACATTTGATAACCTCCGGACATACGACATCAAGTTGAATCCGGAAAATTGCGTTTTCGGCGTCCCCTCGGGGAAACTGTCGGGCTTCATTGTTTCCAATAGAGGAATTGAAGTGAATCCGGCAAAAATCCGAGCTCTATCATAGTTGGCTATACCAACAGACCTCAAGCAGATCTAGAAACTAGCTGGATGCGTGGCCGTTTTGAGCCGCTTTATCTCCAGGCTAAGAGAAAAGGCATTACCTCTTTACCGCCTCCTTCGGCGCACCGAACACTTCGTGTGGACGGATGCAGCCGCGTCCGGACTCGATGAAATAAAGACCTTACTGGCCAGTAATCCAGTCCTAACAGCGCCAAACATCGGCGAGCCTATGCTACTGTACATAGCTGCAACACATCAAGTTGTAAGTGCAGTGCTCATCGTCGAACGAGATGTTGATGGATACAAATTCCCACTCCAAAAGCCGGTTTATTATGTATCCACAGTCCTTACCCCATGCAAATCCCGATACCCACACTACCAAAAAAATTGCATACGCGGTCTTCATGGCATCCCGTAAGCTGCGACACTACTTTCAAGAGTGTTCGATTACGGTGGCCTCCAAAGTACCACTCAATGACATAATAAATAACCGCCACGCTACGGGGCGGATTGCTAAATGGGCCATCGAGCTCCTTCCGTTTGACATAACATACAAACCACGATGGGCCATCAAGTCACAAGTACTGGCAGACTTTGTCGCCGAATGGACAGAAGCCGAACTCCCTAAAGAGTACGGCGCGTACTCCAACTGGATCATGCACTTGTACGGCTCTAAAATGCTGGCCGGATTGGGACCGGGTGTAGTCCTGACGTATCCCACCGGAGACACGGTCCAGTACGTCCTCCAAATATTATACACAGACTCCATTAATGCAGCCGAATATGAGGCTCTGTTGCACGGTCTTCGGATGGCAGTCTCTATGGGCATCCAACGCCTGGAAGTGCGCGGGGATTCGAACCTCGCAATATCACAAATTAACGGAGACTTTGATGCCAAGGATCGGAAAATGGTAGCCTACCGTAATGCCATCCTCAAAATGTCAGCTCGGTTCGAGGGGCTCGAATTCCACCATGTGGCTCGACAAAACAATCAAGCAGCTGACGTCCTCGCCCGCATCGGTGCTAAACGCGACCCTGTCCCTCCTAACATATTCCTGGAAAGGTTGTTCAAACCATCCATAGTATGGGAAGGGGAGTCCGGCAATACTAGCACGGACCCAAACTCACCCCCAGATTCCGAACCGTCAGACATAATCGGAGGCTCTGCCACCAAAATTACATCTTCGGCCCACGAAATCATGTCCGTAGTTGCCCCGTGGACTGAACCTTTCCTAGCCTACCTAAATAGGCAGGAGCTCCCCGAGGACCAAAATGAAGCACGCTGCATCGTCCGATGTTCTAAGGCTTACAAGGTCCACGAAGGGGAACTCTACAAGAAAAGTGCTACCGGAGTGCTCCAAAGATGCATCTCCGAAGAGGAAGGGCAGCAGCTCTTGGCTGAAATCCATGCCAGACTGGGCGGGCACCACGCCGCGGCTCGAGCACTAGTCAGCAAGGCCTTCCGTACAGGCTTTTTTTTACCATGAAGACTGCAGGGCTTACACCCCACAGCATTTTATTAATAAAGGACAGGAAGTAATTACAAAGTTCCTCAAGAGCAGGAACAAAACAAAAGAAAGAATAAGAGGAAAGACTAAATAGAAAAGAACTCTAAGAAAGAAAGAAAGCTACAAAACTAAGAGAGAAAAGATGTTACAACTGGTGTGAAACTTCAAGGCGGCAAAAAATCAATCCATTTTAGCAGATCATCCTTGTATCTGGCATTGATCCTGTGTGAAAGTAGAGTGATATCATGAATGAACCCATTTCTCCATTGCCTAAAAGTTGGATGGGCGTGTCTGAAAGCCTTGTCATTGCGCACTTTCCAGATATTCCACCAGGCAAGAAAAATCACCTCTGCAAAAAATGGTTTCTCAAATTCCTTCCTAGCATGTAAGGTAATTTGCACCATATCATTGCTATTCAACTAGGGTATTTGCAGAAAGTTCCATATCCTCATACTGAAATTGCACTAGAAGAATAGATGGTTTCTATCTTCCAGCACTCCAATGGGGCAGAGGACACAACTAGGTCCATCATTAATTTTCCACTGTCTTCGCTGAATCATATCCTTGGTGTTTACTCTATCCATAATAACCAACCATGCAAAAAATTTAACTGTCATTGTACAACAGCTTTTCCAAACCCAGCTCAGTATTGGGTTGGCAATGACAGGCTGGTGTACAAACTCATAGAACTTCTTTACAGAATACTCACCCTTTTTCCCATGTCTCCAAGTCCACATATCATCACAAGCATCGTCCAAGTGTCTACCAGACAACATAGTAGTAAGCTGATTGAACTCCCTAAAAGCCAGTTCAGACAAAGGCAAAGAGAACATTTGTTGCAAATTTCCTGCCTGTAGCACTTCCTTCACAGAGAGGTTCTTCTGAAGGCAAAAAGAATGAAGTCGTGGAAATCTTTCCTGCAGAGGGATACAAGAATGTCCAATCTCCCAATGATCAGACCAAAAAAGCACAGAATCTCCTTTGCCAACAGTTACAGATGTTACAGCTCGATATTTGTCCACTAACTTACAGATGTCCCTCCACCAAAAAGAGCCACATAATGTAGTGTCATGTGGAACTCTTTGATAGTAGTAGGAATCCCACACCAGGCTGACCCATGGCACATCAGCTTTGTTATAAAATTTATTCAGGTACTTAAGCAACAGAGCATCATTTTGCAATCCCAAATTCAGAATTCCAAGTCCCCCCTTCTTCTTGGGTCTGCAGACAAGGGGCCAAGCAGCCAAAGAATGACCCTTTTCCTGACCATATTTCCTCCATAGGCATTGCCTTTGAATCCTTTCTAACCGTTTTAGAATGCCCTTTGGTAAAGATAGGCTGCAAAGAAAGAATATGGGAAAAGAGGATATCACTGAATTTACCAACTGTAGTCTGCTACCTTGAGGCAAAAACCAGGAACTAGCAGTTAGCCTTCTTTCCATGAAATCCACCAAAGGGAGCAAGTCAACAATTTTTGGCCTAGTGGTTCCAATAGGCAGTCCCAAATAAGTGAAAGGCATAGAGCCTAATTGACAGCCAAAAAAAGTAGCAAGTGCAGAAGCAACTGAGGCTTCTACATTGATGGGGTACATTGAAGATTTATGAAAGTTGATTTGCAACCCAGTTGCCAGTGAAAAGGAATTGAGTACTGTTTTAAGAGCCTCCAACTGAGCTAGGTCAGCATTTACAAACAGCAAGGTGTCATCAGCATACTGAACCACAGGATAAAAAGGATCATGTGTTGGCAAAGGTAAATCCAGCTGCCCCCTAAGCAGCAAATCATTGATCATGGTTTGCAAAAGATCAGCTGCAATAACAAAAAGCAAAGGAGAGATAGGATCTCCTTGCTTAACACCACATTTGCACTTGAAATGACTTCCAGGCACACCATTTAACAGGATTGAGGATGTTGCAGAAGTTAACAAGTGTTGAATCCATGTGATCCATTTGCTATCAAACCCCTTTGCCACAAGAATTCTCAAGATTGCCTCATGCTGAATTGAGTCAAAAGCTTTTTCAAAATCAAGCTTGAGAAAAAAAATTGGCTTCCTTGACTGATTGCATTGATGAATATACTCAAAAGTCCATGCAATACAATCTTGAATTGTCCTTGATTTAATGAAGCCATACTGATTCTTATGCACACATTTGGTGATTTCCTCCTGAAACCTATTGGCAGCCAGTTTTGTCAGAAACTTTAGTCCTACACTTGTCAAAGAGATAGGCCTAAAATCTCCCACACCCTCAGGTGATTGCTTTTTTGGGACTAAAGTTATAAAAGCTTCATTTAGATTTTCCAAAATTATAGTTCCAGCATGAAACTCATTGACCAACTGAATAAAGTCAGATGAGATAATTGCCCAGCATTTCTTCATAAACAGACCATTAAAACCATCTGGTCCAGGTGCTTTGTCAATTGGCATTTCTTTTATGACCTTTTCAAGCTCATTCAGATGAAAGGGCTTTGAGAGCACCTCAAGACCTTGAATTCTTGGAATCAAAGATAGGATGTCATTCCCCAGAACAATTGGTTTAATGGTTCCCATTCTTCCTTTAAAAGTTACCAAGAATTCCTTAGCAATCTCCCCATGATCTGAAGAGACTGTCCCATCAGACAAATGCAGGCTAGCAATAGAATTTTTTCTATATCTCTCTGTTGCCATGGCCTGAAAGAATTTTGAATTCTCTTCTCCCACCTTGATATATCTGATAGTACACCTTTTTCTCCAGTATAAAAACTGCAAATGCAAAAGGTGCTCATGATGCAACTTACATAACTTCCTGAAGTTGTTCTCTGGTATGGACAGAGGCCTCCAATCCTCTAAATCATCCAGCCATAGAATTACCCAATTGCACTTTTCAATTAAAGATTTAATGTGTGAAAGCCCCTTCTGCCATTTCTTCAAAGCAAACCTCAATGATTTCAATTTGTCCATAATAACTGCAGAGATATGGTGTTTATGTGAAGGCTTGCTCCAGACCTCCCTCACACAATCCATGAAACCAGGCTGATGCACCCAATAGTTTTCAAACCTGAAAACATGTGCTTTAGGAATTGAGGTGCTGATAGAGATAACACATGGAACATGATCAGACGTTGTTCTCGCAAGAGGAGCCACTTGTGTCATGGGATAATGATTTATCCAGCTAGCAGAAGTAAAAAACCAGTCCAGTTGTTCCAAAAGAGGGAAATCCTGCATGTTAGACCAGGTGAATCGTCTACCTTTTAGTGGAAGCTCAAGCAGTCCTAAATGACCAATGATCTCGTTAAAGATAAAAATATCATCAACGTCCCCTCCTGGTAAATTTCTATTTTCCATAGATCTGATGAAATTGAAGTCTCCCACTACCAACCATTTTTGTTCAGGTTCCACTTGCAGATTATATAACCAGTTAACAAATTCATCCCTCATCTCACCCTGGCAGGGCCCATACACATTAACTAAGAACCATTGCTCGTTATTATGCACCGAGGTAAAACTGATGACAATACCAAAAGGCTTAACTTCAATTAACACACCCTTAAAGACATCAGAACGCCAAACTATTAGAATCCCACCTGAGGCCCCTCTCGAAGGTGATTCAATAAATTGATCAAAGCCCATAGGACATACTGCCTTAACTAAGGAACTGGAACAATCAGTTAACTTAGTTTCTTGCAAGCAGGTAATTGCACACTGACTTTCAAAAATCTTCTCTCTGACAGAACGTTGTCGTGGTTCAGAGTTGAGGCCACGAACATTCCAACAAAGAACCTTACAATTTCGCCTAGACCTTTGATTCATAATAAAACCAGTAACAAAGTAACAGCCATTGCATGACATACAATGTCACACAAACCACGCCATAAAAGACAAAAGTCAACCAGACCATAGTGCAAAGCATAAAGTTCAGAAGTAACAGAACGACAGCAAATTTAACAGGCTCGCTACACCTATCAAAAGAGATAAACAGCAACATTTAAACACCACTGGAGGAGGAATCATCTTTGGGATTAGCCATACGCTTCTCCTTGGACAGAAGGTTAGGGTCGATCTCCAGCTCCGCTCCGACTGCTTGCAGCACATTGATCGGCGTGGGCGGTGGAGCATCTTCAGTGGTGCTGGCAGTAGCACCAACATCTTCAGGCTTGGACTGGGCCTTCTCAGGGATGGGCTTGGACCTTGGACGCCTCTTGGTGGGCTGGAAAGAAAGCTGCTCAAAACTGACAGGTTTAAACCCATCAAGTTTTGCCGCGCTTCTTGTACATCTTCTAACAGAAGTATCCACCAAAGGGGCCAAAGGTTTCTTTCTTCTTGCCTACTTCTTGTCCTTGACCTGCGTAGAAGCAAAAACCACAGCAGAAGAAGAGATCTCCTCCAGGCCATTAGGCACTACATTTTCTGTTTGCAAATCGCCAGACACATCCATCTCCACACCAACAGTGTCATCATCAGAGTTAACTTTTTCAAGAGAACTTCCAAAGAGAGCTCGGGCAACAGGGCGTTTGGCCACAAAAGGCCTCCGCAAAACCAGACTGTTAGGCAAAGTTGGAATCAGAGAAGAGCTCCTTTGGGAATCATCAAAGGCAATGGTCCAAGAGCGCTTGGAGTAAGTCACTACCCCAAGAGGCTTGAAGAAGATTGGCCTCGGCACCTTCATGACAACAAACTCAGGCAGAAGATTCTCGAAAGATCTCTTCCAGATCATCTCTGGAGGTAGAGGTGGCCCAGCCACAATCCTTGCCATACCAATTATTAACTGATGCTGCTAAACAATGGGTGGATGATAAGGGACAATTGCTAATGGATTGTCCTCAACGAGCTGGTGCACATTATCCTATAGCTGGTGATCTTGTTGCATCTCATGATGTTCCGCCATCAGAATTCCACATGTTGCTCCACAGAAACAGAGCCCTCTGGCTGATCGATGACAATTGAAATCTGATCCTGTTCTGGCAGTGCAGCTTGAGGCTGTTGTGGGAGCTCCTCAGCATTGTCTTCCCAATTTGCATGCCCCCAACCATCCCCAGCAGCGTCATTGTTGTGATCCACTGGAGGTGGAACAAGCGCATCATTCCAGCCAATCATCGGATATGGTGGAAGAACAAACATCAAGTTATCATTCACAAGGTTTCCAGGCAACGGGTGCGGATTTCCATCCAAAGGCATTGGATCCTCATCATTGGGCATCTGATCAGCAAAATCATCTCCCAACGCATAGCAAGCAGCAGTCCATGAGACTTGAGCTCCCCCCCCCCCCCATTCAGCATAATCTCCAAAAACCACATCACGTGGTACTAATAGCGTATCAGGAAAACTTGCCTCCACTAGAGTGCGGACCAAATAAGGATCTTCACTGTCCCAGGAGTGAAATTGCCCAAAGGTGCCAACCGCCTGAGAGATGAACTCAGTGTTGCGATAGTCCAGAGGAATTCCAATAAACATGATCCAACCCTTACGGAACCCATGACTTCCCTTAAAATTTTCCCCTTCATCATGCTTCATGAATCTCACAAAACGATCATTGCCCAGAGGGAAAGGAGGGTGCTGAATCAAAGAGTATCTAACCGACAGATCCCTGACTTGAAATAGACCTACTCCATGAAACCAAGGCCGAGCAGAGCGAACCAGAGTACCTCTGTCTTGCAGGAACTGCACAACCTCCTCTCTGACAGGCCCGATTGGACCCTCCGGAGCAGGCATAACTTCAACCACCATGTACTCGTCATGACGGCAGGGTGGGCGAGCCGCCAGCGTGATGAAGGTGCGGGGAAGTCGCCTTTCACCCCCATCAATGATGTGATGGCCAGCCGGGATGAAGCGCTGCGGATCAAGCTCATAGTTCGCCATTGTTGGCAGCTTGGAGGAAGGGAGGGGGTTTTCAGAGGAAGGAACAGGGAGAGATTGGTGCAATGTGGGCTGAGATGATGCAACAGGGAAAGCTATCCCAATAACTCTGGCACTATTCCCCTGACCGCCAAGATTTCTCGAGATATGCGTGTGTTGTTGCAGAGGAATTTTTTTCCAAACCAATCCATTGGAGCGCGCGAAATCATTACAGTCCCTGGTAAAATGACCCGTGCGCGAGCAAGCCAAGCAGACCGCTCGCATTCCACAAGAAGCTGCTAGGTGGCCCCTGAGAGAGCAGATAGTACAAGTTAAAACCCAGTCCACCATGTCATTGACCATGGTGTCAAATTGCTGCGCTGCTTCTTGCGAAGACGGTATTTCCAGAGGAGGCTCTGATGGGCTTGAGTTAGTAGAGGTATTGGGCAAGATAGAAACTGGGGTATTCTGTGCCGAGACAGGCCCATTAACCAAAGACCCAGCAAATGGCCCAACAGATAAATCCAGAGACACTGGGCCAGGCATGTGGGCTTCCAGCGAAGAACTATAATCCTGGTTTCCATTTTGAACTGGAGAGAATCCCGCCTCCGCAAATTGTGCATCAAGATTACCAGAAACCACGGGCCGCGGATCCACCGTGACCAAATCGAGTGGGGGCGGCGCGATCGATCGGTGCAACTCCGGCAATGGCTGAATAGTACCAAACACGAGCAGAGGCCGAGCTACCGTCCAATGCAAGTCAAGGGGAGGCGCTTGTCTAATAACAACATGCTCATGAGCAGAAAGAGAATAACCTCCATCCATGATCATATCAATGCAATTTTGAGTAGCAGGATATCTGTAACCTTTGTAAGCAGAGTACTGCTCAAAAGTGGCAAAGGTCAATTTCTTTCGAACTGTGGAGGCAGACTTAAGGGAAGATCTAACCGGAGGCCTATGCATCACCAAAAGAGCCATAGATGATCGACGCTTAGTAGGACTAATCAAAATCCATTCCGCATCACATTCCTTACGCCAGATCTTAAGTTCCCGAACCCAATTAGGCCCTCCATTGCCCCAGAGATTGAAATAACATTTGAACAGATCGCAAGCAAAATAGCGCAGATCCATAATAATGAAACCAACCTGCTTGCATGAAACTTGGAAAGAAAAAACCTTGTCTTTGACGAGAAGAACCCGAAGATCAATGGCCGATCCTCCAATGGCAGCCTCCAAAGCCGCCGCCACCGAGTCCTCCGACAACCGGAATGCATGGCGGCTAAAGGACACAATCAACGTGAAAGCCCTTCGTCCCATTGGGTGGATCGTATGACCAGTGGATTTGAAAACCTCATCAGAGAAAGCTCTGTCCTTGGAGAAATCCAAGCCAAGGGTAGATCCACCAGAAGAACCCATTAGAGATGGGTATTGCCTTGATCAGGAGGAGACGCCGGAGAAGATGATCGGAAGGGATCCACAGATTAATGGAAGAGGGTGGAGATCGCCGGTGGTGCGGTCAGCGTTGAGGTGGGAGGTGGAAGCGCCATCGTTTCTTCTCACGTTCGATACATTGTGTACAGGCTTTTATTGGCCGACGGCCCGAGAAGACACACAGGACCTTGTCCAACACTGCGTTGGTTGCCAACTCTTCGCCAATCAGAGTCATATGCCCCCTACGGCTCTCCAAACAATCCCCATAACTTGGCCCTTCGCGGTCTGGGGGCTGGATATGGTCGGACCTCTTAAAGGGGGAAGCCATAAGAAAAAATACTTATTGGTCATGGTGGACAAGTTCACCAAATGGATAGAAGCCAAACCAGTCAAAACGGCCGAATCCGGACCAGTCATAGACTTCATATCCGGGGTCGTACACCGATACCGCGTCCCTCACAGCATCATCACTGATAATGGCTCCAATTTCACAGCCGATGAAGTGAAAACTTGGTGCGGCAAAATGGGCATTAAGCTCGATACGCTTCCGTCTACCATCCCCAAACAAACGGCCAGGTCGAACGGGCAAACAGTCTCATCATGAGCAGCATCAAACCCAGACTAGTGCGATCTTTGACAGAGTCATATACGCACTGGGTCGAGGAGCTCGACTCCGTACTCTGGGGGCTGCGGACCATGCCGAATCTCACCACCGGATACACACCATTTTTTATGGTGTACGGCGCGGAAGTAGTACTACCCTGCGACATAATACACGATTCACCACGCGTACGCATGTAAGAAGAGAAGGAAGCCGAATTAGATCGGCAGGATAACTTGGATGCCCTGGAGGAGGAGCGCGACGTCGCAAAAGCCCGCTCCGCATTCTATCAACAGCAGGCTCGATGATACCAAAGCAGAGAAGTACGAGCCAAAACTTACAATATTGGCGAACTCGTTCTACGCCTACCGGAGAAGAAGAAGGACAAGCTCAATCCCAAGTGGGAAGGTCCCTTCGTCATTGACAAAGTTCTCACCGGAGGAGCGTACCGCTTACGTAATGCATCCGATAACAGACTCGAGCCGAACCCATGGAACGCGGCAAGACTCTGGAGATTCTACGCCTAACGCCGAACTCAATGTTCGTCTCCTTACTCCCCCCCCCCTTTTATTTATGCTCCCTCCCTTTTCCTTTCTCGACTTTTCTTCCTCTTCACACAAAATATTTAATATAGTACAGACTTCCGGATAACTCTGGCCGCACTATGTGGGTAAGCAGCACCTGGGGGCTTCCTATATGGAAGCTAAAATAATTACTCTAATGGCTTTTCGCCCGTCACATGTGCATTTATTTTCCACATGTGCCTTTTCTTCACCATTATATGCATCGATATGACTTAAGATGTGGCCAAGCTGGGTTGCCTGGCTCTTGTGTTTATGCCCTACATTCCCGTTAATTTGGCTAGGGCATAAGGGGAGCACCTCTGTGATTGTTACTGCCGGTTCAGCCGGATGTGTACCTCAGACTGGGTGAAGCCGAAAGCTAGTTTCCTTAAGAGAATATTCGGTCGGTGAACAAAAGATGTATTCGTTTATTACAACGTAAATCCCTAGAAGTCTTGTATCCCGCGCCATCATTCGCAGTCCGGACATGTGCATTGTCGCATGCGTACCCAGGGAAAGGAACCCCTAACGGAACTATTCTCCCTGGAAGATGTTTCTTACTATCCATGTAATATAACATAACTAGTTGGGTACTTGTCTGTTCAAGCATTTATGACCCCTACGCCTGGTTTCCACGTATACCGTGGTTTTGTATAACTGAGTGGGTATTCGTACACACCCCGGACTATAGTATCCGGGGGCTGAAGCAAAAAGGTACGCCATGACAAATGATTTTAATCCGGCTAGGGGATACTTATGCCCATCGAATTACACAGTCACTTAGACTGACTATATTCCTCCTCTATACCATCCAACAGGCTATCTAGCTTACAATCCTATTGAGAATACTTGGCGGCTAACGCTACCTGGTCATATACCAGACTTACAGGAATTTCTTGCACATCGGGCCCCGCCGGTCCTACTTCAGCCATATGGTTCGGGTCCAGCCTGGTGTAGCGCGTCTTCACCATAGCCCATGCTTCTCTTGCACCTTGCCGGCAAGCTGACACCTTCCACAATCAGAAGCGCCGCTGTGCTCCTTGAAGCATATCCACAAGCTCCCCCATGCCATTCGGCAGGGAACTTGTTGGCCACAAGGCTTGAGCAACGCCGTGCATCACCCGCCGAGCTCGCTCATGCAACTGTGAAAGGTCTTGTAGCAAATCACCCGCAGATGAGGGCATCTCCTCCCCGGGGCGACCCGTTAACATTCCTACAAGCAAAATTCTTTCAATATACTTCCTTGCCGAACTATAATATAGTTCGTCTGGATACTTACCGTAAATTCTGCATCGAAGCCTTTTGTTCTCCTTCACGGAGTCCGCCAGCTGAGCGCGAACGTCCTTCAATTCCACGTCCAGCCGGACATTGGCATCTTGAAGATTGTTCTTCTCCTGCCTAACTTGCGTAAGAATGCGCTCGCCAGCCTTTAGCTGCCTTTTGAGATGCGAGTCGTCATCCGTTACGCCCTCTGGATTCACCCCAGGATTGTCTGCAGAATTATCTATTAGACTTGTTATACGAATCATTTAATACCTGGTGCATCTTCGTACAATTGAGACAAACGTTATCAGATGGCCTTTTGGGATTCCTCTAACTTGGCAACCGTGTCCCTCAGCTGGGCCTTGCATTCCTCTAGCTCACGAGCCAATTGTTCATTCTTATCTACAAGGATCTATGCATAAATTGATCCTTAAAACAGTTGTTCCAACCATTTCAAGTCTCAGGGGCTACTATTATACATACTTATCAAAATTTCTTACCCGTATATCTTTGGTATACTGGTCCGTCGCTCGGGCAAGCCCGCCTTGAGCTGCTCGGATGTATGCGTCCCCCGAATTGAAGGCATTAAATGCCTCTTCCGAGAAGATGTTGTTCCAAAGCACGGCCCTCCGGCGCCGGTGATTCATGGCGCTCTCTACTTTAGAGTTTGTGTCCGATAGCATATCCGCATCCTCTGTCGAAGAACTATGCAGTACTGGCCCCGTGTCCGCCTCCGCTCTCGAAGCCGGTTCTGGAACCCGGCTGGTGGAGGCGTGATTGGCGGGATCCCCGGATATAGTTCGGCTGCTCCTCTTCCTGCGAGGACATGAAGGGCGCCGTTATACTTCAAATACAATAATCGCAGGACATGTTTTGCTTTACCTCTGCAGCGGTGTGTCGGCCCTCACCGCCTTCCTCTTGAGCCTGCCCGATCCGGACGCCCGTGGTCGACGAGTCCCTAGGGGCTCGGCCCCGCGCTCCGACCGTCGTCTCTGCAAACAGCACGACGCCTCAAGGGTAAGGCATGACACCTGAGGGGAGTCCTCTTTGGAGGATAGGGTTTTTAGTTTGGCTTACACGCGACACAGGGAGCAGTCCGGGATAGTCGGCAATAATGGCCACTGAGGCACCATCACAGCTCGCTTGATAAAATACCCCGTTGACAAGCTCCACGGTAATATCCGGATCTTCTTCGAGTCCTGGATCTAGGGCCCTTCCGGGGTCCTCTAGCTATGGGGAGGGGCTGAAGATTCCTTCTACGACCCTCCTCAGTTCCTGCTCGGAAACATCGATGCGGGTAATCTTAGCAGAGAGTGCTAAAGTAAGTGAAGTAGGGAAAGGAATGACGACTTACCCACTCTGGGGGGTTGTACGTGGAGAATCCACCCCGCGGTTTAATGCGAAGGAATTCTTCCTCTTCCCCTTTGTATAAACCGGACAATATCCTTGCCAGAGCAGTGGCGGAGTCCGGACCCTTACGGTCGCAGCTGGTGGCGTCGTCTTCCCCGTTGTAGTGCCACATGGGCTTCCCCCGATATTGAAGCGGTTGCACTCCCCGCATTATGCATATTGCCATGACCTCGACTATCGTCAGTCCGGATTTGGCTAGTAACTTTATCCTGCTCATCAGGAAATGTATTTCCCTGGTATCCTCCTCTTGGGGGCCCCGAGGGCGCCAACTTAGACGTGCCCTCGGCGGGGCATTACTGAACTTGGGGAGACCTGCCCGGACTGGATCCGGAAGGGGAACGTCATCAATGTAAAACCACTTTGAAGGCCAGTTCTCTAGTGCCTTCTTGGGAGTGCCGGATAGGTATCCGGTCTCAGCAATGCGCCATACTTCGGCCCTGCCCACTTGACATAGGGTTTCTCCCTGGGTGCGGGGGACAAGGCAGAATAGCTTCTTCCATAACCCGAAGTGAGGTTCGCAGCCCAAAAATAGCTCACAAAGGGCAACGTACCCTGCTATGTGTAGTACAGAGGCAGGGGTAAGGTTGTGCAACTGGAGACCGTAGAACTCCAGGAGCCCGCAAAGAAACGGGTGGATGGGAAACCCGACGCCCCTTAGCAGATGCGGGATGAGACATATTCGCTCCTCCGGAGATGGATTAGGAGATCCCTCCGCTTGTTCCCCTCCGTTATAAGTGGCTATTCCGGATCGAACGGGGACCATAACCGCCAGTGGGAGAAACCTTTGGGTTTGTAACTTTATCAAACGGCTATGAGGAACTGGACACTCTTCCCAATCCCCCGACTTGGAGCGAGGAGAGTGAGCAGAAGAGCTGCGACGACCGGCCATGTTGGAATGGTTTTTTCCGGAGCGCTCTGTGGGATGCTTGCTCGAGGGGGGAGAGTGAGGTTTGGATCTGAGAATTCCCATCTCTTCAAATAGACGGCCAGCCTGAAGGATCGGGGGTGGCAAATGCAAAAAATGCCTCGGCTCCTTGCATTCTCTTGACACGTGGAGATGGTCATTATTGAGGCACTGAAGCCGAGGAGTGCAACGTTGATGGGGAGCCAGACACTATTCGTTGTAGTAGGTACATTGGAGTATTCGGAGAAGGAACCCGCCTTGCAGTGTCGAAGACAAGACTGCGCGCCGGACTCATCGTCATTGAAGCCTGGTTCAGGGGCTACTGAGGGAGTCCTGGATTAGGGGGTATCCGGACATCCGAATTGTATACATCGTCCGAACTATTGAAGCGTGAAGATACAAGACACAAGACTTCGGCCCGTGTCCGGATGGTACTCTCCTTTGCGTGGAAGGCAAGCTTGGCGATCCGGATATTGTGTTTCCTTCCTTGTAACCGACTCTGTGTAAACCCTAGCCCTCTCCGGTGTCTATATAAACTGGAGAGGTTAGTCCTTAGAAGGACGATCACAATTACAATCATACCATCATAGGCTATCTCTTAGGGTTTAGCCTCTACGATCTCGTGGTAGATCTACTCTTGTACTACCCATATCTTCAATATTAATCAAGCAGGAAGTAGGGTTTTACCTCCATCAAGAGCGCCCGAACCTGGGTAAACGTTGTGTCCCTTGCTTCCTGTTACCATCAGCATAGACACACAGATCGGGACCCCCTACCCGAGATCCGCCGGTTTTGACACCGACACTCGCTTCGTGGGGTCCGCGGGCTTTATTACTGAATTGGAGGCCTGCCTAAGAAGGTTGCTTTGTATTTCTACTGCAAGGGCCGCAGTGTGCTCCTCCATATGGAGGGAGCACTCTGTGTTTCCATTGACTGTTATAACCCTGCGAGGTCCTGGCATCTTGAGCTTGAGGTAGGCATAATGTGGCACTGCATTGAATTTGGAGAATGCGGTTCGTACGAGCAATGCATGATAGTCACTGCGGAAGGGGACGATATCAAAGATTAACTCCTCGCTTTGGAAGTTGTCCGGAGATCCGAAGACCACTTCCAGTGTGATTGAGCCCGTGCAACAGGCCTCTACACCTGGTATGACACCTTTAAAGGTGGTTTTGGTGGGTTTGATCCTTGAGGGGTCGATGCCCATTTTGCGCACTGTATCCTGATAGAGTAGGTTCAGGCTGCTGCCACCGTCCATAAGGACTCGGGTAAGGTGGAATCCATCGATGATGGGGTCAAGGACCAATGCGGCCGAACTGCCATGACGGATACTGGTCGGGTGGTCCCTGCGATCGAAGGTGATCGGGCAAGAGGACCATGGGTTGAACTTTGGGGCAACTGGCTCCATCGCGTAGACGTCCCTTAGAGCATGCTTCCGCTCCCTCTTTGGAATATGGGTTACGTATATCATATTTACCGTTTTTACTTGGGGAGGGAATTTCTTCTGTCCTCCTGTGTTCGGTAGCCGGGGTTCCTCGTTAGTCATGCGTGTAGCCCCGGGCCTTCGTGTTTTTATTTGTTTGGCGACGGGGTTCGGGCTGGGGTTTGGGCTGATACACCACTTTGTCTCGGCCACGAGGTGGCCGGTCAGCCTCGTCCTGCGCTGGTAGTGTAGGCTCTAGCGCCTCCTTCTCGAATTGAGGTAACAACCTGCACTTTGGGTAGCTTTTAGTTGGGCGCTCGAGTCCGTATTCCTCGGCTCCCAGGACCTCAGTCCATCTATCGTTAGCAGATCTTGATCAGCTTGAAGCTGTGCTGTTTTTTCTTCAGGCTTTTTGTAGTGGCTATAAGCCGGCGCTTGAAGCGCTCCTGCTCGACGGGGTCCTCAGGCATGATAAATTCTTCATCGCCGAGGCTCACCTTGTCTTCGGAGAGAGGCATATAATTGTCGTCACCGAGGCTCACCTTGCCTATTCTTCAGGGCTAGCTTGCCCATCCACCTGTCCGGCTTGCTCAGTGCTTGGCAGGGCAGGATTGTTTTCTTCTTCGACATCATCCAGAGTGTCATCGTCTCTTGTGCCGGTATCGCTATTTTTGCTATGGCAGGGCTTAGAGCGGCACCGCTGACGCTGGTGCTTAGATTGCTTCTCAAGGGGATTATCCTCCATCGCCTCATCGCCATTGCTTTCTTTAAGTGTATCCACCATATATATATATATATATATATATATATATATATATATATATATATATATATATATATATATATATCATATGATGAGGTGGCTGTCCAGCGCCCTGTGGGCGGTGGTTCCTGTTCTTCTTCTGCATCGTCATCCATACTATCGATGTCTTCAGAGTCGAAGTCAAGCATGTCGGTTAAGTCGTCGACAGCGGCTACTAAGTGGGTGGTGGGTGGGTAACGAATTTCTTCGTCGTCCGCTTCCCACTCAAGCCGGACATAGTTCGGCCAAGAGTCTCTTGATAGAGAGAGAGAGAGATGTTAACGAGGTTAGCACGTCGCCCAAGGGCGAGTGCTGAAAGATATCCACGGAGGTAAACTCCATGGTCGGCGCCCAGTCCGATTCGATGGGCACGGATGCACGCGGTTCGGAGCCTGTGGCCGAAGATGAGGCCGAGGGTCCGATGACATAGGCCTCACTGGAGGCGAATTCTGTGTTCGGCTCTATCGTCGATGAGTATGCGGTCTCTGAGGCGGTGTCTATCCACCCGTCCCCAGATGGCACGATCTGCTCCGGACTCAGAGCCGGAGCAGCTGTAGATGCGGTCTCCTGGGCACAGTCCGATGGCAGATCTAGGTCATGCTCATCGTGACCGTGCGGTGTACCTGTCATGGGATCGAATCCGTCGAAGATCAAGTCTCCGCGGATGTCGGCAGTGTAGTTCAGGCTTCCAAACTTGACCTGATGGCCAGGGGCGTAGCTATCGATCTGCTCCAGATGGTCGAGCGAGTTGGCCCACAGTGCGAAGCCGCCGAATACAAGATCTATCCGGAGAGGAAAACCTTACCCTGGATCACATTGTTGTGGATGATCGAAGGAGCCATCAAGCCTTACCGTGATGACATAGTGGAACTCTCAATGAAAGCACCAATGTCGGTGTCAAAACTGGCAGATCTCGGGTAGGGGGTCCCGAACTATGCGTCTAAGGCTAATGGTAATAGGAGGCGGGGGACACGATGTTTACCCAAGTTCGGGCCCTCTCTATGAAGGTAATACCCTTCTTCCTGCTTGATTGATCTTGATGATATGAGTATTACAAGAGTTGATCTACCACGTGATCGTAGAGGCTAAACCCTAGAAGCTAGCCTATGATTATGATCGTTCCTGTCCTACGGACTAAACCCTCCGGTTTATATAGACATGGGAGGGGGCTAGGGTTACACAGAGTCGGTTACAGAGAAGGAGATCTACACATCTGAATCGCCAAGCTTGCCTTCCATGCAAAGGAGAGTCCCACCCGGACACAGGGCGAAGTCTTCAATCTTGTATCTTCATAGTCCAACACTCCGGCATAAGCATATAGTCCGGCTATCCGAGGACCCCCTAATCCAGGACTCCCTCAACGAGGTGTGAAGTTGAGTCAGACTCAATGCCCGACCACTGCAGAAGATAGAGAGAAAATGAAAGTCATTCCCTATGCTTCAGCCATAGGTTCTATCATGTATGCTATGTTGTGTACCAGACCTGATGTGTGCCTTGCTATAAGTTTAGTAGGGAGGTACCGAAGTAATCCAGGAGTGGATCACTGGACAACGGTCAAGAACATCCTAAAGTACCTGAAAAGGACTAGGGATATGTTTCTCATTTATGGAGGTGACAAAGAGCTTGTCGTAAGTGGTTACATCGATGCTAGCTTTGACACTGATCCAAATGACTCTAAGTCACAATTTGGATACGTATTTTTATTGAATGGTGGAGCTCTCAGTTGGTGCAGTTCCCAACAGAACGTCGTGGCAGGATCTACGTGTGAAGCGGAGTACATAGCTTCTTCGGAAACAGCTAATGAAGGAGTCTGGATGAAGGACTTCATATCCGATCTAGGTGTAATACCTAGTGCATCGGGTCCAATGAAAATCTTTCGTGACAATACTGGAGCAATTGCCTTGGCGAAGGAATCCAGATTTCACAAAAAATCCCAACACATCAAGAGATGCTTCAACTCCATCCGAGATTTGGTCAAGGAGGGGGACATAGAGATTTGAAAAATACATACGGACCTGAATGTTGTAGACCCGTTGACTAGCCTCTTCCACGAGCAAAACTTGATCAACACCAATACTCCGTGGGTGTTAGATTCATTACAATGTAATCTAGATTATTGACTCTAGTGCAAGTGGGAGACAGAAGGAAATATGCCCTAGAGGAAATAATAAAGTTGTTATTTTATATTTCCTTATTCATGATAAATGTTTATTATTCATGCTAGAATTGTATTAACCGGAAACTTGATACATGTGTGAATACATATACAAAACACTATGTCCCTGGTATGCCTCTACTAGACTAGATCGTTGATCAAAAAATGGTTAAGTTTCCTAGCCATGGACATGAGTTGTCATTTGATAAACGAGATCACATCATTAGTGGAATGATGTGATGGACAAGACTCATCCATTAGCTTAGCATAATGATCGTTCAGTTTTATTGCTACTGCTTTCTTCGTGTCAAATATATATTCCTCCGACTATGATATTATGCAACTCCCGGACACCGGAGGAATACCTTGTGTGTTATCAAACATCGCAACGTAACTGGGTGATTATAAAGATGCTCTATAGGTATCTTCGAGGGTGTTTGTTGGGTTAGCATAGATCGAGATTAGGATTTGTCACTCCGAGTATCGAAGAGGTATCTCTGGGCCCTCTCGGTAATGCACATCATATGAAACCTTGCAAGCAATGTGACTAATGAGTTGGTTACAGAATGATGCACTACGGAACGAGTAAAGAGACTTGCCGGTAACGAGATTGAACTAGGTATGTAGATACCGATGATCAAATCTCAGGCAAGTAACATACCGATGACAAAGGGAATAACTATGTTGACATTGCGGTTCGACCAATAAAGATCTTCGTAGAATATGTGAGAACCAATATGAGCATCCAGGTTCTGCTATTGGTTATTGACCGGAGAGGTGTCTCGGTCATGTCTACAAAGTTCTCGAACCCGTAGGGTTCACACGCTTAACGTTCGATGACGATATGTATTATATGAGTTATGTGTTTTGGTGACCGAAGGTTGTTCGAAGTCCCGGATAAGATCACGGACATGACGAGGAGTCTCAAAATGGCCGAGAGGTAAATATTGATATATTGGACGATAGTATTCAGACACCGGAATTGTTTCAGAAAGGTTCGGGTATTTTTCGGAGTACTGGGAGGTTTCCAGAACCCCCCCCCCCCCCCCCCCGCCAGGGAATTGTTGGGCCTACATGGCCATAGGGGAGCAGGGAGGCAGCCCACAAGGGGTGGCCGCACCCCCCTCCCATGGGAAGTCCGAATTGGACTAGGGGAGGGGGCGTGCCCTCCCTTTCCTTCTCCTCTTCTCTCTCCCTTCCTCTTTTCCCCCTCCATGAGAAGGAAAAAAGAGGAGGGGGCGAATCCTACTAGGACTGGCAGTCCTAGTAGGACTCCCCCTCCTTGGCGCGCCCCTTGTGGCCGGCCTCCTCCCCTCCTCCTTTATACACGGGGGTAGGGGCACCCCAAGGCACATCAATTGTCTTAACCGTGTGCGGTGCTCCCCTCCACCGTTTACTCCTTCGATCATATTGTCATAGCGCTTAGGCAAAGCCCTGCGTGGATCACATCACCAACACCGTCACCATGCTGTCGTGCTAACGGAACTCATCGACTCCTTCGTGCCTCTACTGGGTCAAGAGTTCGAGGGACGTCATCGAGCTGAACATGTGCAGAGCTCAGAGGTGCCGCACGTTCGGTACTTGATCGGTTGATTCGAGAAGACGTTCGACTACATCAACCGCGTTAAGCTAACACTTCCGCTTTCGGTCTACAAGGGTACGTGGACACACTCTCCCCCTCTCATTGCTATGCATCTCCTAGATAGATCTTGCGTGAGCGTAGGAAATTTTTGAAATTGCATGCTACGTTCCCTTGCTTTTGGTCCCCTTGCTTTTTGTCCCTTGTCTTGAGCTCTCGTGCAACTTCTTGTGTTGCCGCCACCGAGACAAAGAAACCGGAACATTCCGTCAAGCCCCATCTGTTGGAAATATGCCCTAGAGGCAATAACAAAAGGGGTTATTATTATATTTCCTTGTTCATGATAATTGTCTTTTATTCATGCTATAACTGTATTATCCGGAAATCGTAATACACGTGTGAATACATAGACCATAACATGTCCCTAGTGAGCCTCTAGTTGACTAGCTCGTTGGTCAACAGATAGTCATGGTTTCCTGACTATGGACATTAGATGTCATTGACAACGGGATCACATCATTAGGAGAATGATGTGATGGACAAGACCCAATCCTAAGCATAGCACAAGATCGTGTAGTTCGTTTTGCTAGAGCTTTTTCAATGTCAAGTATCTCTTCCTTAGACCATGAGATCGTGTAACTCCCGGATACCGTAAGAGTGCTTTGAGTGTACCAAACGTCACAACGTAACTGGGTGACTATAAAGGTGCACTACAGGTATCTCCAAAAATGTCTGTTGGATTGACACGGATCGAGACTGGGATTTGTCACTCCGTATGACGGAGAGGTATCACTGGGCCCACTCGGTAGTGCATCATCATAATGAGCTCAAAGTGACCAAGTGTCTGGTCACGGGATCATGCATTACGGTACGAGTAAAGTGACTTGCCGGTAACGAGACTGAACGAGGTATTGGGATACCGACGATCAAGTCTCGGGCAAGTAACATACCGTCTGACAAAGGGAATTGTATATGGGGTTGTTCGAATCCTCGACATCATGGTTCATCCGATGAGATCATCGAGGAGCATGTGGGAACCAACATGGGTATCCAGATCCCGCTATTGGTTATTGCCCGAGAGCCGTCTCGGTCATGTCTACGTGTCTCCCGAACCCGTAGGGTCTACACACTTAAGGTTCGGTGACGCTAGGGTTGTATGAATATGAGTATGCAGTATACCGAATATTGTTCGGAGTCCCGTATGAGATCCCGGACGTCACGAGGATTTCCGGAATGGTCCGGAGGTGAAGAATTATATATAGGAAGTGATATTTCGGCCATCGGGAAAGTTTCAGGGTCACCCGGTATTGTACCGGGACCACCGAAAGGGTCCCGGGGGTCCACCGGGTGGGGCCACCCATCCCAGAGGGCCCCAAGGGCCAAAGTGGGGAGGGGAACCAGCCCATAGTGGGCTGGTGCGCCCCCTTGGCCCACCCCCTGCGCCTAGGGTTGAAACCCTAGGGTGGGGGGGGGCGCCCCACTTGCCTTGGGGGGTACTCCACCCCCCTTGGCCACCGCCCCCTTGGGAGATTGGATCTCCCAGGGCCGGCGCCCCCCCTGGGGGCCTATATAAAGGGAGGGGGAGGGGGGCAGCCACACCCTGAAGTTCTGGCGCCTCCCTCCCCCTGCTACACCTCTTCCTCCTCCGTCACGTGCTTGGCGAAGCCCTGCCGGAGTGCTGCTGTTCCACCACCACCACGTCGTTGTGCTGCTGCTGGAGCCATCATCATCAACCTCTCCTTTCCCCTTGCTGGATCAAGAAGGAGGAGACGTCATCCGCTCCGTATGTGTGTTGAACACGGAGGTGCCGTCCGTTCGGCGCTAGGATCTCCGGTGATAGGATCACGACGAGAACGACTACTTCAACCCCGTTCTTTTGAACGCTTCCGCTCGCGATCTACAAAGTGGTATGTAGATGCATCTCCCATGACTCGTTGCTTAGATGAACTCATAGATGGATCTTGGTGAAACCGTAGGAATTTTTTTAATTTTCTACAACGTTCCCCAACAGTGGCATCATGAGCTAGGTCTATGCGTAGTTCTCTATTGCATGAGTAGAACACAATTTTGTTGTGGGCGTAGATCTTATCAACTTGCTTGCCACTACTATTCTTTTCTTGCTTCAGCGGTATTGTGGGATGAAGTGGCCCGGACCGACCTTACACGTACGCTTACGTGAGACAGGTTCCACCGACTGACATGCACTAGTTGCATAAGGTGGCTAGCGGGTGTCTGTCTCTCCTACTTTAGTTGGAGCGGATTAGATGAAAAGGGTCCTTATGAAGGGTAAATAGAAGTTGACAAAATCACGTTGTGGTTATTCGTAGGTAAGAAAACGTTCTTGCTAGAACCCAATTGCAGCCACGTAAAAGATGCAACAACAATTAGAGGACGTCGAACTTGTTTTTGCAGCAATTGTCATGTGATGTGATATGGCCAGAAGTTGTGATGAATGATGAATGATATATTGTGATGTATGAGATCATGTTCTTGTAATAGGAATCACGACTTGCATGTCGATGAGTATGACAACCGGCAGGAGCCATAGGAGTTGTCTTTATTTTTTTGTATGACCTGCGTGTCATTGAAGAACACCATGTAAATCACTTTACTTTATTGCTAAACGCGTTAGCCATAGAAGTAGAAGTAGTCGTTGGCGTGACAACTTCATGAAGACACAATGATGGAGATCATGGTGTCATGCCGGTGACGAAGATGATCATGGAGCCCCGAAGATGGAGATCGAAGGAGCTATATGATATAGCCATATCATGTCACTACTATATAATTGCATGTGATGTTTATTATGTTGTATGCATCTTGTTTACATTAGAACAGCGGTAGTAAATAAGATGATCCCTTATAATAATTTCAAGAAAGTGTTCCCCCTAACTGTGCACCGTTGCTAAAGTTCGTCGTTTCGAAGCACCACGTGATGATCGGGTGTGATAGATCCTTACGTTCACATACAATGGGTGTAAGACAGATTTACACATGCAGAACACTTAGGGTTAACTTGACGAGTCTAGCATGTACAGACATGGCCTCGGAACACAGAGACCGAAAGGTCGAACACGAGTCGTATGGAAGGTACGATCAACATGGAGATGTTCACCGACGATGACTAGTCCGTCTCACGTGATGATCGGACACGGCCTAGTCGACTCAGATCGTGTAACACTTAGATGACTAGAGGGATGTCTAATCTGAGTGGGAGTTCATTATAATAATTTGATTAGATGAACTTAATTATCATGAACTTAGTCTAAAACCGTTGCAAATATGTCTTGTAGATCAAATGGCCGCCGCTCATGTCAACATGAACTTCAACGCGTTCCTAGAGAAAACCAAGCTGAAAGATGATGGCAGCAACTATACGGACTAGGTCCGGAACCTGAGGATCATCCTCATAGCTGCCAGGAAACAATATGTCCTAGAAGGACCGCTAGGTGACGCTCCCGTCCCAGAGAACCAAGACGTTATGAACGCTTGGCAGTCTCGCGCTGATGATTACTCCCTCGTTCAGTGCGGCATGCTTTACAGCTTAGAACCGGGGCTCCAAAAGCGTTTTGAGCAAGACGGAGCATATGAGATGTTCGAGGAGCTGAAACTAGTTTTCCAAGCTCATGCCCGGGTCGAGAGATATGAAGTCTCCGACAAGTTCTATAGTTGTAAGATGGAGGAAAATAGTTCTGTCAGTGAGCATATACTCAAAATGTCTGGGTTGCACAACCGCCTGTCCCAGCTGGACATTAACCTCCCGGATGAGGCAGTCATTGACAGAATCCTTCAGTCGCTCCCACCAAGCTACAAGAGCTTTGTGATGAACTACAATATGCAGGGGATGGTGAAGACCATTCCTGAAGTATTTTCAATGCTGAAGTCAGCAGAGGTTGAAATCAAGAAAGAACATCAAGTGTTGATGGTCAATAAGACCACTAAGTTCAAGAAGGGCAAGGGCAAGAAGAACTTCAAGAAGGACGGCAAAGATGTTGCCGCGCCCGGTAAGCCAGTTACCGGGAAGAAGTCAAAGAATGGACCCAAGCCTGAGACTGAGTGCTTTTATTGCAAGGGGAAGGGTCACTGGAAGCGGAACTGCCCCAAATACTTAGCGGATAAGAAGGCCGGCAACACTAAAGGTATATTTGATATACATGTAATTGATGTGTACCTTACTAGTACTCGTAGTAACTCCTGGGTATTTGATACCGGTGCCGTTGCTCACATTTGTAACTCACAGCAGGAGCTGCGGAATAAGCGGAAACTGGCGAAGGACGAGGTGACGATGCGCGTCGGGAATGGTTCCAAGGTCGATGTGATCGCCGTCGGCACGCTACCTCTACATTTACCGACGGGATTAGTTTTAAACCTCAATAATTGTTATTTAGTGCCAAGTTTGAGCATGAACATTGTATCTGGATCTCGTTTAATACGAGATGGCTACTCATTTAAATCCGAGAATAATGGTTGTTCTATTTATATGAGAGATATGTTTTATGGTCATGCCCCGATGGTCAATGGTTTATTCTTAATGAATCTCAAACGTAATGTTACACATATTCATAGCGTGAATACCAAAAGATGTAAAGTTGATAACGATAGTCCCACATACTTGTGGCACTGCCGCCTTGGTCACATTGGTGTCAAGCGCATGAAGAAGCTCCATGCCGATGGACTTTTAGAGTCTCTCGATTAATAATCATTTGACACATGCGAACCATGCCTCATGGGCAAAATGACCAAGACCCCGTTCTCCGGAACAATGGAGCGAGCAACCAACTTGTTGGAAATCATACATACCGATGTGTGCGGTCCAATGAGCGTTGAGGCTCACGAAGGGTATCGTTATGTTCTCACTCTCACTGATGACTTGAGTAGATATGGGTATGTCTACTTGATGAAACACAAGTCTGAGACCTTTGAAAAGTTCAAGGAATTTTAGAATGAAGTAGAGAATCAACGTGACCGAAAGATAAAATTCTTACGATCGGATCGTGGAGGAGAATATTTAAGTCACGAATTTGGTACACACTTAAGAAAATGTGGAATCGTTTCACAACTCACGCCGCCTGGAACACCTCAGCGTAACGGTGTGTCCGAACGTTGTAATCGCACTCTATTGGATATGGTGCGATCTATGATGTCTCTTACCGATTTACCGCTATCATTTTGGGGATACGCTCTAGAGACAGCTACATTCACTTTAAATAGGGCACCGTCTAAATCCGTTGAGATGACACCGTATGAATTATGGTTTGGGAAGAAACCTAAGCCGTCGTTTCTAAAAGTTTGGGGATGCGATGCTTATGTCAAGAAACTTCAACCTGAAAAGCTCGAACCCAAGTCGGAAAAATGCGTCTTCATAGGATACCCTAAAGAAACCATTGGGTATACCTTCTACTTAAGATCCGAGGGCAAGATCTTTGTTGCAAAGAACGGATCCTTTCTGGAAAAAGAGTTTCTCTCGAAAGAAGTAAGTGGGAGGAAATTAGAACTCGATGAAGTACTACCTCTTGAACGGGATAGTAGTGCAGCTCAGGAAAATGTTCCTGTGATGCCTACACCAACTGAAGAGGAAAATAATGATGATGATCAAGGTACTTCGGATCAAGTTGCTACTGAACTTCGTAGGTCCACAAGGACACGTTCCGCACCAGAGTGGTACGGCAACCCTGTCTTGGAAATCATGTTGTTGGACAATGGTGAACCTTCGAACTATGAAGAAGCAATGGCGGGCCCAGATTCCAACAAATGGCTAGAAGCCATGAAATCCGAGATAGAATACATGTATGAAAACAAAGTATGGACTTTGACTGACTTGCCCGATAATCGGCGAGCGATAGAAAACAAATGGATCTTTAAGAAGAAGACGGACGCGGATGGAAATGTCACCATCTATAAAGCTCGACTTGTCGCTAAGGGTTATCGGCAAGTTCAAGGGATTGACTACGATGAGACTTTCTCTCCCGTAGCGAAGCTTAAGTCCGACCGAATCATGTTAGCAATTGCCGCATACTATGATTATGAGATATGGCAGATGGACGTCAAAATGGCATTCCTTAACGGGCATCTTAAGGAAGAACTGTATATGATGCAGCCGGAGGGTTTTGTCGATCCTAAGAATGCTAACAAAGTATGCAAGCTCCAGCGATCCATTTATGGGCTGGTGCAAGCATCTCGGAGTTGGAACATTCACTTTGATGAGATGATCAAAGCGTTTGGGTTTATGCAGACTTATGGAGAAGCCTGCGTTTATAAGAAAGTGTGTGGGAGCTCTGTAGCATTTCTCATATTATATGTAGATGACATACTTTTGATGGGAAATGATATAGAACTTTTGAATAGCATTAAGGCCTACTTGAATAAGTGTTTTTCAATGAAGGACCTTGGAGAAGCTGCTTATATATTAGGCATCAAGATCTATAGAGATAGATCGAGACGCCTCATAGGTCTTTCACAAAGCACATACCTTGATAAGATTTTGAAGAAGTTCAAAATGGATCAGTCCAAGAAGGGGTTCTTGCCTGTATTGCAAGGTGTGAGATTGAGCTCGGCTCAATGCCCAACCACGGCAAAAGATAAAGAAGAGATGAGTGTCATCCCCTATGCTTCAGCCATAGGATCTATTATGTATGCCATGCTGTGTACCAGACCTGATGTAAACCTTGCCGTAAGTTTGGTAGGAAGGTACCAAAGTAATCCCGGCAAGGAACACTGGACAACGGTCAAGAATATCCTGAAGTACCTGAAAAAGACAAAGGACATGTTTCTCGTTTATGGAGGTGACGAAGAGCTCGTCGTAAAGGGTTACGTCGACGCTAGCTTCGACACAAATCTGGATGACTCTAAGTCACAAACCGGATACGTGTATATGTTGAATGGTGGAGCAGTAAGCTGGTGCAGCTGCAAGCACAGCGTCGTGGCGGGATCTACATGTGAAGCGGAGTACATGGCAGCCTCGGAGGCAGCGCATGAAGCAATTTGGGTGAAGGAGTTCATCATCGACCTAGGAGTCATACCCAATGCGTCGGGGCCGATCAAACTCTTCTGTGACAACACTGGAGCTATTGCCCTTGCCAAGGAGCCCAGGTTTCACAAGAAGACCAGGCACATCAAGCGTCGTTTCAACTCCATCCGTGAAAATGTTCAAGATGGAGACATAGATATTTGCAAAGTACATACGGATCTGAATGTCGCAGATCAGTTGACTAAACCTCTCTCGCGAGCAAAACATGATCAACACCAGAACTCTATGGGTGTTCGATTCATCACAATGTAACTAGATTATTGACTCTAGTGCAAGTGGGAGACTGTTGGAAATATGCCCTAGAGGCAATAATAAAAGGGGTTATTATTATATTTCCTTGTTCATGATAATTTTCTTTTATTCATGCTATAACTATATTATCCGGAAATCGTAATACACGTGTGAATACATAGACCATAACATGTCCCTAGTGAGCCTCTAGTTGACTAGCTCGTTGGTCAACAAATAGTCATGGTTTCCTGACTATGGACATTAGATGTCATTGACAACGGGATCACATCATTAGGAAAATGATGTGATGGACAAGACCCAATCCTAAGCATAGCACAAGATCGTGTAGTTCGTTTTGCTAGAGCTTTTTCAATGTCAAGTATCTCTTCCTTAGACCATGAGATCGTGTAACTCCCGGATACCGTAAGAGTGCTTTGGGTGTACCAAACGTCACAACGTAACTGGGTGACTATAAAGGTGCACTACAGGTATCTCCAAAAATGTCTGTTGGGTTGACACGGATCGAGACTGGGATTTGTCACTCCGTATGATGGAGAGGTATCACTGGGCCCACTCGGTAGTGCATCATCATAATGAGCTCAAAGTGACCAAGTGTCTGGTCACGGGATCATGCATTACGGTACGAGTAAAGTGACTTGCTGGTAACGAGATTGAACGAGGTATTGGGATACCAACGATCGAGTCTCGGGCAAGTAACATACCGTCTGACAAAGGGAATTGTATACGGGGTTGTTCGAATCCTCGACATCATGGTTCATCCGATGAGATCATCGAGGAGCATGTGGGAACCAACATGGGTATCCAGATCCCGCTGTTGGTTATTGCCTGAGAGTCGTCTCGGTCATGTCTACGTGTCTCCCGAACCCGTAGGGTCTACACACTTAAGGTTCGGTGACGCTAGGGTTGTATGAATATGAGTATGCAGTATACCGAATGTTGTTCGGAGTCCCGGATGAGATCCCGGACGTCACGAGGATTTCCGGAATGGTCCGGAGGTGAAGAATTATATATAGGAAGTGATATTTCGGCCATCGGGAAAGTTTCGGGGTCACCCGATATTGTACCGGGACCACCGAAAGGGTCCCGGGGGTCCATCGGGTGGGGCCACCCATCCCGGAGGGCCCCAAGGGCCAAAGTGGGGAGGGGAACCAGCCCATAGTGGGCTGGTGTGCCCCCCTTGGCCCACCCCCTGCGCCTAGGGTTGAAACCCTAGGGTGGGGGGCGCCCCACTTGCCTTGGGGGATACTCCACCCCCCTTGGCCTCCGCCCCCTTGGGAGATTGGATCTCCCAGGGCTGGCCCCCCCCCCTGGGGGCCTATATAAAGGGAGTGGGGAGGGGGGCAGCCGCACCCTGATGTTCTGGCGCCTCCCTCCCCCTGCTACACCTCTTCCTCCTCCGTCACGTGCTTGGCGAAGCCCTGCCGGAGTGCTGCTGTTCCACCACCACCACGCCGTTGTGCTGCTGCTGGAGCCATCATCATCAACCTCTCCTTTCCCCTTGCTGGATCAAGAAGGAGGAGACGTCATCCGCTCCGTACGTGTGTTGAACGCGGAGGTGCCGTCCGTTCGGCGCTAGGATCTCCGGTGATAGGATCACGACGAGAACGACTACTTCAACCCCGTTCTTTTGAACGCTTCCGCTCGCGATCTACAAAGTGGTATGTAGATGCATCTCCCATGACTCATTGTTTAGATGAACTCATAGATGGATCTTGGTGAAACCGTAGGAAAATTTTTAATTTTCTGCAACGTTCCCCAATACCATCATAGTTCGACCCACTATTCGGTATTCCTCGTCATACTTCGAACATCACCGAGCACCGCCGTTCATCTCGATGTTGGTGAGCCCTCGTCGCTGTCTGTTTATTGGTGATCAACCATTCATTTCAACTGGGTCGATCCCACTTGTTATCGACCCATAGGCCCATAACCCCTGCGTGCTTACCGCTTTGCTAGTGGCGTATTCTGGGTTTACACCATCGAAGTGCTTACCGCTTTGCTAGTGGCGTATTCTGGGTTTACACCATCGAAGTCACTTCCAGTCTAATTCTTTTTTAATTTTCAAATAGGTTAGGTTAATCAAACTTTAACGGGCTATATCTTGTTCATTTTAGCTCCAAATGAATTGATTTTTCTTGCTTAGTTGTTTATTGAAATGTTAGTACACTTGCTAGAATTTTTCTTGCTCTTTATGCTATTATATAAAATATTTTTCTTGCATCCCCTTTTAAAGTAAATTACTATTATTTATTGTAGAGGTCTGAAACCTTGGTGGTGAGCAATACTGCCTCTGCAACCTCTTTGGTGAAGGCAAGCCCTCTAAACTTTTGTTTGCTGTGTTGAAAAAGAATATTGGTATTTTGCATGTGTTTGAAAGATTATAAAAATGCATATTAGTTGCATTTCCAAATGTTACTAAAATAAATATTTTGTTCCTGAAAAAAATATGGATCTTGTGTGCTATGTTTGTTTCAGTAGCATGGCATGCTAGGGACAAAAGCATTTACATGTTTGCATCATGGTATTGTTTTGTTTATGCATGTGGCTATGGTATGGTTTTCCTGGTGGATATGTCGAACATTCCTAGTGAGTTACATTGGTTGTTAAAAAAATTACAATAAGATTTTAGGCCATAAATGTCTGCAGAAAATATCCAGTTTCATAAAGATGCATCCCTTTTTGTGCCTAGCATTTGGGATGCCTTCCATTGTGACCCTGTGCCGGGCTGCAATCATGGCTGGAGACTATTTGGCGGTGAGAAGTTTTTGATCGGGCGCTTGGGGTTTGCGCGGTCGCGGTTTTGGTTTTTGACCGGCAGCTAGTGCTGCCCCAAATTTATCACTTGTAGAATTTTGGTTATGATAAAAAAAATGATTGCCTTGCATATATTGGTGTATTGTTGAAGCATTTTTTGGACCCCCAAAAAGAAGCAATTGTAATTGGATTGCCATGCGTTTTTATTGTGTGGAGCGTGCGACGAGGCAGCCGGCGAGGTACCACATGCGAACCGCCTGCCGGGAGTCTGCGTTCCCCAAGTCCGACGCGACGCCGAAATGGGTCCGCAACGACCCGGACCTCGCCGCCACGTGGCCTCTACCGCTCCGTCACCACCGATCCGTAAATTATGTCCGAATTTTAATAAAATTCATTGTGTTTGATATTTTATCCGATGTCATCCGATTATTTTAAATCTACTTTGAAATGTATGCTTTGAAATGTATGCGATAGCACTGAATGGCAGGCTGCCGTGTCCGTGGAATGGTCTCGTGTTCTCGGACGGATGCGTTGTAGAAAGCCCAATTGATAATTCCGTATGCGTGCGTGGGCCGAGACCCATCTGTCTTCCGCACTCCCTAAAAAAAACCTGTCTTCTCCACGCCCACCACGTCAGCGATCCGCGCCGAGGTGCATCCAACCGTCCATCGCATACAGCAGCGAACGGCTGAGATCCTATCAAATCAATCGAGGCCACCGATCCGTGGCACTCACCCTCCACCAATCAGAGCCTGCTCCCCCCTCCTATAAACTCGCCGCGCGGCCGCCGCCGATTCCCCACCAATCCCCCAACCCCCCAGCGAACCCCACCTCACAAGTCTCCCGTCGAAGCAGCAGCGGCATCCATGGCCCCCAAGGCGGAGAAGAAGCCGGTGGCGGAGAAGGCCGAGAAGACCACGGCGGCGAAGAAGACCAAGGCCGAGAAGCGGCCGCCGGCGTCCACGGAGGGCGGCGAGAAGAAGGGCAAGAAGAAGTCCAAGAAGAGCGTGGAGACGTACAAGATCTACATCTTCAAGGTGCTGAAGCAGGTGCACCCAGACATCGGCATCTCCTCGAAGGCCATGTCCATCATGAACTCCTTCATCAACGACATCTTCGAGAAGCTCGCCGGCGAGTCCGCCAAGCTCGCCAGGTACAACAAGAAGCCCACCATCACGTCCCGGGAGATCCAGACCTCCGTCCGCCTCGTCCTCCCCGGCGAGCTCGCCAAGCACGCCGTCTCTGAGGGCACCAAGGCTGTCACCAAGTTCACCTCGGCTTAGATATTTTGTTCTCTGTCGTCCTGGTGGATCGATGTTGCTCTGTAGCTGTAGGTAGTGGTTCGTACCATTTCATCTTGTAACTTGTGTGGGATCACATACTGTTTCATGATCTGGAGGAATAGTAACAGTGCTGATTTATTCCGTTTCATGGTTTGTTCTGATTTATTTAGTAAATCTCTTCAGACAACGGCTCTGAACATGTGCAGATGTTTCTTTGTTTCATTTCTGAATTTCACTTTTCAACTATGGGTTGATGAGGCTAGTGGCCGTTTGGATTGCAGGCGAGTACATGTACAGGGCGACGTTGCGGCGGCTGGGGCTTCAGGCAGAAGTGACGGCGTGTGACGAGAATGTCGATTTCTTCAGACATAAATTTAGGTTCACTTCCTCCTAATTAGGCTGGGTTGTTCAGAATGTAGTTAGATGTTCAGGATGCACCATCTTGTAATTTGTAGGGACACAATGTTTCAGGATCCGGAGAAGCAGTAATGGTGTTGCTTTGATCTGTTTCATGCTCAATCCTTACCATGATCGTCCCTGTTGATTTTCAGTAAATCGTCATGGGAGAACAAGCGATTCTTTAGTAAAAGTGCATACCACTGTAGCTGATGTGGCGACGCATCTGTGCCATAGTTCATATGTTCAGGAAATCCACAACGAATAGTTCAATTGTCCACACATATTATGAGGGAAAAGAGGGCGTTTCAATCAGGACTTAAGCTACATTCCTGGTATCATTTTGCTGTTGTTGCAGCACAAAGCGTCTAATTTTTCAGACTGAGCGCGACATGGGTCTGGAACTGTTTAGGCAAGTGATTTTACCTCCGCAAGCGGCCGTGATTTCAGACTGACACGATTTTCAGTAATTTTGCACTGCAATATAGCTCAAGACAGACGCGCCCCGGTTTTCAGCACTTCTCCACTGCAATATAGCTGCTCTTGTGCAACAGCTAAGCAGCTACAGTCACTCCAGGATAGTATTTTTCCACGATCCCGAAAGGTTGCTTGGCTGCTTGCACTTGACAGTCAGAATCCACGAGCACTGCCGCCGGTTCAGGAATGTACGAGTGGTGTTGGATTTCTCTTCGTGTTCCAATTGCAGTGTTTTTTTAGGGAACCCCGTCAAAGGGAAGGTACTCTTGCGTATTGTATATAGATAGAAACAGCGGAGAAAATATATAATGGTCCGGTTTATATATATATATAAGAAAGGGACAATGCTGAAAACTATATATCATAAACAAGGAAATAGAAAAAAAAACACAACACAAGGAGAAAGGACGCTCGAGGGTCATCATCGTCGGTAACGACCCTCCTGGATTATATCTGGCCATGGGCTGGGCCGGGCTGGGCTTGGGCCAGGCCTAAAAAGCCCACGGCAAAAAACTGAGGCCCAGGTCCTCCCAGGCCCTACCATCAGACCTACTTTTCAAGTCCAAGCCCGGCCCATCTGGTAAAAAGCCCTCAAAAGCCCTTAGGGCTTAGGGCCATGGGCCGGCCTCTTCCTTAAAATGCCAATATGCCAAGCCCAAGCCCGTCCAGGCCCTGCTGGTGGGCTCAAAACTTAGGCCCAAGCCCGGCCCACGAGCAAGCCCATCAGGCCTAAGCCCTGGAATTTAGGGTCGGGCCTGGGTGGGCCGACAGGGCCGGGCCTGAGATGGCCAGGACTATCCTAGATGAAACCTTTTGCCCAACGTCTTATTCCTCGCCACCTTAACAGACCCTGGGTATGGGGCCCAACTAATGCAAATCTATGAGACCGAGTCGCGGTTGTTTTCATATTCATCAACGACGGATCACAGAAATAAAAACATCACATTCACCCAACACCGTGCGTCCGTGCCGCAACAAAGGCAACACCACCCCGCACAACTGTGCCACGACCAACAAAACCGGCCGCGCCGCCACCAAAGCAGAGATCGCAGGCCCGTACGGTCCATATCCTGCCAGATATGAGACCCTCCTCGGAAATAGCTGGCCTAACCACCACTCACCGCCATCCAACCTTGAAGAACCACGCTCGTTATCCTTTTTATTTTTTTGCGGGGAACTTTAGAGAGCATTATTAAACGAAGGCATTCGCTGGGCAGTCAGCCAGAAGGCTACTGACCAGGAAGCTAGGAGTGGAGTCCAGCCAGCCAGGGACCACTTTTAGCTTCCAAAGAGCATTCCACATCTATTGTTCGTTCGTTGATGGTTCCGCTATCTGCCCTTCTTCTAGAGCTAAACGCTCTTTTTGATTCCACCGTCCACATAATCGAACCAGGCATGACAAACAGCGCCACGACACCTCCAGTACGGAGTCCCGCTCCGATGCCCGAGCAGGGACTCACGTAGCAGCCGCACACACCTTGACCTCTAGTACACGAGAGATCCATTCCTCACAGCCCACATCCAAACCGCACGCAACACTACCGCTGCTACGCAAGCTCCAAGCCTCCGAGCACATGCACAACATGACTATTATCGCAGGACACCAGCACGCGTCCCAACTCCACCTTCCATACCACACCTCTGTGTGACAAGAATCGTCATCGCCTCCACACCTCCATGCACCATCCAAGCTGACCTCTACCGAAACGAAGTGCCCAGTCACCACCTTAATTGGTGCATGCTCATGATTCGCTAGCAGGCCCTCTACTGGTGACAATGCACGAGATTGGGTTGATTGGTTTCATGTATAAGAGATTGGGCTAGGCCCACTATTGCTTAAATCACCGTTCAACCATGCTCAAGAGAAAATGCTTAATTCAACCGATTTTAAGCGATCCAGTCCCACTAGGAGTGCAAAATGATCGATGCTAGGCACACAGGAGAAGGTGTGAGATGTTGCATTCCTGCAGGAACAATCAACATTTGTTCCATCACCCATTCCTCTCACTCTCCACTCTACTCCATCCATTCTCTCTTTCATCCACTTGTCTTTCCCATTCAGTTCCTTCCCTCCAACACTACCACCATGTTACCATGACTCCTTCATCGAGTGTGACGACGAAAGTGGTGTCAATTCCTTCCTTGACGATGAAGGAGGTGACGACTTCCTCCTCCGTGGCATGAATGGCCGTAATAACCTCGAAACCTTTGGGTAGGATGACATGGTTATATCATGCCATGTTGACGACTATTCAAGGGGTATTCAAGATTAGTTTAGTGACAAATCTAGGGCCCTCTTTCTTTTCCTCAAATAAATCTATGTTTTCTTGGGTGTAGAAAGAGAGAATTTATAGCTTGAGATGGTTAACATAATGTAGGGGAACGTGGCACACTTTTTTTAACGACGCACGAACCAACCAAGATTACTATCAAGGTGCATGTAACGGGATCATGCCCTCGAAGATCTGTCAGCTTTGTGGAGATGTTGACAATGTCATGAAGTCCTCCAACTCCCACAGATAGGTTATACCTCCCACCCGTGAGAGTTTTCACTTGCAAAGTTCTTGGACGCCTCCAAGGTATCCATGCGTACCGAAGTAGAAACACCTTACAACTCGTTGACCAACACCATGAAGCTGAGGGGAATCTAGATCTAATCTATAATAATGCTTCTTTTGACAAGATATTAGAGAGTAACTCCTACAACTAATATTTACAATAAAATCTTTGGAGACATCTTCTCCGTAGTATCATTCTCTGCAAGACGAAAATCTCCCAAGACGTTAGTAAACTACAATTGGACTGGAGCATATTGTTACAATCCTTAGTTCACCTACAGGAGTTTGATTACCGGTAAAGATTTCTGAAAGGCCCTTCAGTCGCCTATCCGAAAATATGGGAAGCTGGAACCACAAAATATTCACCATAACGTCAAGGAAAGATTCCAACTCCATGAAGAATCAAAATGAAAAAATGCAACATGACACATGAATCCATCAGAACTGTATAATCAGGTCTACAAGGACACATGCTTGTCTGGCTCCATGGCACCGGTACAACGAATCAAAGTAATCTTATGCATAAAAACAACACGAGTGTCATTAGATGTTGACGCAAACTACTAAGTTCTTGAAGACCTGAGCACCCATCAGCTCTTAATCCCAAGATGGCAACAGGAGGCGAGAGGTCGAGAGGTTTATCCCCGGCGACTAGGGCTCCGGCTTACGCATTCTGGACAATGAGTAGTATTACTGTACACTAGTACTGAAAGAATGGTGATTTGTAGAGGTCAAGTTTGTCAAATTCTCTAGAAAAATGTTACCCTTGTATATATTGCACTTAAAACCAACTACCATATCTTTCTCTCTCCCTCCCTCCCTCCCTCCCTCTCGCTCTCTCTCTCCCTCCCTCTCTTTCTCTTTGTGTGTGTGTCTCTCTCTGCTCATGTGAGTTCCAACCTTTTATCAAGCAACTAATGACAACATGAAAGCTATCTTAAATGTTACCACCCAAAGAAATTCAAAGCAAGGTCATTCGATGATCATCTAAAGAAGCTTAAAGCAATTACTATGAAGATCTCTGGATAGTAGGTGCCCATGTGCTCCTTTTGCGGGATTGAAATGCATAGAAGCAAAATGGTTGTTGCATTATCACATAAAATTTAATGTAATAGTACTCCTATATTTGTAGCCCTCTTTAAAGGCAATAAGAGGGAGAGAGATGGAAGAAGATCATTATTCACAAAGAAGCCATTCTTTGCAGCTGAAGCAGAACAAGGAGTAGAGCGCAGTCGTGGCTAGCATACACAATGCATAGAGGTTTTACCCTCTTTTTGCAATGTCATTAAAGACCCATACACATCCTAGGACTTGGAAGCATCAAGATTTATGATTGCATCAACTTGTGTATGTACATGAAGCAAAATCACAATTTTGCTCAACTGGAGATGGATTCTTAGCTAGGTGTGTGTGTTGGTCATAGAACTAGCATACTTGAGAGCGACATGATGCAACACTGCAATGGAGACCTAGGCTTCCCTCCTGTGTGAGCTGACCTCCTGCTCTGATGAACACAAGCAAATGGGCGTTCACAGACATCTTCTCCTCATCGTCATTGGCACTAGTGCGGTGACCATTGAAGGACATATCCCGACAGAGAACAAATTGACGTGGTGTGGTGGTCGCATTTCCTAGCTCCATAGGCTAAGGTAGACGACATACAATCAAGTGATGTGTGAGGCTATTTAGGGTTACAATCATTCAATAATGATACGGCGGGAGCGATGCTTATCGCTCTATGTCTTTGATTTTTTCTCTCCAATAAAGAGCCTTATTTATTGACTCAAAACATAGCATCAAGACAGTACAATCATAATGAGCACACACACGACATATGCATAACTAAGATGCACACGACTGACACCAACATACACAAATAGAAGTATATCGAGAAGCAAAAAAGCAAGTCATATAAGACCAAAAATTTGCTAAGGCGTTGGAGGAGAGCTATCTGTGAACCGTGTCGCCGCCCATGTGGGGCCAAAATATCCCTAGTCACCCGCCTCTATCGCGCACACACCACCATAAACAATTGTTGGTTGTATCTAAAGAGTAAACCACGCACGGAGCCAGTGCATGCACATATAGAACCTGCTGTTGGAAATATGCCCTAGAGGCAATAATAAAATGGTTATTATTATATTTCCTTGCTCATGATAATTGTCTATTGTTCATGCTATAATTGTATCAACTGGAAACCGTAATACATGTGTGAATACGTAGACCACAACATGTCCCTAGTGAGCCTCTAGTTGACTAGATCGTTGATCAATAGATGGTTATGGTTTCTTGACCATGGACATAGGATGTCAGTGATAACAGGATCACATCATTAGGAGAATGATGTGATGGACAAGACCCAATCCTAAGCATAGCACAAGATCGCGTAGTTCGTTTGCTAGAGCTTTTTCTAATATCAAGTATCATTTCCTTAGACCATGAGATTGTGCAACTCCCGGATACCGTAGGAATGCTTTGGGTGTATCAAACGTCACAACGTAACTGGGTGGCTATAAAGGTGCACTACAGGTATCCCCGAAAGTGTCTGTTGGGTTGGCACGAATCGATACTAGGATTTGTCACTCCGTATGACGGAGAGGTATCTCTGGGCCCACTCGGTAATGCATCATGATAATGAGCTCAATGTGACTAATGAGTTAGCCACGGGATCATGCGTTGCGGAACGAGTAAAGAGACTTCCCGGTAACGAGATTGAACAAGGTATAGGGATACTGACGATCGAATCTCGGGCAAGTAACATACCGATGGACAAAGGGAATTGTATATGGGATTGATTGAATCCCTGACATCATGGTTCATCAGATGATATCATCGTGGAACATGTGGGAGCCAATATGGGTATCCAGATCCCGCTATTGATTATTCGCCGGAGAACGTCTCGGTCATATCTGCATGGTTCCCGAACCCGTAGGGTCTACACACTTAATGTTCAGTGACGTTAGAGTTGTTATGGGAAATTGTATGTGGTTACCGAAGGTTTTTCAGAGACCCGGATGAGATCCCGGATGTCACAAGGAGTTCCGGAATGGTCCAGAGGTGAAGATTTATATATGGGAAGTCCAGTTTCAGTTGCCGGAATGGTTTCGGGGGATATCGGTAATGTACTGGGACCACCGAAAGGTGTCCGGAGGTCCACCGGGTGGGGCCACCTGCCTCGGGGGACTTAATTGGGCTGAATATGGGAGGGAACTAGCTCCCTAGTGGGCCGGTGCGCCCCCCAAGGGCCCAAGGCGCCTAGGGTTTGGAAACCCTAGGGGAGGAGGGCGCCTCCACCTTGCTTGGGGGGCAAGTCTCCCCCTCATGGCCGCCTCACCCCTCTAGATGGGATCTAGAGGGGCCAGCTGAGGGAGTCCTGGACTAGGGGGTATTCGGACAGCCGGACTATATCCTTTGGCCGGACTATTGGACTATGAAGATACAAAATTGAAGACTTCGTCCCGTGTCCGGATGGGACTCTCCTTTGCGTGGAAGGCAAGCTTGGCGATTCGGATATGTAGATATCCTCTCTGTAACCGACTCTGTGTAACCCTAGCCCCCTCTGGTGTCTATATAAACCAGAGGGTTTAGTTCGTAGGACAACAATCATGATCATCAGCTAGCTTCTAGGGTTTAGCCTCTATGATCTCGTGGTAGATCAACTCTTGTAATACTCATATCATCAAGATCAATCAAGCAGGAAGTAGGGTATTACCTCCATCGAGAGGGCCCGAACCTGGGTAAACATCGTGTCCCCAGCCTCCTGTTACCATTAGCCTTAGATGCACAGTTCGGGACCCCCTACCCAAGATCCGCCGGTTTTGACACCGACATTGGTGCTTTCATTGAGAGTTCCACTGTGTGGTCACGATAAGGCTTGATGGCTCCTTCAATCATCAACAACGCTACAGTCCAGGGTGAGGTTTTCCATCCTGGACAGATCTTCGTACTTGGCGGCTTCGCACTGCGGGCCAACTTGCTTGGCCATCTGGAGCAGATTGACAGCTACGCCCGTGGCCATCAGGTCAGGTTCGGAAACTTGAGCTACACGGTCGACATCCGTGGGGACTTGATCTTCGACGGATTCAGGCCTATGTCAGGAGCGCCGAACCGCCACGATGAGCATGACTTAGATCTACCCTCGGACGGTGTTCAGACTATCGCACCTATAGCTGCCCCGACCCTTAATCCGGAGCAGATCGCGCCATCCGAAGGCGGGTGGATGGACCCCGCCACGGAGGCCGCACCCTCATCGGCGCTGGAGCCGAACACAGACTCCGCCTCCAAAGAGATCTGTGTAACCGGACCCCCGGACTCACCTCCGGCTTCAGGGTCCGAACCACGCACGTCCGTGCCCATCGAATCTGATCGGGCACCGATCATGGAGTTCACCTCCGCGGATATCTTTCAACACTCACCCTTGGGTAACGTGCTAAATTCGTTAAGGTCTCTCTCTTTATCAGGAGACTCCTGGCCTAACTATGTCCGGCTCGAGTGGGGTATGGACTACGAAGAAATTCGCTACCCACCCACCACCCACTTAATAGCCACTATCGATGACTTAACCGACACGCTTGACTTCGGCTCCGAAGACATCGACGGTATGGACGTCGATGAGGGAGATGATCTAGAACCACTGCCTCGGGGCGCTGGACAACCACCTCATCATATGATATATACATGGTGGACACACCCAAGGAGAACAACGGCGACAAAAAGGACGCCATAGAGGATAATCCCCCCGGGCAGAAACCAAAGCGACGGTGCAGGCGCCGCTCTAAGTCCAGCCACAGCAAAAATAGCGATAATAGCGCAAGAAAAATTGACACCCAGGTCGACTCGAAAGGAAACGACGACCCCATGGACCCAGCGATGGAGCAGGATGAGCCAGGGCACGCCAAACATAGTCCAGAGCAGACACCCGATCACGGTGACCCTGAGGGTAAAACTCATCAACCTACATCCGGAGAGGAGGACAGTCCGGACGACGATGCATTCATCCCGGAAAAACACTTGGAACAAGAGAACCTCCACAGAAGGCTTATGGCCACCGCAAGGAGCCTCAAGAAGTAGAAGCAAAGGCTTAAGGCCGCTTAGGATACGCTCAACTGCAAATGGAACAAAGTGCTAGAGACTGAAAAAAATATGGCGATAATCGCCACACAAAGAGCTACCCAAAGCGCAAGCTGCTGCGCGAATTCAACGACGAGGCCATAGAGCCCATCCCGCCGAAGAATAATAAGGCCGATCAGCCGGACCGACCACCTCGTGGCCGCGACAGAGCAGCTACTGACGCCGCACACAAGCCAGCACACAATTTACGTGAGCTCCTGGACAAAAAGGCTGGTGCGACCAGGTCCATCTATGGATCTAGAGGACGTGCTCCAGCGCAAGATCATAGCCACCAAAATGATCATATTGATCGAATACTAGTTTGGAATCAACCCCGCACACAACAACCATCGACAACATGCCACGACACATCCAATTACAGGGGTGCTGCACACCCCCTGTGCTTCACTGATGAAGTGCTGGATCATGAATTTCCACAGGGATTCAAACCCGTAAATATAGAGGCATATGACGGAACGACAAACGGCGGGGTCTGGATTGAGGACTTTATCCTTCATATCCACATGGCTCGCAGAGATGATCTCCATGCCATTAAATACCTGCCCCTCATGTTGAAAGGACCAGCTTGGCATTGGTTGAAAAGCCTCCTCGAAAACTCAATTGGAAGTTGGGAGGAACTTGAGGATGCTTTCAGGGCCAATTTTCAAGGGACCTATGTCCGACCTCCGGATGTAGACGATTTAAGTCACATAATCCAACAACCCGGAGAATCAGCTCGTAAGCTTTGGAACAAATTTCTCACTAAGAAGAATCAAATCGTCGATTGTCTGGATACCGAAGCCTTAGCGGCCTTCAAGCACAGTATCCGAGACGAATGGCTCGCTAGACACCTCGGCCAAGAAAAGCCAAGGACAATGGCAGCCCTAACAAGCCTTATGACCCGCTTTTGCACGGGAGAGGATAGCTGGTTGGCCCATAGAGGTACCAGCGACCCAGGCACATTCGAACTCAGGGATGGCAACAGGAAGCCGCGACGCAATAAAAACAAGCGTCGAAACAATGAAGACAGCCCAGATAACACAGCGGTCAACGCCGAATTCAGGGGCTCTCGACCCGGTCAACGGAAGAAGCTGTTTAAAGGCAGAAAAGATGGACCGTCCAACTTGAACAAGGTTTTGGACAGATTATGTCAAATCCATGGCACTCCCGAAAAACCTGCAAATCACACTCACAGAGAATGTCGGGTCTTCAAGCAGGCCGACAAGCTAAATGCTGAACACAAAGGAAGGGAGACACCAAGCGAAGACGAGGATGAGCCTCGCCAGCCAAACACTGGGGGACAGAAAAAGTTCCCACCAAAAGTCAAAACAGTGAATATGATCTACGCAACTCATATACCCAAGAGAAGGCACAAGCGCGCACTCTGAGACATGTATGCTGTAGATCCCGTTGCCCCCATATTCAACCCTTGGTCGGCCTGCTCGATCACTTTTGATCGCAGGGATCATCCGACTAGTATCCGACACGGTGGATCGACTGCCTTGGTGCTCGACCCAATAATTGACGAATACCATCTCACTCGAGTCCTTATGGATGGCAGCAGTAGTCTTAATCTGATATATCAGGACACTGACCGCAAAATGGGGATAGATCCAGCAAGAATCAACCAAAGTAATACTACCTTTAAAGGAGTAATACCAGGTGTTGAGGCCCGTTGCACGGGCTCTCTAGTATTAGAAGTTATATTCGATTCTCCCGACAACTTTAGAAGTGAAGAATTAATCTTCGACATTGCTCCATTCCGAAGCGTCTATCATGCACTACTCGGAAGAGCGGCCTTCGCCCGTTTTAACGCAATCCCGCACTAAGCCTACCTAAAACTCAAGATGCCCGGTCCACGTGGCGTCATCACAGTTAACGGAAACACAGAGTGTTCCTTACGTGCGGAAGAATATGTGGCGGCTCTAGCAGCCGAACACTAAGCGGCCTCTCCAACCAGAATACATGATCGGTCGTCAAGACCACGGACACGGCTAGACGAGCCCGGTGCACCACCGGTGGTAATAGCCCAGATAAACCTGAGCTGGGGTCTATAGATATACCCCCATAGGCGGTGCCAGGGGCTGCAAACATGTAACAATGCCCACAGTTCGGCTTGACCCTATTAATATAAAAATATATTGCGTTTTCATGATTAACTGAGAATAACCAACTTCTCACATGATTACACTAGACTCTTTTACCTGAGTTTTCCTTTTTTACAGATGACAATCGTGCTACACCCTTCCAGGATACGGCACAACAGAAACAAAGGCGCAGACGTGCATCAGGGCCCCGCTCAAATGTTTCTCTTTAGATTAAGCCCCTGTGTAAACCTTCTTTAATGTCTCTTGTTGTTTGACATCCCCCGGGTACTTAATACACCCACAAGGGATACTGGCGTCATTGGCATTTTGCCACGACAGATGAATGCACGTACATGGAAATTTGGGGTTCATTATCAGGGGCGTTACTCAGCCCAGTATATGTTATCAAAGTCCGAACACCTTTGGGAGTGTTCGGCGTCGCGAGTTTGGCCTTATATGCATTAGCTCCGAATCATGTCTTTGGTCAAATGTTGGGTTTGCCCGGCTCCTGGGTTTGCTACCTTACATTCCGTTTTATCGGCTAAGGCGCCCAAAGGAGAACTACTGCGATTGTGCCCTGGTTATTCTGGATGAGCACCTCAGTAGAGAAAGCCGAAAACTGACTGTCATGATACAACGAGAGACTGGTCAACCACTCGATGACTTAGCGGAATCTTTGGGATTCCTCCGCATTAACGAAGGACCATTTCCCGATCACGTACACACGTGCACCGTCTTCAGACGAACGCGGAAGTACCAGGGGCTATATAGTAGCCCCACCGTCAAAATCCTATGGCTAAGTGAAAGTGTTAAACCTATATAGTCCAGATTGCCTAGTTCGACGTGCGATCACCTCCTTAATGGACCAAGACGTTGGATCAAGTGTGATTACGTGCATTTTACGAACACCCCCGCATTATATGCATGGGGGCTGAAGCCAACGACTGCAAACTTTCAGGTTATATACATAAATAAACGGCCGCACAGGAGGCACTACAATACTTTTGGGTGAAAGTATAAAAACAGCCTATATAATCAAAATAGCATTGTCTTTACAATCGAGATATATGTCACTCGAACATGATACTCTTCGAGCACTGAGCCTCTATTAAATGGGCGCCTTCTAGGACTTGCTCGAAATAGTGCTCGGCCGGGTCCTGGCCTCCTGTCGGACCCCAGGTTGCAATACCGGTGGCCTCCATATCTGCCCAATATGTTTTAACACGGGAAAGAGCGATCTGCGCACCCTCTATGCACATTGACCTCTTCACAGCGTTGATGCGTGACGCAACGCCAAGGAATTGTTGCACTAAACCAAAATAATTGTCCGGCCTTGGTCCCTTCGGCCAAAGATGATCTACGATAGACCTCATGGCAAGTCCGGACAACCTATGGAGATCGGCCCATGCGGCCATCCTTTCATTTAGCGGCAGCGGACGCGTCGGGGAACTGAACTGTGACCAGAATAACCTTTCTACCTCATGATCTTTCCGATCTTTGAAAAACTCAGTCGCATCAGCAGTACTCTTTGACAGGTCCGCATACGCATCTGCAGCACTCCATAACTGATCCAGAGGAGCGTTGAGGGAGTCCTGGACTAGGGGGTGTCCGGACAACCGGACTATTAATGTCCGCCGGACTCCAAGACTACGAAGATACAAGATTGAAGACTCCGGCTCGTGTCCGGATGGTACTTTACTTGGCGTGGAAGGCAAGCTTGGCAATACGGATACGTAGATCTCCTACCATTGTAACCGACTCTGTGTAACCCTAGCCCTCTCCGGTGTCTATATAAACCGGAGGGCTTTAGTCCGTAGGACAACATACATTACAACAATCATACCATAGGCTAGCTTCTAGGGTTTAGCCTCCTTGATCTCGTGGTAACTACTCTTGTACTACCCATATCATCAATATTAATCAAGCAGGACGTAGGGTTTTACCTCCATCGAGAGGGCCCGAACCTGGGTAAAAACATCGTGTCCCTCGTCTCCTGTTACCATCCGCCTAGATGCACAGTTCGGGACCCCCTACCCGAGATCCGCCGGTTTTGACACCGACATTGGTGCTTTCATTGAGAGTTCCTCTGTGTCGTCACCGATAGGCTTGATGGCATCTTCAACCTGCAACGCTGTCCAGGGTGAGACTTTTCTCCCCAGAAAGATCTTCGTATTCGGCGGCTTCGCCCTGCGGGCCAATTCACTTGGCCATCTGGAGCAGATCGAAAGCTACGCCCCTGGCCGTCAGGTCAGATTTGGAAGCTTAAACTTCACGGCCGATGTCCGAGGAGACTTGATCCTCGACGGACTCGAGCCACAGCCAAGCGCGCCGCACTGTGACGATGGGCATGATCTAGCTCTGCCGCCGAACAGTGCCTTGGTGGCCGCACACGGATCCGCCCCGGCCATTGACCCGGAGCCGATCGCCCAGATCGAGGGCCGGTGGATAGACGCCGCCCCGGGGGCTTCAACATCCACGGCGATGGAGCCGAACACTAATCTTGTCCCCTGCGAAACTCGTGATTCCGAGGCGCCGGACTCCTCGCCGGACTCCGAACCTCCCGTGCCCCTACCAATCAATCCGGATTGGGCGCCGGTTATGGAATTCACCGCCGCGGACATCTTCCAATGCTCGCCTTTCGGCGATATCTTAAATTCACTAAAGCATCTCTCGTTATCAGGAGAGTCCTGGCCGGATTATGGCCAGGATGGTTGGGATGCGGACGACGAAGAAATTCAGAGCCCACCCACCACCCACTTTGTAGCCACTGTCGACGATCTAACCGACATGCTAGACTACGACTCCGAAGACATCGACGCTATGGACGAGATGCCAGAGACGAACAGGAACCAACGCCCACAGGGCACTGGAAGGCCACCTCGTCATATGACGTATACATGGTGGATACCCCAAAAGATGGGGACGGCGAAGAAACAGCGGAGGCAGATCCCTTAAAGAAACAGCCCAAGCGCCGGCGTCAGCGGCGCCGCTCTAAATCTCGCCACAACAAAAACGGAGATTCCGGCACAGGAGATAATAATACTCCAGAGAGTGCCGAAGACAATCCCCTCCAGCAAGACTCAACGCAGGAGGATGCAGAAGCAAGCCCTCATGAGGGGGCGGCAGATGAAGAGGTTGAGGATCATAATTATATGCCTCCCTCCGAAGACGAAGCAAGCCTCAACAATGACGAATTCGTCGTACCCGAGGATCCCGTCGAACAAGAGCGCTTCAAGCGCAGGCTTATCGCCACAGAAAACAGCCTAAAGAAAAAGCAGCAGCAGCTTCAAGCTGATCAGGACCTGCTGGCCGATCGATGGACCGAAGTCCTCGCGGCCGAAGAGTATAAACTCGAACGTCCCTCCAAAAGTTACCCAAAACGCAAGCTGCTCCCCCGATTAGAGGAGGAAGCATACGTACATCCATCACCAGCGCATGATATGGCTGACCGACCACCCCGTGGTCGTGACAGAGAGGCATCCAGGTCCCCAGCCAAGACCATACCCCGGCATCGCTTCAAAAGTACAAAGCCAAGAGGGAACGCGCCGGACTTGCGAGACATATTGGAGGACAAAGCAAGGCAATCCAGATCCATCTATGGATCACGTGGGCGCCCTACGACCCACGACGAGTACCGTCGTGCCGGATACAATAACCCCGGCCGGGCCGAACACAGCAGACAGTGCTCTCTCGAGCTGCGTCACGATATTGCTCAATACAGGGGCGCCGCACACCCGTTATGCTTCACTGACGAAGTAATGGATCATCAGATCCCCGAAGGGTTTAAACCCGTAAACATCGAATCTTACGATGGCACAACAGACCCCGCGGTGTGGATCGAAGACTATCTTCTCCACATTCATATGGCCCGCGGCGACAATCTCCGCGCCATCAAGTACCTCCCACTCAAGCTTAAAGGACCAGCTCGGCATTGGCTTAACAGCTTGCCCGCAGAGTCAATTGGGTGTTGGGAAGACCTGGAGGCCGCATTCCTTGATAACTTCCAAGGCACATATGTGCGACCACCAGACGCCGATGACCTAAGCCACATCATTCAGCAGCCAGACGAATCGGCCAGACAATTCTGGACACGGTTCTTGACAAAGAAAAATCAAATCGTCGATTGTCCGGACGCAGAGGCCCTTGCAGCCTTCAAACATAACATCCGGGACGAATGGCTAGCCCAACACCTGGGGCAGGAAAAGCCGAAATCCATGGCAGCCCTCACATCGTTAATGACCCGTTTTTGTGCGGGAGAGGACAGCTGGCTAGCCCGCAGCAACAATCTCCGTAAAAATTCTGGCAGTCCGGATACTAAGGACAGCAACGGCAGGTCATGTCGAAACAAAAACAAGCGCCGAATTAACGGCGACGATAAGGAGGATACGGCGGTCAATGCCGGATTCCGAGGCTCTAAACCCGGTCAATGGAAGAAGCCATTTAAAAGAACCATTCCGGGTCCGTCCAATCTGGACCGAATACTCGACCGCTCATGCCAGATACATGGCACCTCTAAAAAGCCAGCTAACCACACCAATAGAGGTTGCTGGGCGTTCAAGCAGGCCGGCAAGTTAATTGCCGAAAACAATGACAAGGGGCTAAATAGCGACGACGAGGAAGAGACCCGGCCGCCGAACAACAGAGGACAGAAGGGTTTTCCCCCACAAGTACGGACGGTGAATATGATATACGCGACCCATATACCCAAGCGGGAGAGGAAACGCGCACTAAGGGACGTCTATGCGATGGAGCCAGTCGCCCCAAAGTTCAACCCATGGTCCTCTTGTCCAATCACTTTTGATCGAAGAGACCATCCGACCAGCATACGCCATGGCGGATTTGCCGCATTGGTCTTAGACCCAATCGTCGATGGGTTCCACCTCACGAGAGTCCTGATGGACGGCGGCAGTAGCCTGAACCTGCTTTATCAGGATATAGTGCGCAAAATGGGCATAGACCCATCAAGGATTAAACCTACAAAGACAACCTTTAAAGGTGTCATACCAGGAGTGGAAGCCAATTGTACAGGCTCAGTCACACTGGAAGTGGTCTTCGGATCCCCGGATAATTTCCGGAGCGAAGAGTTAATCTTCGACATAGTCTCATTTCGCAGCGGCTATCACGCCCTGCTCGGGCGAACCGCGTTTGCCAAATTCAACGCGGTGCCGCACTATGCATACCTAAAGCTCAAGATGCCAGGCCCTCGTGGAGTCATTACGGTCAACGGGAATATGGAACGCTCCCTCCGAACGGAGGAACATACAGCGGCTCTCGCGGCAGAAATACAGAGCAGCCTTCTAAGGCAATTCTTGAGTCCGGCCGTTAAACGGCCGGATACAGCAAAGCGCGCCCGGAGCAACCAAGACCACCTGGCGCGATCAGAGCATGCGTAGCAATGCGGCCCCAACCCTCGCCCGCGTATGATCGCAAGAATAACACTCCGTGTACATCATTACGCTTTGGGGATACCATGGGCACAGGGGAGGGGGCACGATCACAATGGACCCAGAGTGCAGTTCGACCACACCAGGGGCTCGCAAATGTGCCTTTCCTTTTTATTATTTTTCTTCCTTTTTGTACACAAGACTCTGTTAACCAGAAGCCCTGTCCGGCGGTGAACCTGCCGAACTCATGATGCAACAGTCAGGGACTATAGAAGGCCGCGTCGAACACTCAGGTGGTCTCAATTACGAGCATTAAATTCGATTATATACACCAAATCCGCAGCTCATCCCTGGAGGGGGACATGTTTATTTAGTCCAAATCCCTTGCTTACCGCACTATTTGTATCAGTCCGCTCTACTAGCAGACTTTTCTTTCATTAATAATGCAGCACCTTTATGATCACAATTGCATTACATTATATATATATATATATATATATATATATATATATATATATATATATATATATATATATATGCTCATTATATGACATCTGGCACCCGTATATTTTGGTACGGCATAATACACCAGGGGCTTATGTTCCCCACTCTATGGTGTGATAAACTCCGAACACTTTCACAAGTGCGGCACCCCGAACTTATAGCATTATATGAATCGGCTCCGAATCATGTCTTGGGTCAATAGTTGGGTTTGCCCGGCTCCCACGTTTTGGTGCCTTACGTTCCGTTCTGTCGGCTAAGGTGGCACTGGGAGAACCACTGCGATTGCGCCCCGGTTGAGCCGGGTTAACGCCTCAGTGGAGAAAGCTAAAACTGACTGGCATGATAAGGCGAGAGACTGGTCACTGTTCGAGAGGTTTTTTCGGGTCCTTAAAGACTCACGCCGCTTCGAGCGAAGTTCCGGATGATGTCCGATGAAGGCGTGGATAGCGCCCCGGATTCGGTCTTCCGAATACCAGGGGCTTCGCCGAAATTTAAAATTATAGAATTCTATGGCTAAGTGAGAGTGTTCAAGCATTATAAGTCCGGTGCCTTGTTCGTCGTGTTCAGCGCCTCCCTAGATGGACCCAAAAATGGGAACAAGAGTGCTCAAGTTTATCCCGAACACCCCAAAACTTGTGGCTTGGGGGCTGAAGCTAACGACTTGCCATCTCTCAGATTTTATAAACGGCCGCACAGAAGGTAATATTTTAAATTAAACAAGCGTTGCTCATGGCGCATATGAACGAAGTTTTCAGCGCACAGGATAAATAAATAGCGAGTTCACTCAAAAATTACATTTCGGGAGCACTCATCTGCAATATTGCAGGCTCCCTTCAGGACAATTTTATAATACTTCTCCGGCGTGCGATACTCCTTGCCCGGCGGCGGTGGGTCCGTGAGAAGCTTCTCCGCATCCAATTTGTCCCATTGCACCTTTATGCGGGCAAGGGCCCGACGAGCACCTTCGATACAGGCGGAGCACTTGACTACATCCAGCCTGGGGCATGCATCCATCAGTCGCCGCACGAAGCCAAAGTAGCTACCAGGCATGGCCTGTCCAGGCCACAGCCGGACTATGAGGCCCTTCATGGCCTCCTCAGCTACCTTGTGGAGTTCGACCAGCTGCTTCAGCTGGTCGCTTGGGGGCACCGGATGGCCGGCCTCAGTATACTGAGACCAGAAGACCTTCTCCGTCGAGCTCCCCTCCTTGCCACGATAGAATGCGGCGGCATCAGACGCACTACGCGGCAGATCTGCAAACGCCCCTGGAGAGCTCCGAATTCGGGTAAGTGTCAGGTAGTTCACATTAACATGCCTGCTTTGCATGAAAAACGCCTTACCCGCTGCTATCTTCTTTATGTCCTCAACCTCCTGAATGGCCTTACGGGCCTCGGCCTTGGCGGACTTGGCACTTTCGAGAGCCGAGGCAAGCTCGGACTCTCGAGTCTTGGAGTCACGCTCCAAACTCTCATGTTTTTCCATGAGAACCTGGAGCTCTTGCCGAACTTCCGCCACCTGTGCCTCTTGCTTTTCTCGCTCAGCCCGTTCCGCGGCCACATTGCATTCGGCCGCGGACACAGCTTCCCGCAGGGCTGCCACCTCGTTAGTGGCCCCTGCAATGCACATATTATCCTTGTTAATTTTATTTGCAACCAAAATCCTTTTCTGTAAGGTACTTATTCAAAGAGGTGTTACTCACCTTCTTTTTCCTCGAGCTGCTTCTTTGCATGGCCGAGCTCTCGCTCGGACCGCTCGAGATCCTTCTTTAGCACGTCAACCTCCGCCGTTAGTGCGGCAGAGGTCAGCAGTGCAGCCTGCAAACCCATATTGACATATTTTAGGCAACCCTGTGTATATCTTGTTATAGATCCTTAGTCCGGCTTTTCTTTCCGAACACCGAACTAAGCATCAGGGGCTACTGTCTATGCGGTATTACATTACATAATTTTAACTTTTTACCTCAAAGCCTGTTAAAAGGCTGCTGCAGGCTTCGGTCAGCCTGCTTTTAGCGAGCTGAACCTTCTCAATCACCGCACTCATGATAGTGCGGTGTTCTTCCTCGATGGAAGCGCCTCCAAGCGCCTCCAGCAGGTTATCCGGCGCCTCCGGTTGGACGGAGGCCGCCGGCGTCACGGTCCTGCCCTTCTTTCGAAGGGGCCGCTTGCCGGACTCTGGGACCACTGCGGGTTCCGGTGTAGAGTCCGGCACGAAGTCCGGGAGGCTGCCTGATGGCGCCTCCGGAGCCTCCTCCTGATGGGTCCCTCTTTGGGATCCCACCTCGGCGTCCTCGTCGGCGCGTGGGGTGGAGGCAGTCGGGATGGAATTTACATCCGACGCGGCCAATGACCTGCTCGATGAGTCGGGGAGATCATCATTGGCCGAACTACGGGCAGAATGCGGCGTTAGAAGGATACTACGCGACATAAAAGAAATTACACATCAAGGATCCAGATACTTACGATCTTGCCGGACGCCTGGCCCTTGGAGGCCACTCATCCTCACCAACGCTGATGTTGGCGGAACTGTCCGGGGGGATAGTTCTCCCCCTCTTGGACCCTTCGGCCTCCCCGATGGGGGAAGCCTTCCTTTTCTTCTCTCCCTCCTCCGGGAGAGAGTACTCCTCCTCGTCTTCGGGGGAGGAGTCCTCGTCGGCGTCAAACGCCTGATTGCGGGAACTCTTTCGAGTCCCCGCGGCCACCTTCTTGGCCTTCTTCTCTGGCACCACGTGCGGTGCCGGAACCAGCAGCCCTGTTAAACGGGCGTTTGCTGGGTCTTCTGGCATGGGAGCCGGGCTGATGAGCAGCTTGGCCTTCTCCATCCATTCCTGTCAAAGGAAGAGGCAGAATGAAACCTCACTAGAGTCAATCTAATTATCACAAGTGTCCTGTAATGGGGTCGAATCACTTACCTCGTCAGTTGGATGCTGCGAGCTGAATCCGCGGTCTTTGGTCGCGGACGCGGGGGCTTCGGCGCCCTTGAACAGCACCCTCCAGGCGCCTTCATATGTTGTATCGAAGAGCCCGCTTAGCGTCTGGTGCTGTTTCGGATTAAACTCCCACAAATTAAATGCCCGTTCTTGGCATGGGAGGATCCGCCGGATGAGCATGACTTGGACCACGTCGACGAGCCTGAGCCTATTGCTCACCATCTTCTTGATACATGCTCGGAGTCCCGTCACCTCTACCGGATTCCCCCACTGCAAGCCCTTCTCTTTCCAGGAGGTGAGCTGCGTGGGGATGCCAGATCTAAACTCGGGGGCCGCCGCCCATGTGGATTTGCGCGGCTCGGTGATGTAGAACCACCCCGATTGCCACCCCTTGACGGAGTCCACAAAGGTCCCTTCTAGCCAAGGGACGTTGGGCAATTTGCCCAACATGGCGCCTCCGCATTCCGCTTGCGTACCCTTCACAACCTTCGGCTTGACGTTGAAGGTCTTGAGCCACAGGCCGAAGTGGGGCCAGATGCAGAGGAAAGCCTCGCACACGACGATAAACGCCGAGATGTTGAGGATAAAGTTCGGCGCCAGATTGTGGAAATCCAGGCCGTAGTAAAACATGAGCCCCCGGACAAATGGATGGAGCGGAAAGCCCAGTCCGCGGAGGAAGTGGGGGAGGAAGACGACCCTCTCATGAGGCCCGGGGGTAGGGATGAGCTGTCCCTCGTCGGGCAGCCGATGCGCGATATCGCCGGAAAGGTATCCGGCGCTGCGCAGCTTGGTGATGTCCTCCTCCTTGATGGTGGAGGCTAACCATTTACCTCCCGCTCCGGACATATTCGGAGAAGGTTGAGGCGAGATGCGCGAGCTCGGGCGTTGGAGCTTGAGTTCACGGGGATGGATAAGCAAAGGAGGAAGAAGGCGTAGGTGAGAAGGTGAATCCTTATCCCTTATATATAGGCGGACAAAACTATGCGTCCCCCACCAGCCTGGTAAAACTCGCTTGTCTCCCAAGCGCCACTATCAATGGCGCGGTTGGGTTACCCACGCACGTATTGATGAGAATCCCGGAATAAGGGGAACACGATCTCTGCTTCGACAAGACGTGCCAAGGAAACCGCTTCGCTAAACGTGCTGAGGTGGTATAGTAATTCAAACAGAGGCCTTGTGGCGGTGTGATGTCACGCCGCATAATGCGTCAGCAGATTGAGCTAAGTGTACATTTTATTCTCTCTACGGTGGAATGTGGAATTTATTTTGCAGAGCCGGACACTATCCTGGTGTTCATGATCTTCTCTGGATTATTCAAGGGAGGAACCCGCCTTGCAATGCCGAACATTATGCACGCCGGACTTATCGTCATTGAAGACTGGTTCAGGGGCTACTGAGGGAGTCCTGGACTAGGGCGTGTCCGGACAGCCGGACTATCAATGTCCGCCGGACTCCAAGACTACGAAGATACAAGATTGAAGACTCCGGCTTGTGTCCGGATGGTACTTTACTTGGCGTGGAAGGCAAGCTTGGCAATACGGATACGTAGATCTCCTACCATTGTAACCGACTCTGTGTAACCCTAGCCCTCTCCGGTGTCTATATAACCGGAGGGCTTTAGTCCGTAGGACAACATACATTACAACAATCATACCATAGGCTAGCTTCTAGGGTTTAGCCTCCTTGATCTCGTGGTAGATCTACTCTTGTACTACCCATATCATCAATATTAATCAAGCAGGACGTAGGGTTTTACCTCCATCGAGAGGGCCCGAACCTGGGTAAAAACATCGTGTCCCTCGTCTCCTGTTACCATCCGCCTAGACGCACAGTTCGGGACCCCCTACCCGAGATCCGCCGGTTTTGACACCGACAAGCGTACTTTGGATCTCTGAACTTCATCCGCAACAAAAAGGGCTTCCCAGCCGTGATATCTCCGGCTTGTCGAAGCTCCTCCCGTGCAGCTCTGATTTAAGAGCGCGTTTCCTTGGCTGCCCCCAAGGCCTTCTTCAGGTCAGCTGCTTTTGCTTGACTCTCCTTTTCAAGGAGCTCATATCGGTCGGCGGCATCTCTCAGCTCAACAGCCATCTTGGCTATTTTATCTTTGCTCCGGTGATGAGCAGCCTGTTCGGCTCTTAACTCTTCGGCTGCCTTTAGGGCAGCCGCATCACTTATCCTGGCTTGTTCCTTGGCTAGGGCAAGTTCCGCCTGAAGGCCCTCCATGGCAGCAGCACCATCTGCAGCCACAACATATTATAGATACTAGCATCATGCTCCTCTTAATATTCATTAACAATACAAAAAACACAAAGCAACACATATCATGTGCCTCGTCAAGCCACTTGTTCACAAGCACGATGTCGGCATCCGCCACATCAAGCTGTCGCCTCAGTTCGGCGAATCCAGCAGTCCGGTCAACCGCCGGACCCTTATCCATCTACACATAACACGACACGATCATTACTTGGGAGTACGATCCTCCGTTTGCCGCCTTGGGCTGGCAACCAGAGTCTCAGGGGCTACTATATACACAGAGCACACCTAGCATGTGCGGTACAGCCGAAAGTTTGTATATTACTTGGTGTACCTCAAAGCCTTTGAGCAGGCTCGTAAAAGCTTCATTCAACCCGCTTTTGGCGGATGAAATCCTCTCAAACACCATTCCTAATAAAGTACAGTGCGCCTATGAGATAGCCGCTCGCTCCAAGAGGCACTACAGAAAAAGACACTTCCGTGATGATACGTGTTTGTCACAGTAGGTCGCGTTTTTTGTCATGCATGTACATCCATGACAATTTTATGACAGAATCAAGATAGTCATACCTGTGATGTTGTAGAAGTGTTCCATGACATTACCAAAATTATCATCACGGAAGTGTCCACTTCCATGACGATAAATCGCGCGTCACAGAAGTGCTTTCGTCAAGGGTGACCGACACGTGGCATCCACCGTAACGGAACGCCGTTAAGCTATCAGGTCGGGTTTTGGATCCGATAACCCGTTAACAGCCCCGACCAATGGGGATTTTCCACGTGTAAAATCATCATTGGCTGGAGGAAACATGTGTCGGCTCATCGTTGGGATAGATGTCATCCACTCATTGGATAGAAGGCGCCTATGATACGTCGACACGTGGCACGACCCATCAAGTTTAAATGGGCCAGCCAACTAAAGGCCCACAAGATTTTGCGGACCATAATGGGCTGGCCTAGCTAAACGCCCACGAGATTTTGCGGACCATAATGGGCTGGCCCAGCTAAAGGCCCACAACATTTCGTGGCCCATAATGGGCCGGCCCAAGTAAAGGCCCACAATATTTTTCTGTGCCATAATGGGCCGGCCCAGGTAAAGGCCCACAAAATTCTTGCGGATCATAATGGGCTGGCCCAGCTAAAGGCCCACAAGATTTCACCGACACTAATGGGCCAGCCCAGCTATAGGCCCACAAGATTTTGAGGACCCTAGTAGGCCGGCCCATAACTGGCTTCCATGTTTTGGGCCAAATGCCAGCCCATATTTGATCCGGTCCATTAATGGCCTGCCACGTTCCGGGCCTAATAATGGCCCATATGGGATCCGGCCCGTTAAAAGCCTCCCACGTTCTGGGCGAAATCACGGCCCAGATCAGGTCCGACCCTTTAAGAGGCTTCGGCCTCAATTATGGCCCATATCAGATTTGGCCCGTTAAGTTGACGCTATGCTTTTGGGCCCACTTGCTAAAGGCCTATTTAGTAATTCGGCCTGATATTAGTTTCGGCCTGTTAAGGGCCCGTTTAACATTTCGGCCCTATATTAATTTTAGCCTGTTAAAAGCCCGTCATACAGTTGGGCCTAACTACGGCCCAGTTTGCATCCGGCCTGCTCGCAGCCGATATCTGATTGGGCCAAACAAGGACCGAGAAAATTTTGGGCCTGTTAAAAGCCCGTGATTTGATTCGCACAATCATGGGCCAGGGTCCAATTCGGGCTGCTGTTTGACATGTTTCAGGCCCAACCTACTTCTCAGCCTCCTAAAAGCCCATTGAGCTCTCTTGCGAAAAGAGGGCCGGGGGTTACTCGGCCTATTAAAGGCCCGAATCTACTAGTGGGCCAGTTTGACGGGAACCATGATGCGGATCATACATCGTGATTGCATGACGGCTCGATTATGTATCGTCATTTTATGGTTTGGCCGCTTTACTACGAAGACAGGATATATATACAGGAAAATAATGCAGCATCATGAATAAGAAAAAACCTAGACTATACAATAAAGAAATTACGGCATATTACATCCACTGGGCATCAAAGTTCACCACTATGATAATAAAGCACAAGCAGACAACATATTACATACACTGGGCATCAAAGATCGCCACCAGTGCAAATAAACACGTCGACAAAATAATATACAAAACCGACAGCACTGCAATAGAGTTCAAGAAAGGTTAGCCCTGTTGGCGAGCTGCAGCGCAAGCACCTGAGCAAGATGATGAGACTGCGCTTGTTCAACACTTATATCTTCCTCACTCTGAAAGATAAACAAGTAGATAGATGACATGTTTTGCACATAAAAGTATCAGTGCTGACAATTCATCACATTTCTTACTAACGAATAAAGTGACACAGTTTAAAAATGCATTAACACAATATGGTATTGTTCAGGTCAAGACATGACAGGAAATGACATTGTGAAGGAGTTGGCAGCTTCACGACACCACTGGATTACAGATCAAGAACTCATAAGTATCAATGGTTAGTGTGTTGTCAATTTATCCCATTTCAGATTGGCAAATAAAGAGATGGTTTAAATAATAGTAGAATGATATGACATTGTTCATAGTTAAGACATTGCAGAATATGACATTGTGCTGTAGTGGGTAGGTTCACCACACCACTGGATTACGGATGAAGAACAGAAGCATACATGCAGTGCAAAAGAAGATCACTTGCTCTGTATAGTTTAATTTACATGGTATGAAGAAGGAACTTGCTTGTATAACTGAAAACTTAAATTGAGAAGGACAAACTTTTGTTTATGAACTACATAATAAACTTTAAACATGCAATTTGATGCAAACACCAAAAATAAACAGCTGTTGCAGTCATGCCTAACCAAATAGACACAACAAAGTTTGAAGGCTTGAGAAGGACAAACTTACATTACTAGTGAAGACAGGCTCTATAAAGCCCTTGTCCATGCTGGTGGGGGGGGGGCAATTCAAGAAGTTTACCACAGAATCTTCTTCATAAGCATTGCCTTTATTCTACATTTTGTTAAGAGTATATATAGATGTGATAATATACTAAAAATGGAGAATATTTAAGATAAGATGAAGAGTGATGCTACATAACCAAGCAGCTATAAATGTATGTGCAGCGACACAGGCAAAAGGCACAGCCAAGAGCAATGCACAGCTAAACTTCTTCAGTACCAACCTTATGGTAAGAGTAAATATAGATCTGATGTGTTGAAAATGGAGGGCAAAGGAAAATAAGCTGTAGAGTGATGGTACATGAACAACTACCTGTCAATATAAGTACACTGATAAAGGACATCATGTACTTACAAGAACAATGCAGAGCTAAAAAAATTCATTGGCATTGGATATATTCTACACTAATGTAACCATTCATACAGATCAGATAATTTGGAGCGAACAATTGATAAGCAAGCTATCATGCATACTGCTGTCACATAATGAACCAGGTACGTATGCAAGTACAGTGATACAGGACAACAGGTACTAACAAGAGCGAAGCAGAGGGCAGCATATTTGCGATATCCTATCGTTCTTTTCAAACCGAAATTCTTCTTCGAGCAGATTTCCTGCAAAAAAGATCCGTAAGGCACATGCGGAAAAGTAGAAGTTCAAATTGTCATGTGATTTCATAAACAGTACCTCATCCTGGGAACGAGACCAGTGCATAACAAGGTTTTTCCATTCAATGTCTTCTAAATTTAGCACAGGTGACTTCACCAGAAATTCGTCTATAGACTTGCCATTAAAGTGTGATTTCCTCAGGTAACACCAATACTGCTGCAATGCTTCCTTGAAAAGCACAAGCAAGCTTTGCTCATCATGACTATCCAGATTGACCCTCGCCTAGTTACAACAACGTGATGTAAATCATTGATGTGTTCGATCAGCAGAAAATAGGAAAATAATAACCATGAATAATAGCACTTACACGTAAGTTGGACAGGAAGATGTGAAAATGGTGTTTGTCTTCACTATAATCTTCACATGATGGGAATATATGCACATAGTCCCTAACAACATTGAAAGCATTGTCTTTTATACTGGGAATAAATGGAATGGGGTTCCAATCTGCTGGAATTGGCCGTCTCTGCAGTTGGGATAGGTCTTCGGCCGGTGGACTTGCTGTACTTTTTGCTGGAGTGGGATTTTTCTGTGGTACGGCTAGTGCTATGGCAAATGAAATCGATATACCTTTTGCTAGAGTGCAGGTCCTATGTGGTGGGGCTAGTGGTGTGGCTAGTGAAGTATGGGTACAGTTTGCTGGAGTCGGTCCTACGTTTTGTGTCACTGGTTGTACATCCAATATATGTGGGGCGCTGTCTGATTTCTCCGGCACCACCACGTTTTTCAAGGACTTTGCTGGTGCTCCTTCGGGTTCGGCAATCACCCTCTTCCTTTTTTATGTCTGATGCACAAGAACAACATTTGAGTGAAAAAACATGGTATGATGACAGATGGAATATGTATTGATAATGGATGGGCATGGCATCTCGAGTTATATGATGAGTAAACTAAGCAGATGGTGGTGCAACAAAGTATAAGAAATGCAAGACAACATATGCAAGATACGCACAATCAATAAAACCTTGCCAAATTAGAACAGGCACCTTGATGGGTGAACAGGACAGGCCATCTGCCTTTGACTCCTCGAGGTTAGAATAGTCATTAGGATGACATTCTGAACAAGAATCAACAGGTGGGGAGCGTACGAGTTTCATTGCTTCCAGAATAGCACTCAATGCCTTGGTGCCAATTTTGTAAGTCATTGCAGTGTTGCACAATATTCTTCTGATGCGCGGATTCTGATATTCACTGTAATTGCATATAATATCTGAGAACCATGAAAACATAAATAATTGTGAGATTATCTTTGTAATGTAGATGATATTCTAATATAGGGGCACCCCTATAAACACTTGTGTGCTATCACTGGATTCTGATGAGAGAGCTCATGTGTGCTGTAATATGGTGTGTGCATTTATATAATCTGGCACAAGTACACAAAAAAATAGGCTCCAGAAGTAAGGATAGCTGGCAGATGACAGGTTCATAATATACTGTATAGAGAGTTTATTGCCAAACCATGATAACAAGAGCACACAACAACTAGGCAGATCATAGTGTACATAACAGGGGTACACCATAACCACGATATATAAATCGGGAAAGTGGAACTGGCTTGAAAATACTGTGTTGTATTGCTGTCGGTAATTGAAAGCCTATCGATCACGTACAGGCCAGCTCTATCAGTTGTTGACTGTAGATGTCCCTGCGCCCCTTCCTGACAAGGAACATACTGTACGTACTAAATACAGAATAAACAAAGAGGAACATGTTAAAGAACAGAAGAGGAAGCATATTCTTGAGGTTCCGCTTCATTGCATACAATGTTGGTTGCCCACTCATGATGAATCACAGCGCCCAAAGACATGCAATTCCATGTTGTCTCTCTATATGTGGCAATTTTGAAAAAGAGTCATTAGGATCATATTCTGAATAAGAGTCAACAGGTGGGGAGCGTATGCGTTTCATTGCATCCAGAATGGCACCCAATGCCTTGGTGCCAATTTTGTGAGTCATTGCAGTGTTTAGCTTCAAGAGTGAACTGCTGCTAGTGCGACACAAAGCAGCTACACAGATCATAGTGCAGATATAACGGGAAAACCTTAAGCATCAGAGTAAAATCAGCAAAGTGGAACTTGCTAGAATATATGTGCTAGTTTGCCGGTACGGCTAGAAAGGCTTCAGATACCAGCTCTCTTCAAGTGAAGGTGTGGTACTATTAATATCAGTGTAACTCTCAAAGGCAACACAGCTCCCCGTATTTCCTTGCTGTTCTTATAGGATTCAAGTGGGCAGGCCACTACAAATCCTATTCCTATGTTTACAAGATCCTACGAATCAAAGAGGCTCAAAGTGTCCATCACAACCGACCATATAGACCTCTACACTGCAAATGTCCCTACTCATCTTCAGTACAAGGAACATAATGTACTACTATCAAACTCCCTCCGTTCCAAAATATAAGTCTTGGTAGAGATTTCCACTATGGATCACATACAGATGTATCCAGATACATTTTAGAGTGTAGATTCACTCATTTTGCTCCATATGTAGTCCATGGTGGAATCTATACAAAGACTTGTATTTAGGAACGGAGAGAGTACATATTAAAGAAGAACGGAAGAGGAACATGGTAAAGAAGAGCAAACAGATTTTGGATAATAAAATGTTGGTTGCGCAGTGCCCACACATGATGAACCAGAGCGCATTAAGAATGCAACTCCCAGCTGTCTCTCGACCATTTCAGGCGGTTGGATGAAGATCCTACGTCTCCTAACCCATCTTCTTCCTCGTCTCTGATTATTCCCATACAGAACACCGCACGGGCCGCCCGCCGGACCACCGGCCCCCACCGCCGGTGTTCCTCCACCACCCCCACCCCCACCCCCACCCCAACCCCCGCCCGTGTCGAGTTTTCTTCGTTCAGCGAGGCCCCACAACCACCCGAGCCCCTCTGTTCGCACCGGCGAACTCCGGCGAGCTCTAAAAAATTTAGTCTACTATGATTTAACTAGTGTGGAATATAAAAGGGACAAACCATAAGCATTGGGAGTATAGTGTTGAGCGTGCCATGGCGGATCTGAAGGTGCAAACCGGACAAAGGCAACTTCGCAACCAAGACAAGAAATCAGAGTAAAGCAGTGGCGATCTATTTTCTTGCTGCGATAAATAAGTTGAGCAGATACGAAAGAGTACCGCCTCTGGTGCGGCGCCGTGTACGCATCTGCTGAGAATTTGATGGTGCTACGGTAGCGATGGCTGTCGGCGGCGTGGAACCAGATCTAGGAGGGTAGACGATGGCGGCGGGGTGCGGTGGACGAGACGGTCGTAGGAGCGGCCCCGACAAGGTGGAGGACGGCGGGGATGAAGCAAGAGGACGAGATGCAAGGATCCCGGTCCGAAGCCGTGGATGAGAGAGGTCAATCTCTTGTAATGGACGACAGCGTCGGCGTATCAGCTCCGGCATGGTGGAGGAGGATGGCGGTGGATGGGGCAGCGGGCGGCGGCGGACGGAGGAGGGTGGGGTGGAGAGGGTGTTTTGGCGCCCACGGAGTACGAATGGGGAAAAGGGAGGTAGAGAGGAAGGGGGAACCATGTATTCAGGGCGCGCTTGTCTCAAATGCGAGGAAATTTACAAACTTAGCCCCCGTTTCAAATTTCTACTACATCACATCAACATTAGTCGGTTGGGGATAGGACGGTAATCTCGCATACAACAAATATTTGCCGACGAGAGTTTGTTTTTGGCGCCCACCGTGTATATGAATATGAATCAGGGAGGGAGTCGATTTCGGCCGAGGACACACTGTATTTTGGCACCCACTGTGTATGAATCCGGGTGAGAGGCGGTTACGTCACATTTGGGTGAAATTCCAAACTACCCCTATCGAAACCTATAGAAATCCAGCAGATAGGCTTTGCGTGGCAGGGATAGGCAGTAGTAATTTCCATCTCGCAGATTTTGGTTTCGAGCGGTTACTGCGACTTTCCCCGCTTTGTTCAAATTTTGCAGAGTGCATGTTTACGCTCGTGCCAACTCAATTCGAATCCCGTTTGTATTCTATTTTTTTCGGGCGGGATCCATTTTCAATTGGAATTACATTCTATATACATCATTTTTTATATATACTTTCAAAAGCACAACACCATTTATACATAAATATGGTGTACAAATGGCATGATCTCAGAATCATAAGGTTGTATCCATCAATTTAGATTTTCAAATATTTGAAACCACTTTATGTTGAAATCCAAAGTATGCATTCCTCGCTAACCGTCTCCAATTAATGTGTGTTTCATGCGGTTTTTTTTATAATTCTCAAACATGTATAATGTGTTTCACACATGCAACATATAGTGTAATCCCGTTTAGACATTAATTGCATATAAACCATGCATTGTTTGTAATTAAAGAATCTATGGATCACCAATATTGATAAACTATATAACATTACACGTGTGCCCAAATTCAAATCAATATGCATGTTTGATACACCAATTTGCGTTATGATATTATCAATGTCGTGATCTCCAGTTTAAATATTTGAATCCCCTTTAATCCAGATATTCGTCTCATATAGCTATCATTCATGCTTATATAGGACTATCTCTCTGGACCTATACGTGTTCATTGTCTCTTAGGTATCTCTCGTGCTACCTGTATGTCGACAATGATCTTTTATCTTTGTAACACACTGACGGTACTCTCTCCATGGACCTTCATCACTCTATCTCTCTCTAAGTATATCTCGCTCCCTGCTATGTGTCTCTAACTATAATTCTCCATGTGGAATCTCTATCTCTCACACAAACACAAAACTTTATCTCCCGGGGTCTCATTTCTCTCTACTATTCCCATGTGTGCCACTCGCACACCCCTCATACAGATATGTCTTTCGCTCCTTAGATGTGAGAACCTACGACTCTTCCTCTTAAATATCTCTTTCTCACACACAAACTCTGTCTCCCAGGGTCTTATATTTCTCCATTGTTCTCTTGTATGCCACTCACACACACTCTCTCTCCCTAGATATATCTTGCGTTCCCTCATATGTCTCTCTAGGTATCACTCTCGTTGTGAAATATCTTTCTCTCTCGCAGACACAAAACTCCGTCTCTCGGGATCTCATTTCTCTCTGATATCTGTTTGTATGTGACTCACATGCACCCTCTCTCTATCTCTCTCACACCCACAAACATAACTCAGCCTTCTGATCCACTCGACTCCTATCTCTAACGCACACTAGCTAGCATCTTTATCTTTCTATTTATCTGTTTCTCCATCAACCTTCTTTCTCACCCTCACTCTTGATTCCTATCATGCACACTACATATGTTTCTCTCTACATGCAGTCAAGTGCCCTCTCACACACATATATAACTTCACCCTCTGAACCACCCGGCGGTCATCTCCAACACCCAAACTAGCGGATGTCCCTCTAACTAGCATCTCCATCTCTGTATCTATCTGTAGTTTCTTCGTCAACATTTCTTTCTCGCACGGAGTCTTGCTTCCTATCACCCACACTATATATGCCTGTCCATACATATGCATTTATAGGTTGATCTCTTTTGCACAATCGTTGTGCCTCACTCCCTCTGTTCGCCATAGATGCATTCTCCAGCCCACGCCACTATCTCTTAAAGACAAAAACACATGCTCAATTGTCGGGCTTTCTTCCCTCCATTCTCACATGCATGCATATTGTCATATCGATCCGTCTCTGCCATGTCGTTGATCTTATGCCTTATGTCTTCTTTCTTTTATCTCGATCATGCGCGCGCACACACACACATCCCACGTATACATGTATACCTCTCACACATGCACGTTCAAGGTCTCTATGTCTCCATACGTAGTTAATTACCCTCCTAACGCCACATCGAATCGTTCTCCTCTTTCGTGCACATAACTTCCGTCTGGATGGGTAAAATACACACTCACACTTAACAATCTCCTTCTAGCTACCCCCCCCCCCCCCGCGCGCCGCCTCTCACTCTTCCCCTATATCCCCAAAACCAATAAGACCATCCCTTTGTTTAATTCCCGCCTACATGCACCATCGATATATAGTAGTCTTCCTCGGTGTCTCTCGAACAAACACATTATCTAGATATCGACTCCTCTCACACGCACACACCTTCTCTTCCCTCTCTACGGGCATTTTCTCTCTCGCACCCCATCGTTGGTGGCCTCTGCCATACACATCACCTCTCTATGATGAAGCCATGCACACTTAAATTACATCCGCCACAGAGGACCCCGCGACACACACACACACACACACACACACACGCACGCACGCACCCCTCTACACACTAAGACTCCATCTCTCTCTCTCTCACACACACACACACCCCACACACACACTAAGACTCCATCTCACACACACATGCTCTAGGCGGAGCATTTGTTCCTACCACCCTTCATCCAACCTTACCCGTATGATAGACAATCACCTTTATTTAATTGCATAACATGGAAAAATTCCACTTTACTTTAGTAGTCAGCAAACTTATCATCTGTACCCTTATAAAAAACGAGTTGGCGATGATGGTGTGCCTGCCATCTTGTAATACACACCGTATGATCTATATCTGATGGATAGAAAGCAAACTATGATAATTTTACCAAAGATACCCACACCTCTCTCCACGTCATTATCTCCCACAACCTCATTGCTCAGCAATTAAAAAAGGAATAAGTCTCTGGAACAATCTAGCATGCATGGTGTCCACTGCCGCCTGCCGGCACCGTCCATCCCCATGCCTCCGCCCATTCCGACCACCAGTCACCACGACGCTCCACTCCTCCTCGCCTTATCTCTCATCTTTCATTTTTTTGATGACATTCTCGAGATACTAGTTTTCCGATAAAATTCTCGAGATATCATTAGTTTTTACACATGGGATTACTCCTGCATGGGTCAATCACAACAGGTGTTTTGTAAAAAAATGCATATTTATGTTCCGTGCAATGCATGAGAATCTTGCTTGTAATTATATAACGCAAATCATGAGCAGGAAGTGACATTTTTTTGACACGACCACGTTAACATGGCCACGTAAATCACTAGCTAAAGTAAATACCATTATACTTATATCCCGATGCAAAAGGTTGAGTACATGTCTGAAGAGTAGAGTCGCACACACGCACTCTGTCTCTCAGAATCTCTCTCACACACACACCAGTTACGTGACGCCCACTTAAGCAGACACGTATGTTACAATTTGTGCACCCGCGGGTACACGTGATGCTGCGCATTTATTTTAGCCGGAAGGCGAACCCAAATAGTAGCTGCATCCATTCCCCTCCTGCCGCCTCTTCTCTGGTCGCCGTCGCCCGGTAGCCATGGCCCGACCGAAGGTAACAACATACTCCATACTCCCGCCAGAGCGGCGCTTTATTAATATGGAAATTTTAGTGGTCATGCATGCATCTTTTTGTGCTAGCACTCCTATATAAGGGTTGACCGGTTGCTTCCTGCGGACGTGCGCGGGCGGTGGAAGAGAAAGGAGAAGGGAAGCGGGCTGTGGAGTAATGTTTTTTACCATAATTTCTTAGGAAACTGAGTGCAATAATTGAGTAGTTTTGCAAACTACCAGTACTACACCTGAAACGGTTCAAAACCTATACTCCCTTGCCAGCGCGTGCTTCCCACGTAAAACGGTCAGCGTAGCCCTGGAGCGTCAGTGTCGCATTAATGCCCAGCCATAGCGGAGGCGACCTCTCACTGACGCCGGCTTTGAAGTGGCACAACGGCCGAGAGAGCGCCGCTTCCCGGTGCACGCGACTGCTCCGCATCGAGACTGGCCATAGGCCTTGTTTGGATGCATGGGTTAGAGTTAGTTTGAGCTAGTTGGGGCTCAAATATCCCTAAAGTATGCAAGCATGAGGGTTTAAATTGGAGCAAGTTGCACCGAACCCACAAAAAAAAACTATCCCACCCAAGAGGTGCTAACTAGAGATAGTTCTCATTGGGACCACTGAAAAATCACTTTTCTCCCTCCATCAAGTGCATTTATTGTCAATGTAACCCTGTCACCCAAACACCTCTTTGGCTACAGTTAGTTCAGGGTTAGTCATGAGTTAGTCTAACCTCTAGCTAAGTTAGAGTATCAAACAGGAGCAGTATAGGACATGCAAGTTGCTCAAAGCATACAGGCAAATTCGTACGTGAAAGAATTTTTTTCTTTTTGAAAACGGAACATGAAAGGAATTTTTTAGAATGCTCTTGGCATGTCGCTAACATGTGATGAGTTAACCGACCTCAATAGACGGCAAAAATGCCAGCCCGCCGCACTATGATAGAGACGAGGAGGGAGAAGCGATACAGGCTGCTGGACTACTAGAGGTAGGTGTCGCACGAAAGCCAAGAAATACGGTGATAGCGTGGGTTAGCCATGTACTAGTATGATGTAACTACACTGGGCTGCCGTGTTTCGTACTCTTCCAGTCCACTATGGAGATGATTGGTTAATTTTATATTGCTGAATAATATTAAATATTATGAGTGCAGACGCTCCACCACGAGGTTCCTTGCTCCTTCTCGGTCGTCCGGAATCTATGTTCTTCCACTCTATTTTTTTACGTGAGCTTTGTTCATCCTTTTTACAACACGCGAGACATCTAACATCAAGGTGCACGTGTTTTGCAAGGATCGTTCCATCTATATGAAGAACAAGTGGGACTGGAACTACGAGACAGACATGTACCCAGGAATGGACATACGAACCTGAGTAATGTAGCGCAGTAAGTGAAGTAGAAAGGCACAAATGGTATGAACATGCATGGCATATAGGGTGTGTTTGGTTGCATTCTCGTCTCAGCATAGTTGTTCCCTCTTCATGCATGCTCAACTCAACACCCCTATTCATGCATGCTCAACTCAACACCCCTCTTCATGCATGCTTTCTTCATGCATGCTCTCTTCATGCATGTTTCTAGTGTATTTGTGCTAAACTAGTGTGGACTCATGCACCCTCCATACACTCTACCAAACACCCAAAAGTGGGTCGAGAAGGGAACTCTTGAGCGGCATTTGTCTCTTACTACGTACTACCACTAAATGTTGTACGTGCAATGCACGGTGATGTTATGGAGTACGTGCCTAAGTACTCGACTACTACTATATTAGTTGGAGGCACATATTAACTTTTATATTTGTTTACGTGTATGCCCCGACACCTTCCAACTAGACGTGTCTTTCTCTCCAGGTCGCACTTTGTATCGTTCATACCACTAAGTACTACTACGTGTGGTCTCCGACCCAGAAGTGGAAGAAGTGGAGACGCTCTACCACGCTGTTTTTTTTACGCTGGGCTCTACCATGTTGTTCATGTCCCACTCCTTACGCTGACCTATGGGACATCCAGCACGTGCCGTGTTTGGCACCCTTCGTCATAAGAGTTGAAATGCTAGCATTCATCAGAAATAAAAAATAATTATAAATCAGCAGTGATACTATTTTTTTGCGAACCAATCACCAGTGATACTATACCACGCGGTTTCATTGCTCCTCGATATCGGAAAGAATACTTCTGTTCGCCAACATGTGGGACATCGACCATCCTGGTCCACTTGCCATGCACGTAGAACTCCAAGGGAGAGTCACCCAGGTTGTCGCGCCACACTAACAATGACTAATGAGCCGTCAAATCACAGGCCCACTTCCCACTTTGAAGTTGCTCGGACGAAGGAACCATCATGACTTTGTTGAATTCCGCTTCTTGAAGAAAACTATTGTACCAGCACTACTGCTAGCTACAGTAGTTACTCCAACAGAGGCCTCCTTTCGTTCATAGGATAGGAACTTTATAGGAATATGAAAATCATAGGAAGTGAGATGACATGCATCTCAATTCCTATAGAGAAAGAGATGCCATTTGATGCATAGGATAGGAATTTTTCCATTTAGTCTAGGCTAATGTACTGGTAATTTGCTCTAAAAACTACAATAGTAACTAGTAGTACTGGTACATGCTCGTACTCAGACACAGACACACACACTAACTACTACTATAGTACTACTACTTCTCACATGCTGGCCAGACGTCGTTGTTCTCCTTCCCGGCTTTGTCGGCGACACCCCACCGTGCTTGGATCTCCGCCGACCTCTCCGCAGCAGCGCGTGCGTCCTTTTCTTTCTTGCGGCGGCAGGCCTCTCTTTTCTTGAGTATTTTCTGACTTTTCCGCTCCCTCTGTGCGGCTTTGGCCGCCTCTTGCTCTACCGCCCATTCAGCCTTGGCATCTTCAAGTTCCTCCCAGATAGTTGTGAGGTCGCGAGCAGCGATGAACTCGGCACGGCGGGATGCCATCGCTTCCCTACCATTTTGTGTGCGGTCATGGGCGGCGAGGAACTCGGCGCGGCGGGATGCCATCGCCGCCTTACTGGTTAGTGTGCGGCGTAGTGGCATGAACGACGCTTGGTGAGGGCTCTGGGGTGGAGTGGCCGGACAACCATATAGTGCATTGGTTTGTCAAGAGCTCAAGGAGAGAAGACGAAGCAAATTTGGATTCCCCTTCAATCCTGGTCATTTATTACCGAGTAAAATGCATTGGCGGTCATCGAACTTGTCTTGATAGCTCACTTTGATCATTGTATATGAGATATGGTGATTATACGGTCACTGACTCAGCGTATAGCTCGGTATTTGTCTGGTTGACCATTCAAACAGTCCGCATGCGCCTCAACAGCTCTTGTTCTTTATCTATCTATGTGGTCCTACCTGTCAATGGAGAAAGAAATACTGTAAAAACCAAAATTATGCGTATGTGGGGAATCAAACCACGGACTCGTCGCTGCAACGCACCCTGGTCAGCCAAATGAAAATGAAATACTTCGCGTCAGACACTCACGCTCACGTTGTCAAAGCATGCTAATGCATGCACGTCGCCCTCTAAATCAAAGTCCTACTCATGGCGCAACGCAAACGGCGAGCCCATCACCTGCGCGCCCCGGCGGTGCCTGATATTACTGTTTAGACATTTGATGGAGGCTACGCGAACACCGAGCATGTATTCACCTGGCTCAACACCAACGGTCATACTCGGACCGCCTTGCTCATGTATATCGTCCATCACAACGACAATCTATAAAACAACCTAGCTAGAGAAGGTACTATGGTAGTATGGTACGGTGTATGTACTATCGTGAGCGGCCGATCTTAGTGCCACTGCACACCGAAACCCCTTCCATCGCTAGCTCGTGCTTCCCGCCTGAAACAGTCACCATCTCTCCAGAATGTCAATGCCGCATTCACCGGACTTAACTGCAGGTGCAATTGGTGTGTCACTGACATGCGGGCCAGATGCCCGTTGGGCCCACATGTCAGTAACCCAACGCATCTGCCGTTAAGTCACTGAAGCAGCGTCCGCATTCACGCCCGATGAACCTACTCCGGTGCCAGTTGTCCATCCGTCTGCTGCGGCTCATTGCCACTCGCCCGCTATATTAACTTGAGCCCCAACTCCCATCCATAGCCAAAGACCCACACTTATTCTCCTCCGGTCCCTTCCTTCTGTCGGAACCACTCCAACCATGGCTTCTTGGCGCTCCGAAGCTCTCTTGGACGTACTGTCGCAGGAGCAGACGAGGGACATCGGTGGCTCCACTCCGGGCGCGCTCCAAAGCTCTCTTCGACGTACTGTCGCGGGAGCAGAAGGAGATCACCGGCACCCCGCCCCGGGCCGCCCTCCGCCGCCACGACCACGAAGCCGGAACGCGTGCGCGGGCGCAGCCGGCAGCGAGGAAGAGTAGTAAACGGTAGGTCGCCGCCGCTCTGGTCCCAGGAAGGCTACCGCTACTCCACTCAGTCGACGCCAAGCTTGGTGGGGTAAACATCGGCGGCCGATTAGCCGCTTGACGGCGACATGGAGGCGGAAATCTTCAGAACCTTGTGCTCCAGAGGAGGAGGTTATCGAGGCGGATGAGGAGGAGGCAAAGGCAATGGCCGTCTTTCTCGGGTTCATGGCCGGACATGGTGGTCGGGCGCCGGCGATCATTTAGATTAGGTTTACAGTAGGTTTTAGTACGGTTTGTGCGAAATATGTAATAAATTTCATCCAGTTTGTAGGAAAAGTTTTTGAAATGTAATGAATTTCATCCGGTTAATTTGAAATTTGCTTTGTTTGCACGAATTTCGTCTGGGTAGTTCATTAGATGCCGGTGTAAATTTGTGGGCCAGCGCTGGAGATGCCCTAACTATCATGCTATAATCGCTAACAGTCCTCCATTTTTATCTTGCTTACATCAAAACGGAGCAAGTGGACGGCACTGTAGCACGTCATATCACTCGAACTAGCCCGCCTAACAAGTGGGAAAGCACCGCCCTCGTCAATTTATCGATCGATCACGCGAAAATGTTACGCTTCGCAAGTTCTAAAGGAAAAGGCGGCACACTTACGACTCGTATGCGTCGCACCCCCGACAGTCCGGCTCGCACGCCGCTCACCAGAGGGGACACGCGTTGTCTTGCAATTTCACTGACATGTGGGACTGTAATTGAATAAACCGTCGATAGACGAAATCTAATCGCTCAGCGGGTGTCGGCTGAGAAGAGAGAAACGGGGGAGGGAGAAGAGATCGCCCGCCCGCCGCGCACGGACTCCAAGAAATATATGGTGATAATGTGAGGTGGGCCATGCTGGAGTCCGGACCGCTTCTGGAGCCCGCTCTGGCCCCTCAAGACGCCAGCTGCCCGTCGCATGCATAGCAAGTAGTCCCCGCTTATGTGGAGGAGAGAGAGGCATTGACAAAGTCAAGGAGTAACAGTGGAAACAATGAATACTCGTTGCTCGTCCTCTATAAAGGAAAGAATACTTTCACTCGCCGACATGTGGGACGTCGACCATCCTGGTCCACCTGCCATGCACAAAATTATCCTGGTCTACCCCGGTCGTACCGCAGGCCCAACCTTTCCCACTGTAAGTTGTTCGGACGAAGGAACCATCATGACTTCGTTGAATTCTACTTCTTCAAGAAAACTTACTATACCCGCAATACTGCTACCACACGCGAAGACTGGATGGCACTGTACCACGTCATATCACTGAAACCCACTAGGCCAAACTAGCCCGCCTAGGTCATCTATTTTGGAGCGGAGGGAGTATGTCTCTGCACTGCTATGATTTTGTGTTGCACGTTCTCTGTACTTTTGCTACAATTTTCCTACCCTATGAACCAAATGAGGCCTGAATGTATCCGTGTCGACTATTGTCTGATCGATTGCTAAGCCTACAATTTTAGGAGCTAGGGCTATTGGTCGATCAACGAGGGATAAGTATAAGCGTACCACGAGCTCATCAGCCCCAACGTTTCTCTTTGGTGAGTGTTTTGCAAGTACTATAGCTCGCATAGTAGATAGCTTACTAACACCAAGAATCATCAAACAAGCCCGGCTGATATGATAAATAGCTCAAACTTACATCTAAGCATGCCATATATTACATCAAAAGCTGGTGAGGATACATCTGTTTCCATAACTCAGAGAGGGTTCGCATGATTCATCGCATGATTCACTATCAAACAAAAGTAGCAAGATCCGCCCACACAAGACAGTGCACTAGTCCTAAGACGGTTTGATAACACACATCATTCTGGTAACTAAACATAGGGCAATGCAAACTACCCTGAAGGATTAGCGCGACCAACTATTTCTTGTCATCGATCTCTCGGGCAATGACCACAGCACGGACAACGGCATGGGAATCGATTTTTGGGGCAATGTCCACAGGACTGACCGCGACATCGGAATCGATCTCTGGGGCGATGTCCACAGGATGGACAACGGCATCAGAATCGATCTCCGGGGCGATGCCAACAGGACGGGCCACGACATCGGAATCATCAAGGACGTCCATGGGCACCTGCACAACCCTAACATATTATCAAGCACATTGCAAATAATCAAAAACCACAACTATGGTAATAAGCCATTATTTTTTACCTTGTGCAGCTCACCGGGGGATCTCATCCCTCCGCGGGCCATCTCCTTGTCCTCGATGGGGGCCATCACCTTTCCAGGGGAATACTGCTTCTCAACGGCGACTATCTCCTCAAACTCGGTCTTGAGCCTCACATAGGTGGCAATCCGAGTTTCTGGGGTAGGCATAGTGGGGCCCTTGTTGTTCTTCCAACTTTCTTTGAGGAGTTCATCCGCCAACGTCCTCAACCCTTTGGCCAGTGCTTGTTTCTTGGAGTTCTTCGTCTCCATGGGTTGGCCCACCAACATGGTCAACTCGTTGGTCAGTGCTCGCTTCCTGGAGATCGTTGTCTCCAGTGGGTTGTCCGCCGGTAACTCTTTGCCTAGTGCTCCAAGATCCATCAATGAACTGACAAACAAAAAGCAATCGAAAGGAAACCACAATCGCAATGAAAATAGGAAAAGAATAGGATGTGAGAATCGGTCGGTGCTTCGCAAAAAGAAGATTCTTGGAATGAAAATATAGCAGCATAACTGATTCGCCCACCTTTCCTTCGTCGGTACAGAAGAAAAATGGCAGAAGTGAGTAGCCTGGAGTGAGGTTTTCTTCAAGAAAGGGAAGAAAGGGCTTGAATGAGCGTTCCAGTGAAATGATGGTTGCTTCATCCAGTCCAACTTGGAGGCCACCTTACCACTGCTGGTAAAGGTGTGGTTTTTGTGATATGACGGGTCATGACGGCCACACCGGGGTGACAGGTGAGTCTCGACTGTAGCACCTCGCTGTGATTTGGTGGATGGCACGCGGGCCCGGATGCTTTGAAATGTCCCGCATGTAGATAGAGCGGCTAGTCATATAGGAGTGCTCAATATTGTGCACCGCGACCAAGGCGGAGAGGAAAATGAGAGAACTATGTAATTAATGCATGATTTTAATTAGGGTAGTTTTGTAAAGTTGTACGAGATACATTCCTCCAATTGCAAAATGCCTTGGTTCATGAGATTTGAGATTTGAGCCCTATAAACCGGAAGGGAGGGAGTATTGCACGGCTGCACGCACAGTCTAGTCACTTGTTGAAATCTCTAGAAAGGCAAATACTCCTTTCTGGTTTACAGGGCTATACTACTCCATCCGTCTAGGTGTGTAAGTCATCTTACGAAAACCAAATAGTCCCAAAACACTTAGGCGCAGTGCATTGACTTCTACCTTGTTTCTTGTTTCTTGACATATCAACCAATAAGAGATGAGAGGTGTGCATGCTTTTAATGACTTGCAATGGCTAGTTCATTGCAAGCAATGCTATTAATTAGCAAATAAACATTCGTGACCCCAGGAGGAAACGGTGCTAAGCGCGTGGACCTGTGCAGAATGAGTATCAACCAATCGATGATGGAGTTTAATTGTTAAACAATAGCAATTTTGTCTCATGCAAGAGCCTGGCTACTATATGCGTGCTCCAAGGCACCGCACTACGCGAGCGTTTGCAACTGCCACGTTCGGGTTGCGCTTGGTTCTTCGCCTCTTCGAGAAGACGAACAATGATGTTACTCCTACTTCTACAGTATCGAATCCACTGCCGCATGTCCGTCCACCTCGTGCGGGAGGAATAGCATGTAGTGAAAGCTTCTACTTACTGCTCCTGCCTTTGCGTCTATGACTGGTGGGCCCAACAGGTGGTTAGCCCTCCTGTCATGTAGCCAAAGGCAGGTGCACTTAAGGCACCGGAGCTCAGTCCGCGAGGGAGATGGCGTTGTAGTAATCAAATTTCTCGGTCTTTTACGAGTTGACGCGACACATCAAAGCACTGCACTCGATATAAGGCTGGTCATAGTGGAGAGTAACTTAGACTAGTAACATGCATATGTTACTAGTCTATGTTACTATCTCTATAGTGCATAGTATCATAGATTAGTATCATAGGTGGTCTCATTTATTGACATGCATGACACATAGTAGCATCACATTTATTTTGTTACGGTATCTACCTATGTTACTATAACCATCTCTCTCTTCTTTAATTGCCTGCCACATAAGCATGTTTGCGAGTCCCAAGTGCATGATACTACTTATGTTACCCCCACTATGGCCAGCCTAAGTCTTTTTACACATTTCATAGACATATTCTTCTTTGTATGTAGTCACCTGCTGCAATCTCTAAAAAGACTTATATTTGGAAACGGAGGGAGTACAACGCATGCATGCATGCCGCGACTTTCCTTTTGATACTTGCATGTGTTGATTTGATGCACCTTGCCAAATCTTGACTATAAATTTAACTAACCAAATTTTCATGCATGTCACAAAAAATTATGGGGCTGTTTGGATTGTGACTATGTTTGTCTTATGTTGCCACATTATTTTTCTCACACTTGCCACACTTGCCTAACCTGAGTTGCTCAAATTGTTAGACACACTTTGGCTTGCCTAAGGGAATCTTGCCACAATTTTTGTGTCTATGACACATTATTTTTGTTTCTATGACATGTGGAGTAGAAAATATAAATAATAATGCATGTTGGGGCAACCCACATTTCCGCTAATTTTAGCCGTGGGCTTGTTCACAATTTTTACGAGGGGGTGGTTGTTCATTTAATGGAGGGACTTGTAGTACCAGACTTGAATGACACAAAGTGCGACCTGACACACCATAACACCACTTGGAACAAGTGGGTGGCTATCTCAAAAAACAATCAACAACCAAAAAAAACCGCGACCTGGCATATAGTAGTACACAATTTTAAACGATTGTTTTGATGGAGTGAAAAAGGAAAACTACCCCACTACGTATATATAGGACGGAGCCTCCGCACTTGCTTGCTAGGGTTGCTCTATTCACACACTCTCACCCTCTCCAGATCTAAACAAGATAGGGGTAGTAACACTGTCTTTCTCCCTTCAAAAACACTGTCTTTCTATCCTCACCGCTCGTTACAGATCCAGACGTATCCCCCTCCGCCGGTGAAGGGGAGGAGGGGTAGCGTTTAGGCCGTCGTCGACAGCGAGGGAGGAGACCCACTGCCGGCCGCACCGTTATCTCTGGCCGAGCGCCGGCGCGGGAGGTCCTCCGATCCCTTCGTCGTTGCCTGTGGGCGGATCCGGTCTCCCGCTGCCCACCTATCCACATCCCGACGACCTTCAGGTATATCTTCGTTCGAAACCGCCTTAGCTCTACCTCTTGTCGGGGGTTGGATGCGACATATGCCAAAGGATGGCTTATCATGGTGGGAGCGAGTAGAACGTCGCCGGTGCCTGGAAGCGGGATAAGGTGTAGACACAAACGCCGGCGTACTTTACCCAAGTTCGGGGCTCTCCTAGGAGATAACACCCCTAGTCCTGCTCTGCGGGGTCTCCGCATGATCACTAAGGCACAAGTGATACAATGGTGCTCCTCGAGCTATGCGCTAGAGGTAGAAGGAGGCAAGGCTCGCTCTCTTCCTGCTCTAGGGGGGTGGCTAGTTCTAATGGAGTGGGAACCCTTTGCATGGGTGGCCTGGGGGGTTTATATAGGCCTACCCCCAGGGGTACAATGGTAATCTGGCCGACTGCTGGACCTGACTGTCAGTGTCTCCAGCCTCCGGCTTCTCCGCCGACCCCTGGGGCCCACCGCCTGGTGGGCCCTGCCGACTGGTTGGTGGTTGTTCACTGTAGTCGTGTCTTCAGTGACGGGGGCTGGGTCATCTTAGCATGGCTACAGTCCCACCGCCTGGCGGGAGGACACTGTAGCCACACCTAGTCTTATCAGCATAACGGCACGCTCGCCTCGGGACAAGGGATGGCCGCCTGCTAGAGGACGGCCCCTCTCTGATCCGCCTGGTCGAGCTTCCGCCATCTTCCTTCGGGTCACTGTTCGATAGGGCCCGCCTCTGGCGGTCCGTACCGACAGGCCGTCATGGGGAACAGGGCTCCGCCTACTCGGGGCAACGTCAGGGTAGATACGGCATAGTGCTTCATCGTGCGGAGATCCCCGTCTGTACGGAGCACTGTAGCCACGCCCGTCTTGAGCGTGGGAGGCGACGTGCTTCACTGTAGCCATGCTTTGCCTTGTACTCTTGATGGGAGCTCGGCCGCCCCGTAGTCGTGAGGTAGCCACCTGCCTGTAGCCGCCCTCTCTGGAGGGCGGCCGCCAGGAGCCGGTCACTCGGAGCATCGTAGTCTTGGGTCGACCGCCCTCTGGCAGTCGGCCGCTGAGCCAGCCGGCCTCAGAGGGCGGAGCTTCGGCTTGGGGCCTAGCTAGGCGGAGCTGGCCCAAAAGTCTTGATAAATGATGGGACTCGGGTGAGCCTACCCATGGCCCATTACTCCGACAGTAGTCCCCGAAGCCGGTGAGGCGCCGCGGTGAGGGGCTGCGAAGCCTCAGCGGCTTCCACCCTCATCAGGCTCCGGGAAGTTGCCGGCCTACTATGCCACCAGCCTAGCAGGCGGAATTCGTATTATTGGTTTTTTGAACTTTAGGGCGGGAGTCTACATGGCGTGCCTGCTAAGCTTCCCAGGCTGCCGCCCGCCACGGACGCGCCACGCGGCGCGCGTCAGCCGGGTCAGCCTGCCACCCCACGTTTCGGACAAGACATGACACAGGGCCGGGCCCGCCAGTACCGTGCCTCGGCGACCGGGCGGATCCACTGCGCTGAAGGGGGTGGTTGCTTTTCCCACAATCTTTTACGACGTGGTAAATGCGTGCGGGAAACGGGAGTCGAGGGGACGTGGGCGCGGTTAATCCCACGACCCCACGTCCCGTCCCCTCGGCTTCACAGCCCGGGCGCTATAAGTAGGGAGGGGGAAGGTGCGGCAGAGCTCTCGCGCCCCTCCCACTCATCTTCTTCCTCTTCTCATCCTCCGCTGCTGCTGCTGCCGCATCGCCGCTGCCGTTGCCCACCGCCGGCGCGTTTCTCCTCTCCGTGCCGCCAGCCGGAGCCATGGGCGACTGGGACGGATCGACGGTGATCGAGGATCACATCTCCTTCCTCCGCGACACGCGCCAGATGCCCAGTGCGGCCTTCATCAAGACGCGGGTGCCGCCGCAGACAGGGATCTCGCCGGTGCCGCAGGAAGGCGAGCGGGTCGTCTTCCGCTCGCATTTCCTGCGCGGCTTCGGCCTCCCGGTGAGTGACTTCTTCCGCTCCTTCCTCAACTTCTACAATCTTCAACCTCACCACCTCACGCCCAACGCCGTGACTCTGCTTTCCGCCTTCGTCACGGCGTGCGAGGGCTACCTCGCATCCTCCCCACAATCGAGCTGTGGGGAGCATTCTTCTATGGAAAGCTCAGCACCTCCGCCAAGGAGACGGCGGCCGAGTGCGGGGCTTCGTCGCCGTGCGCCGGCCGGCGAAGCGGAACGCCTTCCCCGTCATCAAGCTGGCGTAGTCGATGAAGATGTGGCAGCAGTCCTATTTCTACGTCGAGAACGTGGACCCGGCTGCCGACTTCCTCAACCTGGCGGCCTACGAGGCCGGCCCTCCCACCGGAGCTCTCACTTCCTGGAAGTACAAGCCGAAGCCGGTGTCGGCAGACGCGGCGGCTGCCATCGGCCGACTCCGAGTGCTCCAGGAGGCGGAGGGCCTCGTAGCCTCCCACCTCCTCATTGCCTTCGTCGAGCGCCGGGTCCTCCCGCTCCAGAGCCGCCCTCACCCGATCTTCTGGATGGGCGGACATCGCGATCCGTGCTGGCTGTGCACGAAGGGGATGCCGCCTGCTGAAGTTTCACGGATGGTGAACGAGATCTCGGACCTCAAGGTGTTGGAGGTGGAGTGGCGGTATAGGAAGCGGCCATACTCCCGCCACAACCCTCCCCCGACTGTAAGTCTCTTCACTTGGTCTTTGGAACCGTTTCCTTCAGCTTCGTTTCTCTTTATGGCACCACCCTCCTTGATTGCATATTTATATGTCCGAGGCAACGGCCGCCCTCCTAGGGCCGGGTGATGCCCTCCAGGAAGACAGGGCGGAGAGCGATCTGGACGACCCCGACTTGGGGGCAGCCGCCCTGGTTGACGACGCGACAGGCGGCGGGGGCAGAACGGACGGCAGTAGTGGAGTAGGCGGCTCCGAGGGAGGCGGCGGCATGGAGGCTTGGCCTGACGACGACGAAGATGAAGACGAGCCGCGCCCCGCCCGAAGCTCCGCCACCACCGGCGCCAGCCCCTCTTCTGGACCACCCGCTTAAGGCGGCAAGCGCAAGCGGAAACAAGGTGCGACCTGTTCGGCAGCGCTCCAAAGAAGCCCAAGAACCCGGCCGCGGCGACCAGGCGGAAAGAAACCGCGGCCAAGGCGGCCCAGTATCAGAGGCGGCCGAAGGTGCCTGTTATGGTGTCGGCGTAAGTATCCTCCCTTCACTCCTTGTATTTTTGTCATTCTGGTGTGAAAGCCTTCCGACTTCTTTTCTTGTTCCAGGGCCCCGCTAACCCTCGAGAAGTTGAGCGCCGCCTCGGTCCTCAGGTCGGCAACGACCTCCTCGACCAGTCGGCGCATCGACCCGGCTGCCGACCTCCGGGAGGCGACAAAGCAGAACATGCGGGAGGCGTGTGAAGAAGAGGCCGACCGCCTGGCCAGGGAGCAGGCGGCCTTGTCCGCCGTGTCCGCCGAGAGGGCGATGGCGCAGGCGGAAGCTCAGGCCGCAGAGAGGGAGCAGCTCGCGGAGGCTGCACGCCGCCAAGAGCCGTTGCTTGTGGCGCCCCTGAATACCGCGCTGCCTCTGCCAGAATTCGAGGCGACGGCCGGAGGAGCAGACGGCGACTACCCAATCTAGGAGCGGGAAGGCGGCGACGTGGCCATGCCGGACGTCTTTGTGCCGCCACCCCCGCCCCCGCCGCCCCTGCTAGCGAGCGAGCCACGGGACGAGCAGCCGGTGGCGCCGCCGGTCGTAAGTACGGTGGTGACGGACCTGATCCCTGCGGTCTGTCAACCCGCGCGCCACCGTCTGGAGAAGGCGGCCTCAGCGCCGCGACCACAGGCGGTTGGCGCCGCAAGCTCGTCGGCCCCTCATACCGAGGCGACCAGCGCCGCGCTCGTAGGCTAGATACACGGGGGCGAGACTGGTGCCCTGAACCAGGCATCACTTGACGTCCAGGCCAAGCTCCGGGCGGAGGGGGAGGCCCTTAGGTGCTGCAACGAGGCCTACTTGGAGTCGCGCACTGCCATCCGCGTAAGTTTCCTTGGCTCTTTTTCTTCGAATGATCTTTTTTGCTTCTCTTGTGGGGGCGCGCAAGCGCACCCACTGGGTGTAGTCCCCAAGTTCTGGGCCGGCTGCTGAGCAGGCGGGTCAGAACTTCATCTTGCGATTGTCGACTGCTGACTTCTTTTGATGTCTCTTCTGCAGGATTATCACAACTTCCGCACGACTGCCTACAACTCCAAGGTCCGCGAGCTGGAGGCGCAGACAGCCCATCTGGCCAAAAGCCGGCGTAAGTTTCCTTCTTCCTTCTTCGCGGGGGCTCGCTGGTGCACACGCGGGCTGTAGTCCCCGAGGTTTGGGCCGACTGCTAAGCAGTCGGGCCGAATCTCCTCGGGTTTTTTTCCTTTGCAAACTGCTTCTTTTCCGCGGAGGCACGCTGGCGCACCCGCGGGCTATAGTCCCCGAGGTTCGGGCCGACTGCTGATTAGTCGGGCCGAATTCCTCGGTTGTTTCTTTCGTTTGCCTCGTCCGCTTGACTGATGTTTTCTCCTTCTTTTTCTTTCTTCAGAGGCCAATGCCGCCCTGCAGCAGCAGCTGGGCGAAGCCAACACCGCCCTGCGTGGCAAGGAGGCGGAGTGCAGCAAGCTGGCGGAGGAGCAGGACCGCCTGGTCGCCCAACATGCCGAGCAGGCGAAAACCCTCAAGGCGGCCCAACTAAAGGCGGAGACGGTGGAGACCAGTCTCCTCGCCGAGTTTGAGGTCGAGCGCTCCGCCTGGGCCGACAAGGACGTCCAGGTGATGGCCTGCTTCAGCAGCATCGAAGACTTGATTGATGGTAAGCCTTCTTTTCTTGGTTTTTTGTTTTGAGCTGTCGGCCTTTGCTTATGGCCTTGGCCTTTTCCTTCTTCTGCCTGGACAGATTTCTTCCCGGGCCATGCTGTGGCCGTGATCCAAATGATCGAGGCCCAGCGCGAGGAGCGAAGGGTGGAGGGGGTGCAGATCGCCGCGGACGCCCCGCGGACTCTTGGCGAACAAGTCCTCAACATTCAAGCCCGACTTTGGCCTGCTCACCGCTTGTTGCGCCGCCTCCAGCGCATCGGAGCCCAGGCGGTCTCCGCCCTCTGGCCAGGCTTGCCGGCTCTTGCACACCCCAAGTCGGACTGCCGACTGGCTGGAGGTGGCGGCCGACCGCCTGGAAGCCTGGAAAGGCTCAGCAGCCCGGGCAGGGGCGCGCCAGGCCTTGGAATTCATCAAGGCATGGTCCCTGGGCTAGATCTAGCCCAGCTAGCCATGTTTCGACTGGAGGCGCAGGAGGAGCTTGTGGCGGTGGAAGCCGAGCTTATCAACAGGGCAGCGGCGACCACCGACTTCATCGACACCAGTGTCTTTGTCCCGGAGGTGGTCGAGGAAGGCGGTGAAGCTCCGCGTGAGTGGCTCGGGCTAAACCCGAAGGATAGCGAGGATTCGGCTGAAGTCATTGACTCCAGCGATGAAGGGGAGGACGGGGAGGAGGACGGAGAGGAAGAGGAGGAGGAAGACGAGGAGAGCGACGTCGACATGCCGGAAGTCGGGGCGGACGGTCAGCCCCAGCCCGACAGGGCCTCAAGCAACGAGCCGCGCGCCGAGGTGCCGCGCGCTACTGGAGGTGGCCAGGTGGGGACCGACCAGCCACCCGTTCCTCCGACGGATGCTGGCGACTCCGTCCTCCAGACCTCTGCCGCCCTGCCTGCTGCTGGTGATCCCTCCGTCCAGACGGAGCCGCCTGCCATGCCAGGTGGTGCGGCCGACTCCAGCGTCCAGCCAGAGTCCTTGGCCATGCCAGTCGGCACCATCCAGCTAGATCCTTCTGCCCCGTCGGCCGGCACCGCCCAGCCGTAGCCTTCTGCCCCGCCAGCCGGCACCGTCCAGCCGGAGTCTTCTGCTGCGCCAACCGGCACCGCCCAGCCGGAGTCTTTTGCTGCGCCAACCGGCACCGCCCAGCCGGAGTCTTCTGCTGTTGCTTAGGGCTTATCTGCTTTCCGCTTGTCGTTCTGAACTTTTTTGTTAAATTCGCGCAATTCCACCCTCGGGGTGTATGTCAAAACTCTGTTTGAATGCTGGCCAGAGGCCTTTATCCGTGTAAATATTTATCATTGCTCGTGCTTGCTGTGCCGACCTCCAGTCTTTTTCCCTTTTTCTCCTTGGCTATTTTCCTTTGCCGCCAACCCTTTGGCTTTGCTTTCACTAGCCGGCCGGCTGCTCTGCGGACCGTGGCTGATTTGAGCGTTCTAGCCATTGGTGAGGGGGGCTAGGGCTTAGCCATTCGGAGCTTTTTGGTAATAGAGGCGAAGGCCAGCCATCTGGCTGCCAAGCAGCCAGGCGGCTAAGTGCGATGCCGCCCTCTACTATATGCGTGCTTTCCCTTAGTCGTTCTTTTGTGTGGGGCACCTCTTTGCAACCTTTGCCCGCCATGCAGTCGCTCTGCGAGCTGTGGCTTCTGACAAAGGGAGTTTTTGGTGCCGGCACACTACTTGTTCGGCTGCAGGAGGCGGCATATTGTAGAAGGCGGCGAGGCTCCAGGCCGACTGGTCGGACCCGGTGCCAGGCGGAAAGGATAGACTACATATTCTCATGCATATGACGCATATCATATGGATAAAAGGGGGGCAGTCCCCGAGCTCTTCTCGGGGGACCCGGAGTCTTTATACATAGTACAAAAGGTAGCGTGATACATACTACATTCAACTGTAAAACCTTCAAAGGAGGTTTGTGTTCCATGGCCTCTCCGTCTCCTTGCCTGAATCATCCCTCTTGCGCACTCTGGGCTTCTGGGCATCGATCAGATAGTAGGCATCATTGCCCAACACCTTACTGATGATAAAAGGGCCTTCCCAAGGTGCCAAGAGCTTGTGCTGTCCGGCTGTTCGCTGGATCAGCCGGAGCACAAGGTCTCCCTCCAGGAAGGACCTTGGCTTCACCTTGCGGTTGTAGTATCGGCGCAGACTCTGCTGGTAGATGGCCGACCGGCTGAGTGCCAACAGCCGGCCTTCCTCCAGCAAGTCAACGTCGTCTTCTCGTGCCTCCTTGGCATCCACCTTAGTGTACATGGTGACTCTTGGGGGGTCGAACTCAATATCCGTTGGGATGACGGCTTCGGCACCATAGACGAGGAAGAAAGGTGTGAAGCCTGTTGACTTGTTTGGAGTTGTGCGCAGGCTCCAGAGGACGGCCAGCAGCTCGTCGAGCCAGCAGCCGGCCGAGCGCTCCAGAGGCTCGACCAGTAGGGGCTTGAGGCCGGATAAAATGAGGCCGTTTGCATGTTCCACTTGGCCGTTTGACTGTGGGTGGGCAACGGACGCTAAGTCCAGGCGGATGCCCTGTGTTGCATAGAAATGGGCCAAGGCCCCCTTGGCGGAGTTGGTGCCATTGTCGGTGATGATGCTGTGTGGGATGTCGTATCGCGTGGTGATGTCGGCGATGAAAGTCACGGCAGTCGGCCCATTCAGCTTCTTGATTGGTTTTGCCTCTATCCACTTGGTAAACTTGTCCACAGCAACAAGCAAGTGAGTCATGCCACTGCGGGCCATCTTGAATGGTCCCACCATATCTAGTCCCCATATAGCAAAGGGCCAGGCTATGGGAATGGTCTTGAGTGCAGAAGCCGGCAGGTGTGGCTTGGAGCGGAACCTCTGGCACCCTTGACACTTCTGAACTAGCTCTTTTGCCTGTTCCAAGCTGGTCGGCCAGAAGAACCCGTGACGAAAAGCCTTGGCCACAAGTGATCTTGAAGCCGCATGGTGGCCGCACTCGCCTTGGTGGATATCTCTGAGTATTGATTGGCCTTGATCCGACTCCACACACCGCTGATAAACCCCTGTTACACTTCATCGCACCAGCTCTCTGTTGACTATGGTGTAAGCTGCAGCTCGCCTCTGCACCTGTCAGGCTGAGACTTCATCGGTTGGCAGCTCTTTATTCACCAAGAACTTGAGGATTGGCTGGGCCCATGAGGGCGCCGCAATTTCTTCGATTGCGACTACTGCAACTTGAATGAGGGCGACTGGGAGGGGAGGCGGCGGGTTGGCAGCTGCTTCCGTCTGTTGTGTTGGAGAAGTCCCCGGGCCGACTGCTGAAGTCCCCAGGCTGGGTTCTGAAGTCCCTGGGCCAGGCGCGGCTGTAGCAGTCCCCGGGCCGCCTGTCAAGATCCCCGTGCCGGCTTCTGGGGCCCTCAAGTCGGATCCGACTGCTTCAGGAGGGGCCGGCACAAAGATGGAGTCTGAATTAGGAGACGGCTTGACAGACGGCTTCAGAAGGCGGCGTAGGGCGACGCCGGCTGGTATTGCTTGTCGGGTGGAGCCAATCCGTGCCAGAGCATCTGCTTGCTCGTTGTCATTTCTTGGCACGTGAAGGAACTCGCACCCATGAAAGTATCCGCTGAGTTGCTGCACGAGGAAGCGGCAACTTGCCATGTTTGCATCCTTGGCGTCCCAGTCGCCTGACGACTGTTGGACCACCAAGTCGGAGTCACCATAGCATAGGATCCGGCGGATGCCGAGTTCCTTGGCAAGCCGGAGCCCATGTATGAGTGCCTCATACTCTGCTACGTTGTTGGAGGCGGCGAAGTGGACTTGCAACACGTATTTGAGCTTGTCGCCTTTAGGAGAGGTGAGGATGATGCCGGCTCCCAGGCCAGTGCACATTTTGGAGCCATCGAAATGCATCCGCCAATGAGTGGAGTCTGGCGCAGGCGGCAAATATTGGGTCTCGGCCCAATCGACGAGGAAGTCGGCCAACACTTGTGATTTGATGGCGGTGCGAGGCTGGTAGTAGATGGTGTAGGGGGCCAGGTCAATAGCCCACTTGGCCACTCGGCCAGAAGCATCTCGGCTCCCAATGATCTCGGCAAGTGGAGCTGTGCAGACAACAGTTATTGGGTGCTCTTGAAAGTAGGGCTTCAGTTTCTTGGCGGCAAAGTGCACGCCGTAACACATCTTCTGGTAGTGGGGGTAGTTTTGTTTGGAGGTGGACAATACTTCACTCAAGTAATACACCGGTCTCTGGACCGGCAATGCTTTGTCCTTCTCCTTGCGCTCTACCACCATGACTATGCTGACAACCCGACTGGTGGCTGCAATGTAGAGGAGCATGGGCTCCTTCTCAGTCGGAGCCGCCAGGATAGGCGGGGTTGCCAACAGCTTCTTGAGCTGGAGAAAAGCTTCATCCGCCTTGTCGTTCCACTCGAAAAAAGTGGTCTTCTTCATGAGTTGGTATAGGGGAAGGGCCTTCTCGCCCTACCGACTGATGAAACGGCTGACTGACGCCAAGCAGCCGGTGAATTTCTGCATGTCCAGCAGTCGGGTGGGCACTTTCATCATCTCAATTGCTTTGATCTTCATGGGGTTGCACTCTATGCCGCGCTCTGAGACCAGGAAACCGAGGAGCTGGCCAGTTGGTACTCCAAAGACAGATTTCTCCGGGTTGAGCTTGATCTGGAATCGGCGTAGGTTCTCAAAGGTTTCCTTGAGGTCCTCCAGCAGCGTGCCATGCTTCTCCGTCTTCACCACCACATCATCCACATATACGTGGGCATTCCTGCCGAGTTGCTTGAGGAGGCACTTCTGCATGCAACGCTGGAATGTGGCGCCGGCGTTTCTCAAGCCGAACGTCATGGTCAGGTAGCAGAAGGCTCCAAATGGCGTGATGAAGGCGGTCTTCAGCCTGTCGGCTGGGTTCAGTTTTATCTGGTGATACCCGGAGTATGCATCCAAGAAACTCAATAGCTTGCATTCGGCCGTGGAGTCTATTACTTGATCAATCCTTGGCAGAGCAAAGGGATCTTTGGGGCAGGCTTTGTTGAGGCTGGTGTAGTCAATGCACATGCGCCACTGCTTGTTCTTTTTCAACACTAGGACTGGGTTGGCCAACCACTTTGGAAAGAATACTTCCATAATGAATCCGGCTGCTAGGAGCCGGGCTATCTCTTCTCCGACAACTCTTCTCTTCTCTTCTGACAGGCGGCGCAAGGGCTGCCTGACCGGCTTGACGTCAGGTCGGACATGTAGCTTGTGCTCGGCGAAATCCATCGGAACACCTGGCATGTCTTTGGGAGACCATGCAAAGATATCCCGATTCTCACGGAGAAAATCGACGAGCTCGCTTTCCTATTTGCTGTCAAGGCATGTGCCTACGACAGCGTGCCTCTCCGGTTGCTCCAAGTCCAAGGGTATTTTCTTTGTTTCCTTGGCCGGCTTGAATGAGCCCTCAGCCTCCGACTCCTGGGGGTGGGTGACATTTCCAGCTTCTTGCCTGCCAGTGCCACTACCCGGTCAAGGAGCCGCTTCTCGATAGCAATCACGAGGGACTCGGCCAGCCGGCTGCTATCTGCCGCGCAAGCGATCGATCTCTTGTAGTCTCCGACTACTGTCAGGATTCCCTTGGTACTTGGCATCTTCATCTTGAGGTAGGCGTAATGAGTCTATAGCAGGCTTCTTGGCTCGGAGCAAATCACTCAGATCTGCACTCTTCTGATACACTTGCAATTCAACCGCTGCCATCTGTGCATCGGCGATTTTGGAACCTTTCTAGAAACATTCCTCTGCCTTCTGCCAATTGCCAGTAACTGTGATCACACCTTTGGGGCCAGGCATCTTCAGCTTGAGATACACATAACATGGTTGAGACATAAAACATGCGTAGGCTGGCCTACCCAGGATGGCATGATAGGCACTCTGGAAATCCACGACTTCAAATGTCAACTTCTCCTTACGGTAATGCTTGGAATCACCGAAAACCACATCGAGGACGATCTGGCCGAGTGATTCAGCTTTCTTTCCAGGGACAACACCATGAAAACTCATGTTGCTCTCGCTAAGTTTGGACATCCGAATGCCCATCCCCTTCAAGGTTTCAGCGTAAAGAATGTTCAAACCACTGCCACCGTCCATCAGTACTTTGGTCAGTCGAGTGCCCCCGACCACGGGGTCGACCACCAGTGCTTGCCTTCCAGGGGTGGCTATACGAGCAGGATGGTCAGACTGGTCGAACGTGATGGCTGTCTGAGACCATCTCAGGTATGTGGTCGTTGCGGCCGGAGCGGCCATATTCACTTCTCTGTTGATGACCTTCAATCGACTCTTGCTCTCAACATCAGCGAAAATCATCAGAGTTGAATTGACTTTGGGATAACCATCATCTTCCTCTTCATCCTCATCTTTGTCTGACTCTTTCTCCTTCTCATTGGGTTGTTTCTCTCAGAACTGCTGGATCATGAGTCGAGATTGCCGAGTGGTATGTTTCTAGTAAATCAGATTACCTTCCTCATCCTTCTTCGTGTGGATGTGAAATGGCAAATCCAGCACATCATTTCCTGCTTTATCCTTTACCTTCTTAGGGGGCCAGGGCCCCTTAGGTTTTCCCTTAAACTTTCCTTGATTCACTGCCGCAATCTCTCCAGGTGCAGCTGGTTCGGCCTTACGCTTCTGTTTCCGACTGGAGTTACCTCCATCGGCCTCTTGGCCGAGTGGTTTACTCTTCCGCTACGGAGTCGATCCTCTTCTTCTCTGTTCGCGTACCGGGTTGCTATCTCCATCATCCGAGTCAGAGTCATATCCCTAGTCCGACCGAATTTCAAGACCAACTCTCTGTATTTGACGCCTTCCTTGAAAGCGCATACTGCTTGATGCTCTGATACATTCTCAACGGTGTGATGCAAAGTGGTCCATCTCTGAATGAATTCCCTCAAAGTCTCATTCGGCTTCTGCACACAATGCTGCAACTCGGGCAACCCTGCTGGTCGCTTGCACGTGCCCTCAAAAGTTCTTACGAACACTCGAGATAGCTCCTCCCAACTGTGTATACTGCCCAGAGTCAACTGAGTCAACCATGCTCGGGCCGACCCTTCCAACATAAGAGGGAGATGCTTCATCGCTATCTCATCGTTTCCGCCTCCAATCTGCACAGCCACTCGGCAATCTTCAAGCCAGGTTTCAGGCTTGGATTCGCCGGTGAACTTACTGACCCCGGACGCCAACCTGAAGTTAGGAGGAATCACTGCTGCCCTGATGGCCCTGCTAAAACACTCGGGACCAGAAACATGCACTCTACTGCCACTTAGACGATCTCTGCGAGGGTCTTCTCTGTGTGCTCTATTCCGGTCGACCAGGCCTTGAACGAGGATAGACCTCGCATCGAAGCTCGGTTCCCTTGGGTCAACTGAGGCTCTGCGCTTGCCACTGTGACGGCACCTGTCATTGTTTCACCGAGGCACATACGACGCACTCCTGGAGGAGGCATGGGTCCTCGACGACAATTGTCACGGTCGAGTGGATAATCATACTGCCCACAGCCTTCACGCCGTGGAGGCAATCTTGGGCTGTGAGCCGACTGAACCGTGTCCACTGCAACAGATCTGCTATGAATCCTATTCCGCGACTGAGATACTGCTGTGTTTTGCTCTCCCGCTGCCCGGAGCAAGGCCCAGATCTGCATCAACCCTCTGCCAGCTTCTGACTGGGAAGGTTGGATCGACTCTGCTATTCGGGCCGCAGCTGTGAGATTCTGAATCGGGGTGCGGTATACCTTAGGTGGAGGCGGAAAAAGCTGTTGCCGACTGGACTCATGGATCTGCTCCTGAGCGCGCTCGTCGAGAGCACGGTGAAGGTTATCCAATCGAGTGCGCTCAGCCAAGTTAGCTAGGCGCACCTCCTCCAAGGCTCAAGCCTCGAGGGTTTCTCCAATGATAGGCGTGTGGAGTGCATCCATGTTGTAGCGACGAAGTTCTTCCCTCTGCTGCGAAGAGAGGGGTTTGGGTCGGTATTCCTCGTGGCCGCACGACGGATCGCCACCTCCGTCTTCGCTGCCTTCACGGCGAAAACCGTGCGGGCTGTGAGGTCCGTTGACCATCAAGACTTCAGCCGCAGGGTCGCTGCTATCACACTCGGATGCGGTCTCCGCAGAGCCAGTCGAACAGGCCGTGGAGAGTTTCGTCAGGCTCAATTGTCGTGACTTGATGGGTGGTCGAACATCAAGCCACCACATGCTTCATCTACCGCTGAAGCCGCGATCAACCGGATTGCTTGCGGCGACGAACAACGGGGAGTGAAAACACCGTCGGGGTCGACTGATACTGAGTCGACGGCTGCCGAAGGAGAACGCCGTGAACGCACGCTCGGAAGTGCGTTGCCCCTCGGATGGGGAGTGCCTCAACATCCAGAGGAGCTTCTTGAAGCCACGCGGAGTCGTCGGCGACGAACACGAGCGCGCCGAGACGGATCTCGCGGCCCTCAGTCAATCCGCCGCCGGAAACCATGACGATGATGATCGGAAAAACTTGCAACTTCACCAGCAAGTCACTATGATACCTGCCCCATGGTGGGCGCCAACTGTCGTGGTCCTAAGACTGACAGTAGAAAGGGGGTAGGTATGGAGAGGCAAGATCTCAGCTATGGTGAAGGTGTACACACGAGGTTTACGAGTTCAGGCCCTTCATGGTGGAAGTAACAGCTCTACGTCTCGGTGCCCTGGGGCGGTCGATTGGATTATGTGTGTGATATTATAGGGGGTGTGAACCCTTGTGCCAGAGGAGGAGGGTGGCTTATATAGAGTGCGCCAGGACCCTCGCAGACATCCATTACAAAGGGCTTAATGTACATAAAGTATGGGCGTTACTGGTAACGTCTGCCTTAAGTGCTATTAATTATCTGAAAGACTACGGAGTGAATCCCTGACCGTTACAGCGCTGAGTGACTCCTGGTCTTCAGTATGGTCAAGTGACTCTCCATATGGTCGAATGACAGTAGGGAGGAGGACCTCCGAGTGATGTGGCCGTCAAGTGGATTGCACTCGACGTGTACAACCGGAGTCGTCCTGTTGTCTCTTGGTCCTTTTACCTTCCAGGGTAGTGACCTTGGGTAGGGCCTATAGGTCAGGCCTATGACCCTACCCCAAGTCTGTATCCTCATCAGGTATACCTCTAGAAGCAAAAGTGATTGTTTCTAGAAACGGGTCCTTTCTCGGGGAAAAGTTTCTCTCGAAAGAATTGAGTGGGAGGATGGTGGAGACTTGATGAGGTTATTGAACCATCACGTCAACCAGTGTGTAGCAAGGCAAGGGAAGTTGTTCATGTGGCACCTACACCAATTGAAGTGGAAGCTGATGATAGTGATCATGAAACTTCAGATCAAGTCACTACCAAACCTCATAGGTCGACAAGGATGTGTACTACTTCAGAGTGGTACGGTAATCCTGTCTTGGAAGTCATGTTGCTAGACAATAATGAACCTATGAGCTATAGAGAAGCGATGGTGGGCCCAGATTCTGATGAATGGCTCGAGGCCATAAAATCTGAGAGGATCCATGTATGAAAACAAACTGTAGACTTTGTAAGAACTACTTAATGGTCGTAAGGCTGTTGGGTACAAACGGATTTTATAAGTAAGACAGACAATGATGGTAAGTGTCACCATTAAGAAAGCTCGACTTGTCACTAAGATGTTTTCCGACAAGTTCAAGGAGTTGAATGCAATGAGATTTTCTCACTCGTAGTGATGCTAAGAGTCTATTGGAATTATATTAGTAGTTACTGCATTATTTATGAAATTCTGCAGATAGGATGTCAAAACATTGTTTCCTCGACGTGTTTCTTGAGGAAAGGTTGTATGTGATACAACCAGAAGGTTTTGTCAATCCTAAAAGATGCTAACAAGTATGCAAAGCTTCAGCAATCCTTCTAAGGATTGGAGTAAGCATCTCGGAGTTGGAATATACGCTTTGATGAGATGATCAAAGATTTTGGGTTTATACAAGGTTTATGAGAAACTTGTATTACCAAAGAAGTGAGTGGGAGCACTATAGAATTTCTGATGAGCATATGTTGTTGAGATATTGTTGATCGAAAATGATGTAGAATTTCTGGAAAGCATATAGGGTTGTTTGAAAAGTGTTTTTCAATGGAAAACCTGGATTAAGCTACTTGAACATTGAGCATCAAAATCTATAAGGATAGATCAAAAATGCTTAGTAGTACTTTCAAATGAATACATACCGTGGCAAGATTTTGAAGGAGTTCAAAATAGATCGGCAAAGAAGGAGTTCTTGGCTATGTTATAAGGTGTGAGTATTGAGTAAGACTCAAGACCTAACCACGGCAGAAGAGAGAGAAAGGATGAAGGTCGTCCCCTATGCTTTAGACGTAGGCTCTATAGTATGCTATGCTGTGTACCACACCTAAAGTGTGTCATTGCCATGAGTCAGTCAAGGAGTACAAGAGTGATCCAGGAATGGAACGCAGGACAGTGGTCAAAGTTATCCTTAGTAACTAGTGGACTAAGGAATTTTCTCGATTATGGAGGTGGTAAAAGTGTTCGTCGTAAAGGGTTACGTCGATGCAAACTTTGTCACTAATCTGGATGACTATGAGTAGTAAACCGGATTCATATAGTAGAGCAGTTATTTGGAAAAGCTCCAAAAAGCATGTGGGCTGCATCTAAAAGATGACATAGAGATTTGTAAAGCACACACATATCTGAAAGGTTCAGACCCGTTGAGTAATAACCTCTCTCACAAGCGACATATGATCAAACCCCATGGGTGTTGGATTCATTACAATCACATAGTGATGTGAACTAGATTATTGACTCTAGTGCAAGTGGGATACTATTGGAAATATGCCCTAGAGGCAATAATAAAATAGTTATTATTATATTTCCTTGCTCATGATAATGTCTATTGTTCATGCTATAATTGTATTAACTGGAAACCGTAATACATGTGTGAATACATAGACCACAACATGTCCCTAGTGAGCCTCTAGTTGACTAGCTCGTTGATCAATAGATGGTTATGGTTTTCTGACCATGGACATAGGATGTCATTGATAACGGGATCACATCATTAGGAGAATAATGTGATGGACAAGACCCAATCCTAAGCATAGCACAAGATCGCATAGTTCGTTTGCTAGAGCTTTTCTAATGTCAAGTATCATTTCCTTAGACCATGAGATTGTGCAACTCCCGGATACCGTAGGAATGCTTTGGGTGTATCAAACATTACAACGTAACTGGGTGGCTATAAAGGTGCACTACAGGTATCTTCGAAAGTGTCTGTTGGGTTGGCACGAATCGATACTGGGATTTGTCACTCCGTATGATTGAGAGGTATCTCTGGGCACACTCGGTAATGCATCATCATAATGAGCTCAATGTGACTAATGAGTTAACCACCGGATCATGCATTGCAGAACTAGTAAAGAGATTTGTCGGTAACGAGATTGAACAAGGTATATGTATATCGACGACCGAATCTCGGGCAAGTAACATACCGATGGACAAAGGGAATTGTATATGGGATTGATTGAATCCCTGACATCGTGGTTCATCCGATGAGATCATCGTGGAACATGTGGGAGCCAACATGGGTATCCAGATCCCGCTGTTGGTTATTGGCCGGAGAACGTCTCGGTCATGTCTGCATGGTTCCCGAACCCGTAGGGTCTACACACTTAAGGTTCGGTGACATTAGAGTTGTTATGGGAAATTGTATGTGGTTACCGAAGGTTATTCAGAGTCCCGGATGAGATCCCGGACGTTACGAGGAGTTCCGGAATGGTCCGGAGGTGAAGATTTATATATGAGAAGTCCAGTTTCAGTCGCCGGAATGGTTTTGGGGGATATCGGTATTGTACCGGGACCATTGAAAGGTGTCCGAAGGTCCACCGGGTGGGGCCACCTGCCCCGGGCGACTTAATGGGCTGAATATGGGAGGGAACCAGCCCCTAATGGGCTGGTGCGCCCCCCAACACTACTAGAGAAAAGCTTACCAGTAGCGCTGGTTTTTGTGCTACCAGTAGCGCGGGAACCAGCACTACTGCTACGGCGCTACAACTATTTTGTAGTAGTAGCGCGTTTCTAGACCAGCGCTACTCGTAAGTTCAAGTACTAGTAGCACGTTTTTAGTCCAGCGCTACTACTAACATTTATGTTTTTTAAATATTTTGGCGGTGTACATGTTTAAACAGATATATCTTTTATACAATAACAACTCATCATGAACTAGTCTGTTTAAATAGCATATTCATTACCAGTAGTCATCACCACCAAACAATGTTTGTCAATGAGACATCATATATATAACAAGTTGGTCACTAGTCATAATCACAACTCCTCATCCTCCTCATCAACTCTAACACATTATAGCACATAATAACACATTCTACCTAGGACCTACTCCTCTCATAGGACCTACTCTACCGTCTCTTAGGTAAAATATCATAAAACAAGATAGGCATTGACTCTTCATTAAGGAAACTGGACTCTCCATAATGAAGAACGGAGATCATCCTGTCTCCAAGTCTTGGCCTACGCACAATGTTGCTTCCAAGTAGCTCTCTACGATGGTTGTAACATTTTTCCAATCATTTATTATCATGGCTTCCTCGCTTTTAGAAATCCGGTATGGACAGGAGTGATGTAGATACTGCGGCTGACCTGGCCGTGGTGGCCGTAAGCTCATAACATCAACGCGAACTCTTGGCAATATCAGACGAGGCACACAATCCATCGGGATTTATTGTTCAAAAACATAGAAATAACTTTGTAGTTAGCAATGTAGTTTAGTTTTAGAAAAAATTTATGCAAAAGATGCATGAATGTTGTAATAGTAGAAAATCTTAACATGCTATCTCCATTGATGTTTGATACGTCCATTTTGCATCATGCTTTTATTCAATATTTATTGCATTATGGGCTGTTATTACACATTATATCTCATTACTTATGGCTATTCTCTCTTATTTCACAAGGTTTACCATGAAGAGGGGGAATGCCGGCAGCTGGAATTCTGGCTGGAAAAGGAGAAAACGTTGGAAACCTATTCTGCACAACTCCAAAAGTCCTGAAACTCCACGAAACAACTTTTTGGAATTTATAAGAATTTCTGAGCGAAAGAAATAGGCCAGGGGCCCACACCATGTCCAGAAGACAGGGGGCGCGCCCCCCCTATAGGGCGCGCCCCCTATCTCCTGGGCCCCCTAGTGGGCCTCTGGAATCCATCTTCTACTATATCATCACTTTTACCCTGGAAAAAATCGTGGGCAAGCTTACGGGACGAAACTCCGCCGCCACGAGGCGGAACCTTGGCGGAACCAATCTAGGGCTCTGGCAGAGCTGTCCTGCCGGGGACACTTCCCTCCGGGAGGGGGAAATCATCACCAACGTCATCACCAACGATCCTCTCATAGGGAGGGGGTCAATATCCATCAACATATTCACCAGCACCATCTCCTCTCAAACCCTAGTTCATCTCTTGTATCCAATCTTGTATCCAAAACCATAAATTGGTACCTGTGGGTTGCTAGTAGTGTTGATTACTCCTTGTAGTTGATACTTATTGGTTTACTTGGTGGAAGATCATATGTTCATATCCTTAATGCATATTATTACACCTCTGATTATGAACATGAATATGTTTTGTGAGTAGTTACGTTTGTTCCTGAGGACATGGGTGAAGTCTTGCTATTAGTAGTCATGTGAATTTGGTATTCGTTTGATATTTTGATGATATGTATGTTGTCTTCTCCTCTAATGGTGTCATGTGAACGTCGACTACATGACACTTCACCATTATTTGGCCTAGAGGAGGGCATAGGGAAGTAATAAGTAGATGATGGGTTGCTAGAGTGACAGAAGCTTAAACCCTAGTTTATGCATTGCTTCGTTAGGGGCTAATTTGGATCCACATGTTTCATGCTATGGTTAGGTTTACCTTAATACTTTTGTTGTAGTTGCAGATGCTTGCAATAGGGGTTAATCATAAGTGGGATGATTGTCCAAGTAAGGGCAGTACCCAAGCACCGGTCCACCCACATATCAAATTATCAAAGTACCGAACGCGAATCATACGAGCGTGATGAAAACTAGCTTGACGATAATTCCCATGTGTCCTCGGGAGCTCCTTTCTCATTATTAGAAGTTGTCCAGGCTTATCCTTTGCTACATAAAGGATTGGGCCACCTTGCTGCACCTTATTTACTTTATTTACTTGTTACTCGTTACTATTTATCTTATCATAAAACTATCTATCACCTACAATTTTAGTGCTTGCAGAAAACCTTACTGAAAACCGCTTATCATTTCCTTCTGCTCCTCATTGGGTTCGACACTCTTACTTATCAAAAGGACTGTGATAGATCCCCTACACTTGTGGGTCATGAAGACTCTTTTCTGGCGCCGTTGCTGGGGAGTGTGGCGCTTTTGGTGAGTGGAACTTGGTAAGGAAACATTTATATAGTGTGCTGAAATTTTATGTTACTTGTCACTATGGAAACTAATCCTTTGAAGGGCTTGTTTGAGGTATCTTCACCCCAACCAGAAGAGCAAAGAGTTGCTCCTCAACCTACTGAACTTTATGAAAATATTTACTTTGAGATTCCTTCAGGTATGATAGAGAAACTGCTAGCTAATCCATTTGCAGGAGATGGAACATTGCATCCCGATTTACACCTTATCTTTGTGGGTGAAGTTTGTGGATTATTTAAGCTTGCAGGTATTCCCAATGATGTTGTCAAAAGGAAGGTCTTCCCTTTATCTTTGAAGGGAGATGCATTGACATGGTATAAGCTATGTGATGATACGAGATCTTGGAATTATAAGCAATTGAAGTTGGAATTTCACCAGAAGTTCTATCCTATGCATCTTGTTCATCGTGATTGCAATTACATATATAATTTCTGGCCTCGCGAAGGAGAAAGCATCGCTCAAGCTTGGGGGAGGCTTAAGTCAATGTTATATTCATGCCCCAATCATGAGCTCTCTTGGGAAATGATTATTCAGAATTTTTATGCTCGGCTTTCTCTTGATAATCGCAACCTGCTCGATACTTTCTGTGCTGGTTCTTATATGCTGAAGACTATTGATTTCAAATGGGACTTATTGGAAAGAATTAAACGCAACTCTTAAGATTGGGGTTCCGATGATGGTAAGGAGTCAGGTATGACACCTAAGTTCAATTGTGTTAAATCCTTTATGGATACCGATGCTTTTCGTGGATTTAGCACTAAGTATGGACTTGACTCTGAGATAGTAGCTACTTTTTGTGAATCTTTTGCTACTCAGGTTGATCTCCCTAAAGAGAAGTGGTTTAAATATAATCCTCCTGTTGAAGTGAAAGTAGTTGCACCTATTACAGTCGAAGAAAAGACTATTACCTATAGTGATCCTATTGTTCCTACTGCTTATGTTGAAAAACCTCCTTTCCCTGTTAGGATAAAGGATCATGCTAAAGCTTCGACTCTTGTTCGTAAGAGTAATACTAGGACTTATACACCTCCTGAGAAAATTAATGTTGAACCTAGTATTGCTATGGTTAAAGATCTCTTGGATGAGGACTTAGATGGGCATGTCATTTCTTTCTTGGGTGAGACTGCTAATATTGCTAGACCTGATATTAAGACACATAGACATGTCGTAGGCATGCCTGTTATTTCTGTTAAAATAGGAGATCATTGTTATCATGGCTTATGTGATATGGGTGCTAGTGCTAGTGCGATACCTTATGTTCTTTATAAAGAAATTATGCACGACATTGCACCCGTTGAATTAGAAGACATTGATGTTACTATTAAGCTTGCTAATAGGGACACCATTAAACCTATTGGGATTGTTAGAGATGTTGAAGTTTTGTGTGGGAAGGTTAAATACCCTGCTGATTTCCTTGTTCTTGGTTCCCCACAAGATGATTTTTGTCCCATTATTTTTGGTAGACCCTTCTTGAATACTGCTAGTGCTAAGATTAATTGCGAAAAGAATATTGTCACTGTTGGCATAAATGGTATGTCTCATGAGTTTAATTTCGTAAGTTTAGTAGACAACCTCGTGAAAGGGAACCACCTAGCAAGGATGAGATTATTGGTCTTGCTTCCATTGTTGTTCCTCCAACTGATTCGTTAGAACAATATTTACTAGACCATGAAAACGATATGTTTATGAAGGAAAGGGAAGAAATAGATGAGGTGTTCCTTAAACAGGAACCTATGCTGAAACATAACCTTCCCGTTGAAATTATTGGGGATCCCCCTCCACCCATGGGTGATCCCGTGTTTGAACTCAAACCATTACCTGATAATCTTAAGTATGCTTATCTTCATGAAAAAGAAATATATCCTGTTATTATTAGTGCTAACCATTCATAGAAAGAAGGAAGATTATTGAAAACTCTGAAGAAGCACCGAGCAGCTGTTGGATATACTCTGGATGATCTTAAGGGCATTAGTCCCACATTATGTCAACACAAGATTTCAGTGGAGAAAGATGCCAAACCAGTTAGAGATCCTCAAAGACGATTAAATCCCAAGATGAAGGAAGTGGTAAGAAAGGAGCTAAAGCTCCTTGAGGCATGTATTATTTATCCCGTTGCTGATAGTGAATGGATAAGCCCTGTCCATTGTGTCCCTAAAAAGGGAGGTATTACCGTCGTTCATAATGATAAAGATGAGTTGATCCCGCAAAGAATTATTACAGGTTATAGGATGGTAATTGATTTCCATAAGTTAAATAAAGCTACCAAGAAAGATCATTACCCTTTACCTTTCATTGATCAAATGCTAGAAAGGCTATCCAAACACACACATTTTTGCTTTCTAGATGGTTATTCTGGTTTCTCTCATATACCTGTGTCAGCGAAGGATCAATCTAAAACTACTTTTACTTGCCCTTTTGGTACTTTTGCTTATAGACGTATGCCTTTTGGTTTATGTAATGCACCTGCTACCTTTCAAAGATGCATGATGGCTATATTCTCTGATTTTTTTTGAAAAGATTCGTGAGGTATTCATGGATGACTTCTCTGTCTATGGATCCTCTTTTGATGATTGTTTGAGCAACCTTGATCGAGTTTTGCAGAGATGTGAAGACACTAGTCTCGTCCTGAATTGGGAAAAGTGTCACTTTATGGTTAATGAAGGCATTGTCTTGGGGCACAAGATCTCCGAGAGAGGCATTGAAGTTGATAAAGCCAAAGTTGATGCTATCCCAAGGACATAAAAGGTATAAGAAGTTTCCTTGGTCATGTAGGTTTTTATAGGAGGTTCATTAGGGACTTTTCTAAAATCTCTAGGCCTCTGACTAATTTATTGCAAAAAGATATTCCTTTTGTCTTTGATGATGATTGTGTAGAAGCGTTTGAAGTGCTTAAGAAAGCTTTGATCACTGCACCTATTGTTCAGCCACCTGATTGGAATTTACCTTTTGAAATTATGTGCGATGCTAGTGACTATGTTGTAGGTGTTGTTTTAGGGCAAAGAGTTGATAAGAAATTGAATGTTATCCAGTATGCTAGTAAGACTCTTGATACTTCCTAGAGAGATTATGCTACCACTAAAAAAGAATTCTTAGCAGTTGTGTTTGCATGTGATAAGTTTAGACCTTATATTGTTGATTCCAAAGTTACTATTCACACTGATCATGCTGCTATTAAATATCTTATGGAAAAGAAAGATGCTAAGCCTAGACTCATTAGATGGGTTCTCTTGCTCCAAGAATTTGACTTGCATATTATTGATAGAAAAGGAGCTGAGAACCCCATTGCTGATAACTTGTCTAGGTTAGAGAATTTTCTTGATGACCCACTGCCTATTAATGATAGCTTTCCTGATGAACAATTAGCAGTCGTCAATGCTTCTCGTACTGCTCCTTGGTATGCTGATTATGCTAATTACATTGTTGCTAAATATTTACCGCCTAGTTTCACATACCAGCAAAAGAAAAAGTTCTTTTATGATTTAAGAAATTACTTCTAGGATGATCCACACCTTTATAAAGAAGGACTAGATGGTGTTATTAGACGTTGTGTGCCTGAGCATGAACAGGAACAGATTCTACATAAGTGTCACTCTGAATCATATGGAGGACACCACGCTGGAGATAGAACTGCACACAAGGTACTACAATCTAGTTTTTATTGTCCTACTCTCTTCAAAGATGCTTGTAAGTTTGCCTTATCTTGTGATGAATGTCAAAGAATAGGTAACATTAGTAGACGTCAAGAAATGCCTATGAATTATTCTCTTGTTATTGAACCAGTTGATGTTTGGGGCTTTGATTATATGGGACCTTTTCCTGCCTCTAATGGTTATACACATATTTTAGTTGCTGTTGATTACGTTACTAAGTGGGTAGAAGCTATTCCAACTAGTAGTGCTGATCATAACACTTCTATTAAAATGCTTAAAGAAGTTATTTTTCCGAGGTTTGGAGTCCCTAGATATCTTATGACTGATGGTGGTTCACATTTTATTCATGGTGCTTTCCGTAAGATGCTTGCTAAGTATGATGTCAATCATAGAATAGCATCTCCTTATCATCCGCAGTCTAGTGGTCAAGTAGAGTTGAGCAATAGAGAGCTCAAATTAATTTTGCAAAAGATTGTTAATAGATCTCGAAAGAGTTGGTCCAAAAAATTTGATGATGCATTATGGGCCTATAGAACTGCATACAAAAATCCTATGGGTATGTCTCCGTATAAGATGGTTTATGGAAAAGCATGTCATTTGCCTCTTGAACTTGAACATAAAGCATATTGGGCTATTAAAGAGCTCAATCATGACTTCAAGCTTGCCGGTGAGAAGAGGTTATTTGATATTAGCTCACTTGATGAGTGAAGAACCCAAGCCTATGAGAATGCCAAGCTTTTCAAAGAAAAAAGTCAAACGCTAGCATGATAAGAGGTTACAAAAGCGTGAGTTTAACGTAGGATATTATGTGTTATTATTCAATTCTTGCTTAAGATTTTTTGCAGGAAAACTTCTCTCAAAATGGGAAGGTCTCTACGTTATCAAGGAGGTCTATCGTTCTGGTGCCATAAAAATCAACAACTTCGAAGGCACAAATCCGAGTGTGGTAAATGGTCAAAGAATTAAACACTATATTTCAGGTAATCCTATCAATGTTGAAACTAATATTATTGAAACCATAACCCCTGAGGAATACATAAGGGACACTTTCCAGAATGTTCCAGACTCCGAAAAGGCATAGGTATCTGGTACGGTAAGTAAACCGACTCCAAAACAACTCCAATGGCATTTTTTATCAGTTTTGGAATACTTAAGAATTTTAGGAAGAAAGAAGTAGTCCGAAAGGGACACAAGGCTCCCACGAGAGTGGAGGGTGCCCCCCTGTGACGCCCTCGATTCAATCGTACACTAATCATACACGCAAATGTGTACGATCAAGATCAAGGACTCACGGGAAGATATCACAACACAACTCTAGACACAAATTAAAATAATACAAGCTTTATATTACAAGCCAGGGGCCTCGAGAGCTCGAATACATCAGCTTGAATACAAACGAGTCAGCGGAAGCAACAATATCTAAGTACAGACATAAGTTAAACAAGTTTGCCTTAAGAAGGCTAGCACAAAAGCATCTACGATCGAAAAGGCAAGGCCTCCTGCCTGGGAGCCTCCTAACTACTCCTGGTCATCGGCGACCTCCGTCATGTGGTAGTAGACGCCCTCGGTGTAGTAGCAGTCGTCAAAGGTGGCATCTGGCTCCTGGACTCCACCATCTGGTTGCAACAACCAGGAAGAAGAAAGAAAGGGGAAAAGGGGTAGCAAAGCAACCATGAGTACTCATCCAAAGTACTCGCAAGCAAGGATCTACACTACATATGCAACATTATCAAAGAAAGGTTGTATATGTGGACTGGGCTGCAGAAATGCCCGAATAGAGAGAAGGCCTAGTCCTATCAAAGGCTAGCATCTTCTGGAAACCACCATCTTGCAGCAAACAGGAGGGAGTAGAGTAGCATAAGGTAAAGTAGTAGTAGTTTTATCAACCTCGGCCAGAGATCCTTTCTCGACTCCCTGCGAGAAAGCAATCCCAGAGCCATACTATCCAATTGTCATCACAATCCAATTCTCATCACCATCCAATTCTCATCACAAGTATCCAGTTCTAGTTGTATCGATCAGGATACAACTCCAAGTGTCCGTTACCATAGGACAGGCTATCGATAGATGTTTTCTTCCCTGCAGGGGTGCACCAACTTACCCACCACGCTCGATTAACTCCGGCCGGACACACTTTCCTGGGTCATGCCCGGCCTCGGCCAAACAGTACGACGCAACCCGACCTAGGCTTAATAGAGAGGTCACCACGCCGGACTAAACCTATGCCCCCAGGGGTCATGGGCCATCTCCCCGGGAACTCCTGCACGTTGCGTGGGCGGCCGGTGAGCAGACCTAGCTACCTCCTTCAACAAGGCAGGTGCTTATGCAGTCCAACCCAGCGCGCGCCGCTCAGTCGCTAACGTCTATTAAGCTTCGGCTGATGTATACGACGCAGAACGCCCATACTATGCCCACGTGATGGTTAGTGCTATCAGGCCAGAGGCCCCTTGGATCAAATATCCAAATCGTAGTGGATTAGGAACGCGCGGTAACAAGTAGAGACTCACGAAAGATGTGACCCCGTTGCCCCATCTCGAGGACTTGCGGCAAGGGCTAAGAATGCCCGGCCACGCCTCGTAATTATCTCTCGGGCACCTTCCAGGTCAACCCGACTCCACATCACTCGCAATTATGCTCGCGCGGGTACCCCTCAGGGTCAACCCGTCTTTAGTAACATGGTTCAGTGTAAAGTCATAGTAACCATAGTAACCGTGTGTCCAAACATCAAGGGGAAAACCCGAGGAATCACCCCCGGTGAATTCTACTCGATGTAATCATCAAGGTGAACGTAAGAGGGACCACCCTCGAGGTTCACACTTGAGTGGTTGCACGACAGAGTCGTATCAGAAGTGGTTAAAGAGGAAATCACCCTCGATGACCAAGACCGAATAGCTACACTACAGGGTTAACATTAGAAGTGCTGTAGAGGTCTCACCCTCGGCACTCGATAGTAACCCAGTAGTGTCGAGCAACTAAGGGGAAAGTGATGTGCGGTGCCGGGGCCTGGTCTTCGATCCCGTTGATCGGGTCTTCAATGATGAAGCAGGGGCAACAAGGATAAGGTGGGGGGTCACTGATGGCTCACTAACCAACCTATACTAAGCAGTTTAGGATAAGCAGGTAAGGTAACAATAAGCCGGTACAAAAGCAGGCTATGCATCAGAATAGGAGCAATCAATAACAGTAGTAAAATCTAATGCAAGCATAAGAGAATGGAATGGGCGATATCGGGATGATCAAAGGGGGGGCTTGCCTGGTTGCTCTGGCAAGGAGGGGTCGTCGTCGACGTAGTCGATCACAGGGGCAGCATCGGTCTCGGGGTCTATCGGAGAGAAGAGGGGGAAGAAACAGTAAATATAAAGCAAACATAGCATCACAAAGCATAACGTGGCAAAATGATGTGTCGGGTGTGACCTAACATATGGCTACACGATAAAGGTGAAGGGGGAATTCAACCGGGAATGTTTTCCCGGTTCCAAAGCTGTGTCAGACCGATGACCGGAGGGGAATGTTCCATGTTCAGATAGTTAGAGGTATCTGACAGGTAAACGGACCGCATATCCGGATTCGTCACGTTTTTCTGAGCAACTTTCATGTAGAAAACATTTTCATCCGAGTTACGGTTTATTTGCTATGAATTTTCAAAGATTAAACCATTTTCTGGAATTATTTAAATTAACAGAAAATGAATTATGACGTCAGCAGAGTGTGAACATGACATCAGCAGGTCAACAGACTGGCTGACTAGTCAAATTAACCAGTGGGTCCTACCTGTCATACACAGAGGGCTAACAGTGGGTTATTTTAATTAAACCTGGTTAATTAGCTGCTGGGCCCCACATGTCAGTGACTATTTAGCTTAACTAATTATTTTTATTTGTAAAAACGTTTATTTAAGAAAATATGCAGTGGGGCCCACGTGTCAGTGACACTGTGTGCCCAGTCAGCACAGTTGACCACAGCCAGGGGGCCCACAGGCAGTGACCCAGAGGCGGGCCCCAGGTGTGCCACATCGGCGGCGGCGGGGTATCACTGCCGGCGACCAAAACAGTGGCGGGGCTCGCCGGACTTCACCGGAAAAATGCCACAGGGGGCCGTTTCGAGCGCGGCCAGGCTCGTTCGGACGAGGGAGGAGCGGCGCGTCCAACTACGACCTTAGCTCGGGCGGGGGCGGGCTGCAACGACGGCGGCGTCGAGCGGGGCGGACGCAGGACTTCGGTCGTTGTCGGGATCGGGGCTGGGGTGCGTTTGCGGGCAAACCAATCGGCTAGACAAGGCCTACGCGGTGCGGTGAGCGCGTTGGGCACTGGCCTGTGACTATTTGGTCTCTGGAGTCTTGCCGGCGGCGAGCTCCGCGGCGATGCGTTCGGGCACTCATCGGGGACGGCGCTAGGAGGCACAGGAGGGAGCGTGCGCGTGCGCGTTGGGCTCCTAGGAACTCCAGGAGTTCGACAGTGGGCTCAGGCGACGGCGACGTCGACCACAGTGACGGCCACAAGCTCATCGGGGGCGAGCAGAGCACGAATGCGACGACAGCTAGCTATGGCATGCGAAGAGGCTGAAAGGAGGGGAGTAGGAGACGGAGGAGCTCACCGCGCGGCTCACACATAGGCCCTTGACGGCTTAGGAGCAGCAGGGGTGTTGGTGGAGCAACGGTGATGTCGCGGTGGCTGGAGATGGGGAGGAGGACGAATGGCGGTTGCGGTGCCTCCCCGCTCCAGCTGAGGCCACCAGTCGACGTAGTCGACCCCGGCAGAGCTCACCGACAGGGTCAGCGGACGTGGGGCCGCCGGTGGCCGCGACAACGACAGAGGGCAGCGGCGACTGCGCTCGGGCTGCGGATCTGGAGGAGAGGAGGGGCGGAGCGAGCGCGTGGGCGAGAGAGAGAGAGAGAGGGCGGGCAAGTGGGCGAGTGGGAGGCGAGGGGGCCGAAGCGTCGGGGCGGCCTTATCCTCTCCCGTCGACGGCGAGGTGGTCCGGCGGCGACGCGCGGGCGCGCGCCCTCGGTCGGTTGAACAGGGGGAGGGGAGAGAGACGACCCAGGGGGTGTGGGCCGGCCTGTTGGGCCAGCTGACTCGGGTGAGCTGAAGCCTGAGTGAGGCAGAGGGCCTCTCTCTCTGTCACGCCCAATATGCGACCCTATCCAAAAGGAACTCGATGGTCCCACCAAGGATAGACCCGCATATTGAAACGCTTTTGCAAGGTGGATATCATTACATCAACATTACATAATAGGTAGGGATACATACAAGAGGCATACAATGCCACATGAATACAACATCACAATACATCAGAGCATCATCCGACTACGGATGAAACACAAACAGAAACTCAAACGACATCCACCCTGCTAGCCCAGGCTGCCGACTTGGAACCTATCCCCTGATCGAAGAAGCAGAAGAAGAACTCAACGCAAGCAAGCATCGCTCTCGCGTCATGATCATCGCATAACCTATACCTGCAATTGTTGTTGTAGTAATCTGTGAGCCACGAGGACTCAGCAATCCCATTACCATGGGTATCAAGACTAGCAAAGCTTAAAGGGAAAGGAAGGGTAAAGTGGTGAGGCTGCAGCAGCGACTAAGCAAGTATGGTGGCTAACATACGTAAATAAGAGCGAGAAAAGAGCAAACGGAACGGTCGTGAAGCTAGCAATGATCAACAAGTGATCCTGAACTCCTACTTACGTCAAACATAACCCAGAAAACCGTGTTCACTTCCCAGACTCCGCCTAGAAGAGACCATCACGGCTACACACGCGGTTGATGCGTTTTAATTCGGATCTGGTGTCAAGTTATCTACAACCGGACATTAACAAAATTCCCATCTGCCTATAACCACAGGCATGGCTTTCGAAAGATTATACCCTGCAGGGGTGTCCCAACTTAGCCCATGACAAGCTCTCGCGATCAATGAAGGAATAGACCTTCTCCCAGGAAGACCCGATCAGACTCGGAATCCCGGTTTACAAGACATTTCGACAATGGTAAAACAAGACCAGCAAAGCCGCCCGATGCGCCGACAATCCCGATAGGAGCTGCACATATCTCGTTCTCAGGGCAACACCGGATAAGTCAAGCTACGAGTAAAACCAGCCCTTGAGTTGCCCCGAGGTGGCCCCGTAGGCTGCTCAGTTCAGAGCAACACTTAGACAAGCACTGGCCCGGGGGGACTAAAATAAAGATGACCCTCGGGTTGGCCGACCCAAGGGAAAGGGTAGGTGGTGGTGAGGCAAATGGTAAAACCAAGGTTGGGCCTTGCTGGAGGAGTTTTATTCAAAGCGAACTGTCGAGGGGGTCCCATAAATCACCCGACCGCGTAAGGAATGCAAAAATCCGGGAACATAACACCGGTATGACGGAAACTAGGGCGGCAAGAGTGGAACAAAACACTAGGCAAAAGGCCGAGTCTTCCACCCTTTACCAAGTATATAGATGCATTAATAATATAAGAGATATTGTGATATCCCAACAAAATCATGTCCGCCATGGAGAAATCTTCAACTTCACCTGCAACTAGCAATGCTATAAGAGGGGCTGAGCAAAGCGGTAACATAGCCAAACAATGGTTTGCGTAGGAAAGGTGTCAAAGGTTAGAGGTTCATGGCAATTTGGGATGGCTTGAAGAGCAACAGATAGGTAATGCAGTATAGCGATAGAACGGAGAAACTAGCATAGCAATGATAGTAGTGAGATCCAGGGTAGCGGTCATCTTGCCTGAAATCCCGCAAGGAAGAAGAACGAGTCCATGAAGAAGACGAACGGATGAAGCTGAACCAAGCGTAGACGAACGAATCCTCACGATCGCAACGAAACAGGAACTAACAAGAAGAAGCACACAACATGGTAAACACACCACACATGAACAAGACATGATGCACAACAAGCATGATGCATGACAATGCTACATGAAGCTACTCATGGCAAGAGATGATGCAAACCAGAGCAACACATCAAGACAAGTTTAAATGAGGCCGGGAACAACATATAACAATTCCGGTAAGTCCTCATATGCATATTTCGAAATTGGTCCAGATCTGAATAAACCTTATGATCAAGTAGTTAAACAACAAGTTAAGATGCACAAAGATGATCTACACGAGATTCTAGTCAAGTTACATATAAAGTTCATTTAGTTCGGAGCTACGGCCTAGAAGATATGAGCAAAACAAGTCAAACATGGCATAGATGCAAAATGCACCCAAACATCAAGAAAACACCTCAAAACAAGGATGCAACATGATAATATCAAACTACATGCAATTCCAAGCAAGTTTCATATAGAGCACACTCAAAACGGAGCAACGGTTCAACACACACACATGAAACAAGTTTAAAGGACAAGCTGTCCAAAACAGCAACTAGGCATATTGCAAGCACCAAAATAACATGCTACAGCATCTCAACATAATAACAAAAGGCATGGACATGATGTACAGGTAAAGCATGTCAAAACATGAACACTGAACTATCTCCAGAAATCACTAGAACATGCTCAAACACACATGGTAAGATTGCAAGTTATAACAATTTCAGACTTTGCAGAAAATAACATCACGATGCAATGTTTAGAGCTATCAAACAACATGTTACAGGAACTTAACATGGCAAACAAAGGCATGACATGAATCTACTAATTGCATAGATCAAAAGTCCCTTACTGACCATAAGCCAAAAAGGATCAGAAAATATGATGGCACCCACGTAAACATAGCAAGTTATAATACAGATTCAAACATGGCAGAAACAGAATTATGAAGGCATGTAGATGAGCTTGTACCACTCACTACAGAGAAAAACATGGCATGGCAAGGCAACCAACAGTAAGAAGGCATATTTGTGAAGCTAATCATGGCAAGATCAAGTTCATAGGGTGCATGGATCACTAGGAAAACACATGGAAACAACTGAACTTAATGTAAACAGGCTGACAGCAACATTATGAAGCAACTTTAGAGCAAGATTACAACAAGCTACAGCAACCTATAATTGCAACCAGGGGCATGGATTGATAGGGGATGACATGTAGAACAAAACATATTTAGTGGACATCTCCAGATTATGCATAGAATGATTAGTAGCAACATGTTTACATAGCATCACGAAATAACAGATTCAGCCTAGCAAAACAGCAACATCAAGTACCCTACTTAACAAGCTCGATTCACTCACCACAAGTCATTGCATGACAATATAAGCATAGCATCATCAAGAAGACATGTTTGTGTAACCAACCAAGGCAAGAACAAGTCCATAGCATGCAATGATCAACTACAACAAGCTTGGCCAAATTGAATAACATGTAAACAATCTGCCAGGAAACATTTTGAAGCAAAAGTAGAGCATGCAAATTACATGCTAGGCTACTCCATAATTTCAACAAAGGGCATGAATGGATAGACAATAACCATATGTTCAAAACACCCTTACTGAAGTATCTCAAAATATGCATGGATCTCTCTGTAGCAACATGTTTACATGGCATGAAAATAACAGCAGAACAGGGACTAAAATCAGTAACATCACAATGCCTAGTTTGCATGCTTGTGCTAGTCACCACATTGATCACAAAAATACATGGTAAGCACCTCTGTAAAGAAGACATGGCATAGTTCAAAACACATGTAGACATCAAGCTCATAGGATGCACACATCAATCATGGCGAAAATGACAAAAGAACTCGTTCTGTTAACAGACAGCAGAAAACATCATGAAGCACTCTTACAATGATGATTCGGGCATCTAGATGAACTCAAATGCAAATGATGCAATGGAATGAAATGATGTACTCATCGAGACGAACAATTTGACATATTACACGCACGAAACGGAGCTACGGATGCAGAGATACAACAGTTCGAACATGGCATGAAAATAAGACAGATCTGGGGACTTAAAACGTTTTTACCTCCGGGAAAAGTCAACCCGGGACAGAGGGATCCGGGACGGCACAGATCCCGTTTGCTTCATCTCCTGGTGGATCTGATCCAGCTTCTCTCCGGCGAGGCGGGGCGGTTCCGGCGAGGATCTCCGGCGAGGAGGAGGTCGGAGGAGGCATGGGAGATGGCCGGGGAGGCCGGCCGGAGGTCGGGCGCGGCACGGCGACGCGGTGGCCGACGGCGAGGAGGCCGGCTAGAGGCGAGGCGGCGCTCGGCGAGGACCGAACCGGCAGCGGCCGGCAGGGCCGAGGCGGCGGCGGGGCGGGACGCGGCGGGGGAAGCGGCGGGGCGCCACGTGGCGGCCTCCGATTGGACGGGGCGCGGTGGCGGATACGTCCGGCCAGGGACGGACATATCCGGCGCGCGCGGAGGGAAATTAGGGTAGGGTTTGATCTGCGCAGATTTTCGGGGCAGGCCACATATTTATAGGTAGAGGGAGCTAGGAGAGTCCAAATGAGGAGCGGTTTTCGCCCACACGATCGTGATCGAACGACCGAGAGCATGGAGGGGAGTTAGATGGGTTTTGGGCCAGTTTGGAAGAGGTGTTGGGCTGCAAAGAGAGAGGGCTTTACGGTTACCCGGTTAACCGTTGGAGTACCAAACGACCTCCAAATGGCACGAAACTTGACAGACGGTCTACCGGTGCTATACCAAGGCCGCTTGGCAAGACTCGGTCCATTCCGAGAATGTTTAGCACTCACACACAACAGGAGACAAAAGGGGAACGCCGGAGGGCATAGGAGTACCGGATTGCAAAACGGACAACGGGGAAAAGGCTCGGATGCATGAGACGAACACGTATGCAAAATGAAATGCACATGATGACATGATAAAATGCAACACGCAAGCAAATGACATGTCAATGACGGTGAATAACTGGCAGACACCTGGCGCATTGAATCCGGGGTGTTACACTCTCCCCTCTACTTCTCCTTTTCTTTTTTTTCTTTTTGTTGTTTTTCTTTTTCTTTTCCAGCAGCTTTTGCATTTTCTTTTAGCCACAATTGACTTTGCAAAATTATGCCACTGGCCAAAACAATTTCAAAGAATTAAAGTGCACTGCCTCAAAAAGGTTGGGAGGCTTTTGGAATAGTTGCCAATTTTATAAATTAAAAAGGGCATTTAATTTATTGCTTAGGTCACTGTTTTAAGTAGTTTAGGCCACTTAAACCCTTTGCAAAAATGTTGGTTCACCACCAATATTAGTTGTGGAATATTTGGCACATGATGAACATTTTTGTTTTCATGTTTGAGAAATTTTGAATTCCCCTCATAATTTGAATTTGAATTTGAATTTGATTTTTCATCAAGTGATAATTAGCTCAGTAAGCATGGTGACCTGGCACCATTAACAGGAGATTACTGTAGCATGACACTGAGGGTGTTACACCCCCCCCCCCCCCCCTGTAGGGCGTGCCCGCCTGTCTCGTGAGCACCTCGTGTGCCTCCCGGACTCCATTTTCTTGCACGTTACGTATTTTGGTCGGTAAAAATTCATTATATATACTCCCAAAGGTTTTGACCACCGTATCACGCAAATATCCTCTGTTTTCATTTCGAGTTATTTCTGTTTCAGATCTAAGAACATCATGTCATCTCCAAGCGCTCCCAAGGACAAGTTTTTCGAGAGGGTTATCAACCCCTATCTTGCGGAGGTGCTGCAACACCCTCAAACCATTGAGATGCGTGAGGGGGTGCTGCACATCCACGATGTGGAGGGACCAAGGCGTACTGGGAGCGTGGAGACAAAGCTCGAAGCCGTGGAGCAGCAAGTTTTCAAGTGCCAAGGGATGGTGGAGCGTGGACTCAACGCCAACCAGATGATGATCACGGAGTTCACCAATAACCACAAGCTGGATGCCAAAGTCATTGGGGATACCATATTCAAGCTTCAAGAGAAAATCGAGCACCTCCAAGCCCAGATCTATGACCTGCAGAACCAGAACTGTGAGTATGAATATAGATTCAAGAGGATGAATTTGGCTGCAGATTTAAGGATCCCGGAGACTCGATCATCCTTTTATGATGGAGAGCCTATGCCTTGGAAGACGGAGGACAAGCCTACATCATCAACAACTCCTACTTCACCACCTCCGAGGACATAATCACATGGGTATGTGCACTCCCCTTGGCAACTGCCAAGCTTGGGGGAGGTGCCCCGGTATCGTATCACCATCACACTCCTATCTTTACCGCTTTATTTAGTTCGATCCTTTTAGTAGTATCTTGATCTAGTAGATTGAAGTTTTGTTATCAAGTAGTTTGAGTTCTGCATTGTGATCTCTTTTTGTATTCGAGTCCGCGAGTTATCTATAATAAATTTTAGTGTTGAAGTTAAGGGCTTTGCTTTGTTGCCATGATTTTGAGAAAAAATAGAAAGAATAAAAAGAATAAAAGAGTTCATATTGATATTATGGATAGTGATAACTTCACACATAGAAATTATGAGGCATAAAAATTGTTGGGAGTTGATGAACGTAGCCTTGGTCATCGTTGCAATTAATAGGAAGTGATAAGGGAAGAGAGGTTCACATATAAATACACTATCTTGGACATCTTTTATGATTGTGAGCACTCATTAAGTATGACATGCTAAAAGAGTTGACGATGGACAAGGAAGACAACGTAATAGTTTATGTTTTCTCACATCTCAGTTAAAGTATGTTTTCATTGACCTACCGAACATGTTGAGCTTGCCTTTCCCCCTCATGCTAACCAAATTCCTTGCAGCAAGTAGAGATACTACCTGTGCTTCCAATTACCCTTAAACCCAGTTTTGCCATGAGAGTCCACCATACCTACCTATGGATTGAGTAAGATCCTTCAAGTAAGTTGTCATCGGTGCAAGCAATAAAAATTGTTCTCTAAATTATGTATGACTTATTAGTGCGGAGAAAATAAGCTTTGTACGAACTTGTTGTGGAAGTAATAAAAGCGATGGACTGCATAATAAAGGTCCACATACAAGGGGCAATATAAAGTGACGTTCTTTTGCATTAAGATTTTATGCATCAACCCTAAAAGCACATGACAACCTCTGATTCCCTCTGCGAAGGGCCTATATTTTACTTCATGTTCTTACTTTATGCTTTTCTTTTGCGCTTGAGTCAAGGTGGTCTCCACCTTTCCCTTTTTCATTTTATCCTTTGGCAAGCTCTTCGTGTTTGAAAGATCATGATATACATATCCAATTGGATGTTCGTTAGCATGGGCTATTATTGTTGACATCACCTAAAGGTGAATACGTAGGGAGGCAACACAATAAGCCCCTATCTTTCTTAGTGTCCGTCTAAAACTCCATAACCACAAGTACTGCGTGGGTGTTAGCAATTGTAGAAGACTATGTTGGAAATATGCCCTAGAGGCAATAATAAATAAGTTATTATTATATTTCCTTGTTCATGATAATCGTTTATTATCCATGCTATAATTGTATTGATAGGAAACTCAGATACATGTGTGGATACATAGACAACACCATGTCCCTAGTAAGCCTCTAGTTGACTAGCTCGTTGATCAATAGATGGTTACGGTTTCCTGACCATGGACATTGGATGTCATTGATAACGGGATCACATCATTAGGAGAATGATGTGATGGACAAGACCCAATCCTAAGCCTAGCACCAAAGATTGTGTAGTTCGTATGCTAAAGCTTTTCTAATGTCAAGTATCTTTTCCTTAGACCATGAGATTGTGGAACTCCCGGATACCATAGGAATGCTTTGGGTGTACCAAACGTCACAACGTAACTGGGTGGCTATAAAGGTGCATTACAGGTATCTCTGAAAGTGTCTGTTGGGTTGGCACGAATCGAGACTGGGATTTGTCACTCCATGTAAACGGAGAGGTATCTCTGGGCCCACTCGGTAGGATATCATCATAATGTGCACAATGTGATCAAAGAGTTGATCGCGGGATGATGTGTTACGGAACGAGTAAAGAGACTTGTCGGTAATGAGATTGAACAAGGTATCGGCATACCGACGATCGAATCTCGAGCAAGTACAATACCGCTAGACAAAGGGAATTGTATACGAGATTGATTGAGTCCTTGACATCGTGGTTCATCCGATGAGATCATCGTGGAACATGTGGGAGCCAACATGGGTATCCAGATCCCGCTGTTGGCTATTCACCGGAGAACGTCTCGGTCATGTCTGCATGGTTCCCGAACCCGTAGGGTCTACACACTTAAGGTTTGATGATGCTAGGGTTATAAAGGAAGTTTGTATGTGGTTACCGAATGTTATTCGGAGTCCCGGATGAGATCCCGGACGTCACGAGGAGTTCCGGAATGGTCCGGAGGTAAAGATTTTTATATGGGAAGTCCTGTTTTGGTCACCGGAAAAGTTTCGGGTTTTATCGGTAACGTACCGGGACCACCGGGAGGGTCCCGGGGGTCCACCAAGTGGGGCCACCATCCCCGGAGGGCTGCATGGGCCAAGTGTGGGAGGGGACCAGCCCCAGGTGGGCTGGTGCGCCCCCCCCCCCCCCCCCCCCTCCAAGGGCCCAAGGCGCCTAGGGTTTGGGGAGGGGGTGCTTCCACCTAACTTGGGGGGCAAGTTTCCCCTCTCCCCCCCTTGGCCGCCACCCTTAGATGGGATTGGGGCTGCCGCACCCCTTGGGGTGGAAACCCTAGAGGGTGCGCACCCCCCTCCCTCTCCCCTATATATAGTTGAGGTCTTGAGGGCTGCCAACACATGAGTTTTGACCTCTCCCTGGCGCAGCCCTACCTCTCTCCCTTCTCCTCTCCCGCGGTGCTTGGCGAAGCCCTGCAGGATTGCCACGCTCCTCCACCACCGCCACGTCGTTGTGCTGCTGCTGGATGGAGTCTTCCTCAACCTCTCCCTCTCTCCTTGCTGGATCAAGGCATGGGAGACATCACTGGGCTGTACGTGTGTTGAACGCGGAGGTTCCGTCCGTTCGGCACTAGGATCTCCGGTGATTTGGATCACGACGAGTACGACTCCTTCAACCCCGTTCTCTTGAATGCTTTCGCTTAGCTATCTACAAGGGTATGTAGATGCACTCTCCTTTCCCTCGTTGCTGGTTTCTCCATAGATAGATCTTGGTGACACGTAGAAATTTTTTGAATTTCTGCTACGTTCCCCAACAGTGGCATCATGAGCTAGGTCTATTCCGTAGATTCTTTGCACGAGTAGAACACAAAGTAGTTGTGGGCGTTGATTTTGTTCAATATGCTTACCGTTACTAGTCCAATCTTGTTTCGACGGTATTGTGGGATGAAGCGGCCCGGACCGACCTTACACGTACTCTTACGTGAGACATGTTCCACCGACTGACATGCACTTGGTGCATAAGGTGGCTAGCGGGTGCCAGTCTCTCCCACTTTAGTCGGAACGGATTCGATGAAAAGGGTCCTTATGAAGGGTAAATAGCAATTGGCATATCACGTTGTGGTTTTGCGTAGGTAAGAAACGTTCTTGCTAGAAACCATAGCAGCCACGTAAAACATGCAAACAACAATTAGAGGACGTCTAACTTGTTTTTGCAGGGTATGCTATGTGATGTGATATGGCCAAGAAGAATGTGATGTATGAGATTGATCATGTTCTTGTAATAGGAATCACGACTTGCATGTCGATGAGTATGACAACCGGCAGGAGCCATAGGAGTTGTCTTAATTTATTGTATGACCTTCGTGTCATTAAACAACGCCATGTAATTACTTTACTTTATTGCTAACCGGTAGCCATAGTAGTAGAAGTAATAGTTGGCGAGACAACTTCATGAAGACACGATGATGGAGATCATGGTGTCATGCCGGTGACGATGATGATCATGGAGCCCCGAAGATGGAGATCAAAAGGAGCAAAATGATATTGGCCATATCATGTCACTATTTTTGATTGCATGTGATGTTTATCATGTTTATGCATCTTATTTGCTTAGAACGACGGTAGTAAATAAGATGATCCCTCATTAAAATTTCAAGAAAGTGTTCCCCCTAACTGTGCACCGTTGCGAAAGTTCGTCGTTTCGAAGCACCACGTGATGATCGGGTGTGATAGATTCTTACGTTCACATACAACGGGTGTAAGCCAGATTTACACACGCGAAACACTTAGGTTAACTTGACGATCCTAGCATGTACAGACATGGCCTCGGAACACAAGAGACCGAAGGGTCGAGCATGAGTCATATAGTAGATACGATCAACATGAAGATGTTCACCGATGATGACTAGTCCGTCTCACGTGATGATCGGACACGGCCTAGTTGACTCGGATCATGTAATCACTTAGATGACTAGAGGGATGTCTATCTGAGTGGGAGTTCATAAGATGAACTTAATTATCCTGAACATAGTCAAAAGATCTTTGCAAATTATGTCGTAAGCTCGCGCTTTAGTTCCACTGTTTAGATATGTTCCTAGAGAAAATTTAGTTGAAAGTTGACAGTAGCGATTATGTGATCAGTAGAAAGCTTATGTCCTTAATGCACCGCTCAGTGTGCAGAACCCCAAACGTCGTCTGTGGATGTTGCGAACAGCGGACATACACGTTTTGATAACTACGTGATAGTTCAGTTAAAATGGTTTAGAGTAGAGGCATCAAAGATGTTTTCGAAACGTCACGGGACATATGAGATGTTTCGAGGGCTGAAATTGGGATTTCAGGCTCGTGCCCACGTCAAGAGGTATAAGACCTCCGATGATTTTCTTAGCCGGCAAACTAAGGGAGAAAAGCTCAATCGTTGAGCTTGTGTTCAGATTGTCTGAGTGCAACAATCACTTGAATCAAGTGGGAGTTGATCTTCCAGATGATATAGTGATGTTTTCTCCAAAGTCATTGCCACCAAGCTGCTAGAGCTTCGTGATGAACTATAACATATCAGGGATAGATATGATGATCCTTGAGGTATTCGCGATGTTTGACACCGCGAAAGTAGAAATCAAGAAGGAGCATCAATTGTTGATGGTTGGTGAAACCACTAGTTTCAAGAAGGGCAAGGGCAAGAAGGGATACTTCATGAAACGGCAAATCAGCTGCTGCTCTAGTGAAGAAACCCGAGGTTGAACCTAAACCCGAGACTAAGTGCTTCTGTAATAAGGGGAACAGCCACTGGAGCAGGATTACCCTAGATACTTGGTAGATAAGAAGGCTGGCAAGGTCGATAGAAGTATATTGGATATACATTATGTTAATGTGTACTTTACTAGTACTCCTAGTAGCACCAGGGTATTAGATACCGGTTCGGTTGCTAAGTGTTAGTAACTTGAAATAAAAGGGCTAGAATAAACAAAGACTAGCTAAAGGTGAGCCGACGATATGTGTTGGAAGTGTTTCCAAGTTTGATGTGATCAAACATCGCACGCTCCCTCTACCATCAAGATTAGCATTAAACCTGAATAATTGTCATTTGGTGTTTGCGTTGAGCATAGACATGATTGGATTGTGTCTATCGCAATACGGTTATTCATTTAAGGAGAATAATGGTTACTCTATTTATTTGAATAATACCTTCAATGGTCTTGCACCTAAAGGAATGGTTTATTGAATCTCGATCGTAGTGATACACATTTTCATGCCAAAAGATATAAGATAGTAATGATAGTACCACTTACTTGTGGCACTGCCATGTAAGTCATATTGGGGTAAAACGCATGAAGAAGCTCCATGTTGATGGATCTTTGGACTCACTCGTTTTTGAAAAGTTTGAGACATGCGAACCATGTCTATTGGTGTATGTGCATGAAGAAACTCCATGCAAATGGATCGTTTAGACTCATTTGATTTTGAATCACTTGAGATATGCAAATCATACCACATGGGCAAGATGACTGAAAAGCCTCGTTTCAGTGAGATGGAACAAGATAGCAACTTGTTGGAAGTAACACATTTTGATGTGTGCAGTCCAATGAGTGCTGAGGCATGTAGTGAATATCGTTATGTTCTTACTTCACAGATGATTCGAGTAGATGTTGAGTATATTTACTTGATGAAACACAAGTCTGAACTATTGAATAGTTCAGAGTGAAGTTAAAGATCATTGTGACAAGAGGATAAAATGTCTATGATATGATCATAGAGATGAGTATCTGAGTTACGAGCTTTGGCACGCAATTAAGACATTGTGGAAATTGTTTCACAATTAATACCGCCTAGAACACCATAGTGTGATGGTGTGTCCGAACATCATAGTTGCACCCTATTGGATATGGTGCATACCATGATGTCTCTTATCGAATTACCACTATCGTTCATGGGTTAGGCATTAGAGACAACCACACTCACTTTAATAGGGCACCACGTAACTTCATTGAGTGACACCGTTTAAACTATGGTTTAGAGAAACCTAAGCTGTCGTTTCTTAAAAGTTTGGGGCTGCGACGCTTATGTGAAAAAGTTTCAGGTTGATAAGCTCGAACCCAAAGCGGATAAAATGCATCTTCATAGGACACCCAAAACTGTTGGGTATACCTCCTAATTCAGATCCGAAAGCAATAAGGATTGTTTCTTGAATCGGGTCCTTTCTCGAGGAAAGGTTTGTCTCGAGAATTGAGTGGGAGGATGGTGGAGACTTGATGAGGTTATTGAACCGCCACTTCAACAAGAGTGTAGCAGGGCACAGGAAGTTGTTCCTGTGGCGCCTACACCAATTGAAGTAGAAGCTTATGATAGTGATCATGAAGTTTCGGATCAAGTCACTGCCGTACCTCGTAGGGTGACAAGGATGCGTACTACTTCAGAGTGGTACAGTAATCCTGTATTGAAAGTCATGTTGCTAGACAACAATGAACCTACGAGCTATGGAGAAGTGATGATGGGCCCAAATTCCGACAAATGGTTAGAAGCCATGAAATCCGAGATAGGATCCATGTATCAGAATGAAGCATGGACTTTGGTGGACTTGCCCGATGATCGGCAATCCATTGAGATAAATGGATCTTTAAGAAGAAGACAGACGTGGACGGTAATGTCACCGTCTATGAAGCTCGACTTGTGGCGAAGAGTTTTTCACAAGTTCAAGGAGTTGACTACGATGAGATTTTCTCATTCGTAGCGATGCTTAAGTCCGTCGGAATCATGTTAGCATTAGCTGCATTTATGAAATCTGGCAAATGGATGTCAAAACGAGTTTCCTTACCAGTCTTCGTATGGAAAGGTTGTATGTGATACAATCAGAAAGTTTTTGTCGATCCTAAGGATGCTAAAAGGTATGCTTGCTCTAGTGATCCTTCTAAGGACTGGAGTAAGCATCTCGGAGTTGTAACGTACGCTTTGATGAGATGATCAAAGATTTTGGATTTATACAAAGTTTATGAGAAACTTGTATTTCCAAAGAAGTGAGTGGGAGCACTATAGAATTTCTGATGAGTATATGTTGTTGACATATTGATGATCAGAAATGATGTAGAATTTCTGGAAAGCATATAGGGTTATTTGAAAGATGGTTTTCAATAGAAAACCTGGATTAAGCTACTTGAACATTGAGCATCGAGATCTATAAGGATAGATCAAAATGCTTAATAATACTTTCAAATGAGCACGTACCTTGACATGACCTCGAAAGTGTTCAAGATGGATCAGTCAAAGAAGGAGTTCTTGCCTGAGTTGTAAGGTACGAAGTTAAGACTTAAAGCTTGACCATGGTAGAAAAGAGAGAAAGGACGAAGGTCGTCCCCTATGCTTTAGACGTAGGCTCTACAGTATGCTATGCTAAGTACCGCACCTGATGTGTGCCTTGCCACATGTCTGGCAAGAGGGTACAAAGGTGATCAAGGAGTGGATCACCAGATAGCGGTCAAAATTATCCTTAGACGAATAAGGATTTGTTTCTCGATTATGGAGGTGATAAAGAGTTCGGCGTAAAGGGTTACGACGATGCAAGCTTTAACACCTATCCGAATGACTCTGAGTAGCAAACCGGATACGTATAGTGGAGCAACCATTTGGAATAGCTCCAAGTGGAGCGTGGAAGCAGCATTTACATTATGACCTAGAAATTTGCGAAGTACATACGGATCTGAAGGTTGCGAACCCGTTGACTAAAACTTCTCTCACAAGCAAAACATGATCAAACTCCAGAACTCATTGAGTCTTAATCACATGATGATGTGAACTAGTTTAATGACACTAGTAAACTCTTTGGATGTTGGTCACATGGCGATGTGACGTGTGAGTGTTAATCACATGGCGATGTGAACTAGATTATTGACTCTAGTGCAAGTGGGAGACTATTGGAAATATGCCCTAGAGGCAATAATAAATAAGTTATTATTATATTTACTTGTTCATGATAATCGTTTATTATCCATGCTATAATTGTATTGATAGGAAACTCAGATACATGTGTGGATACATAGACAACACCATGTACCTAGTAAGCCTCTAGTTGACTAGCTCGTTGATCAATAGATGGTTACGGTTTCCTGACCATGGACATTGGATGTCATTGATAATGGGATCACATCATTAGGAGAATGATGTGATGGACAAGACCCAATCCTAAGCCTAGCACAAAAGATCGTGTAGTTCGTATGCTAAAGCTTTTCTAATGTCAAGTATCTTTTCCTTAGACCATGAGATTGTGGAACTCCCGGATACCGTAGGAATGCTTTGGGTGTACCAAACGTCACAACGTAACTGGGTGGCTATAAAGGTGCATTACAGGTATCTCCGAAAGTGTCTGTTGGGTTGGCATGAATCGAGACTGGGATTTGTCACTCCGTGTAAACGGAGAGGTATCTCTGGGTCCACTCGGTAGGATATCATCATAATGTGCACAATGTGATCAAAGAGTTGATCGCGGGATGATGTGTTACGAAACGAGTAAAGAGACTTGCCGGTAATGAGATTGAACAAGGTAACGGCATACCGACGATCGAATCTCCGGCAAGTACAATACCGGTAGACAAAGGGAATTGTATACGGGATTGATTGAGTCCTTGACATCGTGGTTCATCCGATGAGATCATCGTGGAACATGTGGGAGCCAACATGGGTATCCAGATCCCGTTGTTGGTTATTGACCGGAGAACATCTCGGTCATGTCTGCATGGTTCCCGAACCCGTAGGGTCTACACACTTAAGGTTCGATGATGCTAGGGTTATAAAGGAAGTTTGTATGTGGTTACCGAATGTTGTTCAGAGTCCTGGATGAGATCCTGGACGTCACGAGGAGTTCCGGAATGGTCTGGAGGTAAAGATTTATCTATGGGAAGTCCTGTTTTGGTCACCGGAAAAGTTTCGGGTTTTATCGGTAACGTACCGGGACCACCGGGAGGGTCCCGGGGGTCCAACAAGTGGGGCCACCATCCCCGGAGGGCTGCATGGGCCAAGTGTGGGAGGGGACCAGCCCCAGGTGGGCTGGTGCGCCCCCCCCCCCTCCAAGGGCCCAAGGCGCCTAGGGTTTGGGGAGGGGGTGCTTCCACCTAACTTGGGGGGCAAGTTTCCCCTCTCCCCCCCTTGGCCGCCACCCTTAGATGGGATTGGGGCTGCCGCACCCCTTGGGGTGGAAACCCTAGAGGGGGCGCACCCCCCTCCCTCTCCCCTATATATAGTTGAGGTCTTGAGGGCTGCCAACACATGAGTTTTGACCTCTCCCTGGCGCAGCCCTACCTCTCTCCCTTCTCCTCTCCCGAGGTGCTTGGCGAAGCCCTGCAGGATTGCCACGCTCCTCCACCACCACCACACCGTTGTGCTGCTGCTGGATGGAGTCTTCCTCAACCTCTCCCTCTCTCCTTGCTGGATCAAGGCATGGGAGACGTCACCGGGTTGTACGTGTGTTGAACGCGGAGGTGCCGTCCGTTCGGCACTAGGATCTCCGGTGATTTGGATCACGACGAGTACGACTCCTTAAACCCCGTTCTCTTGAACGCTTCCGCTTAGCGATCTACAAGGGTATGTAGATGCACTCTCCTTTCCCTCGTTGCTGGTTTCTCCATAGATAGATCTTGGTGACACGTAGAAATTTTTTGAATTTCTGCTACATTCCCCAACAGACTATATGATAGTTGAGTATGTGGACTTGATGGAAAGCTCTATTGTTGACTCTTTCTGATGTTATGATAAATTGCGATTGCTTCAACGACTGGGATTATAGTTTGTTAGTTCTTAATGAGGTTTCTGAACCATATTTGATATTGTGAATTGATTGTTACTTGAGCATAAGAAATTATTTAATGGAATCTTTATATGTTGTTGTTATAAGAATGATCATGATGCCCTCATGTCCGTATTTTATTTTTATCGACACCTCTATCTCTAAACATGTGGACATATTTTTCGATATCGGCTTCCGCTTGAGGACAAGCGAGGTCTAAGCTTGGGGGAGTTGATACATCCATTTTTCATCATGCTTTTATATCAATATTTATTGCATTGTGGGCTATTATTACACATTATATCTCATTACTTATGGCTATTCTCTCTTATTTTACAAGGTTTACCATGAAGAGGGGGAATGCCGGCAGCTGGAATTCTAGCTGGAAAAGGAGCAAACGTTGGAAACCTATTCTGCACAACTCCAAAAGTCCTGAAACTCCACGAAACAACTTTTTGGAATTTATAAGAATTTCTGAGCGAAAGAAATAGGCCAGGGCGCCCACACCCTATCCACGAGACAGGAGGGCGCCCCCCCATAGGGCGCGCCCCCCTATCTCCTGGGCCCCCTGGTGGGCCTCTGGCGTCCATCTTCTGCTATATCATCACTTTTACCCTGGAAAAAATCGTGGGCAAGCTTACGGGACGAAACTCCGCCGCCACGAGGCGGAACCTTGGCGGAACCAATCTAGGGCTCCGGCAGAGCTGTTCTGCCGGGGACACTTCCCTCCGGGAGGAGGAAATCATCACCAACATCATCACCAACGATCCTCTCATCGGGAGGGGGTCAATCTCCATCAACATCTTCACCAGCACCATCTCCTCTCAAACCCTAGTTCATCTCTTGTATCCAATCTTGTATCCAAAACTACAAATTGGTACCTGTGGGTTGCTAGTAGTGTTGATTACTCCTTGTAGTTGATACTTATTGGTTTACTTGGTGGAAGATCATATATTCAGATCCTTAATGCATATTATTACACCTCTGATTATGAACATGGATATGCTTTGTGAGTAGTTACGTTTGTTCCTGAGGACATGGGTGAAGTCTTGCTATTAGTAGTCATGTGAATTTGGTATTCGTTCGATATTTTGATGAGATGTATGTTGTCTTCTCCTCTAGTGGTGTCATGTGAACGTCGACTACATGAAACTTCACCATTATTGGGCCTAGAGGAGGGCATAGGGAAGTAATAGGTAGATGATGGGTTGCTAGAGTGACAGAAGCTTAAACCCTAGTTTATGTGTTGCTTCGTTAGGGGCTAATTTGGATCCACATGTTTCATGCTATGGTTAGGTTTACCTTAATACTTTTGTTGTAGTTGCGGATGCTTGCAATAGGGGTTAATCATAAGTGGGATGCTTGTCCAAGTAAGGACAGTACCCAAGCACCGGTCCACCCACATATCAAATTATCAAAGTACCGAACGTGAATCATATGAGCGTGATGAAAACTAGCTTGACGATAATTCCCATGTGTCCTCGGGAGCTCCTTTCTCATTATTAGAAGTTGTCCAGGCTTATCCTTTGCTGCATAAAGGATTGGGCCACATTGTTGTACCTTATTTACTTTATTTACTTGTTACTCGTTACTATTTATCTTATCATAAAACTATCTATCACCTACAATTTCAGTGCTTGCAGAAAACCTTACTGAAAACCGCTTATCATTTCTTTCTGCTCCTCGTTGGGTTCGACACTCTTACTTATCGAAAGGACTATGATAGATCCCCTACACTTGTGGGTCATCAATGTTACCATAGCACACCGCGTGTAGTAGTGGCACATATTGACCATAATTTTGAGGAATTTGATAATAGCTATTGTAATTCTCAAGATCAGTAAAAAATGCGATAAGACCATCTTTCTCCTTATAAGTTAATTGTGCTTCATCATTGTAGTAGTAGGTTCTGTCTACCATCTTCCGTACATTTTTTGAAGAATGAAAATAAGTTGTCAATGGTAATAAGCTGTCAAATATTTTGAAATAAACAATATAAATTACTTAGTAAATATGTTTAAGAAACTCACACAGTGGTAGAACTGGAAGCGTGTCAACAAGGACCCAAATGGTCATATCATTTTCGTCGATGTTAGGATCACCAAGATCGAAGGTGATAAGCATACCCTCATGAAAATCATACGCCTTGGAAAGGGCTTCCCAATTCGGGCAACCAAAGTTGGATGAGTTCACAGAATTGTATAGTTTTACAGCAAAATCATAACCATGATGGGTCCTTAGTTGAATTATCTTTACCCCAATGCTTTCATGATCTTCAAAACCCATCTTCTCCAAGACATAGCGTCTTGCATGGCATGGGATAAGCTAGTCGAATTGTAAAAGACGGAAATTACACGTTGAAGAAGCAGAGAAGTCGTGCAAAAATAACAAAAAAACACTTGTCATTGTTGCGTACCGTATACACATCGAAGGTCTCTTGGAGCTTGATGCTGAAGCGCCGACCTTCTACCAGGTGAGGCCTATCGCACAGACCGCGCTCATCTTTGTAGTAATCGCACATAGCAAATTCCCTTTCGTCGTCAGACATTTCCTAATAGGTAATTAATAATCCATCATCGAATACATATGTAGTAGTTTGTAGCAAAGATCATCATATAATCCATCATGAATACATATATAGTAGTTTGTAGCACAAACCGCGCTCATCTTTTGCATTCAATAAGCAAATAACTAATAGGTAATTAATAATCCATCATCGAATACATATATAATAGTTTGTAGCAAAGATCAACATATAATATCACTAATACATCTCGAATAATAGATCCTCTAGGTTTAGTGGACCGCGGTGGACACCCAAAGAGAAGGAACCATCACCGGATCATAGCTCCGGTGAGATCCCCAAAGAATCTGCCAGATATTGGAGAACCGGCCGTTCGCCAACGCAACCAAGTAGCACTGGACGTGCGCGTTCTCCTCCGTGACACGGTGTTGTACCACCTACGCGGGGGACTCAAGCCTCTCCACTGATGCAGGCCCACGTGACCGCCACCAAAGAAGCTCCGGGTCGACGACGGGCTGGCTCCTCACTAAGCTGCGCTCACCAGAAGGTAGCACAACCCAGTACCAGCCCGACGGAGCCCAGTCCCGGACATGGCCCCTCGGCTCAACCAGGAGTCCTCCGTCGAGTCGATGATGAGGATGCGGGATAGGCATCGTCGACGTTGAGAACAAAATGCTTAATTATGAAAACAAAATTAATAAACACTTAGCAAAATTTGGCATGGCCTTTGCTAAAAACAGGACCAATCGAGCGCCTGAAATTTGCCAGAACGTAAACAATTCGACATTTCTGGCAAAACACAGGCCACTCGGAAAAATATGACATGTCCAAAATGTGACATGTTCAAAATATGACATGTCCACTACAAATTTGCATATAATAGGAAAAATTGCTTTAACAAAAAAGATAACAACAATTGCTTTAACTAAAAAAATACCTAGAATTCTGTTAACTACACCTAAAACAACTAAAACACATAAAATTTTGTTAACCACACCTAAAACAACTAAACCACCTAAAATTCTGTTAACTACACCTAAAACAACTAAAACACCTAAAACTCTTTTAAATACACTTAAAACAAATTCAACATTATTCTAAGAACACCTACAGTATTCGAAGAACCTACGTTTTTAACTAAAACACCTACAAATTTAACTAAAACACCTAAAAATTCAACTAAAACACCTACATTATTCTAAGAACCTACATTTTTTTCAACTAGGATTCAAAATAATTAACTACTCTCTAATAACTATAACTAGGGAGGGAGGGAGGAGGAGGAAGGAGGGAGGAGTACCTCTCGATGGAGGAGGGCCGGTGCGGGAGGGCGACCGGCGGGGGAGGATGGCCAGTGCGGGGGGCGGCCAGCAGGGGAGGAGGGCCGGTGCCGGGGGGGCAGGGGAGGAGGGCCGGCGCAGGGGAGGGCGGTCGGAGTAGGACGCGGGGGCGGCGGCCGGATCGGGGGACGTCTGAGGGATTCGATCTGGTGTGAGCGTGTGAGTGTGAGTGATGGGAGAGGAGTGGTGCGCGGGCCGGCGCGGGAGGACGAAGATGTGGGCTTAGCGGCAGCGCGGGGGAGGAGGCCCAACGCTATAGCTAAAGCTGCAACGGGGGGCCGAGAGCGTGGCCCATTAGCAGTAGCCGTGGCCATGAAATCCAGCGCTACTGCTAACATGTGCTTGTAGCGCTGGTGCTAGCCGGCGCTACTGCTAAATAGTAGTAGCGAGGGGTATCTAACCAACACTACTGCTAAATGTCTACCTATAAGCATTTTCCTAGTAGTGCAAGGGCCCAAGGCGCCTAGGGTTTGGAAACCCTAGGGGAGGGGGCGCCTCCACCTTGCTTGGGGGGCAAGTCTCCCTCTCCTGGCCGCCGCCCCCCCTCTAGATGGGATCTAGAGGGGGCGGGCCCCCTCTCCCCTTCACCCTATAAATAGAGGGAGGGTGGGAGGGCTGCAACACCCCTTCCCTGGAGCAGCTTCTCCCTCCCCAACACCTCCTCCTCCGTAGAGCTTGGCGAAGCCCTGCAGGAATACCACAAGCTCCATTACCACGCCGTCGTGCTACCAGAGCTCTCCCTCAACTTCTCCTCTCCCCTTGCTGGATCAAGAAGGAGGAGAAGTCCCCGGGCTATACGTGTGTTGATCGTGGAGGCGCTGTCCGTTCGACGCTAGATCAGATCTTCCGCGATTTGAATCGCCGCGAGTACGAATCCATCATCCGCGTTCTTGTAACGCTTCCGCTTAGAGATCTTCAAAGGTATGAAGATGCACTTCCTCTCTCTCTTGTTGCTAGAATCTCCTAGATGGATCTTGGTGGTACGTAGGATTTTTTTTGAATTATTGCTACGTTCCCCAACACCCGCGGGTGTACTATTACCATTAAAACCATATCATTTCTACATACTCATCGACGAAATAAAGGTCATGGTACCACCCATACGAACGTGCTAAGTGGGGTATGCCATTGCCAACGAGCCAGTAACCAAACATATCGGTGACATTGTGTGGCTGATACAAGTTAGGTGTGACTTGGATGACATACCATGTAGCCCGCACAAAAATGCATTGAAAAGTAAGAGTTTGATTGTTTCATCGCTATTACAAAGCGACACTTCTTACTTCCACATCAATTGTAGTCGTTGAGGTTGTCCTTTGCTAGGATCACGCCTCGGCGAAGGTACCACATGTCTTTGCTGAAATACTATGAAACTGTGACATCCTCTGGTTACAGACCTGAAGTCTCCTTACTATTAATTCACTAACAAACGTTGACAAAATATAACGATATAAATTCCCATATCCAGATACACCAAAGCCATAATGAGAAACAACTCAATACTTGAGGAATATCATTTGCATGACATAGGGAAACACACATGGGATGGAATTATGTCAAAGCACATGGAGAGTTGATACCAAGCGCCAAAAATTGATTTTTTTTGGGTACATTGGGAATCTACCTTTGTTTACTACTCCCTCCGTCCCATAATATAAGACATTTTTTGACACTAGTGTAGTGTCAAAAAACGTCTTACATTATGGGACGGAGGGAGTACATTTGAAAGGCCTTACGCCTTAGTTTGAGATACATTACCATGGTTTTATGATTTCATGAACATACAGTGGCGGATCCACGATTTGAAGTTATCAGGGGCGGACTTTTGAAGGAAACAAAAAATTGAAGCCACAATACAATCAAATAAGACAATCAAGAAAATAATTGGGCAAGAGTATGCATGCAGGCAAGACGGTCAACACAATAAATTTATCAAAGTAGTTTACGTCTCAAGAACTAGGCCAACACAACAACAAATTAAACATATAGAAGATAGAACAGGATAGAAGACTAGGGGCGAGCAAAAGAACCTGGTCCTTGTTGCCTCTGTTGGCTGCTCGTTTCTTGTTTTGAGCAGGGACAGTGGCGACCACGGTGGCGGCGGCGGCTCTTCCCGTGTGGACGGCATCGCGAACAGGCGGACTCGCTTCTCCTTCTCCATCTAGCACCATCGGCTGGACAGACCTGGGCAGCGTCGGCGACTGTGAGACGGCAGTGGAGGCGGCGCCGCGTCGGCAGGGCGTGATCGCTCGAGGCGTGAGTTCAGGACGATCGGTTCCACGATCGATAGAAAAGTATATTGTGTACGTGAAAATCAGGCTGCGTACCATAGCATAACTAATGGGCTCATCTAATTTTTATTGGGCTTACTACTTTGATTGGCCCATCTATAGCTAGCTAGTAGTTACTTGCCCAATCGTTTTTCTCTTCCCTCGTCGACAGTTGAGACCTGATTCCTTCGAGCGAACCTGCTCGCCTCCCATGGTGGCCGCCGGGCAAAATCAGTAAGGGGGGTACCCTAGGTTTCGAAATTTACCCGGGGCGGCCGCCCCTACACGCCCCCACGGTGGAGCCGCCCCTGTGAACATAAATATAGTTTTGATGTCAGAAAATAACACGGGTCATTACCATGTTAAGGCAATGATACACATTTGAGAAAATATCAACATACGTTTTGAGATATGAACATCCCTGACATGCAATGTCCTATGTCGACCACCATCGTCTCCTGCAACTACACCAACAAGGTATAAGTACCCATGAACTCACCAACCAATTTTTTTTCTCAAAATCAAACTATCATGTAGTTATATTACATACACACCAACTAATAAGAACTTAATGTGTTGCAAAAAATCATTCAATTGAACCAACTTATTTGTGATAAGAAAACTTGCATTATCACATAGCTATTTGTTTTGGTCTACTGTGGTGAGCATCAAGAGCGCCGTGAGCTATTTGACTTGGGCGGTGAACATCGCCACATCGAGAGTGTAGTGGGATGTGGTAGCCTCACCGACGGCAGGGGCCTACTGGTTTGCTTCAAACGACCGTCGGTATGGCCCTCCCATCAACCATCCATCATGACATACTCCCTCCGTTCGGAATTACTTGTCTCGGAAATGGATGTATCTAGAACTAAAATACGTCTAGATACATCCATTTCTGCGACAAGTAATTCCGAATGGAGGGAGTAGATTATAAGATTGATATAAGAGATGATACCCCACGCTGCCGTGGGAATTGCCTATAATTATTTCATTGAGATTTGGTTATTGCAACATTAGTATTTGGTTTAATAATATGATAATTTGAAACTAAAATAAATATAACTTATTGTCTTTTAATATAATTGAGTTGTAAATATTTATTAAATACGTGTAGCATACATGGTGCATATTAGGGTGGACCTTTTCCTGTGCATGGGGGCATGGTGAGTTGACGTAGTAGCATGTTGAGAGAATTAGAGTTAGTGGGATCAAGTGTTTATACAAGATTCGACGCGAACGATCCCTTGTAGCCCTGAGCTATTTAAAACAAAATGTCGATGATGTTGGGATCTTCTGGCCTATCATGATGACTTGCAGTATGAGTTAGCTGCTCTGGGCCTATCCTTGGCCCAGCAATGGAGTAACCTTTCAAAGTTTCAATATTGATGAAACAGATTATTTGGTGGCAGTTAATCTTCTAAAGGCTAGCGACACAAAAATATCGAGATGCGCCTTTATGTTGGATGAAATAAGCTGAAGTTGAAGGAACGAAATGTTTATATTACTCATGTGTGTCGATCTCAAAATAATGTAAGCCACCTGTCGGCGAACTTTGATATATGTGTCATTTTTTTAGCATAAAAAACGTATTGTCATTTGGCTAGGATCAAGGTCCAGATATTGTTGTAAAACATTGTAATGGGAAGTGTTAGCCCTTCTGGTCGAGTAATACAAAGTATTTCCCCGCAAACGAGAGCAAAATGTCGATGGAAAAATAATCGAACTCAAAATTCCCGCAACGGAGAAAGTCCAATCGGTACATACGCGCGCGTGGGCCGAAACCCGTCTGCTCCCCCGGCCCACCTTTTCGCCACGTCAGCGATCCATGCCGAGGCGCATCCGGGCCGTCCATTGCGCACAGCGGCGAACGGCTGAGATCGTATCAAATCACTCGAGGCCACCGATCCGTGGCACGAGCTCCTCCACCAATCAGAGCCCGCTCTCCCCTCCTATAAACTCGCCGCAGCCCCGCCGCCGATTACCCACCAGTCCTCCAACCTCCCAGCGAACCCACCCCACACCTCTCCCCGGCGAAGCAGCAGCAGCCGCAGCGGCATCCATGGCCCCCAAGGCGGAGAAGAAGCCGGTGGCGGAGAAGGCCGAGAAGACCACTGCGGCGAAGAAGACCAAGGCCGAGAAGCGGCCGCCGGCGTCCAAGGAGGGCGGCGAGAAGAAGGGCAAGAAGAAGTCGAAGAAGAGCGTGGAGACGTACAAGATCTACATCTTCAAGGTGCTGAAGCAGGTGCACCCGGACATCGGCATCTCCTCCAAGGCCATGTCCATCATGAACTCCTTCATCAACGACATCTTCGAGAAGCTCGCCGGCGAGTCCGCCAAGCTCGCCCGCTACAACAAGAAGCCCACCATCACGTCCCGGGAGATCCAGACCTCCGTCCGCCTCGTCCTCCCCGGCGAGCTCGCCAAGCACGCCGTCTCCGAGGGCACCAAGGCCGTCACCAAGTTCACCTCCGCTTAGATAGTCTGTTCCGGTTTCTTGGTCGATCGATGGTACTCTGTAATAGTCATGTGTTCGGACCATGTCGTCTTGTAACTGTTTCATTATCTTGTGAAATAGTAATGGCGCTTCTTTGATCTGTCTCGTCGCTCTGTACCATGTTCAGTTCTAATCCCTGCTGCTTCACTTGACAGAGTTCTTGCTATGATCCTGTTTGTGTGAGTTTATCTTGGTTTGGTCTGCTATGTTATGGAACTTCTGTTCTGATTTGTGAGTATGGCCCTCTGTATAAACCTCTGCAGACAATGACTCTGAACTTGCAAATATGTTTACGAGGAGGGGAGGCTGTGGTGGTTGAGTACAAGTACATGGTGATGGCGCTGGGGGTTCGAGGCAGCGTCCGGATCATGTTCCAGTTAACTGACGAAAGCCAGAGTTTAGGCCGCAAATGCCTGCACTAAACATTCAGTTCCATATAGGGCAATACCCCTCTGATTCTAGCAATACTGTATCTTAATACTAATTACGTTTCTGTCTCCTTGGAATCTAGGGAGAGAAAAATTGGTGTGACTTGTGCTGGGTCATGACTCATGATCCTCCGGGTTTTTTAGAGTTCTTGCTATGATCCTGCTTGTGAGTTTATCTTGGAGCGATGTTTCTGATTTGCAAATTTTGCTCTGATTTGTAGTAAATCTTTGCATACAATGACACTGAACTTGCAGGGACGTTTCTCTGTTCCGTTTACGAAATTCAGTTTTCAACTGTCGGTTTATGAGGCTTGTGGCCGCGAGGTGGGGAGGCTGACTAAATTAACACGTCTCCGAGGGCACCAAGGCGGTCACCAAGTTCACCTCCGCTCAGATGGCCTGTTCCTGTCTTCCTGGTGGATCTATGTTGCTCTGTAGGTAGCTGTTTCATGATCTGGAGAAACAGTAACAGTGCTGATTTATTCAGTCTCATGGTTTGTTCTGATTTATTTTGTAAATCTCTGCAGACGACGACTCTGAACTTGTGTATATGCTTCTCTGTTACATTTCTGAATTTCACTTTTCAACTATGGGTTAACGAGGCTAATGGCCGTGTGGAGGGGAGGCTGTGGCAGAGCAGCACATGTAACGGGTGATGGCGCGGCGGCAGTAGCGGCTGGGGCTTGAGGCGGAGGTGAGGGGACGTCAGCACCCTGTTTCAGTCAACCGACGAGTGTCGATTTCTTCAGACATAAATCTAGGTTCACCTCCTTCTAATTAGGCTATGCTGTTCCCTGTCTTCTCAGAATGTAGTTAGATGTTCAGAATGCCATCATGACATGAGTGATTCGGAGATTTGGATTCCTGTCCTATATATCCACTCATGTGGTACTTCATCATCCTGTAATTTGTGGGGACAAAATGTTTGAGGATCTGCAGGAAATAGTAACGGTGTTGCTTTGATCTGTCTCATGCTTTTCTTATCATGCTCAATCTTTACCTCTGATTATCTCTGTTGATTTCAGTAAATCATCAGGAGAGAACAAGCGATTCTTTAGTAAAAGTGCATACCACTGTAGCTACTGTGGTAACAACCTGTGCCATAGTTCATATGTTCAGGAAATCTACCACGAACAGTTCAATTGTCCACACGAATCAGGAGGGAAAAAGGTCGTTTCAATCGGGCCTTAGCTTCAGACAGCAATGCATTTTTCCACGATCCCCAAAGGTTCCTTGGCTGCTTGCACTTACAGTCAGAATCCACGAGCACTGCCGCCTGTTCAGGAGTGTCTCGCGCTGTTGGATTTCTCTTTGTGTTCCAATTGCAGTGTTTTTTTAGGGAACCTCGTCAAAGGGCAAGCTACTCTTGCGTATTGTATATAGATAGAAACAGCGGGAAAAATAATACAAAATGACCAGGTTTACGTCTAGGATGAGATTAGTACAGTTCGGTGTATTTTTCAAGTTGAAGCACTAAACTGAACATTCGTGGCAAGTTCAAGCACCATCAATGTATTTATCTCTTATTTAAAAAAAGATAACCTGCATGAATAGCAATAGAGGCTCATATGCAAAAAATAGAGGCTCATATGCAAAAAAAGAGAGAGCTATAATAAGCCTATAAATCATCAAAAGTTGGGAAAGCTGAACGACCAAATGAAACCACTAGTAGAAAAGGGGCCAATGGTCCAGGCCGCTCCAGCCCATTAGTCCCGGTTCAATCCAGAACCGGGACCAATGGGGGCATTGGACCTGGTTCGTGAGCCCCGGGAGCCGGCCGGGCCACGTGGCCCATTGGTCCCGGTTGGTGGGACGAATCGGGACCAATGGGCCTCGCTCCTGCCCCAAAACCATTGGTCCCGGTTGCTGGCATGAACCGGGACCAATGGGCTTCCCATTAGTCCCGGTTCGAACCTTCAACCGGGACTAAATGGTTGGTACCCGTTGCGACCAGAGTTTAGTCCCACCTCGCCAACCGAAGGGGAACGGGACCGGTTTATAAGCCCCTCCCTCTCTACCTTATTGAGCTCCTCCGAAAATGAAAATAGATGCGCTTATATAGGTAATTTAGCATAAATTCATACGAATTTCTCTTGAAATTCGTTATGAATTTAAGTTGAATTTCCTCTATAAGTGCATTTGTACTCATTTTCGAGTAGTTTTTTTTCTTTTTCTGCTATATTTATTTTTTTCTTTTTATTTCTGAGTTGTAATAAGCCATTAAAAATAAGCATATATGCTCCTTTTTTAGTATAGTTAATCACAACTATTTTTTGCTTCTATTCATTTCTGAGTAGTTTTTTATATAGTTTTTTTTCTTTTTCTGCTATATTTTTTTTATTTCTGAGTTGTAATAAACCATTAAAAATAAGCATATATGCTCCTTTTTTAGTACAGTTAATCACAACTATTTTTTGCTTCTATTCATTTCTGGGTAGTTTTTTATATAGTTTTTCTCTTTTTCTGCTATATTATTTTTTTCTTTTTATTTCTGAGTTGTAATAAGCCATTAAAAATAAGCATATATGCTCCTTTTTTAGTACAGTTAATCACAACTATTTTTGCTTCTATTCATTTCTGAGTAGTTTTCTATATATTTTTTCTTTTCTGTTATATTTTTTCTTCTATTTATTTCTGAGTGGTTTTTTTATATTTTTTTCTTTTCTGCTACATTTCTTTTTTTCTTTTTTTTCCTGAGTATTAATAAGTCATTAAAAATAAAAAAGACGCGCAATGCTCGTTAATTTGCTTGAAGCCTTTTGGAATAGTGTCAACTGCACTGCACATAGCTCTGTGCAGTCTACCGTATTCCGCAAGGCTTGAAGCTAACCAACGTGCAGGAGCATTGAGCCTCTTTGTCATTGTATCTGCACTCAGGGCTTATAAACAGCTGCGAGTGCCTCTCGCTTGGCGAGGTGGGACTAAAAAAACAGCTGCAGGAAGAATCAACAAAAAAATAGCTGCAGAAAATAAAAAAGTAGTTACACGGGTCCATTGGTACCGGTTCATGGCTCCAACCGGGACCAATGCTATTCTTTGGTCCCGGTTGGGCGCTCCAACTGGGTCCAATGCCCACCCTTTAGTCCCGGTTGGAGCCTCCAACCGGGACCAAAAGTCTTCGTTTCCCGCCCTTTGGCCTGCTGAAAAGAGGCCTTTGGTCCCGGTTGGCGGCACCAACCGGGACTAAAGGAGGCATTGGTCCCGGTTTGTGCCACGAACCGGGACCAATGCCGTTGCTATATATACAGCACTTAGTGCGCCATCCTCCTCTCCCGACTTCGATCTCTCCGGCCTCTCCTCCTCCGCCGTCGCCGCGTCCCCTGCCGCTACCTCGCCGTCGCAGCCCCGCCCCGACGCCGTCGCCGCCCCGCCCCGACGCCGTCGCCGCCCCGCCCCGCCCCGCCCCGACACCGTCGCCGCCCCGGCCGCCCCGCCCCGCCCCGCGCGCCGTCGCCGCCCGCCCTGCAGCCGCCCCGATCGACGCGTCGCCGCCCCGGCCCGCGCCGCCTCGACGCCGTCGCCGCCCCGCGCCGCACCTCGCCGTCGCCGTCGCCGTCGCTGTCGCCGGCTGTGAGCCTCTTTTTTAATTTTTGTTAGATTTGTTTTTAGATATTTTTGTAGTTCATAGATTTTTCTGTTAGATTAGATGTGTAGTAGATATGTAGTTCATAGATTTTTTTTGTAGTTCATAGATTTAGATATGTAGTTAATTTAGATTGTGTAATTAATTTGTTCATATTATGTTAGATTTTTTTCTGTTAATAGATTTTTTCTGTTAGATTTTTTTCTGTTAGATTTGTTCATATTGTGTAATTTAGATCTTTTTGTTAGATTAGATGTGTAGTAATTTAGATATGTATTATATTATGTTAGATTTTTTTTCTGTATATAGATTTTTTATGTTATTTTTTATGTTAGATTTTTTTTTCTGTTAGATTTGTTCATATTGTGTAATTTAGATCTTTATGTTAGATTAGATGTGTAGTAATTTAGATATGTATTATATTATGTTAGATTGTGTAATTAATTTGTTCATATTATTGTTAATAGATTTTTTTGGTGATATTTAGATTGTGTAATTAATTTTGTTCATAGAATTTTAATGATTTTTTTGTTCATAGTATTTAGAAAAAGGAAAAAAAGAAGAAGTAGTTTATATATAGTTGAACTAGCTAGCTGATTTAATAAACTAATTTATTTTACTATATAATGAAGTAGTTTGTTTTTAGTAAGTACTACTTATTTATTTATAGTAAGTGTTTAGTAGTTGAACTAGATAGTTGATTTAATTAATAAGACTACTTTTATTTAACTATATATAGAAGTAGTTCCCGCGTCGACGTCGGCGATGCCTATCCCGCATCCTCGTCGTCGTCGACTCGGCGGTGGAGGCCTGCTTGATCAGGGCCATGTTCGGGACTGGGCTCCGCCGGGTTGGTATTGGGAGGTGCTACCTTTCGGGGGACGTAGGTTGGTGAGGAGGCAGCCCGTTGTTGACCCGATCCTTGTTTGGTGGCGGTCGCGTGGGCCAGTGACGGTGATGAGGCATCCGGACACCGCGGAGGTGGTACGTCACCGTGTCAGCGAGGAGGACGAGCACGTCCGTCGCTACATGGTTGCATTGGAGGGGAGGTTCGACAATACCTGGCAGGTTCTTCAGGATCTTACTGGAGCTATGATCCTGTGATGGTTCCTTATCTTTGGGTGTCCACCGCCCACGTCGATACCCGTCGGGCGCTACGGTTCTAGTTGTATTAGTGATAATATTCGATGATGTACGGACACCAAGAGATGATGTACTTTTGCTTATAATTATTGAATGTATGCTAATTTGAATACTATACTTTATTTTGTGATTTGGTTTTGCTTATTGAATGCTCATATTGGATAAGTTCTCCTTCATTCCCGTGTGCTAGACAATTTGGTATAATAATGCATTCGGGAATGAAAGAGGAGCTACGTACGTACATCGATCATCGATAGTCAACCCGTGATTAATAATAATGATCTAGTTTAATATTTGAATTATGAACGTAGGCCAGAAATGTCGTACTCATCGGACGACGAAAATCGCCTGGGGGAGTGCGACTGGTGCCACGACGACCGAGGTATGTGCGACAGATTTATTGAGCTGGACGAAGATCGGCGCTTCAGCATTAAGCTCGAGGAGACATGCGATGTTCATACGGTACGCAACGACGACAATAGTTTTTTTCGTAATTAAGCATGACTTCAACTATTTTAACGTGTATTTTTCATCTTTTCCAATTCGACTAGCTTATCCCATGCTTTGCAAGACGCTATGTCTTGGAGAGGATGGATTTTGAAGACCATGAAAATTTCGAAACCAAAAAAATTATCCTAAGTACCGAACATGGTGTGGATTTTCAAGTAAAGCTGTAAAATGCTCAGAGTGTAACCCATTTTGGTTGCAAAAATTGGGATGCATTTTGCAAGATGTATGGTCTTGATGAGGGTATGGTTGTCACCATGGATCTTGGTGATCCTACAATCGAGCAAGAGACACCTTTGATTTGGGTCTTTGTGGATACACCTCCAGTTCTTCCCTCATGTGAGCTAAACATAGTTATTAAGTAATTTATATTGTTTATTTTAAAATATATAGTTGACAACTTATCTCCATTGACAGCTTATTTTCATTCTTCAAAGAATGTGCGGAAGATGATAGACAGAACGTACTACACCGAAGGCTCCGAATTAACTTATCAGGAGAAAAATCATCTGGTCGGATTTTGTACTGATCTTGAGAATTACAATATCTACAATCAAACTCCTCAACATTATGGTCAATACGTGCCACTAGTGCACGTGTTGAACTACGGTAACTACCATGGAGATACCTTGGTAAGATTATTTTTTACTATTACAACATCCGTGCATCTTTTTGCACGCTTCTAAAACTAGTACATCATTGCTAACTACGAAGTTATTACTATATTTTTCAACAAATAATCCCGAATGATTTTGTGCCTCATCTGATGTATACGCGTGGTAGCCTTCATGTTTTGAACATACCACCAGGTCGTCCTACGAATCTCAACTGTCCATACCGGGTTTCTAAAAGAAGTGGAGACATAACAATCAAAGAATGGAAAAAATGTATGGACAGTCGTAAGGAGCTTCTTGGAAGCAATAAGCAGCGAAAGGCAAGAATTGGAGACATGATGATCGACATTCTTCATAATGGAGAGTTAGGGTCTATATTGTTTTATGCTATTTTACCTTAAGGGTGTTTAGGTCCTATACCTGATACTGATGATCATGTGCTAAGAACAATTATGTAGGGTTGGGTTCGATGACTATATATGAGGATGATGATCGTATGATTTATTATTAATAACGAGTAGAAGTTGTATGATGATGCATGATTAGTAGGACTTGTTATTATATACATATATATGATGATGTATAATGCAAATCATGTTATATCTGCGGGTGCAATGAACATAGCAGCAGCGTTGATAAACCAAGGACGAAGATAAGAGAGGACACTTCTCTTTATTAGCTAGCTATAATAACAACCTAAAAATAACCCCTAAAACCGCTAAAGCAGCCACTTTTGCTAAAAAAAATTGACTTTTGGTCCCGGTTGGAGCCACCAACCGGGACCAAAGGATCTCTGACTGGGCTCGGTGCACAGGGCCACGTGGAGCCACATTGGTCCCGGTTCGTGTTTGAACCGGGACTAATGGGTGATGGCATTAGTAACGACCCATTAGTCCCGGTTCATGAACCGGGACTAAAGGCCCTTACGAACCGGGACTAATGGGTGGTTTTCTACTAGTGAACACGTACTGCAATGCTACATCATATGACATAGAATAGAAGATCGTTGAGCGATTTCCTTGGAAAGAAAAAAATGATAAGAGGTAGCGGTACCGTCAAGCTGTGGAGCCAACACCCTTGTTGGCTGTTGCAACACATCAATTAGTCAGGATGGTCCGTAATTTGATGTCTAGCAAGCCCGAATTGTTTCACAAGTGGGTTCACATCATTTATGATATGCATTACTTTTGCAAGAACAGTCTGATCCAATTCACAATTAATATCTTCATCTTCTTTGTTATATAAAAAATATCTTCATCTTCTGTGCAGAATACTTTTATTTTATTCTCAATTTGCAATCAGTATCGTATTTGTATAATTGGGATGTTGCCGTTTTCATCCCTGCTAAGTTTACTTTGCTAAGTAGGAGTACATGGGTCCATTCTACAACATTACTATTTCATTTGCTCATGTACTTTGTGAATAGATTTTCTGCATGCATCAACTAACAACAGGCGGCAGTGCTATTTTATTTCAATCGAAGGTACACTCAAGACTGGCGGAAGACAGAAAAAAATTGAGATGGGGCAGACTCTAAACCCCAAAGAACAAAAAAAAGTTTGATGCAAAGCAAAAACAAAGGTACTTTGACCACTACTGCGTACGATCTGCAGTCGACACTATGATAGAAATTCAGAAATATTATATTGCGTCGATACAAATTCAGAAAAATTAACACCTCTTGCCTTTGCTGACCCCTTCATGTCCAACTTCTAGCTAGCAGCAATCTCCCCTTCATGTCCATCTTCTAGCTAGCAGCTAGGCACTAGCCGGACTTCGTCACTGCCAGCCGATAACTCCAGTGACGCCGTGCCGCTGGCGCCGCCCTGCACTGCTGGATGCTGCTGTCCTTCCTGCAGAAGACGGGAGTACCAGCTGCGGCTTGGAGGATGGAGCAGTGATGCATGTCGCCGTCGTCCACTTGTGCAGTTTGATGCCGGCCGTCATGCCAACAGCTACGGTTCTTGCCTGTCGGTTGCTGGCTTGCCGCTATGAATGGATCGCTTCCTCTGCCGAACGCACCACGATTCAGTTAGTGATCCCTCTCCTTTTCCCCTTCTTCCTCTCACGTGAGAACTTACCTTGCCCTGCGGGGTCCTCCGCAAGTGACATGATACATAGTGTTAGAAGGGAAAGAGGGATTGATGGAATAGTTGATGTATTGCTTAAGCCTCATGGGCATATATATAGGAGTACATGATCTACTTGAAGTACAAGGCAAGCCAGAATATTTACTAGTCTAACCTATGTTTTTCCTAATAAACATTATACTCAACATCCCCCCGCGGTTACAACGGTAGCGACGCAGACGGTGAGACTGGAGAAGAATCCGAAGGCAAGCCGACGGACACCCCCACAGTCCGAACGGTCGACGCATCGCGGAGTCGTGGCTGGAGTGAAAACCGACGAGGTTGCTTAAGCAGGCGGTAGCCCTTTGTGCCGTTGTCGAGGTAGCCAGGAGTGTGGGTGGTGGAGCCGTGGTCGAGGTAGTCGTGCGAAGATTGCCGTGGTCGATGTCGAGTCAGGGTGGCCGGTGTCGAGGAAGTCGCCGTGGAGCCGCAGGCGCAAGGTGGCGCCAATTTAGTCATGGGCGCATTGGTGTCGAAGTAGTGGTGCGCCGGAAAGAAGATGTTGTTGACGACACGTCGTGGCGGGTTTGCCAAGTCCGAAGACACATCGTGGACGAAGGCACGCATCAGTGTTGCCAGCACCGGGCATGCGTAGACGGACGAAGACGAAATTGACGAAGTGCCGCACCAGGCTTGCCAGGCCCGGGGACACGTCGTGGACGAAGGCACGCATCGGTGTTGCCAGCACCGGGCATGCGTAGACGAGGGACCTGCACGAGCTGTAGGCCATGTCGGAGAAGTCGGAGGGGTCAGCAGAGAAGAACTCGACGACGATTGCGGCGTCCATCGGCGCGGGGCCGATGTCACCAACGGTGGTCGGAGTAGACGAAGTGGTCAGGGTAGACGACGGCGACGCTGGCGACGGGACGAAGGGGGTGGACAGGCGGCGGTGGCCGCTATGAAGGTAGCGGCGGCAGCGGCCAAAGAAGAGCGGCGGCGGCGGCCTGACGGCGGCGGCGGCGGCTAGGTTAGGAGTGCGGCGGCGGTGCTCGAAGTAGGCGAAGAACCTTGACAGCGTGACGAAGACCAGCGCGAAGGGTGGTGTTCTCGCGTCAAGGGAGACGGCGCGGCACATACCACGACAGGTCGACGCGTGGTGACGGCGGAGTGGACCGCGGTCCGCGGCGCTACGACCCAAAGGGGCGACACAGCGGCGGCAGGCGGGTCGGGGCGACGACGGGAAGACCTCGGGGCAGCGGCGGGGAACGCGGGCCGTGATGCTGCGGCCCGAAGGGGCGACGCAACGGTGGTTCGCGAGTCGGTGCAACCGCAGGGACGACCTCGGGACGGCGGCCTGGACCGCGTGCCACGCTCGCTACGGCCCGACGGGGCGACGCAGCGGCGGCGCGAGGGTCGATGCAACCACGGGACGGCCTAGAGCGGACGCCCTCGAGGCGGCGGGGGACCGCGGGTCGCGGCACTACGGCCCAAAGGGGCGATGCAGCGGTGACGCGGGTCGGTGCAGCCGGGAGAAGAACCACGGGGCGGCGGCGCTGCGGCCCGACGGGGCGACGCAGCGGCAGCCCGATGCTCGATCGGTGGAGAGGCGCGCTGAACTCGGGGACGATCTTCACGGGACCTGCGGAGGCGCGCGTAACCGACGGGCCAGGTCGGTCGCGCGGCGTAGATGAGGCGGATCGCGGCGGCGAGCGGGTGATCAAGCCGATCGCGCGCGAGGTCGGGAACGCCGCTCGGTGGAGGCATGGTGGCGGCGGAGTCCAAGATGAAGCCGGCGGCGGCGGGCGGCAGGGCGACTATGATTGGCCGCTGCATGGCGTGAGGCCGTCGGGTCGGGGTGATGCAGGAGTCCCGGTCGGAGCAGGGCGGTGACGGCCGCCGTAGATCGACAGGCGGGCCATCGCGCGAACGGCGGCGGTGAAGGGCCGCCGCATGACGCGAGGCCGCCGGGTCGGGGCGACCGGCAGGCCGACGCGCGGACGATGCGCGAGGCCGCCTCGTCGGGGCGACCGACGGGAAGACGCGTGGATGACGCGCGAGGCCGCCGGGTTGGTGAAGAAGCCGGCCAATCGCGCCGGTGTTGGAGTAGAGGCGCACGGGGTTGACGGCGGCGGTGGGCGACGCAAACCGGATCACATAGACCGGAAAACCAAAAAGTAGACGCCGATCAAGGCGACCGGCGAGAGAGAGAAAACCCGGCTCAAAGGATCGGGAAAAAGACTCTCTAGGGCAGCCGACCAACACGGCCGACGGACGAACCCTAGGTATGGGCGGCGCGGCCCCCGGCGGCGGTCATGGAGGCCGACCGCCCCAGGGGCGGCGCGCGGGGGCGGAAGCGGCGGCGGCTAGGGTTTAGGATCGACTTGCTATGATACCATGTTAGAAGGGAAAGAGGGGTTGATGGAATAGTTGATGTATTGCTTGAGCCTCATGGGCATATATATAGGAGTACATGATCTACTTGAAGTACATGGCCAGCCAGAATATTTACTAGTCTAACCTATGTTTTTCCTAATAAACATTATACTCAACACATAGTAATATCTATGACATGGATACTAACCTGGCCGATTGGAGTGGCAAGAGAGAACCAACATCCAGGGATCGAACCCATCAACTCAGAGCACATGTATTCGGCTGGGAAGAGGAAACAGAGAAGATGAAGTAGCAATTTGCAGAAGTAATTTATCAAATGGCGTGTATATGACCGCTCAGATACAGATATCACGTCAGTTGAGTCAATATAGTGCATGTAGTTTTCCATATCAGGTTTGACACGACTTCAAAACCTCAAATGTGTGTATTCTAGAAGAAGAAAAAACCTCAAATGTGTGTTTTAAATATCAATTGTGCTTTCATCTGGGTTTTCCCCTTTGCGGATCATTCGTAAAATATGATCATCGTTAGGGCAAGTACGAACATAATCATTTGCGGGCAGTCCAGGAAAAACCATGTTCCAAGTAGTTCACTTACCATCAGGGTTGTAGTTGGTCTCTGCATCAATGGCGTAACAAGTCATCTAGTATATAGAGGGGCAAGGGGCGCTCCAGGGGGCCCACCAAGGGCTTAACACCTCCTCTCGGCAGCGCCATGTCACCCTTCTAGTTGGAATCTCTCCCCCCCCCCCCCCCTCTCTCAGATCTAGATTCCCCTCAACTTTGTTGTGCTGGTATATGAGTTACTGAGGTGTTCTACTTTGGTATGGGTGGATACCTTGGAGGCAGCATAATCTTCAATGTCAGATCGGGCAGAACTTTGCGAGGAGAAGCTCTCAAGGCTGGGAGGTACAACCAAGCTACGAGAGTCAGATGACTTCCTTAACATTGTCAACATCTTCGTTGCGTTGATGGATCGTCGAGGGTATGATCTTGTTGCCTTTACCTTGATAGTGATCTTGGTTGGTTTGTGAGTGGTAAAAAATGCGTATCATGTTTGCATGCATGGGTAACCATCTCATGTTATCATTTCTGTCTTTCTACACCCAACCTAACTTTGATATGAAAAGGGCTCAAGGTTTGTGATTTTAGTAAGCTAATCTTGAATCCCCCTTGAACAGTCATCAACATGGCATGATATAACCACATCATCCTATCCTAGGGTTCTGAGGTTCTTGCCGCCCGAGAGGAGGAAATTCTCAACTTCTTCATTGTCGAGGAAGGAACTGGCCACTTTCATCGGTGTCACGCCCAATATGCGATACTATCCTAAAGAGACTCGAAGGTCCCACCAAAGATAGAACCGCATATTGATACGCTTTTGCAAGGTGGATATCATTACATCAACATTACATAATAGATGGGGATACATACAAAAGGCATACAATGCCACACGAATACAACATCATCTTACATAAGAGCACCATCCGACTACGGATGAAACACAAACAGAAACTCAAACGACATCCACCCTGCTAGCCCAGATTGCCGACCTGGAACCTATCCCCTGATCGAAGAAGAAGCAAAAGAAAAACTCCAAAACAAGCAAACATCGCTCTCGCATCATGATCATCGCATAACTTCTACCTGCAACTGTTGTTGTAGTAATCTGTGACCACGAGGACTCAGCAATCCCATTACCATGGGTATCAAGACTAGCAAAGCTTAATGGGAAAGGAAGGGGTAAAGTGGTGAGGTTGCAGCAGCGACTAAGCATATATGGTGGCTAACATACACAAATAAGAGCAAGAAGAGAGCAAACGGACCGGTCGTGAAGCTAGCAATGATCAAGAGGTGATCCTGAACTCCTACTTACGTCAAACATAACCCAAAAACCGTGTTCACTTCCCGGACTCCGCCGAAAAGAGACCATCACGGCTACACACGCGGTTGATGCATTTTAATTTGAATCTGGTGTCAAGTTCTCTACAACCGGATATTAACAAATTTCCATCTGCTACATAACCGCGGGCACGGCTCTCGAAAGTTTATACCCTGCAGGGGTGTCCCAACTTAGCCCATCACAAGCTCTCACGGTCAATGAAGGATTCCTTCTCCCAGGAAGACCCGATCAGTCTCGGAATTCCGGTTTACAAGACATTTCGACAATGGTAAAACCAGACCAGCAGAGCCGCCCGATGTGCCGACAAATCCCGATAGGAGCTGCACATATCTCGTTCTCAGGGAAACACCGGATGAGACTAGCTACGAGTAAAACCAGCCTTCAAGTTTCCCCGAGGTGGCCCCGCAGGCAGCTCGGTTCGGACCAGCACTTAGAGAAGCACTGGCCCGGGGGGGGGGGGCTAAAATAAAGATGACCCTCGTGTTGGAAATATGTCCTAGAGGCAATAATAAAAGATTATTATTATATTTCCTTGTTCATGATAATTGTCTTTATTCATGCTATAACTGTATTATCCGGAAATCGTAATACACGTGTGAATACATAGACCATAATATGTCCCTAGTAAGCCTCTAGTTGACTAGCTCATTGATCAACAGATAGACATGGTTTCCTGGCTATGGACATTGGATGTCGTTGATAACGGGATCAAATCATTAGGAGAATGATGTGATGGACAAGACCCAATCCTAAGCATAGCACAAGATCGTGTATTTCGTTTTGCTAGAGCTTTTTCAATGTCAAGTATCTTTTCCTTAGACCATGAGATCGTGTAACTCCCGGATACCGTAGGAGTGCTTTGGGTGAATCAAATGTCACAATATAACTGGGTGACTATAAAGGTGCACTACAGGTATCTCTGAAAGTGTCTGTTGGGTTGACACGGATCGAGACTGGGATTTGTCACTCCGTATGACGGAGAGGTATCTCTGGGCCCACTCGGTAATGCATCATCATAATGAGCTCAAAGTGACCAAGTGTTTGGTCGCGGGATCATGCATTACGGTACGAGTAAAGTGACTTGCCGGTAAGGAGACTGAACGAGGTATTGGGATACCGACGATCGAGTCTCGGGCAAGTAACGTACCGATTGACAAAGGGAATTGAATACGGGGTTGTTTAATCCTCGACATCGTGGTTCATCCAATGAGATCATCGAGGAGCATGTGGGAGCCAACATGGGTATCCAGATCCCGCTGTTGGTTATTGCCCGAGAGTCGTCTCGGTCATGTCTACATGTCTCCCGAACCCGTAGGGTCTACACACTTAAGGTTCGGTGACGCTAGGGTTGTATGAATATGAGTATGCAGCATACCGAATGTTGATCGGAGTCCTGGATGAGTTCCCGGACGTCACGAGGAGTTTCGGAATGGTCCGGAGGTAAAGAATTATATATAGGAAGTGTTGTTTCGGCCATCGGGAAAGTTTCGGGGTCACCCGGTATTGTACTGGGACCACCGGAAGGGTCCCGGGGGTCCACCGGGTGGGGCCACCCATCCCGGAGGGCCCCATGGGCTGAAGTGGGGAGGGGAACCAGCCCATAGTGGGCTGGTGTGCCCCCCTTGGCCCACCCCCTGCGCCTAGGGTTGAAACCCTAGGGTGGGGGGGGGGGGGCGCCCCACTTGCCTTGGGGGGCACTCCACCCCCCTGGCCGCCGCCCCCCTTGGGAGATTGCATCTCCCAGGGCCGGCGCCCCCCCTGGGGGCCTATATAAAGGAGGGCAGGGGGGAGGGTAGCCGCACCCTGTGTATTGGCGCCTCCCTCCCCCTGCTACACCTCGTCCTCCTCCCGCAGCAGCTTGGCGAAGCCCTGCCGGAGTTCTGCTGCATCCACCACCACGCCGTCGTGCTGCTGGATCATCATCAACCTCTCCTTCCCCGTTGCTGGATCAAGAAGGAGGAGACGTCATCCGCTCCGTACGTGTGTAGAACGCGGAGGTGCTGTCCGTTCGGCACTTGGTCATCGGTGATTTGAATCACGGCGAGTACGACTCCATCATCACCGCTCTCTTGAACGCTTCCGCATGCAATCTACAAGTGGTATGTAGATGCAATCTCTCTCCCATGACTCGTTGCTTAGATGAACTCATAGATGGATCTTGGTGAAACCTTAGGAAAAATTTTAATTTTCTGCAACGTTCCCCAACAGTGGCATCATGAGCTAGGTCTATGCGTAGTTCTCTATTGCACGAGTAGAACACAATTTTGTTGTGGGCGTAGATCTTGTCAACTTGCTTGCAACTACTAGTCTTTTCTTGCTTCAGCGGTATTGTGGGATGAAGCGGCCCGGACCAACCTTACACGTACGCTTACGTGAGACCGGTTCCACCGACTGACATGCACTAGTTGCATAAGGTGGCTGGCGGGTGTCTGTCTCTCCCACTTTAGTTGGAGCGGATTCGATGAAAAGGGTCCTTATGAAGGGTAAATAGAAGTTGACAAAATCACGTTGTGGTTATTCGTAGGTAAGAAAACGTTCTTGCTAGAACCCAATTGCAGCCACGTAAAAGATGCAACAACAATTAGAGGACGTCTAACTTGTTTTTGCAGCAATTGTCATGTGATGTGATATGGCCAGAAGTTGTGATGAATGATGATTGAAATATTGTGATGTATGAGATCATGTTCTTGTAATAGGAATCACGACTTGCATGTCGATGAGTATGACAACCGGCAGGAGCCATAGGAGTTGTCTTTATTTTTTGTATGACCTGCGTGTCATTGAAGAACGCCATATAAATTACTTTACTTTATTGCTAAACGCGTTAGCCATAGAAGTAGAAGTAGTCATTGGCGTGACAACTTCATGAAGACACGATGATGGAGATCATGGTGTCATGCCGGTGACAAGATGATCATGGAGCCCCGAAGATGGAGATCAATGGAGCTATATGATATTGGACATATCATGTCACTACTATATAATTGCATGTGATGTTTGTTATGTTTATGCATCTTGTTTACTTAGAACGGCGGTAGTAAATAAGATGATCCCTTACACAATTTCAAGAAGTGTTCTCCCCTAACTGTGCACCGTTGCTAAAGTTCGTCGTTTCGAAGCACCACGTGATGATCGGGTGTGATAGATTCTTACATTCACATACTACGGGTGTAAGACAGTTTTACACATGCAAAACACTTAGGGTTAACTTGACGAGCCTAGCATGTACAGACATGGCCTCGGAACACAGAGACCGAAAGGTCGAACACGAGTCGTATGGAAGATATGATCAACATGGAGATGTTCACCGACGATGACTAGTCCGTCTCACGTGATGATCGGACACGGCCTAGTCGACTCGGATCGTGTAACACTTAGATGACTAGAGGGATGTCTAATCTGAGTGGGAGTTCATTGTAATAATTTGATTAGATGAACTTAATTATCATGAACTTAGTCTAAAACCTTTGCAAATATGTCTTGTAGATCAAATGGCCAAAGCTCATGTCAACATGAACTTCAATGCGTTCCTAGAGAAAACCAAGCTGAAAGATGATGGCAGCAACTATACGGACTGGGTCCGGAACATGAGGATCATCCTCATAGCTGCCAGGAAACAATATGTCCTAGAAGGACCGCTAGGTGATGCACCCGTTCCAGAGAACCAAGACGTTATGAACGCTTGGCAGTCTCGTGCTGATGATTACTCCCTCATTCAGTGCGGCATGCTTTACAGCTTAGAACTGGGGCTCCAAAAGCGTTTTGAGCAACACGGAGCATATGAGATGTTCGAGGAGCTGAAACTAGTTTTCCAAGCTCCTGCCCGGGTCGAGAGATATGAAGTCTCCGACAAGTTCTATAGTTGTAAGATGGAGGAAAATAGTTCTGTCAGTGAGCACATACTCAAAATGTCTGGGTTGCACAACCGCCTGTCCCAGCTGGACATTAACCTCCCGGATGAGGCGGTCATTGACAGAATCCTTCAGTCGCTCCCACCAAGCTACAAGAGCTTTGTGATGAACTACAATATGCAGGGGATGGTGAAGACCATTCCCGAAGTATTTTCAATGCTGAAGTCAGCAGAGGTAGAAATCAAGAAGGAACATCAAGTGTTGATGGTCAATGAAACCACTATGTTCAAAAAGGGCAAGGGTAAGAAGAACTTCAAGAAGGACGGCAAGGAAGTTGCCGCGCCTAGTAAGCCAGTTGCCAGGAACAAGTCAAGCAATGGACCCAAGCCTGAGACTGAGTGCTTTTATTGCAAAGGGAAGGGTCACTGGAAGCGGAACTGCCCCAAATACTTAGCGGACAAGAAGGCCGGCAACACAAAAGGTATATTTGATATACATGTAATTGATGTGTACCTTACCAGTACTCGTAGTAACTCCTGGGTATTTGATACCGGTGCCGTTGATCATATTTGTAACTCACAGCAGGAGCTGCGGAATAAGCGGAGACTGGCGAAGGACGAGGTGACGATGCGCGTCGGGAATGGTTCCAAGGTCGATGTGATCGCCGTCGGCACGCTACCTCTACATTTACCTACGGGATTAGTTTTAAACCTTAATAATTGTTATTTAGTGCCAAGTTTGAGCATGAACATTGTATCTGGATCTCGTTTGATACGAGATGGCTACACATTTAAATCCAAGAATAATGGTTGCTCTATTTATATGAGAGATATGTTTTATGGTCATGCCCCGATGGTCAATGGTTTATTCTTAATGAATCTCGAGCGTAATATTACACATATTCATAGTGTGAATACCAAAAGATGTAAAGTTGATAACGATAGTCCCACATACTTGTGGCACTGCCGTCTTGGTCACATTGGTGTCAAGCGCATGAAGAAGCTCCATGCTGATGGACTTTTAGAGTCTCTCGATTATGAATCATTTGACACATGTGAACCATGCCTCATGGGCAAAATGACCAAGACTCCGTTCTCCGAAACAATGGAGCGAGAAACCAACTTATTGGAAATCATACATACCGATGTGTGCGGTCCAATGAGCGTTGAGGCTCGCAGAGGATATCGTTATGTTCTCACTCTCATTGATGACTTGAGTAGATATGGGTATGTCTACTTAATGAAACACAAGTCTAAGACCTTTGAAAAGTTCACGAAATTTCAGAATGAGGTAGAGAATCAACGTGACCGAAAGATAAAGTTCCTACGATCAGATCGTGGAGGAGAATATTTAAGTCACGAGTTTGGTACACACTTAAGGAAATGTGGAATCATTTCACAACTCACGCTGCCTGGAACACCTCAGCGTAATGGTGTGTCCGAACGTCGTAATCGCACTCTATTGGATATGGTGCGGTCTATGATGTCTCTTATCGATTTACCGCTATCATTTTGGGGATACGCTCTAGAGACAGCTACATTCACTTTAAATAGGGCACCGTCTAAATCCGTTGAGACGACACCGTATGAATTATGGTTTGGGAAGAAACCTAAGATGTCGTTTCTAAAAGTTTGGGGATGCGATGCTTATGTCAAGAAACTTCAACCTGAAAAGCTCGAACCCAAGTCGGAAAAATGCGTCTTCATAGAATACCCTAAGGAAACCATTGGGTATACCTTCTACTTAAGATCCGAGGGCAAGATCTTTGTTGCCAAGAACGGATCCTTTCTGGAAAAAGAGTTTCTCTCAAAAGAAGTAAGTGGGAGGAAAGTAGAACTCGATGAAGTACTACCTCTCGAACGGGAAAGTAGTGCAGCTCAGGAAAATGTTCCTGTGATGCCTACACCAACTGAAGAGGAAAATAATGATGATGATCAAGGTACTTCGGATCAAGTTGCTACTGAACTTCGTAGGTCCACAAGGACACGTTCCGCACCAGAGTGGTACGGCAACCCTGTCCTGGAAATCATGTTGTTAGACAACAGCGAACCTTCGAACTATGAAGAAGCGATGGCGAGCCCAGATTCCAACAAATGGCTTGAAGCCATGAAATCCGAGATAGAATCCATGTATGAAAACAAAGTATGGACTTTGACAGACTTGCCTGATGATCGGCGAGCGATAGAAAACAAATGGATCTTTAAGATGAAGATGGACGCGGATGGAAATGTTACCATCTATAAAGCTCGACTTGTCGCTAAGGGTTATCGACAAGTTCAAGGGGTTGACTACGATGAGACATTCTCTCCCGTAGCGAAGCTGAAGTCCGTCTGAATCATGTTAGCAATTGCCGCATACTATGATTATGAGATATGGCAGATGGACGTCAAAATGGCATTCCTTAACGGACATCTTAAGGAAGAACTGTATATGATGCAGCCGGAAGGTTTTGTCGATCCTAATAATGCTAACAGAGTATGCAAGCTCCAGCGATCCATTTATGGGCTGGTGCAAGCATCTCGGAGTTGGAACATTCGCTTTGATGAGATGATCAAAGCGTTTGGGTTTATGCAGACTTATGGAGAAGCCTGCATTTACAAGAAAGTGAGTGGGAGCTCTGTAGCATTTCTCATATTATATGTAGATGACATACTCTTGATGGGAAATGATATAGAACTTCTGGACAGCATTAAGGCCTACTTGAATAAGTGTTTTTCAATGAAGGACCTTGGAGAAGCTGCTTACATATTAGGCATCAAGATCTATAGGGATAGATCGAGATGCCTCATAGGTCTTTCACAAAGCACATACCTTGATAAGATTTTGAAGAAGTTCAAAATGGATCAGTCCAAGAAAGGGTTCTTGCCTGTGTTGCAAGGTGTGAGATTGAGCTCGGCTCAATCCCCGACCACGGCAAAAGATAAAGAAGAGATGAGTGTCATCCCCTATGCTTCAGCCATAGGATCTATTATGTATGCCATGCTGTGTACCAGACCTGATGTAAACCTTGCCGTAAGTTTGGTAGGAAGGTACCAAAGTAATCCCGGCAAGGAACACTGGACAACGGTCAAGAATATCCTGAAGTACCTGAAAAGGACAAAGGACATGTTTCTCGTTTATGGAGGTGACGAAGAGCTCGTCGTAAAGGGTTACGTCGACGCTAGCTTCGACACAGATCTGGATGACTCTAAGTCACAAACCGGATACGTGTATATGTTGAATGGTGGAGCAGTAAGCTGGTGCAGCTGCAAGCAGAGCGTCGTGGCGGGATCTACATGTGAAGCGGAGTACATGGCAGCCTCGGAGGCAGCGCATGAAGCAATTTGGGTGAAGGAGTTCATCACCGACCTAGGAGTCATACCCAATGCGTCGGGGCCGATCAAACTCTTCTGTGACAACACTGGAGCTATTGCCCTTGCCAAGGAGCCCAGGTTTCACAAGAAGACCAGGCATATCAAGCGTTGCTTCAACTCCATCCGTGAAAATGTTCAAGATGGAGACATAGATATTTGCAAAGTACATACGGATCTGAATGTCGCAGATCCGTTGACTAAACCTCTTTCGCGAGCAAAACATGATCAACACCAAAACTATATGGGTGTTTGATTCATCACAATGTAACTAGATTATTGACTCTAGTGCAAGTGGGAGACTGTTGGAAATATGCCCTAGAGGCAATAATAAAAGATTATTATTATATTTCCTTGTTCATGATAATTGTCTTTATTCATGCTATAACTGTATTATCCGGAAATCATAATACACGTGTGAATACATAGACCATAATATGTCCCTAGTAAGCCTCTAGTTGACTAGCTCGTTGATCAATAGATAGTCATGGTTTCCTGGCTATGGACATTGGATGTCGTTGATAACGGGATCACATCATTAGGAGAATGATGTGATGGCAAGACCCAATCCTAAGCATAGCACAAGATCGTGTAGTTCGTTTTGCTAGAGCTTTTTTAATTTCAAGTATCTTTTCCTTAGACCATGAGATCGTGTAACTCCCGGATACCGTAGGAGTGCTTTGGGTGTATCAAACGTCACAATGTAACTGGGTGACTATAAAGGTGCACTACAGGTATCTCTGAAAGTGTCTGTTGGGTTGACACGGATCGAGACTGGGATTTGTCACTCCGTATGACGGAGAGGTATCTCTGGGCCCACTCGGTAATGCATCATCATAATGAGCTCAAAGTGACCAAGTGTTTGGTTGCGGGATCATGCATTACGGTACGAGTAAAGTGACTTGCCGGTAACGAGACTGAACGAGGTATTGGGATACTGACGATCGAGTCTCGGGCAAGTAACGTACCGATTGACAAAGGGAATTGAATACGGGGTTGTTTAATCCTCGACATCGTGGTTCATCCGATGAGATCATCGAGGAGCATGTGGGAGCCAACATGGGTATCCAGATCCTGCTGTTGGTTATTGCCCGAGAGTCGTCTCGGTCATGTCTACATGTCTCCCGAACCCGTAGGGTCTACACACTTAAGGTTCGGTGACGCTAGGGTTGTATGAATATGAGTATGCAGCATACCGAATGTTGTTCGGAGTCCCGAATGAGATCCCGGACGTCATGAGGAGTTTCGGAATGGTCCGGAGGTAAAGAATTATATATAGGAAGTGTTGTTTCGGCCATCGGGAAAGTTTCAGGGTCACCCGGTATTTTACCGGGACCACCGGAAGGGTCCCGGGGGTCCACCGGGTGGGGCCACCCATCCCGGAGGGCCCCATGGGATGAAGTGGGGAGGGGAACCAGCCCATAGTGGGCTGGTGCGCCCCCCTTGGCCCACCCCCTGCGCCTAGGGTTGAAACCCTAGGGTGGGGGGGGCACTTGCCTTGGGGGGCACTCCACCCCCCTGGCCGCCGCCCCCCCTTGGGAGATTGCATCTCCTAGGGCCGGCGCCCCCCCTGGGGGCCTATATAAAGGAGGGCAGGGGGGAGGGCAGCCGCACCCTGTGTATTGGCGCCTCCCTCCCCCTGCTACACCTCGTCCTCCTCCCGCAGCAGCTTGGCGAAGCCCTGCCGGAGTTCTGCTGCATCCACCACCACGCCGTCGTGCTGCTGGATCATCATCAACCTCTCCTTCCCCCTTGCTGGATCAAGAAGGAGGAGACGTCATCCGCTCCGTACGTGTGTAGAACGCGGAGGTGCTGTCCGTTCGGCACTTGGTCATCGGTGATTTGAATCACGGCGAGTACGACTCCATCATCACCGCTCTCTTGAACGCTTCCGCACGCAATCTACAAGTGGTATGTAGATGCAATCTCTCTCCCATGACTCGTTGCTTAGATGAACTCATAGATGGATCTTGGTGAAACCGTAGGAAAAATTTTAATTTTCTGCAACGTTCCCCAACACCTCGGGCTCCGGAAACCCAAGGGAAAAAGGGCTAGGTGAGGCAAATGGTAAAACCAAGGTTGGCCCTTGCTGGAGGAGTTTTATTCAAAGCGAACTGTCAAGGGGGTCCCATAAATCACCCAACCACGTAAGGAACGCAAAATTAAGGAACATAACACCGGTATGACAGAAATTAGGGCGGCAAGAGTGGAACAAAATGCCAGGCATAAGGCCGAGCCTTCCACCCTTTACCAAGTATATAGATGCATTAATTAAATAAGAGATATTGTGATATCCCAACATAATCCTGTCCATCAGGGAGCAATCTTCAACATCACCTGCAACTAACAACACTATAAGAGGGGCTGAGCAAAACGGTAACATAGCCAAGCAATGGTTTGCTAGGAAGGGTGAAAAAGGTTAGAGGCTGACATGGCAATTTGAGAGGCTTGAAGAGCAAAAGATAGGTAGCACAACATAGCGATAGAATGAAGCAACTAGCATAGCAATGATAGTAATGAGATCCAAGGTGATGGTCATCTTGCCTGAAATCCCGCAAGGAAGAAGAACGAGTCCATAAAGAAGACGAACGGATGAAGCCGAACCAAGCGTAGACGAACGAATTCTCACGATCGCAACGAAACATGAACTACTGAGAAGAAGCACACAACATAGTAAACACACCACACATGAACAAGGCATGATGCTCAACCAAGTATGATGCATGACAAGGCTACATGAAGCTACTCATTGCAAGAGATGATGCATACAAGAGCAACACATCAAAGCAAGTTTAAATGAGGCCGGAAACAACATATAACAAATCCGGTAAGTCCTCATATGCAAATTTCGAAATTGGTCCAGAACTGAATAAACCTTATGTTCAAGTTGTTAAACAGCAAGTTAAGATGCACCAAGATGATCTACACGAAATTCTAGTCAAGTTACATATAAAGTTCAATTAGTTCGGAGCTACGGCCTAAAAGATATGAGCAAAACAAGTTAAACATGGCATTGATGCAAAATGCATACAAACATTAAGCAAACACTCTCAAAACATAGATGCAACATGGTAATATGAAACTTCATGCAAAATCAAGCAAGTTTCATATGGAGCACACTCCAAACGAAGCAACGGTTCAACACATACACATGAAACAAGTTTAAAGGACAAGCTGTCCAAAACAGCAACTAGGCATCTAGCAAGCATCAAAACAATATGCTACAACACCTCAACATAAGAACAAAAGGAATGGGCATGAAGTACAGGTAAAGCATGACAAAACATGAACACTGAGCTATCTCCAGAAAACACTATAACATGCTCAAAAGGACATATGCCAAGATTGCAAATTATAACAGTTTCAGACTTGGCAGAAATAACATCAGTTTGCAATGTTTAGAGCTATCAAACAACATTCTACAGGAACTTAACATGGCAAACAAAGGCATGGCATGCTAATACTAAAGACAAAGAACAAAACTCCCTTACTAAACTAATTCCAAAGATCAATAGAAAAGATGGTAGCATCCATGCAAACATGGCAAATGATATGACAGATTCAGACATGGCAGGAACAACGATAAGTAGGCATGTTGGTGATCTTGTATCACTCACCACAGAGCAATACATGGCATGATAAGGCAACCAACAGTAAAAATACATCTTTATGAAGCTAAGCATGGCAATATCAAGTTCATAGGGTGCATGGATCACTAGCAAAGCTCATGGCAAAAATGAACTTAATGTTAACAAGCTGACAGCAACATTATTTAGCAATTTGAGAGCAAGATTACAACAAGCTACAGCCGGCTATAAATACAACATTGGGCATGAATGGATAGAGCATGACATGTATAACAAAGTATCCTTAGTGAACATCTCCAGATTATGCATGGAATGACTTGTAGCAGCAGGTTTACATAGCATCATGAGATAACAGATTCAGCCTAGCAAAACAGCAAATACCCTACTTAACGAGCTCTATGCACTCACTACAAGACTCACAAAAATACATTGATTGCACCAATGTAAAGATGGAACGATATAGCTCAAAACTCATGTAGACATCAACCGCATATGATGCACACACAAAATGCAATGAAAAAGACAAATCAGCAAGTTCTGTTAACAGACAGCAGTTAACATCATATAGCACTTTGCAACGATGATTAGGGCATCAAGATGGACTCAAACAAGCATGGCACAATGGAACAAAATGAATAGTACCTCATGATGAACATTTGTATATATTATATGCATGAAACGGAGCAGCGAGCATGAAGTTATGGCATGATGAACATGGGCACAGAATGTAAAATATCAGGGACTTGGACAAAATCGACCTCGAGGGGGAAGAAGTCAACGGCACCGGAACGGGTCACGGAGGTGGAGCAGATCAGGATCGGGCGAGGCAGAGGAGGTCCCAGGCGGCGGCGGCTCACCGGAGAGCGCCGGGGTCGCCGGATCTGGCCGCCCTCGACCGGATCCGGGCGGCGGCGGGCCCTTCAGGCGCGGGGATGGGGTGAGCCAGGGCGCCGGTGGAGGCGGGGAGACGCGGCAGCGCCGGCGAGCGCAGCGCAGGCGGCGGAGGTCGCCGGCGGGGCTGCCGGAGACGGCGGCGCTTAGCGCGGGGAGGCGCGCCGGCGGGGTCGACGGCGTCGACCCGCGGGCGGCGAAGGGAGCAGATGGGCTCGGGGGGCCCAATCCGGGCCTCACCGGGCCGGCGGCGCGGGACGGCGACGGTGGACACATGGCGCGACGGGAGAGGCTGGGAGCGGCGGCGGGGTTTCGTCCGGTCCGGGACGGACATGTCCGGCGGGCGAGAGGTGAAAAAACTAGGGTTTGCATCGCGAATTTCAGAGGGGGAGGTGTTTATATAGGTAGAGGGAGCTAGGAGTGTCCAAATGGAGTGCGGTTTTCGCCCACACGATCATGATCGAGCGACCGAGAGGATGGAGGGGGTTTGGATGGGTTATTGGGCTGTTTTGGAGGGGTGTTGGGCTGAACACAAAAGAGGCTTTTACGGTTCCCCAGTTAACCGTTGAAGTATCAAACGGACTCCAAATGGCACAAAACTTAGGCGGTCTACCGGTGGTGTATCTAGGCCGCTTGGCAATTCATGGTCCATTCCGAGAATGTTTAACACCCGCTCACAACATGAGACAAAAAAGGTAACGCCGGAGGACATAGGAGTGTCGGATTGCAAAACGGACAACGGGGAAAACGCTCGGATGCATGAGACGAACACGTATGCAATGCAATGCACATGATGACATGGCAAAATGCAACACGCAAGCAAACGACATGACAATGACGGCGACTAACTGGAAGACACCTGGTGCATCGGATCTGGGGAGTTACAATCGGCACCATATATTAAGGAGCCATAGTGGTGGTGTTTGAGGGATGCGACCGAACGAGGGACGAGTGGGTGAAATAGAGAGACCAGACCAGACCGACCACCACTTGTGAAAATCTATTTTCATTCCCTTTTTATACTTTCTCCAGTCGGGTTTTTTCTGGACAGTTTTTTATTTATATTTCTATCTTTTTTATGTTTCTTTTGTTTGAAACTGCATAGAATTTCCAAATTCGTCGAACATTTCTTCAAATTGATGAATACTTTTTAAAATTTTGATGCACCTTTTTTCAAATTTGATTTTCTTTTCAAATTCATTGAACTTTGTTTGCCAAATTGATGAACTCTTTTCCAAATCCGATTCAGTTTTTCTAACTCGATGAACTTTTTTCCAGAATCTGTGATTTTATTTCAAAATTGATGAACTTTTTTCCAAAATCGATGAAATTTTTCCATATTCGATGAACTTTCTTACTGCAAGATCGATGAAATTTTTTCATATTTGTGGCCTTTTTTGAAATTGAAGATTTTTCCATTTCATAATTTTTTTCCAAATCTGATAATTTTTTTCAATTCGTGATTATTTTCAAATTTCATGATTTTTTTCTCAAACTAGTGAGCTTTTTTTAATTCATGAACTTTTCTGAATACGTGAACTGTTTTAGAATTATGAATTTTTTAATAGGGCAACGTATTTTTTGCATCTTCACAAACTTTTTCGGAAATATGTGGACTTTAGAAAATTGTTCCCTTTTTTTAGGAAATTCACGTATGAGCGGGTTATAAATGTTCTTTAAGTATAAGCGTCACTTGTAACGTGATGCTCTAGTGGTTAGCCAGGCAGATGCCCGAGCGAGCACCGGTGGGGTTCCGCGGCGCTGACGGCGTTGAATAGGAGAGATTCTCTTATATGACGTGCACTGCGACAAACTGTCGCTGAAACGCACAGGGGAGAGTGCGAGCGAAAAAGATGGTGTTTTTTTCGTATTTTTCCTGTTTTATTACTTTATCCTTTTTTTATTTTTGGTTTTTGTTTCTTTTCCTTTTCCAAGTTTTTTTTCTTTTTAGCAAAATATTGAACGCGAAATTTTAAAAGTTCATTTTCTCAAATTTTGTTCATATATTGTGAAAAAAGTTCTGTGCTTTAGAAAATTATAAATTTTTCAAAACAATATTCATATTTTCAAATATTGTTCAGAAGTTTAAAAAATGTTCCTCCTCTTCCAAATTTGTTCACAACTTCCAAAAAATGTTCAGGTTTTAAAAAATTCTTCATTTCTTCAAACATAGTTCAGAAGTATAAAATTGTTCCTGTTTTTCAAAAAAAATCACAAAAGCGAAAATTATTCAAAATTTAAAAAATGATCATTTTTTCAATTTTTTCGAATTGTTAGAACTATTCCTGTAATATTTGAGTATTTCAAAAAAATGGTCTGAGGTTTCCAGAAAAATTCAGAAATTTCTAGAGTTTTCATCATTTAAAAATAAAGTTCAGAATTTTAAAAAAAACGCAGTTTCAAAAAATGGTCACTTTCTACAAAAAATTGTCCGCCCTTTTGGGAAGAAGTTCGAAAGTTCAATATTTGTTTGTGTTGTTAAATAATATGTCCACACTTTTAAAAATGTTCAGAATTCCAAAAAATGTTAATATTTTCAAAAAATTGTATTTCAGAACAGTTTAAGATTTTGGAATTTCTTCATATCTATCACAGAATGTTCAAACTTTCAAAAATTATTTGCCTTTTAATTTTTTATTTAAATTTCGCAAGAAAATTGTCCCATATTTTTAGAAGGTGTTCATATCTGGCGCTATGGTTAGTTCTTAAAAATTAGCGCAGCTTTTCACGAATGTATTATTGTCTAGTGCATTGGTTTATCAATAGCGCTTTGTAACCCGGTGGTGTGCGGTTCGATTCCTTTTGAGGGCGCTTGATATTTTGATATTTTTTCGTCGTGCCACAGCACGAGCGGGGCGAATGCATGAGCACGCTAATGGGCCGGCCCATTCGGGGCTTGTTCTATGTGTCCCGACCCCAATTTGACGCAGAACGCGTCAAATAGGAGCTCCCTTCCTCATGGGCATAGCTAAGGCATGGGTGCTTTAAGCAAGAGCGGGTTAGGCCCAATCTCTCATACGTGAAGTTAATCATCCTGATCCGCGTGTCACTCGAGCCATATTGCTGAAAACCGGGCCGCGTGTCACTCGAGCTATATTGCAGTGCAAAATTGCTGAAAATCGTGTGTCTATTCAGCCCTGTAGTACGGTCGCTTGCCTAAACAGCAGACGGACACGCAGACCGTAACGTTTTAGACGATCCATGCAGTTGAGCCAGCAGAAGGAAGGGCTGGAGCAAGGACGGCCATCCGATGACTGAAACTGAATCTATGTCTGAAGAAATCGACACTTTCGTCAGTTAACTGGAACAGGGTCCGGCCGCTGCATTGAGCCCCCGGCGCCATCACCATGTACATGCTAGCCTCGTAAACCGTTAGATGAAAACTAAAATTAAGTAATGGAACAGGGAGACAACTTTGCAAATTCAGAATCGTTTTCAGCAGAGCTCTACAGAAAGCCATGCTCACATATCAGAACGGAAGTTGCAGATTCAGATCTCACACAAACAGGATCATAGCAAGAACACTGTCAAGTGAAGCAACGGGGATAAGAACTGAACATGATAGAGAGCCATGACACAGATCAAAGAAGCACCATTACTATTTCATGAGGTAATGAAACAGTGTGTTCCCGCAGAACCAACACAAGTTACAAGAAAGACATGGTCTAAACAGCCGACTATTACAGAGAACGATCCCAGCCTAGGAGGAGGTGAACTTGGTAACGGCCTTGGTGCCCTCGGAGACGGCGTGCTTGGCGAGCTCGCCAGGGAGGACGAGGCGGACGGAGGTCTGGATCTCCCTGGACGTGATGGTGGGCTTCTTGTTGTAGCGGGCAAGCTTGGCGGACTCGCCGGCGAGCTTCTCGAAGATGTCGTTGATGAAGGAGTTCATGATGGACATGGCCTTGGAGGAGATGCCGATGTCCGGGTGCACCTGCTTCAGCACCTTGAAGATGTAGATCTTGTACGTCTCCACGCTCTTCTTGGCCTTCTTCTTCTTCTTGTCGGCGCCGCCCTCCTTGGACTTCGGCGGCCGCTTCTCGGCCTTGGGCTTCTTGCCCGCGGTGGTCTTCTCGGCGGCAGCCGGCTTCTTCTCCGCCTTGGGGGCCATCGGACGCTGCTGCTTCGCCGGGGGGGAGAGGTGCGGTGGTTCGCCGGAAGGTGCGAGGGGGCTGGTGGGGAATTGGATTGGTGGTTGGTGATGAGATGGGGAGGGCGCGGCGGCTTTATTTATGCAGAGGAGGAGGTGCGCTCTGATTGGAGGAGTGGTTGGTGCCCCGGATCGCTGACGTCTGGTGATTGATCGACGGATATCAGCCGCTCGCTGCTGTTTCTGATGGACGGACCTGATGAGCTTCGACGCGGATCGCTGAAGTGGCCAAAAACTTGGGCGGGGAGATCAAACTCTCTTCGTGGCGGGAATTTTGGGTGAGGAAGCGCGACGCATGTTCCTGGCTCCACATTATCAGAAATCATACCGGAGCAAATCAACGAAATAAGACGCAATGACAACATGGTATGAGAGCATCCATAATCGTATATTCCTCGAACCTCCTGAATAGGTACGGGCGGACGGATCATAAAATTGGCACCCAACCGGCCAACTAGAACCCTCAAACCCAGCCCAGCGACTGGATTGTCCGACACCCCTCATACTCAGCATAAATATGGGGCGGATATAGGACACCCAGACACGTCTGCCACGTCGAACTGACGGGTGGGACCCGAAGAAACCCATCGGATCGTAGGGTGTCGCTACTCCGGCGAACCACCCGAGGGGCCAAACACGGCTCTTTAAGCCGCTCCAGCGAGGGTTAAACCCTGGTTGCCCCAGTATCTTCCTCTCCACGCTCTAAGTACGATCTACACCAATTCGTCTACTTCCGCTGCTACTCAGACTCGGTAATGATCGTGATCCAAACCGTTTATGCATCTTCATATTGTTCCTGGGTGACCGTACGACAATTTTTTTCTACTACTTTTTCTAACAGGAATGTATTATGGGCAGGCAAAGCATGATCCTTTTGGTATATTATTAGATCACCAGGTAGAATGTCACTAGCATTGACTGTCCATGTTTTCCTTATATGGTTTTCAAGTATGTCAGAAATATCCAAAGAAGTCATGACCTGGTAGCAGATTATAGATATAAATCAGAATTTTAGAACTTAGGGACTAAACATATGCACATAGACATTCAATAGAACAGACCTTTAGTATGAGCGCAAAGAAGACCCATATAGACATTCAAGGACAAGAAGATGAAATGTCGGAAGCTGTGGACCAAGGACAAGATGCGGAAGCGGCAGAGGATGAAATGGGGCTGGTGCAATGGCTGCAGGGCTTGTTTGTAGCGGCAGACCGGTACGATCTCCAGCGGCTCAAGTTCATCTGTGTAAAGCAGTTGTCTCAACGCATGGGTGTGAGCTCTGTGGCGTCCACCCTTGCTCTAGCCGAGCAGCACCACTGTCGCGGTTTGAAGGAGGCGTGCTTGAAGTTTATCCAAGTCCAATCATCCCCGTGTTTGCAGACACTAATGGCGAGCAGTGGCGGAGGCAGGAATAATTTCCAGGTGTGGCGAAGTTTAAGAATGAAAAAAATCATGTACAACTCAACTATGGAAGAGCTCACTAGAATATTAGATAAATATTACTTGGTGTTCAACAAATAGAACCAAAATCCAAAATTTAAGTATGGGCACTCTACATACCTCATTTGATGAAGATTACATGGATGATTGATTGCCAATGTATCATTTACATTAACTAGACTGGCATAAAGATGCCCTATAAAAATAAAACCACAGATAAATCATGAATTAATAACTGGTAGGATATAATGATAGAAACCACATTATGCAAGTGAAAATGGTTAGAAAGAATACATACCCAATGAAGGTTTGCTTTCATTAAGTAGAATGTGGCAATGACATTCTTCTACTGGCTTCGGCAAAAATACACATTAAATCTGTAGAAACCACAAGAAACATTAATTGGTTAGTGAACAGTTGAATAATGTTTGTTCATGTGATTCAAGCAAGTAATATGACAATTCATCTGATGCGATCAAGGGGAAGAAGGACAATGAAATTACATCTTTCATTTACATACCTAATCCTTTTCTTGGACGGCGTCATCTTCAAACCCTAGCGGACTCGGCGAGTCATCGCCGATCACGGCTTCTTGGTGTCCTTGTCGCCGGTTGCCGCCTCGCCGGTCGCAGGTCCCGTCATGTGCGCCCACGGCCTACCGACTGCCGACTGCCGTGCGCCCGTGCGGCGGTGCCCTAGCTAAGCGCTGCCGCCTCTCCGTCTCTCGCGAACAGAGTCCTAGGCAGCCAAGCAGCCGAGGCCGAGCAGTGCTACGTGAACGAGTCAGCCCATGGTCACGGCCCATCACTCAATAGGCATCAACCAAGCCCAACACGAGGCACACGCCCAAATCCTGAAAATTGTGCTGATGGGCTAATACTAGTCATATATATACGTATTTTCTCGGCAGTTTAGGTATGGCGTTCGCCAAACCACGCCAGATTGCTAGCTTCGCTCCTGATGGCGAGTAGTGGCTGGGGGCATATTGTCACGACCTATCCCTCTGTTTTGAATGAGCTCATTGCCATGCTTGCTTCGAACCAGAGGAAGTAACACTCTGGATACGGTACGCATCTTCCTTAATTAGAGACCTCAAGTGACATTCTTTTGCATACACAAGTACGTCTGCACAGATTGTAGTATGTGTGTCTTGTTCTTAATTGTCTTGTCATGTAGTTTTCATGTATGATGAATCAGAAAAATCCAACTTATGGGTAAATTGTCTCTTCATGCAATGGATGGTCTGTAAATTCAGGTCCGAGAGTCAACATTGATATGCATTGCAGCATTGACAATTTTCTCGACTGCTCGTTTTATCATCATATATATTTATCTGTGCATTGTATCGTATATTGTAGTTTGATTATCCGGAAGATCAAATGTAGAAAATTTTGGGAAGGCATTTTATGAACCATGATTTAATGGGAAGAAATGGGATGACAACACAGAGGTCACCAAGATTTCTGGTTACATCGGTAGTGATCCGGTACCCAGGAATTAGTCTTCTTCTGGGTGCTTGCTGTTCTCCTCGGCTGGCGCCCCACACCCCCTAGGGAGACGAAGGTCGGAGCTCGGACATCCTGCAAGTACAATGTTGTAGCTTTCCTCTGTACTTAACAAAAAAAGACTTCCATTCTGGTGTATTCTGAAGCACATATGATGAATGATGTCAATTGCGGTGATGATAAGCTGGGGTGAGCTTTGAGTGCATGGACAGTGGCTATACTTTTTCTTTAGATAATAAATATCTTTTGGTCAAGCATGTCCAAAGCTTTGGGAGGTAAAATCCGTAAGTTCCTTCCCCTGGCTGTTGTTTCATGAGATAAGTTAATTATTAGACAACAAGTTGATGGCAAAACAAGCTTGCTTTTCAATGTTTTATTATCTGATGTTTTATTTGAATGTGTGGTTTGTAGACATCCCTGATCTGAGTTAGCCATGATTCTGAATTATTTATGTTTTACACGATACACGATGCTGATGCGTGTTTTCTGTCAGTCATTCATATGGTCCTGGCATGCGCTGCCGCATTAACATCGTTACTCGAGCATCATATTAGTGGGCGATTTGGAATATTTGTCTGTTTTCAGGGGAGGCGAAGCAATGCAACGGAGAGACTTGCACTATGTGAGACGAGGTATATTAGGTATGCTCACTCCTGGACGAAAAAAAAGCTGTGCAAGTGCAAGCACACATCACTTACTGCTGGACCGAGGATTTTGGACCTTGTATGGAAAAGAAAAGAGAAGAGGAGACTTGCGTCTGACGGAATGTTGTGCGGCGGATGCCGAGCACTCCCTGTATGCACCTACCTCAAGGCCAACACGTTCCCTACTGGAAAATGTAACAGGGACCCTGCCCTGCCTGATTCACTAGTGGAGATGCTCTAATGGTCACTTTTGCTTTGATGCTCTAGGCCTCTGATGGTGATGTAAAAACTTGCCACTAGAGACGACATTAGCTATTACTCCTAGAACCTAGATGACTTGTTCTTTTTCTTGAGGGAAGGTGTGATTCTTGAAATATGATGATTTTCACGCGATTATGCTGATGCTTGTTCTATCAGTGATTCATTGGTGACATGCGCTGGTTCACCACTTTTGCATCCTGAACATCTAACTACATTCTGAACAACCCAGCCTAATCAGGAGGAGGTGAAACTAAATTTATGTCTGAAGAAATCAACATTCTCGTCACACGCCGTCTCACTTCCGCCTCAAACCCCAGCCGCCGCACCGTCGCCCTGTACATGTACTTGCCTGCCATCCAAACGGCCACTAGCCACATCAACTCATAGATTCAGAAATGAAACAAAGAAACACCTGCACAAGTTCAGAGCCGTTGTCTGAAGAGATTTACAAAATAAATCAGAACAAACCATGAAACATAATAAATCAGCACTGTTACTATTCCTCCAGATCATGAAACAGTATGTGATCCCACACAAGTTACAAGATGAAATGGTACGAACCGCTACCTACAGCTACAGAGCAACATCGATCCACCAGGACGACAGAGAACAGAATATCTAAGCCGAGGTGAACTTGGTGACAGCCTTGGTGCCCTCAGAGACAGCGTGCTTGGCGAGCTCGCCGGGGAGGACAAGGCGGACAGAGGTCTGGATCTCCCGGGACGTGATGGTGGGCTTCTTGTTGTACCTGGCGAGCTTGGCGGACTCGCCGGCGAGCTTCTCGAAGATGTCGTTGATGAAGGAGTTCATGATGGACATGGCCTTGGAGGAGATGCCGATGTCCGGGTGCACCTGCTTCAGCACCTTGAAGATGTAGATCTTGTAAGTCTCCACGCTCTTCTTGGCCTTCTTCTTCCCCTTCTTCTCGCCGCCCTCCTTGGACGCCGGCGGCCTCTTCTCGGCCTTGGTCTTCTTGGCCGCCGTGGTCTTCTCGGCCTTCTCCGCCACCGGCTTCTTCTCCGCCTTGGGGGCCATGGATGCCGCTGTTCGTGCTGCTTGGACGGGGAAAAGGTGCGGTGGTGTTTTCGCTGGGACGGTGGGAGGGCTGGTGAGGAACCGGCGGCGAGGGCGCGGAGGATTTATAGGATGGGGGAGGTGCGCTCTGATTGGTAGATTGGTCCGTGCCACGGATCGCTGGGCGTCAAGTGATTGGATTTGATCTCAGCCGTTCGCCGCTCTGTGCAATGGACGACCCAGATGCGTCTCGCCGCGGATCGATGACGTGGTGGAAAGATGGGCCGGGGCAGCAGACGGGTTTCGGCCCACACGCGCGTATGTACCGACCGATTGGCCTTTCTCGGTGGCGGGAATTTTGAGTTCCATTTTTTTTTCATCGACATTTTGTTCACAGACTTTGCACTTCTCGACCAGCAGGGCTACACTTCTCGTCACAATGTTTTACAACCATATGTGGTCCTGATCCTAGCCAAATGACATACATTTTTCACATATATCAAAGTTCGCCAACACGTGGCTTACATTATTTTTAGATCGACGCACACGAGTAATATAAACATTCCGTTCCTTCGACTTCAGTGTATTCCATCCACCATAAAGGTGTGTCTTGATCTTTCTGTGACACTAGCCTTCAAAAGATTAACTGACTCCAAACAGTCCGCTTTCGTCGATATTTAAAGGTTACTCCATTGTTGGGGTAAGGACATGCCGCCGCCCCCAGAGCAGCTAATGCATACTGCAATGCATCATGATAAACCAGAAGATTGCAGCATCATCGACATTTTGCTTTGAACAGCTCGGGGCCACAAGGGATCATTCGTGTTGAATCTTATATAAATACTTGATCTCACTAACTCTATTTCTTTCAACACGCCACTATGTCAACTCACCATGCCCTCGTGCGCATGAAAAGGTCCACCTTAATATGCACCGTGCACGCTAGACGTATTCAATAAATATTTACAACTCTATTTATAATAAAGGACAATAGGTTATATTTATTTTAGTTTCAAATTATCATACTGTTAATCCAAATAATGTTGCAATAACCAAATCTCGATGAAATAATTATAGGCGATTCCCACAACAACGTGGGTATCATCTCTTGTATAATCTTATTATCTATCTCATGATGGATGGTTGGTGGGAGAGCCATACCGGCGGTTATTTGAAGCAAACCAGTAGGTCCCTGCCGTCGTCGAGGCTACCACATCCCACTACACTCTCGATGTGGCGTTGTTCACTGCCCCAAGTCAAATAGCTCACAATGCTCTTGATGCTCACCAGACCAAAACAAATAGCTATGTGATAATGCAAGTTTTTTTTATCACAAATAACTTAGTTCAATTGAATGAACTTTTTTTCCCAATACATTAAGTTTTTATTAGTTATATTTTATATAATTGCGTAAGTAAGATACCATGGTTTTTCCCATAACTTTGTTGCACGAGACGAAGGTGGTCGGCATAAAACATTGCATGTCAGGGATGTTCATATCTCAAAACATATGTTGATACTTTCTCAAGTGTGTATCATTGCCTTAACATGGTAATGGCCCGTGTTATTTTCTGACATCAAAAAATATATTTATGTTCACGAAATTACAAAACCATGGTAATGTATCTCAAACTAAGGCATAAGACCTTTACAATGTAGTCAGTTCTTGGCGCTTGGTATCAACTCTCCATGTGCTTTCACATAACACCATCCCATGTGTTGTTCCTTATGTCACGCAAATGATATTCCTCAAGTATTCAGTTATTTCTCATTATGGCTTTGGTGTATCCGGATATGGGAACTTATATCGTTATATTTTCTCAATGTTTGTTAGTGGATTAAGAGTAAGAAGATTTCAGGTCTGCAACAAGAGGATGTCACAATTTCATAGCATTCCAACAAAGACATGTGGTACCTTTGCCGAGGCGTGATCCTGGCAAAGGACAACCACAACGACTACAATTGGCTTGAAAGTAAGAAGTATTGCTTTGTCACATCGATGAAACAACTAAACACTTATTCTTCCAATGCATTTTTGTGCGGGCTACATGGTATGCCATCCAATTCACGCCTAACTTGTATCGGCCGCAGGCAAAATTTCGTGTTTTGACCCTTTTTGGATTCAAATTCAGGATCTGACCCCGGTTGGGAAAAAAAACCGGGATTTGACCCTTTTGCTACCGCCATGCGCTCTGGCGGTAGGGTTAGACAGCCTACCGCCAGGGGGGCTGGCGGTAGGGTGCGACGGAGGGGGACGGCGGCCGTTTGTCCAAGCTAACATGGATGGGTACCCTACCGCCAGGGAACCTGGCGGTAGCCTGTCTAACCATACCGCCAGAGTCCCTAGCGGTAGGGTGTGGCTGGGTTTTGCCTTCGCAAAGCTTCTGTAACGAAAAATGGAAGTGCCCTGGTGGTAGGTTCACCCTACCGCCAGGGGGGTGGCGGTAGGCTGTGTGAACCTATCGCCAGGGTCCTTGGCGGTAGGGTTCTGTGTTTTATTGTTTCAAGTTTATTTGCTTGATTCTTTTCAAAAACAATATCACAGCAAGTTTCACAAATATGACAGCAATATCACAGATCTTAAACAATTAAACTTGGGCATCCCATACACATTAACAAAACTTGAAGTGCATAGAACATTTCAAATGAACTTCAACTAATTAGTGCCACATAGTTTCACAGATAGCAAACACATAGATCCACAAAATAGCAAACACATAGTTCCACGTAGTTTCACAACCACTAGACAAGTTCAACCAAACGAAGTTCAACCAAATAGCAAACACATAGACAACCCAACTACAAGAGCCAACCATCGAAGAGCATAATCAGTTGCTCCTTCCCCTCTTGGAGGTACGGTCCTCGTTACTCTTTGAACGAAGCTCTTCAGTCTTCTTCTTGGGCCGTCGAGTAACCGGTCTCTGGAAAGGGTCTGGACTCAGCAAATCCTTCTTCGGATTCCTCTTCGGCAGCAACTGAGGTGCTTGAGATGATTGAGTTGTTGGAGGTCCATAATCTTCATCGTACTCCTCCTCCATGTTGCTCTCATCCTCCTCCTCCCTTTCTTCATGTGTGGCCTCCTCCTCCTCCTCCTCCTCCTCAACCAACCTAGACGACGAGGGAGCATGACTCGATGAGGCGATGTGACCCTGTGTGGCTACAGGTTGATAAGCTTCAACTGACCCAGCTCCAGCACACCCAAGCAGGCCTACCAGCTTGCGACAACGCTTCACGAACTTCTGCACTCACAATGAAACAAGGTCATAATAAGTATCAGGGTTATGATTGCAAGTGAACAAGATGCATCTGTTCCGAGGAGGCTGAAATTGTACCTTCATCGTCCCCCTCATTTTGTTCTCAGATTGTACGCTCCCGGGGGCATCACCTAGTGCATCTGAGGCTTCAAAGATGCATCTGTTCAGCTCACCAGACTGCGACGGCATAAGTCAGTCACGATGACAAATACAATAATTTAAATACAACCTCGGTTCAAACTTACCACTCTGTTGATGAGGGGTGCAAACTCCCTAAATCCACTGTGCATGTCTCTGATGCCGGTCTGGTAGGCCTCTTCCTCGGGGTCATCCCTCTCTAGCTCCTCGATGTCTTCCGCCGTCCACCGAGGCCTGAGACGAAGACGGTGCTTCTGGCCTTCATCGTACCACTTCATGTGTTGGTCCAGGTAAGCATCCCAGTCAGTCACCTTCCTCTCCCCGTCTTTCCGGTACCTTCGTCGGTTCCACTCCGTCACATGATTTTTATGCTGCTCTCCCCAGTCTGTGATCGACTAATTCTTCTGTCGGCTCATCCTGCAAGGTGATGTCTACTACACAACCTTCTTCTTGTAGACGTTGTTGGGCCTGCAAGTGCACAGGTTTGTAGGACAGTAGCAAATTTCCCTCAAGTGGATGACCTAAGGTTTATCAATCCGTAGGAGGCGTAGGATGAAGATGGTCTCTCTCAAACAACCCTGCAACCAAATAACAAAAAGTCTCTTGTGTCCCCAACACACCCAATACAATGGTAAATTGTATAGGTGCACTAGTTCAGCGAAGAGATGGTGATACAAGTGCAATATGGATGGTAGATATAGGTTTTTGTAATCTGAAAATATAAAACAGCAAGGTAACAAGTGGTAAAAGTGAGCGTAAACGGTATTGCAAAGATAGGAAACAAGACCTAGGGTTCATACTTTCACTAGTGCAAGTTCTCTCAACAATAATAACATAGATAGATCATATAACAAGCCCTCAACATGCAACAAAGAGTCACTCCAAAGCCACTAATAGCAGAGAACAAACATAGAGATTATGGTAGGGTACGAAACCACCTCAAAGCTATTCTTTCGGATCAATCTATAAAAGAGTTCGTACTAGAATAACACCTTAAGATACAAATCAACCAAAACCCTAATGTCACCTAGATACTCCATTGTCACCTCAAGTATCCGTGGGCATGATTATACGATATGCATCACACAATCTCAGATTCATCCAACCAACATAAAAGTACTTCAAAGAGTGCCCCAAAGTTTCTACCGGAGAGTCAAGAACGTGTGCCAACCCCTATGCATAGGTTCCCAATGTCACGAAACCCGCAAGTTGATCACCAAAACATACATCAAGTGGCACATGATATCCCATTGTCACCACAGATAATCACGGCAAGACATACATCAAGTGTTCTCATAAATGACTCAATCCGATAAGATAACTTCAAAGGGGAAACTCAATTCGTCACAAGAGAGTAGAGGGGGAGAAACATCATAAGATCCAACTACAATAGCAAAGCTCGGGATACATCAAGATCGTGCCATAGAGGGAACACGAGAGAGAACACGAGAGAGAGAGATCAAACACATAGCTACTGGTACATACCCTCAGCCCCAAGGGTGAACTACTCCCTCCTCGTCACGGATAGCTCCGGGATGATGAAGATGGCCACCGGTGATGGGATCCCCCTTCGGCAGGGTGCTGGAACGGGCTCCCAAGAGGTTTTTGGTGGCTACAGAGGCTTGCGGTGGCGGAACTCCCGATCTATCTTCTGTTCTGGAAGTTTTAGGGTACGAGAGTATATATGGGTGCAGGGGGTACGTCGGAGGAGCTACGGGGGCCCCACGAGGCAGGGGGGCGCGCCCGGAGGGGTGGGGGTGGGTGCGCCCCCACCCTCGTGAGCACCTCCCGTATCTCCTGACATGCACTCCAAGTCCATCGGGTGGCTTTCCTTCCAAAAATAACTTCTCCAATTGATTTCGTTCCGTTTTGACTTCGTCTGATATTCCTTTTTCTCGAAACACTGAAATAGGCATAAAACAGCAAATCTGGGTTGGGCCTCCGGTTAATAGGTTAGTCCCAAAAATAACAATAAAAGTGGATAATAAATCCCAATATTGCCTAAAACAGTAGATAAAGTAGCATGGAGCAATCAAAAATTATAGATACGTTGGAGACGTATCACAAGGCATTAGCAACAAGAAACATCATAACAAAGTCGAACGCAATGAATTCATGGGCACGAAGAACAAGCGCGGGCACTCACAAGTGGAGCGCGTGGCCGCCGGTATCGGTGGGCTGGCCCGGTGGGGTATGCTGATACATCCCAAACTGCGTGGCCACGCGGTGTGGCAAGTGCCACTTGACGGCGTACACACAGATCATGGGCACGATGCACCGCCATAGACCACGGTCCTCATCGCACATCACGTTTAGATCAAAGTCACATGCTCGGTCATGATACGGCCACCAGTTTACCTATTACATATACGTTGGTAAGTTGCCACTCTCGGTCAAAAGTGGAATCAAAGAGAAATGTGTTTTGCGAGTTCATATACCTATCAATGCGTCAAAGCGTCCAACTCGTTGGTGTAGGTCTTGTACGAATTCTTGTGTAGGCCCATGTAGAGTTTGACAACGTCCCACTCATAAGCTAAGGTGGTGTGTCGAGCCTCGTCGTCGTCTTCGCTATAGGCACCCCATGGGCGTCTTGGCAGCTTCTCAGGACGCCCCACCGGCAGCCGGTCCCACATCCAAATGGAGAAGGCCCGGACAAAGCCACCCATATTGGACTTGTCTCCCGTCCTCTGCGTTGCGTCGTCAAGCTGCAAAAAAATCAAATGAGGATCAGATATAACAAAATATCATGGACATACTTTCGTAGGTAGGCAATTAGATACTCTCTTACCAAACGGTATAGGTAGGCGAGAGATGCGGTCCCCCAACTGTACCCTGCATCCCAGTAGGATAGGAAGAACAGATACGACCAGTTGGGAGAGTTCCCGCATGCGTCTGGAAACACGATGTCGGCGGCCGTGTCTTTCCGTGGCCACCAGCACCTATGGGGCACGGGGGGCCCCTTCTGGTCCGGCAAGAGGGGCGGAGGCCGCGTGCAGAGCGGATCGAGGTCCGGGCGCGCGCCGCGCTGGGAGACGGGCGATTTTTACCCAGCTTCGGAGCTCTCCGGAGAGATAAAACTCCTACTGCTGCTTTGTGTTTGTATTTGATCTTGCTCGAGAGCGAGCGTATGGACCGAACCGTGTGTGTCCAAAAACCGAACCCTCATGCTGCGGAACCAAAATTCCGAACCCCTTCTACGTGCGCATGGGCCTCCTTTTTATAGGTTAAAGGGGTCCCAACAGGTGGCAACGTAGGAAGAGGGGGTAAAAAGGTAAAAACGCAGGTTGGTACAACAGTGACCAACAATGTCCCCTACCTAACTCTGACAGCAGGGGACAGGGGCATTTAGTGCCCGTCCGGTCGCCCCGACAGTGCAAGGAAACGACCGTTAGAGGCGCCACCGATTGCCACGATGGCGTCTCCGTCAGCTCCGTTTGCCACCTCGCTCTGCATGGCTACGCAACGCCCCGCCACGTGCCCCTGGGGTGGCCCTGGGGTGACACATCGCTGGATGCGCTGGATTTTGGGTGGCCGCCTTGCTGCGGCAAGTGTCTTGCCGCGGCCCTTCTCTTGTCATGCCGGCAAGCTTGCCGGCCGTCGGGCCTTGCCGGGACGCGCGGGGCGCCGCAGCAAGTCTTCTGGAGATGCCTTGGTCGGCCTTCCCGGCAAGCTCCTCTTGCCGGGGCCTTTGTTTTCTTCCCGGCCAGCTTCTCTTGCCGGGACCTTGTATTCTTCCCAGCCAGCTTCCCTTGCCGGGGCCTTGGTTGGCCTTCCCGGCAAGCTCCTCTTGCCGGGGCCTTGGTTGGCCTTCCCGGCAAGCTCCTCTTGCCGGGGCTTTAGCTTGAGTACTCTGTTCTTGAATGACATCAAAGTAGCCGTGGAGGATCTTGGCGGACGCCCGACAAGCCCTGCCGCGGGTCGCTGCGACTGCTCGTGCACAAGTTCGGGGTACTAAGGTACCCCCCTACTTTAGTACACCGACAGGAGCCCCCAGGCCTGGGCCATACACGGTGCCGAGCGCTGTTGGGCCAGGCCCAAAACAGTGCACGGGCACGCGCGGCCTAGGTCACACCGCATATCTCTCCGCTTCCACCGCGCACGCCCAGAGCGGCATGCGTCAAACGCGGCGTCGTGGGTGACGTGGGCGGCGCGTGCGGGGTTGAGCCTCGCTAGCATGCATCAAGCCATGATGAAGGGGACGGCTCACGCCCTCCTACCTGAACGGAGGTAGGCGTGGGGGCGTGGTGCATTTACTGGATGGGACCGGTGCGCGGTTTTCGAGGCGTCCAACCCCACGATCACGGGGTGGGGTGAGGCCGCCTCACCCGTCACCTCGGCCCTGCATGCCCGCCACGCGGCTCCCATGCACTTGGGGTCACGGGCGGTGGGAGTGGGAATCCGGGCCGTCGCGAGCAGAGGCAACGGGTCGGCCCCGATTCCCTGCTCCTCCCTTGCCTTGGTTCGCCGAGCGGGGCGGCCGGGCTCCCACCCTGCTCCTTTATAAAGGGCAGGAGGGGGGCACAGAAGCCCGCACTTTCTCATCTCCTCCTTTATTCAGCTTCTGCTCTCCCTTCTCCCATTCGCCATGGAGAAAGGGAATCCTGGCTCTTCATTGGTGGCGGCGAGGGTCGCCGCCAGGCAGCGCACCTCTCCCTCTCTCGCACCCTTGGCGGGGGAACCGGCCATAAGGGGAAGAGGGAGGGGGCGTGGTCGCGGACGAGGTTGAGGACGAGGCCGAAGCGCTTGGGGAAGAGGCGGACGGGGCGGCGTGCCGGCTTCGCCTCCGCCGGCGGTTCCTCCCCCCACGGCGGTCCACATGGGGGACGACCCTTGCGAGTTCTTCGTCAGGCTGCGTCGAGCGCCTCGTCGTCGCCTCCGGCTTCCAACTCCGTTCGCAAGCGCGATGGAACCGGACCCGCCCGAGATGCTGTGACTGCAGATGAGGGGCTGCGGGATCAGCGGCACGCGAGTCCACGTTGCATCCCCAGCCCCTGGCGTGATGTATCTTGACCGTGGATGGAAGACGTTCGCCCGCATCCACAGCTTGACGGCGGGGTTTACCCTCCATTTTAAGTTAATGGAGGGTGACCTCCTCTCCGTCAAGGTCTTCAGGGACTCCGGCATCCGGGCAAGGTGCTGCGTGGATAGCTCCTCCGATAGCGAAGGCCCCTCCTCGAGCGAGAGTGACGAGGAGGGGAGCGACAGCGACGACGAGGACGGCGGGTCCGACTAGGCGCCGGACGCTGCCTCGCGCGCGCCACCGGCGACCCCATCATCCGGGTTGCCGGCCTTCTGAACTCCCCGAGGCCGTCTCCTTGGGCGGCTGGCGTAGGGAGGCTGCGGAAGAGGAAGAGGGGTGGCGGACAGGCCATCAAGTCGGAGTACGAGGGCGAGGTGCCCTCGACAGCGTGCTGACGTCCTGCCGCCCCATCTTTGAGCTCTGCCTCTGGCGCCTCCGCCAAGCTCTTGGCCGGCCCCCGGGATGCTCTCTTGGTGTCTTCTGGCACCCGTAGTTCGCCTAGGCGCCCCTTTTGCCCTCCCCGGCAAGCTTCTCTTGCCGGGGCCTCCTTGACCTATCTCATGAAGAGAGAAACAAGAGAGGGATTATGGGCATCTTATCTTTAATTTGTAAGCCTTCGGGCCTTAGCTGCATTTAAAATTTGTAATCCTCTCTATCATGTTTTTCATCCTCCATGGACTTGTACTAAATGGGATGTTTTTTAATGAAAAGAGGGGAATGCTTGCCGGGTTATATCCGCTACTTGACTCCGTGCCTTGTATGTTTCCACCCTACGCTATGAGGGAACTTGCCGGCGCAAGCACACTTGCTGAGTGCGGAACATCAGCAGCCCGCTGGCGGTGCTGTTCCCGGCAAGAAACCTCGTCGGGCCAGTTGCAGCGCACTTGCATTGTTGAGCGGACTCGAAAACAAATCAAGGGCACAACTTAGCCGCGATTCAGCTCCTCTGCGCACAGGTTTTTCCATACAAGGCACGCTCGTTCAAGGACGTGGCCTCACATTCCCCAGTCCATAAGAGGATGCATGACGAGGGATGAAAAGCTTATCTGATATTACAGCCCCCGGCGGCTCTGGCTTGCCGGGGACGAATCTTGGCGTCTGCAGCCCCCGGCAACTCTGGCTCCGCCGAGACCTAGGTGCCGGTGCGCCTTTCTTTGCCCTTGTCGCTGACGCTGCGGCCTCCAGGGATCCTGGCCTGCCGCGAAGGAACTTCAGTACTTGCAGCCCCCAGCGAAATCGGCTTGCCGGGGCCTCTGCGCCAGTGCGCCCTTCTGGTTTTTCCTTGTCGCTGTTATTATAGTCACAAAAATAACTAAGACAGCGCTGTAATAAGTTACTCTTTCGTGGCGTAACTATTTAGGTTGGGCAACGCAATGCCGTGCTTCACCCTTCGTATGTTTACACTCTACGCTTCTAGGGAACTTGCCGGTGCTAACACACTTGCTGAGTGCGGAACATCAGCAGCCCACTGGCAGCGTTGTACCCGGCAAGAAACCTTCTCGGGCCAGTTGTAGCGCACTTGTATTGTTGAGCGGACTCGAAAACAAAACAAGGGCGCAACTTAACGGCGAGTTAGCTCCTCTGCGCACAAGTTTTACATACGAAGGACGTCCTACGGCAAGGCTTGCTATGTTATGTCCTCTACTTCATTACATCCCTTGTACGTTTTTACCCTACGCTTCTAGGGAACTTGCCGGTGCTAACACACTTGCTGAGTGCGGAACTTCAGGCCGGGGTGTTGCACCTCCCAATCCAGTTGGGAGTCCGAGCACATCCCGCTCCTCGCGCCGCTCGTCGCCACCACCACCCAAGACAGCAGAGGAAGCGCTGGCCCGAGCCCAGCTGCTTCTGGACTACCCTCCGGCGCCGCACAAGATCGACGACTGGAGGATGACCATATACAGTCTCATCGGCTTCGCCAACGGCGACAAGCCCCGGCAACCGAGCGCATCGAGGCCCCGGCAAGCACGCCTCCCCGGAGTGCCGCGCTGCCGTCGAGGATGCGCCATCGAGCTCCACCGGCCAGTAGGGCGAAGGAAGCGTCCAGTTACTCAAGTTCGGCAAGAGCAGCTCTGATGCCCACTCCGGCAAGCGCATCTCCCCGGAGTGCTGCGCTGCCGTCGAGGACGCACCATCGAGCTCCACCGGCAAGTGCAAGAAGGCAAAGGCAGATCCGCCAAAGACTAAGCCCGGCAAGAACCGCTCTGGTGCCTGCTCCGGCAAGCACGCCTCCCCGGAGTGCCACGCTGCCGTCGAGGATGCGCCATCGAGCTCCACCGGCCAGTAGGGCGAAGGAAGCATCCAGCTTCGAGCTTTTGAATCGTATTTCCTGAGAATCCGTACCTTGTATGAAGAACCTGTGCGCAGAAGGGTCGAATCGTGGCTAAGTTGCGCCCTTGATCTGTTTCGAGTCCGCTCAACGATGAAAGCGCGCCGCAACTAGCCCGACGAGTTCTTCCTGCCCGAAGCAACACCACCAGCGGGCCGCTGATGTCCCGCACTCAGCAAGTGTGTTTGCGCCGGCGGGTTCCCTGAAAGCATGGGGGTGAAAACGTACAAGGGAGGAAGTCAAGGGGGAAGCGCGGCTCCGCCAGATCGCGAAGGACGGAAAAGCTAAGTCGCCCGAGCTTGAGTACAGAGCACTTTTTAGTTCTAAGCTCTTATGTTATATTCCTCGAACGTTCGTCCCTTGTACGAAAAACCTGTGCGCGGAGGAACCAACTCGTGGTTAAGTTGCGCCCTTGTTTTGTTTTCGAGTCCGCTCAACAATACAAGTGCGCTGCAACTGGCCCGAGAAGGTTTCTTGCCGGGTACAACACCGCCAGCGGGCTGCTGACGTTCCGCACTCAGCAAGTGTGTTAGCACCGGCAAGTTCCCTAGAAGCGTAGGGTAAAAACGTACAAGGGATGTAATGAAGTAGAGGACATAACATAGCAAGCCTTGCCGTAGGACGTCCTTCGTATGTAAAACTTGTGCGCAGAGGAGCTAACTCGCGGTTAAGTTGCGCCCTTGTTTTGTTTTTGAGTCTGCTCAACAATACAAGTGCGCTGCAACTGGCCCGAGAAGGTTTCTTGCCGGGTACAACGCCGCCAGCGGGCTGCTGATGTTCCGCACTCAGCAAGTGTGTTAGCACCGGCAAGTTCCCTAGAAGCGTAGAGTGTAAACATACGAAGGGCGAAGCATGGCATTGCGTTGCCCAACCTAAATAATCACACCACGAAAGAGTAACTTATTACAGCGCTGTCTTAGTTATTTTTGTGACTATAATAACAGCGACGAGGAAAAACCAGAAGGGCGTACTGGCGCAGAGGCCCCGGCAAGCCGATTTCGCTGGGGGCTGCAAGTACCGAAGTTCCTTCGCGGCAGGCCAGGATCCCCGGAGGCCGCAGCGTCAGCGACAAGGGCAAAGAAAGGCGCACCGGCACCTAGGTCTCGGCGGAGCCAGAGTTGCCGGGGGCTGCAAACGCCAAGATTCATCCCCGGCAAGCCAGAGCCGCCGGGGGCTGTAATATCAGATAAGCTTTTCATCCCTCGTCATGCATCCTCTTATGGACTGGGGAATGTGAGGCCACGTCCTTGAACGAGCGTGCCTTGTGTGGAAAAACCTGTACGCAGAGGAGCCGAATCGCGGCTAAGTTGCGCCCTTGATTTGTTTTCGAGTCCGCTCAACAATGCAAGTGCGCTGCAACTGGCCCGACAAGGTTTCTTGCCGGAAGCAACACCGCCAGTGGGCTGCTGATGTTCCGCACTCAGCAAGTGTGTTTGCGCCGGCAAGTTCCCTAGAAGCGTAGGGTGGGAACATACAAGACACAAGATCAAGTAGAGGATATAACCCGGCAAGCATTCCCCTCTTTTCATTAAAAAACATCCCAATTTAGTACAAGTCCATAGAGGATGAAAAACATGATAGAGAGGATTACAAATTTTAAATGCAGCTAAGGCCCGAAGGCTTACAAATTAAAGATAAGATGCCCGTAATCCCTCTCTTGTTTCTCTCTTCAGGAGATAGGTCAAGGAGGCCCCGGCAAGAGAAGCTTGTCGGGGAGGGCAAAAGGGGCGCCTAGGCGAACTACGGGTGCCAGAAGACACCAAGAGAATAGCCCGGGGGCTGTCCGAAGGCTGAACGGGGATGGCAGCGCCGGAAGCGGGGCTCGAGGATAGGGCGGCAGGGCGTCAGCACGCTGTCGAGGGCACCACGCCCTCGTACTCCGACCTGACGGCCTTGCCGGCCCTCTTCCCCTTCCGCAGCCTCCCTGCGCCAGCCGCCCGAGGAGACGACCCCGGGGAGTTCAAGGAGCCGGCGACGCGGATAATGGGGTCGCCGGTGACGCGCGGAGCGGCGCCCGACACCTAGTCGGACCCGCCACTCCGTCGCCCGCTACCCTCGTCGTCGCTGCCGCTCCCCTCCTCGTCACTCTCGCTCGAGGGGAAGTCTTCACTATCGGAGGAGCTGTCCACGCAGCATCTCGCCCGGGTGCCGAAGTCCCCGAAGACCTTGACGGCGAGAAGGTCGCCCTCCATTAACTTAAAATGGAGGGTAAACCCCGCCGCCAAGCTGTGGATGCGGGCGAACGTCTTCCACCCTCGATCGAAGTACATCACGCCGGGGGCAGGGGATACGACACTAACTCGAGTGCCGCTGATCCCGCAGCCCCTCATGCGTAACTCCAACATCTCGGGCGGGTCCGGTTCCATCGCGCTCGCGAACAGGGCCGGGAGCCGGAGGCGGCGACGAGGTCCCCGGCGCAGCTTGACGAAGAACTCCCAGGGGTCGTCCCCGGTGTGGACCGCCTCGAGGAGAGGAGCCGTCGGCGGAGACGGGGATGGCGCACCACTCTGGCCGCCTCTCCCCCGAGAGCTTCGACCACGTCCTCGACCTCGTCCACAGCCTCGCCCCCTCCCTATACCCCTCGCGGTCGGCTCCGCCACCGCAGGCGCAAGATAGGGAGAGGTGCGCTGCCTGGTGGCGACCCTCACCGCCACAGATGAAGGACCAGGGTTCCCTCCCTCCATGGCAGATGGGAGGAAGAGTAGCAGAAGTTGAAGAAAGAGGAAGAGGAGGAAGTGCGGAATTTTTGCGCTCCCCTTCCACCCTTTTTAAGAAGCGAGATGGGGGCTCGGCCGCCCCGCTCGGCCAATCAGAGCACGGTGAGGGCAGAGGAACGGGGCCGACCCACCATCTCCGCCCGTGACGGCTCGGTCTCCCACCTTCGCCGCCCACGACCCCACGCGCATGGGAGCCGCATGGCGAGGAGACGGATGAAGTGACCTCGCCCTGCCCCGTGATCACGGGGGTGGACGCCTTGAAGATCGCACACACCACCCACGCCTCCCACGACGCCGCAATCGACGCATGCCGTTGCGGGAGGGCGCGGTGGGCACGGAGTCCGATTCTGTGTGGCCCCAGGCCACGCGTGCCCGTGCACTGTTTTGGGCCTGGCCCAACAGCGCTCGGCACCGTGTATGGCCCAGGCCCGGGGGCTCCTGTCGGTGTACTAAAGTAGGGGGGTACCTTAGTACCCCGAACTTGTGCACGGGCAGTCGCAGCGGCCCGCGGCAGGGCTTGTCGGGCGTCTGCCAAGATCCTCCACGGCTACTTTGATGCCATTCAAGAACAGAGTACTCAAGCTAAAGCCCCGGCAAGAGGAGCTTGCCGGGAAGGCCAACCAAGGCCCCGGAAAGAGGAGCTTGCCGGGAAGGCCAACCAAGGCCCCGGCAAGGGAAGCTGGCCGGGAAGAATACAAGGTCCCGGCAAGAGAAGCTGGCCGGGAAGAAAACAAAGGCCCCGGCAAGAGGAGCTTGCCGGGAAGGCCGACCAAGGCATCTCCAGAAGACTTGCCGCGGCGCCCCGCGCGTCCCGGCAAGGCCCAACGGCCGGCAAGCTTGCCGGCACGACAAGAGAAGGGCCGCGGCAAGACACTTGCCGCGGCAAGGTGGCCACCCAAAATCCAGTGCATCCAGCGACGTGTCACCCCAGGGCCACCCCAGGGGCACGTGGCGGGGCATTGCGTAGCCATGCAGAGCGAGGTGGCAAACGGAGCTGACGAAGACGCGCACGGTGCTAGGAGCACCGGGGCGTTGTCGACCTTGCACTTCCTGGGAAGGGTGCGGTGTCTGCACGGTCGCCGACGCTTGTGGGGCCTTGTTTTTGGATCTGGTGATGACATGAGTCCCACCGTCGGCGCCCACTCCTCCGCCGGCGTCCACTCCACCGTCCGTTCGCTCCGGCGGTGGTGGCGGAATCGATGTAGACGGAGCGGCCACCTCCGAAGGCTTCTTCTTCGGTGGCATGTTGATGAAGGCGTTGATGCAGCGTGCACGGAGACCGGATCAGATGCTCACGACCTCGACGCGCCCCCTACCTGGCGCGCCAGAGATGCCGGGGCGCACGTCTCTTTCTTTCCGTGGCCACAAGCACCTATGGGGCACGGGGGGGCCCTTCTTGTCCGGCAAGGGGGCGGAGGCCGCGCGCAGAGCGGATCGAGGTCGGGCGCGCGCTGGGAATATAACAACTTAACCAGAAGGGCGCACTGGCGCAGAGGCCCCAGCAAGCCGATTTCGCTGGGGGCTGCAAGTACCGAAGTTCCTTCGCGGCAGGCCAGGATCCCCGGAGGCCGCAGCATTAGCGACAAGGGCAAAGAAAGGCGCACCGGCACCTAGGTCTCGGCGGAGCCAGAGTTGCCGGGGGCTGCAGACGCCAAGATTCGTCCCCGGCAAGCCAGAGCCGCCGGGGGCTGTAATATCAGATAAGCTTTTCATCCCTCGTCATGCATCCTCTTATGGACTGGGGAATGTGAGGCCACGTCCTTGAACGAGCGTGCCTTGTATGGAAAAACCTGTGTGCAGAGGAGCCGAATCGCGGCTAAGTTGCGCCCTTGATTTGTTTTCGAGTCCGCTCAACAATGCAAGTGCGCTGCAACTGGCCCGACGAGGTTTCTTGCCGGGAACAGCACCGCCAGCGGGCTGCTGATGTTCCGCACTCAGCAAGTGTGCTTGCGCCGGCAAGTTCCCTCATAGCGTAGGGTGGAAACATACAAGGCACGGAGTCAAGTAGCGGATATAACCCGGCAAGCATTCCCCTCTTTTCATTAAAAAATATCCCATTTAGTACAAGTCCATAGAGGATGAAAAACATGATAGAGAGGATTACAAATTTTAGATGCAGCTAAGGCCCGAAGGCTTACAAATTAAAAGATAAGATGCCCGTAATCCCTTTCTTGTTTCTCTCTTCAGGGGATAGGTCAGGAGGCCCCGGCAAGAGAAGCTTGCCGGGGAGGGCAAAAGGGGCGCCTAGGCGAACTACGGGTGCCAGAAGACACCAAGAGAACAGCTCGGGGGCTGTCCGAAGGCTGAACGGGGATGGCAGCGCCGGAAGCGGGGCTCGAGGACAGGGCGGCAGGACGTCAGCACGCTGTCGAGGGCACCACGCCCTCGTACTCCGACCTGACGGCCTTGCCGGCCCTCTTCCCCTTCCGCAGCCTCCCTGCGCCAGCCGCCCGAGGAGACGACCCCGGGGAGTTCAAGGAGCCGGCAACGCGGATGATGGTGTCGCCGGTGACGCGCGGAGCGGCGCCCGACACCTAGTCGGACCCGCCACTCCATCGCCCGCTACCCTCGTCGTCGCTGCCGCTCCCCTCCTCGTCACTCTCGCTCGAGGGGAAGTCTTCGCTATCGGAGGAGCTGTCCACGCAACATCTCGCCCGGGTGCCGAAGTCCCCGAAGACCTTGACGGCGAGAAGGTCGCCCTCCATTAACTTAAAATGGAGGGTAAACCCCGCCGCCAAGCTGTGGATGCGGGCGAACATCTTCCACCCTCGATCGAAGTACATCACGCCGGGGGCTGGGGATACGACACTAACTCGAGTGCCGCTGATCCCGCAGCCCCTCATGCGCAACTCCAACATCTCGGGCGGGTCCGGTTCCATCGCGCTCGCGAATGGGGCCAGGAGCCGGAGGCGGCGACGAGGTGCCCGGCGCAGCTTGACGAAGAACTCCCAGGGGTCGTTCCTGGTGTGGACCGCCTCGAGGAGAGGAGCCGCCGGCGGAGACGGGGGTGGCGCACCACTCCGGCCGCCTCTCCCCCGAGAGCTTCGACCACGTCCTCGACCTCGTCCACGGCCTCGCCCCCTCCCTATTCCCCTCGCGGTCGGCTCCGCCATCACAGGCGCAGGATAGGGAGAGGTGCGCTGCCTGGTGGCGACCCTCGCCGCCACAGATGAAGGACCAGGGTTCCCTCCCTCCATGGCAGATGGGAGGAAGAGTAGCAGAAGTTAAAGAAAGAGGAAGAAGAGGAAGTGCGGAATTTTTGCGCTCCCCTTCCACCCTTTTTAAGAAGCGAGATGGGGGCTCGGCCGCCCCGCTCGGCCAATCAGAGCACGGTGAGGGCAGAGGAACGGGGCCGACCCACCATCTCCGCCCGTGACAGCTCGGTCTCCCACCTTCGCCGCCCACGACCCCACGCGCATGGGAGCCGCGTGGCGAGGAGACGGATCTAGCGCCAAGAGATGCCGGGGCGCACGTCTCTTCCTTTCCGTGGCCACGAGCACCTATGGGGCACGGGGGGGGCCTTCTTGTCCGGCAAGGGGGCGGAGGCCGCGCGCAGAGCGGATCGAGGTCGGGCGCGCGCTGGGAGACGGGCGATTTTTACCCAGCTTCGGAGCTCTCCGGAGAGATAAAACTCCTACTGCTGCTTTGTGTTTTTATTTGATCTTGCTCGAGAGCGAGCGTACGGTGGTGTTGTGTGTGTAGACTGGACCGAACCTCCAAGCTGCGGAACCGAAAAATTCCGAACCCCTTCTACGTGCGCATGGGCCTCCTTTTTATAGGTTAAAGGGGTCCCAACAGGTGGCAACGTAGGAAGAGAGGGTAAAAAGGTAAAAACGCAGGTTGGTACAACAGTGACCAACAGTGTCCCCTACCTAACTCTGACAGCAGGGGACAGGGGCATTTAATGCCCGTCCGGTCGCCCCGACAGTGCAAGGAAACGACCGTTAGAGGCGCCACCGATTGCCACGATGGCGTCTCCGTCAGCTCCGTTTGCCACCTCGCTCTGCATGGCTACGCAACGCCCCGCCACGTGCCCCTGGGGTGGCCCTGGGGTGACACGTTGCTGGATGCGCTGGATTTTGGGTGGCCGCCTTGCCGCGGCAAGTGTCTTGCCGCGGCCCTTCTCTTGTCGTGCCGGCAAGCTTGCCGGCCGTCGGGCCTTGCCGGGACGCGCGGGGCGCCGCGGCAAGTCTTCTGGAGATGCCTTGGTCGGCCTTCCCGGCAAGCTCCTCTTGCCGGGGCCTTTGTTTTCTTCCCAGCCAGCTTCTCTTGCCGGGACCTTGTATTCTTCCCAGCCAGCTTCCCTTGCCGGGGCCTTGGTTGGCCTTCCCGGCAAGCTCCTCTTGCCGGGGCCTTGGTTGGCCTTCCCGGCAAGCTCCTCTTGCCGGGGCTTTAGCTTGAGTACTCTATTCTTGAATGGCATCAAAGTAGCCGTGGAGGATCTTGGCGGACGCCCGGCAAGCCCTGCCGCCGGTCGCTGCGACTGCCCGTGCACAAGTTCGGGGTACTAAGGTACCCCCCTACTTTAGTACACCGACACACGACCTCCGTGAGAAGATACCACAGGTAGGCCCTCGCGTACCACTCCACAGTCGTATCATCGGCGTCTTCGGGGCATGTCTTCCGGTGTTCCGAGAGCCAGGACAACGGCACACCGTATGTACGGTTACCCTTAGCCTCGGGGCAGCCGCCGATGAGGGTGGTAACCCTCTCCTGCCAGTTGGTCCTCTCCACTTGTCCGGTCAGTGCATGATGCTCGAGCGGCATCGCAGTAATCATCGACCAGTCCTCAAGGGTCACCGTCATCTCCCCGCATGGGAGATGGAAAGAATGGGTCTCCGGTCGCCACCGGTCAATCAGAGCTGTCAGAGCTGCATGGACAAGCGTTAGTGGCTGACGCTTGAACTGCAACACGAAACCCAACAGTCAGGCTCTCTTGAAGAACGACGCGTAGCGCTCGTCATAGTCCATATGCCCATGAACCCCTTGACCCCTCATGCGCAGTGGCTGGAGCATCTGTCAAAAAGTGAACGCCAAAAGTTAGGAAATTATTTTCATCAATCCGAAAACTTTGATCAAAATTTCATTCATATCACTTACCTCTCCGTTCTCTATGAAGCGGGCACGATGACCCTTGTCGAATGCCCAGTCCAGCATGGAGTACCGTGGGCCGATGTTGTCCGCAAGAGGTGGCCGCCTTAATAAAATTTCATAAACAAAAACATCATAAGCATAAGCATACATAAACATGCATCATATCAAAATCATATCACCATGCATCATATCAAAAAAAATATCCTCCAACAACATCTACTACACATGATGGATCAAATGATATTAACATGCATCATATCAAAAAAAAAATCCTCCAACATGCATCATATCAACATGCATCACATCACCCAAAAAAATCCTCCAACATTCATCTTCATATATTATCTCCAAACAACATCTTCATATCATCATATCAACATGCATCATCACTCCAACATGCATCGTATCATCATATTTTTAAACAAAAAAAATCCTCCAACATGCATCATATCATCATATTTGTAAACAAAAAAAAATCCTCCAACATCTTCATATCATCATATCAACATGCATCATCAAACTACAATCAAGTCCTCCCACATGCATTACATCATAATTTTTTTAACAAAAAAAATTATGAACTAGGGTTCATCTTCACACTAACATATGAACTATTGATTAGAGTTCATATTCAATACCACTACTTACTAAAGAACTAAGAACTAGAACTACAATAAAGCTAAAACAATCTTAGGTCAAAAAAATCCAATCTAAGTTCAAAAATATGAGGGATTTCAAGCAAATAATGCATCAAATCGGAAGCAAGTTTGCAAAAACTAATTGGAGGGATCGGAGGAGCTTATGATTCTCTCTTCAGGGCCATCTCGATCCGCCAAAACGGTGAAGAATCGGTGAAGATCCGAGGGGGAGAGTGGAGGACATGAGAGAGGGAGAGAGGGGCGACTTGGGGGAGAAAGAAAGAAGAAACTGCCGACGGGGGGGGGGGGGGGAGGAGGAGGAGGGGGAGGGGTGGGGAGATGGGCAGGGCGCGGGGTCTCGGGTGAAATAACTGCCCGGACCCTACCACCAGGGCCTTTGGCGGTAGGGTTATACAGCCTACCGAAAGGTTCCCTAGTGGTAGGGTGTGACGGAGGGGGACGGCGGTCGTTTCCGCGTGCTGACGTGGACTAGTATCCTACCGCCAGGGGCCCTGGCGGTAGGTTGTATAACCTTACCGCCAGAGGCCCTGGCGGTAGGTTGTAGTAAGAAAAAGGGTCAAATCCCGAATTTTTTCAAAACCGGGGTCAGATCCTGAGTTTGTATCCAAAAAGGGTCAAAACACGAAATTTTACCTCGGTCGCACAATGTCGCCGATATGTTTGGTTACTGCCTTGATGGCATACGCCACAAATTTAGCACATTCGTAAGGGCGGTAGCATGCATGAGACCTTATTTCGTCGATGATTATGTAGACATGATATGGTTTTAATGGTACATCCGCAGGTTCTACATGTGCATGCATCGGCTCCATTCGTGGTTTACTCTTGAGATACAGGAACACCAATAGGTGTTTATGGTGATGTGTATGCAATTGAGGCAGGTGACCAAGGATGTTTTTGGCCCCACATGGATGGCGGCACAGTTCACGGGTAGCTCTCCCCAACCCCTTAGCAAAGGTTTGGTCTTCCGATCATTCAATATACTTTTATTTGTGTATGTTGGTGTTGGTTGTGTGCATCTTAGTTAAGCATTTATCGTGTGTGTGCTCATTATAATTGTAGTGTGTTGATGCTACATTTTGAGTCAACAAATAATGCTCTTAATTGGAGAGAGAAAACTCAAAGATATAGAGCGACAAACATCACTCCCATCGATCTTATATCATTATTGAATGATTGTAACCCTAAATAGGCTCACACTACACACATCATTTCCAAGTATGGCATCTACAATAGCATATGGCGCTAGGGTTTGCGACCACCACACCACATCAATTTGTTCTCGGTCGGGGTATGTCCTTCAACAGTCACCACACCAGTGCCAATGACGACGAGGAGAATATGTCTACAAACGACCATTAGCTTGTCTTCATCAGAGCGGAAGCTCAGCTTACACAGGAGGGAAGCCTCGGTCTCCGTTGCAGTGTTGCGTTACGCTGCTCTCAAGTATGCTAATTCGATGACCAACACACACCTAGCGAAGAATCCATCTCCAGTTTACCAACATTGTGATTCTGCTTCATGTACATACACAGGTTGATGCAATCGTAATTTTTGATGCTTCCAAGTCCTAGGATATTTATGGGTCTTTAATGACATTGCAAAAGATGGTAAAACTTCTATGCATTGTGTATGCTAACCAACACTGAGCTCTACTCCTCGTTCTGCTTTAGTTGCAAAGAATGGCTTCTTTGTGAATAATGATGTTCTTCCATCCCTCTTCTCACCTTTAAATAAGGCTAGTTTTTCCCACACACTCAAATAGGAGTACTATTACACTAAATTTTATGTGATGATGCAATAACAATTTTGCTTCTATGCATTTCAATCCCACAAAAGGAGCACATGGTCACCTACTGTCATGAGATCTTCATGATAATTGCTTTAAGTTTCTTTAGATGATCATTGAATGACCTTTCTTTGAATTTCGTTGGATGGTCACATTCAAGATAGCTTTCATGTTTGTTATTAGTTGCCTGACAAAAGGTTGGAACTCACATGAGCACACACACACAAGAGAGAGAGAGGGAGGGAGAGAGAAAGATATGTTGGTTGGATTTAAGTGTAATAAATAGATGAGGGCAACGTTTTCCTAGAGAAATTGACAATCTTGATCTCTCAAGTGACCCTTCTTTCAATAGTAATGCAGAATAATACCATTATCCAGAATGCATAAGCTAGAGCCCTAGTCGCCGGGGATAAACCTCTCATCCCCTCGCCTCTGGTTTCCATCTTGGGACCAAGAGGTGATGGGTGCTCAAATCTTCAAGAAGTTAGTAGTTTGCGTCAAACATCTAATGATACTTGTGGTGTTTTTACGCATAAGATTACTCCGATTCGTTGTAGCGGTGCCATGGAGGTGGAGCCAAAGAAGCATGTGTCCTTGCGTACTTGATTATACAGTTCCGGTGGATTCATGTGTCGTGTTGCTCTTTTTTATTCTTTGTGGAGTTGGAATCTTTCCTTGACGTTATGGTGAATATTTTGTGGTTCGGCAGCCTGCACTTCTAGGGGTCCATCCCTGGCCCAAGTATGTTCATCGTTCATGTATTTCTATGTTTTTGGACGGGCGGCTCAATGGCCTTTTAGAAATCTTTGCAGTAATTAAAGTCGTGTAGCCGTGTAGGTGAACTAGATAGTAACGTTGCTCTAGTCCAATTGTAGTTCACTAAAGTCTTGGGAGATTTTTGTCTTGCAAAGATTGATACTACAGAGAAGATGTCTCCAGAAGATTTCATTGTAATTATTAGTTGTAGGAGTTACTATGTAATATTTTGTCAAACAAAGCATTATTATAGATTAGATCTAGATTCCCCTCAGCTTCGTGGTGTTGGTCCACAAGTTGTAAGGTGTTGCTATTTTGGTACGCATGGAACCTTGGAGGCGTCGAAGAACTTTGCAAGGGAAAACTCTCGCGGGTGGGAGGTATAACCTATCTGCGGGAGTTGGAGGACTTCATCGACATCAAAGCTGACAGATCGTCGAGGGTATGGTATCATTACATGCACCTCGATAGTTATCTTGGTTGGTTCGTGCATGGTAAAAAAAATGTGTGCCACGTTCCCCTACATTGTTAACCATCTCAAGCTATCATTTCTCTCTTTCTACACCCAAGCAAACTTTGATGTATTTGAGGAAAAGAAAGAGGGCCCTAGATTTGTCACTAAACTAATCTTGAATCCCCCTTGAGTAGTCGTCAACATGGCATGATATAACCATGCCATCCTATCCAAGGGTTTTGAGGTTCCTACCGCTATTGATGTGGTGGAGGAGCAAGTCGTCACCTTCTTCATCGTCAAGGAAGAGATTGACACCACTTTCATCGGTACCGTAGATGAAGGATCATGGTGACGTGGTGGTGGTGTTGGAGGGAAGCTACCAAACGGGGAAGTGTGGTTGAAAGCAGGGGCGGAGCTAGGCCTCGGGCACCTAGGGCCCAGGCCCGGGGCGTGGCCTTTTTCTTAGCTATTACCTAGATAGATTTTCGTATAGGCCCAGGGTACAGCCCATCTACAACCCAGCACAGACGAAGGCCCAGGCCTGCTGGCTCACCCAGATGACCGATCCACGCAGCTCTCCGCCACTGCACACACGGGCACGATGCACGACCTAGCTCGCAACCTCCAACGCTCGTGCGGGCGCGCGCGCCGCCGCCTCCCTGCTCGGTTGTTCCCGTTCCGCCCTCCCCACTTCTGAGCAGCCTTGGTTGATTGGTTCCCTGTCTAGTCTCGTCGACCTGCGTGAGTGCGCAGCCCCAGCCCACGGCTGCTGGCTGCAGTCTCCGTCCATAGTATGTCGGCGGCCGCCCTGCTTGGGCCTCCTCAATCCCTAGCACGGCAGCACCACCCGATCGACTATGAAGCTCTTACCATGACGCAGGTATTTGAAGGATTGCTCCTTTCGTTTGTGTTCGATTTTGGGTCATGTGTCGTCTGATATGTCCTCTGATGCGAGAATTCTAGCGTGCTTTTGCCTGTGTGATTAAGGTAACAGGAGGTGAAATGAGCAACGACATGAAGCGGTCAACCTTTCTCCCATTTACCATATTGTAAATCAGGTATGTATCCTTTTTCTTTAAGAGATTGGATGTTTATTTTGGGGGAATGCTTACGGAGCTTATGATTTTGCGGTGGAAATTTCTTGTTACTGTCTATGTTCTGCAGTGTGGTGTTGTACTTAATATGTTGTTTGTGTGGGTAATGAAACATATGATATATAGAAACAAAAGGGAAAGCTATTTCAGTTACGTTGTAATAGTTTGGTGTCTTGGTGTATCAGTGTGTGCATGTGTGTGTTAGTATGTCAGTATGGATGATTTAATCTTAATTAGGGTGTAGGATAGTTTTCCCCTATGCTGAAAAAAAAATTAGGCCCGGGTCTTGCTTCAATCCTGGCTCCGCCACTGGTTGAAAGAGAGAGTGGGTGGAGTAGAGTGAAGAGTGAGAGGAAGGGGTGATGGAGCAAATGCTAATTGTTCATGAAGGAATGCAGCATCTCACGCCTTCTCCTGTGTGCCTAGCATAGATCATTTTGCACTCCTAGTGGGACTGGATCGCTTGAAAACAGTTGAATTAAGCATTTCTCTTGAGAATGGATGAGCGCTGCTTTAAGCAATAGTGGGCGACGACGATTCTCATCACACAAAGGTGTGATGTCCTTTTTTCTTGATAAATGGTGCATTTCGTTGACTCAAATGAAGCATCAAAAGATTACAACCATAATGAGCACACATCCAGCCTCTGCGTAACTAAGATACACACAGTCAACACCAACGTGTACACATAAAAAAACACCGACAAATAGCAGTCATATAAGACCAAAGCTATGCGTAGTCGGGAAAAAAACCCAAAGTGATGAAATCCGTGATTGACAAACTACAATAATGACCTTATCCGCACCAACCATCTCATGACAATACAAAGACGACGATGTTCTTCAACAGTAAACCCTTCAGGACGGGTGCGACGCTCAAGCGCCACCGTCACCGGATCTAACCACCAAAGGCCACCTTCTAGGTTTACACCCTGAGAGTCAGTGCAAGCATATCCGATCAATGCCTTCAACAAGGTAACAACGCAAAAATATCATCATTTTCAGGTATACCACCTCGGGTCAGACCTAGGTTTTCACCCGGAGATCGAGACCGGGTGCTCGAGTAGCACCACATCAAAGTTACTCAAATGTTGTCTCCACCATTTTTTCGCTATCCTAGCAGCTACATCGGATTTTCGACCGCCACCACTGGACAACCATACCCTCTGCGTCAAGCCGTCGTTCGTAGATTGCATCTCATCATCGAAGACAACCACCGGATCTGAGGAGAAAACCCTCACGATGACCTTTCAGTGGCCACCGCAATCGCAGTGAGACCGCCGCTCCAGGCTGGAGTGGTCACCAGTTGGACCAACACCGACGGCAGAGCACAGCACCGCCGACTGCCACTTCGCTGAAAAGAGCTACGCCCATGCGCATCGGCCCACTGGCCAACATGGCCAGATCTAGAGCATGAAATGCAGATCCCCGTCGCTAATGTGCGCCCATGCGAAGTGCGGCCGCCGCTAGATCAAGAGTGCACCGGCCACCAAAGCCACGCCGCGCCTCCCTACCGGAGCACTACACCTGGCTCGAGCACGCCCACCGTTATGCCTCAACCATGCCTTCATGCTGCCACCTCGCAACCTCGCCTCCGTGGAAGCCCTCGATCGCGCCACCATCGGGCAAAAGACAAAGGCCCCGACACCGCCGTCCTTGGTGGGTCCGTCGTTGATGAATACGAGAAGGCCGTGACTCAATCTCGTAGATTTGCAGTGGTTAGGGCCCCGTACCCAGGTTCTATTAAGGTGGCAGGAATAAGGCGGTGGGCAAAAGCTTTGATCCACGAGGGTCGTTACCGACGATGATGGCCCACAAGGGCGTCCCTCCTCCTCCTGTTGTGTGTTTTTTCTTCTTTCTATTTTCTTGTTTATGATATATTACCTCCGTCCCAAATTATTTGTCTTAGATTTTTCTAGATACGTATGTATCTAATCTAACAGTAAAACGTGAAGTAACTTGGGACGGAGAATGATTTTCAGCATTGTTTTTTCCCTATATATAAACCGGGCCATTTTTTTCCCATGGTTGCTGCAGCTTGAAACATGTGTCTGACGGATTGATGTGAACTGTAGCTTGAACATCTGAAGGTACAGTGCATACGGCACAGATGACTCGTACAAGAGCAGCTACATTGCACTGGAGAAGTGCTGAAAATCGGGGCGCGTCTGTCTTGAGCTGTATTGCAGTGCAACATTGCTGAAAATCGTGCCTGTCTAGCCTTGTAATCAACAGAGATAATCAACAGGGATGATCATGGTAAGGATCAAGCATGAGAAAACAGGCATGAAACAGATCAAAGCAACACCATTACTATTTCCTCCAGATCCTGAAACATTAAGTCCCCACAAATTACAAGATGGTGTATTCTGAACATCTAGCTAATCTAACTACAGAGCAGCATTAGGAGGAGGCGAACCTGGATTTATGTCTGAAGAAATCGACACTCTCGTTAGACACCGCCTCACCTAGGCAGTAGGCAGTGCTCGTCGAAAAGTGTTCGGAAATGGAACAGAGAAACATTTGTGTAGGTACAGAGCCGTTGTCTGAACAGATTTACAGACGACCATAGAAAGGACAAAATCACACAAGCAGGATCATAGCAAGGGATCATGGTAAGAACTGAACATGATACAGTCAAAGATAAATCAGCACTGTTACTATTTCTCCAGATCATGATTCAGTTTGTGTAGAACACACAACCAGCACATCAGTTACAAGATGACAGAGTACGAACAGCTAACTAACTACAGAGCAGCATCGATCAGCCACCATGACAGGGAACAGCCCATCTAGGAGGAGGTGAACTTGGTGACGGCCTTGGTGCCCTCGGAGACGGCATGCTTGGCGAGCTCGCCAGGGAGGACGAGGCGGACGGAGGTCTGGATCTCCCTGGACGTGATGGTGGGCTTCTTGTTGTAGCGGGCGAGCTTGGCGGACTCGCCGGCGAGCTTCTAAAAGATGTCGTTGATGAAGGAGTTCATGATGGACATGGCCTTGGAGGAGATGCCGATGTCCGGGTGCACCTGCTTCAGCACCTTGAAGATGTAGATCTTGTACGTCTCCACGCTCTTCTTCGACTTCTTCTTGCCCTTCTTCTCGCCGCCCTCCTTGGACGCCGGCGGGCGCTTCTCGGCCTTGGTCTTCTTCGCCGTCGTCGTCTTCTCGGCCTTCTCCGCCACCGGCTTCTTCTCCGCCTTGGGGGCCATGGATGCCTCTGCTGCTGCTGCTTCGCCGGGGAGATGTGCGGTGGTGTTTTCGCTGGGAAGGTAGGAGGGCTGGTGAGGAATCGGCGGCGACGGCGCGGAGGATTTATAGGAGGGAGGAGGTGGGCTCTGATTGGTAGACTGGTCCGTGCCACGGATCGCTGGGCGTCAAGTGATTGGATTTGATCTCAGCCGTTCGCCGCTGTGTGCAATGGACGACTCAGATGCGTCTAGCCGCGGATCGATGACGTGGTGGAAAGATGGGCCGGGGGAGCAGACGGGTTTCGGCCCACACGCGCGTATGTACCGACCGATTGGACTTTCTCCGTGGCGGGAATTTTGAGTTCGTTTTTTTTTTCCATCGACATTTTGCTCTCTTTTGCGGGGAAATACTTTGTACTACATGCATTGTTTTTCTCTATGATACCTATGTTGGTCATTAATTGGTTGAAGAATTTAGTCAATGGAGAATTTAGGCTAAGTCAAATAGTTAGATCATTTAGAATTGTGGTTGTTCGTACCATGGAGCGTGGGGGTGAAGAAGCGCGCGGATGTCCTCCACAGCGCCTCCTCAACTTTGCACTGCTCTCGGATGGAAGACGAGTGGTGCGTAGAAGAGTTTTTGAGCATGAGGGAGGGATGTGGTTGGAGAGGTAGGGACGCGCGGAGGAGTTCAACCGGGTGCCATTTTAATCGACCTTGAAGAATATTTCTCAAGAGTTTGGTAACTGATTCAAATGATTTTAATCGATTGTTTAAAAGATTTAACCCTTACATAACAAAATTTCAATAGAGTTTCCTTTTTTTAACGACATCTACAATATGCAATTTACATAATGTTATTAACTTTCCAGCTTAAAGTAATGCAAGCGTAAGAAAAGCACCTCTCTGCTCAACAATACAAAAACAACACGAACATATACATTATGCACGATAACTACACAGTCAGGAAGCAATGTAAAATTATTAAATACCCATACTTCAAATGTTGTAATCAGCATCTCTTGCAGCTTGTAGTCCTCTGTGCCACTAATCCCTACTCCAACGTTAGCCTCTTGAATCATTATTATATCATTACCATCATCACCTATTGCTAGAGTTAAAGAACCAAAGGACTCAAGGATACCAAACATGTATCTAACTCACTGAGTCATTTATGAACCTAAAGCCTAGTTAATGACCCTTCTACGCACCACTCATTGGGTTTGACTGCTTTGTAAAATCTAAGCACTTCTCCACCTGCTTATTTCTTGATTAATCTGCAGTTGACATATATTTTTGTTGCACAGCATATAAGGTGAAGTGTGGGAGGGGAACCATTAGTCAACCGGATTTCCAATAGCTTAATTTTATTCATGAAGAATAACAAATAGACGTCTTGTGAACTATTATTTTTAGCAGCTTAAAATAAGCACACGACACATTATAGTTCAGCATCCACAACACTACATCCAGTGGCATCCTAAGATTATTATTTTCAGGCGAAAAAAGGGCATTCAACATTCAGTGCCAAAGACAAATATGCTCTTCCTGTTAAGTTTTCGTAAGCATCAAATTACTCCCTCTGTAAACAAATATAAGAGTGTTTAGATCACTATCTTAGTGATGTAAACACTCTTATATTTTTGTACGGATGGAGCACATGTCAAAATGTAAGAAAGTTTTTGGTAGAAATAGCCAAAGAGAAATATGTGCTTTCTTAGGGTGTCATTCGACAATGTATTGTTGTTCTTGACAGCATGGCCTGCCGATTGAAAGGTTCCAACAAACACTTTAGAATTATTTCGAGTGCCTAACCATCCAAAACGAATGTAAGATCCTACTTAAACAAATTTCTCATGAGGTACTCAACTAAATCAAACTAAGAACTCATTTAGAAGGAACACGGTCTAATTTCATTAAATGCACATAGATGAACACACTAAAGAGTATGATAGCAAACATGAACTGATAGTTCAGACTAAATATACAAAATGGAACAAAATCTTTAGTTTAGACCAACATGACATAAAGGCATTACACCTAATGTAAGGTATTGTATAAACATCTATGGATTGACGTAAAGTTTAATGCCATTTTCTCATGTATATATTTCTGCTATCAAAATGGGATACAAAAGACATTTTCCGCATATAACATTTGATATCATTCATGTACGGTACAATTTGGAATCTAGAAAAAATACATTTATTTCCAACATATCATCAAATTACCAATGCCGTCCCTAAGCTATGTAATATGTCGTCTTCGGCTTTTCTATTTATGGACAACAATTACCCGTTGGACCCGAGAGAGATGCGAGACTTGTGTAATGTACAATATGGAATCTAGAAAAAATACCTTTTATTTCCAACATGTCTTCATAATACCAATGCCCTCCCTAAGCTATGTAAATTGTCTCTGGTTTTTCCATTGATGGGCGGCAATTGACCATTGGACTGAGAGAGAGACACGAGAGTTGCATTGATTTCGGTAACAGGTTGATAGTACAAAATAGTGGTCTTATGACCAATTATCCAATGCACTAACCACATGGAAAGTATAAATTCATTTTATAAAATAGGTGATTACCAAAGGGCGTAGAAGAAAGAAAACTACTTAATGGCAGTGTTTGTTTGTGAGATGCATTTCTGTTTACACCGCAAATTCATTCCTGGCTATACATTGTTTGTGCGCTATATTGCAACATTACTGATTTGGGGAAGGTGAGGTATAAAGACTACTATGACTCTTATACGTCGTTGAGGAACCGAAATCAATGATGCATATCTGCTACAAATAGCAGGCCCTCGACAAGAGATACGATGCGCCTAGCCATGCTTTTGACCCCCATGCCGCCACCTATGCTGCTCCACAATCTTGCATGGTCACCGCCAAGTATGGCAGGTCTGAGGGGCGGATCAACGCAAACATCAAGCCAGGGGTGCCATCGGAGTTCACCACGGTCCACACAGCTCCTTGACCAGCCGCCATAGCACACCATTCCAATGAGAGGACTAAGAATATAAGGGAATGTGCGCTTTTCCGCACCGTTTAATCCCTTGTAGAAAATACAGAAAAATAGACCCTTCCGATAAAATCAATATAGGGTATCTATTGACATAAAATCATCAATTGAAGATTATCTATATCCAAATCAACCAATGGAAATTTGATGTTTGCTTGCTGACGAGCCCTGCACTAATATGTTGTAAGTCACCACTTAGTCCACAACACAATTTGCAACAGAAAGAAGAGAATGAAAATTCATCGACACCTGGTAACTAAATGACGACATGTTCACGGGGGCCACTATGGGTAAGAATAGATTCCATAAACATAGGAGAAAGGTAAGAAGTGCTACACCCGTGAGGTTTTCCATGTGATAATTTGAGTGCAAGAAGAATTTTTGCAAGAACAATAGCTCTGCGCCTAACTATAAACTTTATAATGTTTAGAATCCCAGAAAACCTATTGTTTTTTGTGTCATACATGTATACATATGAGGAACTTGTGGTACCACTTTATCATAAAACTTACCATGCTACTCCATTATACGTCTCCAATGTATCTATAATTTTTTATTGTTTCATGTTGTTATATTATCATTCTTGGATGTTTTACAATCATTTTATATCATTTTTGGTACTAACCTATTGACATAGTGCCCAGTGCCAGTTGTTGTTTTCTGTTTGTTTTTTACATCGCAGGAAATCAATACCAAACGGAGTCCAAACGCAACGAAACTTTTTGTGGAATTTTTATGGACCAGAAGACACCCAATGGGCCGGAGAAGCACTGGGGGTTGCCGCGAGGGAGGCACAACCCACCAGGGCGCGCATGGGCCCCCAGGCGCGCCCAGGTGGGTTGTGCCCACCTCGGTGGCCTCCCGCACCGCCTCTTTGATCTATAAATACCTCAATATTCCAGAAACCCTAGGGGAGTCAACAAAAATTTGTTCCGGCCATCGCCAGTTCGAGAACCGCGAGATCCAATCTAGAGCTCTTCTCTGGCACTCCGTCGGAGGGGGGGGATCATCACCGGTGGCCATCTTCATCATCCCGGCAGCCACCATGATGAGGAGGGAGTAGTCCTCCCTCGGGGCTGAGGGTATGTACCAGTAGCTATGTGTTGTATATCTCTCTCTCGTGTTCTTGAGATGAAACGATCTTGATGTAACGCGGGCTTTGTTGACATAGATGAATCATATGGAGTTTTCCCCCTCTCTATCTTCTTGATCAATTGAGTTTTTCCTTTGAAGTTTTCATATCAGATTGAGTGTTTAAGGATTTGAGAGCACTTAATATGTGTTCTGCATGAGGATATCTGTAGTGACATTGGGATACCTAATTGAGTTACATGATGTATATTATTGTGATCAACTTGCGAGTTCCGTGACTTTAGGGCCTATGCATAGGGGTTGGCACACGTTCTCATCTTGACTCTCCGATAGATATTTTGGGGCACTCATAATGAAATAGATGAATCTAAAATTGTGTGATGCTTATCATATAACCAAACCTACGGATATTTGCGGTGACATTGGAATATCTATGTGACATTAGGCTTTGGTTGATTTGCATCTTAAGGTGTTATTCTAAAGAATAATGTTGTGGTGGTTTTTGCTACCTCTTGAGCACTGCGTTGGTTTTCCCTTGAAGAGGAAAGGGTGATGCAGCAAAGTAGCGTAAGTATTTCCCTCAGTTTTGAGAACCAAGGTATATATCAATCCAGTAGGAGGCTCCTCAAAAGTTCCTCGTACCTACACAAACAAACAAGAACCTCGCAACCAACGCGATAAATGGGTTGTCAATCCCTTCACGGTAACTTGCGAAAGTGAGATCTGATAGAGATAATAAGATAAGATAAATATTTTTGGTATTTATGTGATATAGATTGGGAAGTAAAGATTGCAAATACAAGTAGATTGGAAACTTATATGATAAAAGATAGACCCGGGGGACATAGGTTTCACTAATGGCTTCTCTCCAGATAGCATAAGTATTACGGTGGGTGAACAAATTACTATCGAGCAATTGATAGAAAAGTGCATAGTTATGAGAATATCTAGGCATGATCACGTATATAGGCATCACGTCCGCAACAAGTAGATTGAAACGATTCTGCATCTACTATTACTCCACACATCGATCGACTCTTGCTTGCATCTAGAGTATTAAGTTCATAAGAACAGAGTAACGCATTAAGCAAGATGACATGATGTAGAGGGATAAACTCAAGCAATATGATATAAACCCCATCTATTTATCCTCGATGGCAACAATACAATACGTGCCTTGCTGCCCCTGATGTCACTGGGAAAGGACACCGCAAGATTGAACCCAAAGCTAAGCACTTCTTCCATTGCAAGAAAGATCAATCTAGTAGGCCAAACCAAACTGATAATTCGAAGAGACTTGCAAAGATAACCAATCATACATAAAAGAATTAAGAGGAGATTCAAATATTTCTCACAGATAAACTTGATCATAAACCCACAATTCATCGGATCTCGAAAAACACACCGCAAAAAGAGTTACATCGAATAGATCTCCAAGAAGATCGAGGAGAACTTTGTATTGAGAATAAAAGAGAGAGAAGAAGTCCTCTAGCTAATAACTATGGACCCGAAGGTATGGTAAACTAATCACAACTCATCGGAGAGGCCTTGGAGATGATGTAGAGGCCCTCCATGGTCGATTCCCCCTCCGGCGGAGCGCCGACGAAGGCTCCAAGATGGGATCTCGCGGATACAGAAGGTTGCGGCAGTGGAAATAGTTTTTCGTGGTGCTCCTGGATGTTTTCAGGGTACGTGGATATATATAGGCGAAGGAGGTAGGTTAGGAGACCCACGAGGGGCCCATGAGGGTGGGGGCGCGCCCACCCCCCTAGGGCGCGCCCTCCTGCCTCGTGGCCGCCTCGGCTGCTTCTTGACGTGCACTCCAAGCCTCCTGGATTGCGTTTGTTCCAAAAAGATCGCTCCGAAGGTTTCATTCCATTTGGACTCCGTTTGATATTCCTTTTCTTCGAAACACTGAAATAGGAAAAAAAATAGCAATTCGGTCTGGGCCTCCGATTAGTAGGTTAGTCCCAAAAATGATATAAAAGTGTAAAGTAAAGCCCATAAACATCCAAAACGGGTAATATAATAGTATGGAACAATCAAAAACTATAGATACGTTGGAGACGTATCAAGCATCCCCAAGGTTAATTCATGCTCGTCCTCCAGTAGGTAAATGATAAAAACAGACTTTTTGATGTGGAATGCTACCTTGCATAATTCTCAATGTAATTTTCTTTATTGTGGCATGAATGTTCAGATCCAAATGATTCAAGATAAAAGTTCATAAAGCATAAAAATAGTAATACTTCAAGCATACTAACAAGTAATCATGTCTTATCAAAATAGCATAGCCAAAGAAAGCTCATCCCTACAAAATCATATAGTTAGGCCATGCTTCATTTCAATCACACAAAATACTCCCATCATGCACAACCCCGGTTTCAGCTAAGTAATTGGTTCATACTTTTTAACGTGCTTTAGCTTTTTCAACTCTTACGCAATACATGAGCGCAAGCCGTGGACATAACACTATATGTGGAATAGGGTGGTGGTTGTGAAGACAAAAAAGGGAGAAGATAGTCTCACATCAACTAGGTGTATCAACGGGCTCTGGAGATGCCCATTAATAGATATCAATGTGAGTGAGTAGGGATTGCCATGCAACGGATGCACTAGAGCTATAAATATATGAAAGCTCAACAAAAGAAACTAAGTGGGTGTGCATCCAACTTGCTTGCTCACGAAGACCTAGGGCATTTTGAGGAAGCCCATCATTGGAATATACAAGCCAAGTTCTATAATGAAGAAATCCCACTAGTATATGAAAGTGACAACATAGGAGACTCTCTATCATGAGGATCATGGTGCTACTTTGAAGCACAAGTGTGGAAAAAAGATAGTAACATTGTCCCTTCTCTCTTTTCTCTCATTTTTTTATTTGGTGGGCTTATTTGGCCTCTTTTTTTATTTATTTGGGCTTCTTTGGCCTCTTTTATTTTTATAAAGTTCGAAGCCTCATCCCGACTTGTGGGGGAATCATAGTCTTCATCATCCTTTCCTCACTTGGGACAATGCTCTAATAATGAAGATCATCACACTTTTATTGATTTACAACTCAAGAATTACAACTCAATACTTAGAACAAAATATGACTCTACGTGAATGCCTCCGGTGGTGTACCGAGATATGCAATGAACCAAGAGTGACATGTATGAAAAATTATGGAGGTGGCTTTGCCACAGATACAATGTCAACTACATGATCATGCAAAGAGCAATATGACAATGATGGGGCGTGTCATAATAAACGGAACGGTGGAAAGTTGCATGTCAATATATCTAAGAATGGCTATGGAAACGCCATAATAGGTAGGTATGGTGGCTTTTTGAGGAAGGTAATGGTGGGTGCATGGTACTGGCGAAAGTTGCGCGGCATAATAGAGGCTAGCAATGGTGGAAGAGTGAGAGTGCGTATAATCCATGGACTCACATTAGTCACAAAGAACTCATGTACTTATTGCAAAAGTTTACTTGCCCTCGAAGCAAAGTACTACTACGCATGCTCCTAGGGGAAGGGTTGGTCGGAGTTAACCATCACACGATCCCGACCTCCACACATAAGGAAGACAATTGAAAGAGCACCCCATGCAACAAATTTGTTACACAACTTTTACCATACGTGCATGCTACGGGACTTGCCAACTTCAACACAAGTATTTCTCAATTTCATAATTACCCAGCTAGCATGACTCTAACATTACCACCTTTATATCTCAAAACAATTATCAAGCATCAAATTGATCATAGTGTTTAATGCACTTTCTATGATAGTTTTTATTATACCCAACTTGGATGCCCATCATTCTAGGAACAATTTTATAACCATAGCAAATACCATGTTGTTCTAAAAGACTCTCGAAATAATATAAGTGAAGCATGAGAGATCAATAATTTCTACAAAATTAAGCCACCGCCGTGCTCTAAAAAGATACAAGTTAAGCACTTGAGCAAAATTATCTAGCTCAAAAGATATAAGTGAAGCACATAGAGTATTCTAATAAATTCCAAATCATGTGTGCCTCTCCTAAAAGGTGTGTACAGCAAGGATGATTGTGGTAAACTAAAAATCAAAGACTCATATCATACAAGACGGTCCAAGCAAAATACATATCATGTGGCGAATAAAAATATGGCTCCAAGTAAAGTTACCGATAGACGAAGACGAAAGAGGGGATGCCTTCTGGGGCATCCCCAAGCTTAGGCTTTTGGTTGTACTTGAATATCTTGGGGTGCCATGGGCATCCCCAAGCTTAGGCTCTTGCCACTCCTTATTCCATAGTCCATCAAATCTTTACCCAAAACTTGAAAACTTCACAACACAAAACTCAACAGGAAATCTCATAAGCTCCGTTAGTGCAAGAAAGAAAACCACCACATAAGGTACTGTAATGAACTCATTCTTTATTTATATTGGTGTTAAACCTACTGTATTCCAACTTCTCTATGGTTCATACCCACCGATACTAGCCATAGATTCATCAAAATAAGCAAACAACACATGAAAAACAGAATCTGTCAAAAACAGAACAGTCTGTAGCAATCTGTAACTTTTGAATACTTATGGAACTCTAAAAATCCTACCAAACTAGGAATTCCTGGGATATTTGTCTATTGATCTACTTCAAAAAGAATTAACTAAAAGCACGTTCCTGTGATTTATTAAAATTATTCTCGTGCGCGCAAAAGTTTCTGTTTTTCAGCAGAATCAAATTAACTATCACCGTAGGTTATCCTATAGGTTCTACTTGGCACAAACAGTAATTAAACCATAAAACCACATCTAAACAGAGTCTAGATGAAATATTTATTACTATACAGAAGCAAAAAGTAATAAAATAAAATAAAATTGGGTTGCCTCCCAACAAGCGCTATCGTTTAACGCCCCTAGCTAGGCATAAAAGCGAGAATAGATCTAAGTATTGCCATCTTTGGTATTCAATTCATAAGTGGCTCACATAATAGATTCATAAGGTAATTTAACTTTCTTCCTAGGAAAGTGTTCCATGCCCTTCCTTAATGGAAATTGGAATCTAATATTCCCTTCCTTCATATCAATAATTGCACCAATCGTTCTAAGGAAAGGTCTACCAAGAATAATAGGACATGAAAGATTGCAATCTATATCAAGAACGATAAAATCTACAGGCACATAATTCCTATTTGCAACAATAAGAACATCATTGATCCTTCCCATAGGTTCTTAATAGTGGAATATGCAAGGTGCAAGTTTAAAGAGTAATCATCAAATTCACGGAAACCTAGCACATCACATAAAGTTTTTGGAATCGTGGAAACACTAGCACCCAAAATCACACAAAGCATAGCATTCATGATCTTTAATTTTAATTTTAATAGTAGGTTCCCACATCATAAAGTTTTCTAGGTATAGAAACTTCCAACTCAAGTTTTTCCTCATAAGATTGCATCAAGGCATCAACGATATGTTTGGTAAAAGCTTTATTTTGACTATAAGCATGAGGGGAATTCAACACAGATTGCAACAAGGAAATACAATCTATTAAAGAACAATTATCATAATTAAATTCCTTGAAATCCATAATAGTGGGTTCATTGCTATGTAAAGTTTTGACCTCTCCAATCCCACTTTTACCAAATTTAGCATCAAGATCTAAAAACTCCGAATCATTGGGACGCCTTCTAACTAAAGTTGACTCATCTCCAGTCCCATCATTATCAAGATTCATATTGCAAAACAAAGATTTAATAGGGGACACATCAATCACTTTTAGATCTTCATCATTATTTTCCCCTAACCCTTCTGGTTTGGCAGCCATCTTATTAACTAAGGTGGCTTGCTTATCAGAAATTTGGGCTATTGATTTTTCAAGACGAGCAATTTGAGAATTCAAACCATAAATTCCTTAGACATATCATCAAGCTCTTTATTCATGTACTCCATAAAGCTTTTTTGTTCTTTAAACTCGTTCCTAAAGAAATTATTATGCTCAAATTGTGAAGTCATAAAGCTTCTAACATTTAATTCAGTCTCTTCCAACCTTCTAAGATGAAGATCAACGTTCTTAGGCAAATCCATAAGGGCAAACAGGCACACAAGAAGCAAGCAAAAGAGAGAGGCGAACGGGAAAGAGAGGGCGAATAAAACGGCAAGGGTGAAGTTGGGGAGAGGAAAACGAGAGGCAAATGACAAATAATGTAATGCGAGGGAGATGAGTTTGTGTGGGTACTTGGTATGTCTTGACTTGAGCGAAGACCTCCCCAGCAATGGCGCCAGAAATCCTTCTTGCTACCTCTTGAGCACTGCGTTGGTTTTCCCTTGAAGAGGAAAGGGTGATGCAGCAAAGTAGCGTAAGTATTTCCCTCAGTTTTGAGAACCAAGGTATCAATCCAGTAGGAGGCTCCTCAAAAGTCCCTCGTACCTACACAAACAAACAAGAACCTCGCAACCAACGCGATAAAGGGATTGTCAATCCCTTCACGGTAACTTGCAAAAGTGAGATCTGATAGAGATAATAAGATAAGATAAATATTTTTGGTATTTTTGTGATATAGATTGGAAAGTAAAGAATGCAAATAAAAGTAGATTGGAAACTTATATGATAAAAGATAGACCCGGGGGCCATAGTTTCACTAGTGCTTCTCTCAAGATAGCATAAGTATTACGGTGGGTAAACAAATTACTGTCGTGCAATTGATAGAAAAGTGCATGGTTATGAGAATATCTAGGCATGATCATGTATATAGGCATCACGTCCGCAACAAGTAGATCGAAACGATTCTACATCTACTACTATTACTCCACACATCGATCGACTCCTGCCTGCATCTAGAGTATTAAGTTCATAAGAACAGAGTAACGCATTAAGCAAGATGACATGATGTAGAGGGATAAACTCAAGCAATATGATATAAACCCCATCTATTTATCCTCGATGGCAACAATACAATACGTGCCTTGCTGCCCCTGATGTCACTAGGAAAGGACACCACAAGATTGAACCCAAAGCTAAGCACTTCTCCCATTGCAAGAAAGATCAATCTAGTAGGCCAAACCAAACTGATAATTCGAAGAGACTTGCAAAGATAACCAATCATACATAAAAGAATTAAGAGGAGATTCAAATATTTCTCATAGATAAACTTGATCATAAACCCACAATTCATCAGATCTCGACAAACACACCGCAAAAAGAGTTACATCAAATAGATCTCCAAGAAGATCGAGGAGAACTTTGTATTGAGAATAAAAGAGAGAGAAGAAGCCATCTAGCTAATAACTATGGACCCGAAGGTCTATGGTAAACTACTCACAACTCATCGGAGAGGCCTTGGAGATGATGTAGAGGCCCTCCATGGTCGATTCTCCCTCCGGCGGAGCGCCGACGAAGGCTCCAAGATGGGATCTCGCGGATACAGAAGGTTGCGGCAGTGGAAATAGTTTTTTGTGGTGCTCCTGGATGTTTTCATGGTACGTGGATATATATAGGCGAAGGAGGTAGGTTAGGAGAGCCACGAGGGGCCCATGAGGGTGGGGGCGCGCCCACCCCCCTAGGGCGCGCCCTCCTGCCTCGTGGCCGCCTCGGCTGCTTCTTGACGTGCACTCCAAGTCTCCTGGATTTCGTTTGTTCCAAAAAGATCGCTCCGAAGGTTTCATTCCATTTGGACTCCATTTGATATTCCTTTTCTTCGAAACACTGAAATAGGCAAAAAAACAGCAATTCGGGTTGGGCCTCCGGTTAGTAGGTTAGTCCCAAAAATGATATAAAAGTGTAAAGTAAAGCCCATAAACATCCAAAACGGGTAATAGAATAGTATGAAACAATCAAAAATTATAGATACGTTGGAGACGTATCAGTTTTGTACCCGACAACAATTTATATACAATAAGTAATTTTGGAGTGAACTCTACACTGCACTTGAGGGATTTGCATATGATTCAACTGTGTCAACATTGTTGGGAGATCACACTAGTGAAAGTACGGACCCTAGGCCTCCTTTTCAAGCATTGCAATACCGTTTGTGCTCACTTTTATCGGTTTCTAACTTGTTGTTTTTATTTATTCAGATTATAAAATATATTTCTACAATCCATATTACACTTTTATCACCATCTCTTCGCCGAACTAGTGCACCTATACAATTTGCCATTGTGTTGGGTGTGTTCGGGACACAAGAGACTCTTTGTTATTTGGTTGCAGGGTTGTTTGAGAGAGACCATCTTCATCCTACACCTCCCACGGATTGATAAACCTTAGGTCATCCACTTGAGGGAAATTTGCTACTGTCCTACAAAACTCTGCGCTTGGAGGCCCAGCACGAGTCTACAAGAACAAGTTGTGTAGTAGACATCACTCCACCTGGGCACATGGACCAAAAACCCAATCAGTGTGGGATAATATCCTTCTTTTCCGCATATCAAACATGTTAAGCCTTCATTGACTCAACATAGCACAAACAAACTTCATTTTCTCTATAACGGGACTGAACTTGGTATCTTTTTGGACAATGCATGACTATCACTCAACTGAAGTTTTATAGGACTTGGAGAACCACAGTTCACACTTAAAATAAAAAAAAGTAATTGAACAAATGTTTGATACATCCATTTTGCATCATGTCTTCCTACTGATATTTCAAGTGTTTTTGATCATTATTACACTTTCTGGTGCAATTCTAATGCCTTTTCTCTCTCAATTTTCAAGATTTACATGAAGAGGAAGATTGCCATCAGCTAGAATCTGGACCTGGAAAAGCTAGATCACAAATACAATACCTATTCAGCAGAACTCCAAATGAGCTGAAATTTCACGGAGAATTTTTATGGAATATATAAAAAACATTAGATCAAATAAGTACTAGAGGGTACCCACCAACTGCCCCAAAGGCACTAGGGCGCGGCCACCCCCTGGGCGCGCACGCCCTAGTACCTTGTGGGGCCATTGGCAGGCCTCCGACCCCCATCTTCTACTATGTGAAGGGCTTTGACCTAAAAAAAATAAAGAGAGGACTTTCGATACGAAGCGCCTCCATCTCGAGACGGAACCTGGTCAGGAGCACTTTTGCACTCAGGCGTAGCGATTCCGCCGGGGATACTTCCCTACGGGAGGGGAAAATCAAAGCCATCGACATCATCAACGATCCTCTCATCATGGGAGGACCAATGTTCATCAACATATTCACCAGCACCATCTCATCTCAAACCCCAGTTCATCTATTGTATTCAATCTTTGTCTCAAAACCTCATATTGGTACCTATGAGTTACTACTAGTATTGATTACATCTTGTAGTGGATACTAGTTGGTTTATTTGGTGGAAGATTATATGTTCTGATCCTTGATGCTATTCAATACCCCTCTAATCTTGAACATTAATATGATTCGTGAGTAGTAACACTACAAAAAATACACTTCCGTGATGATACGTGTTTGTCACAGTAGGTCACGTTTTTTGTCATGCATGTACATCCACGATGATTTTATGACAGAATCGATAGTTATACCCGTGCTGTCGTAGAAGTGTTTCATGACATTACAAAAATTATCATCACAGAAGTGTCCACTTCCATGACGATAAATCGCGCGTCATAGAAGTGCTTTCTGCTAGGGAATGTAGTAATTTCAAAAAAATTCCTACGCACACGCAAGATCATGGTGATGCATAGCAACGAGAGGGGAGAGTGTTGTCCATGTACCCTCGTAGATCAAAAGCGGAAGCGTTAGCACAACGCGGTTGATGTAGTCGTACGTCTTCACGATCCGATCGATCCAAGTACCGAACGTATGGCACCTCCGAGTTCAGCACACGTTCAGCTTGATGACGTCCCACGAACTCCGATCCAGCAGAGCTTTGCAGGAGAGTTTCGTCAGCACGACGACGTGATGACGGTGTTGATAAAGATATACCTTCTTAGTGATAAAACAAGAAACAAAAAGATTCGATTGCAAGATCTAAAGATATACCTTCAAGCACTCACCTCCCCGACAACGGCGCCAAAAAAGAGCTTAGTTGACGGGGTGTGAGTGCCGCTTACCTAGCCTCCCAGGCAACGGCGCTAGAAAAGAGCTTGATGTCTACTACACAACCTTCTTCTTGTAGACGTTGTTGGGCCTGCAAGAGCATAGGTTTATAGGACAATAGCAAATTTCCCTCAAGTGGATGACCTAAGGTTTATCAATCCGTGGGAGGCGTAGGATGAAGATGGTCTCTCTCAAGCAACCCTGCAACCAAATAACAAAGAGTCTATTGTGTCCCCAACACACCCAATACAATGGCAAATTGTATAGGTGCACTAGTTCGGCGAAGAGATGGTGATACAAGTGCAATATGGATAGTAGATAAAGGTTTTTGTAATCTGAAAATATAAAAACAGCAAGGTAACTAATGATAAAAGTGAGCGTAAACGGTATTGCAATGGTAGGAAACAAGGCCCGTCGTGGTTCTAAGTCTGACAGTAGAGTGGGGGGTAGGTATGGAGAGGCAAGGTCCTAGCTATGGAGAAGTTGTAAACACAAGCGATGTACGAGTTCAGGCCCTTCTCGGAGGAAGTAAAAGCCCTACGTCTCGGAGCCCTGAGGCGGTCGAGTGGATTATGTGTATATGTGTTACAGGGGTGCGAACCTTTCTGCCTGTGGAGGGGGGTGGCTTATATAGAGTGCGCCAGGACCCCTGCCAGCCCACGTAATGAAGGGTTTAAAGTACATTAAGTCTGGGGCGTTACTGGTAGCGCCCCACATAAAGTGTCTTAACTACCATAAAGTCTATTCAATTACAGGCCGTTGTGGTACAGAGCGCCTCTTGACCTTCTGGTGGTCGAGTGAGTCTTCATGGTCGAGTCCTGCAAGTCAGTCGAGTGGGTTCCTCGTAGGTCGACTGGAAGGTGATCTCTTCTAAGGGTGTCCTTGGGTAGGGTACTTAGATCAGGTCTATGACCCTACCCCAGGTACATGAATCCATCATAGCCCCCGAATGGATTGAGGCTTGAGTGAGGAAGGAGTTGATGCTGTTTCCGATTGACTTCTGCATGCTGGTCATGCGTTGTTTTGGATCAAGAACCTTTTTGTTGACAACGAGCAACTTTTCTTCAGTCGACTCGATCTATTCTTGTTCTTCGTCGAGTGATCTTTTGGACCTTGCCGATTCCCGAGCGACGGATCGCAGGAAATCCCGCATCTGACAGACCGATCTGCCGTTCGCGGATTCCACGGGATACGAAATTTGGGGAAGCGCGCGAAGCGGGGCGGACTGTGGCACTCGGATGGGATAGGGCATAGACGCCTCGATCTCCGCACCGCTTTTTCCGCCACGTATCACGTCAATGCAACTATTTCGGGATATGATTAGATCGACCGGGCCCACCCGTCATCCACTCGGAAGGGATCTTATAAATGCGCCCGGCGAGGGTTTTTTTGAACAGTGCCTCAGCATTCTCTTTCTGCCTCCTTCGTCTCCGCCCAACTCGCTCGCTCTCGCCTCCACACAACTTCCCCTCGCGCGTCTCGCCGGCAGCCATGGTCAAGGAGAAGACGGCGACGCTGGAACGCGCGAAGAAGGCGTCGGCGACGGAGAAGGCGAAGGGGAGATCCACCAGTCGCGGCGGGTCTTCGTCTAGATCTCGCCTGCTGAAAGGCTGGGTCCAGGGAGATTGGATCCGGTCGACCATCACGGAGGCGGACCTCCTCGACATGGCCAACGACGGGCTGATCCCCCACGGAGCTGCAAGGCATCCGGGGAAGGAGTGGCAGCCCCAACCAGAAGAGGGTGAGTGTGTGCTCCTGGCCACCCATGTCGACCGCAGATTTTCTTTGCCACCGAGCGTTTTCTTTTGTGGTTTCTTGAACTTCTTTGGAGCGCAACTCCACCACTTCACCCCGAACTCCATCGCCTATCTTGCCGCGTTTGTGTCCATGTGCGAGAATTTTCTGGGTTGTCGACCGCATTGGGGCTTGTTCAAGCACATATTCACGTGTCGCTCCCAGACCGTGAAGAAGGCGAGCCCAGGCGACGAAAGAACCCAAGTCGTCCAAATGTGTGGAGGTCTGGGGATCCAGGTGAGGAACAAGAGCACCTTCCCAGCCATGAAGTTTCCCGAGTCAGTTAGAGGCTGGCAGTCGACCTGGTTCTACTGCCAGGATCAGCCGACGCCGGGGAAGTCGAGTGGACTCCCTCAGTTTACCATGGACCGAGTGAACAAGCCCTCCTCTCTGAAGGTGATTCCGGAGGAAAAAGCCGACGTGAAGATGCTGATGGAGCGCGTAGTTCAGTTGGTTCGGGATGGAGTGACGGGTATGGATCTCCTGGAGGTTTTTCTTAGGCGACGAATCCAGCCTCTTCAGTTCCGGAGTCATTGCATGTGGTTGTACCGCGGGACTGAAGATGAGACTCGGATCAACCCAGAAGCAGTCGACGATGCCACTCTGGAAAGGTGGATGGCCGCTGTTACTGGGAACAAGGATAACCCTCGTGGAGCTAGAAGGATTCCTCCACTCGACCACCGCAGTGTTCCAAACAAGGTATGTCTACTCCACTTCCCATTGCATTCTTGTCATATTTATTTCTGTTTTCTCTGCCGATCGGTCGATTGATCTTTGTTTTGATGTCTATCAGGCCCTCACTGAGCTGTACTCGATGCCCAATGGAGCGCAGGCTCCGACTGAGGAGGGGGAAGCGAGCGGGGGCGAGAGCCAGGAGGAGTGGGACTCGGATGCCGCTGAAGATGACGATGATGATGATGACGACGAGGAGGACGAAGAAGAGGAGGAGGAGGAGGTCGCACCACCGCGCTCGGAAAGGCGGTCAAAGCTTGTCCATGACCCTGCGACTGAACGTGGCAAGGGGGTTGCGACTGTCGCGTAGTCGACCAAGCGCCCTCGAACCACTTCTCCGGCGCCGACTGAAAAGGCGTCGAAGCAACCCAGGGCGGCCCCGTCAAAACCGACCAAGCTCCTGCCGAAGATGAAGGTGTCCATCCCCACCATATCAGGGTAATCATGCTGCTTAAGTCTTCCTGTTTTGTGCAAGCTTTATCTCTGGTCGACTCTTGAGCTAGTCGACTGGTTCTTTGAAATTGCAGTGCTGCTACTTCTGAGACCTCAGCCAGGGCTGACGACCATGAGATGGAGGACGCAGCAACCTCAAATCCTGGTACTATACTCTTGATATTGTTTTTAGTCGACTGACTCATGATCTCTAATTCTGACTCTTTTCTGTAGCTCCATCCAATGTTGTTATCACTCTCCCTGATGATGATGAAGATGAGGAACCGCTGAAGCACAGAAGGAGTAGGAAAGCGTCTGCCGGTAGGGTGCCCCAGGATGTGACGGCGCCCGAGACTCTGGCCGCGGAGGAGGAGAACACCACTCGACACACTGTGTCCTTCGCAGATCCACTGACGAGTGCTCTCCCTGCTTCGTCGAGTGCCGCACTGCCCTCCCTCTTCACGACGCACCACGTCCCAGAAGACCAAGCTGGCGCCGCGAAGGAGGCGATACGCCAGGCAGGGATCATGATGGAGCAGGTGAAGACCATCCGGGATGCGAGCCAGGCAGCTTATGACTCCAGTTCCGCCCTTCAAAGCAATGTTCAGGTCAGTCGACCACCGCTTGTCCTGTTAGGATATGCTATCAAAACTTTTCTTTCCAAAATTCATAGCAGTCACCCACTGGGTGCGTCGATTTAAACTCCGTGTTAGCGGGGGCACGCTGAGTGCACCAGCTGGGTGTAGTCCCCAAGGCTAAGGTCGACTGCTGGCAGTCGGCCTTAGGCTTTATAAGTTGAATCTTTCCGTCATTCGTCTGAGGCGAATGGATTTCCCAAACCGGTGGGGGCACACTGAGTGCACCCGCTGGGTGTAGTCCCCGAGACTGTGGTTGACTGCTTGCAGTTGATTACAGTCTTAAAGAATACAACTTGTTTTTTTTTTTGAGGTCGACTGGTCGACTTTGTCTTCAATAGGATTAGTGGGGGCACGCTGAGTGCACCCACTGGGTGTAGTCCCCGAGACTACGGTCGAATGCTTGTATTCGGCCGTAGTCTTAGAAACGCATGATTTTTCCTTCTCCACTCGGAAGTGAATTATCTTTGACATTTAGTCGATTGGTTCTTCGCAGAAATCCTGTGACCTTGCGGCTCGCTATACTGAGCTGGAAAACAAGCACATTCAACTCGAACTGGATTTGAAGCTGGTTCAAGAGAATCTGACGAAGGCAAAGGAGGAGACCAAAGGTATGTTTGGTGAGGCCTCGACGACTGCTTTTTCCCTTTGTTTGTTTCAAAATCTGATCTTGCTGTAACTTGCAGGTAAGGTGAAGGAGGCCCAACAGAAGAAAAGACCTTGAACTAGCTGATAAGATCAAGCTTGCTGACGAGAAGTTAGCTTCAGTCACCAAGCTTGAACAAGAAATTACCAATCTGAAAGCTGCTCTTGGGATTGCCAATAAGGAAGTCAGTCGACTGAAAACTGACAAAGCTACCCTGACCGACCAAGTCAGCCAGTTGACTAGGAAGAAGAATGATCTGGAGGCCTTCCTGAGTGGTCTTGCCGAGAAGCTGTTCCTTATGCTTGAAGGTAATCCTTTACCCTCAATCAATCATTTTCAACTGTGATTTTTCCATTCGACCATTGCCTTGATTCAGTGATTGCCCTTGCAGAATTTTGTCAAAACTTTGAAGAAGAGACTAGCCGACTGGAACCAAACCTTGACCCCATCAATTCTCCGGTGAACGACGAAGTTGCCATGAATGTTTTCCGACTGGAGTCCCGTGTTGCAGCTGTCGTGGACTATCTTGCAAGGCTGAAGGTCGCCACTTCTCGCATCGACTCGACACTTTGGCCCAGGGCGACACTCCAGAATGACCTCGAGTCGCTGATGGCTCGACTGAACGCGGTTCCTGATCGAGTGCAGGAGTGGAAAAAGTCCTCGGCTCGGTGCGGTGCAGATGTGGCTCTGTGTCTGGCCCGAGTCCACTGCAAAGATGCACGAGAAGACAAGCTGGCGGCTCTCCGAGTGGCCAACACCAAGAAACACGACTTCAGGTCCTTCATGGAAACCTTCATTGCTGCTGCCACTCGGATCGCAGATGGAATTGATCTTGATGAGTTCGTTGCTCCTTCCAGCCCTCCACATGAGGGGTAAAAAACTTCTTTTAAGCCCGACACTTTAAATTTGCCTCGGTATGCCAAGTAGAGTTGTAACCGATAAACCTTAACAGGCTTAGCGCCTGAGCACTTTCGGTTCTTTTAGGTATCGATCTGAACTTGAATTTGATGCTTGATTATGATTGCTTTTGGCTTGAGACGTCTTTTGCAGGTTCAAAGCACGACGCTCACTGCAGTCGACTTATTCCTTAAACACTTAGGCGAGCGCTGGGCTGCAGCTAAGCCCCCGAGTGAGAGGTTTGCTCTTCACTCGGTAGGATTTTTATATCTTAGGCGAGCACTGAGATGCAGCTAAGCTCCCGAGTGAGAGGTTTGCTCTTCACTCGGTAGGATTTTTATATCTTAAGCGAGCACTGGGCTGTAGCTAAGCCCCCGAGTGAGAGGTTTGCTCTTCACTCGGTAGGATTTTTATAACTTAGGCGAGCACTGGGCTGTAGCTAAGCCCCCGAGTGAGAGGTTTGCTCTTCACTCGGTAGGATTTTTATAACTTAGGCGAGCACTGGGCTGCAGCTAAGCCCTCGAGTGAGAGGTTTGCTCTTCACTCGGTAGGATTTTTATAACTTAGGCGAGCACTGGGCTGCAGCTAAGCCCCCGAGTGAGAGGTTTGCTCTTCACTCGGTAGGATTTTCACATTGTACTTGTGGTGAAGCTCAAAGGAGAGGGTCGCAGTCGACCTGCACCTCGTCCTTCTTATGAGCGTACGTTGTATTTGTGGCGTAGCTTAGAGGAGAGGGTCGCAATCGACCTGCACCTCGTCCTCCTTGCGAGCGTACGTTATACTTAGGCGAGTACTTGGACTGCAGCTAAGCCTCCGAGTGGAAGTCTGGCTTACCACTCGGTAGGATTTTTATAACTTAGGCGAGTACTTGGAATGCAGCTAAGCCTCCGAGTGGAAGTCTGGCTTACCACTCGGTAGGATTTTTATAACTTAGGCGAGTACTTGGACTGCAGCTAAGCCTCCGAGTGGAAGTCTGGCTTACCACTCGGTAGGATTTTTATAACTTAGGCGAGTACTTGGACTGCAGCTAAGCCTCCGAGTGGAAGTCTGGCTTACCACTCGGTAGGATTTTCATTTAAACTTAGGCGAAATGGATTCGCAGCTAAGCCTCCGAGTGGAAGTCTGGCTTACCACTCAGTAGGATTTTCATTTAAACTTAGGCGAAACGGATTCGCAGCTAAGCCTCCGAGTGGAAGTCTGGCTTACCACTCGGTAGGATTTTCATTTAAACTTAGGCGAAACGGATTCGCAGCTAAGCCTCCGAGTGGAAGTCTGGCTTACCACTCGGTAGGATTTTTACAAACTTAGGCAAAACAGATTCGCGGCTAAGTCACCCACTGAGGGGAAAATTTTATTGGACAAAATAAAAAGTGACAAAAATTATGGAGGAATTATGACACTATTATTTCGAAATCAGTACTTTATTACAACTCATCCGAGTGAAAACTTTAAGTGTAAAATGGGCGGAGTAGATCCGCGTTCCAAGCTCGGGGCTCTTCGATATTGTGTTCGACGTTGTAAAGACGGTATGCCCCGTTGTGGAGAACCTTGGTGACGATGAAGGGTCCTTCCCAGGAAGGAGCGAGCTTGTGTTGTTTCTGCTGATCCACTCGGAGAACTAGATCTCCTTCCTGGAAGGCTCGACCTCTCACATTTCTAGCGTGAAAGCGATGCAAGTCTTGTTGGTAGATGGTCGATCGGATCAGAGCCATCTCCCTTTCTTCCTCTAGAAGGTCGACTGCATCCTGACGCGCTTGCTCAGCTTCTGCTTCGTTGTAGAGTTCAACTCGAGGAGCATTGTGAAGAAGGTCGCTCGGCAGGACTGCTTCAGCTCCATAGACCAAGAAGAATGGAGTTCTTCCGGTTGACCGATTGGGTGTGGTCCGCAATCCCCAAAGCACCGAGGGGAGTTTGTCGACCCATGCTCCAGCCGCATGCTTGAGATCACGCATCAGTCGGGGCTTCAAACCCTTGAGGATCAAGCCATTGGCTCGTTCTGCTTGTCCATTCGACTGCGGATGGGCGACTGAAGCGTAGTCGACTCGTGTGCCTTGAGAGTTGCAGAAATCCCTGAATTCTTCCGAGTCAAAGTTCGACCCATTATCCGTAATGATGCTGTGCGGGACTCCATATCTGAATGTCAGCTCCCTGATGAAGGTAACAGCGGTACCGGCGTCAAGATTCTTGATTGGTTTAGCCTCGATCCACTTGGTGAACTTGTCGACTGCTACCAGAACATGCGTGAAGCCACTTCGACCTGTTCTCAAGGGACCGACCATGTCTAACCCCCATACTGCGAAAGGCCAGACGAGTGGAATGGTCTTTAGAGCCGACGCAGCTTGTGCGACATATTTGAGTACAACTGACATCCTTCACACTTGTCCACTATTTCCTTCGCCATCTCATTCGCCCTTGGCCAGTAAAATCCGGCTCGGTATGCTTTGGCCACGATGGTCCGAGAGGACGCATGGTGACCACAGGTCCCCGAGTGGATATCATTAAGAATGATTCGACCTTCTTCTGGCGTTATGCATTTTTGACCAACTCCAGTCGCGCTCTCTCTATACAATTGTCCTTTGATAATGGTAAAGGCTTTGGATCGACGGACGATCTGCCGAGCCTCTTCCTCATCCTCTGGGAGCTCTTTTCTCAGGATGTACGCGATATAGGAAATTGTCCAGTCGGGTGTGACCACTAAGACCTCCATGACCAAGTCGACCACTGCTGGGACCTCAACCTCAGTCGGATCTGTGGCACTCTTGGGTTGTGGAACTTCTTCGGTGAAAGGGTCTTCCTTGACTGACGGAGTGTGTATATGCTCCAAGAACACACCACTCGGAATGGCTTCTCTCTTGGAACCTATCTTTGCTAGATCATCAGCTGCTTGATTTTTCAATCGAGGGATGTGATGGAGCTCTAACCCCTCAAACTTCTTTTCCAGCTTCCTCACTGCACTGCAGTATCCAGTCATGGCTGGGCTTCTCACGTCCCACTCCTTCATCACTTGGTTGACCACTAAATCTGAATCGCCATAGACCATCAGGCGACGGACGCCGAGTGAGATGGCCATGCGCAATCCGTATAAGAGGGCCTCATACTCTGCCTCATTGTTGGAGGAATCAAAGTGAATCTGGAGCACATACTTGAGCTTATCTCCTCTGGGGGAAACCAGGACAACCCCAGCACCGGAACCATTCAGCATCTTAGAGCCATCAAAAAACATGGTCCAATGCTCCGAGTGAACTTCAGTCGGCTGCTGCTGTTCAATCCACTCGGCGAGGAAATCTGCTATTGCCTGGGACTTAATGGCTTTCTTTGCCTCAAATTTGATATCAAGGGGAAGAAGTTCAATCGCCCATTTCGCCACTCGACCAGTTGCATCTCTGTTGTGCAAAATCTCTGATAATGGAGCGTCGCTGACGACTGTGATGGAATGATCAGAGAAATAATGAGCAACCTTCTTCGTGGTCATGTATATCCCATACACAAGCTTCTGATAATGAGGGTATCTCTGCTTGGATGGAGTCAAAACTTCAGACAAATAATATACTGGGCGCTGAACTTTGAAGGCTTTTCCTTCTTCTTCCCGCTCGACCGTAAGCATTGTACTGACGACTTGTCCTATGGCTGCAATATAAAGCAGCAGAGGCTCTTTGCTGATTGGAGCAGCAAGCACCGGCTGGGTGGAGAGCAGAGCTTTTAGCTCGGCAAACGCTGCATCAGCTTCTGGAGTCCACTCGAACTTGTCTGCCTTCTTCATCAGTCGGTAAAGAGGCAATGCCTTTTCACCGAGTCGTGAGATGAATCGACTTAATGCGGCCAAGCATCCAGTAAGCTTCTGGACATCGTGCACTCGCACAGGGCGTTTCATTCGGAGAATAGTGCCGATCTTCTCTGGATTAGCGTCGATCCCTCGCTCGGAAACGAGAAAACCGAGTAACTTTCCACCAGGAACTCCGAATGTGCACTTTGATGGATTGAGCTTGATATCATACCTTCTGAGGTTGGCAAATGTTTCGGCGAGGTCAGCGAGCAGGTCGGAACCTTTTCGTGACTTGACGATGATATCATCCATATACGCTTCCACATTCCGACTGATTTGAGTGAGCAGACACTTCTGAATCATTCGCATAAATGTGGCTCCGGCATTCTTGAGGCCGAATGGCATGGTGATATAGCAGAAGCACCCGAATGGAGTGATAAAAGCTGTTTTTATCTCGTCGGGTCCATACAGACGGATCTGATGATACCCGGAATAGGCGTCTAGAAAAGACAATCTCTCACACCCCACGGTCGAGTCAACAATTTGATCTATGCGAGGGAGAGGAAAATGATCTTTCGGGCAGGCCCGATTGATGTGCTTGAAATCAATGCACATTCAGAGCGATTTGTCCTTCTTGGGAACCATGACGACATTTGCGAGCCACTCGGAGTGGTATATCTCTCGGATAAATCCTGCCGCCAACAGTCGAGCCACTTCCTCACCAATAGCCTTTCTCTTCTGGACGGCGGACCGTCGAAGATGCTCTTTGACTGGTTTTGCAGACGAGTCGACTCTGAGGCGATGCTCAGCCAGTCCCCTGGGAACACCTGGCATGTCAGCTGGCTTCCATGCAAAAATGTCCCAGTTCTCACGGAGGAACTGGATGAGCGCTTCTTCCTATTTCGGGTCGAGTGTTGTGGAGATGTGGGTCGGGGCTGCATTGGGGTCAGTCGGGTGAATGTGGACAGGTTTCGTCTCACCGGACGACTGAAATGCAGATTCTGTGGCGGGTTTCTTGGATCGTAGCAAATCACTCGGATCTGCGTTTTGCTTGTACTCTTCAAACTCGACCGCTGTCACCTGGGAATCGGCAATCTTCAAGCCCTTCTGAAAGCACTCTTCTGCCTTTTTCCGATCACCGGTGACAGTGATCACTCCTTTGGGACCGGGCATCTTCAGTTTGAGGTACACGTAACATGGTCGAGCCATGAATCGTGCGTAGGCTGGCCTCCCCAGAATGGCGTGGTACGCGCTCTGAAAATCCACGACCTCAAACGTTAACTTCTCTTTGCGAAAATGTTTTGAATCACCAAACACCACGTCCAGGGCTATTTGGCCGAGTGACTCAGCTTTCTTCCCTGGTATAACTCCGTGGAAGCTCATGTTGCTGGTGCTCAGTCGGGACATCGGAATGCCCATTCCTTTCAGTGTGTCTGCATACAACAAGTTCAGCCCACTACCACCATCCATCAGCACCTTTGTCAGTCGAGTGCCTTCGACAACTGGATCGACCACCAAAGCTTGCCTCCCAGGGGTGGCAATATGGGTCGGGTGATCAGATTGGTCGAATGTGATGGGTGTTTGGGACCATCTCAGGTAACTTGCTTTTGCTGGGGCAACCATGTTCACCTCACGGTTAATGACTTTCAGTCGACTCTTGCTTTCCACATCCGCGAAGATCATCAGAGTGGAGTTGACATGCGGATATCCTTCCTCATTGTCCTCCTTGTCTTCGGCTTTGTCCGACTCCTTCTCCTTGTCTTTAGACTGTTTTCCCTGAAACTGCTGGATCGGGAGTTGACACTGGCGAGTGGTATGCTTTGGGTAAATGATATTGCCCTCTTCATATTTCTTCGTGTGGATGTGACACGGCATATCCATCACGTCGTTCCCTTCTTTATCCTTTACTTTCTTAGGATTCCAGGATCCTTTTGGCTTCCCTTTGAACTTTCCCTGAGTCACGGCCAGAGCCTCTCCAGGAGCTGCTGGTTCAGCCTTCCGTTTCTGCTTCCGACTGGTGTTTCCCTTCTTCGACTGACTCGGCTTGTACTTGCCGCTTCGGAGTCGGTCTTCTTCTTCGCCGTTGGCGTACTTGGTAGCAATCTCCATCATTTGACTCAGGGTCATGTCTCCGGTTCGACCAAATTTCAAACTCAATTCTCTATTCTTGACGCCATCCTTGAAGGCGCAGACTGCCTGATGATCAGACACATTCTCCACAGTATGGTGCAAAGTGATCCATCTCTGAATATACTCTCTGAGAGTCTCATTGGTCTTCTGCACACAAACTTGCAACTCCGTCAATCCATCTGGACGCTTGCAAGTTCCTTCGAACGTTCTGACGAACACTCGAGACAGATCTTCCCAAGTGTAAATGCTGCTAGGAGGTAACTGATTCAACCACGCTCTGGATGAACCTTCCAACATGAGGGGCAAATGCTTCATGGCCACCTCGTCATTCCCACCACCAATCTGAACAGCCACTCGGTAATCTTCAAGCCAAGTTTCAGGCTTAGACTCACCAGTGAACTTTCTGACTCCTGTCGCCAACCTGAAATTGGGGGGGATCACTGCGGCTCTGATAGCCCTGCTGAAACATTCTGGACCAGAAACATGCACTCGACTGCTCGTGGGCGCATCTCTGTCGGGCCCACCCCGATGAGCTCTGTTCCGGTCGACCAAGCCTTGCACAATAATGGATCGCGCGTCGAAGCCTGGTTCTCTGGGGTCGACTGGAGCTCTTCGCCCCACACTGAGCTGACGCCTGTCATCTTGCTGCCGAGGAGCGTAAGACCCGCCCCTCGGAGGGGAAGCGGGCACTCGACGCCTGTCATCTCGGTCGTGTCGGTCTCCATACTGGTCTCGCCGATTCTCGCGCCCTTCCTGCCGCGGAGGTGATCTGGGACTGTGAGCCGACTGAACAGTATTCGCAGCGACGGATCGACTGTGAATTCTGTTGCGCGACTGCGACACGTCTGAATTTTGGTCCCCTGCTGCCCGGAGCAAATCCCTGATCTGCATCAAACCTCTGCCAGCCTCCGACTGAGAGGGCTGGATGGACTCTGCTATACGGGTTGCAGCTGCTAAATTCTGGATTGGGGTTCGATATACCTGAGTCGGCGGGAAGAGTTGACGTCGATTGGCGTCGGGAAATCGTTGCCGCGCGCGCTCGTCGAGTGCTCGCTGGAGGTTCTCCAGACGAGCGCGTTCAGCCAGATTGGCCAAACGTGCCTCCTCCAAGGCACGAGCCTCGGGGGTTTCTCCCGTGATGGGAGTATGCAGGGCATCCATGTTCCTGCGGCGAAGCTCCTCCCTCTACAGAGAGTCGAGTGTCTCGGGCTGATACTCTTCGTGGTCTCATACGGGGTCGCCTCCGCCGCCTGCCCCACCCTCGTGGGCGAAGCCAGGAGGACTGCGGGGTCCGTTGACCATCAGGATTTCCGCCGCCGGATCGCTGCTATCGCACTCGGATGCAGTCTCTATGGAGCCAGTCGACAGATTGAACAGGCCGTAGAGAGATTCGTCGGGCTCAATTGCCGCAACTTGGGCGGTGGCCGTCTGGCGAGCCACCGCGTGCTTCACCCACCGCTGGAGTCTCGACCGACCAGAGCGCTTGCGCTGGTGGGAGACCGGAAGGGTGACCGATAGGGGAGTCGACCGATATGGGGTCGACGGTTGTCGCAGCAGAACGCCGCAGACGCATGCGCGAAAATGCCTCGCACCGCGGACGGGGAGCGCATCAACGTCGAGTGGAGCCTCCTGGAGCCAGGCGGAGTCGTCGGCGACGAAGATGAGAGCGCCGAGACGGATCTCGCGACCCGCAACCAAAGCTCCAGCAGTCATCATGATGAAAGTAGTCGGAAGAATCGCAACTTCTCCACAAAATCGCTAAAACACCGGCCCCACGGTGGGCGCCAACTGTCGTGGTTCTAAGTCTGACAGTAGAGTGGGGGTAGGTATGGAGAGGCAAGGTCCTAGCTATGGAGAAGTTGTAAACACAAGCGATGTACGAGTTCAGGCCCTTCTCGGAGGAAGTAAAAGCCCTACGTCTCGGAGCCCTGAGGCGGTCGAGTGGATTATGTGTATATGTGTTACAGGGGTGCGGACCTTTCTGCCTGTGGAGGGGGGTGGCTTATATAGAGTGCGTCAGGACCCCTGCCAGCCCACGTAATGAAGGGTTTAAAGTACATTAAGTCTGGGGCGTTACTGGTAATGCCCCACATAAAGTGTCTTAACTACCATAAAGTCTATTCAATTACAGGCCGTTGTGGTACAGAGCGCCTCTTGACCTTCTGGTGATCGAGTGAGTCTTCATGGTCGAGTCCTTCAAGTCAGTCGAGTGGGTTCCTCGTAGGTCGACTGGAAGGTGATCTCTTCTAAGGGTGTCCTTGGGTAGGGTACTTAGATCAGGTCTATGACCCTACCCCAGGTACATGAATCCATCAAGGCCTAGGGTTCATACTTTCACTAGTGCAAGTTCTCTCAACAATAATAACATAGATAGATCATATAACAATCCCTCAACATGCAACAAAGAGTCACTCCAAAGCCACTAGTAGCGGAGAACAAACGTAGAGATTATGGTAGGGTACGAAACCACCTCAAAGTTATTCTTTCAGATCGATCTATTAAAGAGTTCGTGCTAGAATAACACCTTAAGACACAAATCAACCAAAACCCTAATGTCACCTAGATACTCCATTGTCACCTCAAGTATCCGTGGGCATGATTATACGATATGCATCACACAATCTTAGATTCATCCAACCAACACAAAGTACTTCAAAGAGTGCCCCAAAGCTTCTACCGGAGAGTCAAGAAAATGTGTGCCAACACCTATGCATAGGTTCATGGGCGGAACCCGCAAGTTGGTCACCAAAACATACATCAAGTGGCACGTGATATCCCATTGTCACCACAGATAAACACGGCAACACATACATCAAGTGTTCTCATCATAAAGACTCAATCGGATAAGATAACTTCAAGAGGGAAACTCAATTCATCACAAGAGATTAGAGGGGGAGAAACATCATAAGATCCAACTATAATAGCAAAGCTCGCGATACATCAAGATCGTGTCATAGAGAGAACACGAGAGAGAGAGAGAGAGATCAAACACATAGCTACTGGTACATACCCTCAGCCCCGAGGGTGAACTACTCCCTCCTCGTCATGGATAGCGCCGGGATGATGAAGATGGCCACCGGTGATGGGTTCCCTGAGGGAGTCCTGGACTAGGGGGTGTCCGGATAGCCAGACTATCATCATCGGCCGGACTCCAAGACTACGAAGATACAAGATTGAAGACTTCGTCCCGTGTCCGGATGGGACTTTCCTTGGCGTGGAAGGCAAGCTTGGCGATACGGATATGTAGATCTTCTACCATTGTAACCGACTGTGTGTAACCCTAGCCCTCTCCGGTGTCTATATAAACCGGAGAGTTTAGTCCGTAGGACGAACAACCATTACAACAATCATACCATAGGCTAGCTTCTAGGGTTTAGCCTCCTTGATCTCGTGGTAGATCCACTCTTGTACTACCCATATCATCAATATCAATCAACCAGGAGTAGGGTTTTACCTCCATCGAGAGGGCCCGAACCTGGGTAAAAACATCGTGTCCCTTGTCTCCTATTACCATCCGCCTAGACGCACAGTTCGGGACCCCCTACCCAAGATCCGCCAGTTTTGACACCGACATTGGTGCTTTCATTGAGAGTTCCTCTGTGTCGTCACCGATAGGCTTGATGGCTCCTTCAATCATCAACAACGACGCAGTCCAAGGTGAGACTTTTCTCCCCGGACAGATCTTCGTGTTTGGCGACTTTGCACTGCGGGCCAATTCGCTTGGCCATCTGGAGCAGATCGAAAGCTACGCCCCTGGCCATCAAGTCAGATTTGGAAGCCTAAACTTCACGGCCGACATCCGCGGAGACTTGATCTTCGATGGATTCGAGCCACAGCTGAGCGCGCCGCACTGTCACGATGGGCATGATTTAGCTCTGCCGCCGGACAGTGCCCTGGAGGCCGCACATGAGTCCGCTCCGACCCCTAGTTCGGAGCCGACCGCGTAGATCGAGGACAGGTGATTGGACACCGCCTCGGGGGCTGCAATCTCTACGGAGATGGAGCCGAATACTGACCTCGTCCCTCGTAAAGCTCGTGACTCTGAGGTGCCGGACTCCTCGCCGGACTCCGAACCTCCTGCGCCCCTACCGATCGAATCCGATTGAGCGCCGACCATGGAGTTCACCATTGCGGACATCTTTCAGCACTCACCCTTTGGCGACATCTTGAATTCGCTAAAGCATCTCTCGTTATCAGGAGAGCCCTGGCCGGACTGCGGTCAGGATGGTTGGGATGCGGATGACGAAGAAATTCAAAACCCACCCACCACCCACTTTGTAGCCACTGTCGACGATCTAACCGACATGCTAGACTACGACTCTGAAGACATCGACGGTATGGACGACGATGCCGGAGACGACCAAGAACCAGCGCCTACGGGGCACTGGAAGACCACCTCGTCATACGACATATACATGGTGGATATCCCAAAGGATGGGAACGGCGAAGAAGCAGCGGAGGCAGATTCCTCTAAGAAACAGCCCAAGTGCTGACGTCAGCAGCGCCGCTCTAAATCCCGCCACAGCAAGAATGGAGATTCCGGCACCGGAGATAATAACACCCCAGAGAGTGCCGAAGACAACCCCCTCCAGCAAGATTCAGCACAGGAGGACGGAGAAGCCAGCCCTCACGAGAGAGCGGCAGATGAAGAGGTAGAGGATGATAATTACATGCCTCCCTCCGGAGACGAGGCAAGCCTCAACGACGACGAATTCGTCGTGCCCGAGGATCCCGTCGAACAAGAGCGTTTTAAACGCAGACTAATGGCCACGGCAAACAGCCTAAAGAAAAAGCAGCAACAGCTTCGAGCTGATCAAGACCTGCTGGCCGACAAATGGACGGAGGTCCTCGCGGCCGAAGAGCATGAACTCGAACGCCCCTCCAAAAGCTACCCAAAACGCAAGTTGCTTCCCCGATTAGAGGAGGAGGCATATCAACCTTCGTCACCAGTGCACAATACGGCAGACCGACCACCTCGCGGCCGTGACAGAGAGGCGTCTAGGCCCTCCACTAGAACCGTACCCCGGCACCGCTCGAAAAGCGTGAAGCCACGGGGGAATGCGCCGGACTTGCGAGACATATTGGAGGACAAGGCAAGACAATCAAGATCTATCTATGGATCACGTGTGCGCCCCACGATTCATGACGACTACCGTCGCGCCGGATATAGCAACTCCGGCCGGGCCGAACACAGCAGACAAAGCTCTCTTGAGCTACGTCATGATATTGCCCAGTATAGAGGCGCCGCACACCCACTATGCTTCACAGATGAAGTAATGGATCATCAAATCCCTGAAGGGTTTAAACCCGTGAACATTGAATCCTACGATGGCACAACAGACCCCGCGGTTTGGATCAAAGATTATCTCCTTCATATCCATATGGCCCGCGGTGACGATCTCCACGCCATCAAGTATCTCCCACTCAAGCTTAAAGGACCAGCGCGACATTGGCTTAACAGCTTGCCAGCAGAGTCAATTGGGTGCTGGGAGGACCTGGAAGCCGCATTTCTCGACAACTTCCAGGGCACATATGTGTGACCACCAGACGCCGATGACCTAAGCCACATAATTCAGCAGCCAGACGAATCGTCCAGACAATTCTGGACACGGTTCCTAACAAAGAAAAATCAAATCGTTGACTGTCCGGATGCAGAGGCCCTCGTAGCCTTCAAACATAACATCCGCGACGAGTGGCTAGCCCGGCACCTAGGACAGGAAAAGCCGAAATCCATGGCAGCCCTCACATCACTCATGACCCGCTTCTGTGCGGGGGAGGACAGCTGGCTAGCCCGCAGTAACAACCTCAGCAAAAATTCTGGCAGTCTGGACAACAAGGACTGCAATGGCAGGTCGCATCGTAACAAAAACAAACGTCGCGTTAACGGTGATAACACTGAGGATACGGTAGTCAACGTCGGATTCAGAGGCTCTAAACCCGGTCAGCGGAAAAAGCCATTTAAAAGAACTACTCCGGGTCCGTCCAATTTGGACCGAATACTCGACCGCTCTTGCCAGATACATGGCACCCCCGAAAAGCCAGCTAATCACACCAACATGGACTGTTGGGTGTTCAAGCAGGTAGGCAAGTTAATTGCCGAAAACAATGACAAGGGGCTGCATAGCGATGACGAGGAAGAGACCCGGCCGCCGAATAGTAGAGGACAGAAGGGTTTTCCCCCACAAGTGCGAACGGTAAACATGATATACGCAACCCACATACCCAAGAGGGAGCGGAAGCGTGCACTCAGGGAAGTATATGCGATGGAGCCAGTCGCCCCGAAGTTCAATCCATGGTCCTCTTGCCCGATCACTTTCGATCGAAGGGACCACCCCACCAGTATCCGCCATGGCGGATTCGCCGCATTGGTTTTAGACCCAATCGTCAATGGATTTCACCTCACTAGAGTCTTGATGGACGGCGGCAGCAGCCTGAACCTGCTTTATCAGGACACAGTGCGCAAGATGGGCATAGACCCCTCAAGGATTAAACCTATAAAGACGACCTTTAAAGGCGTCATACCAGGTGTAGAGGCCAATTGTACAGGCTCGGTTACACTGGAAGTGGTCTTCGGATCCCCGGATAATTTCTGAAGCGAGGAGTTAATCTTCGACATGGTCCCGTTCCGCAGTGGCTATCACGCTCTGCTCGGACGAACCGCGTTTGCAAAGTTCAATGTGGTGCCGCATTATGCATACCTTAAGCTCAAGATGCCAGGCCCTCGTGGAGTCATCACGGTCAACGGAAACACTGAACGTTCCCTCCGAACGGAGGAACATACAGCGGCTCTCGCGGCAGAAGTACAGAACAACCTCTTAAGGCAATTCTCAAGTCCGGCCGTTAAGCGACCGAACATGGCCAAGCGCGCCTGGAGTAACATACATCAAGACCACCTGGCACGTTCCGAGCACGCGTAGCAATGCGGCCCCAACCCCAGCCCTCGCATGATTGCAAGACCAGTCCTTCGCGTACATCATTACGCTCTGGAGATACCATGGGCATAGGGGGAGGGGCACGACCACGACAGGCCCAGAGTGCGGCTCAACCACACCAGGGGCTCCCAAGTGTGTCGCTCTTTATCTTTTTTCCTTACCCACAGGACTCCGTTCACCAGAGGCCCTGTCCGGCAGCAGACCTGCCGAACTAACAATGCAACAGCCAGGGAATGAGAAAGGCTACGACGAACACTCAGGTGGTCTCCATTACGAGCATTAAATCTGTTTAATACACCATCCCGCAGCCTACCCCTGGAGGGGGACATGTTTAATAGTCCAACCCCTTGCTTACCGCATTATTTGTATCGCTCTGCATTCATGGCAGTATTTCTGAATAAACAATGCATCGCTTTTTTGCTTATAATCGCATTTCTTTCTTATATATGTTCATTTATGACATGTTGCATCCGTACACTTTGGTACGGCCGAATACACCAGGGGCTTATGTTCCCCGCATTATGGTGTGATAAGTCCGCACACTTTCACAAGTGTGGCACCCCGAACTTATAGCACTATATGCATCGGCTCCGAATCATGTCTTGGGTCAATAGTTGGGTTTGCCCGGCTCCCATGTTTTGGTACCTTACGTTCCGTTTTATCGGCTAAGTTTGCACTGGGAGAACCACTGCGATTGCGCCCCGGTTGAGCTGGGCGAGCGCCTCAGTGGAGAAAGCTAAAACTGACCGTCATGATAAGGCGAGAGCTGGTCACTGTTCGAGAGGTCTTTTCGAGTCCCTAAAGACTTATGCCGCTTAGAGCGAGGAACCGGCTTTGTCCGGCGCAGGCGTGGATAGCGCCCCGAACTCGGTCTTCCGAATACTAGGGGCTTCACCGAAATTTAAAATTATAGAATTCTATGGCTAAGTGAGAGTGTTCAAGCATTATAAGTCTGGTTGCCTTGTTCGTCGTGTTGAGCGCCTCCCTAGATGGACCCAAAAATGGGAACAAGAGCGCTCAAGTTTATCCCGAACACCCCAGCACTCGTGGCATGGGGGCTGAAGCCGACGACTTGCCATCTCTCAGATTTGATAAACGGCCGCACAGAAGGTAATATTTTAAATTAATAAGCGTTGCTTAGCGCATATGAACAAAGTTTTCAACGCACAGGATAACACATTGCGAGTCTACTCAAATATTACATCTTTGGGGCACTCATCCGCAATCTTGCGGGAACCCTTCAGGACACTCTTATAGTACATTTCGGGCGTGCGATACTCCTTGCCCGCCGGCGGCGCGTCCGTCAGAAGCTTCTCAGCATCCAGCCTGCCCCAGTGCACTTTTGCGTGGGCAAGGGCCCGACGGGCACCTTCAATGCAGGCGGAGCGCTTGATGACTTCCACCTAGGGACACGCATCCACCAGCCGCCGCACCAGACCGAAGTAGCTCCCAGGCATGGCCTCTTCGGGCCACAGCCGAACTATGAGGCCCTTCATGGCCTGTTCGGCTACCTTATGGAGCTCGACCAGCTGCTTCAGCTGGTCACTAAGGGGCACCGGATGTCCGGCCTCAGCATACTGAGACCAGAAGACCTTCTCCATTGAGCTCCCCTCCTCGGCCCGGTAGAATGTGGCAGCATCGGACACGCTGCGAGGCAGATCTGCAAACGCTCCTGGAGAGCTCCGAATTCGGGTAAGTAATAGGTAATTCACATTCACATGCTTGCTTTGCATGAAAAATGCCTTACCCGCCGCTATTTTCTTCACCGCCTCAATCTCCTGGAGGGCCTTATGGGCTTCGTCCTTCACGGCTTTGGCACTCTCAAGAGCCGAGGCAAGCTCGGACTCTCGAGTCTTCGAGTCGCGCTCCAAACTCTCATGCTTTTCCACGAGAGCCTGGAGCTCTTGCTGCACCTCCGCCACCCGCGCCTCCTGCTTCTCTCGCTTCGCTCGTTCCGCAGCCGCATTACGCTCGGCCGCGGACACGGCCTCCTTCAGGGTTGCCACCTCGTTCGTGGCCCCTGCAGTGCCCATGTTATCCTTGTTATTTCTCTTGCAACCAAAATCCTTTTCTGTAAGGTACAAATTTAATACGGTGTTACTCACCTTGTTTGTCCTCGAGCTGCTTCTTGGCAAGGCCGAGCTCGTTCTCGGACCGCTCGAGGTTCTGCTTCAAAGCATCGACCTCCGCAGTCAGTGCGGCAGAGGTCAGCAGCGCAGCCTGCAATCCCATATTGACATAATTTTTAGAACTCCTGCGTATATCTTTATTAGATCCTCAGTCCGGCTTTTCTTTCCGAACACCGAACCGAGCATCAGGAGCTACTGTCTATGTGGTATTACATTACATATTTTAAATTTCTTACCTCAAAGCCCGTTAGAAGGCTGCTGCAGGCTTCGGTCAGCCCGCTCTTGGCGAGCTGAACCTTCTGAATCACCGCACTCATTATAGTGCGGTGTTCTTCCTCGATGGAAGCGCCATTGAGCGCCTCCAACAAGTTGTCCGGCGCCTCCGGTTGGACGGAGGCTGCCGGTGTCACGGTCTTGCCCTTCTTACGAAGGGGCCACCTGCCGGACTCCGGAACCACCGCAGGTTCTGGTGCGGAGTCCGGTGCGAAGTCCAGGAGGTTGCCTTGTGGCACCTCCGGAGCCTCCCCCTCCTGGCGGGTCCCCTTCTGGGATCCCACCTCGGCGTCCTCAGTGTCACGAGGGGTGGAGGCGGTCGGAATGGAATCCACATCCGACGGAGCCAAGGACCCGCTCGAGGAAGCGGGAAGATCGTCCTCGGCCGGACTACAGGTTGTATGCGGCATTAGAAGGACACCATGTGGCAAAAAAGAGAAATTATAAATCATTCAGGAATCCGGATACTTACGATCTTGCCAGGGGCTTGGCCCTTGAGGGCCACTCCTCGTCGCCGTCGTCGGTGTTGGCGGAGCAGTCCGAAGGAAGGGTCCTTCCCTTCTTGGACCCTTCGGCCTCCCTCGTTGGGGAAGCCTTCCTCTTCTTCTCTCCCCCCTCTTGGGAAGAGTTCTCTTTCCCCTCCTCGTCTTCGGGGGAGGAGTCCACCTCGGAGTCATCGGATGACGAGTCCGATACCACCTGGCGCCGGGAACTCCTTCGGGTTCCCGTGGCCTTCTTCTTGGCCTTCTTCTCCGGCACCACATAAAGGGCCGGAAGCAGCAGCCCCGTTAAACGGGTGTTCGCTGGATCTTCAGGGAGGGGAGCCGGACAGTTAACCTGTCCGGACGTCCTCTGCCAGTCCTGTTAAAGGCATTGGGAGTTTTAGATCCCACATAGAGTCAAACTATGAAAGAAATAAAGTGTCCCATAAAGGATAACAAAGCTTACCGCGTCGGCCGGGCGCTGCGTGCTGAATCCGCGATCTTCAGTTGCGGATGCAGGGGCTTCTCCCCCCTTGAACAGCACCCTCCAGGCAGCTTTGTACGTTGTGTCGAACAACCCGCTAAGGGTCCGGTGCTGTGCCGGATCAAACTCCCACAAATTGAAGGCCCGTTGTTGGCAGGGGAGAATCCGGCGGACGAGCATGACCTGGATCACGTTGACAAGCTTAAGCTTCTTGTTCACCAGGGTCTGGAGACAGGACTGGAGTCCGGTCAGCTCCTCCGAACTACCCCATAGCAAGCCCTTCTCTTTCGAGGAGGTGAGCTGCATAGGGGTACCAGATCTGAACTCGGGGACCGCTGCCCATTTAGGGTCACGCGGCTCGGTGATGTAGAACGACCCCGATTGCCACCCTTTGACGGACTCCACGAAGGCCCCCTCGAGCCAGGTGACGTTGGGCATTTTGCCCACCATGGCGCCTCCGCACTCCGCTTGGACGCCCTTCACCACCTTCGGCTTGACATTGAAGGTTTTTAGCCACAAGCCGAAGTGGGGCTGGATGCAGAGGAAGGCCTCGCACACGACGATAAACACCGAGATGTTGAGGATGAAGTTTGGCGCCAGATCGTGGAAGTCCAGGTCGTAGTAGTACATGAGCCCCCGGACGAAGGGATGAAGTGGGAAGCCCAGTTCGCGGAGGAAGTGGGGAAGGAATACGACCCTCTCATGAGGCCTGGGGGTGGGGATGAGCTGCCCCTCATCGGGCAGCCGGTGCGCGATGTCGCTGGATAGGTATCCGGTGCCGCGCAGCTTCTCGATGTGCCCCTCTGTAACGGAGGAGGCCATCCACTTGCCTCCCGCTCCGGACATGGCTGGAGAAGGTTGAGACAAGATGAGTGGACTTGGGCGCTGGAGCTTGAGTGCACGGAGATGGATAAGCAAAGGAGGAAGAAGGCGTAGGTAAAAAAGGTGGATCCTTATCCCCTTATATATGGGCGGACGAAGACTATGCGTCCCCACCGGCCTGGTAAAACTCGCTTATCTCCCAAGCGCCATAATCGAGGGCGCGGTTGGGTTACCCACGTCCGTATTGATGGGAATCCTGGAATAAGGGGAACACGATCTCTGCTTCGACAAGACGTGCCAAGGAAACTGCTTCGCTAAACTCGCTGAGGTGGTATAATGAAAACGATTCAAGTAAAGGCTTGGTAGTGGCGTGATGTCATGCCACGAAATACGTCAGCAGATTGAACTTGTGTGCATATTATTCTCTCTACGGTGGTATGTGGAATTTATTTTGCAGAGCCGGACACTATCCTGGTGTTCACAATCTTCTATGAATTATTTGGAGGAGGAACCCGCCTTGCAATGCCGAACAGTATGCGCGCCGGACTCATCGTCATTGAAGCGTGGTTTAGGGGCTACTGAGGGAGTCCTGGACTAGGGGGTGTCCGGATAGCCAGACTATCATCATCGGCCGGACTCCAAGACTACGAAGATACAAGATTGAAGACTTTGTCCCGTGTCCGGATGGGACTTTCCTTGGCATGGAAGGCAAGCTTGGCGATACGGATATGTAGATCTCCTACCATTGTAACCGACTCTGTGTAACCCTAGCCCTCTCCGGTGTCTATATAAACCGGAGAGTTTAGTCCGTAGGACGAACAACCATTACAACAATCATACCATAGGCTAGCTTCTAGGGTTTAGCCTCCTTGATCTTGTGGTAGATCCACTCTTGTACTACCCATATCATCAATATCAATCAAGCAGGAGTAGGGTTTTACCTCCATCGAGAGGGCCCGAACCTGGGTAAAAACATCGTGTCCCTTGTCTCCTGTTACCATCCGCCTAGACGCACAGTTCGGGACCCCCTACCCGAGATCCGCCGGTTTTAACACCGACATTCCCCCTCCGGCAGGGTGCCGGAACAGACTCCCGAGAGGTTTTTGGTGGCTACAGAGGCTTGCAGCGGCGGAACTCCCGATCTATCTTGATATTCGATGGTTTTAGGGTACGTAGGCTTATATAGGCGAAAGAAGTCGGTCGGGAGGTGCTCGAGGGGCCCACGAGACAGGGGGCGCGCCCTACAGGGGGGCGCCCTCCTATCTCGTGGCTGCCTTGAGGATCTTCTGACGTGAACTCCAAGTCTCCAGGATCATATTCTTCCAAAAAAATAACGCTGCCGAAGGTTTCATTCCATTTGGACTCCGTTTGATATTCCTTTTCTTCGAAATACTCAAACAGGCAATAAAACAGCAATATGGGTTGGGCTTCCGGTTAGTAGGTTAGTCCCAAGAATGATATAAATGTGTAAAATAAAGCCCATAAACATCCAAAAAGGGGTAATATAATAGCATGGAACAATAAAAAATTATAGATACGTTGGAGACGTATCAAGCATCCCCAAGCTTAATTCCTGCTCGTCCTCGAGTAGGTAAATGATAAAAACAGAATTTTTGATGTGGAATGCTACCTAGCATAATTCTCAATGTAATTTTCTTTATTGTGGCATGAATGTTCAGATCCAAATGATACAAAATAAAAGTTCATATTAACATGAAAATGGTGATACTTCAAGCATACTAATCAAAGTAATCATGTCTTCTCAAAATAACATGGCCAAAGAAAGTTATCCCTACAAAATCATATAGTCTGGCTGTTGCTCTATCTTCATCACACAAAGTATTTAATCATGCACAACCCCGATGACAAGCCAAGCAATTGTTTCATACTTTAATAATCTCAAACTCTTTCAACTTTCACGCAATACATGAGCGTGAGCCATGGACATAGCACTATATGTGGAATAGAATGGTGGTTGTGGAGAAGACAAAAAGTAGAAGATAGTCTCACATCAACTAGGCATATCAACGGGCTATGGAGATTCCCATTAATAGATATCAATGTGAGTGAGTAGGGATTGCCATGCAACAGATGCACTAGAGCAATAAATATATGAAAGCTCAACAAAAGAAACTAAGTGGGTGTGCATCCAACTCGCTTGCTCACGAAGACCTAGGGCATTTTGAGGAAGCCCATCATTGGAATATACAAGCCAAGTTCTATAATGAAAAATCCCCACTAGTATATGAAAGTGACAGCATATGAGACTCTCTATCATGAAGATCATGGTGCTAATTTGAAGCACAGGTGTGGAAAAAAGAGATAGTAGCATTGTCCCTTCTCTCTTTTTCTCTCATTTCATTTTTTTCTTTTTTCTTTTTTTCTTTGGCCTTTCCTTTTTCTTTTTCTTTTTGGCCTTTTTTTTCTTTCTCTTTTTTTTCTTTTTGTAAAGTCCGAAGTCTCATCCCGACTTGTGGGGGAATCATAGTCTTCATCATCCTTTCCTCACTAGGACAATGCTCTAATAATGAAGATCATCACACTTTTATGGATTTACAACTCAAGAATTAAAACTCAAAGCTAGAACAAGATATGACTCTATATAAATGCCTCTGGCGGTGTGATATGCAATGAATCAAGAGCGACATGTATGAAAATTATGAAGGTGGCCTTGCCACAAATACGATGTCAACTACATGATCATGCAAAGAGCAATATGATAAAAGTAATGCGTGTCATATGAACGGAACGGTGGAAAGTTGCATGGCAATATATCACGGAATGGCTATGGACATGCCATAATAGGTAGGTATGGTGGCTGTTTTGAGGAAGGTATATGGTGGGTGTATGGTACCGGCAAAAGTTGTGCGGCACAAGAGAGGCTAGCAATGGTGGAAGGGTGAGGTGCGTATAATCCATGTAGTCAACATTAGTCAAAAGAACTCATGTACTTATTGCAAAAATCTAGAAGTCATCAAAAACCAAAGCACTACGCGCATGCTCCTAGGGGGATAGATTGGTAGGAAAAGACCATCGCTCGTCCCCGACCGCCACTCATAAGGAAGACAATCAATAAATAAAATTGTGCTCCAACTTCATCACAAAGCGGTTCACCATACGTGCATGCTACGGGAATCACAACCCTTAACACAAGTATTTTTCATAATCACCTCAACTAGCATGACTCTAATATCACTACCTCCATATCTCAAAACAATTATCAAGCATCATATTGATCACAGCATCCAATTCACTTTCTATGATAGTTTTTATTATACCCAACTTGGATGCTCATCATTCTAGGACCAACTTTGTAACCATAGCAAATACCATGCTGTTATAAAAGACTCTCAAAAAGATATAAGCGAAGCATGAGAGACTAGCAATTTCTTCAAAATTAAGACACCACCGTGCTCTAAAAGATATAAGTGATGCACTAGAGCAAATGACAAACTACTCCGAAAGATGTAAGTGAAGATCAATGAGTAGTCGAATAATTGTGCAACTATGTGAAGACTCTCTAACATTAAGGAATTTCAGATATTGGTATTGTATTCAAACAGCAAGCAAAACAAAATAAAATAACATTGCAAGGATAGCACAACTCATGTGAAGAAGCAAAAACTTAGGCTCAACCGATACTAACCGGTAATTGTTGAAGAAGAAAGGTGGGATACCTATCGGGGCATCCCCAAGCTTAGATGCTTGAGACTTCTTGAAATATTATCTTGGGGTGCCTTGGGCATCCCCAAGCTTGAACTTTTGTGTCTCCTTAATTCCTCTCATATCATGGTTTCTCTTTTTATCAAAAGCTTCATACACACCAAACTCAAGAAGAACTCGTGAGATAGGTTAGTATAAACCAATGCAAAACCTTATCATTTTCTACTATGACAAATCACTAAAATTATTATTCAATATTTAATACTAAATGCCTCTTCATATTTAATACTCCTATCCTCAAATAGAATCATTAAGCAAGCAAACATATGCAAACAATGCAAACATAACAGCAATCTGCCAAAACAGTACAGTCTATAAAGAATGCAAGAGTATCAATACTTACCTAACTCCAAAAATTACGAGAGAAAATTCCCACTGTAGTAAATTTATCATAGATCATTATGCAAAAGGTTTCAACATTATATCATTCTCTGACTTTTCTAGGGAATTTTTGCAACAGCGGTAAACTTTGTGTTTTCAAACAGCAACAAGTATACTAGCAAAATAAGCATGCTAAAGGCCATCCTTGACATTTTTATTGGAACTAAAGATGCAAAACATTATTCTAAATAACAGCAATCAAATACTAACAAGAGAAAATGATGTTCCAAGCAAAACACATATCATGTGGTGAATAAAAATATAGCTCCAAGTAAAGTTACCGATGAACGAAGACGAAAGAGGGGATGCCTTCCGGGGCATCCCCAAGCTTAGGCTTTTGGCTATTCTTGAATATTATCTTGGGGTGCCTTGGGAATCCCCAAGCTTAGGTTCTTGCCACTCAATATTCCATAGTCCATCGAATCCTTACCCAAAACTTGAAAACTTCACAACACAAAACTCAACAGAAAACTCGTAAGCTCCGTTAGTATAAGAAAATAAAACCACCACTTTGGTACTGTAATGAACTCATTCTAAATTCATATTGGTGTAATATCTACTGTACTTCAACTTAGCTATGGTTCATACCCTCCGATACTACTCATAGATTCATCAAAATAAGCAAACAACACATAGAAAACAGAATCTGTCAAAAACAGAACAGTCTGTAGTAATCTATATCAAACGTATACTTATGGAACTCCAAAAATCCTACCAAATTAGGAAGTCCTAAGCAATTAGTGTAAGAATCCATAGCAAAAATAATAAGATCATAAGCATGTTTCTGTGAATTAACAAAACTAATTTACTGGGTGCAAAAGTTTCTGATTTTCAGCAGGATCAGCACAACTATCACCGTAAGCTATCCTAAAGGTCTTACTTGGCACTTTATTGAAACAAAAGCTATAAAACATGATTACTATAGTAGCATAATCATGTGAACACACAAAAACAGTAAGGATAAATATTGGTTTGTCTCCCAACAAGCGCTTTTCTTTAATGCCTTTCTAGCTAGGCATGATGATGACAACGATGCTCACAAAAAAGATAAGAATTGAAACATAATGGGAGCATCATGAAGCATATGACTAGCACATTCAAGTCTAACCCACTTCCTATGCATAGGGATTTTGTGAGCAAACAACTTATGGGAACAATAATCAACTAGCATAGGAAGGTAAAACAAGCATAGCTTCAAGATTTTAAGCGCATAGAGAGGAAACTTGATATTATTGCAATTCCTACAGGCATATATTCCTCCCTCATAATAATTTTCCGTAGCATCATGAATGAATTCAACAATATAACCAGCACCTAAAGCATTCTTTTCATGATCTACAAGCATAGAAAATTTACTACTCTCCACATAAGCAAATTTCTTCTCATTCGGGATAGTGGGAGTACCATAAGAGACTTGAACACTAAAAATTGTTTCCACATTAAAAGAGTAATGTTCAGAAAAAAGGTAATCATAATCATGACAAGATTTGTAAATATAATCATCACTACTTTTTATAGCATAAGTTTCATCACAATAATCATCATAAGTAGCAACTTCGTTCTCATCATAATCGATTGAAACCTCTCCCAAGATAGTGGAATCATCACTAAATAAAGTTGACACTCTTCCAAATCCACTTTCAGCAATATAATCATCATAAGTAGGAGGCATGCTATCATCATAACAACTTTGCATATCAAAACTTGGGATGCTAAAAATATCATCTTCATTAAACATAGCATCCCCAAACTTGGGACAAACATTAATTTCAGCAATATATTCTCAAATATGTCATTCTCATCAAACATAGCTTCCCCAAGCTTGGGCCTTTCCATATCATAAGCATAATCACTCCCATCATTAATAGTATGGATAGCACCAATAGTATATCAATTATCATCATCACAATGAGTAGTAGGAGCAACATCATTTGGGAGGGATACCTTTTTACCTTTGTTGCCCCTTCTTTTCCTTTTCTTTTTCACATTATGTGTGGGTTCAACCTTCCTCTTTGAGCTCCTTATTGACGAGATTGGTTGAATAGAAAGCTCCTCCTCATTACCTGATTCATCATAAGAAATAATGGGAGGATATTGGGAAGTCTCTTCCCTTTCATTAGTATTCTCATCATCTTCTATTTGCTTTCTTTTCTTTATGTAATTGGCAATATAAGGATTTTCAATGCAATTCACCACACAATACAAATAAATCTTATCTAGATCAATATCAAGGAATTTTTTATGGGCAAATTCTAGAAGGTCCTTAAGTAAACGTTTCAATTCTTCATAACCCAAAAGCAAACTAAGTTCATTGTAATGAGATAGGGAGATCAAATCATCACAATTTTTGAACACGATTCGATCATGAAACAATTTGCATAGGAGATGTAAATGACCACGTTCATTGCAAAGTTCACAAGTACGGCAAAGGAAATTCAAATTTTCAGCACTTACATTTAGCCTTTCTTGCAACCATTTAGTTTCTAAATACTTATGCCTCTTGCAATATATATCTTCTCTATTTGGTGTGTTCATGCAAACATGCACTCCACAAAAGTTGACATGCTCATAAGGGATATTTTCATCATGACTAGTGCAATCATCATTAGTACTATGGATATTCAAAGAGTTCATACTAACAACATTGCAATCATGCTCATCATTCAAAGATTTAGTACCAAGCATTTTAATGCATTCTTCTTCTAGCACTTGAGCACAATTTTCTTTTCCATCATACTCACGAAAGATATTAAAAAGACGAAGCGTATGAGACAAACTTAACTCCATTTTTTTTGTAGTTTTCTTTTATAAACTTACTAGTGATAAAACAAGAAACAAAAAGATTCGATTGCAAGATCTAAAGATATACCTTCAAGCACTCACCTCCCCGACAACGGCGCCAAAAAAGAGCTTAGTTGACGGGGTGTGAGTGCCGCTTACCTAGCCTCCCAGGCAACGGCGCCAGAAAAGAGCTTGATGTCTACTACACAACCTTCTTCTTGTAGACGTTGTTGGGCCTGCAAGAGCACAGGTTTATAGGACAGTAGCAAATTTCCCTCAAGTGGATGACCTAAGGTTTATCAATCCGTGGGGGGCGTAGGATGAAGATGGTCTCTCTCAAGCAACCCTGCAACCAAATAACAAAGAGTCTCTTGTGTCCTCAACACACCTAATACAATGGCAAATTGTATAGGTGCACTAATTCGTTGAAGAGATGGTGATACAAGTGCAATATGGATAGTAGATAAAGGTTTTTCTAATCTGAAAATATAAAAACAGCAAGGTAACTAATGATAAAAGTGAGCGTAAATGGTATTGCAATGGTAGGAAACAAGGCCTAGGGTTCATCCTTTCACTAGTGCAAGTTCTCTCAACAATAATAATGTAGATAGATCATATAACAATCCCTCAACATGCAACAAAGAGTCACTCCAAAGCCACTAATAGTGAGAACAAACGTAGAGATTATGGTAGGGTACGAAACCACCTCAAAGTTATTCTTTCGGATCGATCTATTAAAGAGTTCGTACTAGAATAACACCTTAAGACGCAAATCAACCAAAACCCTAATGTCACCTAGATACTCCATTGTCACCTCAAGTATCTGTGGGCGTGATTATATGATATGCATCACACAATCTCAGATTCATCCAACCAACACAAAGTACTTCAAAGAGTGCCCCAAAGTTTCTACCGGAGAGTCAAGAAAACGTGTGCCAACACCTATGCATAGGTTCATGGGCGGAACCCGCAAGTTGGTCACCAAAACATACATCAAGTGGCACGTGATATCCCATTTTCACCATAGATAAACACGGCAAGACATACATCAAGTGTTCTCATCATAAAGACTCAATCCGATAAGATAACTTCAAGAGGGAAACTCAATTCATCACAAGAGAGTAGAGGGGGAGAAACATCATAAGATCCAACTATAATAGCAAAGCTCGCTATACATCAAGATCGTGCCATAGAGAGAACACGAGAGAGAGAGAGAGAGAGAGATCAAACACATAGCTACTGGTACATACCCTCAGCCCCGAGGGTGAACTACTCCCTCCTCGTCATGGATAGCGTCGGGATGATGAAGATGGCCACCGGTGATGGGTTCCCCCTCCGGCAGGGTACCGAAACGGACTCCCGAGAGGTTTTTGGTGGCTACAGAGGCTTGTGGCGGCGAAACTCCCAATCTATCTTGATATTCGATGGTTTTAGGGTACGTAGGCTTATATAGGTGAAAGAAGTCAGTCGGGGGGTGGTCGAGGGGCCCACGAGACAGGGGGCGCGCCCTACAGGGGGGCATGCCCTCCTATCTCGTGGCTGCCTCGAGGATCTTCTGACGTGAACTCCAAGTCTCCAGGATCATATTCTTCCAAAAAATAACGCTGCCGAAGGTTTCATTCCGTTTGGACTCCATTTGATATTCCTTTTCTTTGAAATACTGAAACAGGCAATAAAACAGCAATATGGGCTGGGCCTCCGGTTAGTAGGTTAGTCCCAAGAATGATATAAATGTGTAAAATAAAGCCCATAAACATCCAAAAAGGGGTAATATAATATCATGGAACAATCAAAAAATTATAGATACGTTGGAGACGTATCACCGCACACGACTAAGAGATCAAGAGATCAATTGTTGTGTCTAGAGGTGCCCCCTGCCCCCGTATATAAAAGAGCAAGGCGGAGGCTGGCCAGCCTTGGGGCGCACCAAGGAGGGGAGAAGTCCTCCTCCTAGTAGGAGTAGGACTCCCCTCTTTCCTAGTCCAACTAGGAAAAGGAAGGGGGAAGGAAGGAGAGGGAAAGGAGAAGGAAAGGGGGGCGCGCCCCCCTCCCTAGTCCAATTCGGACCCCCGATAGGGAGGGGGCGCAGCTGCCCCTTGTGGGCTGCCTTCCCTCTTCCCTATGGCCCATGTAGGCCCAATAGTCCCCCCGGGGTTTCCGATAACCCCCCGGCACTGATAAATACCCGAATCACTCGGAACCTTTCTGAAGTCCGAATATAGTCGTCCAATATATCGATCTTTACGTCTAGACCATTTTGAGACTCCTCGTCACGTCCCCGATCTCATCCGGGACTCCGAACTACCTTCGGTACATCAAAACACATAAACTCATAATATCGATCGTCACCGAACTTTAAGCGTGCGGACCCTACGGGTTCGAGAACTATGTAGACATGACTGAGACACATCCCCGGTTAATAACCAATAGCGGAACCTGGATGCTCATATTGGCTCCCACATATTCTACGAATATCTTTATCGGTCAAACCGCATAACAACATACGTTGCTCCCTTTGTCATCGGTATGTTACTTGCCCGAGATTCGATCGTCGGTATATCAATACCTAGTTCAATCTCGTTACTAGCAAGTCTCTTTACTCGCTATGTAATGCATCATCCCGCAACTAACTCATTAGCTACATTGCTTGCAAGGCTTATAGTGATGTGCATTACCGAGAGGGCCCAGAGACACCTCTCTGACAATCGGAGTGACAAATCCTAATCTCGAAATACGCCAACTCAACATGTACCTTCAGAGACACCTGTAGAGCTCCTTTATAATCACCTAGTTACCTTGTGACGTTTGGTAGCACACAAAGTGTTCCTTCGGTAAACGAGAGTTGCATAATCTCATAGTCATAGGAACATGTATAAGTCATGAAGAAAGCAATAGCTGTTGGGGAACGTAGTAATTTCAAAAAAATTCCTACGCACACGTAAGATCATGGTGATGATATAGCAACGAGAGGGGAGAGTGTATGTCCACGTACCCTCATAGACCATAAGCGGAAGCGTTAGCACAACACGGTTGATGTAGTCGTACGTCTTCACGATCGACCGATCCAAGCACCGAACGTACGGAGCCTCCGAGTTCAGCACACGTTCAGCTCGATGACGTCCCTCGAACTCCGATCCAGCCGAGTGTCGAGGGAGAGTTCCGTCAGCACGACGGCGTGGTGACGATCTTGATGTTCTACCGGCGCAGGGCTTCGCCTAAGCTTCGCGACGATATGACCGAGGTGGAATATGGTGGAAGGGGGCACCGCACACGGCTAAGGAACGATCCGTAGATCAACTTATGTGTCTTTGGGGTGCCCCCTTGCCCCCGTATATAAAGGAGCAAGGGGGGAGGCTGGCCGGCCCTTGGGGCGTGCCAAGGAGGGGGGAGTCCTCCTCCTACTGGGAGTAGGACTCCCCTTTCCTAGTCCAACTAGGAAGGAGGAAGGGGGAAGGAAAGAGAGGGAGAGGAAGAAGGAAAGAGGGGCCGCGCCCCCCTCCCCTAGTCCAATTCGGACTCCCCTTGGGAGGGGGCGCGCCACCTCCTGGGCTGCTGCCCTCTCTCTCCCCTCAGGCCCACTAAGGCCCAATACTTCCCCGGGGGGTTCCGGTAACCCCTCCGGCACTCCGGTTTTCTCCGAAATCACCCGGAACACTTCCGGTGTCCGAATATAGTCGTCCAATATATCAATCTTTATGTCTCAACCATTCCGAGACTCCTCGTCATGTCCGTGATCACATCCGGGACTCCGAACAAATTTCGGTACATCAAAACTTATAAACTCATAATAAAACTGTCATCGAAACGTTAAGCGTGCGGACCCTACGGGTTCGAGAACTATGTAGACATGACCTAAAACCATTCTCGGTCAATAACCAATAGCGGGGACCTGGATGCCCATATTGGTTCCTACATATTCTACGAAGATCTTTATCGGTCAAACCGCATAACATCATACTTTGTTCCCTTTGTCATCGGTATGTTATTTGCCCGAGATTTGATCGTCGGTATCCAATACCTAGTTCAATCTCGTTACCGGCAAGTCTCTTTACTCGTTCCGTAATACGTCATCTCATAACTAACTCATTAGTTACATGCTTGCAAGGCTTAGGTGATGAGTATTACTAAGAGGGCCCAAAGATATCTCTCCGACGATCGGAGTGACAAATCCTAATCTCGAATTATGCCAACTCAACATGTACCTTTGGAAACACCTGTAGAGCACCTTTATAATCACCCAGTTACGTTGTGACGTTTGGTAGCACACAAAGTGTTCTTCCGGTAAATGGGAGTTGCACAATCTCATAGTTGTAGGAACTTTGTATAAGTCATGAAGAAAGCAATAGCAGTATACTAAACAATCAAGTGCTAGGCTAACGGAATGGGTCATGTCAATCACATCATTCTCCTAATGATGTGATCCCATTAATCAAATGACAACACATGTCTATGGTCAGGAAACATAACCATCTTTGATTAATGAGCTAGTCAAGTAGAGGCATACTAGTGACTATGTGTTTGTCTATGTATTCACACATGTATCATGTTTCCGGTTAATACAATTCTAGCATGAATAATAAACATTTATCATGATATGAGGAAATAAATAATAACTTTATTATTGCCTCTAGGGCATATTTCCTTCAGTCTCCCACTTGCACTAGAGTCAATAATCTAGATTACATAGTAATGATTCTAACACCCATGGAGTCTTGGTGCTGATCATGTTTTGCTCGTGAGAGAGGCTTAGTCAACGGGTCTGCAACATTCAGATCCGTATGTATCTTGCAAATCTCTATGTCTCCCACTTGGACTTGGTCCCGAATGGAATTGAAGCGTCTCTTGATGTGCTTGGTCCTCTTGTGAAATCTGGATTCCTTTGCCAAGGCAATTGCACCAGTATTGTCACAAAAGATCTTCATTGGTCCCGATGCACTAGGTATGACACCTAGATCGGAAATGAACTCCTTCATCCAGAATCCTTCATTTGCTGCTTCAGAAGCAGCTATATACTCCGCTTCACATGTAGATCCCGCCACGACGCTTTGTTTAGAACTGCACCAACTTACAGCTCCACCGTTTAATAAAAACACGTATCCGGTTTGCGATTTAGAATCGTCCGGATCAGTGTCAAAGCTTGCATCGACGTAACCATTTACGACTAGCTCTTTGTCACCTCCATATACGAGAAACATATCCTTAGTCCTTTTCAAGTATTTCAGGATGTTCTTGACCGCTGTCCAGTGATCCACTCCTGGATTACTTTGGTACCTTCCTGCCAAACTTATTGCTAAGCATACGTCAGGTCTGGTACACAGCATTGCATACATGATAGAGCCTATGGCTGAAGCATAGGGAACATTTTTCATTTTCTCTCTATCTTCTGCTGTGGTCGGGCATTGAGTTCGACTCAACTTCACACCTTGTAGTACAGGCAAGAATCCTTTCTTTGCCTGATCCATTTTGAAATTTTTCAAAATTTTGTCAAGGTATGTGCTTTGTGAAAGTCCTATTAAGCGTCTTGATCTATCTCTATAGATCTTGATGCCCAATATGTAAGCAGCTTCCCCGAGGTCTTTCATTGAAAAACTTTTATTCAAGTATCCTTTTATGCTATCCAGAAATTCTATATCATTTCCAATTAATAATATGTTGTCAACATATAAAACTAGAAATGCTACAGAGCTCCCACTCACTTTCTTGTAAATACAGGCTTCTCCAAAAGTCTGTATAAAACCATATGCTTTGATCACACTATCAAAGCGTTTATTCCAACTCCGAGATGCTTGCACCAGTCCATAAATGGAACGCTGGAGCTTGCACACTTTGTCAGCACCTTTTGGATCAACAAAACCTTCCGGCTGCATCATATACAACTCTTCTTCTAGAAATCCATTCAAGAATGCAGTCTTGACATCCATTTGCCAAATTTCATAATCATGAAATGCAGCAATAGCCAACATGATTCGGACAGACTTAAGCATCGCTACGGGTGAGAAAGTCTCATCGTAGTCAACCCCTTGAACTTGTCGAAAACCTTTCGCAACAAGTCGAGCTTTATAGACAGTAACATTACCATCAGCGTTAGTCTTCTTCTTAAAAATCCATTTATTCTCAATGGCTTGCCGATCATCGGGCAAGTCAACCAAAGTCCATACTTTGTTTTCATACATGGATCCTATCTCAGATTTCATGGCCTCTAGCCATTTTGCGGAATCTGGGCTCATCATCGCTTCCTCATAGTTCGTAGGTTCATCATGGTCAAGTAACATGACTTCCAGAATAGGATTACCGTACCACTCTGGTGCGGATCTTACTCTGGTAGACCTACGTGGTTCAGTAGAAACTTGATCTGAAGTTTCATGATCAATATCATTAGCTTCCTCACTAATTGGTGTAGTCGTCACAGGAACCGGTTCTCGTGATGAACTACTTTCCAATAAGGGAGTAGATACAGTTATCTCATCAAGTTCTACTTTCCTCCCACTCACTTCTTTCGAGAGAAACTCCTTCTCTAGAAAGGATCCATTCTTAGCAACGAATGTCTTGCCTTCGGATCTGTGATAGAAGGTGTACCCAACAGTCTCTTTTGGGTATCCTATGAAGACACATTTCTCCGATTTGGGTTCGAGCTTATCTGGTTGAAGTTTCTTCACATAAGCATCGCAGCCCCAAACTTTAAGAAACGACAACTTCGGTTTCTTGCCAAACCACAGTTCATAAGGCGTCGTTTCAACGGATTTAGATGGTGCCCTATTTAACGTGAATGCGGCTGTCTCTAAAGCATAACCCCAAAATGATAGCGGTAAATCGGTAAGAGACATCATAGATCGCACCATATCAAGTAAAGTACGATTACGACGTTCGGACACACCATTTCGTTGTGGTGTTCCAGGTGGTGTGAGTTGCGAAACTATTCCGCATTGTTTCAAATGTAAACCAAACTCGTAACTCAAATATTCTCCTCCACGATCAGATCGTAGAAACTTTATTTTCTTGTTACCATGATTTTCCACTTCACTCTGAAATTCTTTGAACTTTTCAAATGTTTCAGATTTGTTCTTCATTAAGTAGATATACCCATATCTGCTCAAATCATCTGTGAAGGTGAGAAAATAACGATATCCGCCACGAGCCTCAACATTCATCGGTCCACATACATCTGTATGTATGATTTCCAACAAATCTGTTGCTCTCTCCATAGTTCCGGAGAACGGTGTTTTAGTCATCTTGCCCATGAGACACGGTTCGCAAGTACCAAGTGATTCATAATCAAGTGATTCCAGAAGTCCATCAGTATGGAGTTTCTTCATGCGTTTTACACCGATATGACCTAAACGGCAGTGCCACAAATAAGTTGCACTATCATTATCAACTCTGCATCTTTTGGCTTCAACATTATGAATATGTGTATCACTACTATCGAGATTTAATAAAAACAGACCACTCTTCAAGGGTGCGTGACCATAAAAGATATTACTCATATAAATAGAACAACCATTATTCTCTGATTTAAATGAATAACCGTATCGCATCAAACAAGATCCAGATATAATGTTCATGCTCAACGCTGGCACCAAATAACAATTATTTAGGTCTAAAACTAATCCCGAAGGTAGATGTAGAGGTAGCGTGCCGACCGCGATCACATCGACTTTGGAACCGTTTCCCACACGCATCGTCACCTCGTCCTTGGCCAGTGCTCACTTATTCCGTAGTCCCTGTTTCGAGTTGCAGATATTAGCAACAGAACCAGTATCAAATACCCAGGTGCTACTACGAGCTCTAGTTAGGTACACATCAATAGCATGTATATCACATATACCTTTGCTCACTTTGCCATCCTTCTTATCCGCCAAATACTTGGGGCAGTTCCGCTTCCAGTGTCCAGTCTACTTGCAGTAGAAGCACTCAGTTTCAGGCTTAGGTCCAGACTTGGGTTTCTTCTCTTGAGCAGCAACTTGCTTGCCGTTCTTCTTGAAGTTCCCCTTCTTCTTCCCTTTGCCCTTCTTCTTGAAACTAGTGGTCTTATTGACCATCAACACTTGATGCTCCTTCTTGATTTCTACCTCCGCGGCTTTCAGCATCGCGAAGAGCTCGGGAATAGTCTTGTTCATCCCTTGAATATTATAGTTCATCACAAAGCTCTTGTAGCTTGGTGGCAGTGATTGGAGAATTTTGTCAATGACACTATCATCAGGAAGATTAACTCCCAGTTGAATTAAGTGATTGTTATACCCAGACATTCTGAGTATGTGTTCACTGACAGAACTGTTCTCCTCCATCTTGCAGCTGTAGAACTTATTGGAGACTTCATATCTCTCAATCCGGGCATTTGCTTGAAATATTAACTTCAACTCCTGGAACATCTCATATGCTCCATGACGTTCAAAACGTCGTTGAATACCCGGTTCCAAGCCGTAAAGCATGGCACACTGAACTATAGAGTAGTCATCAGCTTTGCTCTGCCAGACGTTCTTAACATCGTCAGTTGCATCAGCAACAGGCCTGGCACCCAGCGGTGCTTCCAGGACGTAACTCTTCTGTGCAGCAATGAGGATAATCCTCAGGTTACGGACCCAGTCCGTGTAATTTCTACCATCATCTTTCAACTTTGCTTTCTCAAGGAACGCATTAAAATTCAACGGAACAACAGCACGAGCCATCTATCTACAAACAAACATAGACAAGCAAGATACTATCAGGTACTAAGTTCATGATAAATTTAAGTTCAATTAATCATATTACTTAAGAACTCCCACTTAGACAGACATCTCTCTAGTCATCTAAGTGATCACGTGATCCAAATCAACTAAACCATAACCGATCATCACGTGAGATGGAGTAGTTTTCAATGGTGAACATCACTATGTTGATCATATCTACTATATGATTCACGCTCGACCTTTCGGTCTCTGTGTTCCGAGGCCATATCTGCATATGCTAGGCTCGTCAAGTTTAACCTGAGTATTCTGCGTGTGCAAAATTGGCTTGCACCCGTTGTAGATGGACGTAGCGTAGAGCTTATCACACCCGATCATCACGTGGTGTCTCAGCACGACGAACTTTGGCAACGGTGCATACTCAGGGAGAACACTTCTTGATAATTTTAGTGAGAGATCATCTTAAAATGCTACCGTCAAACAAAGCAAGATAAGATGCATAAAGGATAAACATCACATGCAATCAATATAAGTGATATGATATGGCCATCATCATCTTGTGCTTGTGATCTCCATCTCCGAAGCACCGTCGTGATCACCATCGTCACCGGCGCGACACCTTGATCTCCATCGTAGCATCGTTGTCGTTACGCCATCTATTGCTTCTACGACTATCGCTACCACTTAGTGATAAAGTAAAGCAATTACAGGGCGTTTGCATTTCATACAATAAAGCGACAACCATATGGCTCCTGCCAGTTGCCGATAACTTCGGTTACAAAACATGATCATCTCATACAATAAAATATAGCATCACGTCTTGACCATATCACATCACAACATGCCCTGCAAAAACAAGTTAGACGTCCTCTACTTTGTTGTTGCAAATTTTACGTGGCTGCTACGGGCTTAGCAAGAACCGTTCTTACCTACGCATCAAAACCACAACGATAGTTTGTCAAATAGACTTCATTTTAACCTTCACAAGGACCGAGCGTAGCCACACACGGTTCAACTAAAGTGAGAGAGACAGACACCCGCCAGCCACCTTTAAGCACAAGTGCTCGTAACGGTGAAACCAGTCTCGCATAAGCGTACGCGTAATGTCGGTCCGGGCCGCTTCATCTCACAATACCGCTGAACCAAAGTATGACATGCTGGTAGGCAGTATGACTTATATCGTCCACAACTCACTTGTGTTCTACTCGTGCATATAACATCAACGCATAAAACCTAGGCTCTGATACCACTGTTGGGGAACGTAGTAATTTCAAAAAATTTCCTACGCACATGTAAGATCATGGTGATGATATAGCAACGAGAGGGGAGAGTGTATGTCCACGTACCCTCGTAGACCGTAAGCGGAAGCGTTAGCACAACGCGGTTGATGTAGTTGTACGTCTTCATGATCGACCGATCCAAGCACCGAACATACGGAGCCTCCGAGTTCAGCACACGTTCAGCTCGATGACGTCCCTCGAACTCCGATCCAGCCGAGTGTCGAGGGAGAGTTCCGTCAGCACGACGGCGTGGTGACGATCTTGATGTTCTATCGGAGCAGGGCTTCGCCTAAGCTTCGCGACGATATGACCGAGGTGGAATATGGTGGAAGGGGGCACCGGACACGGCTAAGGAACGATCCGTAGATCAACTTGTGTGTCTTTGGGGTGCCCCCTTGCCCCCGTATATAAAGGAGCAAGGGGGGAGGCCGGCCGGCCCTTGGGGCACGCCAAGGAGGGGGAGTCCTCCTTCTACTGGGAGTAGGACTCCCCTTTCCTAGTCCAACTAGGAAGGAGGAAGGGGGAAGGAAAGAGAGGGAGAGGAAGAAGGAAAGAGGGGCCGCGCCCCCCTCCCCTAGTCCAATTCGGACTCCCCTTGGGAGGGGGCGCGCCACCTCCTGGGCTGCTGCCCTCTCTCTCCCCTCAGGCCCACTAAGGCCCAATACTTCCCCGGGGGGTTCCGGTAACCCCTCCGGCACTCCGGTTTTCTCCGAAATCACCCGGAACACTTCCGGTGTCCGAATATAGTCGTACAATATATCAATCTTTATGTCTCGACCATTCCGAGACTCCTCGTCATGTCCATGATCACATCCAGGACTCCGAACAAACTTCGGTACATCAAAACTTATAAACTCATAATAAAACTGTCATCGAAACGTTAAGCGTGCGGACCCTACGGGTTCGAGAACTATGTAGACATGACCTAAAACCATTCTCGGTCAATAACCAATAGCGGGACCTGGATGCCCATATTGGTTCCTACATATTCTACGAAGATCTTTATCGGTCAAACCGCATAACATCATACTTTGTTCCCTTTGTCATCGGTATGTTATTTGCCCGAGATTTGATCGTCGGTATCCAATACCTAGTTCAATCTCGTTACCAGCAAGTCTCTTTACTCGTTCCGTAATACGTCATCTCATAACTAACTCATTAGTTACATGCTTGCAAGGCTTAGGTGATGAGTATTACTGAGAGGGCCCAGAGATACCTCTCCGACGATCGGAGTGACAAATCCTAATCTCGAATTATGCCAACTCAACATGTACCTTCGGAAACACCTATAGAGCACCTTTATAATCACCCAGTTACGTTGTGACGTTTGGTAGCACACAAAGTGTTCTTCCGGTAAACGGGAGTTGCACAATCTCATAGTTGTAGGAACTTTGTATAAGTCATGAAGAAAGCAATAGCAGTATACTAAACGATCAAGTGCTAGGCTAACGGAATGGGTCATGTCAATCACATCATTCTCCTAATGATGTGATCCCATTAATCAAATGACAACACATGTCTATGGTCAGGAAACATAACCATCTTTGATTAATGAGCTAGTCAAGTAGAGGCATACTAGTGACTATGTGTTTGTCTATGTATTCACACATGTATCATGTTTCCGGTTAATACAATTCTAGCATGAATAATAAACATTTATCATGATATGAGGAAATAAATAATAACTTTATTATTGCCTCTAGGGCATATTTCCTTCAATAGCAACATATTAAACGATCAAGTGCTAAGCTAACGGAATGGGTCAAGTCGATCACATCATTCTCTAATAATGTGATCCCGTTAATCAAATGACAACTCATGTCTATGGCTAGGAAACTTAACCATCTTTGATTCAACGAGCTAGTCAAGTAGAGGCATACTAGTGACACTATGTTTGTCTATGTATTCACACATGTATTATGTTTCCGGTTAATACAATTCTAGCATGAATAATAAACATTTATCATGAAATAAGGAAATAAATAATAACTTTATTATTGCCTCTAGGGCATATTTCCTTCACTTTCGTCAAGGGTGATGGACATATGACATCCACCGTAACGGGTCGCCGTTAAGCTATCGGGTCCGGTTTTGGATCGGATAACCCGCTAACAGCCACAACCAATGGGGATTTTCCACGTGTAAATTTCTCATTGGCCAGAGGAACCACGTGTCAGCACCTGAAAAGGACAGATGTCAACCGCCCAATGGACAGGAGGCGCCAATGATACGTCGACACATGGCAAAGCCGAACGACGACCCATTTAGGTTAAAAAGGCTGGCCCAGTCAAAATTAGCGGGCTGGCCCATTAATGGCCTGCTTGCAGACGGCCCATTCACAGTTAAGGCCCGTACGGCTATTGTCAAATCGGCCCGTCAACGGCCCGTTCTAAACTTTTCAACATCGTGGCCCATGGCCACTTCTGGCCCGTTAATAGTCCGCTAAGTACTTGGTCCGAATTACGGCCCGGTGTGTTTCCGGCCTGTTAAAGGTCCTGCTTATTTGGGCCCATTTTTTGGCCCTTGAAACTTTTGGCCCATAAACGACCATCAAGGATTTGGGTCATATTCGGCCATGTCTGACATTCGGCCTGTTAGAGGCCCACTATAGATTTGGGCCACTTCCAGCCTGTTGTGACATTCGGCCTATTAGAGGCCTACTGTAGAATTGGGCAACTTCCAGCCTGTTGTGACATTTGGCCTATTAGCGGCCCATTGTAGATTTGGGCCACTTTCAGCCTGCTGTGACATTTGGCCTGTTAGAGGCACACTGTGGATTTGGGCCACTTCCAGCCTGTTGTGACTTTTGGCCTATTAACGTCGGACGAAATCCATGGGCCATATATGGCCCAATGTCACATCAGGCCTATTAACGGCCCATATAAAACTGATACTAATCAAGCCCGACAGAACTTCCGGCCTGTTAGAGGCCCGTGTAGTAGGTCGGTGCATTTTCGTCCCGTCTAAATTTCGGCCTGTGAATGATCTGCATTGTAAATGGGCCAACACAAGTTGGGATACATTTCAGCCTGCTAATGGCCAGTGGGTTACTTGGCACAATTAGGGCTCAATCTCACTTTCGGCCTATTAAAGGCCCAAGTTACTTATGGGCTTGAGACATTTACAAGTGTTAACGGTCTATTGTTCTGAGGGCCCAAATTATGTTTAGGCTTGTTAAAGGTCCACTAGGTGCACAAGCCTACCAAAAATATGAAAACTTATGCTGATTTAGGCCCATATATTTTTAGTGGGCTACATGCAAATTACGGCCCATAATCGTGTTTAGCCCAATTGGAATGGGCCTAATGGATGTTGGCACGTTAGGCTCCTACACTATACAAAAACAGCGTCATAATTTGTACAGCCTTTGGCAGCACGATAAATGTTGTAACATAATAAATTCCAGCCATACAACAAAAGGCCTGTTGGCATAAAGTTTATAGTCCTTGCAGATAAAAGCACCATTAGATGTATAGAAGCACAGATCATTTGACCTGAGTGCTAATGTTTCAGGCTGTAGAATCTGATGGAGCAGCATGATCATCCCCTTTTTTCCGCCATTGCTCTTGAACAACGAAGCAAATGTCTGATAGTCTGGTTTCAAAACAATTCATATCTTGACAACATTTGTCAACCATTATTCTTGTTTCCGAAACGACGTCCATTAGGGATTGGACTTGTGTCTGGAGCACAGATATATCACTCTGTCTAGCCGAAAGATTTTATTCAGTAAGCGATTTGGTTGAGGTTACCTTGCCAACCAACCCATAATTATGCAGGAAGGTGCTTTTTTCACTGTTAGTGGAGAGATACTGACACACTGCAACAAGAGGTGGCATTGCGCCTATGGTAGCCTCGTCACCTTCAGGTGGTTGTGGTTGTTCAAGCATTTATTCCATAGCTTGCTGAAAGTTTGAACATCTAGATTAGTGTACCAGATAAGTTACTAATGAGATAAAAACAAACAAAGTAGGTTTCACGTTTATACATAACTTATTTTGGTGAACTACTGTAATACATTAGCATGTATTGTAGTGCCAACTACATAATAAAATCACTTTCAGAACATATGTCCAGGTAGCATGCCTACTGTATTTTCTATTTCCTCACATTCGTTGACATGTAAGGATAAAGAGATATTGTTTAAAGTAGGATGAAGATAGTATGAAATCATTCATATCATGGGTAAACATATATCAAACAAACATGCCATTGGATCATTGTGCGGGCACGTGAACATCACAACAGATTACAGATCAAGAGTTCAAGACCAAAAGAATATCCTTCCTCTCTTTTCAACTATGTAAGGTGAAATGATACGTTAAGACAACTGTGTATAGAAGTGAACAGAGTAACTGAAACGGGGTCCTCTTGATCGGGAGGGGTGTGGCGTACCGCAAAACGGAGGAAACGGACTTGTGTTGGAGCGCTACGGTCGAAACGGGGGTCCTGTTCATCGGGAGGGGTGTGGCGTATCGCAAAACGGGACTCCACGGTCTATTGTTCATCTCCACCGTTGACCTCCTCCAGCCTCCACAGGCTACTGTTCATCCACCGTCGACCTCCTCCAGCCTCCACCTACGACTGTTCATCCACGGGCTCCTGTTCATCCAGCCTCCACCGCTCCTCCACCGGCTACTGTTCAACCAGCCCGCTCCACGGGGTCTTGTTCAACCACCCCTCCACGGGGCTACTGTTCATCCAGCCCTCCACCGACTACTGTTCAACCAGCCCTCCACAGGGTCATCCTGTTCATCCAGCCCTCCACGGGGTCCTGTTCATCCACCCCCAACCGACTCGATTGATCAGGATCCTGTTCATCCAGCGGCAACGGCCTCTACGCCCCCATGACGTCCTGTTCATCCAAGCCCCGCCGGGAGCTATTCATCCAACCCCCAACAACGCTCACTGTTCATCAAGAGGCAGCAGGTTCGATCGGCTTCAGTTAGCAGCACTAGCGATGGAATCGCTCGATCGGGTTCAGTTAACAACAAGGGATCGATCGGGGTTCAGTAACGTAGCTAGTGCAATCGCTCGGGTTCAGTAGGCGAACGCCTCTATCGGGTTTAGTTAGAGCCCAATGCCTCGCACCCACGCGCATACGTGTACGAGAGAAACACACAATCCCTCTGTGCGTCGCTCGGCCCCGACCACCCACCGTAACCGGGAACTCCCCGAAATTTTCCTCGCCCTCGCTTCTACCTCGATATTTTCCATCATGGACAGCCCAAAAAATGTCATGCAGGTGCGTCTCCAGCCCGCCCAGGATGAAAAGCCCATTTTCTGTCATGATTTTTGTCATAGAAGTAGGAGCCCACCACCTCTATAGTGATACCGGGTTTTGTCACAATTATCATCATAGAAGTGTCATAAGCATGACAGGAAAAAAATTCGTTTGGCCCAAAATGTCACGGATGTGTCTTTTTTTTGTAGTGTAACTTTTGTTCTTGAGGACACGGGAGAATTCTTGTTATAAGTAATCATGTGAATTCGGTATTCGTTTGATATTTTGATGATATGTATGTTGTTGCTTAAGTGGTGTCATGTGAACGTCGACTACATGATACTTCATCATACTTGGGCCTAAGAGAAGGCATTGTGGAGTAATAAGTAGATGATGGGTTGCTAGAGTGACAGAAACTTAAACCCTAGTTTATGCGTTATTCCATAAGGGATGATTTGGATCCATATGTTCCATGCTATGATTAGATTTATCTTAATTCTTCTTTCGTAGCTGTGGATGCTTGCATGAGGGGGTAATCATATGTGGGAGCCTTGTTCAAGTAAGAACAACACCCAAGCACCGGTCCACTCACATACCAAATTATCAAAGTAGCGAACACGAATCAAATAAACTTGATGAAAGTAACTAGACGAATTCCCATGTGTCCTCAAGAACACTTTGCTTACTGTAAGAGAAAGTTCCAACATGTCTTTTACTATAAAAATGATTGGGCTACCTTGATGCACCTCATCCTGATTTGTGTCATATCTATCTTCCTATCATACTCTGCTTCTATTATTCCTCTTTTTGTTATTTACTATGTCTCTTAATATTGTTTCAGATGGCACAACAGTCTTAATTCTACATCTCATTTGATTCACTTGATGTTATGTTAGATGTTCCACTTTCCCCTTATATTCATCAATTCCCCTCTATGCCTTCACCACAATCATCTCAATCAGTACATACACATGCTTTAAATGATTCCACTATACGTAATCAACATTTGTCGTCTCCTGTGCCAATAGATGAACAAAATGATGTCGATTTGATGCAACGTGCACCGACAACTCCTGTGTAAATCCTTTACCTTCCTAGAAAGCTATTGTCTTTGGTTTACATATCTTGGCCTCTATATTGCTAGTTTCAAAATTCTTTACCGGTTCACGTGATAAATTTGCTCCTCATGTTGAGCCAGCAAACAATTTTCAGTTTTGTGCTCTTTAAAAATCATTATACGCATACTCAACACGGACAACATAAACTATTATGTGCCCATCTATTGGAACATGCTTCAATACTACCACCGAGGCTTATGAATTCTACAATTTATACAATTGGTGAAGGAAATATGCCCTAGAGGCAATAATAAAGTTATTATTTATTTCCTCATATCATGATAAATGTTTATTATTCATGCTAGAATTGTATTAACCGGAAACATAATACATGTGTGAATACATAGACAAAACTATGGTCACTAGTATGCCTCTACTTGACTAGCTCATTAATCAAAGATGGTCATGTTTCCTGACCGTAGACATGTGTTGTCATTTGATTAGTGGGATCACATCATTAGAAGAATGATGTGATTGACATGACCCATTTTGTTAGCCTAGCACTTGATCGTTTAGTATACTGCTATTGCTTTCTTCATGACTTATACAAAGTTCCTGCAACTATGAGATTGTGCAACTCCCGTTTACCGGAAGAACACTTTGTGTGCTACCAAACGTCACAACGTAACTGGGTGATTATAAAGGTGCTCTACAGGTGTTTCCGAAGATTCATGTTGAGTTGGCATAATTCGAGATTAGGATTTGTCACTCCGATTGTCGGAGAGGTATCTCTGGGCCCTCTCGGTAATACTCATCACTTAAGCCTTGCAAAATGTAACTAATGAGTTAGTTATGAGATGACGTATTACAGAACGAGTAAAGAGACTTGCCGGTAACGAGATTGAACTAGGTATTGGATACCAACGATCAAATCTCGGGCAAGTAACATACCGATGACAAAGGGAACAAAGTATGTTGTTATGCGGTTTGACCGATAAAGATCTTCGTAGAATATGTAGGAACCAATATGGGCATCCAGGTCCCGCTATTGGTTATTGACCAGAGACGTGTCTCGGTCATGTCTACATTGTTCTCGAACCGTAGGGTCCGCATGCTTAAGGTTTCGATGACAGTTATATTATGAGTTCATGTATTTTGATGTACCGAAGGTTGTTCGGAGTCCCGGATGTGATCACGGACATGACGAGGAGTCTCGAAATGGTCGAGACATAAATATTGATATATTGGACGGATATATTTGGACACCGGAAAGGTTCCGGGAGAGTTTGGGAATATACCGGAGCTCCGGGAGGTTACCGGAACCCCCCGGTAAGTATATGGGCCTTATTGGGCCCAAGTGGGAGGAAGGGAGAAGGAGCAAAGGAGGGGGGCGTGCCCCCCCAAGCCCAATCCGAATTGGGGAGGGGGGCCGGCCCCCCCTTTCCTTTCTCCTTCCCCCTCTTCCTTCCTACTACTAGTACTCCTTCCTTCCCCCTCCAACATGGATTAGGTAAAAGAGGGGAAACCTACTTGGAGTAGGTTTCCTCCTCCTATGGCGCGCCCCCCCTTGGGCCGGCCACCTCCTCCCTCCCTCCTTTATATACGAGGGTAGGGGGGCACCCTAGGACACACAAGTTGATCATTGATCGTTCCTTAGCCGTGTGCGGTGCCCCCCTCCACGATATTACACCTCGGTCATATTGTAGCGGTGCTTAGGCGAAGCCCTGCGACAGGAGAACATCAAGATCATCACCACGCCATCGTGCTGACGGAACTCCCCCTCGACGCCTCTGCTGGATCGGAGATCGAGGGTGCGTCATCGAGCTGTACGCGTGTCAAGAACTCGGAGGTGCCGGAGTAACGGTGCTTGGATCGGTCGGACCGGGAGGACGTACGACTACTTCCTCTACGTTGCGTCAACGCTTCCGCTTCGGTCTACGAGGGTACGTAGACAACACTCTCCCCTCGTTGCTATATCATCACCATGATCTTGCGTGTGCGTAGGAAATTTTTGAAATTACTACGTTTCCCAACAATTGGAAAATGGACTTCGACATCCGGCATGGACAGACTTGGAAGAATTATAAGAAAATTCATGCAATGCAAAAGTTCAACTGCCTAGGTGGACTATGTCTAAACTCATTACTTATATATTTCCAGTGTCTCGTTGAGGCATGCCTCATCGGAAAAGTAGCAAATCCACAAGGACTGAATGCCCTTCTATCATTTGATTGGCCCTTCACAATGACAATCCATGGTACATCAATGAATTCAGGTATGATCACAACCATCCATTATCAAGAAGTAGTTTTGAGAAGATGCACTGGAAATCCCATCTTCATGTTGATATATACTTTCAACAACTAATAACCAATATGAGAGCAAACAATGTTCACATATCGAAGGTGTACATGTTTCTTGGTACTTTCTTTGGGAGGATGGAAAACATTCCTTTCAGTAAATGCAGCTTAAAAACTTTAAGTGGTCACATCAATAATAAAGAGCTTGCTCATGATAATGTCAAACAAACACATTTGATGTTTTTGATTATATATGTTTTCAAGATCCCGATTTCGCCTACCCGGTTCAGGCTCACTCACAAAGCAGAATTGATACTTTACTCTGGATAAATGGTCGTAGTCGATCAGAATATAAATACTTTGGAGATATTATTACTTTTAATACAACTTAGTGAATAAATATTTATGACATGCCTTTTTGGTCTATTTGTTGGTGTCAACAACCATTTTCAAAGTATCATACTTGGAGGTGTTTTTAAGTGACATCTGACATGAAGCAATAGAGAATTTCCATTGGGTTTTCTCTGAGTTCCTAGCACTCATGGGTGGGAAGCGTCCTATTACCATACTGACAGGTTGATTTCGGTTTTGCTACAATTGTGTCCTTCTATACATTTTACAATCTTTTTACACATCTTATACATCACCACTTCATTATGTAGATCAATGTTTAGCCATGGAGATAGCTATTGGATTGGTGATGCCAAATACAACACATAGGTGGTGCAAGTGGCATGTTATTCAAAAAGCTAAAGAATCTTTTGGATCGTATTACTTGCTAAAAATGACTTCCGTGTTGACTTCCAGAAACTGGTCAATCATATGCTCACCATGGATGAATTTGAGTTAGGTTAGAAAATGGTTATTGAAAAATACAAGTTAGAGAAGATCACCTTCCTTGTATAGTGCTTTGATGTTAGACATAACACATAAGTGGGTTGAACCCTATCTTGTTGGAATTTTCTATGCAAAGCAGACAATCACACAACGTAGCGAAAGTGCAAACCATTTACTGAAAACTTATATACCCGCTATTCCTCGCAATTCGACAGAGCGTCCGAAAATAGTTACGAAGAGAAAAGAACAAGCTTCGTAAGATTTTATTCATTACTTATATATGTTTTTATGTTTTAGTTTTTATGCTAAATTGATTATTTGTAACTTTGCTTACTTTTTTTGCAGAGTGGTGTTGTGTTAAAAACTAATAATCCACTTGAGAGACATGCTAGCAAAATATATACACGCAAAATGTTTGAGATGTTTCAAAATTACATATATAAACCTACAGATTATCAAATTGAGGTTATTATTTCAAACAAACAGTACAAGACAATTCATAGGGAACTTGTGCAACGAGCGAAGTGGTGCCGCCCTCCTTACACAGTGTCAACTGCTAATGATTTTCCAAATTTTCACTTGTGAATGTGGCCAGCATTAACATATGGGTCTTCTTTGCGCTCATATACTAAAGGTCTGTTCCACTGAATGTCTATGTGCATATGTTTAGTCCCTAAGTTCTAAATTTCTGATTTATATCTATAATCTGCTACCAGGTCATGACTTCTTTGGATGTTTCTGACATACCTGAAAACCATATAATGAAAAGATGGGCAGTCAATGCTCGTGACATTCTACCTGGTGATCTAGTAATATACCAAAAGGATCATGCTTTGCCTGCACATAATACATTCCTGTTAGAAAACATAGTAGGAAAAAAATCGCCGTACGGTCACCCAGGAACAATATGAAGATGCATAAACGGTTTGAATCACGATCGTTACCGAGTCCGAGTAGCAGCGGAAGTAGACGAATCGGTGTAGATCGTACTTAGAGCGTGGAGAGGAAGAAACTGGGGCAACCAGGGTTTAACCCTCGCTGGAGCGGCTTAAAGAGCCGTGTTTGGCTCCTCGGGTGGTTCGCCGGAGTAGCGACACCCTACGATCCGATGGGTTTCTTCGGGTCCCGCCCGTCAGTTCGACGTGGCAGACGTGTCTGGGTGTCCCATATCCGCCCCATATTTATGCTGAGTATGAGGGGTGTCGGACAATCCAGTCGCTGGGCTGGGTTTGAGGGTTCTAGTTGGCCGGTTGGGTGCCGATTTTATGATCCGTCCGCCCGTACCTATTCGGAAGGTTCGAGGAATATACGATTATGGATGCTCTCATACCATGTTGTCATTGCGTCTTATTTCGTTGATTTGCTCCGGTATGATTTCTGATAATGTGGAGCCAGGAACATGCGTCGCGCTTCCTCACCCAAAATTCCCGCCACGAAGAGAGTTTGATCTCCCCGCCCAAGTTTTTGGCCACTTCAGCGATCCGCGTCGAAGCTCATCAGGTCCGTCCATCAGAAACAGCAGCGAGCGGCTGATATCCGTCGATCAATCACCAGACGTCAGCGATCCGGGGCACCAACCACTCCTCCAATCAGAGCGCACCTCCTCCTCTGCATAAATAAAGCCGCCGCGCCCTCCCCATCTCATCACCAACCACCAATCCAATTCCCCACCAGCCCCCTCGCACCTTCCGGCGAACCACCGCACCTCTCCCCCCCGGCGAAGCAGCAGCGTCCGATGGCCCCCAAGGCGGAGAAGAAGCCGGCTGCCGCCGAGAAGACCACCGCGGGCAAGAAGCCCAAGGCCGAGAAGCGGCCGCCGAAGTCCAAGGAGGGCGGCGCCGACAAGAAGAAGAAGAAGGCCAAGAAGAGCGTGGAGACGTACAAGATCTACATCTTCAAGGTGCTGAAGCAGGTGCACCCGGACATCGGCATCTCCTCCAAGGCCATGTCCATCATGAACTCCTTCATCAACGACATCTTCGAGAAGCTCGCCGGCGAGTCCGCCAAGCTTGCCCGCTACAACAAGAAGCCCACCATCACGTCCAGGGAGATACAGACCTCCGTCCGCCTCGTCCTCCCCGGCGAGCTCGCCAAGCACGCCGTCTCCGAGGGCACCAAGGCCGTCACCAAGTTCACCTCCTCTTAGATAGGCTGTTCGCTGTCGTCCCGGTGGATCGATGGTTCTCTGTAGTGCTCGTTAGCTGTTCGGACCATGTCTCTGTGTAACCTGTGCTTGTTGTGTGGCAGCACACTGTTTCATTATCTCGTGAAATAGTAATGGTGTTTATTTATTCTGTCTATTCTGTGATCTCCCTTTTCTTGAGTAGTTCGTGCTATGATCCTGTTTCTGGGCTCATCTTGGGTTGGCTTGTTATGAAACCTTTGTTCTGAATTATGAATATGGTCATCTGCAAATCTCTGCGGACAACGACAGTGAACTTGGAGAGATGTTTTCTCTGTTCTATTTCTTGGTTGTCTGCAGAGAGCGACACTGAACTTGCAGAGATGTTTCTTTGTTCTATTTCTTAGTTGTATGCACACTGAACACTGAACTTGAATAGATGTTTCTCTGTTCTATATTTCTTGGTTGTCAGCAGAGAACGACACTGAACTTGAAGAGATGTTTCTCTGTTCTATATTTCTTGGTTGTCTCCACAGAACGACGCTGAACTTGCAGAGATGTTTCTCTGAACCCCGGGGATCCAATTTGTTGGTTGCACTAAAAATTACTGGCAAACTATGGCTAACAGTAAGATAAAATCGTTGGGACACGGCAAGACCTTTCGGTTTGGAGCCCGGGCTGAATTCGATAATTTGGGTTTTGCAAAATGACACCAATCAGTCGGCCAGATGCAATTTGTGGGTGACTGGCTTCTTGTATGAGGAATGGAGCGCAGGGCAGAAGGTTGCGGGTTACAAAACAAAAATAAACCAAGGAGTACATTTTTCAAGTACGGGTCTACAAACGAAATTGTCAAAACCTGCAAGCGTGAGTTTATTCCTTAGTTAATTATGAGTTTATTCAACTTTGAAGATTATAAATTTGCAAGCCAGAGTTTAGGCCACAAAATGCTTGCAAAAAAACATTCAGTTACATATATGACGCGTCCCTCTTTGTTCTTGTATCCAAGAAGACCAGAACATACATATTTTACTTCCAACGAGGTCCAACCCCACGTTAGAGTCCATCCAGAATCACTACGCAATTGAGCCATTCCATAGGAATTCAAGAAGCTCGTTCATTTGTTCAAAGAGGGCCAGACAGGAAATTTTCCTGTAGGGTTCTCGTCCTTCCGACATTCCTCCAAAATCCTTCACCAGAGATGATCATGGTATTGCAATAGCAGTTTTACATCCAGTTCCTGCACATTCCCCATCTCTGCATTTTCCCTGCTTTCGGCGTCAAATTTCTGTTCACTAAATACCCAATATTCTGTCTAAGACATTCCATTTGGAAAGCATGATGTTTTCCTTGAATGAATGTGACCACCACCTATTAATCATTTACATAGTTACATGATACGCTGGCAAGGATCAACAGCTATACTTATGTGCTCTGCATTATGCCAAAAGAAGTTCCATCCCAAAAATTTCCGAGCGGCGACTTTGCCAATGAGATCTGTGAATCATCGAACTGTCTCTTACTCTGATTCCTCACGAGAAGCATTCACGATGCTAGTTATGTCCTGGACAACTGCAGACACCGGTGGCCTGAATTCTGGCTCCCTCTGCATCATGGAAGTTTCTTATCAGATATGTTTTATGCCTTTGATTCATAAGGTTCTTGTGCAAAAAGTGGCAAGTATCACCTATAGTATGCTTAGGAAATTGCATCCTGGCACTATCAGAACAAAAATGAATTACCTGGATACAGCGGCTGATTATGTCAGCAAACCGCGACAATACTTTCTCGGAGCACTGCCCTCGAATAGAAGGGTCCACCATCTTGGAAAGGGATTCAATGTCATGGAGCTGACAACCGGCCCATCTAACAAGATGCTGTTCATGGCGTGGGCGTGAACTGTATAATTTTTTGGTTTTCACAACAGACATGCAGGTGAATCAAGAGAGTTGTTTTCTTATGCCATGCAGAAAGAAAATAATGAATCTGAAACAAACAAGGTAAGTTCGTTGTGAAGCCAAGCATGAGAGTTCAAATCTCTTACCTATCGTATGGTTTACGCCCGGTAAGAAGTTCTAGCATCACTACTCCAAAACTGTAAACATCGCCTCGTTCTGAAATGATCCCAGATTCCTGGAATTCAGGCGCATCATAGTTCAGTAATGTGCGCAACCGACCTGACAGCTGCAATAAAAAGAAACATCCGTGAGCACATAACAAAGATGAGTCTGTCAATGCATGGGCGAATTAAATAGGCTAAGGCTAAGGCCAAGTATACTCATTTGTGGTCAAAATAGGATATAAAGCATCAACAGCTACTGAAGTCAGTAACTAATTAAATCCTTCTAGCGAATGGTCCATAAAGCTTTTCTAACAAGTTAAATCTACTCATTTAACAGGTTGATACTCTAGTGGAATACCCCGGCAAAGAAACAGTAGGCCCTGTTTGGATTGGATGTAAATTTTGTGTGATTCCCGGTATTCAGTTCAAACTTCAGCTAAATACCGGGGAGCTCACTAATTTTACACTCAATCCAAGTGAGGCCTTAACAGGAAAGACAATCTATCATCCCCATTACCAGATTACTAATTTTAAGACTTCGAAGGGTGAAGGCATACACCAAAAACCTTTCATTTTCAGTACAGTGCACTGATTTACTGATACTAAAAGACTATTAACAAATTATTACAGTCTATTAGAAAGCTAAAGGAAGACAGAAATGCCGTATCATGCAATACACAACCACATTAGCAAAGCTGATTATCAACATCTGACGTTGATACAGATTTTCTTAGAATGAACTAGTGCATGTTGGTACATCACTATTAACAGATATGCTTCACATGCTATACTAACTTTGGGCTGTATCACAGTTTTGAGACATAGCACCATCAGCCCTTAAAGTAAGAGGGACCTGAACTTGCACCATTTTTATGTACTTAGAAGTTAGAACATGCAATATCTATAACACATATTACAGCTTACCTTAGAACATGCAATATATATAACACATATTACAGCTTACCTGAGTGACAGAACTCGAGGGCATCAGCTCTGCTAGTCCACATTCAGCAACACACACTGACAACTTATCATCTAGGAGAACATTAGCTGGTTCAAAATTCTGATGCACGATCGGGGGTTGGAAGCTTTCATGGAGATACCTGCAGGGAAAGAGTAATTCAGAGTATAAATCCCCACACATGTTAAGAGAGGCAGATATGGACTGCATAAAAGATAAAACTATAATTTGGCTTACTCTAAGGCTTTTCCGGAGCTAAGAGCAACCTGGAGACGAGCATTCCATGATAGCTCAATGTCGATTTCCTCTCTATCATGAAGTGCATCATCTAGTGTTTTTCTGCTGAAGTGATTGTATACAAGTAATCGCTGTCCATATTCAGCACAGTATCCAACTAACTCAAGGGTGTTGGGATGCTTGATCTCTGAGATAAGCGCAACCAATTCTAGAAACTCATCCACTGACACTCTTCCATTAGGATTGTCAATCTTCATAACTTCCAATAACTACAAAGAATAGAATAAATCAGGCACACATAATGTTTGAACTGCACGATGAATCGCGAGTTGCATTGTACATTGATACAAGTAGTACTTCATACCTTGCCTTCAGGAAGCTCAGCTAGGAATACCTTTCCTAATCTACTCTCTCTTATCACGTTCTGCTCCCTGAAATTGCTTGTATATTGCTGAAGAGATGCAACAGAGTAGGGTGTGGCAGAAGTTGGGGTACTTGTCCTTGGTGGAGGGCTATATCTCTTTTCTGGAGTAACAATGGGCTTGGGCTGTACAACAACTTTTTCAGGAGGGGGTGGTGGAGGTGGAGGGGGTGCAACTGCAAAAAGTTCCGAGTCTGTTCGATCCAAATTAATTATGTGCTCCTTTCGGTTTTCAGCAGGCTTCTTTGGGAGAGCTGCAAGCAATTGCACAGAACTTAGACATTTTAACTTGGTGAACAGCATGTCAAAATTAGACCGTCCTTGTTTCAAGGGCTTCATACCTGCTGCTGCCAAACTTGACTCGCGGCTCCTCTTTTGAAGGGCCTCACCTGGACCTATCAAAGAAAATATCTTCAATTAGTACAGAAAAAATATACCCAGAACACCCTGTTCTACTGGTACATGCACAGAAGTTAACCTTTTTTAGTATCATCCTTTTTTTGCACTGAAGCCGGCATAATTTGGGGTTCAACCCTATGATGCACCCTTCCCAGCTGACTTCTGTTATAATCATATCTTGACCGTCTCTCTTGGTACTTGGACAAACAAAAGATTACCAGCAGGGCTATAGATATGAATAGCACTACTACAAGAAGAACAAATCCGGCAATCTTGAGCTTTTTTGACGAATTATGTTTCTGAGATGATGAGGTGCTATCTCGAGTAGTTGATCCATCGGAAGAGTTTGAGGGCGGAGGGGATTTTGAAGGGGGGGATGGAGGCGACGGTGCTCTCGTTGGACTTAGATCTGTAGGCGTTGTTGTTGGTGTTGGGGCTTGTTTTGGTCCTGCTGGTGTTGGAGTTGGTGCTGGTCCTAATGATGAAGGCGATGACGCTGAAGGCGGTGATGCTGACGGGGCTATAGTCGTATTAAATGGATTACCATCCTTTCTGCACTGGAATTATGTCAGTCACTTAACAAGTCACACAAAATCAATGCAATTAAATATCTAGATCGTCAATAGATGAAATAATGTCAAAATTAGACAACGTGATAGGCTGATAGCTATTGCAACTAGAAGTAGATAAATAAAAGAATGAAGAGGCTTTCTCACTTGAAGGTCGGTATGTTCTCTAGTTTCGGAGGTACTGGTCCAGAAAACAAGTTGTTCTCTACATTCCTGATCAGAGTAAGGAAATTGATAAGTAACAAAGAGAACCATTTAATATCTGGAGTAACATCTTTACCACTAGAACAGCAAATGGGTTAAACTTTATACTTTGGTAATGTCATCAATAGCATTGTTCTCTTCTATCAATTCAAACCAAGCAAATATATAGCGTTTCCAAAGAAAAGTTCAGAAGCAAAGCAACTGCCTATTGGAAATTAATTGCTGATGCGTTGCCTGTTTAACAAAAAATTGCAGTAAAATGGAAAGATGCATTGGCTTCTCGAAAGAAGAAACATAGTCACAGCGGCAAACCATTGCCTCCAGAAATAAATGAAAGCCAGATGACAGAAGTGCTTCCTACTACCAGAAGGTATCATTAAGAGACATGGAATAGCGTTTTAGCTCCTTAATATATTGTGCAAAACATTCAAAAGGCATAAGCTTTTGTGTGTCGGCCACCATTATCTTATAGACTTCCTCTGAAGACAAATGTTGTGCAACTGATGGCTTGATGGTTTTGTAAGCAACTAACTATCTAAGGCTCTGTGCGTCAATCAATGCAGAGGCCAGGGGCATGCCTCTTTTTTGAAGGAAAAGTAAGTAACTTTTCTTTTTTGCAACTAGTAAGTACTGATTAAGCACATAATAATATAAATATCAAATGCCTTCTATTCAATTTGCTAAGATAACTGAAAGAGGATGATATAAGGAAGAAGACATTGAGGGATTACAGGTCTTTGATGGGGAGATCCTGCAAGTTGTCAAGGGTCCCTGACAGTTGATTGTTTTGTATGCGCCTATCATATAACAGTTAACAAAATAAGGAAACATAAATGATCTTGGAAAATAGGAACATCAAAGGTAAGATGTAAACTCACAATGTAGTCAAAGATGACAGGTTTTTCATTGAAGGTGGTAACACACCAGTAAAGTTGTTCTCAGAAATATCCCTGTAACAAAGCTTGGATGCTATCAGCAAGCAATTAATGCATCATCCTGATCAACACATATAAAAGTGTATGAAAAAGAGATACATCTTACAGATTTATAAGTCCAGCAAGTGAATCGAAAGCATCTGGCAGTTCTCCATCAAGATGGTTGACGTTGAGTGACCTGGGAAAATAAGGGTATTAAGAAATGCAATTAAGAAAACAAACTAGCATGAGTACAGATTCGCTGAGAAAAAATAGAAGTGGAGTCTTACATGGCTGATAAACCTGTAAGTTTGGACAATGAACTGGGAATACTTCCAGTGAGCTGATTAGCAGAGAGGAAACTGCAGCAACAAGGAGTAAAGATTGTACCATCAGATGGATTATGTCTCAAAGACTAAAAGAGTTGCAGACGAGATAAAAAACACGTACAGATTCTGCAGTGTGAGAGGTAGGTCTTCTGGTATAGTTCCACCAATATTATTGTTACTAAGATCTCTACAGGAACAGGTAAAATTGAATCAGTGAAGAACTTTATTTGGATGCAAAGAAAACATAAATTAAACCAGCGGAAGAAGCTGTAAAAAACATCAGTGATTTTTTTTACTGTGGCAGCTATGGCAAACCAGAATATATAATGATGAATTTCATTATAGAATAAATTTACTGTATTAATTAGCACCCTTACATGGTGGTGATTGAAGTGAAGTTCCCTAGGCTGCTCAGCTGCCCTCCCAGGTTCGCAACGTTCATCTTTCTAGAAAATGGTAATTTCATAAATAGTCCAAAACAAACGAATCAGCGAAACGAAAGAGAGCCCAACGAAGAGCCTGACATACATTTTGGTAATGCCCGTGCCGGTGCAGGTAACTCCCTGCCAACCCTCGCCGCAGGGGTCTCCGCCGTTTGGAATCCACCCGGGAAGGCTCGGCGATCCGAGTGAAACGTACAGCCCATTCATAGCAATAACTACACACCACAAAAAGGATATAAAGAAGAAGCCATGAGCATTACCCTTATTAATAAGTGGAACCCATATATACAAATCCCCATGCTGCCAACTTTTGCATCACAGCACACATGAGCTGAAGGCAGCGAGCGATTTTTAAAGAACATGAATGCACTTGCAAAAGCCACCGCGGGGGGTTCCCCACCCACATTTATACTAAACAGAGTAATGAAAAAAAAAGCTTGTAAGAATCAACACGTGTTATTTGGATCACCTGTTCTTCCTACAACAATCCCCTCATCCCCTAGTTTACGACAATTACCGCGATTAAGACTGAGATACGCGTTTTGGTGCCACTTAAAAGAAAAATCCAATCTACCATTGCTTTCCCTGGACGTTCATGCTATCAACTTCCACCGATCGAGCGAGCGACCAACATATCTCTTTATCCCGTTGCTGTCGAGGACGATGGGGCACAGCTGAGCAGAGGACACCACGTTACTTCTGTAGGCCTCAGAAGTTGCTCTCGTTATCCCTGCCGAAAGGTACGGCCCGGTTGCTAGAAAGCCAGTAAAAACATCAACCGATCCGAATTACACATGTCGCGGTCGATCGCCTCGCGCTCGCCAGTTCTGCGCTGCCGCACCAGAGACAAAAACCTGGTGGCAATCTCATGAACCCCGCTGCGGAATTAACCACCTGAGTTGAGCCCGTCGAACCTACAGACCTATCCAGAAAGCCGGAGGGTCATTTGGGGTCCCGCGTCTGTGCAATAGCTGTCACCACGTTCGTACTCCCTCAAAAAAAAAAAGTAACCACGTTCGTACGCGAGCGCCGCAGCCGACACAATTTCACCGCGCATGGTCAAATTGCGGAGTAAAAACCCGCGGAAACGGCGTAGATTACGGGGTCGCGGTGGTCCTGCTGGAGCAAGCGGCGGCGGGCCGGAAATCAACCCCCTGCCTGCTTCCCACTTCCACCGGCGACGAGCAGCGGCCCAACCGTGTCGCTCGCCGCACGCACGCACGCACGCATGCACCGGAACGACTAGTGAGAGGAGGAAAAGGGCGAGGGGGCGTACCGTCGGAAGCGTCGGTGACCGCGCGCGCGCGCCGCGGCGCCAATGCCGCGGCCGCGACCAGCGCCAGCACCAGCAGTACTCGGCCGCCCCCGCCCCCGCCGCGCGCCGGAGCCCGCCTCGTCATCTCCGCCCGACAATTCACACCATCCGACGCGCCGTCTTCACCGCGCCAACCGTTCCCCGCAAGGCGCGCGCGCGGCGGAGAGGGAGCACGATCGGAACCGCCGGGGCGGCGCGCGAGGAGGAGGCGCGGGCGGATCCGCCGGGCAGACAGCGAGGCAATGGCCTCCGCTGGGGCTACCAGGGAAGGAAGACCGTGGGAGGGGTGGCGGCGAAGTGGACGCAGGCGAGACGAGACCAGCGCAGAGTCGCGAGAGAGCAGAGCAGAGCAGAGCACGAGGGAGGGACGGGGGCACGCAACAGCAGGCGTAGAATAATAATGCGGTGACGGGTGAAGACCAAAGACGCGAGGAGGAGGAGGAGGAGGAGGAGAAAATGCGTGGGCGGACGGACGAGATGGCGCCGGGTGAGTTTTATGGCGGGCGGGCGGACGTGCGCTACGTTGGCGGGCGGGGCCGGGGTGAGTGACGTGGTGGAGCGGCCCGACGCGGATCTGCTGGCGGTCCACGGCGGCGGCGGCACAGTGCGGCGCGGACAGGGGAGGGGGCGCATGTGCGGTGCGAGCTCTGCGTAGCTGTCGTGCCTCTGTATTTTTGCGGCGGTTTGTGGGTGGGCGTAGCTGGTTTTGCCGGGGCGTTTCGGCCTTTGGACTTTGGACCCTTTCTGCCCTGCAGCCATGTTCATTTGTCACGGCATTGCCTGGCTTGGCTTGCGACGACACGGAACACGAACCCAAGTTGTATTTTACTCGTGTGTTTCTGCCCTCACCGGATAATCTTTTTGAGAAGAATCGTGACCAGATAGATACGATACACATCCGCCTTCACTGTCTCGCTTATTTATCATTGGATTGGAGAAGCCATGCACCAGAAGCATGCGTGTCGTGCCCAGAAACTCGTGTCCTCGGGATCGCCGCATGCTCGCATCTTGTAGACTGAGTACGAATACTCATTTTTTTGGGGGAGTGCTCATTGTACTGCTATGATCAAAGGTGAATCTATTGAAAGTTTCCTAAAAGAAAGGAGTGCTCATTTTTTGCCTAGTACGTGACCTTTTTCTAGTTATTTTGCGAAAAGGTTAGGCCTTCCGGGTGCCTCAACCACAATGTATGTGTGCACGCCAATCCATGGGTCGCCGTAGAATCTTCATGCGTGCACGTACACGAGCACGACACGATGCGCCCGTCAATGGCGACAGACGGATGTTGGCGCCCGTCAATGCATGCGCACGCGACGGCTACAGTGCGACTTCTAGTCCCGTGACCGGTTCGTGCTGGCCGCTGCTTTTCTTGATTTCTTCTTCGTACGTGCTACGTTGTACACTCCAAGACTCCAAGTTGATGCCGAGGCGACGACGACGGCGATAACGTCGTGAGAATCCATTCGCGTTGTTGTCTACCGCTTGGTTTGTAGTGCCATCGGGGGCGATCGATAGGCCTTTTGACTAGCAAATGCAGTCGCCTGGCTAGCTCCAAGTACGTACGCATTTTGAGTAGGTATTGTTGCTCTGATCAGGTCACAGTACTATACCACATTTGTGTGCGTAGTGGTTGCTTGAATTATGAGCTGAGAGTTGACCGACCTTAGTTTTGCATGTGTGGCTGTCATTCGAATTTAAAATCACACGAGTTGACCGACTTCTGCATGTATACCGTAGTACCCCCTCCGTCCCGTAATGTAAGACGTTTTTTGACACTAGTGTCGTGTCCAAAAACTTCTTAAATTATGAGAAGGAGGGAGTACTAGCTATTTCTCGTTTAGAATTGCAATTTGGCAGATTTAAGTAGTACTTGCATCTATGTGTTTAGTTGACTTTGGGACATTAAAAGTATTCTTACCATTGAGAATTTGGGATGAATCCAGATCCTACGGGCCGACTTCAGTTTCTTTCTTTCTTTCCTTTGGGATGCATCAAATATTCAAATTGTACCGCATCCGTTACGAAATGGTAGTCGACGGCTTAGTGGATGTGTGAACACAGATTTCTTCAACATTGAATTACATACCACTAACTCCCCGTAAAAAAAAAGAATGACACCACTAACAACTTAAATTAGTCAAGTGAAACCAATGTTGCTAGTGATTAACATTGCCACATTAGGGCATCCCAACGCCGACCATCAAATCGCCCGTATTTATCCGGACCGCGCTGTCTGGACCACACAGAAGTCATCCGACGCGGTCATGTATCGGTCCGCAACACTGTCCGGACCATGATTTCCCCGTAAACCGGAACCAAATGTGGAGGGCTTCTGCGTGAGTTAGGACATGCTAAACGTTGCTCTCTGCCCCCCGACTCACCCAAAAGGAATGCCGAGCCCGCACTTTTGTCAACCCGTACTGTTTTCGCGCTAAAATCCGCCACTCTCTTCTTCCATCCCCGTCGCTCTCCATCCAATTTTCGCCCTTTTCTCCCACCCTCTCATTCCTTCCGCCACCGACGCATGGAACCGTCGGAGAACCTGTCGGAGATGGAGGTGGCGGAGGTGCCGAAGGATCCGAGCATCACGCATGCATTGAGTCGATCACACATGCATCAATCAAACTTTGATAAATGTGTAGGGGAAGTCCATGGAAATAGTCACGAGAGAAGGTTGGAATGAATGAACGTATAGAAAGGAAAAGGGAAAACAATCGATGGAGACCTTACTTACATCCATTGCATTATCTCTTTGATGATTCTGCGAAAAGGCTCAGGCCTTCCGGTGGACGCCTCAACCAACAACGTACGTATGTGTGCACGGCAATCCATGAGTCGCGATAGAATCTTCATGCGTGCACGTACACGACCACGGGACGATGCGTCCGTCAATGCATGCACACGCGACGGCTACAGTGCGACTTCTCCCGGATCGGTTCGTGGCTGGGAGGCCAACGCCTGCTGCTCTTCTTCGTACGTAGTCGATGCCAAGACGACGACGACGACGGTCGTCGTGAGAATCCATTCGCGTTGCGCCGTTGCCGTCCAGCGCTTGGTTGGTAGTGCATCGGTGGCGACAGTAGGCCTTTTCACTAGCGATGGCTCGTACTAATGCGCAGTCGGTGTTGCTCTTGACCAGGTCATTTTTTGAGTACATTTTTGTGTGAGTGCATGCGTGATTGTTTCTCCGGATGATGGTTTGGGCCCACGTTGACCGGCCTTATTTTTGCATGTGTAGCTGTCGTTCAAATTTTAGAATTGCACGAGTTGACCGACTTTGCACGTATACTACTACTAGTGTAGTTTCTCATTTATAATTGCAATTTGACTGGTTTAACTATTTGCATCTGTGTATTTAGTTGACTTTGGACATTATAAGTATTCTTTACCTTCGAGAATTTTGGATGAATTGAGATCCTATCGGCCGACTTCAATTTTGTTCTTGCATCAAATATAAGAATTGTACTGCATCCGTCAGGAATTAATAGATGAAGGGTTAGGGATAATGTGTGAACACAAATTTCTTCGGCGTTGAATTGCACCACTAGAAACTTAAATTACTCCAACTCGACAGGAAACAAAAAAGCTCAAATTACTCCAGTGGAAACAATCTTCATACACACTAACATTGCCGCAATACATTGTTTCCACAACACTAGCATATTCATATGGCGACTGGTGGTCACGCGGTTGCATGATAAAGACTATGCACATGAACATCATCTATATTATGGGCAGGATGACGGTACATTTGGTTGAACTTTTCTCCATGGGTCACGGCCCATGAATTTTACCTTCCCACCCAAGTGTGAATGATCTCAAGTCAACAAGGGGCACCTGTAACTGAGAGGGACTAGGCTAGAGCCGACCCAACCTCGTCCTAGAGCCTCACCTCTCTCCTCGTCCCCTGACCCTACCCCCACTCCCGCTCCCGTGCGGCGCCGCCTGCCGCACCAGAGTGTCCCGCCCCCTTTCTCCGGTCCTCTCCAACGCCATCTTCCCTACCGCCACCGCTGTCGAGGGTTCACAGGCAAAACCTGTGCGCCGCAGCGGTGACGGTGACGCTTCTTCTCGGCCAGATCCGGTCAGGGAGGCGGTGGTCCACGCCGGCCGGACATACGGCAGTGGCGCGGATCGGCGGCGGCCAGTTTCGGCATACAGACGACTGCGTACGGCGACAGGTCCTGCGACGGCAGTTTGGGTGCCCGGTCTGGTCCCAAATGGGCTTTGGCGGGCCGCACAGGCTGTTGTCGTGTACCATCCCTGTTCCGTCAACGGCATATGCTGCCACTGGGCTCGACCTGCAACACAAGGACGTCGGGGGCTCTGGCCCTGGGCGTGGCGGTGGTGGCCGCCTCCTTCGCCGGAGGTGGTTGACCTGAGGCTGGGTGGTCGGATCTCAAGATCCGTCATCTAGTCCCGGCTGCGAGTTGGGGAGACATAGTCCCCGGTGAAAACCGAGTCGTTGGCGGGCGATGGCGGCGTTTTGCGCCGTTACCTTGATGAAGGCATCGTCGTGTAACTGTTGTCGACCCACTCGTGCTGCTTCGGGGAAAACCCTAGGATCCGGTATTCCAGATCGACCGATGACGGTAGTGCGGTGCCATTTCTCTTTTGGGAGCATCGTTTGTGAAGCAGCGCTGGAAGGCAGAGGCAGGTGGTGGAGCGTCTTCGTCTTGCACAAATCTTCGATGAAGCTGTCAAGTCATGCCTGAGCGACATGTGCTACAGCTAGACTTTTAGTCCCGTGATCGGTTCGTGGCTGGGAGGCCAACACCTGCTGCTTTTCTTCGTAACTACGTACTGTACTACCAGTACTACATTCGAGCTTCCGAAGTTGACGCGAACACGACGTCGTCGTGAGAATCCATTTGCGTTCTTGTCTACTGCTTGGTTTGTAGTGGTGCATCGGTAGGCCTTTTGACTAGCAAATGCAGCCACCTAGCTCGTGCATTTGTGTTGCTCCTGACCAGGTCATTTGCAACTAGGCACCACATTTGCGATGTGTGTGCATAGTTGTTGCTCCGATTGTGAATTGCTCGTTGACCGACCTTAGTTTTTGCATGCGTGGCTGTCACTCAAATTTAGAATTACACGAGTTGACGGACTTTTGCATGTACGCATGCCACTCTAGTTTCTCGTTTAGGCTGGTTGTAATGGGAGTATTATAGCTAGTATCATGCATGCCAACTAGGCAACTTTGATGAGGTGGCATAGAATTAAATGAAGTAAGGGAGGGTTGAGTATCATATCATGATACCGTATCATAATAAATGCTACACTAGTATGTGTCATGCATGGCAATAAATAAAGTCATTTATGATACTACCATATGATACTATGCATTAGGAAGGTAGTAATCATACACTAGTATCATATGCATGATACTAACTTATGATACTACCCATTACAACCAGCCTTAGAGAACTGCAATTTGCCAGACTCAAGTATATGCACCTGTGTGTTTACTTGACTCTGGGACATTATAAGTAATTCTTACTACCTCCGTCCTGGTTTATTTGGCTTTCTTGTAGTTTGGGTCAAACTTTAACCTTTAATTCGACTATTAAAATGTAAGTTATATACCCTAAAAATAGTATCATTGAAAACCTCTTTCAAATATGAATCCAACAATATAAGTTTTATGACATACAACTTACAATTCAATAGTCAAATCTATGGTCAAAATTGAGCACAAAATATGAAAGGGACCAATAAACCCAAACGGAGCTAGTAGCTTTGAGGATTGGGGATGAATCATGGGCCGACTTCAATTTTTCCTTTTTTGTGCGGATGCAGCAAACATTCAAGTTGTGCCGCATCCGCCATGAAATGATAGGTGACGGCCGGGTTAGAGACATATGTGTGAACACAGATTTCTTCAACACAGAATTACCACGAACAACTTAGCTTACTCGAGCGAAGACCATGTTGCTATTGATTAACATTGACACGGCGCATTTTTTCTTCAACACTAGCATATTCGTATGGCAAGTGATTGTGACGCGGTACATTTGGTTGAAGTTTTCTCCGTGTGGGTGACGCATGGGGATGATCTTCCACAAGAAACCACCAGCGTCACGGCCCATGAATTTTACCTTCCCACCCAAGTGTGAATGATCTCAGGTCAACGAGGGGGCTGGCATGGAAACTACCCATCGATCACGCGCATACACCCATCCAAGTGTCGGGCTTAGACAAAGCATTCTGGACATACAATGACGCCCACACGGACATGTCACACCGTCGCCATCATCACAATTCACGGTGTGAACCTTGAAAACTTGAGTGCTCACTCCACAACAGTGAAGTTTTCCACAAGCGAGCAAGCAGCCAAGCACGCGTATCCCTGTCTATCCCTCCTTAGGGTTGACTAATCAAGTCACTCCACTGTGATTGGGTACTGGTTGGTTGATCCAGCGTGCATTAGGTGTGTCTGAACAGGCGGCTCATAAAGAAGAGTAGTTCTCACGTGCATGCACATACAATACGTTTGTCCCGTCCATTAGATCGTAGATTTGGTCATTAGTTTTGGTTGGTACTATCCACTGACGTACCATAATGAAGAGGAAGCCTATGCAAGTGCACTGTTGATGCATGATTCCCCTAGGTGGTACACGTTGGACTACTGTGGTACACTAGAAGCTATCGGAGTGCTTACGTACCGCGTCTCGATTCTAATGTATTTAGAAGGCAGGAATTTCACCGATACTTTTCAAAAGAATTCTGGAGGTCCGAGAAAATTTGATTGTTACAAGCATGGAGATAGTATTGCTTCGCTCGTGGCACACCAGCAGAGCAGTGTTTGCTAGTAGTTGCTTTGTGCACCAATAAGCTAGCCAGAGCATTTTTTCAGATCGCGCGACCACCCACAGCCAGCAAATAGTAGTATATTGTATGTAAAGAACTTTTAGGTCTTGCATATATATTCGCGGGGAAACAGCTGATTTATTATGTATCGGCTCCGTTGTTGTTGGATCCGGGCATGGCACGGGCGCATAGCCGCCGCGTAAATCAAGCCTGTCTGAGCTCATCCATGTGACTGAAAACTGTACGTACTCGGCCACTTGTCCCCTACTTGCATCCTTTGTTTAAGGCTGGTCATAGTGGGGAGATGCATGACACTAGTCTAAGTTACTATCTTCATAAGAGCATGGTTAATAGTATAGCCAGCTGCTGGCTATAAGCCAGTGCCATGTCATCTACAGTCCATCTTATAGCCAACATGTACAATAGTAGATCAAAAGAGTGTACTACTTTTTTATTATGTGGCCCACCTTTCATTCACACAAAATGCCTAGGAGCACGTGCTAGAGCTGGCTCTTCACGAAGAGCCCGCTTACCTTCTCTCTCCTCTTCTCTTTCCTCCAACTAAGCAGAAATATACTAGTTTATTCCTTATAATCCGCTGACTCAGCTCTATTGTACTTGCTCTAATGCAAAGTAACATGATAGTAGTGTCATAAATGGCTTCATTTATTAGCTTCTAGACTCATCTTGTCTTGAAAAGCACTATGTTATAGTAATATATTATGTTACCACCTCACATTAAATACTTGCCACGTAAGCAAAAATTCCTTGGAGTGCGCTATGTTACTAGCTAAGTTACTCCCAGTATGACTAGCCTAACAGCCAAAATGACGAAGCTAGCCAAATCTCACCACACTTCCTCAGGCGTCAGATCGATTATCTCTACTTCTAATGGAGCAGTTGGTAGTCTCGCTTTCAGGTTTTTTTTCATCCCACCACTTTCGTTCGGTTTTTTTTCGTAGGTTAACCGTCGTAGATTTTTTTCGATGCTGGTTTCTTATTCATCGGTTTATTTACCCCTCAGCTCTTTCCTTGCAAATCAGCACTTTCCAAACGTGCACGCAATCACGGATCTAAATTTACTAACTTATCCAAATCAACCGATACCCTCCATTATTGCAAATTTCTTTAGGAAACAAATAATAGATTTTAAGGAAACAAATAAAAGATTTTAAAGACGCATCATACTTTACTAACAATCACTAAAAATCAAATCTAAATTAATTAACCTTACCTTAAATCACTCAATCACTTTAATTAGAAAACATTTTCTTTCCTAACTGCACCCTGCTTAGTGTGCACATAACAATCCGAAGTAATTAGAGTCACATGATTGAATCCATTTATTTAGAGTGACATGATTGCGTTCCGGGATGGAGGCCATGATTTTGTCGAGGTCGTTGCTGCCTCCTACACTCATGGTGTGTCGCCGAGATCGAGGCAAGCATGAGGAGCTGTGGCCACCGCCATGGTCACCCCATCGCAGGGGATGGAGCACGCCGTCGGCCTACAGCTTGTGGAGATCAGCACTTTCCAAACGTGCACGCAATCACGGATCTAAATTTACTAACTTATCCAAATCAACCGATACCTTCCATTATTGCAAATTTTTTAGAAAACAAATCATAGATTTTAAGAAAACAAATAAAAGATTTTAAAGACGCATCATACTTTACTAACAATCACTAAAAATCAAATCTAAATTAATTAACCTTACCTTAAATCACTCAATCACTTTAATTAGAAACCATTTTCTTTCCTAACTGCACCCCGCTTAGTGTGCACATAACAATCCAAAGTAATTAGAGTCACATGATTGAATCCATTTATTTAGAGCGACATGATTGTGTTCCGGGATGGAGGCCATGATTTCGTCGAGATCGTTGCTGCCTCCTACACTCAGGGTGTGTCGCCGAGATCGAGGCGAGCATGAGGAGTTGTGGCCACCGCCATGGTCACCCCATCGCAGGGGATGGAGCACGACGTCGGCCTACAGCTTGTGGAGATCACTGTTGCTCTTCAGGTCGCGTGGTGACCGGATCTTGCCGATGTGTCCCTCCCCGACGACCTCCTCTTTGCCCGGTTGGCCGGCATGGATCTCGCCACTACTGCCCTCAACTTCTCTGCCTCGAGCTCGACGGTCAGCCACCATGGATCCCCCAGCTGGAGGGTCACGTGAACCAGCCGTCCTCCCATGCTGCAGCGGCGAGAAGGTGACATGGCTCTCCGTACACGAAGAGTGGAGTTCGGTCAAGTACTTATATACTTGGCCTCTACTGCTGATCCATGTACATGGAGAAGAACAGACAACCGCTCATTCATGCTTCGTTCCACTCCTTTGCGCTACATTACTGGAGGTGACATTTTCCTATCTCTCTATGTTGTAACAAGCCTGCTGCCTGCATAGTTAATGGATTTTTTATTTAAATTTATCGCTGCTTAGTGCTTTGTTGCAATTGTTCATCCAAGATTCTTATATATAATCTGAGCGTATGTAGGCATACTTAGCTTTGCTATTCCATTTTTTCTGGCGCATAGAAATAAGAGTATTGTCCAGATTAGGTATTCAATTGAGTATGATATTTGGATTGCTATCAGAATGTCTTTTCTATGCATGTGATTTCTCACATCTGGTTATAATATTTGTGAAGACGTGCATTGCACGTGCACTTGGAAGCGGGCCCGTGGCCCGCGCTGGACGGCGCCGACGCCGACCTGAGCCACCTCGTCCGCGTATTCTTGGAGCTGTGGCTGGTCGATTTACATGAAATTAATTCCCTCAGTTCTGGTGGCAAATATAATACACATAATCCATATTGTTATGCACTAGCGTGTATGTGTGAAATAGATGGATTATGGTCCCGTACCCAATAAGATGGATATGTGTGTGTGTTAGAGAGAGAGGGAGAGGGGGATAGAAAGTGAGGAAGAGGGAGGGAAAGTGTGTGTCTGTGTGTGTGAGGATTTGATGGTAAAAAAGGTCGTCAATGTCGTAATATTGAACTCTTAAAGTTAATGTGGCCCCGTTGCAACGTACGGGCGTTCTTCCAGTTATATTAACACCGCATACTGTAGCAGACCTTCCAGACAAAAGAACTAGTCCTGCACGGCACTACAATAGCACAATCATACTACTGCATGGGAGTAGATTATTGTAGAGGCACAGTAGCAGTGAAAATCTACTGTCCGTGCGAGATTGTGTGCGCGCTTGCCCCTCTTTTCTTTCTTCCTCGGTTGGTACACACAACCCGTTTGGACTCGTGCACTCGAGATATCCTATATCTTATCTGCACTGCACTGCACATTCGGATAAGTTTGAGACGGGTCGAGGCCACGAATAATTGCTGCCGCTGCTGACTGGGACGACGACGACGAAGACGACGATGATGGCGTCTGCGAGGCTTGTGATCCTAGGCGAAAGGCGAGGACGTCACCGGACTTGTTCACCGGCCAACCCCGAATTCTCCACGGCCGACAGCGGCCACCATCCAGGCCACCACTTCACCTTCTTGTGTGATGCACCACCAATGGCCCATGACTTTTTACTTTTACTACTCGCTCAGTCAAAGTAGCCAAGCGGATGGATAGAGTCATGGAGAAATCAAAAGGGAAGGCCAGACCAAAGAAAGGCGTACGGGGAGGATCAAAAGCCCGGTGCTCGCCGCAGGCAGCAATTGCCTGCGAAAGTCCCCCCGAATCCTCTTTGGGCCACGGCACCTTTGGGTGGATCGTCGTCGGCATGATGGTGAGCATGATGATGATGGGCACCTCCACCCCCGTAAAGCTCGGGAAGTTGGGATTCGGCGGTGACTCCTCCTCCCGTCTCATCCCATCCGGAAGGTCGATCGATCTGCACGTACTTGCCACATGATTACCCATCGCCATTTCAACCCAAATCATATCTTGAAAAGAAACCTGACACGAGCTGGAGCTTGAGAAAAGGCTACAAAAGAGAGAGCTGACCTGCTTGATGTGAATGGCAGAATTTTACAAAATGTTTGGCTGCAGATTGGAGTGGGGGTGGCACAAATCCTGCCATGAAACTTGATGATAATTTCCTTCTTCGTTGTTTAGAATATAGTACCATGGTTTCCAGTCTAGAAGGCAGCCCTACATGATCCACAAAGGGGAAGATTCTGTGGTAGCTGAGAGATAATCATTGTGCTGTGCACTCAAGATGAGGCCTTTATCAGGTTGTTGTTTGTTACACTGCATCAGATGCTACTACACCCTACACCATCGCTAGTGCCAGCCGCCCATTGGTTCAGGGTGAATGAATATCATCCCCTTTTTCGCTTTAGCACTACATAAGCTCGCTTTCAAGGAGCTTCCGCGTCACTAAACAGTCCAAGCATCAAGCATGGAATCACATCACACCATAAACAGTACTACTATATCAGTACCACATCACACGACAAAACTTAGTGCAGAATCAGCGGAAAAGGCGACCGTTTGTTCCTCCAGATATCTCGTCGTTGCAAATTCAGTACAGTTTATTCCAACAGGACACCAACTCACATACATCTCACTAAACACTAATGCCTGGCTACAGGCATACTTCTGCCAATCAACCACCAGATTCATCAGATGTCCCTTCGGTTTATTTATTCATTCGGTTCCGCTGTGCATCTGCTGAATCCGGCGGCGCTTATCAAGGGGATTGACTCCTAGCTACTACAACAGCCCCGCTTCGACGCTATCCGGCGGGGATGCGCTGTTACAGCCTCTTCAGGCTCTTCTTCCTGGCATCCGTCTTCTTCTTCTCGGCTGGGATTTTGATGGCAAGAGGCCCGTCCTTCTTGTGTGCCGTTGATGGTCCTACAGAAGGATCAGAAGGAGCGGCGTTCTTATCCTGTATGCCGAGAACTTTGGTCGAGGTGGAAGTGGAGGTGGATAACAGTGCTGCTGCCGATGGTATGTTCTTGCTCGGAACAGTGTTATTGCTCTGACCCACGTTTAGAGCTGTGGTTGACTCACAAATGGCTCCGGTCTTGGACTTGTTCTTATGTTTATGTGCATGAATGCCGGTGTATAGCCTGCATATGGAGCATGATGAAATTATCAGTGGCTAAGTTAGAGCTCTAGGTGAAACTTCAGTATCACCTATGATCTGATCTCATAGAAATGGTAAATATGAGATTCATGACAATGTGCCCAAATTGCTTAGTAAGAGAAGGTCTGTCAGCATCGCACTAGGATAGAAAAATACATAGTCGAAGGTTGACCTTGCAAGGCGTGCATACTCCTCGTAGTTTTCAAGCAACATCTTTCCAGCTTGTTCATTAAGGGCAGATTCGGGGAATGGTTCGATCAGAAGGCATCTCACTACCTGTGGGACATGGCAAAAGGAGCTCATAGTTAGTCTCCCGCATGTTGTGAGAGCAGACGGAACTTTATTCCCAGGCCATAGCTATCATGGAGTCCTTTTAAATCTAAATTCAGCAATCTCTTACAAAGAGATCATGCATTGCTCTCAACAGAAGAATGGCGAATTGTGTTGCAGCTTTAGCTCACCAGCAGAACATGTCGCAATCCAAGACTAGGGTTCCAATCCTTTTTCAATGTGTTCACACATATCTCGCCACTAGTTGCGATGTTTGGATGGAATATTTTTGTCGAGAAGAACCCTGCAGATAAAAGGAGAATGTAGACTTTTACTTAGAAGTTTCATTTAAAGAAATAACTGAAGTACAGAAGGAGAATGCAGACTTTCAGGAGGCTTCATTTCAAGAAATAACTAAAGTACAGACAGTTTTGAAAGTTCCAGAAGATAACTACCTTTTGGGGGAGAGTGAGGGAAGTCACGAGACAACAATAGCTTCATGCGGAATACTCCATTCTCATATGGAGTTCCAGCTGCATTATGTCCAGATACAGATTTCCAGAACATGAGACTGAAGTAGTACAATAAGGAGCGAGGAAAAAGAAAAGAAACTTAAAACACTTGAGATTCTACAATATGCATTGCCGAAAGAACACTTGAGATTCATCAATGCTCAACTCCAAATAAACAATATATTAAAAATCCTTGAATACTAAAACACACCATTATATGCAAAGCTGGTACAATAGCATGGTCAGCATGGCAGCACGGGCATGTAGATGACAAGTAAATAGCAGCTGAAAACCAACATATCTTTATAGATCTTACCAGGGCCCTCAATATCAGCAAAAATGGTGCTGAAGTCATCATCATTAACAATAACTTTAATCCCTTCTGGAGGCGATTCATCAAGATTCTTCAGTTCTTTAGCCAATTGCCTGATGACATTTGGTGGGAGGTTCTCGTTCGTTGCCTTCGAAAAAACACACCATTAGAAACAGAAAAGCAGAAAGCATTTTAATTAAGTCTTTCAGGCACTCACCATGGAAGCAATAACAGCAGACAACTCTAAAGGTTCTCTGTGTGCAGCTTCACTTAGAAGTTTTCTTGTTCCAAAGATTCAGCCTTGTGCAAACAGTGTGGTCATCCTATAAGGCAACAAATTTAGGAGATTAGATATGACTGAACCAATATGATATAACAACTCAGTAGACTTATCTGTAACATAAGAAATCAACACTTGTAATATGTTATTTATGGAGAAACTGTAAAACATTATTATTACATGACTTTAATACAACATTATCGTCGCAAGGGGTGTGCATACATCTTACAAGTATTACATCCATTAAGAAATAAGTGAATAACCGCTTCATATGCTAAGTGATAGCTTAGTGATGCCAATCCATACTGATGTATGAGTAACGCATAGGTAAATTACAATTTTGTAAAATTACTCACGCGGCTAAGGTATTTTGGAAAGCCAGTACAAATAATGAATCCAATGAAATTTGCGATTAGTTAGAATTGCAAATTTGGAATTTTGAACAAAACACTTTATTGCGAGTCTAAAGTAGTCATTCCAGCAGACTAATTTATTCACTGTTAATCACTTTGACCTTTAAACAACAAGAAGGAACATTCACTACTATAAATAATCTATTTATCCCCCCTCATGTGTGCAAACTGTGAGCACACTCACACGTAACTTGAGTGCTGAACTAGTAATTAAACGATGCTACAAATTATTGGTGCATCCATTAACCCCTGCAAGCGACAAGTATTCCTACATAAAGCTGGTCATATACCTTTTGTCTAACACGGTGGTAAGAACTCCAGGAGTGGGGCTACCGACCATGGCTCGAGCCCTGGTAATCATGAATAAAAAGTCCCCACCCTCACTGTGACTTGCGACACAGTGGCAAGTGCAGGCTGGCGTTCGGGCTTTTTTCTCGACCTTACAATGCTATGCATTTGGGTTGCCTCTCCCGAGGGGTCAATTAGTTTTGTTTAAATAAAGTTATTATTACACATAAATGTTTGCGGGGTGAGGAAACCAGTTAGACCAGACCATATAATTGGCGATTCGGTATTAATTAGGGTGCGTTCCTTGTCCCACGCTACTGCGTTTCTGTCAATTTGCTAACGTGGCAATGTGCTATTTGCCGGTGTGCTAATTTATTGCGAACTTGATAGTAAACTGGACTAAAATGGCAATTCATACTGGACATATCAACTTGTATCCCCTCACCCCGGCAACGTACTCACAGGCAGGCATGCTGCGGCGCATAATCTCACCCATGCTAGCCATGCGCAAACATTCTCACAAAGATGCTCACCACTGCAGGTTCAGTCCATCGGGTAGCCGGTGTGATAACAGGGCACACACATGCTCACTAATGCAGGTTCAGTCTATCCAGGAGCCGGCGTGGTAACAGGGCCCCAACTGAACATTACAAGCACACAACACAGGCCTGCCCCTTTTCTATTTCTACCTATAAAGGAACTAGAAGAACCGAATCTCACTCTAGTTATTACACCAATAAGAAAGATGCATCCGCCGAGACGCCGCATTGGGGGGAATGCTAATCGCGGGAGCAATGCACACCAGCGCAAATCTGGCCCGCAAACGGAAGGAACCGACTGCTCACCTACTGCCGACGCTGCGCGGTGCGGCGACCACGGCGCTCGCGGTTCCCCTCCCCCTGCTGGCCCGCGCGTCCGGCCCCGGCGGTCCGGGGAAGGGATCGAGTTGGAGCCGGCGGGGAGGGAGCGGCCGATCCCCGCGCTCGCTCCCTCGCTGTGGCAGCCGCACCGCGAGGAGGGGAATGCAATCGGCACGCGGTGCGGCTGGCGAGGCTGCGTTGGCGGGGAGGGATCGGCCGGAGCCGCGGCGGCGCGCGGGGATCGAGGGGGCGAAACCCTAGGCGAGGGCGAGGGGAGCGCTCCCGATTTGGGCGGACCGGAAGGGGGGAGGGGGGGAGCGGAGCAGTAAAAATCGGGAGAATCGGGACTGAAATGATGGATTCCATAGGGTAGAGAGAGGGAGACAGGGGGGCGGTGGGTGCGGGCGGCCGTGCGGGTGATCGGACCGTTGGCGGCACGTGGGCCCGGATGGGCAGGTGCGCGCGTGGGGCCGCTGCCTGCGGCTGCCGACGCGTTTGGTTGGTAGCCGTTGCGCGGCCAGCTGCTGCGGCCAGCGCGCCAGACGGGAAACAAGGAAAATATCATGTTCTACCGGCTATTAGAGCAACTCTACCAGCACCCGCAAAACGCCCGACCTGCAAAAATTCTGGCGAGTATGCGGGTTCGGCCTAATTTTCCGGTCAGAACAGAGCACACATATTCATTCGACCCACAATTTTTTTTGCCGCAGCCCGCAAACCGCACGCCCCGAGTAGTATAACTGCGGCTCCGTTACCCTTTTGCGGCCCTATCCCCCCGCCCGCGAGCCACCCGATTCCCCTTTCCCCTCTCGCAATTTCTCGCCGCCGGCGACCACCCTCCCCGCCTCCAGCCGCCATGTGAGGGCCAATGTGGAGCTCCGGACGCAGCTCCAGCAGCAGATCCGTCCGTGAGCGCCACCCGGAGCGCGAGCGGCGCGTCCGGGCGGACGGCGCGAGGAAGCGCGGCGCCCGGAGATGGACCAACCGCGGGATGTCGCCGCCGCCGAGTTTCAACCGCCGCGAGACGGAGGAGTACGACCGCCGTAGCGCGTCCTTCTCCTCCGCGAGCATCACTGTCCGCGAGATCTTCCTACGCCAAGGCTGAGGAGTGGCGCCGCATCCGCGCGGAGCAGGCGGCGAAGTACATCGACCTGTGTAGCTCCGGCAAGGAGGATTGAGCGTCGCTCGGCCTCCACGGCGTCGTCCGTTTTGCCGCAACCTCGCCGTCGTCAGATCCGACCCCCTCTACTACTAGTTAACGTAGCATGTAGTATGATCTATGCTTAGTTTGTTGATCATGTAGTATGTATGAACTGTGTAGTATGTGATGTGATGAACTAGGTTTGTGCAATTTCTCCCGCGTAAGTGTTTTTTCAAATTATGCAGGTTTAGATGGTATTTGATCGGCGCAGCATGTTTTCGACCCGCAAACGCGATCTTCGTGAAACCGCAAACGCGTTTTGCGGGTCGAATTTTTGCGGGGTCTGCTAGAGTTGCTCTTAGGCGCTACTGCGATATGGGCATGCGATCTAACAGTTTCTAAGAAGTTAGTATACCTGTGCGCAATTTTCAGACTCTAGGATTACATTTTTGTAAAATGCTCAAGAGCTCTAGGAACCGCCGGATCTGAGAACCAACGGGTCAGGAACCCGTATTACAGTAGCACTTAATGGCCAGTAGCACCTGATACTTTCCCGTGGGAAACAGTCTTGGCTGTAAATCAGTTTGGGTTTCATTGATGAGCATATATAACCGGAGCTAAGGGCATGAGATGCCCTAAGTCGCTCAGCCTGATGGCTTTGCCATATGGAAATCACTTTGAGAAAGGAAATCTCTCTGACACCTGCTGAGAAGAAAATGTAGGACTATTCAAGTTTACACCAAATCATTAAATCACAAACACATCCTCTCTTCTCTCACAAATACAAGACCAGGAGAAACCAGTTTTTTTTTTTTTTTGAGAAACGCCAGGAGAAACCAGATGCGCATTATTTTTCATACTCCGCGATTTGGCCCAATGGCGATCCGCTAACGGCCCATCTCAACACTCCCTGCAGCAGTTTTGGGAAGGTTCTTGGGGCCGGTTTGAATCGATTCTAAAATCTTTCATGTGGATTTTCCTTCTTTGTTCCGATGTGTCTTTTACCGGGTCTCTTTGGAATTTTTAAAAAATACATGTCCAATTTTTCCAATACATGTTGTACATCTTCCGTATACATGCGTAACATGTTTTTAATACATGGTGAACATTTTCCAAATATGTGACGAACATTTGTTTAAATACATATTTTAATAACTCTCTGAATAAATTTTAAACAATTACAAATACATGTTGAGCATTTTTTGAATGACACATTTTTATAAAATTATTATTTTAAAACGTATAAAGTAAAAAAATTTCTGATCAAATTTTTGAAATGGATGACCATTTTTTCAAGTTGTCACGAATTTTTTTAATGGTACCGAGCATTTATTTAAATTACACAAACACTTTTCTATATTTTATAAATATTTTTTTGAAATGTGAGGAGCATATTTTTGAAATGCTTGATTTCTAAAGATCACAATTGTTTTTAAATTTTATATAAATCAAAAAAATATTTACATCATTCAATATTTGTTTTAAATGTCACATGCATATTTTGGAACGCGTGAAGTCGTGAACAGTTTTCTAAATGTCAATAATTTTTGAATGCTCCAAACATTTTTTTAAATTTGGGCAAACTTTTGATTACATTGCATGAACAATTTTTAGATGCGTCATGATCGTTTTTTCAAATTTATGTACAATATTCTAGAGGTGGGAGGTTCTTTCATCTCACTTCAGGGAGACAAAGACTCGCCCCTCGCAAACACCGGCGACTGATTCTCTGTCCATTTTAAAGAAAAGTGACTCTCTCATTATCTCTCGGATTGTATCACACTGGTGGACAAATACAGAGCAATGTGTGTTCAAATCTGGCACACATGTTGCTGTAGCGCCATGAAATCCAAAAACACTATTGATTGTTAGATAGATAGTTTAAACTTGTAATCTCAACCTCTATCCCTATCTCTCTCGTAACTATCTCTCTCTCTGTAACCAGTGTATCTCTAGCGATCGATTGATTTCATGTAACCCACGACAGAGGGTTTCTGTCCTCAATCAATATAAACCAACACGGCTCCCTTACGAGGGAGTATGAACGCTTTCAACTTACATGATATACAAAGCCTATTCTCTTCCCGAATTAGCTACCAGAAGCCATCCCCGTCGCCATGTCTTCTAGCTCGGCACCGGTCGTCCTCAACCTCGGACCTCCACCAGCCGAAAAGCTCACCAAGGAGAACTACCTCTTGTGGAAGGCCCAGGTCATGCCCGGCCTGCGAGGAGCGCATGTCACGAGGCTCCTGGATGGAACTGACGCAATGCCCCCGGCCATGGTGGAGCAGAGAAGTCAGACAAGACCATGGAAGTGGTACCCAATCCACTTTATGCGCCATGGCTATCAAAGGATCAACATGTCCTCAGCTATCTGATGAACTCCCTCTCCAAAGAAGTCCTCACACAGTTCATCGGTAAGGAAAATACCTATGATTTGTGGATCGGCATCACCACCCTGTGCATCGCAGTCCCAATCCCGCATCACGAACTTGAGGATTATCGCCATCACCACGACGAAGAAGGGCAACATGTCCAGCACTGCGTACATCTCCAAGATGAAGAGCCTCCGGGATGTACTCGCCGCGGCTGCGAGCCCGGTCTTCGATCCCGAGATGCTGGACTACGTGCTCGCTAGATTGGATCGTGATTATGATCTGGTGGTGGTGGCCATTGGTGCTGTCAAGACCTCCATCAACATCGACAAGCTCTTTGCTCAGATCGCGACATTCGACCAGCGCATGGAGATGCTGGGTGATGGAGGAGAGGGCGGCTTCTACACTTCAGCGAACCTGGCGTACAAAGGCCACGGACAATAAAGGTCCAGGGCACGCGCGCGTGGGACCAGGGGGCACGGCCAAGGGAGGCGCTCCCCCTCTGCTCCAAGCAGCAACAATAAGGGCGTTCGAGGTGGCCGTCCCCAACAACAACAGCAGCAACGTCCACAACACCGGGATTACCTCGAGTGCCAGATCTGTCTCAAGCATCAGCAAGGAGGCGCTCGTGAATGCTGGAATCGTTATGAGGATGAGTACGAGGAGAAGGAGGCAAATGTTGTCACCAACTCCTACGGCATAGACACAAATTGGTATGCGGATACCGGGGCTACAAACCACATCACGGGGAGCTCGACAAGATGACAATTAGAGACAAGTACCGTGGACATGACCAAGTGCACACCGCAAGTGGTTCTAGTATGGATATTACTCATGTTGGTAGTTCAATTGTTAAAACCCCCATGAAAAAATTTCATCTAAACAGAATTCTATATGTGCCTCAAACATAAAAAAATTCATCTTTCTGTTCATAGATTTACCCTTGATAATCGTGTTCTCATTGAATTCTATCCTTACTTTTTCTTGGTTAAGGACTTGGACACGAGGAGAATACTTCTTAGGGGCAAGTGCATGGGAGGTCTCTATCCAATCATATCTTCATCAGCGTCATCGAATAAACAAGCCTTTGTTGCTGTCAGGCCTTCTTCAGGAAAGTGGCACAGTAGATTAGCTCATCCTTCATCAGGTATTGTTAAGCTTGTTCTTAATAAGAATGAACTTCCCCAATGTCATGAGTCTAGCATTGAGTCTGTTTGTGATCCTTGTCAGCAAGATAAAAGTCAACATTTACCATACTCTATTTCTATTAGCATTTCCACTGCACCCTTACAACTTGTATTCTCAGATGTTTGGGGGCCAGCTCCTACTTCTGTTGGTAGACACTCATATTATGTAAGCTTCATTGATGACTATAGCAAATTTACTTGAATATATCTTCTTAAGAAACAATCTGAAGTGTTTTAAGCTTTCAAGAATTTTCAAAACCTTGTTGAGCGAAAACTAAACAGTAAGATCATTGCTATGCAAACTGATTGGGGAGGTGAGTACAATAAGCTCAATCGCTTTTTTCAGCAACTTGGCATCTCACACCATGTTTGTTGTCCCCATGCACATCAACAGAATGGTTGTGTCGAAAGGAAACATCGTCATGTTGTCGAAGTAGGGCTAGCCCTACTAGCAAATGCATCAATGCCATTGAAATTCTGGGATGAAGCATTCTTGACTGCCACATATCTCATAAATTTACTTCCTAGCAAAGTCATCAAATTTGAGACCCCTTTCACACATCTTTTTGGCATTACTCTAATTATAAACCACTCAGTGTATTTGGTTGTGCTTCCTGGCCCAACCTTCGTCCATATAATGCACGTAAACTTGCATTTCTTTCAAAGAAGTGTGTCTTTCTTGGGTATAGTCCTATTGACAAATGAGTCAAATGCCTAGATGTTTCCACTAGTAGGGTATGTATTTCCCGAGATGTTGTGTTTGATGAATCAGTATATCCTTTTGAGCCCCTTCATCTGAATGCCGGAGCACTTCTTAGGGAAGAAATTCTTCTTCTTCCACCCAATCTCCAAAACTTAGATCAAGGGGGCGACAATTGTACTAATCCAACTGATGATCCTACTAGTACTGGTGTTGTATCTAGGGCTGCAAACGAGTCGAGTTCGAGCAAGTTGTAGTTGGCTCAACTCAACTCATATTAAAATTTGAGCGAGCTCAAACTGAGTGAAGCTCAAGATCGAGCTCTAGAACATGACTCGTGCTCAGCTTGTAACGATCTCGAGTCGATCTCGAGCTAGTTTCGAGCTAAATGAGATGGTAAAAATTATAAATCTATGGTGATTATTCCAACTAAATAAGGACACAACATGACACAACTTTGTAGGGCAAGAGCTCATCTTGGTCTCTTGGGTGAACTAGCAATAGATGGTGGTCTTCGTGGACGAAAAACAAGAAAACAAAGGTGCATATGCTGGGAAATTTTTGTCCAAAACAACAGGAAATTTAAGACGTAGTCGACCATGTACCATAATTAAAACTAAATCTTCTCTCACTTAATTAAGCTTCCACGTTTGCTGGCAAATAAAATGGAGACAAATTATGCACATCATATATGGTAGTAACAAATTATCTTATTTCCATTTAATATATGGCGGGATCATTTAACATAATGGTATTATGTCGAGCTATCGAGCTAAAATTGAGCGAGCCAATATTGGCTCAAGATTGTCACGTTTCTCGGTCGAGCTACATAAAGTGTTCAAACTCAACTCGTTTCTTTTCGAGTCGATCTCGAGTCGAGCCAAAAAACGAGTCGATCTTGAGCGGCTCATGAGCCTCGAGCTTTTCTTGCAGCCCTAGTTGTATCTCCTCCTGTGCAGGACCTTGCAGAAAATGAGGCAGAAATTGGTGCAGAAAATGATCCATATTTTGGTGAAAATGAACCTGTATTCCATGTGTTAGAAGAATGTGAAGCTGGCGCTGACACGAGGGAGAGCCGGTGTGACCTAGAACTCATGCGCGTCATGGTTCCTCGAATCATGCACACAGACCAGCCCTGGATCGCATGCTGGACAGAGTCCACCCGCACCAATCAAGCGTCGCCACATGCGGGATCCGCCTCGCGCCCCACGCGCAGGCCAGCAAAAACGACAGCAGTAGAAACCGCGTCGCCCGACTCGAGATCTCCGCCTCACATGCATCCACAGACCGGCTCGAGATCTTCTGTGGCTGCCGGCGCAGCCACATCTTCGGCCACACCGCATGCCGCTAAGTCTGATCCAGGATCCGCTATGCAAAGTGGTTCCAGGATGTCGTCAGGATCTTCTGCAACAGACTCTTCTACACCACCTCCTGTGCAGAAGCCTACACGCCATGTGGTTCAACCACAACCTATTCCATGCGTAATAACTCGACTACAAAAAGGTATAAGCAATCAGAAAATTAGAACTGATGGCACTATACCATATGGCATGTTGTGTGTTATAGGGGAACTGACAAAACTAGATGATGCACTTGGAGATCCAAAATGGAAAAATGCCATGGATGAGGAGTACTGGGCACTGATGAGAAACAAAACTTTGCATCTTGTGCTTGAGCAAAGAGGTAAAAATATCATTGATTGTAAATGGGTTTGCAGAATCAAGAAAAGGCAGATGGTTCGATTGACAGGTGTAAAGCACGTCTAGTTGCAAAAGGTTTTAAAGAACACTATGGTCCAGATTATGAAGATAACTTCAGTCCTGTTGTTAAAGCTGCAACTATTAGCACTAAAAAAAAGTACACTTCCGTGATGATACGTGTTTGTCACAGTAGGTCGCATTTTTTGTCATGCATGTACATCCATGACAAATTTATGACAGAATTAAGATAGTCATACCTGTGCTATCGTAGAAGTGTTCCATGACATTACTAAAATTATCATCACGGAAGTGTCCACTTCCATGACGATAAATCGTGCGTCACAGAAGTGCTTTCGTCAAGGGTGACCGACACATGGCATCCACCGTAACGGAACGCCGTTAAGCTATCGGGTCGGGTTTTGGATCCGATAACCCGTTAACAGCCCCAATCAATGGGGATTTTCCACGTGTAAAATCATCATTGGCTGGAGGAAACACGTGTCGGCTCATCGTTGGGACAGATGTCATACACTCATTGGACAGAAGACGCCTATGATACGTCGACACGTGGCACGGCCAATCAAGTTTAAATGGGCCGGCCCAACTAAAGGCCCACAAGATTTTGTGGCCCATAATGGGCCGGCCCAGTTAAAGGCCCACGAGATTTTGCGGACTATAATGGGCTGGCCCAATTAAAGGCCCACAAGATTTCGCGGGCCATAATAGGCCGGCCTAGGTAAAGGCCCACAAAATTTTTGCGTGCCATAATGGGCCGGCCCAGGTAAAGGCCCACAAAATTCTTGTGGATCATAATGGGTCGGCCCAGCTAAAGACCCACGAGATTTCGCTGACATTAATGGGCCGGCCCAGCTGTAGGCCCACAAGATTTTGAGGACCCTAGTAGGTCGGCCCATTAACTGGCTGCCATGTTTTGGGCCAAATGCCGGCCCACAATTGATCCGGTCCATTAATGGCCTGCTACGTTCCGGGCCTAATAATGGCCCATATAAGATCCGACCCGTTAAAAGCCTCCCACTTTCTGGGCCAAATCACGGCCCAGATCAGGTCCGGCCCTTGAAGAGGCTTTGGGCTCAATTACGGCCCATATCATATTCGGCCCATTGACTGGACGCTATGCTTTTGGGCCCACTTGCTAAAGTCCCATTTAGTAATTCAGCCTCATATTAGTTTCGGCCTTTTAAGGGCCCATTTAACATTTCGGCCCTATTTTAATTTCGGCCTGTTAAAAGCCCGTCATATAGTTGGGCCTAACTACGGCCCGGTTTGCATCCGGCCTGCTCGCAGTCGATATCTGATTGGGCCAAACAAGGACCGAGACAACTTTGGCCTGTTAAAAGCCCGTGAATTGATTCGCACAATCATGGGCCGGGGTCCATTTCGGGCTGCCGCCGGCCCGTGAGCTATTCGGCACGTTTCAGGCCCAGCCTACTTCTCAGCCTCCTAAAAGCCCATTGAGTTTTCTTGCGAAAAGAGGGCCGGGGGTTACTCGGCCTATTAAAGGCCCGAATCTACTAGTGGGCCAGTTTGACGGGGCCCATGATGCTGATCATACATCGTGATTGCATGATGGCCCGATTATGTACCGTAATTTTACGGTTTGACCGGTTTACTGCGAAGACAGGATATATATACAGTAAAATAACTGCAGCATCGTGAATAAGAAAAAACCTAGACTATACAATAAAGAAATTACGGCATATTACATCCACTGGGCATCAAAGTTCACCACTATGATAATAAAGCACAAGCAGACAGCAGATTACTCCTTAGGGTTGACTAATCAAGTCACTCCACTGTGATTACTCCTTAGGCCGTGCGGGTGATCGGACCGTTGGCGGCACGTGGGCCCGGATGGGCAGGTGCGCGCGTGGGGCCACTGCCTGCGGCTGCCGACGCGTTTGGTTGGTAGCCGTTGCGCGGCCAGCTGCTGCGGCCAGCGCGCCAGACGGGAAACAAGGAAAATATCATGTTCTACCGGCTATTAGAGCAACTCTACCAGCACCCGCAAATCGCCCGACCTACAAAAATTCTAGCGAGTATGCGGGCTCGGCCTAATTTTCCGGCCAGAACAGAGCACACATATTCATTCGACCCACAATTTTTTTTGCCGCAGCCCGCAAACCGCACGCCCCGAGTAGTATAACTGCGGCTCCGTCACCCTTTTGCGGCCCTATCCCCCCGCCCGCGAGCCACCCGATTCCCCTTTCCCCTCTCGCAATTTCTCGCCGCCGGCGACCACCCTCCCCGCCTCCAGCCGCCATGTGAGGGCGAATGTGGAGCTCCGGACGCAGCTCCAGCAGCAGATCCGGCCGTGAGCGCCACCCGGAGCGCGAGCGGCGCGTCCGGGCGGACGGCGCGAGGAAGCGCGGCGCCCGGAGGTGGACCAACCGCGGGATGTCGCCGCCGCCGAGTTTCAACCGCCGCGAGACGGAGGAGTACGACCGCCGTAGCGCGTCCTTCTCCTCCGCGAGCATCACTGTCCGCGAGATCTTCCTACGCCAAGGCTGAGGAGTGGCGCCGCATCCGCGCGGAGCAGGCGGCGAAGTACATCGACCTGTGTAGCTCCGGCAAGGAGGATTGAGCGTCGCTCGGCCTCCACGGCGTCGTCCGTTTTGCCGCGACCTCGCCGTCGTCAGATCCGACCCCCTCTACTACTAGTTAACGTAGCATGTAGTATGATCTATGCTTAGTTTGTTGATCATGTAGTATGTATGAACTGTGTAGTATGTGATGTGATGAACTAGGTTTGTGCAATTTCTCCCGCGTAAGTGTTTTTTCAAATTATGCAGGTTTAGATGGTATTTGATCGGCGGCGCATGTTTTCGACCCGCAAATGCGATCTTCGTGAAACCGCAAACGCGTTTTGCGGGTCGAATTTTTGCGGGGTCTGCTAGAGTTGCTCTTAGGCGCTACTGCGATATGGGCATGCGATCTAACAGTTTCTGAGAAGTTAGTGTACCTGTCCGCAATTTTCAGACTCTAGGATTACATTTTTGTAAAATGCTCAAGAGCTCTAGGATCCGCCGGATCTGAGAACCAACGGGTCAGGAACCCGTATTACAGTAGCACTTAATGGCCAGTAGCACCTGATACTTTCCCGTGGGAAACAGTCTTGGCTGTAAATCAGTTTGGGTTTCATTGATGAGCATATATAACCGGAGCTAAGGGCATGAGATGCCCTAAGTCGCTCAGCCTGATGGCTTTGCCATATGGAAATCACTTTGAGAAAGGAAATCTCTCTGACACCTGCTGAGAAGAAAATGTAGGACTATTCAAGTTTACACCAAATCATTAAATCACAAACACATCCTCTCTTCTCTCACAAATACAAGACCAGGAGAAACCAGTTTTTTTTTTTGAGAAACGCCAGGAGAAACCAGATGCGCATTATTTTTCATACTCCGCGATTTGGCCCAATGGCGATCCGCTAACGGCCCATCTCAACACTCCCTGCAGCAGTTTTGGGAAGGTTCTTGGGGCCGGTTTGAACCGATTCTAAAATCTTTCATGTGGATTTTCCTTCTTTGTTCCGATGTGTCTTTTATCGGGTCTCTTTGGAATTTTTAAAAAATACATGTCCAATTTTTCCAATACATGTTGTACATCTTCCGTATACATGCGTAACATGTTTTTAATACATGGTGAACATTTTCCAAATATGTGACGAACATTTGTTTAAATACATATTTTAATAACTCTTTGAATAAATTTTAAACAATTACAAATACATGTTGAGCATTTTTTGAATGACACATTTTTATAAAATTATTATTTTAAAACGTATAAAGTAAAAAAATTTCTGATCAAATTTTTGAAATGGATGACCATTTTTTCAAGTTGTCACGAATTTTTTTAATGGTACCGAGCATTTATTTAAATTACACAAACACTTTTCTATATTTTATAAATATTTTTTTGAAATGTGAGGAGCATATTTTTGAAATGCTTGATTTCTAAATATCACAATTGTTTTTAAATTTTATATAAATCAAAAAAATATTTACATCATTCAATATTTGTTTTAAATGTCACATGCATATTTTGGAACGCGTGAAGTCGTGAACAGTTTTCTAAATGTCAATAATTTTTGAATGCTCCAAACATTTTTTTAAATTTGGGCAAACTTTTGATTACATTGCATGAACAATTTTTAGATGCGTCATGATCGTTTTTTCAAATTTATGTACAATATTCTAGAGGTGGGAGGTTCTTTCATCTCACTTCAGGGGAGACAAAGACTCGCCCCTCGCAAACACCGGCGACTGATTCTCTGTCCATTTTAAAGAAAAGTGACTCTCTCATTATCTCTCGGATTGTATCACACTGGTGGACAAATACAGAGCAATGTGTGTTCAAATCTGGCACACATGTTGCTGTAGCGCCATGAAATCCAAAAACACTATTGATTGTTAGATAGATAGTTTAAACTTGTAATCTCAACCTCTATCCCTATCTCTCTCGTAACTATCTCTCTCTCTGTAACCAGTGTATCTCTAGCGATCGATGGATTTCATGTAACCCACGACACAGGGTTTCTGTCCTCAATCAATATAAACCAACACGGCTCCCTTACGAGGGAGTATGAACGCTTTCAACTTACATGGTATACAAAGCCTATTCTCTTCCCGAATTAGCTACCAGAAGCCATCCCCGTCGCCATGTCTTCTAGCTCGGCACCGGTCATCCTCAACCTCGGACCTCCACCAGCCGAAAAGCTCACCAAGGGGAACTACCTCTTGTGGAAGGCCCAGGTCATGCCCGGCCTGCGAGGAGCGCATGTCACGAGGCTCCTGGATGGAACTGACGCAATGCCCCCGGCCATGGTGGAGCAGAGAAGTCAGACAAGACCATGGAAGTGGTACCCAATCCACTTTATGCGCCATGGCTATCAAAGGATCAACATGTCCTCAGCTATCTGATGAACTCCCTCTCCAAAGAAGTCCTCACATAGTTCATCGGTAAGGAAAATAACTATGATTTGTGGATCGGCATCACCACCCTGTGCATCGCAGTCCCAATCCCGCATCACGAACTTGAGGATTATCGCCATCACCACGACGAAGAAGGGCAACATGTCCAGCACTGCGTACATCTCCAAGATGAAGAGCCTCCGGGATGTACTCGCCACGGCTGCGAGCCCGGTCTTCGATCCCGAGATGCTGGACTACGTGCTCGCTAGATTGGATCGTGATTATGATCTGGTGGTGGTGGCCATTGGTGCTGTCAAGACCTCCATCAACATCGACAAGCTCTTTGCTCAGATCGCGACATTCGACCAGCGCATGGAGATGCTGGGTGATGGAGGAGAGGGCGGCTTCTACACTTCAGCGAACCTGGCGTACAAAGGCCACGGACAATAAAGGTCCAGGGCACGCGCGCGTGGGACCAGGGGGCACGGCCAAGGGAGGCGCTCCCCCTCTGCTCCAAGCAGCAACAATAAGGGCGTTCGAGGTGGCCGTCCCCAACAACAACAGCAGCAACGTCCACAACACCGGGATTACCTCGAGTGCCAGATCTGTCTCAAGCATCAGCAAGGAGGCGCTCGTGAATGCTGGAATCGTTATGAGGATGAGTACGAGGAGAAGGAGGCAAATGTTGTCACCAACTCCTACGGCATAGACACAAATTGGTATGCGGATACCGGGGCTACAAACCACATCACGGGGAGCTCGACAAGATGACAATTAGAGACAAGTACCGTGGACATGACCAAGTGCACACCGCAAGTGGTTCTAGTATGGATATTACTCATGTTGGTAGTTCAATTGTTAAAACCCCCATGAAAAAATTTCATCTAAACAGAATTCTATATGTGCCTCAAACATAAAAAAATTCATCTTTCTGTTCATAGATTTACCCTTGATAATCGTGTTCTCATTGAATTCTATCCTTACTTTTTCTTGGTTAAGGACTTGGACACGAGGAGAATACTTCTTAGGGGCAAGTGCATGGGAGGTCTCTATCCAATCATATCTTCATCAGCGTCATCGAATAAACAAGCCTTTGTTGCTGTCAGGCCTTCTTCAGGAAAGTGGCACAGTAGATTAGCTCATCCTTCATCAGGTATTGTTAAGCTTGTTCTTAATAAGAATGAACTTCCCCAATGTCATGAGTCTAGCATTGAGTCTGTTTGTGATCCTTGTCAGCAAGATAAAACTCAACATTTACCATACTCTATTTCTATTAGCATTTCCACTGCACCCTTACAACTTGTATTCTCAGATGTTTGGGGGCCAGCTCCTACTTCTATTGGTAGACACTCATATTATGTAAGCTTCATTGATGACTATAGCAAATTTACTTGAATATATCTTCTTAAGAAACAATCTGAAGTGTTTCAAGCTTTCAAGAATTTTCAAAACCTTGTTGAGCGAAAACTAAACAGTAAGATCATTGCTATGCAAACTGATTGGGGAGGTGAGTACAATAAGCTCAATCGCTTTTTTCAGCAACTTGGCATCTCACACCATGTTTGTTGTCCCCATGCACATCAACAGAATGGTTGTGTCGAAAGGAAACATCGTCATGTTGTCGAAGTAGGGCTAGCCCTACTAGCAAATGCATCAATGCCATTGAAATTCTGGGATGAAGCATTCTTGACTGCCACATATCTCATAAATTTACTTCCTAGCAAAGTCATCAAATTTGAGACCCCTTTCACACATCTTTTTGGCATTACTCTAATTATAAACCACTCAGTGTATTTGGTTGTGCTTCCTGGCCCAACCTTCGTCCATATAATGCACGTAAACTTGCATTTCTTTCAAAGAAGTGTGTCTTTCTTGGGTATAGTCCTATTGACAAATGAGTCAAATGCCTAGATGTTTCCACTAGTAGGGTATGTATTTCCCGAGATGTTGTGTTTGATGAATCAGTATATCCTTTTGAGCCCCTTCATCTGAATGCCGGAGCACTTCTTAGGGAAGAAATTCTTCTTCTTCCACCCAATCTCCAAAACTTAGATCAAGGGGGCGACAATTGTACTAATCCAACTGATGATCCTACTAGTACTGGTGTTGTATCTAGGGCTGCAAACGAGTCGAGTTCGAGCAAGTTGTAGTTGGCTCAACTCAACTCATATTAAAATTTGAGCGAGCTCAAACTGAGTGAAGCTCAAGATCGAGCTCTAGAACATGACTCGTGCTCAGCTTGTAACGATCTCGAGTCGATCTCGAGCTAGTTTCGAGCTAAATGAGATGGTAAAAATTATAAATCTATGGTGATTATTCCAACTAAATAAGGACACAACATGACACAACTTTGTAGGGCAAGAGCTCATCTTGGTCTCTTGGGTGAACTAGCAATAGATGGTGGTCTTCGTGGACGAAAAACAAGAAAACAAAGGTGCATATGCTGGGAAATTTTTGTCCAAAACAACAGGAAATTTAAGACGTAGTCGACCATGTACCATAATTAAACCTAAATCTTCTCTCACTTAATTAAGCTTCCACGTTTGCTGGCAAATAAAATGGAGACAAATTATGCACATCATATATGGTAGTAACAAATTATCTTATTTCCATTTAATATATGGCGGGATCATTTAACATAATGGTATTATGTCGAGCTATCGAGCTAAAATTGAGCGAGCCAATATTGGCTCAAGATTGTCACGTTTCTCGGTCGAGCTACATAAAGTGTTCAAACTCAACTCGTTTCTTTTCGAGTCGATCTCGAGTCGAGCCAAAAAACGAGTCGATCTTGAGCGGCTCATGAGCCTCGAGCTTTTCTTGCAGCCCTAGTTGTATCTCCTCCTGTGCAGGACCTTGCAGAAAATGAGGCAGAAATTGGTGCAGAAAATGATCCATATTTTGGTGAAAATGAACCTGTATTCCATGTGTTAGAAGAATGTGAAGCTGGCGCTGACACGAGGGAGAGCCGGTGTGACCTAGAACTCATGCGCGTCATGGTTCCTCGAATCATGCACACAGACCAGCCCTGGATCGCATGCTGGACAGAGTCCACCCGCACCAATCAAGCGTCGCCACATGCGGGATCCGCCTCGCGCCCCACGCGCAGGCCAGCAAAAACGACAGCAGTAGAAACCGCGTCGCCCGACTCGAGATCTCCGCCTCACATGCATCCACAGACCGGCTCGAGATCTTCTGTGGCTGCCGGCGCAGCCACATCTTCGGCCACACCGCATGCCGCTAAGTCTGATCCAGGATCCGCTATGCAAAGTGGTTCCAGGATGTCGTCAGGATCTTCTGCAACAGACTCTTCTACACCACCTCCTGTGCAGAAGCCTACACGCCATGTGGTTCAACCACAACCTATTCCATGCGTAATAACTCGACTACAAAAAGGTATAAGCAATCAGAAAATTAGAACTGATGGCACTATACCATATGGCATGTTGTGTGTTATAGGGGAACTGACAAAACTAGATGATGCACTTGGAGATCCAAAGTGGAAAAATGCCATGGATGAGGAGTACTGGGCACTGATGAGAAACAAAACTTTGCATCTTGTGCTTGAGCAAAGAGGTAAAAATATCATTGATTGTAAATGGGTTTGCAGAATCAAGAAAAGGCAGATGGTTCGATTGACAGGTGTAAAGCAAGTCTAGTTGCAAAAGGTTTTAAAGAACACTATGGTCCAGATTATGAAGATAACTTCAGTCCTGTTGTTAAAGCTGCAACTATTAGCACTAAAAAAAAGTACACTTCCGTGATGATACGTGTTTGTCACAGTAGGTCGCATTTTTTGTCATGCATGTACATCCATGACAAATTTATGACAGAATTAAGATAGTCATACCTGTGCTATCGTAGAAGTGTTCCATGACATTACTAAAATTATCATCACGGAAGTGTCCACTTCCATGACGATAAATCGTGCGTCACAGAAGTGCTTTCGTCAAGGGTGACCGACACATGGCATCCACCGTAACGGAACGCCGTTAAGCTATCGGGTCGGGTTTTGGATCCGATAACCCGTTAACAGCCCCGATCAATGGGGATTTTCCACGTGTAAAATCATCATTGGCTGGAGGAAACACGTGTCGGCTCATCGTTGGGACAGATGTCATACACTCATTGGACAGAAGACGCCTATGATACGTCGACACGTGGCACGGCCAATCAAGTTTAAATGGGCCGGCCCAACTAAAGGCCCACAAGATTTTGTGGCCCATAATGGGCCGGCCCAGTTAAAGGCCCACGAGATTTTGCGGACTATAATGGGCTGGCCCAATTAAAGGCCCACAAGATTTCGCGGGCCATAATAGGCCGGCCTAGGTAAAGGCCCACAAAATTTTTGCGTGCCATAATGGGCCGGCCCAGGTAAAGGCCCACAAAATTCTTGTGGATCATAATGGGTCGGCCCAGCTAAAGACCCACGAGATTTCGCTGACATTAATGGGCCGGCCCAGCTGTAGGCCCACAAGATTTTGAGGACCCTAGTAGGTCGGCCCATTAACTGGCTGCCATGTTTTGGGCCAAATGCCGGCCCACAATTGATCCGGTCCATTAATGGCCTGCTACGTTCCGGGCCTAATAATGGCCCATATAAGATCCGACCCGTTAAAAGCCTCCCACTTTCTGGGCCAAATCACGGCCCAGATCAGGTCCGGCCCTTGAAGAGGCTTTGGGCTCAATTACGGCCCATATCATATTCGGCCCATTGACTGGACGCTATGCTTTTGGGCCCACTTGCTAAAGTCCCATTTAGTAATTCAGCCTCATATTAGTTTCGGCCTTTTAAGGGCCCATTTAACATTTCGGCCCTATTTTAATTTCGGCCTGTTAAAAGCCCGTCATATAGTTGGGCCTAACTACGGCCCGGTTTGCATCCGGCCTGCTCGCAGTCGATATCTGATTGGGCCAAACAAGGACCGAGACAACTTTGGCCTGTTAAAAGCCCGTGAATTGATTCGCACAATCATGGGCCGGGGTCCATTTCGGGCTGCCGCCGGCCCGTGAGCTATTCGCACGTTTCAGGCCCAGCCTACTTCTCAGCCTCCTAAAAGCCCATTGAGTTTTCTTGCGAAAAGAGGGCCGGGGGTTACTCGGCCTATTAAAGGCCCGAATCTACTAGTGGGCCAGTTTGACGGGGCCCATGATGCTGATCATACATCGTGATTGCATGATGGCCCGATTATGTACCGTAATTTTACGGTTTGACCGGTTTACTGCGAAGACAGGATATATATACAGTAAAATAACTGCAGCATCGTGAATAAGAAAAAACCTAGACTATACAATAAAGAAATTACGGCATATTACATCCACTGGGCATCAAAGTTCACCACTATGATAATAAAGCACAAGCAGACAGCAGATTACTCCTTAGGGTTGACTAATCAAGTCACTCCACTGTGATTACTCCTTAGGCCGTGCGGGTGATCGGACCGTTGGCGGCACGTGGGCCCGGATGGGCAGGTGCGCGCGTGGGGCCGCTGCCTGCGGCTGCCGACGCGTTTGGTTGGTAGCCGTTGCGCGGCCAGCTGCTGCGGCCAGCGCGCCAGACGGGAAACAAGGAAAATATCATGTTCTACCGGCTATTAGAGCAACTCTACCAGCACCCGCAAAACGCCCGACCTACAAAAATTCTGGCGAGTATGCGGGCTCGGCCTAATTTTCCGGCCAGAACAGAGCACACATATTCATTCGACCCACAAATTTTTTTGCCGCAGCCCGCAAACCGCACGCCCCGAGTAGTATAACTGCGGCTCCGTCACCCTTTTGCGGCCCTATCCCCCCGCCCGCGAGCCACTCGATTCCCCTTTCCCCTCTCGCAATTTCTCGCCGCCGGCGACCACCCTCCCCGCCTCCAGCCGCCATGTGAGGGCGAATGTGGAGCTCCGGACGCAGCTCCAGCAGCAGATCCGGCCGTGAGCGCCACCCGGAGCGCGAGCGGCGCGTCCGGGCGGACGGCGCGAGGAAGCGCGGCGCCCGGAGGTGGACCAACCGCGGGATGTCGCCGCCGCCGAGTTTCAACCGCCGCGAGACGGAGGAGTACGACCGCCGTAGCGCGTCCTTCTCCTCCGCGAGCATCACTGTCCGCGAGATCTTCCTACGCCAAGGCTGAGGAGTGGCGCCGCATCCGCGCGGAGCAGGCGGCGAAGTACATCGACCTGTGTAGCTCCGGCAAGGAGGATTGAGCGTCGCTCGGCCTCCACGGCGTCGTCCGTTTTGCCGCGACCTCGCCGTCGTCAGATCCGACCCCCTCTACTACTAGTTAACGTAGCATGTAGTATGATCTATGCTTAGTTTGTTGATCATGTAGTATGTATGAACTGTGTAGTATGTGATGTGATGAACTAGGTTTGTGCAATTTCTCCCGCGTAAGTGTTTTTTCAAATTATGCAGGTTTAGATGGTATTTGATCGGCGGCGCATGTTTTCGACCCGCAAATGCGATCTTCGTGAAACCGCAAACGCGTTTTGCGGGTCGAATTTTTGCGGGGTCTGCTAGAGTTGCTCTTAGGCGCTACTGCGATATGGGCATGCGATCTAACAGTTTCTGAGAAGTTAGTGTACCTGTCCGCAATTTTCAGACTCTAGGATTACATTTTTGTAAAATGCTCAAGAGCTCTAGGATCCGCCGGATCTGAGAACCAACGGGTCAGGAACCCGTATTACAGTAGCACTTAATGGCCAGTAGCACCTGATACTTTCCCGTGGGAAACAGTCTTGGCTGTAAATCAGTTTGGGTTTCATTGATGAGCATATATAACCGGAGCTAAGGGCATGAGATGCCCTAAGTCGCTCAGCCTGATGGCTTTGCCATATGGAAATCACTTTGAGAAAGGAAATCTCTCTGACACCTGCTGAGAAGAAAATGTAGGACTATTCAAGTTTACACCAAATCATTAAATCACAAACACATCCTCTCTTCTCTCACAAATACAAGACCAGGAGAAACCAGTTTTTTTTTTTTGAGAAACGCCAGGAGAAACCAGATGCGCATTATTTTTCATACTCCGCGATTTGGCCCAATGGCGATCCGCTAACGGCCCATCTCAACACTCCCTGCAGCAGTTTTGGGAAGGTTCTTGGGGCCGGTTTGAACCGATTCTAAAATCTTTCATGTGGATTTTCCTTCTTTGTTCCGATGTGTCTTTTATCGGGTCTCTTTGGAATTTTTAAAAAATACATGTCCAATTTTTCCAATACATGTTGTACATCTTCCGTATACATGCGTAACATGTTTTTAATACATGGTGAACATTTTCCAAATATGTGACGAACATTTGTTTAAATACATATTTTAATAACTCTTTGAATAAATTTTAAACAATTACAAATACATGTTGAGCATTTTTTGAATGACACATTTTTATAAAATTATTATTTTAAAACGTATAAAGTAAAAAAATTTCTGATCAAATTTTTGAAATGGATGACCATTTTTTCAAGTTGTCACGAATTTTTTTAATGGTACCGAGCATTTATTTAAATTACACAAACACTTTTCTATATTTTATAAATATTTTTTTGAAATGTGAGGAGCATATTTTTGAAATGCTTGATTTCTAAATATCACAATTGTTTTTAAATTTTATATAAATCAAAAAAATATTTACATCATTCAATATTTGTTTTAAATGTCACATGCATATTTTGGAACGCGTGAAGTCGTGAACAGTTTTCTAAATGTCAATAATTTTTGAATGCTCCAAACATTTTTTTAAATTTGGGCAAACTTTTGATTACATTGCATGAACAATTTTTAGATGCGTCATGATCGTTTTTTCAAATTTATGTACAATATTCTAGAGGTGGGAGGTTCTTTCATCTCACTTCAGGGGAGACAAAGACTCGCCCCTCGCAAACACCGGCGACTGATTCTCTGTCCATTTTAAAGAAAAGTGACTCTCTCATTATCTCTCGGATTGTATCACACTGGTGGACAAATACAGAGCAATGTGTGTTCAAATCTGGCACACATGTTGCTGTAGCGCCATGAAATCCAAAAACACTATCGATTGTTAGATAGATAGTTTAAACTTGTAATCTCAACCTCTATCCCTATCTCTCTCGTAACTATCTCTCTCTCTGTAACCAGTGTATCTCTAGCGATCGATGGATTTCATGTAACCCACGACACAGGGTTTCTGTCCTCAATCAATATAAACCAACACGGCTCCCTTACGAGGGAGTATGAACGCTTTCAACTTACATGGTATACAAAGCCTATTCTCTTCCCGAATTAGCTACCAGAAGCCATCCCCGTCGCCATGTCTTCTAGCTCGGCACCGGTCGTCCTCAACCTCGGACCTCCACCAGCCGAAAAGCTCACCAAGGGGAACTACCTCTTGTGGAAGGCCCAGGTCATGCCCGGCCTGCGAGGAGCGCATGTCACGAGGCTCCTGGATGGAACTGACGCAATGCCCCCGGCCATGGTGGAGCAGAGAAGTCAGACAAGACCATGGAAGTGGTACCCAATCCACTTTATGCGCCATGGCTATCAAAGGATCAACATGTCCTCAGCTATCTGATGAACTCCCTCTCCAAAGAAGTCCTCACACAGTTCATCGGTAAGGAAAATAACTATGATTTGTGGATCGGCATCACCACCCTGTGCATCGCAGTCCCAATCCCGCATCACGAACTTGAGGATTATCGCCATCACCACGACGAAGAAGGGCAACATGTCCAGCACTGCGTACATCTCCAAGATGAAGAGCCTCCGGGATGTACTCGCCGCGGCTGCGAGCCCGGTCTTCGATCCCGAGATGCTGGACTACGTGCTCGCTAGATTGGATCGTGATTATGATCTGGTGGTGGTGGCCATTGGTGCTGTCAAGACCTCCATCAACATCGACAAGCTCTTTGCTCAGATCGCGACATTCGACCAGCGCATGGAGATGCTGGGTGATGGAGGAGAGGGCGGCTTCTACACTTCAGCGAACCTGGCGTACAAAGGCCACGGACAATAAAGGTCCAGGGCACGCGCGCGTGGGACCAGGGGGCACGGCCAAGGGAGGCGCTCCCCCTCTGCTCCAAGCAGCAACAATAAGGGCGTTCGAGGTGGCCGTCCCCAACAACAACAGCAGCAACGTCCACAACACCGGGATTACCTCGAGTGCCAGATCTGTCTCAAGCATCAGCAAGGAGGCGCTCGTGAATGCTGGAATCGTTATGAGGATGAGTACGAGGAGAAGGAGGCAAATGTTGTCACCAACTCCTACGGCATAGACACAAATTGGTATGCGGATACCGGGGCTACAAACCACATCACGGGGAGCTCGACAAGATGACAATTAGAGACAAGTACCGTGGACATGACCAAGTGCACACCGCAAGTGGTTCTAGTATGGATATTACTCATGTTGGTAGTTCAATTGTTAAAACCCCCATGAAAAAATTTCATCTAAACAGAATTCTATATGTGCCTCAAACATAAAAAAATTCATCTTTCTGTTCATAGATTTACCCTTGATAATCGTGTTCTCATTGAATTCTATCCTTACTTTTTCTTGGTTAAGGACTTGGACACGAGGAGAATACTTCTTAGGGGCAAGTGCATGGGAGGTCTCTATCCAATCATATCTTCATCAGCGTCATCGAATAAACAAGCCTTTGTTGCTGTCAGGCCTTCTTCAGGAAAGTGGCACAGTAGATTAGCTCATCCTTCATCAGGTATTGTTAAGCTTGTTCTTAATAAGAATGAACTTCCCCAATGTCATGAGTCTAGCATTGAGTCTGTTTGCGATCCTTGTCAGCAAGATAAAAGTCAACATTTACCATACTCTATTTCTATTAGCATTTCCACTGCACCCTTACAACTTGTATTCTCAGATGTTTGGGGGCCAGCTCCTACTTCTGTTGGTAGACACTCATATTATGTAAGCTTCATTGATGACTATAGCAAATTTACTTGAATATATCTTCTTAAGAAACAATCTGAAGTGTTTCAAGCTTTCAAGAATTTTCAAAACCTTGTTGAGCGAAAACTAAACAGTAAGATCATTGCTATGCAAACTGATTGGGGAGGTGAGTACAATAAGCTCAATCGCTTTTTTCAGCAACTTGGCATCTCACACCATGTTTGTTGTCCCCATGCACATCAACAGAATGGTTGTGTCGAAAGGAAACATCGTCATGTTGTCGAAGTAGGGCTAGCCCTACTAGCAAATGCATCAATGCCATTGAAATTCTGGGATGAAGCATTCTTGACTGCCACATATCTCATAAATTTACTTCCTAGCAAAGTCATCAAATTTGAGACCCCTTTCACACATCTTTTTGGCATTACTCTAATTATAAACCACTCAGTGTATTTGGTTGTGCTTCCTGGCCCAACCTTCGTCCATATAATGCACGTAAACTTGCATTTCTTTCAAAGAAGTGTGTCTTTCTTGGGTATAGTCCTATTGACAAATGAGTCAAATGCCTAGATGTTTCCACTAGTAGGGTATGTATTTCCCGAGATGTTGTGTTTGATGAATCAGTATATCCTTTTGAGCCCCTTCATCTGAATGCCGGAGCACTTCTTAGGGAAGAAATTCTTCTTCTTCCACCCAATCTCCAAAACTTAGATCAAGGGGGCGACAATTGTACTAATCCAACTGATGATCCTACTAGTACTGGTGTTGTATCTAGGGCTGCAAACGAGTCGAGTTCGAGCAAGTTGTAGTTGGCTCAACTCAACTCATATTAAAATTTGAGCGAGCTCAAACTGAGTGAAGCTCAAGATCGAGCTCTAGAACATGACTCGTGCTCAGCTTGTAACGATCTCGAGTCGATCTCGAGCTAGTTTCGAGCTAAATGAGATGGTAAAAATTATAAATCTATGGTGATTATTCCAACTAAATAAGGACACAACATGACACAACTTTGTAGGGCAAGAGCTCATCTTGGTCTCTTGGGTGAACTAGCAATAGATGGTGGTCTTCGTGGACGAAAAACAAGAAAACAAAGGTGCATATGCTGGGAAATTTTTGTCCAAAACAACAGGAAATTTAAGACGTAGTCGACCATGTACCATAATTAAAACTAAATCTTCTCTCACTTAATTAAGCTTCCACGTTTGCTGGCAAATAAAATGGAGACAAATTATGCACATCATATATGGTAGTAACAAATTATCTTATTTCCATTTAATATATGGCGGGATCATTTAACATAATGGTATTATGTCGAGCTATCGAGCTAAAATTGAGCGAGCCAATATTGGCTCAAGATTGTCACGTTTCTCGGTCGAGCTACATAAAGTGTTCAAACTCAACTCGTTTCTTTTCGAGTCGATCTCGAGTCGAGCCAAAAAACGAGTCGATCTTGAGCGGCTCATGAGCCTCGAGCTTTTCTTGCAGCCCTAGTTGTATCTCCTCCTGTGCAGGACCTTGCAGAAAATGAGGCAGAAATTGGTGCAGAAAATGATCCATATTTTGGTGAAAATGAACCTGTATTCCATGTGTTAGAAGAATGTGAAGCTGGCGCTGACACGAGGGAGAGCCGGTGTGACCTAGAACTCATGCGCGTCATGGTTCCTCGAATCATGCACACAGACCAGCCCTGGATCGCATGCTGGACAGAGTCCACCCGCACCAATAAAGCGTCGCCACATGCGGGATCCGCCTCGCGCCCCACGCGCAGGCCAGCAAAAACGACAGCAGTAGAAACCGCGTCGCCCGACTCGAGATCTCCGCCTCACATGCATCCACAGACCGGCTCGAGATCTTCTGTGGCTGCCGGCGCAGCCACATCTTCGGCCACACCGCATGCCGCTAAGTCTGATCCAGGATCCGCTATGCAAAGTGGTTCCAGGATGTCGTCAGGATCTTCTGCAACAGACTCTTCTACACCACCTCCTGTGCAGAAGCCTACACGCCATGTGGTTCAACCACAACCTATTCCATGCGTAATAACTCGACTACAAAAAGGTATAAGCAATCAGAAAATTAGAACTGATGGCACTATACCATATGGCATGTTGTGTGTTATAGGGGAACTGACAAAACTAGATGATGCACTTGGAGATCCAAAGTGGAAAAATGCCATGGATGAGGAGTACTGGGCACTGATGAGAAACAAAACTTTGCATCTTGTGCTTGAGCAAAGAGGTAAAAATATCATTGATTGTAAATGGGTTTGCAGAATCAAGAAAAGGCAGATGGTTCGATTGACAGGTGTAAAGCACGTCTAGTTGCAAAAGGTTTTAAAGAACACTATGGTCCAGATTATGAAGATAACTTCAGTCCTGTTGTTAAAGCTGCAACTATTAGCACTAAAAAAAAGTACACTTCCGTGATGATACGTGTTTGTCACAGTAGGTCGCATTTTTTGTCATGCATGTACATCCATGACAAATTTATGACAGAATTAAGATAGTCATACCTGTGCTATCGTAGAAGTGTTCCATGACATTACTAAAATTATCATCACGGAAGTGTCCACTTCCATGACGATAAATCGTGCGTCACAGAAGTGCTTTCGTCAAGGGTGACCGACACATGGCATCCACCGTAACGGAACGCCGTTAAGCTATCGGGTCGGGTTTTGGATCCGATAACCCGTTAACAGCCCCGATCAATGGGGATTTTCCACGTGTAAAATCATCATTGGCTGGAGGAAACACGTGTCGGCTCATCGTTGGGACAGATGTCATACACTCATTGGACAGAAGACGCCTATGATACGTCGACACGTGGCACGGCCAATCAAGTTTAAATGGGCCGGCCCAACTAAAGGCCCACAAGATTTTGTGGCCCATAATGGGCCGGCCCAGTTAAAGGCCCACGAGATTTTGCGGACTATAATGGGCTGGCCCAATTAAAGGCCCACAAGATTTCGCGGGCCATAATAGGCCGGCCTAGATAAAGGCCCACAAAATTTTTGCGTGCCATAATGGGCCGGCCCAGGTAAAGGCCCACAAAATTCTTGTGGATCATAATGGGTCGGCCCAGCTAAAGACCCACGAGATTTCGCTGACATTAATGGGCCGGCCCAGCTGTAGGCCCACAAGATTTTGAGGACCCTAGTAGGTCGGCCCATTAACTGGCTGCCATGTTTTGGGCCAAATGCCGGCCCACAATTGATCCGGTCCATTAATGGCCTGCTACGTTCCGGGCCTAATAATGGCCCATATAAGATCCGACCCGTTAAAAGCCTCCCACTTTATGGGCCAAATCACGGCCCAGATCAGGTCCGGCCCTTGAAGAGGCTTTGGGCTCAATTACGGCCCATATCATATTCGGCCCATTGACTGGACGCTATGCTTTTGGGCCCACTTGCTAAAGTCCCATTTAGTAATTCAGCCTCATATTAGTTTCGGCCTTTTAAGGGCCCATTTAACATTTCGGCCCTATTTTAATTTCGGCCTGTTAAAAGCCCGTCATATAGTTGGGCCTAACTACGGCCCGGTTTGCATCCGGCCTGCTCGCAGCCGATATCTGATTGGGCCAAACAAGGACCGAGACAACTTTGGCCTGTTAAAAGCCCGTGAATTGATTCGCACAATCATGGGCCGGGGTCCATTTCGGGCTGCCGCCGGCCCGTGAGCTATTCGCACGTTTCAGGCCCAGCCTACTTCTCAGCCTCCTAAAAGCCCATTGAGTTTTCTTGCGAAAAGAGGGCCGGGGGTTACTCGGCCTATTAAAGGCCCGAATCTACTAGTGGGCCAGTTTGACGGGGCCCATGATGCTGATCATACATCGTGATTGCATGATGGCCCGATTATGTACCGTAATTTTACGGTTTGACCGGTTTACTGCGAAGACAGGATATATATACAGTAAAATAACTGCAGCATCGTGAATAAGAAAAAACCTAGACTATACAATAAAGAAATTATGGCATATTACATCCACTGGGCATCAAAGTTCACCACTATGATAATAAAGCACAAGCAGATAGCAGATTACATACACTGGGCATCAAAATCGCCACCAGTGCAAATAAACACGCCGACAAAATAATATACAAAACCGACAACACTTCAATAGAGTTCAAGAAAGGTTAGCCCTGCTAGGGAGCTGCAGCGCAAGCAGCTGAGCAAGATGATGAGACTACGCTTGTTCAACACTTATATCTTCCTCACTCTGAAAGATAAACAAGCAGACAGATGACAGGTTTTGCACATAAAAGTATCAGTGTTGACAATTCATCACATTTCTTATTGACGAATAAAGTGACACAGTTTAAAATTGCATTAACACAATATGGTATTGTGCAGGTCAAGACATGGCAGTAAATGACATTGTGAAGGAGTTGGCAGCTTCACGACACCACTGGATTACAGATCAAGAACTCATAAGTATCAATGGTTAGTGTGCTGTCAATTTATCCCATTGCAGATTGGCAAATAAAGAGACGGTTTAAATAATAGTAAAATGATATGGCATTGTTCATAGTTAAGACATTGCAGAATATGACATTGTGCTGTAGTGGGTAGGTTCACCACACCACTGGATTACGGATGAAGAACACAAGCATACATGCAGTGCAAAAGAAGATCACTTGCTCTGTATAGTTTAATTTACATGGTATGAAGAAGGAACTTGGTTGTACAACTGAAAACTTAAATTGAGAAGGACAAACTTTTGTTTATGAACTACATAATAAACTTTAAACATGCAATTTGATGCAAACACCAAAATTAAACAGCTGTTGCAGTAATGCCTAACCAAATATACACAACAAAGTTTGAAGGCTTGAGAAGGACAAAATTACATTACTGGTGAAGACAGGCTCTATAAAGCCCTTGTCCATGCTGATGCGGGGGCAATTCAAGAAGTTTAGCACATAATCTTCTTCATAAGCATTGCCTTTATTCTACATTTTGTTAAGAGTTAATATAGATGTGATAATATACGAAAAAATGGAGAATATTTAAGATAAGATGAAGAGTGATGCTACATAACCAAGTAGCTATAAATGTATGTGCAGCAATACAGGCAAAAGGCACAGCCAAGAGCAATGCATAGCTAAACTTCTTCAGTACCAACCTTATGGTAAGAGTAAATATAGATCTGATGTGTAGAAAATGGAGGGCAAAGGAAAATAAGCTGCAGAGTGATGGTACATGAACAACTACCTGTCAATATAAGTACACTGATAAAGGACAACATGTACTTACAAGAACAATGCAGAGCTAAAAAAATTCATTGGCATTGGATATATTCTACACTAATGTAACCATTCATACAGATCAGATAATTTGGAGCGAACAATTGATAAGCAAGCTATCATGCATACCGCTGTCACATAATGAACCAGGTATGTATGCAAGTATAGTGATACAGGACAACAGGTACTAACAAGAGCAAAGCAGCGGGCAGCATATTTGCGATATCCTGTCGTTCTTTTCAAACCGGAATTCTTCTTCGAGCTGATTTCCTGCAAAAAAGATCAGTAAGGCACATGCGGAAAAGTAGAAGTTCAAATTGTCATGTGATTTCATAGATAGTACCTCATCCTGGGAACGAGACCAGTGCATAACAAGGGTTTTCCATTCAATGTCTTCTAAATTTAGCACAGGAGACTTCACCGGAAATTCGTTTATAGACTTGCCATCAAAGTGTGATTTCCTCAGGTAACACCGATACTGCTGCAATGCTTCCTTGAAAAGCACCAGCAAGCTTTGCTCGTCATGACTATCCAGATTGACTCTCACCTAGTTACAACAATGTAATGTAAATCATTGATGTGTTCGATCTGCAGAAAACAGGAAAATAATAACCATGAATAATAGCACTTACACGTAAGTTAGACAGGAAGATGTGAAAATGGTGTTTGTCTTCACTATAATCTTCCCATGATGGGAATATATGCACGTAGTCCCTAACAACATTGAAAGCATTGTCTTTTAAACTAGGAATAAATGGAATGGGGTTCCAATCTGCAGGAATTGGCCGTCTCTGCAGTTGGGATAGGTCTTCGGTCGGTGGACTTGTTGTACTTTTTGCTGGAGTGGGATTTTTCTGTGGTACGGCTGGTGCTATGGCAAATGAAATCGGTATACCTTTTGCTGGAGTGTAGGTCCTGTGTGGTGGGGCTAGTGGTGTGGCCAGTGAAGTATGGGTACAGTCTGCTGGAGTCGGTCCTATGTTTTGTGTCACTGGTTGTACAACCAATATAAGTGGGGCGCTGTCTGATTTCTCCGGCACCACCACGTTTTTCAAGGACTTTGCTGGTGCTCCTTCAGGTTCGGCAATCACCCTCTTCCTTTTTGATGTCTGATGCACAAGAACAACATTTGAGTGGAAAAACATAGTATGACGACAGATGGAATATGTATTGATAATGGATGGGCATGGCATCTCGAGTTATATGATGAGTAAACTAAGCAGATGGTGGTGCAACAAAGTAGAAAAAATGCAAGACAACATATGCAAGATATGCGCAATCAATAAAACCTTGCCAAATTAGAACATGCACCTTGATGGGTGAACAGGACATGCCATCTGCCTTTGACTCCTCGAGGTTAGAATAGTCATTAGGATGATATTCTGAACAAGAATCAACAGGTGGGGAGCGTATGAGTTTCATTGCTTCCAGAATGGCACTCAATGCCTTGGTGCCAATTTTGTAAGTCATTGCAGTGTTCCACAATATTCTTCTTATGCGCGGATTTTGATATTCACCGTAATTGCGTATAATATCTGAGAACCATGAAAACATAAATAGTTGTGAGATTATCTTTGTAATGTAGATGATATTCTAATATAGGGGCGCCCCTGTAAACACTTATGTGCTATCACTAGATTCTGATGAGAGAGCTCATGTGTGATGTAATATCGTGCGTGCATTTATATAATCTGGCACAAGTACACACAAAATAGGCTCCAGAAGTAAGGATAGCTGGCAGATGATATGTTCATAATATACTGTATAGAGAGTTTATTGCCAAACCATGATAACAAGAGCACACAACAACTTGGCAGATCATAGTGTACATAACAGGGGTACACCATAACCACGATATATAAATCAGGAAAGTGGAACTGGCTTGAAAATACGATGTTGTATTGCCACTAGTAATTGAAAGCCTATCGATCACGTACGGGCCAGCACTATCGAACATGGTAAAGAAGAGCAAGCAGATTTTGGATAATAAAATGTTGGTTGCGCAGTGCCCACACATGATGAACCAGAGCGCATTAAGAATGCAACTCCCAGCTGTCTCTCGACCATTTCAGGCGGTTGGATGAAAATCCTACGTCTCCTAACCCTTCTTCTTCCTCGTCTCTGATTCTTCCCATACAGAACACCGCACGGGCCGCCGGCCGGACCACCGACCCACACACCCCACCCGCGTCGAGTTTTCTTCGTTCGGCGAGGCCCCACAACCACCCGAGCCCCTTGGATCGCACCGACGAACTCCGGCGAGCTCTGAAAAATCGACTGACCCAATTTTGAAATTTAGTCTATTGTGATTTAACTAGCGTGGAATATAAAAGGGGAACCATAAGCATTGGGAGTATAGTGTTGAGCGTGCCATGGCGGATATGAAGGTGCAAACCGGACAAAGGCAACTTCGCAACCAAGATAAGAAATCAGAGTAAAGCAGTGGCGATTTATTTTCTTACTGCGATAAATAAGTTGAGCAGATACGAAAGAGTACAGCCTCTGGTGCGGCGCCCTGTACGCATCTGGTGAGAATTTGACGGTGCTGCGGTAGCGATGGCTGTCGGTGGCGTGGAAGAAGATTAGGAGGGTAGACGGTGGCGGTGGGGCGCGGTGGACGAGACGGTCGTAGGAGCGGCGCCGGCAAGGTGGACGACGACGGGGATGAAGCGAGAGGACGGGATGCAAGGATCCCGGTCCGAAGGCGTGGATGAGAGAGGTCGATCTCTTGTAATGGACGACGACGCCGGGGTATCAGCTCCGGCATGGTGGAGGTGGACGGCGGTGGATGGGGTGGCGGACGGAGGAGGGTGGGGTGGAGAGGGTGTTTTGGCGCCCACGGAGTACGAATGGGGAAAAGGGAGGTAGAGAGGAAGGGGGGGGGGGAACCATGTATTCAGGGCGCGCTTGTCTCAAATGCGAGGAAATTTACAAACTTAGCCCCCATTTCAAATTTCCACTACATCACAGCAACATTAGTCGGTTGGGGATAGGACGGTAATCTCGCATACACCGAATATTTGCCGACGAGAGTTTGTTTTTGGCGCCCACCGTGTATGAATATGAATCTGGGAGGGAGTCGATTTCGGCCGAGGGCACACTGTGTTTTGGCGCCCACCGTGTATGAATCCGGGTGAGAGGCGGTTACGTCACGTTTGGCTGAAATTACAAACCTACCCCTATCAAAACCTATAGAAATCCAGCAGATAGGCTTTGCGCGGCAGGGATAGGCAGTAGTGATTTCCATCTCACAGATTTTGGTTTCGGGTGGTTACTGCGACTTTCCCCACTTCGTTCAAATTTTGCACAGTGCACATTTACCGTGCCAACTCAATTCAAATCTCGTTTGTATTCTACTATTTTTTTCGGGCAGGATCCATTTTCAATTGGAATTACATTCTATATACATCATTTTTTTATATATACTTTCAAAAGCACAACACCATTTATACATAAATATGGTTTACAAATGGCATGATCTCAGATTCATAAGGTTGTATCCATCAATTTAGATTTTCAAATATTTGAAACCACTTTATGTTGAAATCCAATGTATGCCTTCCTCGTTAACTGTCTCCAATTAATGTGTGTTTCATGCGGGTTTTTTAACTTCTCAAACATGTATAATGTGTTTCACACACGCAACATATAGTGTAATCCCATTTAGACATTAATTGCATATAAACCATGCATTGTTTGTAATTGAAGAATCTATGGATCACCAATATTGATAAACTATATAACATTACACGTGTGCCCAAATTCAAATGAATATGCATGTTTGATACACCAATTTGCGTTATGATATTATCAATGTCATGATCTCCAATTTAAATATTTGAATCCCCTTTAATCCAGATATTCGTCTCATATAGCTATCACTCATGCTTATATAGGACCATCTCTCTGGACCTATACGCGTTCATCATCTCTCAGGCATCTGTCGTGCTACCTGTATGTCGACATTGATCTTTTATCTTCGTAACACACTGACGGTACTCTCTCCCTCGACCTTCATCACTATATCTCTCTCTAAGTATATCTCGCTGCCTGCTATGTGTCTCTAGCTATGATTCTCCATGTGGAATCTCTTTCTCTCACACAAACGCAAAACTTTGTCTCCCGGGGTCTCATTTCTCTCAACTATTCCCATGTGTGCCACTCGCACACCCCTCATACAGAGATGTCTTTTGCTCCTTAGATATGAGAACCTACGACTCTTCCTCTTCAATATCTCTTTCTCACACACAAACACAAACTTTGTCTCCCAGGGTCTCATATTTCTCCATTGTTCTCTTGTATGTCGCTCAAACACACCCTCTCTCCCTAGAGATATCTTGCGTTCCCTCATATGTCTCTCTAGCTATCACTCTTGTTATGAAATATCTTTCTCTCTCGCAGACACAAAACTCCGTCTCTCTGGATCTCATTTCTCTCTGATATCTATTTGTATGTGACTCACATGCACCCTCTCTCTATCTCTCTCACACCCCCACACATAATCCAGCCTTCTGATCCACTCGACTCCTATCTCTAGCGCACACTAGCTAGCATCTTTATCTTTCTATTTATTTGTTTCTCCATCAACCTTCTTTCTCGCCCTCACTCTTGATTCCTATCACACACACTACATATGTTTCTCTCTACATGCAGTCAAGTGCCCTCTCTCACACATATATAACTTCACCCTTTGAACCACCCGACGGTCATCTCCGACACCCAAACTAACGGATGTCTCTCTAGCTAGCATCTCCATCTCTGTATCTATCTGTAGTTTCTCCGTCAACATTTCTTTCTCGCACGGAGTCTTGCTTCCTATCACCCACACTATATATGTCTATCCATACATATGCATTTATAGGTTGATCTCTTTTGCACAATCGTTGCGCCTCACCCCCTTTGCTCGCCATAGATGCATGCTCCAGCCCACACCACTATCTCTTAAGACAAAAACACATGCTCAATTGTCGGGCCTTCTTCCCTGCATTCTCACATGCATGCATATTGTCATACCGATCCGTCTCTCCCATGTCGTTGATCTTAGGACTTATGTCTTCTTTCTTTTATCTCAATCATGCGTGCACGCACACACACACATCCCACGTATACATGTATACCTCTCACACATGCACGTTCAAGGTCTCTATGTCTCCATACGTAGTTAATTACCCTCAATCCTAATGCCACATCGAATCGTTCTCCTCTTTTGTGCACATAACTTCCGCCTGGATGGGCAAAACACACACTCACACTTAACAATCTCCTTCTAGCTACCCCCCCACGCGCGCCTCTCACTCTTCCCCTATGTCCCCGAAACCAATAAGACCATCCCTTTGTTTAATTCCCACCTACATGCACCATCGATATATAGTAGTCTTCCTTGGTGTCTCTCGAACAAACACGTTCTCTCTATGATGATTCCTCTCACACGCACACACCTTCTCTTCCCTCCCTACGGGCATTTTCTCTCTCGCACCCCATTGTTGGTGGCCTCTGCCATACACATCACCTCTCTATGATGAAGCCATGCACATTTAAATTACATCCTCCATAGAGGACCCCGCGACACACACACACACACACACACACACACACACACACACACACACACACACGCACGCACGCACGCACACGCACCCCCTCACACACACACTAAGACTCCATCTCTCTCTCTCTCACACACACAAACACACACACACACACGCACGCACCCCCCACACTTAGACTCCATCTCTCTCTCTCCTCTCTCTCTCTCTCTCTCACACACACACACACACACACATGTACACACACACACCACACACACACTAAGACTCCATCTCACACACACATGCTCTAGGCGGAGCATTTGTTCCTACCACCCTTCATTCAACCTTACTCGTATGATAAAAAATCACCTTTATTTACTTGCATAACATGGACAGATTCCACTTTACTTTAGTAGTCAGCAAACTTATCATCTGTACCCTTATAAAAAAACGAGTTGGCGATGATGGTGTGCCTGCCATCTTGTAATACAGATCGTATGATCTATATCTAACGGATAGGAAGCAAACTATGATAATTTTACAAAAGATACCCGCACCTCCCTCCACATCATTATCTCCCGCAACCTCATTGCTCGGCAATTAAAAAGGAATAAGTCTCTGGAACAATCTAGCATGCATGGTGGCCGCTGCCGCCTGCCGGCGCCGTCCATCCCCATGCCTCCGCCCATTTCGACCACCAGTCACCACCACGCTCCACTCCTCCTCGCCTTATCTCTCATCTTTCATTTTTTCGATGACATTCTCGAGATACCAGTTTTCCGATAAAATTCTCGAGATATCATTAGTTTTTACACATGGGATTACTCCTGCATGGGTCAATCACAACAGGTGATTTGTAAAAAAATGCATATTGATGTTCCGTGCAATGCACGAGAATCTTGCTTGTAATTATATAACGCAAATCACGAGCAGGAAGTGTCATTTTTTGACACAACCACGTTAACATGGCACGTAAATCACGAGCAGGAAGGAGAAGGGAAGCGGGCTGTGGAGTAACGTTTTTTACCACAATTTCTTAGAAACTGAGTGCAATAATTGAGTAGTTTTGCAAACTACCATTACTACTACACCTGAAACGGTTCAAAACCTATAATCCCTCCGTCTAGGTGAGTAAGTCATCTTATGAAAACCAAATAGTCCCAAAACACATAGGCGCAGTGCATTAACTCTCACGTTGTTTCTTATTTTTTGACATAAATAAAGGAATCAACCAACAAGAGATGTGGGGCATGTATGCTTTTAATGACTTGAGACTATCAAACATGACATGCAGTGGTCAGTTTGTTGCATGCAATGATATTAATTAGCAAATAAACATTAAGTTCTCTCGTTTTCCTCTCCACCTTGGTCATGGTGCACAATCTAAGATGACTTATTCACCTAGACGGAGGGAGTACTCCCTTGCCAGCGCGCGCTTCCCGCGTGAAACGGTCAGCATCGCCCTAGAGCGTCAGTGCCGTATTAATGCCCGGCCAGAGCGGAGGCGACCTCTCACTGGCGCGGGCTTTGAAGTGGCGCGACGACCGAGAGAGCACCGCTTCCCGGTGCACGTGACTGCTCCGCATCGAGGCTGGCCATAGGCCCTGTTTGGATCCATGGGTTAGAGTTAGTTTGAGCTAGTTGGGGCTCAAATAGCCCTAAAGTATCCAAGCATGAGGGTTTAAATTGGAGCAAGTTGCACCGAACCCACCAAAAAAAAACTATCCCACCCAAGAGGTGCTAACTGGAGATAGTTCTCATTGTGACCACTGAAAAATCACTTTTCTCTCTACATGAAGTGAATTTATTGTCAATCTAACCTTGTCACCCAAACACCTCTTTGGCTACAGTTAGTTCAGGGTTAGTCATGAGTTAGTCTAACCTCTAGCTAAGTTAGAGTATCAAACATGAGCAGTATAGGACATGCAAGTTGCTCAAAGCATACATGCAAATTCGTACGTGAAAGGATTTTTTTCTTTTTGAAAACGGAACATGAAAGGAATTTTTTTTAGAATGCTCTTGGCATATCGCTAACATGTGATAGTTAACCGACCTCAATAGACAACAGAAACTCTAGCCCGCCACACTTTGATAGAGACGAGGAGGGGGAAGCGATACAGGCTGCTGGATTACTAGAGATAGGTGTCGCATGGAAGCCAAGAAATATGGTGATAGCGTGGGTTACCCATGTACTATGATGTAACTACACTGGGCTGCCGTGTTTCGTACTCTTCCAGTCCACTGTGGAGATGATTGGTTAATTTTATATCGCTGAATAATAGTATTAAATATTATGAGTGCAAACGCTCGACCATGAGGTTCCTTGCTCCTTCTTGGTCGTCCGGAATCTATGTTCTTTCACTCTATTTTTTTACGTGAGCTTTGTTCATCCTTTTGCCAACACGCGAGACATCTAGCATCAAGGCACACGTGTTATGCAACGATCGTTCCATCTATATGAAGAACACGTGGCACTGGAACTACGAGGCGGACATGTACCCAGGATTGGACGTACAAACCTGAGTAATGTAGCGCAGTAAGTGAAGTAGAAAGGCACAAATGGTATGAACATGCGTGGCATACAGGGTGTGTTTGGTTGCGTTCTCGTCTCAGCATAGTTGTTCCCTCTTCATGCATGCTCAACTCAACACCCCTCTTCATGCATGCTCTGTTCATGCATGCTTCTAGTGTATTTTTTGCTAAACTAGTGTGGACTCATGCACCCTCCATACACTCTACCAAACACCCAAAAGTAGGTCTAGAAGGGAACTCTTGGGCGGCATTTGTCTCTTACTACGTACTACCACTAAATGTTGTACGTGCAATGCACGGTGATGTTATGGAGTACGTGCCTAAGTACTCTACTACTATATTAGTTGGAGGCACATATTAACTTTTATATTTGTTTACGTGTATGCCCCGAGACCTTCCAACTAGACATGTCTTTCTCTCCAGGTCGCACTTTGTATCGTTCATACCACTAAGTACTACTACGTGTGGTCTCCGACCCAGAAGTTGAAGAAGTGGAGACGCTCTACCACGCTGGTTTTTTTACGCTGGGCTCTACCACGCTGTTCATGTCCCACTCCTTTCGCTGACGTGTGGGACATCCAGCACGTGCCGTGTTTGGCACCCTTCGTCGTAAGAGTTGAAACGCTAGCATTCATCAGAAATAAAAAATATTTATAAATCGGCAGTGATACTATTTTTTTGCAAACCAATCAACAGTGATACTATACCACGCGGTTTCCTTGCTCCTCGATATCGGAAAGAATACATGTGGGACGTCGACCATCCTGGTCCACTTGCCATGCAAGCAGAACTCCAAGGGAGAGTCACCCAGGTCGTCGCGCCGCAGTAACAATGACTAATGAGCCGTCAAATCACAGGCCCACTTCCCACTTTGAAGTTGCTCGGACGAAGGAACCATCATGACTTCGTTGAATTCCGCTTCTTGAAGAAAACTACTGTACCAGCAGTACTGCTAGCTACAGTATTTACTCCAATAGAGGCCTCCTTTCGTTCATAGGATAGGAATATGAAAATCATAGGAAGTGAGATGACATGCATCTCAATTCCTATAGAGAAAGAGATGCCATTTGATGCATAGGATAGGAATTTTTCCATTTAGTCTAGGCTAATGTACTGGTAATTTGCTCTAAAAACTACAGTAGTAACTAGTAGTACTGGTACATGCTCGTACTCAGACACAGACACACACACTAACTACTAGTACTACTACTTCTCACATGCTGGCCAGACACCATCGTTCTCCTTCCCGGCTTTGTCGGCGACACCCCACCGTCCTTGGATCTCCGCCGACCTCTCCGCAGTAGCGCGTGCGTCCTTTTCTTTCTTGCGGCGGCGGGCCTCTCTTTTCTTGAGTGCTTTTTGATTTTTCCGCTCCCTCTGTGCGGCTTTGGCCGCCTCTTGCTCTACCGCCCATTTGGCCTTGGCATCTTCAAATTCCCGCCACATAGTTGTGAGGTCGCGAGCGGCGATGAACTCGGCACGGCGGGATGCCATCACTTCCCTACCATTTTGTGTGCGTTCGTGGGCGGCAAGGAACTCGACGCGGCGGGATGCCATCGCTGCCTTACCGGTTAGTGTGCGGCGCGATGGCATGAACGATGCTTGGTGAGAGCTCTGGGGTGGAGCGGCCGGACAACCGTATAGTGCATTGGTTTGTCAAGAGCTCAAGGACAGAAGACGAAGCAAATTAGGATTCCCCTTCAATCCTGGTCATTTATTACCGAGTAAAATGCATTGGCGGTCATCGAACTTGTCTTGATAGCTCACTTTGATCATTGTATACGAGATATCGTGATTATACGGTCGCTGGCTCAGCATATACTCCGTATTTGTATGGTTGACCAGTCAAACAGTCCGCATGCGCCTCATCAGCTCATGTTCTTTATCTATCTACGCGGGCCTACCTGTGAATGGAGAAAGAAATACTGTAAAAACCAAAATGATGCGTATGTCCACGGACTCGTCGCTGCAACGCACCCTCGTCAGCCAAATGAAAATGAAATACTTCGCGTCAGACACTCACACTCACGCTGTCAAAGCATGCTAATGCATGCACGTCGCCCTCTAAATCAAAGTCCTGCTCATGGCGCAACGCAAACGGCGAGCCCATCACCTGCGCGCCCCGGCGGTGCCTGACATTACTGTTTAGACGTTTGATGGAGGCCTACGCGAATGCCGAGCATGTATTCACCTGGCTCAACACCAATGGTCATACTTGGACCGCCTTGCTCATGTATATCGTCCATCACAACGACAATCTATAAAATAGCCTAAGCTAGAGAGGGTACTATGGTAGTATGGTACGGAGTATGTACTATCGCGAGCGACTGATCTTAGTGCCACTGCACACCGAAACCCCTTCCATCGCTAGCGCGTGCTTCCCGCCTGAAACGGTCACTATCTCTCCAGAATGTCAATGCCGCATTCACCGGACTTAACTGCAGGTGCAATTGGTGTGTCACTGACATGCGGGCCAGACTCCCGTTGGGCCCACATGTCAGTAACCCAAACGCATCTGCAGTTAAGTCACTGAAGCAGCGTCCGCATTCATGCCCGACGAACCTACTCCGGCGCCAGTTGTCCATCCGTCTACCGCGGCTCATTGCCATTCGCCTGCTATATTAACTTGAGCCCCAGCTCCCAGCCATAGCCAAAGACCCACACTTATTCTCCTCCGGTCCCTTCCTTCTGTCGGCATCACTTCAACCATGGCCTCCTGGCGCTCCGAAGCTCTCTTGGACGTACTATCGCAGGAGCAAACGAGGGACATCGGCGGCTTCGCTCCGGGCGCGCTCCAAAGCTCTCTTCAACGTACTGTCGCAGGAGCAAACGAAGGAGATCGCCGGCACCCCCCGGGCCGCCCTCCGCCGCCGCGACCATGAAGCCGGCGCGCGTGCGCGGGCGCAGCCGGCAGCGAGGAAGAGTAGTACATGGTAGGTCTCCGCCGCTCTGGTCCCGGGAAGGCCAGCGCTACTCCACTCAGTCGACGCCAAGCTTGGTGGGGTAAAACATCGGCGGCCGATTAGCCGCTTGACGGAGACGTGGAGGCAGAAATCTTCATAACCTTGTGCTCCGGCCGGAGGAGGAGGTTATCGAGGCGGATGAGGAGGAGGCAAAGGCAATGGCCGGCTTTCTCCGGTTCATGGCCGGACATGGTGGTCGGGCGCCGACGATCGTTTAGATTTGGTTTACAGTAGGTTTAGTACGGTTTGTGCGAAATATGTAATGAATTTCGTCCAGTTTGTAGGAAAAATTTCGAAATGTAATGAATTTCATCTGGTTAATTTGAAATTTGCTTTGTTTGCATGAATTTCGTCCGGTTAGTTCATATAGTTGTCGAAAGGTATGCGGGCAGCATCGGATGGCATCCATCAGTGTCCTCGAACAGATGCTGGTGTAAATTTGTGGGCCAGTGCTGGAGATGCCCTAACTATCATGCTATAATCGCTAACAATCCTCCATTATTTTTTTGAGCCGAATCCTCCATTATTTGGCAGGGAACAGTTATCCCTCGATCAAAATCAGATCCTCGGTGTTTCGCACTCCTCCCGCGTAAGAGTGTAAACTCTTGCTTACATAAAAATGGAGCAAGTGGACGGCACTGTAGCACGTCATATCACTCAAACTAGCCCTCCCAATGAGCGGGAAAGCACCGCCCTCGTCATTTTGTTCTGGATTTCTATCGATCGATCGCGCGAAAAGGCGGCACACTTACGACTCGTACGTGTCGCAACCCCGACAGTCCTGCTCGCACGCCGCTCACCAGAGGGGACACACGTTGTCTTGCAATTTCACTGACATGTGGGACCGTAATTGAATAAACCGTCGATAGCCGAAATCTAATCGCTCGGCGGGCGTCGACTGAGAAGAGAGAAATGGGGGAGGGAGAAGAGATCACCCGCCCGCCGTGCACGGACTCCAAGAAATATATGGCGATAATGTGAGGTGGGCCATGCTGGAGTCCGGACCGCTTCCGGAGCCCGCTCTCACCGCCCTGGCCCCTCAAGACGCTAGCCGCCCGCTGCATGCATAGCAAGTAGTCCCCGCTTATGTGGAGGAGAGAGAGGCATTGACAAAGTCAAGGAGTAACAGCGGAGACAATAGCTTTCATCAAAAATAAACAATGAATACTCGTTGCTCGTCCTCTATATCGTAAAGAATGCTTTCATTCACCGACATGTGGGACGTCGACCATCCTGGTCCACCTGCCATGCACAAAATTATCCTGGTCTACCCCGGTCGTATCGCAGGCCCAACCTTTCCCATTGTAAGTTGTTCGGACGAAGGAACCATCATGAATTCGTTGAATTCCGCTTCTTCAAGAAAACTTACTATACCCGCAATACTGCTACCATACGCAAAAACTGGACGACACTGTACCACGTCATATCACTGAAACCCACTAGGCCAAACTAGCCCGCCTAGGTCATCTATTTTGGAACGGAGGGAGTACGTCTCTACAGTGCTATGATTTTGTGTTGCATGTTCTCTGTACTTTTTCTACGATTTTCCTACCCTATGAACCAAATGAGGCCTGAATGTATGTCAACTATTGTCTGATCGATCGCTAAGCCTACAATTTTAGGAGCTAGGGCTATTGGGCGATCAACAAGGGATAAGTATAAGCGTACCACGAGCTCATCAGCCCCAACGTTTCTCTTTGGTGAGTGTTTTGCAAGTACCATAGCGCGCACAATAGCTAGCCTACTAACACCAAGAATCATCAAACAAGCCCTGCTGATATGATAAACAGCTCAAACTTACATCTAACCATGCCATATATTACATCAAAAGCTGGTGAGGATACATCTGTTTCCATAACTCGGAGAGGGTTCGCATGATTCATCGCATGATTCACTATCAAACAAAAGTAGCAAGATCCGCCCACACAAGACAGTGCACTAGCCCTAAGATGGTTTGCTAACACACATCGTTCTGGTAATTAAACACAGGGCAATGCAAACTACCCTAAAGGATTAGCACGACCAACTATTTCTTGTCATCGATCTCTCGGGCAATGACCACAGCACGGACAGCGGCATGGGAATCGATTTCTGGGGCGATGTCCACAGGACTGACCGTGACATCGGAATCGATCTCTGAGGCGATGTCCACAGGATGGACAGCGGCATCGGAATCAATCTCCAGGGCGATGCCAATAGGACGGGCCACGACATCGAAATCATCAAGGACAACCACCGGCACCTGCACAACCCTAACATATTAGCAAGCACATTGCAAATAGTCAAAAAGCAAGCACATTGCAAATAATCAAAAACCACAACTATGGTAATAAGCCATTATTTTTTACCTTGTGCAGCTCACCGAGGGATCTCATCCCTCCTGGGGCCATCTCCTTGTCCTCGACGGGGGCCATCACCTTGCCAGGGGAATACTGCTTCTCAACGGCGACTATCTCCTCAAACTCGGTCTTGAGCCTCACATAGGTGGCAATCATAGTTACTGGGGTAGGCACGGTGGGGCCCTTGCTGTTCTTCCAACTTTCTTTGAGGAGTTCGTCCGCCAACGTCCTCAACTCTTTGGCCGGTGCTTGTTTCTTGGAGTTCTTCGTCTCCATGGGTTGGCCCGCCAACATGGTCAACTCGTTGGTCGGTGCTCGCTTCCTGGAGATCGCTGTCTCCAATGGGTTGTCCGCCGGCAACTCTTTGCCTAGTGCTCCAGGATCCATCAATGAACTGACAAACAAAAAGCAATCGAAAGGAAACCACAATTGCAATGAAAACGGGAAAAGAATAGGATGTGAGAATCGGTCGGTGCTTCGCAAAAAGAAGATTATTGGAATGAAAATATAGCAGCATAAATGATTCGCCCACCTTTCCTTCATCGGTAGAGAAGAAAAATGGCAGAAGTGAGTAGCCTGGAGTGAGGTTTTCTTCAAGAAAGGGAAGAAAGGGCTTGAACGAGCATTCCAATGAAATGATGGTTGCTTCGTACAGTCCAACTTGGAGGCCACCTTACCACTACTAGTAAAGGTGTGGGTTTTGTGATATGACGGGTCATGACGGCCACACCGGGGTGACAGGTGAGTCTTGACTATAGCACCTCGCTGTGATTTGGTGGATGGCACGCGGGCCCGGATGCTTTGAAATGTCATTAACTTGATTTTAGTCTCTTTAGTATTTGGATCCAAGCATGGATGAGGCTAACAAGTTTTAGTCCCACTACTTTTAGTCATGAGACTAAAACGTATCCAAGCACTCTCTCAATATTGTGCACCGCGACCAAGGCGGAGAGGAAAACGAGAGAACTACGTAATTAATGCATGAGTTTAATTAGGGTAGTTTTGTAAAGTACGAGATACATTCCTCCAATCGCAAAATGCCTTGGTTCATGAGATATGAGATTTGAGCCCTATAAACTGGAAGGGAGGGGGTACTGCAGACGGTGTAGTGTAGTCACTTGTTTTTTTTGAGCCGAAGTCTAGTCACTTGTTGAAATCTCTAGAAAGGCAAATACTCCGTTCCGGTTTACAGGTCTATACTACTCCCTCCGTCTAGGTGTGTAAGTCATCTTACAAAAACTAAATAGTCCCAAAACACTTAGGCGCAGTGCATTAACTTCTACCTTGTTTCTTGTTTATTGACATATGTATCAACCAATAAGAGATGAGAGGCGTGCATGCTTTTAATGACTTGCAATGGTTAGTTCATTGCATGGAATGCTATTAATTAGCAAATAAACATTGGTGACCCAGGAGGAAACGGTGCTAAGTGCGTGGACCTATGCAGAATGAGTATCAACCAATGGATAATGGAGTTTAATTGTTAAACAATAGCAATTTTATCTCATGCAAGAGCCTGGCTAGGACTCTAAGGAACCGCACCACGCGAGCGTTTGCAACTGCCACGTTTGGTTTGCGCTTGGCTCTTCGCCTCTACGAGAACACGAACAATGATGTTACTCCTACTTCTACAGTATCGAATCCACTGCTGCATGTCCGTCCACCTCGTGCGGGAGGGATAGTGTGTAGCGAAAGCTTCTACTTACTGCTCCTGCCTTTGCGTCCATGACAGGTGGGCCCAACAGGTGGTTGGCCCACCTGTCATGCAGCCAAAGGTAGGTGCAGTTAAGGCACCGGAGCTCAGTCTGCGAGGGAGATGGCGTCGTAGTAATCAAATTTCTCGGTCTTGTATGAGTTGACGCGACACATCAAAGCACTGCACTCGATAAAAGTCTTTTTACACATTTCAAATGGGCTACTTCGTATGCAGGAGTAGACATATTCTACTTCGTATGTACTCCCTCCGTTCCAAAATATAAGTCTTTTTAGAGATTTCACTATGAACTACATACGAAACAAAATGAGTGAATCTAAACTCTAAAATATGTCTATATACATCCGTATGTAGTTTGTAGTGGAATCCCTAAAAAGACTTACATTTAGGAACGGAGGGAGTAGTCACTTGTTACAATCTCTAAAAAGACTTATATTTGGAAACGGAGGGAGTACAACACATGCATGCATGCCGACTTTCCTTTTGATACTTGCATGTGTTGATTTGATGCACCTTGCCAAATTTTGACTATAAATTTTAACTAGCCAAATTTTCATGCATGTCACAAAAAATCACGGGGCTGTTGGATTGTGACTATGTTTGTCTTATGTTGCCACATTATTTTTCCCACACTTGCCACACTTGCCTAACCTGAGTTGCTCAAATTGTTAGACACACTTTGGCTTGCCTAAGGGAATCTTGCCACAATTTTTGTGTCTATGACATGTGGGGTTCACTGCTAATAAAAAATTCTTGTCTTAGGTGTGGCTAATAAAAAAGACTTATATTTAGGAACGGAGGGAGTAGAAAATATAAATAATAATGCATTTTGGGGCAACCCACGTTTCCGCTAATTTTAGCCGTGGGCTTGTTCACAATTTTTACGAGGGGGTGGTTGTTCATTTAATGGAGGGACTTGTAGTACCAGACTTGAACGATACAAAGTGCGACCTGGCACACCGTAACACCACTTGGAACAAGCGGGTAGCTATCTCAAAAAACAATCAACAACTAAAAAAAACCGCGACCTGGCATGTAGTAGTACACAATTTTAAGCGATTGTTTTGATGGAGTGAAAAAGGAAAACTACCCCACTACTTATATATAGGCCGGAGCCTCCGCGATTGCTTGCTAGGGCTGCTCTATTCACACACTCTCATCCTCTCCAGATCTAAACAAGATAGGGGTAGTAACACTATCTTTCTCCCTTCAAAAAACACTGGCTTTCTATCCTCACTGTTGGTTACAGATCCGGACGTATCCCCCTCCGCCGGTGAAGGGGAGGAGGGGCAGCGTTTAGGCCGTCGTCGACAGCGAGGGAGGAGACCCACTGCCGGCCGCACCGTTATCTCTGGCCGAGCGCGGGCGCGGGAGGTCCTCCGATCCCTTCGTCGTTGCCTATGGGCGGATCCGGCCTCCCGCCGCCCACCTATCCACATCCCGACGACCTTCAGGTATATCTTCGTTCGAAACCGCCTTAGATCTACTTCCCCAGCTTGCTACGTTGCTGCATGTGCATCATTTTCTACCTCTCATCCCCTCTCGATCGGATGGTCCAGCTTCACCTATTTTTTCTTCTTCTATAGTTAGAGGTAAAGCTACTTAATGGAGTCGAATCTTGTACTCCCTCCGTCCGAAAATACTTGTCATTGAAATAAAGTGGGGGTGGGGGAATTTAGTATGTACATCGGACTTGGTACAAACAGGAAGGAAAGGGGATGAAAGTAGTACAGACTGGTCATCCAACTGGTCTCTTGGTCGAAAAGGGAAATATAGGGATAACGCTGTACACAGTGGTATGACCAGGACTAGATTTGCTATCCACACATAGGAGTAGGTGGCTAGAGTGAACAAAAATGGGACCAACCCAGATATGTTTCTTGGATGTTTGTTTCTCGGGGCAACAAACTATGAATCACCACTTTATGCCCCTGTTTACGTACATGGTGCTGTACTGCTGGTGCACCCACTGTCCCATGCCCTTATACCAAATATTTAGGCTCCGGTCGGAATAAAGGGGCAGAAAACATAGGTCTTGATGAAAATAGAGGAATAGGAAAGGAATGTAGGTATAAAACTATGGAACAGCGAACCAGAGGAAACTCTCAAGAGAATGTGTTCGGATGGACGGCGAAATGTACAGATTTGTTTTTTTAGAGTAGCATGCTTGGCAGTATGAGATGCTATTTGTTTATTCAGCTGCACAGTGACTACTCTTGTCCTCACCTCACGTACCACACATAGGTTGATTTTTATTCTGGCAAACACAGCACAACAACCTGTCTAACGCATGGCAGCGAGCGCCTGCCTCGGGCTTCCGCCCAAAAAATGAGCAGCGCGTGGATGTTTCTAATCCGATGGAATCAGTACTACCAGACCAGCTTTCCTATGAAACACTATTCACCTTTCCCGTGTTCTAAACGGTTGGAAGGGAAAGAATACCGTAGGAATCGTGTTCCTACGAAAATCCTGCACCAAACCTATGAACCGAACGCAGCCTTAGCTGTTCTTAATATAATGTCCCTGGTAAAAATGAAGCCATGCCACTGTTTTTGCCTGTAATTGTTTGAGACTCTGACAAGTTTAGCCAAATGTTTTTGCCTGTAATTGTTTGAGACTCTGACTGTTTCCTCTGTGCCTTTTTGTGCAAACAGGGATATCCAATTCACCTGGTTGCTGTTGTGCCTTTTGGTGCACTGCACAAAACTCTTCTTGAAAGAAGTGACTTTTGTGCTGTTTAACTAGAATGTCAGATGGAACAGTTGGTTCATTTTGGTAGAACTGCACAAAGGGAGATCTGTGTTCCAATCCTCATCATCCATATTGGCGCCATAACCTTCCTTTAGGTAAGAATGATATTTAATGCATGTATTCATCTCTATTTTCCGACTGCCATGAGAAAATAATGCTGTTTTTTACTAGTACACTTGTACTCCCTCACTGACAAAACCAATTCTGAATTAGAAGGCCAATCGTGTACTTGGTTTCACCAACTGGTGAGGAGAAAGAGAAACAGAGCATGAAGAGGAAGAAGAAGAAGAATAAACAGTGCCAAGGCGATCTTGCTGAAGCCAAAGGCCTCAGTCGAGGCTATTCAAGGGCTCCGACAACGACTACCTTACATGTGAGACGATCCTCCAGGGAGCCCTTCCACTTCTGCTGTCTCACTTAATTAATTAGGAGTACTTAAGTACCACTAATTTATTATTGCCTAATTTTCCTGTTGGAGTTAAACAAATCTTTAGTAGGACCCTATGCTGAATCATGTACGTGTGAATGTTTGTCTATGGAGGTGAATCATGTGGTGGTGCAGGGAGGGAATATTATTAGTGTCATGACATAATAGTGCTATTGTTTTGCGTGTCAATTTATTACCATTGGTTCAATGAGGCAATGTTTTGCGTATTATCCATCATGAATTTGATGCTACTGTTTGAGTAATATGCTAATGTCTTCCTATCCTTTCTCACTAAGCTAATGAAGGTTTCACCTTGTTCCTACTTGTGCAAACAGGGATCATGTTGTACCAATCATACATTTTAGTGGAACTACACAAGACAATACAATGAACTGTATCCCAGCCAGTGCTTTAACTCTGCTGGAAGTTCTTGATAATCTTTCAATATAATCTCAACACTGGTAAACAAGAGTGATTTCAACCATACATTTGAAGTGCACAAAAGTATATACTATTGTGTGATTCCAGTGAGTGCTTTATCATCTCTTATGGGACTACATGAATAAGCTTTTTTTCTCAGGTTGGTACGGGCCTAAGGCCTTCATCCATATTAGTTTGCTGTCATCTCTATTTGTATCGTGCTACTGTGATGAGAAACTCCTTTATCTTTGCACTTTTAAGTTTTGCAACCTATGATAAATGGTAATGCTTTGAGTGTTGAGTTGAGCTAATTGGCATTGATTAAATAAACTAATATCTCTCTTTAAGCAAGACTACTATGTTGCTAACTTTACCCATTAAGATAATGAGGGTGCTTCTATTTGTTAGTGTATGTTTCATCAACTAGTCCCACTATTACAGTAATCTCACTCTCTCAATATATGTGCCAACAGGGATGCTCGATTTTGGTGGAACTGCACAAAAACTTTGGGTGCTTCATTGCCTCGACAACTTCCGTCCTTTCCTGTCAGTCGCTAATCTCCGCTTGCTTTATTACTTTGCTGTCAGTCGCTTGGCTTATCTCGGCTTCCAGTCAAAGGAAATAGTAATTGATATGCTAACTCACACAGGTTGGTACTGGTCTTTATCCTGATTATTGTGCCTGTCATATGTATTGGTAATTTGGTATTGTGCTACTGTTTGCCGATTTCATAAAGGAGTAATTTGGAGCCTGAACTCGCAGGCAAATCATTACATCGGGTGATTTCAGTAGAACTGCACAAAATGATCAGATGGACAGGTACTTATGCTGCTGCTATGTACTCCAAAGTTCACTCAGACCAGCATCGATGTTGAAAAGAAGTGCCTATATTCATTCGAGTATCAACCGGCGTCAACCAATTGTCAAACTCCAAGTATTAGGAGAGTGAACGCCAAAATATTGCTTGGTGCATAGCCCAGAAAAACACAGTCCAGCCTTTGGTCCCAACTTGTGCCTTTTGGTTATCGGCACATATGGTAGCGAACTATATGGCATGGAGTCTAAAGATTCCAGACAAGTTGGTTGACGCGTATATTCATCTGGCACTTAATCAGTCTGCACGCCAAGGATGCTCCATTTCAGTTGAACTGCACAAAAAATTTGGGTGGTTCATTTTCTCAACCGCCTCCTTTCTTGTCTGCAATGTAGAATTTTGGCGAGATACATGACCAAGATGAGCCAGTAAACTAGTTGGATGAAAGTAGTGGCCAAGTTGCTCAAACCTCCCTCGGCATGAGGCCACTATTTGAGGATAAACCTACAAGCAAAGTTCAGATTGTCTATGCTGCCTCTTATGTACTCAAAAGTTTACTCGTACAAGAACTAATTTTAGCAAGAAGTACCTCAGATTGAACACCATTTACCAGTCTGTACCCTAGGTAATTAAAGTTTGTCCATGGATCATATTGGCTGTGATCTCAATCATTTGGATGCATAAACATACTGAACATGTGTATATCTGAATCTTTTTGTGAATTATGTATGAATATTGTCGTGTGATCTATCAATTATTTGGATGCATAGATATGCTGAGCTTGTGTATATATGAATCTTTTGAGTTGTTGATAGTGAATGTTGGCTATGAATATGAACGTGTCCTGTGAACCTGAGTTTGATATGAATTGCAACAGAACCAGTTATAACCCTTCTCCTCCTCTCAATATGCGACTCCACTGCCGCATTTTCCCATCTCCGAGTCGTTCCTGTCCAGGGCCTCGCCGTCATCCATCGCCTCACTGTGTTCGGTGCGGCGTGGTCAACAAACGAGAGTCGTCGGAAGAGGACTGTACGTGGAGAGCCTGACGGCTGGGACCCACGAGGTCCATGGTCGCACGCAAGGAAAGTTCCTCCTTATTAAGCTGAAAAAATGTTTCCTCCACCTGACAGCTGGGACCCACCGGCTGTATCTTCACACAAAAGGAAGTGCCTCCTTGTTTTGCGAAAAAAATTATTCATCCCGTTGATAGCCGGGACCCGTCAGATTTGGTGACTGACTTGTGGGCCTGCTAAGCGGACGTGTACGCACGGCTTTATCAACTTAATCAACAAATGATTCTAGCAGCTGGACCGTTGGATGTTAATTCAACAGCCGTGCTCCTTCTTCAACCTCTGTTCTTGCTGCTGTCTCCCGTGGGCGGCACCACGGCTGTGCTGCCGCGCACCCGAACCAGTGAAGTTTCCCACTCCTCTCCATCTACGACTCCACTGCCCTTTCTTCCCCATCTCCGGGTCGTTCCAGTCTGGGTGCGCTCGGCACGGTGTGGTCAACGTGGTCAACAACCGAGAGTCATCGGAAGATGACTGTACGTGAGAGGCTGACAGTGGGGACGCACCACGCCCATGGACGCATGCATGCAACGGAACACGGCGAGGTCAACGTGGTCAAGGAACGACTTCCATCGGAAGTATACTGTACGTGGAGAGTCTGAGCTGGGTCCACGGCCGCAGCAAGTAAGTGCCTCCTTATTACGCGGAAAATAATGATTCCTCCAACTGACAGCAGGGACCCACTGGACGGGCCACCGTATTTTGCTAAAAAAACGTTTGCCCCCTGACTGCTGGGACACACCTAACGGGCCACCGTATTTTGCAAAAAAAAAAAACGCCCCCCCCGCTGTTAGCTCGGACCCACCGGAAGTGCCTCCTTATTACGCACAAAAAAATGAATACTGCCCCTGCTAGCTGGGACCCACCTTGGTGGGAGGCTGACTTGTGGGCCTACTAAGTTGACGGGGACGAAGGGCTTTGTCAACTTAGTCAATATGAACGATTCTAACTCCAGTGACCGTACGATGTCCATCCAACAGCTGTAGTGCTTCTTCAGCCTCTGGTCTTCTTGCTCCAGCCGCCCAAACCAGCGCCGGTCGTGCCTCATGCTCTTGCCTCTCGTGGCCGGCTGTGCTGCCGCGAAGGACTCACCGCCCCCTACTATTCCCACCGCTGGCCAGGCCCTGCGGCGACGGCAGCCTCACACCGCAGCCGAACCAGTGAACCCTCGTACTCCTCTCCGCGCGGGCTTCCACTACCGCGTCTTCCTCGGCTCTGCGTCGTCCCCTTCCTAGGCCTCGCCGTCGTCCATCGTCGTGGTGCTCTCCGCGCAGCGTGGTCAACATGGTCAAGGAACGACTTCCATCGGAAGAGTGCTGTACGTGGAGAGGCTGACAGCTGGGTTCACGGCCACAACCCAGTTTTTTTTTGTGATTTGCCAAGTAAGTCGCTTTGTCAGGCCTGTTGGGCTGCAAATCTTTCAAGATGAGGAGAGCTTTCATTCGGCTGGCCGAGAAAATGGCCCATCAGTAATGAGAAATGGGCTGTACATTTTTAAAACACATCAAACCGGCAATTAGTTTTAAATATCTTTTTTTTCATTTCAAGATTATAAATTACATTAATTTTTATGCGTGGAGAATTTGTCGGATTTTATATTGATATACATTTCTTTTTAAAATCAGTTTGAATGTGAGTCGAAATTTCGAGATTAAAAATAGTTCGGACCGCACCGAAATATGCAAAATTTCGTATAATTTTTTAACCGTGGCCACAGTATGGGCTGTAATGCTAACAAAAAGAATATGGGCTCCAAAAAAAACCTTAAGAATTAGCAAATGGGCTGTAAATTATTATAAATAATGTCAGATGGGTTGTATGCTGTTTTCCACAGATTTGAGGCTTTCCTAAAAAAAGGTTGACGCACAAGCAGTGACTGTTGGATTGCCATCCAACGACCGTCGTGCTTCTTCAATCCCTACTCTTCCTGCTCCAGCCGCTCAAAAAAGCGCCGGCGGGACTGCCTGCTCCCTCCTCCCCGCGGCCGGCTCTGCTGTCGCGCAGGCCTCATCGCCCCACCGTACTCCCATCGCTGGCCTAGCCATCCCTCTACTCACCCACACCTGTTGTTATTCTCCCACGATGGCAGACGAACCAGTAAACCCTCGTACAGTTGTACTCCCCTCCGTGTGGGGAACAACTGCTGAGTCTTCCCCGCCTCCGTGTCGTTCCTTTCCTAGGCCTCGCCGTCGTCCACCGTCATGGTGCTCTCGGCGCGGCCTGGTCAACATGGTCAACGACCGACATGCATCTGAAGTGGACTGTACGTGGAGAGGCCGACAGCTGGGTCCACGGCCACACGCAAGGAAATGCCTCCTTATTACGCGCAAAATAATGATTCCTCCACCTGACATCAGGGACCCACCGAAAGGGCCTCTGTATTTCACGAAAAAAACATTACCGCCACTGACAGCTCAGACCCACCAGCTATATCTTCGCACGCAAGGAAGTGCCTCCTTATTACGCACAAAAAAATGAATACTCCACCTGTTAGCTGGGACCCAGTATAGTGGCAGGCTGACTTGTGGGCCTACTAAGTTGACGGGGACGGAGGGCTTTGTCAACTTAGTCAATAATATGCACGATTCTAGCTCCAGTGACCGTACGATGTCCATCCAACAACCGTAGTGCTTCTTCAACCTCTGGTCTTCTTGCTCCAGCCGCCCAAACCAGCGCTGGTCGTGCCTCGTGCTCCTACCTCCCGTGGCCGGCTGCAATGCGGCAGAGGCCTCACCGCCCCTACTACTCCCACCGCTGGCCAGACCATCCCTCTACTCACCCACACCCCCTGTTATTCTGCAGCGACGACAGTCTCACCCTCGTACTCCTCTTCACATGGGCATCCACTGCTGCGTCTTCCCCGGCTCCACGTCGTCCCCTTCCTAGGCCTCGCCGTCGTCCACCGCCGTGGTGCTCTCGGCTCGGCGTGGTCAATGTGGTCAACGACTGACTTCCATCGGAAGAGTACTGTGCGTGGAGAGGCTGCCAGCCGGGTCCACGGCGGCCGCAAGGAAGTGCCTCCTTATTACGCGCAAAATAATTATTCCTCCACCTGACAGCAGGGACCCACCGGACGGGCCACCAGTATTTCACGAAAAAAACGTTTCCCCCCTGACTGCTGGGACCCACCAGCTACATCTTCGCACGCAAGGAAGTGCGTCTGGGCAAAAAATAAAAAAACCCAAAACAATTCGCCCCCCTGACTGTTGGGACCCACCAGCTACTTCTTTGCAGGCAAGGAAGTGCTTGACAGTCGGGACCCACCTGGTCGAAGCGTACATAGCGTTGTCATTCTGGTCGCGAAAGTGTACGTACATACTGGTCGATGTAGAGGCACGCACGTGTCGTAGTAGAGGCGCACACGTGTCGATGTAGAGGCGCTCACGTAGCATGTACATGTACGTACAACGACGAAGGTGCAAGAAAGAAAATACAACCACGTACATACATACGGGCAGGGTCTCGAACGCCTACTCGCGCATACGTACATGGCTGGGTCGGAACGGAGAAATAGCATCGTCGTCGTGTTCATGGGGAGGCAACGAAATGCGTCGTGTTCATGGGGAGGCAACGGAATGCGTCCTGTTCATCAGGAGGCAACGGAATGCGTGGGAGCCAACCGGCTTGGACGGAACAGGCGATGGAAACGAGGCCTGGCGTACCGCACAACGGAGGAAACGAACCTCCTACATTCGGAACGGGGTCCTATTGATCGGGAGGGGTGTGGCGTACCACAAAATGGAGGAAACGGACCTCCTACGGTCGAAACGGGGGTCCTCTTGATCGGGAGGGGTGTGGCGTACCGCAAAACGGACGAAACAGACCTCCTACGGTCGAAACGGGGGTCTTGTTGATCGGGAGGGGTGTGGCGTACCGCAAAACGGATGAAACGGACCTCCTACGGTAACGGGGGTCCTGTTCATCGAGAGGGGTGTGGCGTACCGCAAAACGAGACTCCACGGGATACTATTCATCTCCACCGTCGACCTCCTCCAGCCTCCACGGGCTCCTGTTCATCCAGCCTCGACCGCGCGCTACTCCACCAGCTGCTGTTCAACCACCCCTCCACCGTCTAGAGTTCATCCAGCCCTCCACCATCCAGCCCTGCACACCACGGGGTCCTATTCAACCACCCCTCCACGGCCACCCCTCCACCGTCTATTGTCCATCCAGCCCTCCACACCACGGGGTCCTATTCATCCAGAGGCAATGCCACCGCTCACTGTTCATCCAAACCCCCCGCAACGCTCACTGTTCATCCAATCGATCGGCTTCAGTTAGCAGCAGTAGCGAAGGAATCACTCCATCGGGTTCAGTTAACAGCCATCGATCGATCCCTCGGGTTCAGTAGCGCGTAGCCTGCAGTGCAATCGCTCGGGTTCAGTTAGAGCCCAACGCCTCGCTCGGGTTCAGTTAGAGCCAACGCCTCGCACACACGCGTGTACGTATGAGAGAAACGCGCATCGCTCAGCCCCTGACCTCCCACCGTAACCGGCAACTCCCCGAAAATTTCCTCCCCCTCGCTTCTACCACGGTTTTTTCCATCATGGACGACCCAAAGAATGTCATGCAGCTGCGTCTTCGACCCGCCGAGGACGAAAAGCCCATTTTCTATCATGATTTTTTGTCATAGAAGTAGGAGCCCACCACATCTATGACGATACCGGGTTTTGTCACAATTATCATCATAGAAGTGTCATATGTATGACATAATTTTTTTTCGTTCGGCCCAAAATGTCACGGATGTGTCTTTTTTTTGTAGTGTAGGCTTGTGCTAGCTGTTGCAGTATCCAGGGGATGGAGCTTGAGACAGCTAGATTTTCAGAACGCGTTCTTGCATGGTTTTCTGGAAGAGGAGGTTTACATGAGACAACCACCTGGGTATGCAGACAAGAAATCACCTCATTATGTGTGTAAACTTGATAAGACTCTTTATGGTTTGAAACAGGCATCGAAAGCATGGTACTCAAGGCTGAGCTCTTAGTTAAGGTACCTTGTCTTTGTTGCATCCAAAGCTGACACATCACTTTTTATTTATAACAAGGCAAACACAGTTATATTTGTGCTCATATATGTTGATGATATTATAGTTGCAAGCTCTTCACAAAGTGATACTAATGCTCTTCTACATGATTTAAGTTCAGAGTTTGCTTTGAAAGATCTTGGTGATCTACACTTCTTCCTAGGCAATGAAGTTAAGAAGATTCAAGATGGCATAGTACTGAATCAAGAGAAATATGCCACTGAACTTCTGACTCGTATGGAAATGAAGGACTGTAAGCCTTCACCTACACAATTGTCATCTTCAGAAAAACTTTCAGCCTTTGAAGGAGAGCCACTTAAAGAGGAAGAAATCACAAAATACAGAAGTGCCGTGGGAGCCTTACAATACTTGACACTAACAAGACCAGATATATCCTTTGTTGTCAACAAGGTTTGTCAGTATTTGCATGCACCGACTACTGTACACTGGACAACTGTTAAAAGAATTATACGGTATACAAACCACATTGTGAGCTAGGCCTTCAGTTCAGATGTTCTAACTCCACCTTTGTTAGTGCTTTCTCTGGTGCTGTCTGGGCAGGATGTGCTATTGACAGAAGGATGACTGGAGGGTTTGCAGTATTTTTTGGCTCTAATCTCATTTCTTGGAGTGCCAGAAAACAGGCGACAGTGTCCAGGTCAAGTAGTGAACTGAGTACAAGTCACTTGCAAATGCCACTGCTGAGATTATTTGGTTGGAGTCACAGCTCAATGAGTTGGGAATCAAGCAACATCGTGTCTCATGTTTATGGTGTGATAATTTGGGTGGCACATATCTCTCTGCTAATTCGGTTTTCCATGGGACCAAACATATAAAAATTGATTTTCATTTTTTACGAGAAAGAATTGCAGAGAAGAAGTTGGACATCTGATTTATTCCATCCAAGGATCAAGTAGCAGATGGTTTCACCAAGGCATTATGAGTCAAGCCATTTGAGGAGTTTAAGAGAAATGTTAATGTAGCATAGTTGATATTAAGGGAGGGTGTTAGATAGATAGTTTAACGAAAACACTAACGCCCACACGTGTGGGCGTTAGCCAACTCAACCACACGCCTCCATCACCGTTCAACTGTTTCTGCACGAATCTTGGCACGTTTTGGCTGATTTTGTGTGCCACGTAGGACAAGTCGCGTGTGTGGTGTGTGAGAGAGTTTGCCCACACGCCGGTTGCCTCCCCACGGTCAATGGTTGCCACTCGGGGGCGTGCGGTGGAACTGCTTTGTGCCCGCACGCCACGCCCGACTGTGGTTGCCGTCAACCACGTCGCGCACTTCGCCCCCCTCCCCTCACGGTTCCATTTACTCTCCACTTCATTACTCACACAACCCACCCCGCAGTTCAGTCGATTGGAAGAGAAGGCGAGAGGAGAAGGCGACGATGGAGGCGGAAGAATCGATGGCATTCGCGGCCGTCGGTGGGACTCGCCGGACCGGAGCGTCTTCGCCGGAGCGCCTGCAGATTGAAGGTAATGCTCCTTCCCATGCTTAAATTCCTTGCCTGCATTTCTCACCTCTCCTCCGTGGTCAATGTTCCGCTCGAGATTCATCAAGATTCAGGCGGATTCGCGATGCGCCGACATTCCCGCCGGCGGCGGAGTCTTGTGCTTGCCATTTTCGGTGGCATTGCGCAGTTTCGTCGTTGCCACGGTGGCGGTCATGCCGGTGTGGTTTGGCCTATCCATAGCCACATCCTGGTTCTGCCTTGGGATTGAGCCGGCGTTTTTCTATCCGTTAGTTATGTATTGTCCCGAAATGCTATTTGCGATTAGTGCAGGAAGATTTTTGTTGATGAATTTCAGGTTATGATAGTTGGCAATGAACCCTAGATCTAGGATGTTGTTTTTCAAAGTGCAGTATGAAGGCAGACATGGTAGTTTCAGTAACTATCTGCACTGTATGGCAACTAATTTCCTGATCAACTGTGACAGTTGCCACAAATATGTTTTCCATGTGGCAACTAATTTTGTGCACATGCTATGGCTGTTGCCATGCTGTAGGCATGATAAAGTGTAGTAAATAGGTAGTCATGACAGTTTCAGCAACTACGTGCACTGGATGGCAACTAATTTCCTGATCAACCGTGTCAGTTGCCACAAATATGCTTTCCATGTGGCAAGTATTTCTGTGAACACACTATGGCTGTTGCCATGATGTAGGCAGGATAATGTGGCAAACTCACTGTACTATAGACCCAATTTTGTGTTTTGCCACGCTGACTTGTGATGTCTGAACATATTTGGCCGTATTAAATGGCAACTCATTTTTAATATGAGGTTAGTATGTGAATTGCCATTGCAGGTTGTTCAGTAGATGTTTTCAACTCTTTTTGAATTGTTTTGCATTTTAACATGGCAATTTCAACCTAGCACATTTTGCCTTTGAACACATGGCAACTCATTTTCGTATGAGGACAGGGTGTGAATAGCCACATTATATGTTTGTTCAGTGGAAGATTTGTGCCTTTCTTCATACTATCTTGTGCTAACATGGCAACTTCAACATTTTGTTTTAAGTGCATTATAATCTGTACATTTTTCAAATGAAGCCAATGTGCTTAGTTGCCACATTTATGGTTTGACAATCCTAGGGTGTGTGTGTGTTCATATGATATTGCCTTCACTATTTCCCACTTTCAATTGAGCCCATGTGGTAAGTACATTCTGTTAGGTGGCAACTGCTTACTTCATACTTTCATTTTCACCCTGACATTTTGGTTTGTTCTTACCTCAGCAGAATGGCTCGCGGCGATCATCAAGACGATGATGATGATTTCATGGATGTACCGCAGCAGAATCGGGCAACTGGACGGACAATAGACGGCGATGAGGTATCTGTCCACCCCCTCCCCACCATATGTTTTGAATGTCACATTGAGTTTGCAGTCGTCTGTTAGGAACTAAATTTTCTTGATGGTGAAAACATGGCAACAAATGATCATTTGTTTGTTCTATAGAAGAAGAAACGTAATCGCAATAGGGCTTCACAGGAACGCCTGACTTCATTGACCGAGAGATTTACCGACGATCAGAAGGGAGCTGCTGCTCAGATGGGTATGCAGGCTCTGATGGATGTTCGGTGCAAGAATCTAGTGAACCCTGTATGCGACTGGCTTTGTGAGATTTACGACCCCGCCTCCAGGGAATTTGTGATTCAGGGACGTGGAAGACTGCCGTTGGACGAGGAATCCGTGTTCTGCACTTTGGGTGTGCCCCGTGGAGAAATCAATGTCCCGTATGAGGTCAATAATAAGATTGAGGAAACATTGTTTGCCCGTTTGTTTCCTGGGATGGCATCCATGCCGAACACGAGTTTCCTGGCAAATTCACTGGAGGCCATGACAACCCATGGCGAGGTTTTTAAGATGAAGCTACTCATGTACCTGATCTTAGCTATTTTTGCGCCGACCACTTCTCTTCGCCCAAGCAACAAATGCTTCCCCATCCTGGTGAATGATCTATCTCTACTCCTTTATTTCCTTCAATCTTTTGGCTCCGATGTCATGTGTAAGCTAGTCACTGCCAGTTATTTTGATGTTTTTTCATTTGATTTCTGATGCGGCAACTTCTTGTCCTGAAATTTGTGCCGTGTAGGCGAAACTAAAAGATGTGAAGAACATGAATTGGTGTAAGTTCATTGCGGACTTCCTGCATGATGCATTCTCAAACAAGATGTACCACAAGGGTTGTCGACTCCATGTAATGGTATTTTTTTACTAGTCCTTTGCAAACACTCTTAACACCTTGATTATGCATGGCAACCATGATGGTGACATTGTGGCAACTAACATCATAACAAGATGGCAACTGCCAGTACACCATGATGGCAACTAACACATATAGATGGCAACTTTTTCTTTCTTTTCTTGCCCTTCAACTCGATGATTGAAGGAACATACATTAGCTCCTTTTTGCAAAATACCATGATGGCAATTGATATTTTTTCCTTTTTAAATTGTTGTACATCAGCTCATGTACGTTGATTGTCTTGATCTGTCCACCATGGACTTCACTGGGACAGGAGGCCCGCCGCCTACACACATGTTTGCTGTTTTTGCGTGGACTTACGATGCTGTTGCTACGTCTTGAGCTTGCGTTGGTTTTCCTTGAAGAGGAAAGGGTGATGCAGCAATAGTAGCATAAGTATTTCCCTTAGTTTTTGAGAACCAAGGTATCAATCCAGTAGGAGGCTCCTCAAAAGTCCCACGCACCTACACAAACAAACAAAGAACTCGCAACCAACACAATAAAGGGGTTGCCCATCCCTTCACGGCCACTTGCGAAAGTGAGATCTGATAGAGATAGTATGATAAGATAAATATATTTTTGTTATTTTATAATATAGATAAGAAAAGTAAAGATGCAAATAAAAGTAGATTGAAAGCTTATATGATAAAAGATAGACCCGGGGCCATAGGTTTCACTAGTGGCTTCTCTCAATATAGCATAAGCATTATGGTGGGTGAACAAATTACTGTCGAGCAATTGATAGAAAAGCGAATAATTATGAGATTATCTAGGCATGATCATGTATATAGGCATCACGTCCGCGACAAGTAGACCGACTCCTGCCTGCATCTACTACTATTACTCCACACATCGACCGCTATCCAGCATGCATCTAGAGTATTAAGTTCATAAGAACAGAGTAACACATTAAGAAAGATGACATGATGTAGAGGGATAAACTCAAGCAATATGACATAAACCCCATCTTTTTATCCTCGATGGCAACAATACAATACGTGCCTTCCAACCCCTGCTGTCACTGGGTAAGGACACCGCAAGATTGAACCTAAAGCTAAGCACTTCTCCCATGGCAAGAAATATCAATCTAGTAGCCAAACCAAACTGATAATTCGAAGAGACTTGCAAAGATAACACAATCATACATAAAAGAATTCAGAGGAGATTCAAATATTTCTCATAGATAAACTTGATCATAAACCCACAATTCATCGGATCTCGACAAACACACCGCAAAAAGAGTTACATCAAATAGATATCCACAAGAGAGGGGGAGAACATGGTATTGAGATCCAAAAAGAGAGAAGAAGCCATCTAGCTAATAACTATGGACCCGAAGGTCTATGGTAAACTACTCACAACTCATCGGAGGGGCTATGGTGTTGATGGAGAAGCCCTCCATGGTTGACCCCCCCTCCAGCAGAGCGCCGGCGAAGGCTCCAAGATGGGATCTCGCGGATACAGAAGGTTACGACGGTGGAAATTGTTTTTCGGTGGCTCCCTCGATGTTTTCGGGGTACGTGGGTATACATAGGAGGAAGAAGTAGGTCAGTGGCCGCCCGAGGGGCCCACGAGATAGGGGAGTGCGCCCAGAGGGGGTGGGCGCGCCCTCCTATCTCGTGGCCGCCTCGGCTGCTTCTTGGCTTGCACTCCAAGTCCTCTGGATCACGTTCGTTCCAAAAATCACGCTCCCGAAGGTTTCATAGGACTACGATTGATATTCCTTTTCTTCGAAATACTGAAATATGCAAAAAAACAGCAATACAGGCTGGGCCTCCGGTTAGTAGGTTAGTCCAAAAAATGATATAAATGTGTAAAATAAAGCCCATAAACATCCAAAAAGGGTTAATATAATAGCATGGAACAATCAAAAATTATAGATACGTTGGAGACGTATCAGCTGTCAAGGCTGTGCTTGCTGTAGACAGGGTAACTGATACAAAATATGGGAAACTGCAGGTTAGTTCTGGTTTCTTTCTTTACACGACATTCTTTCAATTTTGTTGCTGCATAACATATGAAAAAAAAAATCCTCATATGGCAACCGTCTGTGGCTAACAAGAGATGACTACCTTGTTAGCCATGGCTGTCTGCGCATGGTATCCATGTCTCACGCCACATGGCAACTCTGTCATCCATGCTGAAACTTCTATTCTCTTCCTCTTTTTTTTGCAATACATGAACTGTTAGTTAGTGTTCATTATTTTCTCTCTTACATCCTAGCTGTTTTTTGGTTATTTCCAGCTGATGGCCAAGCATGCTATAGACTACAGCGTGTTTGGTGGGCCTCAAAACTTTGGAAAGTGGATGGACGTGCACTCAGCTCCGTCTTGTCCTACTGAGGTAATCAAGGATATATATCTATGGTTGCTTTGGTTTATTTGATCTTGTGCACATGACTCTAATATGGTTGGTTACTGCTGCTTCTTGTTTCGTGCACAGGTGAGGGCACCTGTTGAGCATCTAATTGGGCAGTTTGCATCCGGAATGACCAGCTTGCCCGGGAAGTTGGTTGAGGGTTGGACGTCCCTTAATGGCTCTGACAGAGACGCGGTTGCGAGGCAGTTCACTACATTTGTTGCAGAACGGACACATCGGCCAACTGGTTGCCATAGCCGGTATGACTAAAACAGTTCCCAGGAGCTTCCTGACACACAAGATGAACTAGATGGAGATGCTTCTCTCAACAAGGATGATGACGATGACATGTAGAACATGCATCACGACACCGACGATGATGAACATGTTTAAGTTCGTGCAGGTGGTAAGAAGGGCAATGCTGCACCAGATGTCCCCTCACCGGAGAAAGTCGAAGAACATACAACTGCGAGAGGCAAGGGGGTGTCGCCCTCAAAGAGGGGGAGGGCTCTAGAGGATGTTGGGCAGGGCTCTCCTGGCAAGAGGTCTAGGACCGATCCCGTAGCTGCTAGGAGGAGGTTTGACATCTATTTTAGTGTTTTGTTTTGTCTATCTTTTTGAACAGACTAACCCTTTTTTGCATTTGTTTTGCTAAGCGTGGCAATGATTTTTGTGTCTGACACTTGCCACCTTTTTTTGCCACTTTCTTATACGAGCAGTGAGGCGACAGCTGGTGGATGAGCAGTTATGAAGAAACAAGCATCAATGCCAACCCGTGTTTCTGCTCGATTGAACAAAGGTGCCCCCATTGCTGGTGACACCCCTTCCACCAGGTCATCTCCTCGTACGACGACGTCCAACACCGGGGATCCTGTCGTGTTGCCAGACTTAAGGAAGCTAGTCAAGAAGTAGGTTATCCCCGTTCTTTCATTGCCATGGTGCTATATTTTTGCTTTTCAATACAGCTGTTCAGCTTGCCACATGGGCTACTGCCATCAGTCCCACATGGCAACTGCTGCTTTTCCAATGATCTCTTTCTTTTAACTGCATGGCAACTCCTGCTTGTTTTTGCATGGAAACTACTATCTAGGCCAAATGGCAACTCTTATTGCACCTACATGGCAACTACCATCTTTCCATTGGCTTGTGTGCTCATCCATATCTAGTTTTGAAATTGCAGCCCTGGCACATCAGACATTTTTTTCATTTTTCAAGATGTCTACCATGGCAACTCCTGCTTGTTCTGCATGGCAACTGCTAACTATGCCACATGGCAACTCTTATTCCACCTACATGGCAACTACCAGCTTTCACTACTAGAAAAACCCCTACTAATGGCGCACCTAAAATGGCCATTAATGGCGCATCTGTGGTGCGCCATTAATAGCACGCCATTAGTAATTTTTACTAATGGCGCACCACCTGGTGCGCCATTAGTATCTGGTATACTAATGGCGCACCGCGGGTGCGCCATTAGTATAGGCCAGGGTGCGCCATTAGTATGCCTCCCAGGGGCCATGTATACCCAGGTGCTTTGGCATACTAATGGCGCACCACCACTGGATGCGCCATTAGTAACCGCGGCATAATAATGGCGCACTGCCCAGTGATGCGCCATTAGTATGCACTGTCATACTAATGGCGCACTGTGATGTGATGCGCCATTAGTATGAATATTAGGTTTTTTATTTTTTATTTTCTGTTTTTTGCACAGGTTACAAAATGTATAATTTGACAAAATATAGACAGCACACATCAACAACAGATTCATCGAATACAATAGAAGATTAGTCTTTGAATACAATTCATCATATTAGTCTCCGAATACAATTCATCATATTAGTCTCCGAATTGAAAAGACCAAACAAAGATAGAACATTATATTACAAGTCTCGAGACCGCGAGTAGCGAGTTTGTCTTCACATTACAAGTCGATATCGATCATCTAAACTACCATCACATAGAAGAGAGCTGCGGTCATCACGATGAGCATCATCACGATGAAACTCGTCTTCATCAGGTTCCTCCAACGCTCCCTCCCCTCTCCCGCTAGATAGCGGGCGTATCTAGATTCGGCCTCGGCCCTAGTGGTGTACCCTTTGTAATTGTTACCGCTGAATCGGTGAACCTGTCTCCGACACTCCTCCCAGTCATCGTAGACTCCGGGAACCTTACCCTTGTACACGACATACGTCGGCATCGCTATGCACTAGCCAAACGAAACGTTAGTACCAATTCACAGACAATACATAAGCAATATATAAGTATGCAACAGAACGATCGGAAGAGAAAAGCAAGACATTAATAGCATCGATTACATCTAAGTTGAACGACTCTCGAAACCAAAGAGACATACTACAAGTTCATTAAAGTTTAATTACAACATGAGCCAATGGATGTTTCAGAACTGGACACAGCATCACTGCTTTCGACTCGACTCAAGGGACCGGAGCGTGGATGAAGCTGCCGTCTATCGTGGGAGTCATGAAATAACGGTCGTTGTCAGCCTGCATTTGTAGCATTGTGTCGATGTCACTGTTGGACGGTTGATTGTTGAGGTAGAACTGCCCCGAGGTACGAAGGACATCTTGATGGATGATTTCCGCAAACTCCGACTGGATGCGAAAGAATTCTTGTCGGAGGTCCGCGTCCTGGATTGCCGACACGCTCTTTGCCCAATCTTTGAGTTTACTCGGTAGCAGAAGTTGATGATGGTCCCATACGATCGCCCGCATGTGATGGATGCCGTAGTAGGCACCCTTCTGACCGCCAGGCGGCTGCTTGACGCAGCAGAACGTCGTATTGTGGGAGAACACATGCTTGCCGTACTTACGATTAGGCCTGGTGAAGGTGCCTCCAGATTTGGCGTAGCCGGGGAGAACATCATCAAGAACCTTCTTGACATTTGTGTAGTCTATGTTCGACTGACGGTCCGGGTCGAAATACGTGACCATGGAATATTTGGGGCTTAGGAGGATGAGCGTGCAACGTGTGTCACTGCAGAAAACACGGAATGTTAAAAGAAAAACGATCGAAATGTAAGAATTCATATGTTACGGGCCGGTTGAGGGGAGGACTTACTCGGGAAAGTAAGGCACGAGGAAGTTATCCTTATCTTGGTTTGCCAGAATGATGCCTTCGAGGTAAGAATTCGCGACTTGCCGGTCCCCAGCGCTGCCCAAGATCTTGGCACGCATGTAGAAGGGGTCGACTATCACGATGTCCGGGGTCTTGTCGCGAATGATCCGCATCTCCATACTCAGCGAAAATAGCCGAACGAAGGTGTAGTGCAGCGGATGAAGGTTCAACATAGCGTGGATGTCATCAAAACGCAGGACGATCGTACGCCCGATGGAGTTATCCACAAAGCCCTTGCCCTCTGGCACCTTGGCCGCGAAAACCGGCTATGCCACATCCTTCTCTCTGAGACGCCGCTTCTCCAAAGCAAGAACACTGTCATGCAGACTCTGCATAGCACCGGTTGCAGCATTGAGCATATTTGTCGGTAGCATCGCCCTACCCGCCACATGCACCCTCCTCGAGATATCCTGCGGTGAAGGTGGCCCGTCCTGAGCACGGATCGTACTCGGTGCCGGCTGGCTTGCACCCTTCTTAGTCTTTCTTTTGCGTGCCTTCTTCTTCTCCTGTAATGGGACCGAGTTATGCTCACAGACCGCCTTCTTGAGTGTGTTGGGGCTGATAATATTTCGCACCTCGCCTATCTGAGGTTCGGTGAAGTCGGCAGCTGGAGGCGTCTCCTGAGAGCTGAACGCCAGACGGCACCTGTTGCAACTTGGCTTCTCCGTGGTACCAGCTAGATCGCACACGTCTTTTGTTGGGTTTGGTTCTTGAGAAGGAGGCCCCATGAAGTCGCCATCGTACCCATGATCGGCAAAGTACTGATCGACGTTGCCAAATGTATCATCGTCGTCGTCGTCGTCGTTCTGATCCTGTGCCATATGCATGTTTGGATCCAGTGGCATAGGGATGTCCGGCACCATTACGGCGGTCTTGCCATGGGGCCGACTTGTCGCCGGCACGACTGGCTGTGTTGTCTTTGGGGTGGTGTCCCCCACCCCCAAACGAATCTGGCTCTTCGGCCAAACCAGGGGCCAGCTCAGGCAGGCGCTGAGGGTCATCACGTCTTCATCGTCGGCCCCAACGGGTCGAATCGGAGGTAACAAGTCGTCGCAGCCTGGCAGCACCCGAACCAGTTGAACCCTAAACAAGTTGGGTGGCATCTGGGTACCGTGGAACAAGGGGTTGCCCGGTTGAACGATTTTGCCCTTGGCGACATCGACCAACTCGTTGTTCACGAAGTGGAGGAGAGTGCACGAAACGTCGGCGGTGCCCTGCGAAAACATGTAGAGGTGCCGGCCGGCGTACACCCGGGTGCATTAAGCTCCCGTGCCGGCGTCGGAGACACCAATGCCGCCTCCGCCGGAGGCACCAATGGCCCCGCCATCGCATTATGCGAGTTGCTGGCCGTGAAGCTAGGAATCGGGGGCGGCCCCTGTTGGCCGCCCGCAATCCACACACTCAACCCCGAGATCAAGGTAGGCACAATGGCGGTGATCGTCGCTCCGAGTCGTTGTTCCACTTGCTCTTGGACAATCTCCGGAATCCGCGCCACCTGTTCCTTGAGTTCTTGAACCTCTCGCGCCTGGCTTTCCGAGCTGGTCTTTTTCTCCTTCCGCACACCAGCGGTATAGTATGACCCCCATTTTGTCGACAAGCCTTTGCCGGCCACACGACCAGCTGACGTCGGCTTACTGAGCTTATCCTTCTTCTTCATTACATTCAACGCCCTATTTAGAGTGGTGTCCCAAGGGTTGCTCTTAGTCGACCCCGCGCTACTGCTTTCAGTCGCCTGCGGAAGGAATGTGAACCATTTAGAAATTTGGCTTCATTAATTAGAATGCAACCATATGGAGCTAATTACACGGGGGTGTATTCCTTACCAGAACAAGCTCAAGCTGCCTGGTCTTCGGATCCGCGGTAAGCTCCTTTGTTTTCGGGTCCTTCTTGTACCGGGCCCTGACAAAGTTCCTGGTCTGCTTGTTACCGCTGTATTTCTCGAAGAGGGGCGGTAGGCCTTGCTCGGCACGGTCCGCCTCCTCCTTGTCCCATATAGGCTCCGCCACTCTGTAACCGCCGGGACCGAGTGTGTGTTCCCCTATGTTCAGCTCCCGCATTTGTTTCCCCCACTCACTTGATTGGGAGCTTGCGGTGCTCGAGCAATTGATCTTGAAGTCGTTGTAGTCATCTTCGGTGATCGAAGGATTTTTCTCCTTGATCTTCTGATAACTCTCACCTTTATCGATCATTTTCTTCACATTGCTTTTCCAAGTAGACAGGGACTTGCTCATCTTCGTGAGGGCAGCATTGTTCACTTTATTCCCTTTGAGGCTTGTGTTTGCAAATTCAGCGGGGAACTTGTATCGTTCGTGCAGCTTCGTGAAGAGGAGGTGGCACAAATTCCCTCGGTCAGGATGCCTCAGGTTCTCGGTGTTGATCGAGACGGTGCTCCGGACAATGCACCTGAGCTGAAGCGAGTACCCCTTGACTATTCGTTCGGGCGCCGTTGGATACCCGTTGGAGTCCACTTTAGTAACTTCCTCCTTGAGGGTGAGGAGCACGATCGGGCGTCGGTCCTTCCGTTGCCTCTTCGGTTGGCTGCCATCTGTGCGGGCGCCGCCATCATCAGTGGTGGCATCCTCGGCGGCACCATCAGTGGTGGAATCAGTGTGGTCATCCTCGGCGGCACCATCAGTGGTCTCAGGATCGGTGGGGAAGGCGGCGGCCTCATACAAGTGAGGTTGTTCCTCCATCTCCTGGGACAGCTCCCAGAATGCCTTGCCGCCTGAACCCCCGGCCTCATCGTTGTGGGCCATGTTTCTCTCTAAATAGAAACAAAGTTTGGTCAAAAAGTTGGTTATTGTCAAGGAACAAGATCATGGTCTCATCATTTAGGGTTTGTCGACACCGAGGCATCCTAAAATCTAAGCTTTTATCATTGAGGGTTTTTCGACGCCGAGGCACCCTAAAAGCCTAAGCTTTTATCATTTCGGTTTTTATCGACACCGAGGCACCCTAAAAGCCATGCATTAGTCACAAGTACGCCGGGGCACTTGACCCTACTTAATTAACTACTACGATACCCCGGCCCATGCATTAGTCACAAGTACCCCATATGTCCTATTTTTAGCAAAGTCATGCTAAAATTCACGGAAAATTTCAGCATGACCTTTGCTGAAAATAGGACATATGGAGTACCCGAATTTGCCGGAACGGAAGTTAATCGACATTCCGGCAAACTCAAGGGCCTCTCGGGGTACCTGCAAAATCATTACCCCAGGTGGACATGGATGCAATGTCACATGTCACATGGATCCCACACCCACAGGAGCTGGTGAAGCTTCATGTGTATTTCACGAAAACCAGCCTGACTAAAGAGCTTTATATAGAAAACAAATCACTCCACCAGCTCACACATGATCATCCCTCTAAGCAATTACTCAAAATGGGCACTAGCAGCAAAATGAACATTTTACAATCTGAACTTTGTTTTGTCATCTATGTGCTCATTTAACTTTGATCCAAATAGTATCAAAGTTCTTAGAAACAAGCAGCTCTGCTAACAAAGAACAGTAAAAATGGGGCTTGCCTTAAGATGGGAAGTAAAGTTGCAAAAACTATCACAAAGAACAGTAAAAATGGAACATAGCTCAGCATTTGTATTGATAGGAACAAACATAAAATCAAACCATGGGCATCTACTAGGTAGACCAACATAAAATTTTGACTGGAGTTACATAAGGGGAAATTGATGTGATGAATGGCAGTTTGGGAGCTGAGCTGATCATGTCCATGTATTCTAATTCTACAGTAAGATGGCATTGCTGTTGGTACCAATTTATTTGTTCACAAAGATACATTTTTGGTAATGCATAGACAACATCACCTTTTATTTATCATGGTTGGTTCTGTTCCATAATTATATCAGCCCAGAGTGTCTTATTAGATATCAGACTGAATTGTAATGCACCCATTCTAAAACTTTAAGTGAAAATAACCCTTGGTGTTTGATATGCATAACAATGAAAGATGTTGGTTCACATCTTTTACTGATAGTTTGGTGGTTTTATTTTTCTAGCCCACCGTCAATCACTTGGTAGCCATGACAGAGAAACCGCGGGGCAAATAGTGTGAGTAGCTAATAAGGGCTCAAAAAAAGACTTTAATATGTCTGATGATCCAATGGATTGGTATCTATCATCTGCTACCAACATGTATTTTTTTTGAGAGAGATGGACTACCAACGTGTATTATGCTATTTAATTAAAGCTCATGCCATGCTTATCTTACATCAGATTTATTTATTCTAAGCTATAATTATTTGCCAGTTGCTTGGCAGTACGTACTAGACATTGTGGCATCATGCATGCTGCGTGAGGTGAGGTGAGAGCTCAACTACCATGGGCATCAAACATAAAATTTTGACTGGAGTAACAGAGGCATAAAAGTAGAAATTACAGGTTTCTGAATCTGAACTTTTTTAGTTAACAGAACCTGAACTTTTTTAGTTAACAGAACCTGAACCTAAACATGTTCCTAGTAGTCCAACTTCCTAGTAGTCCAACAATGTTTCTGAATCTGAACCTTTTTAGTTAACAGAACCTGAACCTAAACATGGTCAGTTAACAGAACTGCACTACTACTAAAATGCATACAACAGCACTATAACCAAAAAGCTGAAGACCTTATGTAGATAGGATCAGGATGCAGTGAAGAATTCAACCAACACCCCAGCTGGGAAATAGCTAATGCCTGCTACAGCATTCTCCCGCACTAGGGTTAAGTTAAGTATGCGGCACTGTGTAGTTCATTAGCACACTACCCTGTGAAAAACTTAGTAGTAGTTCACTATGACACTACAAGCAGAGGACAGAAACATGAGCTTTTTATCTGTTACATACTAGTACTCCATTTGCAATGACTCCAGAACTGATACCTTGCTTATAGATATAAAATGCAGTGATTGAAGATAAGCGATAATAGCTAAGGCCTTCCTGCCGCAGGTTTATGTTGCACTAGGATTAGTATGTGACACTAGAAGCAGAAGTTACTACTTAATTATTCTGTGAAAAAACTTACTAGTTCACTGTGACACTACAAGCGGAGGACGGAAACATGAGCTTTATATCTATTACTACTTCCCAAGTTGGAATACAACTCCAAATCTAAGGCCTTGTTTACAGAAAATGCAGTGAACTGCACTGCCACTAAAATGCATCAGCGCAACAATGTGACCCGAAAGCTGAAATGAAGTGAAATGAACTACCAATAAAATGTACTAGAGCAGCAGTGTATTAACCCAAAAGCTAAGACCTTGTGCAGAGGGAGAGGGGGAGAGGGGGAGAGGAGGAGGGGGAGCTCACGGGGGCCGGGGAGTGGGGCGCGGGGAGGATGCCGGGGAGTGGGGCGCGGGGAGGATGTCGAGGACGAGGTCCGGGTGCTCCGGCGACGGTGGTGTGGACGGGGCGGCGTCCGGGCGGCGGGGTCGCGTCGAGGCGGCGGGGCAGCGTCGAGGTGGCGGGGCAGCGGCGTCGGGGCGGCGGGGCAGCATCGAGGCGGCGTCGGGGCGGCGTCCGGGCGGCGGGGTCGCGTCGAGGCGGTGGGGCAGCGTCGAGGTGGCGGGGCAGCGGCGTCGGGTTAGGTTTGGGCGGACGTCGCGGGCTCGAGGGGGAGGAAGGGGAGAGGGAGGCGGCGGGGGCGCGTGGGCGGCTGCGGCGCAGTGGGTCAGGGCAGCGGCGGCGGCAGCGGTGGATCGAGCTAGGGAGAGGGAACTGGCGAGGGGGAGAGGGAAGGGGGGATCGGGCGAAGGGGGAGAGGGAAGGGGGGATCGGGCACAATACTAATGGCGCACCACCCCTCGGTGCGCCATAAGTACATCCATACTAATGGCGCACCTCACCGTGGTGCGCCATTAGTATTTTTTTTATTTCAACTCGAGCCAACATGTTATGTACCACCAGAACTGATCCACATCAGGTCCTTTCTACTAGTTCGACTGGTCAGCAGCCAGTTCTCACACCAGGAGGTCCTGGGTTCGACTCCCAGGCTCCACAAATTTTTTTTAGCATTTAAAAAGCTGTTTCATACTTATTTGTGTTTAAATATGTTCAAACTTGTTTAAATCATAACAGCAATATTTTTTTATAAGACAGTAATAATTTTTTAAAAAATATCATCAAACAGTAATGCCGGTGGAGCGGGGGAGGGTGCGCGGGGTGCGGGGGGTCGGCGGCGGCGGTTGAGTAGGGGAATCAAGGGTGCGGGGGGGGGGGGGGGTCGGCGGCGGCGGCCGGTGGACTGGGGGGTGCTCGGTGGCGAGGGGGACCGGATCTGGCGAGGTGGGATATTTGATACTTATTTGTGTTTAAATATGTTCAAACTTGTTTAAATCATAACAGTAATATTTTTTTATAAGACAGTAATAATTTTTTAAAAAATATCATCAAACAGTAATGCCAGTGGAGCGGGGGAGGGTGCGCGGGGTGTGGGGGGTCGGCGGCGGCGGTTGAGTAGGGGAATCGAGGGTGCGGGGGGTCGGCGGCGGCGGCCGGTGGACTGGGGGGTGCCCGGCGGCGAGGGGGACCGGATCTGGCAAGGTGGGATAGCGATCGAGATGGAGGGGGATCGAGATCGAGTGTCCATGAAATTTAAAAATATTCATGATAGTTCAAAAAGTACCCATGAAATACAATCGAAAAATGAAGGCTACGATTTAAATACAATCGATCTTAGCTAGCTATTTGTTCACAATCTTCTTGCCCTTCTTTTTCGCAAATGGAGTTCTTCTGTGGAACGGACGTCCTTTAGGTAGGATGGTCCTGCTTCTTCTTGTGGTGTATGCTGCTACTTCATCATCGTCGTCATGTTCGATCCTCGGGTCGCCGTACTTGTCGAAGTCTTGCTCATTGGCTACTCCATCCATTCCGATGATCTTCCTTTTGCCTCTCCTCACGACAACACGACTGGGCTTTGGCGGGTCGGTAATGAAGAAGCATTGGTCCACTTGGGAAGCCAGTACCCATGGCTCATTTTTCGCGGTGACGTTTGCGCCCGCGGTCTTGGATTTGGTTTCGGGTATAACCATGGTGGTGAAATACCGGTCTTCTTTTATGACGTTCTTGGCCCATCTGACATGGAACATCGGGACCTTCTCTCCAGCGTAGCTCAGATCCCGGATCTCCTCGATCCTTCCGTAGTATCTGTCCTTGTCGTTACCGGTGTAGGATTCCATCGTTACCCCGGAGTTCTGATAACCATCGCTCTTCATGTCCTTGGCCTCGGTGTAGAATGTGTAGCCGTTGATATCGTACGCCTCATAGGTCATCAGGTTGTGCTCGGCGCCCTGTGACAAGGCGAATATGAGTTGTTCTTCCGCGGAAGAATCCTCATGTAAAGGGTACGACAGAAGCTTCTGCTTGAACCACCCAAGCCATTGGTCATTGAGTATATCTCCGTCCGTCCTCTGTTGGCCTCGGTCATTGCACGTCTTCTTAATAAAGGTTTTGTGCTCTACCACCCAAGGATCGACCACGTCTATGTGTTGTAGCGCGACTAGGTTTGCTCTTTCAAAGTCGGCGAGTCGACCCTCGAAGTCGACATGCATTTCGCGGCGACCCTCACGGTGACCCCATCCAGCGAGCCTGCCGAGGTGCCTGTTGACGGGCAGACCAACGGGGTTCTCGATGCCTAGATAATTCGTGCAATAGGAGATGCACTCTTCGGTGAGAAATCCCCTGGCTATGCTTCCTTCTGGACGTGACATGTTGCGAACGTATCCTTTGATGACACAATTCATCCTTTCGAACGGCATCATGCTGTGCAGGAACGTCGGCCCGAGTTGGATGATATCCTCCACTATATGGACCAGCAGATGCACCATAATGTCGAAGAATGCGGGCGGGAAGTACATCTCAAGCTCGCATAGTATCACCACGATCTCTTCCTGTAGCCTTCTGAGTTGCCTCACGCCAATCGACTTCCGAGAGATGACATCGAAGAAATTGCATAGGCCAAATAGCATTTCACGGACGTGCGCGTCCATGATCCCACGGATTGCAACTGGAAGTATCTGCGTCATCAGCACGTGACAGTCGTGAGACTTCATCCCGCTGAACTTCTGCTTCGCTGGGTCTAGGTATCTGCTTATCTTCCCCGCGTAACCGTAAGGAAGTTTTACTCCTAGGAGGCAGGTGAAAAACTGCTCGATCTCCTCCTGACTTAGAGTGAAGCACGCGGGAGGGTAGTCATTTCCGGTCTTCTTGGCCTTTTTGCCTTTGCGACGACTTTCTGTGTCCTGCTTCGCCTCATCATCATCATCATCATCATCATCATCATCATCATCATCATCATCATATATAGCGTGAAGCTCCTGCCTGATGCCCATTGATTTCAAGTCTGCCCTTGCTTTCGGCCCATCTTTGGTCCTCTCTGGCATGTTGAGCAGGGTACCAAGCAGACTCTCGCACACGTTCTTCGTGATATGCATGACATCAAGGCTGTGAGGCACACGGTGGATCTTCCAGTACGGCAAGTCCCAGAAAACAGACCTCGTTTTCCATACCTTCAGCAGCGGCTCTGGCGCCTTTCGCTTCTTTCCTGGCTCTGGCGCCTTTTGCTTCTTTCCCGGTAGTGGGCAGTCTTTCCAATTTTTCAACAGCTTGTCTATTTCCTCGCCGCTCCTCGTACACGGGCGTTTTCGGGGTTCGGTTTCACCATCGAACAGATCCTTGCGTTTCCTCCACGGGTCATCGTCGCGAAGCCACCTTCGATGTCCCATGAACACGGTTTTCGAAGACCCGGGATCTCTATCTAGCTGGCGATACGTTGTGTCATCCATGCACCTTACGCATCCAGAAAATCCGTGGACTACCTGCCCCCCAAGATATCCGTAACCGAGATAGTCGTGCACCGTCGTGAGCAGTGCGGCTCTCATAGGGAAATATTCTTTCTCTGCGGCGTCCCACGTATTGGCTGGCGTTTTCCACAGCGTGTCAAGCTCCTCTTTCAGCAGCCCCAGATACAGATTGATGTCGTTCCCTGGTTGTTTCGGCCCTTCAATTAGCATACTCATGTGAATGTACTTCCTCTTCATGCACAACCAGGGGGGAAGGTTGTACATCCACACAAACATAGGCCAGGTGCTATGTGTGCTTCTCTGGCCGCCAAATGGATTGACTCCATCGGTGCTCGCGCCCAGCACGATGTTCCTTGGATCGTTCCCAAATTCTAGGTATTCGAAGTTCAACGCTTGCCACTGGCTCGCATCCTTAGGGTGACTCAACATCTTGTCTTTTTTATCTATCTCCGGATCATTTGCGTCATCTTCTTGCTTCTTCTCCTCCCTATCCGCGTGCCAATGCAGGAGCTTTGCTACCTTAGGGTCCGCGAAATACCGCTGCAGACGAGGAGTGATCGGAAAGTACCACACCACTTTTCGAGGAGCTTTCTTCCTCTTTTTGTATCGAGTGACACCGCACACCGGACATATGGTAGACTCCGCGTGCTCGTCCCGATAAATGATGCAATTGTTCATGCACACATGGTATTTCACGTGTGGTAAATCCAGAGGACACACGATTTTCTTCGCCTCCTCCAAACTGGTCGGGCACTTGTTCCCCTTGGGAAGACGTTCGTGCCAGAATGACATGTTCTCGTCGAAGCATGCGTCGGTCATTTTGTGTTTTACCTTCATCTCCAGAGCCATGAGCGTTACGTTCAGGCGGGTATCCTCGGGCCTGCATCCTTCATACAATGGAGTAACCGCGTCTAACTCAAGTTGATCCATCTTGGCTTTCTCTCGGGCGGCAGCTCTTGCGTTATCCGCCTGCTTGAGAAGCAGCTCTTGAATATGAGGGTCCTGCACCCAGCCCATCGATGGTCCAGCGTCGTCTGCTCCGCCGGCATCATCATCATGTCCTGCATCTTCTACATGATGACTGTGTACAACATCACCGTCGTGATCATCTCCTGGGGATTCTTCGTCTTCTCGCCCCCCCGAGCCGCGGTGGTTGTCTTGCTGCCCTTCCTCATTTCTTGCCCGGCCCCCATGGACGACTTCGTAGTCATCTTCATCACCTTGCCACCGATAGCCATCCATGAAACCACGCAAGAGCAGGTGGTCCCGCACCTGCCCGGAATCCGGGTCCGCAATAAGGCTATTCAGCTTGCATCTTCGACACGGACATCTTATCTCCGTCTCGTTCTTTTGAAGCATCTCGGCCTTCGCGGACCTCAAAAACCTATTCACGATGCCTTCGGTCATCGTGCGGACCATGGTCGCCTGCGGGGTAGAGCAAAACGATATTTTAGAACCAAGAAAAAATTTGGCATGACTTTCCCTAAAAATAGGACCAAAAAGAATGCTTAATGCCAAAATTCTCGCCGAAACGGAAATGAATCAACATTCCGGCAAAATATTGGCAACTATCGCATTTCAAATACCGGTACACCTCCAAACACAAACACATATGCAACACCACAAACATATGCAACACCACGAACATACATAGATCTAGCTAGGCCATAAAAAGTGCATGTGCACATTGTTGTAGGGAGAACAACATAAATATAGCTTCCCCCCTTACTTACCTAGCAAAACAAGGTAACTTAACCACTTAATTTGAATGAATCTATGGTGGAAATGAGGTGAAAAAGAGGAGGCACACGAGACAAGGAGGAGGCGGTGGAGAGAATGAAGTGGGGAGAAAGTGAGTGTGGGAGGAGAGGCTGTCCAAAATATCTTGTTGCTGCCCACTTACTAATGGCGCACCAGCAACAAATGCGCCATTAGTAATCCAGGTTACTAATGGCGCACCCCCTGGTGGTGCGTCATTAGTAGTTTTGCAAAAAAAAAAATACTAATGGCGCACTCTGCCACGGTGCGCCATTACTAGTTTGAACTAGTAATGGCACACCGCGTGTGAGTGCACCATTAGTACTTTTGCAAAAAAAGGAATAAAAACAATAATAAAAAAAATAACTTTAGTGGCGCACCTTCTGGCTGGTGCGCCATTACTAGTTACAACTAGTAATGGCGCACCACCAGCGGATGCGCCATTAGTATGTTTGGACAGGCGCACTAGTTCAAAAAAAATTTGGTACTAATGGCGCACCATGGGCATGGTGCGCCATTAGTAATTTCAACACTAATGGCGCATCAGGAGGTGGTGCGCCATTAGTATATACTAATGGCGCACCACATGTCTGGTGCGCCATTAGTGTCAATTCCATCTATAGCCCTTTTCCTAGTAGTGTTTCCATTGGCTTGTGTGCTCACCCATACCTAGTTTTGAAATGGCAGCCCTGGCACATCACACATTTTTTTCATTTTTTAAGATGGCTACCATGGCAAATATTTTTTGTTCATTTTTTTAATACTTTTCATGTGCTTTTTCTTTGCAGGGTGAAGAAGACTACTACACGCGCGACCAAGCAGATCATTAGGGACCCACTCGAACGCCTTCATTCAAAGTTGTTGACAGGTGGCAACTCAGATGTTCATGAGGCGCCAGTCGACAAAACTGCCGCCGCACCGTCAACTGTTCCCACTAGCTATGACGCAAGCGGCCGACCATCTCTGCCGGTTGCAGATGTGCAGGCTACAACAATAGGCATCCGTACATCTAGGAGTGACGAGTTGGTATCTTCCAAGACTGCTGAAATATGGCCCACTCTGCTAGCAATGAAGGATGTTGCTGTGAGCCATGCCACCCGATCAGCAAGTGTTGAAGTGGACGTCCCCAAGACCAACCTAAGCAAGGAAGATTCCCGCCCATCTGACACGGATTCCAAGCGCATGGGTGGTGGCACTTCTTTATCCATGACAGAAGTGGCTGAGGCGACAGTTCATAATAATATCCCATCCACAGGTGAGAGTCTTGGCACAACAACTCCAGCTCCTGGTGGTGCTGAGATTGCTAAGGCGACCATTTCACGAGCTGGCCTTCCACCTAGGCGTCGTAGCCCCCGCAAGCAATCAACAGACATACCCAACGCACCGACTGTAGCTAGGAGCAGCAGAGATGACTCTGGTTATGTTCTCGCGTCCACACTGTTCCCACCACCTGCCAAAAGCAATGTTATGGAGAAACCGGAAGACCGGAGTACAACTGATCCAGGTGGCAAGACGGGCACGACTGATGGAGGTGAACGTCTGGAGTAGACTGCCTTTACCCGCCATGGAGAACCCCAGCTTAAATCTGCACACTTCTAAGCTCCCAGTCAACCTTGGTGTCCCCTATAGCCCAAATAAGAAGATTGTCAAGAAAGCTGCGACTGATACCGCTGACAACACGCGCCGCCCTATGAATAAGCCCGATGATTCTGCAGCGGTCGATTCAGAAATGTTTGTTGATCTTTCACCCTTGGATTCTGCCCAGCAAGTTGTTCGCGGTCCGACCAGTAGGCAGGAGAGGCACCCAATGGCCTTCACCCCACCGAGCTTTACCCTTGGCATCAGTCAAGATCAACTAGTGGTGCAAGATCCTATGCCAGTTGCCTTTGCTTTCCCGGCAGACATGGCCACAATGATGGCGCAGCCAATGGTCGAGGGCAGGAAGGCTGTCAAGTTTGCAAAGCCGATCGTGCAAGGTACATTTCTTCTGCGTTTATCATTTTCTTGTATACTTCTTTTTAGTCTGAATTTTGTCCCAAGCATTTTTTTGGGTTCTCACTTGTGATGGCAACTGTTATCTGATGACATGGCAACTGGATTTGCTGCACAATGCCACCTACATTTTTGTTGCCGTGCTGCATTTTCCATTCGGCAACCACATGGCAACTGGAGTTGATACAACATGGCAACTGGATTTGCTGCACAATGTCACCTAAGTTTTTGTTGCCATGCTCCATTTTCCATTCGACAGAGTTGATACAACATGGCAACTGTAGTTGTTGTCACATTGCAACTACAATGCACTACACATGGCAACTGGAGTTGCCTCCAGATGGCAACTCCCTACTTTTTGTACCTACATTTCATATCCTGCACCCTTTCTTTCACACTACATTTGTTTTGTTTTCTAGGTATCCTAACACACATTTTTGATCCTTGCAGGCACCCCTGAGGAGATTTTGCCGTCACTTGATGAAGCTTACCGCAGGATTGAGGAGGCAACATTGCAAAGGAGGTCCTCACGAGGTCAGGGGCAATCAAGTTCCAACGTGCCTGCTGAGATGGTATCTAAGGATACCATTAGAAGTGCCACCCCTGGTTCTGTGAGGCAGCATAGGGTAGTTCATGCACCTCCCGCGGATGACTATGAGCCCGAAGTCAAGGCCACAAAGGAACAGAACCAGCTGTACGATATTATCAAGCGCTTTGGAAACGCGAGGGCCAGCAGCAAGCACATGAAGGAGCTGAAAGCGTAATGACCAGACCACATAACCTCTCATTTTGCTTTGCTCTTTTTACCATTCCTCTTTTTGCTATTTCTAGATATGATCCATTTATGTTTTATTTCTTTTTTTACTTAGTAGACATGTTTCTTTCATGTTATATCATTTTCATACAGCCCATGTTTGGACAGAACCAAGATCATACAATGCGAAGCGACGTACGTCGACCTGGGTGATCCTGCCGAGTCTGTGAGGCCACTCGGTAAAATGTCGACGAATGTAGTTGCATGTGGGATTGACTTCATCAACAATCATATGGATATGTCTCCCGACAAAACAATCATGCAGTACAGTGTGACCTGCAAAATATGGGATGGTGACTTCCACCACAAAATCCCGAGGAAGCATTTTTCCGCGCATGGTGATTTCAAGCTCACAATGAAGAAATGTGTGAGTACTCCTTCCTTTTTTGCACATTTTTCCTCCCATGATATGTTTTTGCCAGTAGCTATGCTTCACATGTGGGCTACACCCTGTTTATGTGACAATTGTTTCATGTGTCAACAGCTGCCATGTAAACTGACTTTTGATTTGCATCCCCGTACAAACTATGTGGCAACTTCAAACTAAAATACAGGGCAACTTTGTTCATACATGGATGGAAACTTCTTTTAATTACCCACTATAACTAAACATTCTATGTGGGTCTACTTTTTGGCCCCTTGTTGCTTTATGTCACTCATGTGCCTCTTACTGCAACCGGTGATATCCTTACATGTCATTTTCCCAATTACACCATTTCTGTTCTTCATGTGAACTCTGCTTCTTCTTTCCTTCATTTTACTTCCAGGTCCTGTTCCCCTTGTTCCAGGAGCTTGCACCACACGACCTACATGACAAGTGTGGTCACCACTACGTGATCTGCCTTGACCTGAAGAACCAACGTTTTGAGGTGCTTGATTCAATGCGTTCGGCAGCTGATGCAGACCTTACTACGCATGTTGAATACTTCATGAACAACCTCAAAGAGACATGGAACCGTCACTACGAACACTCAAAGGTCTAGATCAGACATTTTCTAATTGAGTACATGGCGACTTCGAAGCAAGGAAACCGGTATTTTCCCATCTCTTTCTTCATGTGTCCTCTACACCAATGCTAACCCTCTTGTCACCTCTGAATTGAAGTTTATTATTTTTATCTCTGTTCTTGTGAGTTCACCTGATTCTTTTCTTGTACAGGCAAGACTGTGGCTTTCACACATTGAAATACCTTGCAAAGTGGGAAGGTAGAATGGTTCCTGTCGTCACAGCTGCAATGGTCGTTGAGCTCCGCAAAATTTACACATGATACTGGTTGATGCAATGAAGATTTCAACACGTGGTCCAACGCACGTGAGTTCATAAAGGAAGATGTAAAGAAAGTCACCAAGAAGTACAAGTGATCACGTGGTGCTCCATACCGAATGCCTACCTTACATTCTGTTGCCGAGGAATGTAAGGTATTACCTTTGTTCTTTTCAAAACTATGTCCGTGTACTATGTTATGACTGCATATCCGTGTAGCCTAGTATGTAGTGGTAGTGTGTGAGCGACATTTGAATATTTTCTGTAATATATGTGTGGATGTGAACCTATTTAGGTGTGACAAGATGTTTTTGATTATTATTATGCTTTCATCATTGGTAGCACCAGTTTGGTGTTTCGAATGCGTCTACGATGTTTAAAAACATGGCAAATGTAGTTCATCAGACATGGTTAGTGAAAGTTATTGTCCTTTTTCATTTGTCTGTTTGGTTCTTTTTTTCATTGCTAACTGTACCGACTAGCATGGTAGTTTGATCACGTAGCCGTAACCTTTTTGCGGTTGCTCCACATGACCCTTTCAACTTGTTTCCCATAGTTTGCACACAATACAATATGTGTGACTAAAATGCATTGACTGAACACGGAAATCTACGTGATGCAGAGTCATTACAAATAACATGGCATATTTAGTAGAACTAAAATGTCAGATTCAGTATAAATAACATGGCAGATTCAGTATAAATAACATGGCACATTCAGTATACATAACATGGCAGATTCAGTATAAATAACATGGCAGATTCAGTATAAATAACATGGAAAATTATGTACCATACACGTGGCAACTGTAGTTATCCATTCATGGCATTTTCCTTCAAATTCCGATGCCCCTCAAGAGTCATTCTCCCATTTTTAAAAAATTTAGGACATCTAGATTACAAAAAAATGTCACCAAGGACCATGTCACAGTGCTCCAATGTTGCTTACGGATTGCCCGTCCCTTTCTTTGTTTTCTTGTGTTTTGCTTGAATCTGCAATCCGGATTTGTATCTTATCTCTTTTGGACACTCCTTTGTGATGGAATGGGGCTGGTTCCTGACCTGGGTTTGTGTGCTTGCTGTTCCAGATCCTACCTACGAGTTTTCAGATGATGGCCCCGTGGACGAAGGCACACTTGATGTGCGAAGGAACCTGTGTAAGGCTTCCTCAGCTTTCCTCTTCTTGATATCATCAAGCTCTCTTTTCAGGGCCTTCTTGTGTTTTTCTGCGACCCTCGCTATCTCATCACTCTTGCACGCTTCATCAATTAGTTCAGCATAGTTCTTTGTCAATAAAACGTGCCTCACGGCTTCCATGGTTGACTCCCGTCTCTCGTCATGCACAGCCAAAACTGCGTTTGATGTTTGCGGCGCCAATGCATCATCAGCGTCCCAAGTCCATCGTCACCTTATGAAATGGCGGGGCATTCGTGTCACCGCGTTCATGTCCATTACTTTTAGTATGTGACAGCACACAATGCCGTCCCATTTGAATTTGCAGCATTGGCAGTAGTATTCGCCTTTGCTTATTGAGGCCTTCACAAAGTAGTTTCTTCCCTTGTCCGGGTCTTCAGGTTCTGAATCCGACATGCCCAAGATAGAACACACCTTGAACTTATGTTCGTCCACCTGGAAAGCCGTGTACATGCTGGCACGCTTTATTTCTTCCTGGAATCTGCAAGTTTTGTGTGGTTTTGTTAAACTCTTGTGTGATGTTTTTTGTAGCACCTTATGTTGTTGTGCCAATGAAAGTACATTTCGTTTCAACATGGCAACTACAGTTAATTAAACATGGCAACTGCAGTTGAGTAAACATGGCAACTGCAGTTCATTAAACATGGCAAGTTGCATAACATCTTTAACTGGCATTTTCATTTCCATACCATCATGCCCAATGAAAGTACAGTGCATTAAACATGGCAACTGCAGTTCATTAAACATGCAACTGCAGTCGAGTAAACATGGCAACTGTACTTCATTAAACATGGAAAACTGTATTTCATTAAACATGGCAACTACATATCATGATTACTCTGTACTCAATGGCTACTTTTCAAAAAATCATCATTTTCAAATAAGCTTTTCAACTGCATTGCATTCTACATGGCACCTACTACCTTCATGCTTGTGCAAATAAGATTGTAACACAACTGACTTACTTGTTAAAGATCTTGTTGGTGTATATCTTGCTCATCTGCCTCTCCATCGGTAAATACGTTAGCAATTTTGGCTGCTTTAGCGCGGTGTTCGCTTCTTGCTGTAGCTCAGATCCCAGTATTTTTTGTTGCAAAGTGGTGTATTGCTTGGCAAACTGTAGCAATGAGTTGCCAGGGCTCACGTACCGCTTCAAAACAGCATTGAACCCATCGCTGCACTACGTAGTCTGCAGAAATGGGAAGAAGCACTGCATGAAGTAGACCGGCACCCAGTACATTCGCTTCTCCCACATGCTAGCAAGCGTCTCGTTGTCTTGGACTTGATATGTTTCAATCATGGCCATCCAGCTCCTTTCAAACTCCTCTACGGTCAAGCTGTGGTCCACGCACAACTCGAATGCCTTGTGCAGCTCTAGACGGTCAGCAAAGAACGGTCCTAGCGTCTCCTCAGCCTTCTTTAGAGTGTGCCACCTACAGTGCATGTGCACTGCCAACGGAAAGACCTCCTCTATGCCTGCACACATGCTAAAATCCTGGTCTGTTATTATATTCATCGGAGCAAGTCCATCCATGCACTCTAAGAAGGTCTTGAACAGCCAAGTGTACCCATCCGTGTCTTCGTTCCGAACGAGCCCGCATCCGAACTGCAATGACTGATTGTGGTTATTTATTCCTATGAATGGAGCGCATGGCATCTTGTACATATTAGTGAGATATGTCGCGTCGAATGAAATGCAATCTCGGAAATGTTTGTAGGCTCTTCTTGCAGCACCATTCACCCAATACATGTTCCTGACACGGTCCTCATCGTCCAATCTTATCCTGTAGAAGAAATCTGGATCTTCCTTCGCTTTCTCATTGAAGTAGGCCATCGTGGCTTCTATGTCAGCCAACTTGCTCTCTCTACGGTACTTTGCCTTTAGGTTTGTGACATCAGCTTGTATGTAGGGCATGCTACTCAGAGTCCCATTTTTGCCGTGGATGAGGGATAGTATCTCCATTCTTGATGGACCGACGTTACAATCATGTAGCAGCTTTATGAATTTCTTCTCGAGGGGGGTGAATCATTTGTGGGCGGTCAGAAATTTTACCAGGTCGAACCTCTTTATGAGTTCGTGGTTGTTCTCGTCAAAATATTCAGTGACCACCCACCGTGCTCCATCTACGTTCAGCTTACACCGGATAGGGCATTCCGTCTTAAGAATGATACCTCTCTTTCGTTCCGGAACGACAGGAGCAACACCTTTACCCTTCTTGTTCTTTCGTGTCTTGTAGCACCTCATCTCACCTCTGTTGTACTCGTTAGTTTTTTTAATTTTCCTATGGTATTCGGTGTTGACCGCAAACCCATGGAACTTTGCATATGTCTAGTAGAATTCCTTTGCTTCTGCGAACGAATCAAATCTCTGCCCAACGTACGGTGGCCGAGGTACCATGTTTTTTGATTGCCCACCATCTTCATCCCCTTGTGCTTCGTCATCAGTTTCATCATTCACTTCAATATCGGCGGCTGTTTCATCTACTTGAGTGTTGCTTGGTGCTGGTGTTCAAAGGTGTGCTTGTCGGCATTGCTGGAATGATTGCCATTTCCGACACTGACTCGGCATTGTTTGTGGCATGATTGTTGGCTGGCTGGTGGAACGCGTCTTCCGTGCGCTCAGAGCTCCCCGCAGTAGATGTCCCCGCGCCACTGTTGATTGTAGTTGAAGGTCCTGTAATAAAAAAAGGTACGAGCGTAATATTTTGCTTGAATGGCATGTTTGTCGTAACGGAGTACAACAACTGCATGTGATTTGGCATGATATCATTCACACAGCAAGCCGTGAGTCTGCATATGGACATGCATGGCAACTGTAGTTCTCCACTTATGGCAGCTACAGTCCAACAAACATGGCAACTACTATTGCCAATGCATGACAACCAGCTTCTTTCAGTACCAAAACTTGGATTCTATATCCATGGCAGCTGCAGTCCAACATACATGGCAACTACTGCTGCCAATACATGGCAATCAGTATATTCTAGCATCGAAACTTGTATTCTAGGCTTGAGCTCACTAGGCAAATGCGATCAATCATTAGTGTTGCACACACTCTTTTAGCAATTGGCAAATCTCGAAGGCAATATATGACTCTTTGCACACGACCACTTGGTAGCATTTTTTGTTTGTTTTTTTCACCACCACTGTTACAAATCTTCTTTTCCTCACATGCTATTCCCACAAAAACAAATGCAGTACTGCTTTCTGGTTCAATTTTTTTACCTTGTTGTGCCGCATGTGCCGATCTTGTGTGGTCTATCATTCCAATTTGATGTGCTCTATCTGCAATAGCGATGTCCTGCAACTGTGAAGCTTGCCATGAGACATTTGCCGATGTAGTCCCATTGTAACAAACTGTGATCGTGGTAGCAGTTGGTTATTGCATGGCAACTGTAATTTGTTCAACATTGCACATGTAGTGGTCCAACCATGCCACACAGATTTGTTCACACTTGTCATCCACGGTTGTTTAGACATTGCAATCACATTTGATCATACATGGCAACTGCAGTTGTCCAGGCATGACAACTGCAGCTGTCAGCTATGTTCCTTCTGCTAATTCACCGTCCGCAACTTCACTTTTATGGACTCACCTGTGTATGACGCCGATGGCAGGTACATGGTTGCCGCCTGATGCCACGTGCTGCATGAAGGTCCTACATTTTTTCCTATATAACTCGTGAGTCTTTTGCCATCCTTTGCAAGTTTAATTTTCATATCCACACCAGTATGTTTCTTTTTCGTATGCGTTACCTTGATTTGCCACATTAGCTACTTGAAGTTGGTTGCCCCGTACATTTATCAGTGTTAGCGCCCTGTGACTGAACTTGCCATGGTTCCCCCCTGAATGTGTTTTGGTCATAAGAACCTACGGAAAATGACATTGTAGGACATAAGTAGAATGCCATCTTCATTGTCGCGAACATGGCAAATGTTCTTTTCTTGTTATCATGCATCATACTGATGCCTGCGTACTGCTCTAGTAGTGGCAGCAACGGCCCTGCAGAAATGAGTTGACTGTACTCTGCTGCATCCCAAGGGGGCATTTCTGGCCTTTGAAAAATCCAAGGATCAGTGCCGTCTTCGTGATTCATTCTTCCGCGTTTTGTTTCTGCCAATGTGTTCTCAGTCACTGCATGAACAAGAACGCATCAACAATCCGCAAAAAATGCATTTTTTGCTGTTTGCATGTAGAAGATAACACGACAATCTTATCATGGCAAGTAGGACATGCACATCTACTCTCTTTTCTGAAATCTGGGTGCCAGCTATCATTTTGAAGCGATGGCAACAACCACTAAAATAGGATGGCAAGCAACAGGTTAACATGGTGACAGTTACCGGCAACGATAAGTGGCAACTATTTTTCCTACCCCCTATGCCAAATTTCTCCTTTCTCTCCCTTTTTTAGGGATTCCTACGCATCCTTCATTACCAACTACTTGCACCAAGCCAACCGAGAACCTTAGCTCAACTCTAGCATAGTACATGGCAGATCTGGCATATGTTGGTTGGCAAATGCGAATACACACAAATCTGTGTGGTGTTTTGTCCTGATAGCGTGGATCCAGTCGCATCTGTTGGCAAATTTACAATTTCTAATTTCTGGCCAGAAGAAGGACGAGAAACAGTAGGAGATCGGAGATTCACCTGCTTTTAGCTGGTTGTCTTGGGAGGGCGGGGTTGGAGTGGGGGGGGGGGGGTTGGTTAGCGGTGGGAAGGCGCTATGGATCTGCTCTGGTTGCCATGGCAACCAGAGAAGGACGGCGATGGAGGTAGGGGATCGAGAGGTGGAGACGATGGCGGCAGTTCGGACTAGGGATCGAAAGGAGGCCGGGACGGCTGGGTCGTGCGGGCAGCGCGGTCGTTTGGCCCGGACGTGTGGGCGGTTTTGCCACACACCAGACGTGCGGGCTGTGGCTGCGCGCGCCCGGACGCGGTCGTGCGGGCGGGTTCTTCTTCATGCCACACGAGGCGTGCGGTATAACCACCCGATACACCACACGTGTGGCAGTTATGTGCGTCCTAGTTTAAACTATCTATCTAACGTTGATCTCAACGATGCAATTATAGTATCTCTTTCCTTATTTTGTCTGCAGACAGGCTTCGACGAGCTGTTCTCTGACGAGACACTCGAGGTCAGCAACTAAGCATGAGTAAATACGTCCTTTCTTTTGTCAGCAGGCTGCGCCACGGTCCTATATAAGCTCCCTCCAACCAACAGCATTGAGACAAAGCACATAGGGCAAAGCTTAATTACAAACGCAAGCAGGAGCTAGCTCAATTGCCATGGCGAACACCAGCAAGGTCGTGGCGATCTTCGGCATCCTAGTTTTCCTGCAGGTGTCGTGCGCCGCCGGCCGCCACGTCCAGGTCAAGGACTCCAGCCAGCGCGTCCACGACGCCCCGGCGGTGATGTCGCTGACGGACTTCCACTCCGGGCCAGCGGCGTGCGACGGCAAGTCCCACAGCGACGACCTCCTCCTGGCGTCGCTGACCTCGGCGTGGTACGGCGGGGGCATCCGGTGCGGCAAGATGATCCGCATCGTGACCACGCGCGGGACCGCCGTGGAGGCCATGGTCGTGGAGGAGTGCGACATCGAGCAGGGCTGCGGCGCGCACGAGATCAGCACGTCGGCCGCCGTGTGGAAGGCCCTCGGGGTCGACGTCAGCGTCGGCGAGCTGCCCGTCACCTGGTCGGATCTCGACTGAGACATGCATGGAAAATCGAGTCTTAAAACTTTATGTGTCCGTGTCGTTACAACTATACGTAGTATACGTACTCGCGTTGCGTGCCTTCACGTACGGCCGATTAGCTGAATAAAATTACATCGTGCATGCGTACATGCATGATGATGGGCGGATAATAATCTATACATGATGATGGGAGTACTTAATTACACTTTAGTACATGTACGTAAGTGTCAGTCAGTGTAAAACGATCTCAGTTACGATGGGCAGTGAATGAATACCCAGCAATTTGTCTTCCGAGTAGCAGCCATGCAGTAGGCTCCTTGTCCACTAATCCTCAAGTGTGTCCATGACGAAAGCGGCCATGCCGAACCTGACGGGAGTAGCTCCATATATAGCAGTCAGGGCCCCTCATGCTGTAAACCTGTTGGAAACTGAATATCTCTGAAGAAATCGACACCTCGCAGACTAAAGGTTCAAAAGAGGAAACCAACGATTGGATGGACGTGCGGGATCATCGATTCTCGTGCAAGTGAAGATGCTCACGGCGACGATTGGCCCCACTGTTACCTGACCTTTAAAGCTAGATACAGTTAACTGAAGCTCAATTACAATTGGCTCCACGTTGTAATTTCTTTTTTTTTCTAACCGGGCTGATACCCCTTTCCATTAATTGCTTAACGGAAATACATCAGTCTCAGTTGTTTTTGCAACAGCACGCTGAACTGCTAAAGTTTGAGGGCCTGTTTGGTTTCAAATAAGTCACCAACTTATAAGTCGAAAAGTGAAAAAGTGACTTATTTTGCCAAACAGACCCAACTTATAAGTCACCCCAACTTATAAGTTATAAGTTGCTCCACCCCAACTTAAAACTTATAAGTCACCCCTTTTGCATGGGTCCCACCACCTTTTTGGTCATTGACTGGATGAGAAGGTGTGATCAGATGACTTATAAGTCAGTTGACAACCAAACAGGCCTGACTTATAAGTCACTGATTTTAAGTCACCTGACTTATAAGTGAGGTGACTTAATGGAACCAAACAGGGCCTGACTAAGGGCCTGTTTGGTTCCAAATAACTCACCAACTTATAAGTCGAAAAGTGAAAAGTGACTTATTTTGCCAAACAGACCCGACTTATAAGTCACCCCAACTTATAAGTCATAAGTTGCTCCACCCCACTTATAAGTCATAAGTTGCTTCACCCCAACTTAAAACTTATAAGTCACCCCCTTTTGCGTGGGTCCCACCACCTGCATGATGCGGATTGGCGTGGAAAGGTATGTCGGGTGACTTATAAGTCAGGTGACAACCAAACAGGCGTGACTTATAAGTCACTGGTTTTAAGTCACCTGACTTATAATTCAGGTGACTTATTGGAACCAAACAGGGCCTAAGCAAAAGGAGGCCGAAAGGGGAGAGCGAGTTGGGGCATCAACAGGAAACCCGCAACAAATGACTCTAAAACGAGCCATCCGTCATGGGGCAAAAACCTGTTGACACCAACCATCTCATCCTGAAAGAACAACACAACGAACTACCGCGCACTAGGGTAAAGTACGAGACACTAGCACCAAAAGTGAGAGCTCAAACTGTTGGGGAACGTAGTAATTTCAAAAAATTTCCTACGCACACGCAAGATCATGGTGATGATATAGCAACGAGAGGGGAGAGTGTTCGTCCACGTACCCTCGTAGACCGTAAGCGGAAGCGTTAGCACAACGCGGTTGATGTAGTCGTACGTCTTCACGATCCGACCGATCCAAGCACCGAATGTACGGGGCCTCCGAGTTCAGCACACGTTCAGCTCGATGACAATCTCCGGCCCTCCGATCCAGCAAAGGCTCCGGAGATGAGTTCCGTCAGCACGACGGCGTGGTGACGATGATGATGTTCTACCGGCGCAGGGCTTCGCCTAAACTCTGCGACGATATGACCGAGGTGGAATATGGTGGAAGGGGGCACCACACACGGCTAAGGAACGATCCGTAGATCAACTTGTGTGTCCATGGGGTGCCCCCTACCCCCGTATATAAAGGAGCCAGGGGGGAGGAGGCCGCCGGCCTAAGGGGGCGCGCCAAGGGGGGAGTCCTACTCCCACCGGGAGTAGGACTCCCCTTTTCCAAGTTGGAGTAGGAGAGAAGGGGGAAAGAGGAGGAAGAGGGGAAGGAAGGGGGGGGGGGGGCGCCGCCCCCCTTCCCTTGTCCTATTCGGACTAGGAGGGGGAGGGGCGCGCGGCCCCCTCCTTGCTCCTTCCTCTTCTCCCTCTTGGCCCATGTAGGCCCATTAACCCCCGGGGGGGGGGGTTCCGGTAACCTCCAGGTACTCCGGTAAAATACCGATTTTACCCGGAACCATTCCGATGTCCAAACATAGGCTTCCAATATATCAATCTTTATGTCTCGACCATTTCGAGACTCCTCGTCATGTCCGTGATCACATCCGGGACTCCGAACAAACTTCGGTACATCAAAACTTATAAACTCATAATAAAACTGTCATCGAAACGTTAAGCGTGCGAACCCTACGGGTTCGAGAACTATGTAGACATGACCTAAAACCATTCTCGATCAATAACCAATAGCGGGACCTGGATGCCCATATTGGTTCCTACATATTCTACGAAGATCTTTATCGGTCAAACCGCATAACAACATACTTTGTTCCCTTTGTCATCGGTATGTTACTTGCCCGAGATTTGATCGTCGGTATCCAATACCTAGTTCAATCTCGTTACCGGCAAGTCTCTTTACTCGTTCCGTAATACGTCATCTCATAACTAACTCATTAGTTACATGCTTGCAAGGCTTAGGTGATGAGTATTACCGAGAGGGCCCAGAGATACCTCTCCGACAATCGGAGTGACAAATCCTAGTCTTGAATTATGCCAACCCAACATGTACCTTCGGAAACACCTGTAGAGCACCTTTATAATCACCCAGTTACGTTGTGACGTTTGGTAGCACACAAAGTGTTCTTCCGGTAAACGGGAGTTGCACAATCTCATAGTTGTAGGAACTTTGTATAAGTCATGAAGAAAGCAATAGCAGTATACTAAACGATCAAGTGCTAGGCTAACAGAATGGGTCACGTCAATCACATCATTCTTCTAATGACGTGATCCCGTTAATCAAATGACAACTCTTTTGTCCATGGCTAGGAAACATAACCATCTTTGATAAACGAGCTAGTCAAGTAGAGGCATACTAGTGACACTATGTTTGTCTATGTATTCACACATGTATTATGTTTCCGGTTAATACAATTCTAGAATGAATAATAAACATTTATCATGATATAAGGAAATAAATAATAACTTTATTATTGCCTCTAGGGCATATTTCCTTCAGTCTCCCACTTGCACTAGAGTCAATAATCTAGTTCACATCGTCATGCGATTTAATACCAATATTCATATCTGTATATGATTAACACCCATAGTTCACATCTTCATGTGACCAACACCCAAAGGGTTTACTAGAGTCAATAATCTAGTTCACATTGCTATGTGATTAACACCCAAAGAGTACAAAGGTATGATCATGTTTTGCTTGTGAGAGAAGCTTAGTCAACGGTTCTGTCACATTCAGAGCTGCATGTATTTTGCAAATATTCTATGTCTACAATGCTCTGTATGGAGCTACTCTAGCTAATTGCTCCCACTTTCAATATGTATCTAGATTGAGACTTAGAGTCATCTGGATCGGTGTAAAAGCTTGTATCGTTGTAACTTTTACGACGAGCTCTTTTATCACTTCCATTATCGAGAAACATATTCTTATTCCACTAAGGATAATTTTGACCAATGTCCAGTGATCTACTCCTAGATCACTATTGTACTCCTTTGCCAAACCAGGGCAGAGTATACAATAGGTCTGGTACATAGCATAGCATACTTTATAGAACCTATGACTGAGGCATAGGGAATGACTTTTCATTCTCTTTCTATTTTCTGCCATGGTCGGGTCTTGAGTCTTACTCAACTTCACACCTTTGCATCACAGGCAAGAACTCCTTCTTTGACAGTTCTATTTTGAACTATTTCAAAAATTTATCAAGGTATGTACTCATTGAAAAATCTTATCAAGTGTCTTGATTTATCTATATAGATCTTGATGCTCAATGTGTAAGAAGCTTCACCGAGGTCTTTCTTTGAAAAACTCTTATTCAAGTATCCTTTCATGCTATCCAGAATTTCTATATCATTTCCAATTAACAATATGTCATCCACATATAATATTAGAAATGCTACGAAGCTCCCACTCACTTTCTTGTAAATACAGGTTTCACCGTAAGTCTGTACGAAACTATATGCTTTGATCAACTTATCAAAGCGTATATTCCAACTCTGAGATGCTTGCATCAGTCCATAGATGGATCGCTGGAGCTTGCACATTTTGTTAGCACCTTTAGGATTGACAAAACCTTCTAGTTGCATCATATACAACTCTTCTTTAAGAAAACCATTAAGGAATGCAGTTTTGACATCCATTTGCCAGATTTCATAAAATGTGGCTATTGATAACATGATTCGGACAGACTTAAGCATCGCTACAGTTGAGAAAATCTCATTGTAGTCTACACCTTGAACTTGTCAAAAACATTTTTGCGACAAGTCGAGCTTTGTAGATAGTAACACTACTATCAACGTCCGTCTTCCTCTTGAAGATCCATTTATTTTCTATGGTTTGCCGATCATCGGGCAAGTCCACCAAAGTCCACACTTTGTTCTCATACATGGATCCTATCTCAGATTTCATGGCCTCCAGCCATTTTGCGGAATCTGGGCTCATCATCGCTTCCTCATAGTTCGTAGGTTTATCATGGTCTAGTAACATGACTTTTAGAACAGGATTACCATACCACTCTGGTGCGGACCGTACTCTGGAAGACCTACGAGGTTCTGTAGTAACTTGATCTGAAGTTTCATGATCATCATCATTAGCTTCCTCACTAATTGGTGTAGGAATCACTGGAACTGATTTCTGTGATGAACTACTTTCCAATTCGGGAGAAGGTACAAATTACCTTATCAAGCTCTTACTTTCCTCCCACTCACTTCTTTTGAGAGAAACTCCTCTAGAAAGGATCCATTTTTAGCAACGAATATCTTGCCTTCGGATCTGTGATAGAAGGTGTACCCAAAAGCCTCTTTTGGGTATTCTATGAAGATGCACTTCTCCGATTTGGGTTTGAGCTTATCATGCTGAAACTTTTTCACATAAGCATTGCAACCCCAAACTTTAAGAAACGACAGCTTAGGTTCATTTCTAAACCATAGTTCATACGGTGTCGTCTCAACGGATTTAGATGGTGCCCTTTTAATGTGAATGCAGCTGTCTCTAATGCATAACCCCAAAACAATATTGGTAAATCAGTAAGAGACATCATAGATCGCACCATATCCAATAAAGTGCGGTTACGATGTTCGGACACACCATAACGTTGTGGTGTTCCAGGTGGCGTGAGCTGTGAAACTATTCCGCATTGTTTTAATTGAAGACCAAACTCGTAACTCAAATATTCGTCTCCGCGAATAGATCGCAGAAACTTTATTTTCTTGTTACGATGATTTTTCCACTTCACTCTAAAATTCTTTGAACCTTTCAACTATTTCAGACTTATGTTTCATCAAGTAGATATACCCATATCTGCTCAAATCATCTTGTGAAGGTCAGAAAATAACGATACTTGCCACGAGCCTTCATACTCATTGGTCTGCATACATCAGTATGTATTATTTCCAATAAGTCAGTAGCTCGTTCCATTGTTCCGAAGAACGGAGTTTTAGTCATCTTGCCCAAAAGGCACTGTTCGCAAGCATCAAATGATTCATAACCAAGTGATTCCGAAAATCCATCTTTATGGAGTTTCTTCATGCGCTTTACACCGATATGACCCAAATGGTAGTGCCACAAATAAGTTGCACTATCATTATTAACTTTGCATCTTTTGGCCTCAATATTATGAATATGTGTATCACTACGATCGAGATCCAACAAACTATTTTCATTGGGTGTATGACCATTGAAGGTTTTATTCATGTAAACAGAACAACAATTATTCTCTGATTTTAAATGAATAATCGTATTGCAATAAACACGATCAAATCATATTCATGCTCAACGCAAACGCCAAATAACATTTATTTAGGTTTAACACTAATCCCGAAAGTATAGGGAGTGTGCGATGATGATCATATCAATCTTGGAACCACTTCCAACACACATCGTCACTTCACCCTTAACTAGTCTCTGTTTATTCTACAACTCCCGTTTCGAGTTACTAATCTTAGCAACCGAACAAGTATCAAATACTCAGGGGCTACTATAAACACTAGTAAGGCACACATCAATAATCTGTATATCAAATATACCCTTGTTCACTTTGCCATCCTTCTTATCCACCAAATATTCAGGGCATTTCCGCTTCCAGTGACCATTTCCTTTGCAGTATAAGCACTCAGTTTCAGGCTTTGGTCCAGCTTTGGTCTTCTTCACGGGAGTGACAACTTGCTTGCCATTCTACTTGAAGTTCCCTTTCTTTCCCTTTGCCCTTTTCTTGAAACTAGTGGTCTTGTCAATCATCAACACTTGATGCTCTTTCTTGATTTCTATCTTCGTCGATTTCAACGTCACGAAGAGCTCGGGAATCGTTTTCGTCATCCCTTGCATACTATAGTTCATCACGAAGTTCTACTAACTTGGTGATGGTGACTAGAGAATTCTGTCAATCACTATCTTATCTGGAAGATTAACTCCCACTTGATTCAAGTGATTGAAGTACCCAGACAATCTAAGTACATGCTCACTAGTTGAGCGATTCTCCTCCATATTTTAGCTATAGAACTTGTTGGAGACTTCATATCTCTCAACTCGGGTATTTGCTTGAAATATTAACTTCAATTCCTGGAACATCTCATATGGTCCATCACGTTCAAAACGTCTTTGAAGTCCCGATTCTAAGCCATAAAGCATGGTGCACAAAACTATCAAGTAGTCATCATATTGAGCTAGCCAAACGTTCATAACGTCTGCATCTGCTCCTGCAATAGGTCTGTCACCTAGCGGTGCATTAAGGACATAATTTTTCTGTGCAGCAATGAGGATAAACCTCAGATCACGGATCCAATCCGCATCATTGCTACTAACATTTTTCAACACAATTTTCTCTAGGAACATATCAAAATAAACATATGAAAGCAACAACGCGAGCTATTGATCTACAACATAATTTGCAAAATACTACCAGGACTAAGTTCATGATAAATTAAAGTCCAATTAATCATATTACTTAAGAACTTCCACTTAGACAGACATCTCTCTAGTCATCTAAGTGATCACGTGATCCAAATCAACTAAACCATAACCGATCATCACGTGAGATGGAGTAGTTTTCAATGGTGAACATCATTATGTTGATCATATCTACTATATGATTCATGCTCGACCTTGCGGTCTCCGTGTTCCGAGGCCATATCTGCATATGCTAGGCTCGTCAAGTTTAACCTGAGTATTCCGCGTGTGCAAAACTGGCTTGCACCCGTTGTAGATGGACGTAGAGCTTATCACACACGATCATCACGTGGTGTCTGGGCACGACGAACTTTGGCAACGGTGCATACTCAGGGAGAACACTTCTTGATAATTAGTGAGAGATCATCTTAAAATGCTACCGTCAATAAAAGCAAGAATAAGATGTATAATAGATAAACATCATATGCAATCAAAATATGTGACATGATATGGCCATGATCATCTTGCGCCTTTGATCTCCATCTCCAAAGTACTGTCATGATCTCTATCGTCACCGGCACGAAACCATGATCTTCATCATCTTGATCTATATCAATGTGTCATCACATGGTTGTCTCACCAACTATTGCTCTTGCAACTATTGCTATCGTATAGCGATAAAGTAAAGAAATTATTTGGCACTTGCATCTTATGCAACAAAGAGACATCCATAGGGCTTCTGCCAGTTGCCGATAACTTCAACAAAACATGATCATCTCATACAACAACTTATATCTTATCACGTCTTGACCATATCACATCACAACATGCCCTGCAAAAACAAGTTAGACGTCCTCTACTTTGTTGTTGCAAATTTTACGTGGCTGCTACGGGCTGAGCAAGAACCGTTCTCACCTACGCATCAAAACCACAACGATAGTTTGTCAAATAGACTCCGTTTTAACCTTCGCAAGGACCGGGCGTAGCCACACTCGGTTCAACTAAAGTTGGAGAAACTGACACCCGCCAGCCACCTGTGTGCAAAGCACGTCGGTAGAACCAGTCTCGCGTAAGCGTACGCGTAATGTCGGTCCGGGCCGCTTCATCCAACAATACCGCTGAACCAAAGTATGACATGTTGGTAGGCAGTATGACTTCTATCGTCCACAACTCACTTGTGTTCTACTCGTGCATATAACATCAACGCATAAAACCTGGCTCTGATACCACTGTTGGGGAACGTAGTAATTTCAAAAAATTTCCTACGCACACGCAAGATCATGGTGATGATATAGCAACTAGAGGGGAGAGTGTTCGTCCACGTACCCTCGTAGACCATAAGCGGAAGCGTTAGCACAACACGGTTGATGTAGTCGTACGTCTTCACGATCCGGCCGATCCAAGCACCGAACGTACGGGGCCTCCGAGTTCAGCACACATTCAGCTCGATGACAATCTCCGGCCCTCCGATCCAGCAAAGGCTCCGGAGATGAGTTCCGTCAGCACGACGGCGTGGTGACGATGATGATGTTCTACTGGCGCAGGGCTTCGCCTAAACTCTGCGACGATATGACCGAGGTGGAATATGGTGGAAGGGGGCACCGCACACGGCTAAGGAACGATCCGTAGATCAACTTGTGTGTCCATGGGGTGCCCCCTACCCCCGTATATAAAGGAGCCAGGGGGGAGGAGGCCGCCGGCCTAAGGGGGCGCGCCAAGGGGGGAGTCCTACTCCCACCAGGAGTAGGACTCCCCTTTTCCAAGTTGGAGTGGGAGAGAAGGGGGAAAGAGGAGGAAGAGGGGAAGGAAAGGGGGGCGCTGCCCCCCTTCCCTTATCCTATTCGGACTAGGAGGGGGAGGGGCGCGCGGCCCCCTCCTTGCTCCTTCCTCTTCTCCCTCTTGGCCCATGTAGGCCCATTAACCCCCGGGGGGGGGGGGGGGGGTTCCGGTAACCTCCCGGTACTCCGGTAAAATACCAATTTTACCCGGAACCATTCCGATGTCCAAACATAGGCTTCCAATATATCAATCTTTATGTCTAGACCATTCCGAGACTCCTCGTCATGTCCGTGATCACATCCGGGACTCCGAACAAACTTCGGTACATCAAAACTTATAAACTCATAATAAAACTTTCATCGAAACGCTAAGCGTGCGGACCCTACGGGTTCGACAACTATGTAGACATGACCTAAAACCATTCTCGGTCAATAACCAATAGCGGGACCTGGATGCCCATATTGGTTCCTACATATTCTACGAAGATCTTTATCGGTGAAACCGCATAACAAGATACTTTGTTCCCTTTGTCATCGGTATGTTACTTGCCCGAGATTTGATCCTCGGTATCCAATACCTAGTTCAATCTCGTTACCGGCAAGTCTCTTTACTCGTTCCGTAATACGTCATCTCATAAGTAACTCATTAGTTACATGCTTGCAAGGCTTAGGTGATGAGTATTACCGAGAGGGCCCAGAGATACCTCTCCGACAATCGGAGTGACAAATCCTAATCTTGAATTATGCCAACCCAACATGTACCTTCGGAAACACCTATAGAGCACCTTTGTAATCACCCAGTTACGTTGTGACGTTTGGTAGCACACAAAGTGTTCTTCCGGTAAACGGGAGTTGCACAATCTCATAGTTGTAGGAACTTTGTATAAGTCATGAAGAAAGCAATAGCAGTATACTAAACAATCAAGTGCTAGGCTAACAGAATGGGTCACGTCAATCACATCATTCTTCTAATGATGTGATCCCGTTAATCAAATGACAACTCTTTTGTCCATGGCTAGGAAACATAACCATCTTTGATAAACGAGCTAGTCAAGTAGAGGCATACTAGTGACACTATGTTTGTCTATGTATTCACACATGTATTATGTTTCCGGTTAATACAATTCTAGCATGAATAATAAACATTTATCATGATATAAGGAAATAAATAATAACTTTATTATTGCCTCTAGGGAATATTTCCTTCACAAACATCTAAGACTCCCGCCCTTAGACAACTTCAAGCTTCAGCACCACCTCCCAACATAAGCCTTCCCCTGGAAGCAGAGCGATCCCCCAGTGACACAGCCAGATGAACCATCTTCTTCACCCTAGCCTGGACATTTTCCTTGTCAATCCCCTTCAGAAGGCCTGACCAATACATCAAAAAGGAACATGCAGTGAAAACAGCCTCCAACGGAGAGCGAATGACACAATTCTCAAAAGTTGCCTTGTTGCGAGTACACCAAATTCCCCAGCAAATAGCAGCAATAATGGTCATGTAATGAGTTTTACCCCCCGAAGGTATTTATAAAGCCAAGCCCAACTTTGCCAAAGGGATTTAGGACAGCAGGATGCACCGAAAGATGCCCCAACAGCCCCCCTCCCCCAGACTGAGCGAGCAAACACACACCCAAAGAAAAGGTCATCAGTAGTTCAACATCACGGGAAAAGGAGCAAGTTGGATTTCTAGGCCAGTTTCTTTTGCGCATGTTGTCTCTGGTAGGGATGGCATTCTGAAACAATTGCCAGAGGAAGATTTTGATCTTCAGGGGAATTTTAGCTTTCCAGACCCACTTATAATCAGGTCCCGATAAGTCCCTTTCTAACCACTCGTACACAGACTTTATGGTAAACTTCCCCTTACCATTAAACCTCCAAGTAACCTGATCGACGAATTGTTCAGAGGAAGCTTTTTAGCCCCATTTACAACACTAGCCCACTGATCAACAAGTTCAGCAAAGAGATTACGTCGGAATCTCATAACAAAATTATTGGAAGCAAAGTTGGCCACAATACAGTCTTGCTATTGACAAATATCAAACAAAGCAGGGTAGCAGGCTTTCAAAGGGGTCTCAAAGAGCTAGGGGTCATGCCAGACCCGAGCCAGGTCTCCCCTATTAATATCGATCCCTCTGCACTCCATATGCACCTCTTTAACCTTCATAATGCCTTTCCAACAAGGGGAATCATTAAACCAGGTCTGCACATCCGCCACCATCTTACATTTAAAGTACCGGGCCCGCACAATTTTTTGCCACAACCCATCACCTGACTCCAATTTCCACCACCATTTAACAAGGAGACTGTTATTCTGCTTATGAAGCTCTTTAATGCCCAGTCCCCCTTTTTCTTAGAGCGATAGACCCTGGACCACTTAACCCAATGATAAGCCCGTTTATTCTTTTTCTTCCTCCAAAAGAAACGCCTACGAACGTTTTGTTAAGGAGGAACATAGACATAAAATAAGATGGAATCCCATCCAGACTAGAATTAACCTGAGTTAATCTAGCTCCGGATGAAGCAACATAACTAATCCAAGCAGCTAGCCTTTTAAGAAGCTTAGCATCAAGGAAATCCCAGTCCATAGTTTTAAGCATGGCATAAGTCACTGGGACCCCCAAATATCTCATGGGAAGCTTGCCAACTTGAAAGCCAAACATCTCAGCATATAATTGGTCAATATCGTTATCTCCACCAATCGAAAAAACCTCACTTTTGTCAAAGTTAATTTTCAGGCCAGGCATCATCTCGAACAGATACAAAAGCAGCTTGACGTTCACTGCTTTATCCACATCATGGGAAAAGCATATCACTGTGTCATCTGCATATTGCAAAATCCCTACTTCCCCCTCAATGAGATCAGGAGCTATCCCTTCAAACAACTTATTTTTCTGAGCAGCTCGATACAATTAACTGAAGCTCAATTACAACCCTAGCGCACTCAGTGGTTCTCGTTATCGTTTGTTCACCAAGTTGGTGTAGTTTAGCGTACAACCCTAGCTACTTGGTAGAATTAAGCTCGAGCCGAAGCACTCTGTATCGGGTCTGTGAGTTGGACATTGTTCAGTGCGTGCATAATTTTTCTTGAGTTAAATCCTTCGTGGTTCTATCAATTGGTATCAATAGCTAACAATGGTGTATCACGAAGTGCCTAACAAGCTGTAATCCCGTCTTGGTGACGCTTGTTGCAGGGTTTGCCGAGGGTCCCATGTTTCATCCTTGCTATTATTCTTCATTGATTCCTGGTAGGTTATTTGTATTATCTATCAAGTGTGGCTGCACGTGCATTGGCAGTGGCAACATGTCTTTTAAAAATCTCTATTTTCGAGCAGGGGCAGAGTCAGGATTTAGGAGGGGGGGGGGGGGGGGGGGGGGTGTTAATCTTTGCACCTGGACGTCTCTAGCTGTAGCTAATAGTGCTGAACAATTCCACATGCGTGGCCCGTAGATGAAGTTGACAATCAAACAGTCCAAAATATGTGAGAAAGTACATCGATACGAAACATTATTATATGTATGTTTAAGATATATATGAACATGGCCGATCTGTGTACAACTAAATGGCTTGATTTAACTGCATTAATACAATTTGAATGAAAAATCATCACTGCTTGGTACAACACTCAAATTTACTTGATTGGTACTGAATTAAATTGCGTGATCAAATCATCACTGCTTGGTACAACACGTTAGAGTGATCAAATCAACGTGCACAGATACTGAATTAAATAGAATCAATTTGCATTGTATTAATAAAAAGGAATGATCAAGTTCGCCAAAAAACATACCAAGAGCATCAAATCCAGCCCCTCCCCGCCCCCTCTACCCGTCATATGCTGGCTGATAGTTTTGTTGGATACATAGAATAGAGCTAATAGCCGGTGCTAAATAAATATTACAAAGTAGATTAGTAATAGTCCCCCCTCCCGAGCCGCCCCCCGCGTGGGCGACCGGGAGGCCCCAGATCCCATCGCCGCTGAACCTCCCCCACTCCTCCTCCTCCTCCTCCTCCTCCCTCGCTGCCGCCCAAGGGTGCGGCCAGGCTAAGCCTAGCCGTCGCCGGCGGCGGCGGGGACTCGGGCCCTCTCGCTTGGGTGGGGCTGGCGCGGGCCGGCGCCGCCGGGCCGGAGCGTGGCGGCGGGCCGGTCGCCACGGAGGGTGGTGGCGGCGCCTCGGCGACGTCGATTCCCCGCGGCAGGAGGCCTTGCGATCTGGTGCGTTGCGGCCGCCAGGGACGGCGGCGGCGTGAACGGATCGGTTCGCGGCGGTGCAGCCGGATTGATCGCTGGTCGGCCGTCGGCACGGTGGTGGGTGCGACTCGTCATCAGCTGGGCAGATCCGCGGGATTCTACCCTTGTCTGGCCCTTGACAGCGCGGGCAACTACGGGGGAAACCCTAGATCTCCTTGGGATCGAGCGATGGCGGCGCTTTTGCGTCGTAGTCCCTCTTAAGGGCATTGTTTTGGAGTTTGCTCCGGTTGAAGGGACCAGCGACGTCGGCGGCGCACGTCTGGTGGAGCAACTGCCGATGAAAATCGTGCCGACTACGGTCATGGCAGACGATGGCGGCATCTTAGATGTCGTTCCCTTGTCGAGGCATCGTCATTGCAGTCCGCGTCATCAGGCTCGGGATGCTCCGGGGGAAACCCTAGATCTGGGTCTTCTGGATCGGACGATGATGGCGTTTTATCGCTTTCCCTCCTGGGGGCATCGTTTTGGAGTAAGTGCTGGCTGGGGGGATGGTGGAGCGGTGCTTCATCTCACACATCGATGGCGGCGGATATCGGCAGCATGGCGCTATGGAGGCTCGGCGTCCGATGCACATAGATGGACTCGCGCAGGAGGAGGTTGTTGTCTGGCGTCATGGTGACGTCGATGGCAGAGTGGCCAGACAAGGTAGAAGCCTCAATATGATCTGAAGACGGACCTGTGGAACATGGCGGCAATGACACACGAGTGCGTCTGACCGGATTGTGCGCCAGACCCAGTATGTGGCTCGGCTGGGGCTTCCGAATATGTTTCGCTTCCGGCTTTTGATGTTAGGCTTAGGTGAGTGATTTGGGTAGTGGCCCAGCTAGCACCCCTTCATCATTTTGGATAGGAGTAGAGGCATGTGTTGCCAAGATGTTGGATTCAGGCACATTGTTGTAATACTTTGTAAGGTCCTCGAGAATAATCAATAAAGTGGCCATATGCATCTCCCAGATGCAGAGGCCGGGGGTCATCCTCCTTTTCTAAAAAAAAGTAATAGTCCCCCCTAAAAATCCATGGGGGTGGGCGAACCATTGGGAGGGGAGGCCCACTGCCTCCGTCCCTGCCTTTGAGTCTTCACCAATAAGATCGTCTGTGTAAGGCCGTGTGCACACCCCGTTTCATGGCTGTGTCGACAGGGGCGGCAGGCGTCACATCTGCTTTGGCCCTGACGCCTGCCGCCCCTATCTTGTTGGCCGATGCCACCTCGGCTGTGCTGCTACTGGCGGCCCTCTTACCTCGGCCAGTAGGAACGATGTGGGCTGTGAAGAGTAACTTATTGTGACGCTGCCTGTCAATGCAAAGAGTATCGTTGTTGGCATTGGTGAAGAGCTGACCAGTGTTCCACAAGCGGTGTTGTGGCCCTCCACTGCTGATGACGATGACGAAGAGGAGTTGGCTCCCCGGACACCGTCGGCTGCCACCAAGGCCCTCAACTCTAGAGGGATGTGCGTGGGACATGACGCAGACACAAGTGAGGGTTGGTTGAGGTGCTAACGCAGCTTGCCCCGCGCCGTCGACTTCGTCGCCATCCTCGATGATGGTTCCTTGTCCCATCCCCGCTTGGCTCCATGGTAGATGTTGCAGATGCAATGGTCATGGGCATCGTGTGGCTGATTGCAAAGATCCGTTGCGGTGCTCCCGTAGTTTGAAGAACGATCATCGTGCGCGCGAGTGCCAGAACCCCCAGCGTCCTCTAAGATCACGGTCATGCCTTGATCTGTCGCATGTGTTCCACCTTGGCGACATGCATTGTCGTGCTCCTACTTCATGTGAGGGTCCAATGAGATCCGCACTCCCATCCAAGACGCTTCACCATGGGTCTTGGGTGTCTGTCCTCTCCGCTAGTGCTGGCTCGACAACCCCGTCTGAGCTGATTTTGCAGTTCGCTATGGCTGATCATACGACGTTGCTGCAAGGCTATCTAGCACAGATTGGAAGATTTTTGGAGCGAGTAGATGCTACTACGAGTAGACTCTCCCTTGTGTCAGCTATGTTGTAGACTTCTCCAACGTCGCATTCTCTTTGTGCGGCCCGTGTTTGCTCCGTAGGGGATAGGGGTGGTGGGGTGGTGGTGGTGGTAGAGTTATATGGCTCTTTCTCCCCTCGTGTTGGGGACAATTTATCGTCGATGCCTACCTACCCTCCTTTGGTGTCTTCCATTGAAGGCGAGTCCATTGCCATGCCCGTGGCTTTAGTGCTACAGATCATGCCCGAGCTTAGGGAACTATGTCTGAGTCTGTCAGTGGAGCATTTAAAGGTGGACACATCAGCGACCTCAAGTGAGGGACAAGATTTGCCTCTATCAAGTGAGAAGCCAAAGGTTCCTAAGGTTGATGATGACAAAGGGAAGGCTTCCGTGATTTCATGATGAATAGTGCTGAGTTTCTCGTGTTGTCGACATGACTTTGGTCTTCTAAGTTGTCGTTGTCTGTTTTTTTCATCGAGTTTTTGTTGCATTGTAGAAGTGTTGAGGGTTGTGATTGTTGTGTGATGGGAGAATTTGGCGGACCATCTACATGGTCACACTATTGGAATTTCGAAGTTTCCCGAGTACCAGAAGAACTCGGCGAAAATCGTTTCACACTCGGCAGAGAGTTTGCCCAGTGTAGTTCTCGACTAAGGGTACTCGCCTGAACCCTTTATGCAAAACCCACATTGCCAAGGGCCATCTATCGGGGAATCGACAAACGGTTTGCCGAGCCCTAATTGTGGGACTCGGCAAAAAAAGGCACTTGACGGGCTAGACGGAGACGGCGGCTGCCACGTGGTAGACAATTTTGTTGAGATCCTTGCGCAGGGACTCAGTGAACTTGGAAGCCCAGGAGTGAGGCACGTGGCGTCCATCATTTGCCGAGATTCACTCGCATGATCTCGGAAAATGCCTTCTTTGTCGAGCACATAGTTCGTCGAGTACTCCCACTTAGTGATCCCGTGCATAAGCAAGCCCCATCGGTCTAGGTTTGTCGAGACCCCTTTCGGTGTACTCAGCAAAGTGCGTATTAGGCTACCACAGATGGACATGTGGCTGATTCGCTGAGCTTTGTTCTCGGCAATTCATATTTATCGAGTTGTGTACTCGACAAAGACCACATCATATATTCAGTTATATTTCTTTGTGCATAAGCCCTGCAAGAAAAGACATACATACAATAAGATGTACCACAGATAGTACCTCATCATAGCCAATGCACAAGAATCAAAACAAGTCCTAAGTTCTTCATAAAGCTAACTAAAGCATAATACTATCTTCAAGTTCTTCATCAAACTAGCTAAAGCATCTCAACAAATCCCAAGTTCGTAATTAAACTAACTAAAGCATAATAACAAGTCTCAAGTTGTCACTAAAACTTCAATGTGGCCCATTTATGTTACATGGACCACACAAGCATCACACTAAGAAAGATCATAATTAGGACAAACAAGTTCTTCATCCAATTCCACGTGATCTGGTCTCTCTCCCCTTGGAGCAAATACTTGGAGTAAGCACGCTCTGCCTCCTCTCTAGTATCATATTCTTTGTAGCAATTGTCTTTGTATCAATTAACTTGTTCATGGCATGCTTTCCATTAATCATAGACTCTTGGATGTCTACCTGATCAAGATTCCAACTTTGGCTCTTGCTTCCTTATCTTTTCTTTTTCTCGGTTTGGTAGACATGTCCATCACATAGAAAACCTGCGCCACATCATTGGTTAGGACGAATGGTTCGTCTGTCTACCCAAGATTGTTCAGATCCACTGTTGTCATTCCTTACTATGGGTCTACCTGTACCCCGCCTCCTGACAAATTGACCCATTTGCACTGAAATAAAGGGACCTTCAAATCATGTCCATAGTCAAGTTCCCATATGTCCACTATGTAACCATAATATGTGTCCTTTCCCCTCTTGGTTGCTGCATCAAAGCGGGTACCACTGTTTTGGTTGGTGCTCTTTTGATCTTGGGCGATCGTGTAAAATGTATTCCCATTTATCTCGTACCCTTTGTAAGTTAATACAGTCGAATATGGTCCCTTGGCCAACGAGTACAACTCATCAGAAACAGTGGTGCCACCCATGAGATGTGTTTGCAACCAACTGCCAAAAGTCCTGATGTGTTCACATGTAATCCAGTCGTCACACTACTCCGGGTGTTTGGAGCATGGAATATTCTTGTGTTCATTGACATACGAGGTCACCAAGGTAGAATTCTGTAAAACTGTGTAGTGTGCTTGAGACCAAGAATGCCCGTTCCTACATATTATCGAGTCCCCTCCTAGCGTGCCTTTTCCAATCAGTCTCCCCTCATACCGCAATTGAGGGAGACCAATCTTCTTAAGGTCAGGAATGAAGTCAACACAAAACCCAATGACCTCCTCTGTTTGATGGCCCGTGGAGATGCTTCCTTCTGGACTAGAACGGTTACGAACATATTTCTTTAAGACTCCCATTAACCTCTCAAAGGGGAACATATTGTGTAAAAATACAGGGCCCAGAATGGCAATCTCGTCAACTAGATGAACTAGGACGTGCGTCATGATATTTAAGAAGGATGGTGGGAACACCAGCTCGAAATTGACAAGACATTGCGCCAAATCACTCCTTAACCTTGGTAGGACTTCTGGATCGATTACCTTCTGATAGATTGCACTGAGGAATGCACATAGCTTCACAATGACTAATCGAACGTTTTCCGGTAGAAGCCCCTTCAATGCAACCGGAAGCAGTTGCGTCATAATCACATGGCAGTCATGAGACTTTAGGTTCTGGAACTTTTTCTCTGCCATATTTATTATTCCCTTTATATTCGATGAGAAGCCAGACGAGACCTTCATACTGAGCAGGCACTCAAAGAAGATTTCCTTCTCTTCTTTGATAAGAGCGTAACTGGTAGGACATTCATACTGCTTTGGAGGCATGCCGTCTTTTTCGTGCACACATTGCTGGTCCTCTTGTGCCTCCGGTGTATCTTTTGTCTTCCCATACATGCCCAAGAAGCCTAGCAGGTTCACGCAGAGATTCTTCGCCACGTGCATCACGTCGATTGCAGAGCGGACCTCTAGGTCTTTCCAATAGGGTAGGTCCCAAAATATAGATTTTCTTCCACATGGGTGCGTGTCCCTCAGCGTCATTCGGAACAGATAGTCCGCCAGGACACTTTCCAAAGATTACTTGTAAATCATTGACCATAGCAAGTATGTGATCACGAGTACGGACGGCGGCCTCTTCCGGTGATCTACCTCGCCTTTGAAATGACTGCCTTTCTTTCGACATCGATGGTTGGTCGGAAGAAATCAACGATGTCCCAAGTACACATTCTTCCCGCATTTGTCCAAATATATACTTTTGGTCTCATCTAAACAGTGCGTGCATGCGTGGTATCCCTTGTTTGTCTGTCCTGAAAGGTTACTAAGAGCATACAAATCATTGATGGTTACAAAGAACAACGCATGTAGGTCAAATTCCTGCTGTTTGTGCTCATCCCACACACGTACACCTTTTCCATTCCACAACTGTAAAAGTTCTTCAACTAATGGCCTTAGGTACACATAAATGTCATTGCCGGGTTGCTTAGGGTCTTTGATGAGCACTGGCATCATAATGAACTTCTGCTTCATGCACAACCAAGGAGGAAGGTTATACATACATAGAGTCACGGGCCAGGTGCTATGATTGCTGCTCTGCTCCCAAAAAGGATTAAATGCCATCCGCGCTTAAACCAAACCATACGTTCCTTGCGTCACCTGCAAAGTCCCCCCACGTTCTCTCAATTTTTGTCCACTGTGACCCGTCAGCGGGTGCTCTCAACTTCCCGTCTTTCTTACGGTCCTCTTTGTGCCATCGCATCAACTTGACATGCTCTTTGTTTCTGGCCAGAAGTTTCAAACGTGGTATTATAGGAGCATACCACATCACCTTGGCAGGAATCCTCTTCCTGGTGCGCTCGCTTTCAACATCACCAGGGTCATCTCGTCTGAGCTTATACTGCAATGCACCGCATACCGGGCATGCATTCAAATCCTCATATGCACTGCAGTAGAGGATGCAGACGTTAGGGGATGCATGTATCTTCAGCACCTCCAATCCTAGAGGGCATAGAACCTTCTTTGCTCCGTACGTACTGCCGGGCAATTCATTATCCTTTGGAAGCTTCTTCTTCAATATTTTCAGTAGCTTCTCAAAGCTGTAGTCAGATACACCATTGTCTGCCTTCCATTCCAGCAATTCCAGTGTGGTACCGAGCTTTGTGTTGCCATCTTCGCAATTTGGGTACAACCCTTTTTTGTGATCCTCTAACATGCAATCGAACTTCAACTTCTCCCTTTCACTTTGGCATTGTCTCTTTGCATCAACAATGACCTGGCGAAGATCATCATCAGGCACATCATCTGGTTCCTCTTGATCTTCAGCTACCCCCGTTGCAGCATTACCGTATTCAGGGGGCAGATAGTTGTCATCATCCTCTTCTTCTTTGTTGTCTTCCATCATAACCCTTCTTTCTCCGTGCTTGGTCCAAACATTATAGTGTGGCATGAAACCCTTCTCAAGCAGGTGGATGTGAAGGGTTTTCGGGTTAGAGTAAGACTTTGTATTCTCAAATATAGGGCATGGAAAACACATAAAACCATTCTGCTTGTTTGCCTCAGCCACTTCGAGAAAATTATGCACGCCCTTCTTGTACTCGGAGGTGCGTCTATCATCGTACATCCATTGCCAGTTCATCTGCGTGCATTATATATAATTAAGTGTGTCAAAACCAATTACAGAACATCATGAATAGATAAGTGACCAAATTAATAGAAGTTCATCATCACATTAAAGGTAAGAACAAGAGGCTATTCCACCTAGACCATCCAAGGTGAAACCCAGAATTGTTCCATCTGCTGCTGCTGTGCACGACGATCCAACTGATTCAGTCAATCAACAGGAGGAATGCATTCCTCCACCCACCCTTGTCCACGTGTTGCAACACATTGGAATTAGCAAATGTGCTATTCCACCAGAAGAAACCACTGCAGAAGCTCTACTGGCGGAAGATGAGACCGGCCCTTCCGACGCTTGAAGTACTAGAAGGCCACTGTGCTGCTGCTTTCATATTTTGCGTTAGTTTATCATGTCTTTTATGTTGAACTGGAATATCTTGTGCTGGAATGTACGTGGCTTAAACTCTGAACCTAAGCTTTTGGTTCTCTGTAATGCGACCTCTTCCAGTGGTTGCGCAATCATTTGTCTTCAAGAAACGAAAAAAATCCATTATTGATAACATGTTCATTAAGTCGTGCTGCCCGAGGAGATTTGATAAATTTGCATACATACCCTCTCGTGGTGCATCCGGACGCATCACCACAATTTGGAATAGTGCCATCTTTACTGGAACCGTGCTCATGGAAGAAGATTTTGTGTTGGTCATCAATTTCCATTCCACATAGTCGGCTCAAGATTGGACCCTAGTTAACATTTATGGCCCGTGTCAAGGAGAATCGAGAGTGAATTACACCAACTGGCTTCATTGTTGGGGAACGTAGTAATTTCAAAAAATTTCCTACGCACACGCAAGATCATGGTGATGACATAGCAACGAGAGGGGAGAGTGTTGTCCACGTACCCTCGTAGACCGTAAGCGGAAGCGTTATGACAACGCGGTTGATGTAGTCGTACGTCTTCACGATCAACTGATCCAAGCACCGAACGTACGGCACCTCCGAGTTCAGCACATGTTCAACTCAATGACGATCCCCGGGCTCCGATCCAGCAAAGCTTTGGGGATGAGTTCTGTCAGCACGACGGCGTGGTGACGATGATGATGCTCTACCGGCACAGGGCTTCGCCTAAACTCCGCGACGATATGACCGAGGTGGAATATGGTGGAGGGGGGCACCACACACGGCTAAGGAACGATCCGTAGATCAACTTGTGTGTCATGGGGTGCCCCTGCCCCTGTATATAAAGGAGCAAGGGGGGAGGAGGCCGGCCCTAGGAGGGGGCGCGCCAAGTGTGGACTCCTACTAGGACTCCCTAGTCCTAGTAGGATTCCACCTCCCTTGTTGGAGTAGGAGAAGGGGAAAGAGGGGGAAAGGAAGAAGGAAAGGGGGGCTGCGCTGAAGGAAATATGCCCTAGAGGCAATAATAAAGTTATTATTTACTTCCTTATTTCATGATAAATGTTTATTATTCATGCTAGAATTGTATTAACCGGAAACATAATACATGTGTGAATACATAGACAAACATAGTGTCACTAGTATGCCTCTACTTGACTAGTTTGTTGATCAAAGATGATTATGTTTCCTAACCATAGACATGTGTTGTCATTTGATTAATGGGATCACATCATTAGGAGAATGATGTGATTGACATGACCCATTCCGTTAGCCTAGCACTTGATCGTTTAGTATGTTGCTATTGCTTTCTTCATGACTTATACATGTTCCTGTAACTATGAGATTATGCAACTCCCGTTTACCGGAGGAACACTTTGGGTGCTACCAAACGTCACAACGTAACTGGGTGATTATAAAGGAGTACTACAGGTGTCTCCAAAGGTACATGTTGGGTTGGCGTATTCCGAGATTAGGTTTTGTCACTCCGATTGTCGGAGAGGTATCTCTGGGCCCTCTCGGTAATGCACATCACTTAAGCCTTGCAAGCATTGTAACTAATGAGTTAGTAGTGGGATGATGTATTACGGAACGAGTAAAGAGACTTGCCAGTAATGAGATTGAACTAGGTATTGAGATACCGACGATCGAATCTCGGGCAAGTAACATACCGATGACAAAGGGAACAACGTATGTTGTTATGCGGTTTGACCGATAAAGATCTTCGTAGAGTATGTGGGAGCCAATATGGGCATCCAGGTCCCGCTATTGGTTATTGACCGGAAACGTGTTTCGGTCATGTCTACATAGTTCTCGAACCCGTAGGGTCCGCACGCTTAAGGTTTCAATGACAGTTTTATTATGAGTTTATGAGTTTTGATGTACCGAAGAAATTCGGATTCCCGGATGAGATCGGGGACATGATGAGGAGGCTCGAAATGGTCGAGACGTAAAGATCGATATATTGGACGACTATATTCGGAGTTCAGAAAGGTTCCGAGTGATTCGGGTATTTTTCGGAGTACCGGAGAGTTACGGGAATTCGTATTGGGCCTCAATGGGCCATACGGGAAAGGAGAGAAAGGGCCAAAAAGGTGGCCGCACCCCTCCCCTTGGACTAGTCCAAATTGGACTAGGGAGGGGGGCGCCCCCTTCCTTCCTTCTCCTTCTCTCTTCCCTTTCCTTCTCACCTACTCCTACTACATGGAAGGGTTCCTAGTTCTATTAGGAAAAGGGGAATCCTACTCCCGGTGGGAGTAGGACTCCCCTAGGGCGCGCCATAGAGAGGGCCGACCCTCCCCCTCCTCCACTCCTTTATATACGGGGGCAGGGGGCACCCCATAGACACACAAGTTGATCTACGGATCGTTCCTTAGTCGTGTGCGGTGCCCCCCTCCACCATATTCCACCTCGGTCATATCGTCGCGGAGTTTAGGCGAAGCCCTGCGCCGGTAGAACATCATCATCGTCACCACGCCGTCGTACTGACGGAACTCATCCCCGAAGCTTTGCTGGATCGAAGCCCGGGTATCGTCATCGAGCTGAATGTGTGCTGAACTCGGAGGTGCCATAAGTTTGGTGCTTGGATCGGTCGGAACGTGAAGACGTACAACTACATCATCCGCATTATCATAACGCTTCCGCTTACGGTCTACGAGGGTACGTGGACAATACTCTCCCCTCTCGTTGCTATGCCATCACCATGATCTTGCGTGTGCATAGGATTTTTTTTGAAATTACTACGTTCCCCAACAGTGGCATCCGAGCCTAGGTTTTATGCGTTGATGTTATATGCACGAGTAGAATACAAGTGAGTTGTTGGCGATACAAGTCATACTGCTTACTAGCATGTCATACGTTGGTTCGGCGATATTGTTGGATGAAGCGGCTCGGACCGACATTACGCGTATGCTTACGTGAGACTGGTTTTACCGCCGTGCTTTGCACACAGGTGACTAGCGGGTGTCTGTTTCTCTAACTTTAGTTGAACCAAGTGTGGCTACGCCCGGTCCTTGCGAAGGTGAAAACAACACTAACTTGACGAACTATCATTGTGGTTTTGATGCGTAGGTAAGAACTGAAGGAAATATGCCCTAGAGGCAATAATAAAGTTATTATTTATTTCCTCATATCATGATAAATGTTTATTATTCATGATAGAATTGTATTAACCGGAAACATAATACATGTGTGAATACATAGAGAAACATATAGTCACTAGTATGCCTCTACTTGACTAGCTCATTAATCAAAGATGGTTATGTTTCCTAACCATAGACATGTGTTGTCATTTGATTAATGGGATCACATCATTAGGAGAATGATGTGATTGACATGACCCATCCCGCTAGCTTAGCACATGATCGTTTAGTATTCTGCTATTGCTTTCTTCATGACTTATACATGTTCCTGTAACTATGAGAATTATGCAACTCCCGTTTACCGGAGGAACACTTTGGGTACTACCAAACGTCACAACGTAACTGGGTGATTATAAAGGAGTACTATAGGTGTCTCCGAAGGTACATGTTGGGTTGGCGTATTTCGAGATTAGGTTTTGTCACTCCGATTGTCGGAGAGGTATCTCTGGGCCCTCTCGGTAATACTCATCACCTAAGCCTTGCAAGCATGTAACTAATGAGTTAGTTATGAGATGATGTATTACGGAATGAGTAAAGAGACTTGCCGGTAACGAGATTGAACTAGGAATTGGATACCGACGATCAAATCTCGGGCAAGTAACATACCGATGACAAAGGGAACAAAGTATGTTGTTATGCGGTTTGACCGATAAAGATCTTCGTAGAATATGTAGGAACCAATATGGGCATCCAGGTCCCACTATTGGTTATTGAACGAGAATGGTTCTAGGTCATGTCTACATAGTTCTCGAACCCGTAGGGTCCGCACGATTAACGTTTTGATGACAGTTTATTATGAGTTTATAAGTTTTGATGTACCGAAGTTTGTTCGGAGTCCCGGATGTGATCACGGACATGACGAGAAGTCTCGAAATGGTCGAGACATAAAGATTGATATATTGGAAGCCTATATTTGGACATCGGAATTGTTCCGGGTGAAATCGGGATTTTATCGGAACACCGGGGGGTTACCGGAACCCTCCCGGGGGATATTGGGCCTTAGTGGGCCAAGAGGGAGAAGAGGAGGGCCGGCCAGGGCAGGCCGCGCGCCCCTCCCCCCTAGTCCGAATAGGACAAGGAAGGGGGGGGGGGGCGCCCCCCTTTCCTCTTTCCCCTCCCCCTTTCCTTCTCCACCAAGGCAAGAGGGGGGAGTCCTACTCCCGGTGGGAGTAGGACTCCTCTAGGCGCACCCCTAGGGGGCTGGCCGCACCTCCCCCCTCCCTCCTTTATATACGGGGGCGGGGGCACCCCATAGACACAGAAGTTGATCTACGGATCGTTCCTTAGCCGTGTGCGGTGCCCCCCTACACCATATTCCACCTCGGTCATATCATCGCGGAGTTTAGGCGAAGCCCTGCGCCGGTATAACATCATGATCGTCACCACGCCGTCGTGCTGATGGAACTCATCTCCGGAGCCTTTGCTGGATCGGAGGGCTGGAGATCGTCATCGAGCTGAACGTGTGCTGAACTCGGAGGCCCCGTACGTTCGGTGCTTGGATCGGTCGGATCGTGAAGACGTACGACTACATCAACCGCGTTGTGCTAACTCTTCCGCTTACGGTCTACGAGGGTACGTGGACGAACACTCTCCCCTCTCGTTGCTATATCATCACCATGATCTTGCGTGTGCATAGGAAATTTTTGAAATTACTACGTTACCCAACAGTGGCATCCGAGCCCAGGTTTTATGCGTTGATGTTATATGCATGAGTAGAACAGAAGTGAGTTGTGGGCGATACAAGTCATACTACTTACCAGCATGTCATACTTTGGTTTAGCGGCATTGTTGGATGAAGCGGCCCGGACCGACATTACGCGTACGCTTACGCGAGACTGGTTTTACCGCCGTGCTTTGCACACAGTTGACTAGCGGGTGTCTGTTTCTCCAACTTTAGTTGAACCGAGTGTGGCTACGCCCGGTCCTTGCGAAGGTTAAAACAGCACTAACTTGACGAACTATCGTTGTGGTTTTGATGCGTAGGTAAAGAATGGTTCTTGCTCAGCCCATAGAAGCCACGTAAAATTTGCAACAACAAAGTAGAGGACGTCTAACTTGTTTTTGCAGGGCATGTTGTGATGTGATATGGTCAAGACGTGATGCTATATTGTATGAGATGATCATGTTTTGTAACCGAAGTTATCGGCAACTGGCAGGAGCCATATGGTTGTCGCTTTATTGTATGAAATGCAAACGCCGTGTAATTGCTTTACTTTATCACTAAGCGGTAGCGATAGTCGTAGAAGCAATAGATGGTGTAACGACAACGATGCTACGATGGAGATCAAGGTGTCGCGCCGGTGACGATGGTGATCATGATGGTGCTTCGAAGATGGAGATCACAAGCACAAGATGATGATGGCCATATCATATCACTTATATTGATTGCATGTGATGTTTATCCTTTATGCATCTTATCTTGCTTTGATTGACGGTAGCATTTTAAGATGATCTCTCACTAATTATCAAGAAGTGTTCTCCCTGAGTATGCACCGTTGCGAAAGTTCTTCGTGCTAAGACACCACGTGATGATCGGGTGTGATAGGCTCTACGTTCAAATACAACGGGTGCAAAACAGTTGCACACGCAGAATACTCAGGTTATACTTGACGAGCCTAGCATATACAGATATGGCCTCGGAACACGGAGACCGAAAGGTCGAGCGTGAATCATATAGTAGATATGATCAACATAGCGATGTTCACCATTGAAACTACTCCATCTCACGTGATGATCGGACATGGTTTGGTTGATTTGGATCACGTGGTCACTTAGATGACTAGAGAGATGTCTGTCTAAGTGGGAGTTCTTAAGTAATATGATTAATTGAACTTAAATTTATCATGAACTTAGTACCTGATAGTATCTTGCTTGTCCATGTTTGTAGATAGATGGCTCGTGCTGTTGTTCCGTTGAATTTTAATGCGTTCCTTGAGAAAGCAAAGTTGAAAGATGATGGTAGCAATTACACGGACTGGGTCCGTAACCTGAGGATTATCCTCATTGCTGCACAGAAAAGTTACGTCCTGGAAGCACCGCTGGGTGCCAGGCCTGCTGCTGATGCAACTGACGACGTTAAGAACGTCTGGTAGAGCAAAGCTGATGACTACTCTATAGTTCAGTGTGCCATGCTTTACGGCTTAGAACCGGGCCTTCAACGACGTTTTGAACGTCATGGAGCATATGAGATGTTCCAGGAGTTGAAGTTAATATTTCAAGCAAATGCCCGGATTGAGAGATATGAAGTCTCTAATAAGTTCTATAGCTGCAAGATGGAGGAGAATAGTTCTGTCAGTGAACACATACTCAAAATGTCTGGGTATAATAATCACTTGATTCAACTGGGGGTTAATCTTCCTGATGATAGTGTCATTGACAGAATTCTCCAATCACTGCCACCAAGCTACAAGAGCTTCGTGATGAACTATAATATGCAAGGGATGAACAAGACTATTCCCGAGCTCTTCGCGATGCTGAAAGCTGCGGAGGTAGAAATCAAGAAGGAGCATCAAGTGTTGATGGTTAACAAGACCACTAGTTTCAAGAAGAAGGGCAAAGGGAAGAAGAAGGGGAACTTCAAAAAGAACGGAAAGCAAGGTGCTGCTCAAGAGAAGAAACCCAAGTCTGGACCTAAGCCTGAAACTGAGTGCTTCTACTGCAAGCAGGCTAGACACTGGAAGCGGAACTGCCCCAAGTATTTGGCGGATAAGAAGGATGGCAAAGTGAACAAAGGTATATGTGATATACATGTTATTGATGTGTACCTTACTAATGCTCGCAGTAGCACCTGGGTATTTGATACTGGTTCTGTTGCTAATATTTGCAACTCGAAACAGGGACTACGGATTAAGCGAAGATTAGCTAAGGACGAGGTGACGATGCGCGTGGGAAATGGTTCCAAAGTTGATGTGATCGCGGTCGGCACGCTACCTCTACATCTACCATCGGGATTAGTATTAGACCTAAATAATTGTTATTTGGTGCCAGCGTTGAGCATGAACATTATATCTGGATCTTCTTTGATGCGAGACGGTTATTCATTTAAATCAGAGAATAATGGTTGTTCTATTTATATGAGTAATATCTTTTATGGTCATGCACCCTTGAAGAGTGGTCTATTTTTATTGAATCTCGATAGTAGTGATACACATATTCATAGTGTTGAAACCAAAAGATGCAGAGTTGATAATGATAGTGCAACTTATTTGTGGCACTGCCGTTTAGGTCATATCGGTGTAAAGCGCATGAAGAAACTCCATATTGATGGGCTTTTGGAATCACTTGATTATGAATCACTTGGTACTTGCGAACCGTGCCTTATGGGCAAGATGACTAAAACGCCGTTCTCCGGTACTATGGAGAGAGCAACAGATTTGTTGGAAATCATACATACAGATGTATGTGGTCCAATGAATGTTGAGGCTCGTGGCGGATATCGTTATTTTCTCACCTTCACAGATGATCTAAGCAGATATGGGTATATCTACTTAATGAAACACAAGTCTGAAACATTTGAAAAGTTCAAAGAATTTCAGAGTGAAGTGGAAAATCATCGTAACAAGAAAATAAAATTTCTACGATCTGATCGTGGAGGAGAATATTTGAGTTACGAGTTTGGTCTACACTTGAAACAATGCGGGATAGTCTCGCAACTCACGCCACCTGGAACACCACAACGAAATGGTGTGTCCGAACGTCGTAATCGTACTTTACTTGATATGGTACGATCTATGATGTCTCTTACTGATTTACCGCTATTGTTTTGGGGTTATGCTTTAGAGACGGCCGCATTCACATTAAATAGGGCACCATCAAAATCTGTTGAGCCGACGCCTTATGAACTGTGGTTTGGCAAGAAACCAAAGTTGTCGTTTCTTAAAGTTTGGGGCTGCGATGCTTATGTGAAGAAACTTCAACCAGATAAGCTCGAACCCAAACCGGAGAAATGTGTCTTCATAGGATACCCAAAGGAGACTATTTTGTACACCTTCTATCACAGATCTGAGGGCAAGATTTTCGTTGCTAAATTCGGATCCTTTCTAGAGAAGGAGTTTCTCTTGAAAGAAGTGAGTGGGAGGAAAGTAGAACTTGATGAGATAACTGTATCTACTCCCTTATTGGAAAGTAGTTCATCACAAGAATCGGTTCCTGTGACAACTACACCAATCAGTGAGGAAGCTAATGATATTGATCATGAAACTTCAGATCAAGTTTCTACAGAACCTCGTAGGTCTACCAGAGTTAGATCCGCACCAGAGTGGTATGGTAATCCTATTCTGGAAGTCATGTTACTTGACCATGATGAACCTACGAACTATGAGGAAGCGATGATGAGCCCAGATTCCGCAAAATGGCTAGAGGCCATGAAATCTGAGATGGGATCCATGTATGAAAACAAAGTATGGACTTTGGTTGACCTGCCCGATGATCGGCAAGCTATTGAGAATAAATGGATTTTTAAGAAGAAGACTGACGTTGATGGTAATGTAACTGTCTATAAAGCTCGACTTGTTGCGAAAGGTTTTCGACAAGTTCAAGGGGTTGACTACGATGAGACTTCCTCACCCGTAGCGATGCTTAAGTCTGTCCGAATCATGTTAGCCATTGCTGCATTTCATGATTATGAAATTTGGCAAATGGATGTCAAGACTGCATTCTTGAATGGATTTCTAGAAGAAGAGTTGTATATGATGCAGCCGGAAGGTTTTGTTGATCCAAAAGGTGCTAACAAAGTGTGCAAGCTCCAGCGTTCCATTTATGGACTGGTGCAAGCATCTCGGAGTTGGAATAAATGCTTTGATAGTGTGATCAAAGCATATGGTTTTATACAGACTTTTGGAGAAGCCTGTATTTACAATAAATTGAGTGGGAGCTCTGTAACATTTCTAGTTTTATATGTAGATGACATATTGTTAATTGGAAATGATATAGAATTTCTGGATAGCATAAAGGGATACTTGAATAATTTTTTTTCAATGAAAGACCTCGGTGAAGCTGCTTACATATTGGGCATCAAGATCTATAGAGATAGATCAAGACGCTTAATAGGACTTTCACAAAGCACTTACCTTGACAAAATTTTGAAAATGTTCAAAATGGATCAGGCAAAGAAAGGATTCTTGCCTGTGCTACAAGGTATGAAGTTGAGTCAAACTCAATGCCCGACCACAGCAGAAGATAGAGAGAAAATGAAAGATGTTCCCTATGCTTCAGCCATAGGCTCTATCATGTATGCAATGCTGTGTACCAGACCTAACGTATGCTTAGCAATAAGCTTGGCAGGAAGGTACCAAAGTAATCTAGGAGTGGATCACTGGACAGCGGTCAAGAACATCCTGAAATACCTGAAAAGGACTAAGGATATGTTTCTCGTATATGGAGGTGACAAAGAGCTAGTCGTAAAAGGTTACGTCGATGCAAGCTTTGACACTGATCCGGATGATTCTAAATCGCAAACCAGATACGTGTTTATATTAAACGGTGGAGCTGTAAGTTGGTGCAGTTCTAAACAAAGCGTCGTGGCAGGATCTACATGTGAAGCGGAGTACATAGTTGCTTCTGAAGCAGCGAATGAAGGAGTCTGGATGAAGGAGTTCATTTCGATCTAGGTGTCATACCTAGTGCATCGGGACCAATGGAGATCTTCTGTGACAATACTGGTGCAATTGCCTTGGCAAAGGAATCCAGATTTCACAAGAGGACCAAGCACATCAAGAGACGCTTCAATTCCATTCGGGACCAAGTCCAAGTGGGAGACACAGAGATTTGCAAGATACATACGGATCTGAATGTTGCAGACCCGTTTACTAAGCCTCTCTCACAAGCAAAACATGATCAACACCAAGACTCCATGGGTGTTAGAATCATTACTATGTAATCTAGATTATTGACTCTAGTGCAAGTGGGAGACTGAAGGAAATATGCCCTAGAGGCAATAATAAAGTTATTATTTATTTCCTGATATCATGATAAATGTTTATTATTCATGCTAGAATTGTATTAACCGGAAACATAATACATGTGTGAATACATAGACAAACATATAGTCACTAGTATGCCTCTACTTGACTAGCTCATTAATCAAAGATGGTTATGTTTCCTAACCATAGACATGTGTTGTCATTTGATTAATGGGATCACATCATTAGGAGAATGATGTGATTGACATGACCCATCCCGTTAGCTTAGCACATGATCGTTTAGTATTCTGCTATTGCTTTCTTCATGACTTTTACATGTTCCTGTAACTATGAGAATTATGCAACTCCCGCTTACCGGAGGAACACTTTGGGTACTACCAAACGTCACAACGTAACTGGGTGATTATAAGGGAGTACTACAGGTGTCTCCGAAGGTACATGTTGGGTTGGCGTATTTCGAGATTAGGTTTTGTCACTCCGATTGTCAGAGAGGTATCTCTGGGCCCTCTCGGTAATACTCATCACCTAAGCCTTGCAAGCATGTAACTAATGAGTTAGTTATGAGATGATGTATTACGGAACGAGTAAAGAGACTTGCCGGTAACGAGATTGAACTAGGAATTGGATACCGACGACCAAATCTCGGGCAAGTAACATACCGATGACAAAGGGAACAAAGTATGTTGTTATGCGGTTTGACCGATAAAGATCTTTGTAGAATATGTAGGAACCAATATGGGCATCCAGGTCCCGCTATTGGTTATTGACCGAGAATGGTTCTAGGTCATGTCTACATAGTTCTCGAACCCGTAGGGTCCGCATGCTTAGCGTTTTGATGACAGTTTTATTATGAGTTTATAAGTTTTGATGTACCGAAGTTTGTTCGGAGTCTCGGATGTGATCATGGACATGACGAGAAGTCTCGAAATGGTCGAGACATAAAGATTGATATATTGGAAGCCTATATTTGGACATCGGAATTGTTCCGGGTGAAATCGGGATTTTACCGGAACCGGGGGGTTACCGGAACCCTCCCGGGGGATATTGGGCCTTAGTGGGCCAAGAGGAAGAAGAGGAGGGCCGGCCAGGGCAGGCCGCGCGCCCCCAGCCCCCCTAGTCCGAATAGGACAAGGAAGGGGGGGGGGGCGGCGCCCCCCTTTCCTCTTTCCCGTCCCCCCTTTCCTTCTCCACCAAGGCAAGAGGGGGGAGTCCTACTCCCGGTGGGAGTAGGACTCCTCCAGGCGCACCCCTAGGGGGGCGGCCGCACCTCCCCCCTCCCTCCTTTATATACGGGGGCGGGGGGCACCCCATAGACACAGAAGTTGATCTACGGATCGTTCCTTAGCCGTGTGCGGTGCCCCCCTCCACCATATTCCACCTCGGTCATATCGTCGCGGAGTTTAGGCGAAGCCCTGCGCCGGTATAACATCATCATCGTCACCACGCCGTCGTGCTGACGGAACTCATCTCCGGAGCCTTTGCTGGATCGGAGGGCCGGAGATCGTCATCGAGCTGAACGTGTGCTAAACTCAGAGGCCCCGTACGTTCGGTGCTTGGATCGGTCGGATCGTGAAGACGTACGACTACATCAACCACGTTGTGCTAACGCTTCCGCTTACGGTCTACGAGGGTACGTGGACGAACACTCTCCCCTCTCGTTGCTATATCATCACCATGATCTTGCGTGTGCGTAGGAAATTTTTGAAATTACTACGTTACCCAACAAGAAAGGTTCTTGCTAAGCCCGTAGCAGCCACGTAAAATTTGCAACAACAAAGTAGAGGACGTCTAACTTTTTTTTGCAGGGCATGTTGTGATGTGATATGGTCAAGACGTGATGAGATATAAGTTGTTGTATGAGATGATCATGTTTTGTTAAAGTTATCGGCAAGCACCAAATAATTGCATAAGATGCAAGCACCAAATAATTGCTTTACTTTATCGCTATGCAATAGCAATAGTTGCAAAAGCAATGGTTGGCGAGACGACCATGTGACAACACATTGATATAGATCAAGATGATGAAGATCATGGTGTCGTGCCGGTGACGATAGAGATCATGACAGTACTTTGGAGATGGAGATCAAAGGCGCAAGATGATCATGGCCATATCATGTCACATATTTTGATTGCATATGATGTTTATCTTTTATACATCTTATATTGCTTAGTTTGACGGAAGCATTTTAAGATGATCTCTCACTAATTATCAATAAGTGTTCTCCCTGAGTATGCACCGTTGCGAAAGTTCTTCGTGCTGAGACACCACGTGATGATCGGGTGTGATAGGCTGTACGTTCAAATACAACGGGTGCAAAACAGTTGCACACACGGAATACTCAAGTTAAACTTGACGAGCCTAGCATATAACAGATATGGCCTCGGAACATGGAGACCGAAAGGTCGAGCGTGAATCATATAGTAGATATGATCAACATATTGATGTTCACCATTGAAACTACTCCATCTCACGTGACGATCGGACATGGTGTAGTTGATATGGATCACGTAATCACTTAGAGCACTAGAGGGATGTCTATCTAAGTGGGAGTTCTTAAGTAATATGATTAATTGAACTTAAATTTATCATGAACTTAGTCCTGGTAGTATTTTGCAAATTATGTTGTAGATCAATAGCTTGCGTTATTGCTTTCATATGTTTATTTTGATACGTTCATAGAGAAAACTGTGTTGAAATATGTTAGTAGCAATGATGCGGATTGGATCCGTGATTTGAGGTTTATCCTCATTGCTGCATAGAAGTATTATGTCCTTAATGCACCGCTAGGTGACAGGCCTACTGCAGGAGCAGATGCAGACGTTATGAACGTCTGGCTAGCTCAATATGATGACTACTTGATAGTTTAGTGCACCATGCTTAATGGCTTAGAATCGGGACTTCAAAGACGTTTTGAACGTCATGGACCATATAAGATGTTCCAGATATTGAAGTTAATATTTGAAGCAAATACCCGAGTTGAGAGATATGAAGTCTCCAACAAGTTCTATAGCTAAAAGATGGAGGAGAATCGCTCAACTAGTGAGCATGTGCTCAGATTGTCTGGGTACTTCAATCGCTTGAATCAAGTGGGAGTTAATCTTCCAGATAAGATAGTGATTGACAAAATTCTCTAGTCACCATCACTAAGTTACTAGAACTTCGTGATGAACTATAGTATGCAAGGGATGACAAAAACGATTCCCGAGCTCTTCATGATCTTGAAATCGACGAAGGTAGAAATCAAGAAAGAGCATCAAGTGTTGATGATTGACAAGACCGCTAGTTTCAAGAGAAGGGCAAAGGGAAAGAAAGGGAACTTCAAGTGGAAAGACAAGCAAGTTGTCACTCCTGCGAAGAAGCCCAAAGCTGGACCATAGCCTGAAACTGAGTGCTTACACTGCAAAGGAAATAGTCACTGGAAGCGGAAATGCCCTGAATATTTGGTAGATAAGAAGGATGGCAAAGTGAACAAGGGTATATTTGATATACAGGTTATTAATGTGTGCCTTGCTAATGTTTATAGTAGCCCCTGAGTATTTGATACTTGTTCGGTTGCTAAGACTAGTAACTCGAAACAGGAGTTACAGAATAAACAGAGACTAGTTGAAGGGGAAGTGACGATGAGTGTTGGAAGTAGTTCCAAGATTGATATGATCATCATCGCACACTCCCTATACTTTCGGGATTAGTGTTAAACCTAAATAAATGTTAGGCATTTGCATTGAGCATGAATATGATTTGATCATGTTTATTGCAATACGGTTATTCATTTAAAATCAGAGAATAATTGTTGTTCTATTTACATGAATAAAACCTTCAATGGTCATACACCCAATGAAAATAGTTTGTTGGATCTCGATCGTGATGATACACATATTCATAATATTGATGCCAAAAGATGCAAAGTTAATAATGATAGTGCAACTTATTTGTGGCACTGCCGTTTGGGTCATATCGGTGTAAAGCGCATGAAGAAACTCCATAAAGATGGATTTTTGGAATCACTTGGTTATGCTTGCGAACCGTGCCTTTTGGGCAAGATGACTAAAACTCCGTTCTCCGGAACAATGGAACAAGCTACTAACTTGTTGGAAATAATACATACCGATGTATGCGATCCAATGAGTATTGATGCTCGTGGCAAGTATCGTTATTTTCTGACCTTCACAAGATGATTTGAGCAGATATGGGTATATCTACTTGATGAAACATAAGTCTGAAATAGTTGAATGGTTCAAAGAATTTCAGAGTGAAGTGGAAAAATCATCGTAACAAGAAAATAAAGTTTCTGCGATCTGATCGCGGAGACAAATATTTGAGTTACGAGTTTGGTCTTCAATTAAAACAATGTGAAATAGTTTCACAGCTCACGCCACCTGGAACACCACAATGTTATGGTGTGTCCGAATGTCATAACCGCACTTTATTGGATATGGTGCGATCTATGATGTCTCTTACTGATTTACCACCATCATTTTGGGGTTATGCATTAGAGACTGCTGCATTCACGTTAAAAGGGCACCATCTAAATCTGTTGATACGACACCATATGAACTGTGGTTTAGCAGTAAACCTAAGCTGTCGTTTCTTAAATTTTGGGGCTGCGATGCTTATGTGAAAAAGTTTCAACCTGATAAGCTCGAACCCAAATCGGAGAAGTGCGTCTTCATAGAATACCCAAAGGAGACTATTGGTACACCTTCTATCACAGATCCGAAGGCAAGTTATTCATTGCTAAGATGGATCCTGTCGGGGCGCACGGTCTGTTTTCGTGGCCGCCGGGCACCTATGGGGCATGGGGGGCCCCTTTCTGGTTCGGAGAGGGGGGGCGGAGGCCGCGCGCAGAGCGGATCGAGGTCCCGGGCGCGCGCTGGGGAGACGACGGGTGATTTTTACCCAGCTTCGGAGCTCTCCGGAGAGATAAAACTCCTACTGCTGCTTTGTGTTGTTATTTGATCTTGCTCGAATGCGAGCGCACGGTGGTGTGGTGTGTGTGTGTATGTTCAACCGAACCCTCATCCTGTGTCCCAAGATGAACCGAACCCTAATCCTGTGTCCCAAGATGAACCGAACCCCTTCTACATGCGCATGGGCCTCCCTTTTATAGTCTAAAGGGGGCACCAACAGGTGGCAGCGTAAGAAGAGGGGGTAGAAAGGTAAAAACGCAGGTTGGTGTAACAGTGACCAACAGTGTCCCCTACCTAACTCTGCCGGCAGGGGACAAGGGCATTTAATGCCCGTCCGGTCGCCCCAACAGTGTAGAGAAGTGACCGTCAAGTGAGCCTCCGGTTGCCACGATGGCGTCTCTGTCAGCTCTGCTTGCCACCTCGCCCCGCATGGCTGCGTAGTGCCTCGCCACGTGCCTTTGGGATGGCCTTGTGTTGACATGTCGCCGGATGTGCTGGAGTTTGGTTGGCAATCTTACAGTGGCAAGTGCCTTGCCGCGGCTCTTCTCTTGTCGGCCGGCAAGCTTGTCGGCCGTCGGGCCTTGCCGGGACGCGCGGGGCGCCGCGGCAAGTCTTCTGGAGGCGCCTTGGTCGGCCTTCCCGGCAAGCTCCTCTTGCCGGGGCCTTTGTTTTCTTCCCGGTAAGCTCTTCTTGCCGGGGCCTTGGTTGGCCTTCCCGGCAAGCTCCTCTTGCCAGGGCTTTAGCTTGAGTACTCTGTTCTTAAATGGCATCAAAGTAGCCGCGGAGGATCTTGGCGGACGCCTGGCAAGCCCTGCCGCGGGTCACTGCGACTGCCCGTGCACAAGTTCGGGGTACTAAGGTACCCCCCTACTTTAGTACACCGACAGAAGCCCCCGGGCCTGGGCCATACACGGTGCCGAGCGTTGTTGGGCCAGGCCCAAAATAGTGCACGGGCACGCGTTGCCTGGGTTCACACAAAATCGGACTCCGCTTCCACCGCGCACGCCCGAAGTGGCACGCGTCAAATGCGGCATCGTGGGCGACGTGGGCGGCGCGTGCGGTGGCTGAGCTTCGCGAGCATGCATCAAACCATGATGAAGGGGACGGCCCACGCCCTCCTATCTAAACGGAGGTAGGCGTGGGGGCGTGGTGCATTTACTGGACGGGGCCAGTGCGCAGCTTTTGAGGCGTCCGCTCCCATGCTCACGGGCTGGGGCGAGACCGCCTCACCCGTCCACTCGGCGCTGCATCCCTGCCACGCGGCTCCCATGCGCTTGGGGTCACGGGCGGTGAGATTGGGGAATCCGGGCCGGCGTGATCAGAGGCAGCGGGTCGGCCCCGATTCCCTGCTCTCCCGTGCCTTGATTCGCCGAGCGGGGCGGCCGGGCTCCCACCCTGCTCCTTCATAAAGGGCAGGGGGGAGAGCACAGAAGCCCACACTCCTTCATCTCCTTCTTTCCTTTTTAACTTCTGCTCTCCTTTCTTCCACTCGCCATGGAGAAAGGGAACCCTGGCCCTTCGTCGGTGGCGGCGAGGGTTGCCGCCAGACAGCGCATCCTTCCCTCTCTCACCCCTGCGGTGGCGGAGCCTGCCGCGAGGGGAAGAGGGAGGGGGCGAGGCCGAGGACGAGGTCGAGGGCGTGGCCGAGGCGCCCGGGGAAGAGGTGGCCGGGGTGGTGCGCCACCCCCGTCTCCGCCGGCGGCTCCTCTCCTCGAGGCGGTCCACATTGGGGACGACCCCTGGGAGTTCTTCGTCAAGCTGCGCCGGGCACCTCGTCGACGCCTCCGGCTTCCAGCTCCATTTGCGAGCGCGATGGAACCGGACCCGCCCGAGATGTTGGAGTTGCGCATGAGGGGCTACGGGATTAGCGGCACTCGAGTTAGTGTCGTATCCCCTGCCCCCGGCGTGATGTACTTCGATCGTGGGTGGAAGACGTTCGCCCGCATCCATAGCTTGACGGCGGGGTTTACCCTCCATTTTAAGTTAATGGAGGGCAACCTTCTCGCCGTCAAGGTCTTCGGGGACTCCGGCATCCGGGCGAGATGCTGCGTGGACAGCTCCTCCGATAGCGAAGGTCCCTCCTCGAGCGAGAGTGACGAGGAGGGGAGCGACAACGATGACGAGGACGGCGGGTCCGACTAGGCGTCGGACGCCGCCTCGCGCGTGCCACCGGCGACCCCATCATCCGGGCCGCCGGCCTTCTGAACTCCCCGGGGCCGTCTCCTTGGGCGGCTGGCGTCGGGAGGCGGCGGAAGAGGAAGAGGGGTGGCAGCAAGGCCGTCAAGTCGGAGTACGAGGGCGAGGTGCCCTCGACAGCGTGCTGACGTCCCGCCGCCCCGTCTTCGAGCTCTGCCTCTGGCGCCTCCGTCTCCGCCAAGCTCCTGGCCGGTCCCCGGGAAGTTCTCTTGGTGTCTTCTGGCACCCGTAGCTCGCCTAGGCGCTTCTTTTGCCCTCCCCGGCAAGCTTCTCTTGCCGGGGCCTCCTTGACCTACCTCCTGAAGAGAGAAAACAGGAGAGGGATTACGGGCATCTTATCCTTTAATTTGTAAGCCTTCGGGCCTTAGCTGTATTTAAAGTTTGTAATCCTCTCTATCATGTTTTTCATCCTCCATGGACTTATACTAAATTGGGATGTTTTTTAATGAAAAGAGGGGAAAGCTTGCCGGACTAAGTCCTTTACTTGATCGCATGCCTTGTACGTTTTCACCCTACGCTTTTAGGGAACTTGCCGGCGCGGGCACCTTGCCGTGAGCGCCGAGTGCAGAACGTCGGCAACAGAACTGCAACCGACAGGAAACCTTGTCGCGGAGCTAGTCGCGGCTTACTTAAGTCGTTGAGTGGACTCGAAATGACAGTAAGGCAACTAGCTATGAGTTGGTTCTCTGCCGGCGGTGCCGCGACCGACAAGAAACCTTGTCGTTGAGCTAGCCGCAGTTCACCTAAAATTGTCGAGCGGACTCGAAACAACAGTCGGTGCGCGACTAGCTACGAGTCGGTTCCTCCGCGCACAGGTTCTTTTTGTACAAGGCATGATCGTTCAGGGAAGCGGCCTCGCTTTCCCCAGCCCATAAGAGGATGCATGACGAGGGATGAAAAACTTATCTGGTATTACAGCCCCCGGCGACTCTGGCTTGCCGGGGGTGAATCTTGATATTCGCAGTCCCCGGCAACTTTGGCTCCGCCGGGACCTAGGCGCCGGTGCGCCTAGCTCTGTCCTTGCCGCCAGCGTTGTAGCCCCCGGGGACCCTGACTTGCCGCGTAGGGATCCTGGCAATCGCAGCCCCCAGTGAGATCGGCTTGCCGGAGCCTCTTCGTCAGTGCGCCCTTCTGGTTTCTCCTTGTCGCTGTTATTATAGTCACAAAAATAACTAAGACAGCGCTGTAATAAGTTACTCTTTGCAATGTAACTCCAAGTTGGGCAATGCGACGCCATGTTTCGCCCTTTGTATGTTTACACTCTACGCTTCTAGGGAACTTGCCGGCGCTAACACACTTGCTGAGTGCGGAACGTCAGCAGCCCGCTGGCGGTGTTGTACCCGGCAAGAAACCTCCTCGGGCTAGTTGCAGCGCACTTGCATTGTTGAGCGGACTCGAAAACAAAGCAAGGGCGCAACTTAACCACGAGTTGGCTCCTCTGCGCACAAGTTTCTCATACAAAGGACGTCCCATGGCAAGGCTTGCTACGTTATATCCTCGACTTCATTACATCCCTTGTACGTTTTTGCCCTACACTTCTAGGGAACTTGCCGGTGCTAACACACTTGCTGAGTGCGGAACGTCAGCAGCCCGCTGGCGGTGTTGTACCCGGCAAGAAACCTTCTCGGGCCAGTTGCAGCGCGCTTGTATTGTTGAGCGGACTCGAAAACAAAGCAAGGGCGCAACTTAGCCACGAGTTGGCTCCTCAGCGCACGGGTTTTTCGTACAAGGGACGAACGTTCGAGGAACATAACATAAGCGCTTAAAACTAAAAAAAGATCTATGCACTCAAGCTCGGGTGACTTAGCTTTTCTGTCTTCCGCGGTCCGGCGAAGCTGCGCTCCTCCCTTGACTTCCTCCCTTGTACGTTTTCACCCCCCCCCCCCGCGCTTTCAGGGAACCTGCCGGCGCAAACACACTTGCTGAGTGCGGGACATCAGCAGCCCGCTGGCGGTGTTGCTTCCGGCAGGAAGAACTCGTCGGGCTAGTTGCGGCGCGCTTTCGTCGTTGAGCGGACTCGAAACGGATCAAGGGCGCAACTTAGCCACGCTTCGACCCTTCTGCGCACAGGTTCTTCGTACAAGGTACGGATTCTCAGGGAATACAATCCAAAAGCTTGAAACTGGACGCTTTCTTCGCCCTACTGGCTGGTGGAGCTCGATGGTGCGTCCTCGACGGTAGCGCGGCGCTCCGGGGAGGCGCGCTTGCCGGAGCAGGCACCAGAGCTGTTCTTGCCGGGCTTGGTCTTTGGCGGATCTGCCTTTGCTTTCTTGCACTTGCCGGTGGAGCTCGATGGTGCGCTCTCGACGGCAGCGCAGCACTCCGAGGAGGTGCGCTTGCCGGAGTGGGCACCAGGGCTGCACTTGCCGGACTTGAGTTTCTCCTTCCCCCGGGGAGCTTCAGCGGCAAGTGTCTCGCGCTCTGCTGCGGCTGCTGCTTCCCGGTAGATCTTGTCGGCGCAGATGAGTGCATCCCTCTTGTCACCTTGGACAGAAATGACACTCATCGGGCCAGGCATCTTGAGCACGTTGTATGCGTAGTGAGAGGCTGCCATGAACTTGGCAAGCGCTGGTCGGCCGAGTATCCCATTGTAGGGTAATGGGATATCAGCAACATCGAAGGTGACCCTTTTTGTCCTGAAATTCAGCTCACTACCAAACGTCACTGGCAGCACGATCTTCCCCTTGGGCTTGCTCCTTCCCGGATTTATCCCTTGAAAGGTAGCAGTTTCTTCGAGCTCGTTGTCGGGGATCTGGAGCTTCTTGAGTACTGTGGAGGAAATCAGGTTCAGGCCAGCCCCGCCGTCAACCAACATCTTCGTGACCTTGAGGTTGCGGATTGTTGGTGAGACCAACATTGGCAAGCACCCGACCGCAGTGATGCGATCAGGGTGGTCCTCAACATCGAAAATGATGGGCGTGCCGGACCATTTCAGAGGCTTGCGCGCCTCGACGGACGGCTCCGCTGCGTTCACCTCTCGCACCCACTGCTTGAGTTGGCGGTGCGAGGCGTGCAGAGAGGCGCCGCCGTCGATGCACAGCACCTCTGTCGCCTTCTGAAACTCTTGGTTGTCGGTCTCATCTTCCTCCATCTCATCCTCATCTTCGTCCTTGTCGCGGCCGCGGGGAGGCCTATCTCCTTGCCGCGGCTTGGCCTTGCCGCGGTGTCCTCCCCGGGCAGGAAGCTTCTTGCCGGATCCTCCGCCACCTCCCTGGGCTCTCTCCTTATCGCGGCGCTCGTACTCGGCTTTCTGCAGCTCCGCCATCTCTTCGACTTTCTTGCAGGTTTGGAGATCGTGGCCCTTTGTGCGGTGGATCTTGCAATACCGCTTGCCGGAGCCATCCTGCTTGTCGGCGGCCACCACAGCCTCGCCAGAGTCATCGGCCTTGGCCTTGTCGGAGCCGCCTCCGTTGCCGGAATGCTCAACAGCTAGCACATCCTTAATCTTTCTCTTCCTGTTGTTCCGTCTCCGGTTCTTCCTTGCCGGGGCGGTATCCTCACTGTCAGATCCTTCCGCTCCTGCAACCTCTCCGGGGATTTTCCTCCCCTCCTCAGCCCGTGCACACTTGTCGGCCAGAGCATAGAGCTCGCTGACGTCTCTGATCTTGCAGATCGCCATCTCCTCCCTCATCCTGCGGTTACGCACGTTCTGATGAAAGGCGCTGATAACCGCGGCAGGGTGGACATCTGGGATGTTGCGTTGCACCTGGCTGAATCTCTGTATGTACTTGCGCAGGGGCTCCCCCTCCTTCTGGACGAGCAAGTGGAGGTCACTCTCCTGGCCATGAGGCTTGTGGCCGCCCGTGAAGGCGCCGACAAACTGATGACACAGGTCCGTCCACGAAGAGATGGAACCGTCCGGCAAGTGCATGAGCCAAGATCTGACATTGGGCTTGAGCACCAGCGGGAAGTAGTTGGCAAGGATCTTCTCATCGCGCCCTCCGGCAGCCTGCACCGCGATGGTGTAGATGCTGAGGAACTCTGATGGACGTATCCTGCCATCGTACTTCTCGGGCACGTCTGGCTTGAAGTTCTTGGTTTTGGGCCACTGGACTTGCCGCAGCTCGCGGGTGAACGCAGGGCAACCTGCTGCGTACGACAAGTCGCCTGGCTCCCCTAGTGCATGCATGTCGAAAGTGGGCCCGGCACGCTGGTCAGATTGACGTCGCGTTTCCCTTCTGCGCTCGATGCAAGTGCGAGCGTCTTCGTGCTGCCGTTCTTGGAGAACGTGGCGCTGATCGCGTCGGGTTCGTGGGTCCGACGACGCGGTGGAGTCGCCGTCGGGGTTGGCTCGACGAGCTGGCGATCTTAGCCTTCGGGGCTGGGAGTGCACGGAGGTGGCCCCCCCAGCGGTCTTGTCGGCGTCGGCTTGCGCTTGGACGCCTTGCCGGGGCCTCGATGCGCTCGGTTGCCGGGGCTTGTCGCCGTTGGCGAAGGCGATGAGACTGTATATGGTCATCCTCCAGTTGTCGATCTTGTGCGCCACCGGAGGGTAGTCTAGGAGCAGCTGGGCTCGGGCCAGCGCTTCCTCTACTATCTTGGGTGGTGGCGGCGACGAGCGGCGCGAGGAGCGGGATGTGCTCGGACTCCCAACTGGATTGGGAGGTGCAACACCCCGCCCTGGCGACCGAACCTCGCTCGCGCCAGCATGCGGGCGTGCATGCTGACCTCGAGCGTCTCGCGACCCGCCAGCTTGGCCTTGTTCCAACGCGAGCACGGTGCTAGGAGCACCGGGGCGTTGTCGACCTTGCACCTCCTGGGAAGGGTGCGGTGTCTGCATGGTCGCCGACGCTTGCGGGGCCTTGTTTTTGGATCTGGTGACGACGTGAGTCCCATCGTCGGCGCCCGCTCTTCCGCCGGCGCCCACTCCACCGCCCTTTGCTCCGGCGGTGGTGGCGGAATCGATGTAGACGGAGCGGCCGCCTCCGAAGGCTTCTTCTTCGGTGGCATGTTGATGCAGCACGCGCAGAGACCGGATCAGATGCTCACGACCTCGACGCACCCCCTACCTGGCGCGCCAAAGATGTCGGGGCGCACGGTCTGTTTCCGTGGCCGCCGGGCACCTATGGGGCACGGGGGGCCCCTTTCTGGTTCGGAGAGGGGGGGCGGAGGCCGCGCGCAGAGCGGATCGAGGTCCCGGGCGCGCGCTAGGGAGACGACGGGCGATTTTTACCCAGCTTCGGAGCTCTCCGGAGAGATAAAACTCCTACTGCTGCTTTGTGTTGTTATTTGATCTTGCTCGAATGCGAGCGCACGGTGGTGTGGTGTGTGTGTGTATGTTCAACCGAACCCTCATCCTGTGTCCCAAGATGAACCGAACCCTAATCCTGTGTCCCAAGATGAACCGAACCCCTTCTACGTGCGCATGGGCCTCCCTTTTATAGTCTAAAGGGGGCACCAACAGGTGGCAGCGTAAGAAGAGGGGGTAGAAAGGTAAAAACGCAGGTTGTTGTAACAGTGACCAACAGTGTCCCCTACCTAACTCTGCCGGCAGGGGACAAGGGCATTTAATGCCCGTCCGGTCGCCCCCACAGTGTAGAGAAGCGACCGTCAAGTGTGCCTCCGGTTGCCACGATGGTGTCTCTGTCAGCTCCGCTTGCCACCTCGCCCCGCATGGCTGCGTAGTGCCTCGCCACGTGCCTTTGGGATGGCCTTGTGTTGACACGTCGCCGGATGTGCTGGAGTTTGGTTGGCAATCTTACAGCGGCAAGTGCCTTGCCGCGGCTCTTCTCTTGTTGGCCGGCAAGCTTGTCGGCCGTCGGGCCTTGCCGGGACGCGCGGGGCGCCGCGGCAAGTCTTCTGGAGGCGCCTTGGTCGGCCTTCCCGGCAAGCTCCTCTTGCCGGGGCCTTTGTTTTCTTCCCGGTAAGCTCTTCTTGCCGGGGCCTTGGTTGGCCTTCCCGGCAAGCTCCTCTTGCCAGGGCTTTAGCTTGAGTACTCTGTTCTTAAATGGCATCAAAGTAGCCGCAGAGGATCTTGGCGGACGCCCGGCAAGCCCTGCCACGGGTCACTGCGACTGCCCGTGCACAAGTTCGGGGTACTAAGGTACCCCCCTACTTTAGTACACCGACAGATCCTTTCTAGAGAAGAAGTTTCTCTCGAAAGAAGTGAGTGGGAGGAAAGTAGAACTTGATGAGGTAATTTTACCTTCTCCCTTATTGGAAAGTAGTTCATCACAGAAATCAGTTCCAGTGATTCCTACACCAATTAGTGAGGAAGTTAATGATGATGATCATGAAACTTCAGATCAAGTTGCTACCAAACCTCGTAAGTCTTCCAAGAGTAAGATCCGCACCAGAGTGGTACGGTAATCATGTTCTGGAAGTCATGTTACTAGACCGTGATGAACCTACGAACTATGAGGAAGCGATGATGAGCCCAGATTCCACGAAATGGCTTGATGCCATAAAATCTGAGATATGATCCATGTATGAGAACAAAGTATGGACTTTGATTGACTTGCTCGATGATCAGCAAGCCATGTTAAATAAATGGATCTTCAAGAAGAAGACGGACACTGATAGTAGTGTTACTATCTACTAAGCTCGACTTGTTGCGAAAGGTTTTCAACAAGTTTAAGGTGTTGAATACGATGAGATTTTCTCACTCGTATCGAAGCTTAAGTCTGTCTGAATCATGTTAGCACTTGCCAGATTTTCTGAGATCTGGCAAATGGATGTCAAAACTGCATTCCTTAATGGATTTATTAAAGAAGAGTTGTATATGATGCAACCAGAAAGTTTTTGTCAATCCTAAAGATGCTAACAAAGTGTGCAAGCTCCAGCAATCCATCAATGGACTGGTTCAAGCATCTCGGAGTTGGAATATACGCTTTGATGAGTTGATCAAAGCATATGGTTTTATACAGACTTTTGGAAAGGCCTGTATTTACAAGAAAGTGAGTGGGAGCACTACAACATTTCTGATAAGTATATGTGAATGACATATTGTTGATCAGAAATAATGTAGAATTATTCTGCAAAGCATAAAGGAGTGTTTTAAAGGAGTTCTTTAAAAGAAAGACCTCAGTAAAAGCTACCTACATATTGAGCATCAAGATCTATTGAGATAGATCAAGACGCTTGATAAGATTTTCAATGAGTACATACCTTGGCAAGATTTTGAAATATTTCAAGATGGAACAGTCAAAGAAAGAGTTCTTGCCTATGTTGCAAAGGTGTGAAATTGAGTAAGACTCAAATCCCGACCACGGCGGAAAATAGAAAAGAGAATGAAAGTCATTCCCTATGCCTCAGTCATAGGTTCCATAAAGTATGCTATGTTATGTACCAGACCTATTGTATACCTTGCTCTGAATTTGGCAAGGGAGTACAATAGTGATCTAGGAGTAGATCTCTGGACATTGGTCAAGAATATCCTTAGTGAGGACTAAGGAAATATTTCTCGATTATGGAGGTGATAAAAGAGCCCGTCGTAAAGAGTTACATCGGTGCAATCTTTCACACCGATCCAGATGACTCTAAGTCTCAATCTGGATACATATTGAAAGTGGGAGCAATTAGCTAGAGTAGCTCCGGCAGAGCATTGTAGACATAGAATATTTGCAAAGTACATAGGGCTCTGAATGTGACAGACCCGTTGACTAAGCTTCTCTCACGAGTAAAACATGATCACTCCTTAGTACTGTTTGGGTGTTAATCACATAGCAATGTGAACTAGATTATTGACTCTAGTAAACCCTTTGGGTGTTGGTCACATAACGATGTGAACAATGGGTGTTAATCATATACAGATTTGAATATTGATGTTAAATCACATGTCGATGTGAAGTAGATTATTGACTCTAGTGCAAGCGGGAGACTTAAGGAAATATGCCCTATAGGGAATAATAAAGTTATTATTTATTTCCTTATTTCATGATAAATGTTTATTATTCATGCTAGAATTGTATTAACCGGAAACATAATACATGTGTGAATACATAGACAAACATAGTGCCACTAGTATGCCTCTACTTGACTAGCTTGTTGATCAAAGATGGTTATGTTTCCTAACCATAGACATGTGTTGTCATTTGATTAATGGGATCACATCATTAGGAGAATGATGTGATTGACATGACCCATTCCGTTAGCCTAGCACTTGATCGTTTAGTATGTTGCTATTGCTTTCTTCGTGACTTATACATGTTCCTGTAACTATGAGATTATGCGACTCCCGTTTACCGGAGCAACACTTTGGGTGCTACCAAACGTCACAACGTAGCTCGGTGATTATAAAGGAGTACTAAAGGTGTCTCCAAAGGTACATGTTGGGTTGGCGTATTTTGAGATTCGGTTTTGTCACTTCGATTGTCGGAGAGGTATCTCTGGGCCCTCTCGGTAATGCACATCACTTAAGCCTTGCGAGCATTGTAACTAATGAGTTAGTTGTGGGATGATGTATTACAGAACGAGTAAAGAGACTTGCCGGTAACGAGATTGAACTAGGTATTGAGATACCGACGATCGAATCTCGGGCAAGTAACATACCGATGACAAAGGGAACAACGTATGTTGTTATGCGGTTTGACCGATAAAGATCTTCGTAGAATATGTGGGAGCCAATATGGGCATCCAGGTCCCGCTATTGGTTATTGACTGGAAACGTGTTTCGATCATGTCTACATAGTTCTTGAACCCGTAGGGTCCGCACGCTTAAGGTTTCGATGACAGTTTTATTATGAGTTTTGATGTACCGAAGAAGTTCGGAGTCCCGGATGAGATCGGGGACATGACGAGGAGTCTCGAAATGGTCGATACGTAAAGATCGATATATTGGACGACTATATTCGGAGTTCGGAAAGGTTCCGAGTGATTCGGGTATTTTTCGGATTACCGGAGAGTTACGGGAATTCGTATTGGGCCTCAATGGGCCATACGGGAAAGGAGAGAAAGGGCCAAAAAGGTGGCCGCACCCCTCCCCTTGGACTAGTCCGAATTGGACTAGGGATGGGGGCGCCCCCTTCCTTCCTTCTCCTTCTCTCTTCCCTTTACTTCTCTCCTACTCCTACTACATGGAAGGGTTCCTAGTTCTACTAGGAAAAGGGGAATCCTACTCCCGGTGGGAGTAGGACTCCCCTAGGGCGCGCCATAGAGAGGGCCGGCCCTCCCCCTCCTCCACTCCTTTATATACGGGGGCAGGGGGCACCCCATAGACACACAAGTTGATCTACGGATCGTTCCTTAGCCGTGTGTGGTGCCCCCCTCCACCATATTCCACCTCGGCTATATCGTCGCGGAGTTTAGGTGAAGCCCTGCGCTGGTAGAAGATCATCATCGTCACCACACCGTCGTACTGACGGAACTCATCCCCGAAGCTTTGCTGATTCGAAGCCCGGGGATCGTCATCGAGCTGAACGTGTGCTGAACTCGGAGGTGCCGTACGTTCGGTGCTTGGATCGGTCGGATCGTGAAGACGTACGACTACATCAACCGCGTTGTCATAACGCTTCCGCTTACGGTCTACGAGGGTACGTGGACAATACTCTCCCCTCTCATTGCTATGCCATCACCATGATCTTGCGTGTGCGTACAATTTTTTTTGAAATTACTACGTTCCCCAACATGCGCCCCTTGTCCAATTCGGACCAGAGGGGGGGCGCAGGCCTCCTTCCTTTTGGCCTCTCTCCTCTATTACCGTATGGCCCAATAAGGCCCATATACTCCTCGTCGAATTCCCGTAACTCTCCGGTACTCCGAAAAATACCCGAATCACTCGGAACCTTTCCGAACTCCGAATATAGTCGTCCAATATATCGATCTTTACGTCTTGACCATTTCAAGACTCCTCGTCATGTCCCCGATCTCATCCGGGACTCCGAACTCCTTCGGTACATCAAAACTCATAAACTCATAATATAACTGTCATCGAAACCTTAAGCGTGCGGACCCTACGGGTTCGAGAACTATGTAGACATGACCTAGAACTATTCTTGGTCAATAACCAATAACGTAACCTAGATGCCCATATTGGTTCCTACATATTCTAGAAGATCTTTATCGGTCAAACCGCATAACAACATACGTTGTTCCCTTTGTCATCGGTATGTTACTTGCCCGAGATTCGATCGTCGGTATCCAATACCTAGTTCAAGCTCGTTACCGGCAAGTCTCTTTACTCGTTACGTAATGCATCATTCCGTAACTAACTCATTAGCTACATTGCTTGCAAGGCTTATGGTGATGTGCATTACCGAGAGGGCCCAGAGATACCTCTCTGACAATCGGAGTGACAAAACCTAATCTCGAAATACGCCAACTCAACATGTACCTTTGGAGACACCTGTAGTACTCCTTTATAATCACCCAGTTACGTTGTGACGTTTGGTAGCACCCAAAGTGTTCCTTCGGTAAATGGGAGTTGCATAATCTCATAGTTATAGGAACATGTATAAGTCATGAAGAAAGCAATAGCAATATACTAAACGATCAAGTGCTAGGCTAACGGAATGGGTCATGTCAATCACATCATTCTCCTAATGATGTGATCCCATTAATCAAATGACAACACATGTCTATGGTTAGGAAACATAACCATCTTTGATTAATAAGCTAGTCAAGTAGAGGCATACTAGTGACGTTGTGTTTGTCTATGTATTCACACATGTATTATGTTTCCGGTTAATACAATTCTAGCATGAATAATAAACATTTATCATGATATGAGGAAATAAATAATAACTTTATTATTGCCTCTAGGGCATATTTCCTTCATTCATAACCTTAATATTCCTCCTAATTAAGACGGGCTTCTACTTGGTGACTTTAATTACATCCGCAGCCCTGACAACAGAAACAAACCAGGTGGTAATCCTAATGATATGATTGAGTTCAATGACATCATATGCTCTCAACAGCTAATTGAACTGCCGATTAAAGGCCGCGCCTATACATGGAGCAACATGCAGATCGACCCTCTACTTGGGCAATTGGATTGGTTCCTCACTTCAAACAATTGGACCACATCATACCCCCAACACTACAGTTATGCCCTTGGGGAAACTAGTTTCAGATCACATCCCGTGTGTTGTCAAGATTGAAACATCTATACCTCGTAGCAAAATCTTAAGGTTTGAGTCATATTGGACAGAACATCCAGGTTTCTTTGAACTTGTGCAATCAGTCTGGTCAAGATCATTTAGGCATAAAAATGCAAATCCAGCCACTTTGTTAGCCAGAAAATTCAAGGCCCTCAGATATGAACTTAAACGGTGGAGTAAACACATCTCGAAACTATCAGTGGCAATTGAAAACTCAAACCGTGCACTGGCTAACCTTGATGCTCCTGAGAACCTCAGAACACTCACTACCCCAGAGCACAATTTTAGGAAAATACTGAAGAAGCACATCCTCCGACTACTGAATTACCAAAAACAATACTGGCAAAAGAGATGTACCATTCGCTGGATTAAACTTGGTAGTGAAGACTGTTGGAGAACGTCGTAATTTCAAAAAATTTCCTACGCAGACGCAAGATCATGGTGATGGCATAGCAACGAGAGGGGAGAGTATTGTCCACGTACCCTCGTAGACCGTAAGCGGAAACGTTAGCACAACGCGGTTGATGTAGTCGTACGTCTTCACGATCCGACCGATCCAAGCACCGAACGTACGGCACCTCCGAGTTCAGCACACGTTCAGCTCGATGACGATCCCCGGGCTCCGATCCGGCAAAGCTTCGGGGATGAGTTCTGTCAGCACGACGGCGTGGTGATGATGATGATGTTCTACCGACGCAGGGCTTTGCCTAAACTCCGCGACGCTATGACCGAGGTGGAATATGGTGGAGGGGACACCGCACATGGCTAAGGAACGATCCTTAGATCAACTTGTGTGTCCATGGGGTGCCCCCGGCCCCCGTATATAAAGGAGTAGAGGAGGGGGAGGGCTGACCCTCTCTATGGCGCGCCCTAGGGGAGTCCTACTCCCACCGGGAGTAGGATTCCCCCTTTCCTAGTAAAACTAGGAACCCTTCCATGTAGTAGGAGTAGGAGAGAATGAAAGGGAAGAGAGAAGGAGAAGGAAGGAAGGGGCGCCCCCCCTCCCTAGTCCAATTCGGACTAGTCCAAGGGGAGGGGTGCGGCCACCCTTTTGGCCCTTTCTCTCCTTTCCCGTATGGCCCATTGAGGCCCAATACAAATTCCCGTAACTCTCCGGTACTCCGAAAAATACCCGAATCACTCAGAACCTTTCCGAACTTCAAATATAGTCGTCCAATATATCGATCTTTACGTCTCGACCATTTCGAGACTCCTCGTCATGTCCCCGATCTCATCCGGGACTCCGAACTCCTTCGGTACATCAAAACTCATAAACTCATAATATAACTGTCATCGAAACCTTAAGCGTGCGGACTCTACGGGTTCGAGAACAATGTAGACATGACCGAGACACGTCTCCGGTCAATAACCAGTCGCGGAACCTGGATGCTCATATTGGCTCCTACATATTCTACGAAGATATTTATCGGTCAAACCGCATAACAACATACGTTGTTCCCTTTGTCATCGGTATGTTACTTGTCCGAGATTCGATCGTCGGTATCTCAATACCTAGTTCAATCTCGTTACCGGCAAGTCTCTTTACTCGTTCCGTAATACATCATCCCGCAACTAACTCATTAGTTGCAATGCTTGCAATGCTTAAGTGATGTGCATTACCGAGAGGGCCCAGAGATACCTCTCCGACAATGGGAGTGACAAATCCTCATCTCGAAATACGCCAACCCAACATGTACCTTTGGATACACCTGTCGAGCTCCTTTATAATCACCCAGTTACGTTGTGACGTTTGGTAGCACACAAAGTGTTCCTCCAGTAAACGGGAGTTGCATAATCTCATAGTCATAGGAACATGTATAAGTAATGAAGAAAGCAATAGCAACATACTAAACGATCAAGTGCTAAGCTAACAGAATGGGTCAAGTCAATCACATCATTCTCCCAATGATGTGATCCCGTTAATCAAATGACAACTCATGTCTATGGCTAGGAAACTTAACCATCTTTGATTCACGAGCTAGTCAAGTAGAGGCATACTAGTGACACTATGTTTGTCTATGTATTCACGCATGTATTATGTTTCTGGTTAATACAATTATAGTATGAATAATAAACATTTATCATAAAATAAGGAAATAAATAATAACTTTATTATTGCCTCTAGGGCATATTTCCTTCAGTCTCGCACTTGCACTAGAGTCAATAATCTAGTTCACATCGCCATGTGATTTAACACCAATATTCATTTCTGTATATGATTAACACCCATAGTTCACATCTTCATGTGACCAACAGCCAAAGGGTTTACTAGAGTCAATAATCTAGTTCACATCGCTATGTGATTAACACCCAAAGAGTACTAAGGTGTGATCATGTTTTGCTTGTGAGAGAATCTTAGTCAACGTTTCTGTCATATTCAGAGCCGTATGTATTTTGCAAATATTATATGTCTACAATGCTCTGCACGGAGCTACTCTAGCTAATTGCTCCCACTTTCAATATGTATCCAGATTAAGACTTAGAGTCATCTGGATTAGTGCCAAAACTTGTATCGACGTAACCCTTTACGACGAACCTTTTGTCACGTCCGTAATTGAGAAACATATCCTTATTCCACTAAGGATAATTCTGACCAATGTCCAGTGATCTATTTTTAGATCACTATTGTACTCCCTTGCCAAACCAGGGCAGAGTATACAATAGGTCTGGTCCATAGCATGGCATACTTTTATAGAGCCTATGACTGATGCATAGGGAATGACTTTCATTCTTTTACTATTTTTTGCCGTGGTCGGGATTTGAGTCTTACTCAATTTCATACCTTTGCAACACAGGCAAGAACTCTTTCTTTGACTGTTTCATTTTGAACTACTTCAAAATCTTGTCAAGGTGTGTACTCATTGAAAATCTTATCAAGCATCTTGATCTATCTCAATAGATCTTGATGCTCAATATGTAAGTAGCTTTACTGAGGTCTTTGTTTTAAAGAACTCCTTTCAAACACTCCTTTATGCTTTGCAGAATAATTCTACATTATTTCCGATCAACAATATGTCATTCGCATATACTTATCAGAAATGCTGTAGTGCTCCCACTCACTTTCTTGTAAATACAGGTTTCACCGTAAGTCTGTACGAAACTATATGCTTTGATCAACTTATCAAAGCGTATATTCCAACGCTGAGATGCTTGCACCAGTCCATAGATGGATCGCTGGAGCTTGCACATTTTGTTAGCACCTTTAGGATTGACAAAACCTTCTGGTTGCATCATATACAACTCTTTTTTAAGAAAACCATTAAGGAATGCAGTTTTGACATCCATTTGCCAGATTTCATAAAATGTGGCTATTGATAACATGATTCGGACAGACTTAAGCATTGCTACAGTTGAGAAAATCTCATTGTAGTCTACACCTTGAACTTGTCAAAAACATTTTTGCGACAAGTCGAGCTTTGTAGATAGTAACACTACTATCAACGTCCGTCTTCCTCTTGAAGATCCATTTATTTTCTATGGTTTGCCGATCATCGGGCAAGTCCACCAAAGTCCACATTTTGTTCTCATACATGGATCCTATCACAGATTTCATGGCCTCCAGCCATTTTGCGGAATCTGGGCTCATCATCGCTTCCTCATAGTTCGTAGGTTTATCATGGTCTAGTAACATGACTTTTAGAATAGGATTACCATACCACTCTGGTGCGGACCGTACTCTGGAAGACCTACGAGGTTCTGTAGTAACTTGATCTGAAGTTTCATGATCATCATCATTAGCTTCCTCACTAATTGGTGTAGGAATCACTGGAACTGATTTCAGTGATGAACTACTTTCAAATTCGGGAGAAGGTACACTTACCTTATAAAGTTCTACTTTCCTCCCACTCACTTCTTTCGAGAGAAACTCCTTCTCTAGAAAGGATCCATTTTTAGCAACGAATATCTTGCCTTCGGATCTGTGATAGAAGGTGTACCCAACAGTTTCCTTTGGGTATTCTATGAAGACGCACTTCTCCGATTTGGCTTTGAGCTTATTAGGATGAAACTTTTTCACATAAGCATCGCAGCCCCAAACTTTAAGAAACGACAACTTGGGTTTCTTGCTAAACCACAGTTCATATGGTGTCGTCTCAACGGATTTAGATGGTGCCCTTTTAACGTGAATGTAGCAATCTCTAATGCATAACCCCAAAATGATATTGGTAAATCGGTAAGAGACATCATTGATCGCACCATATCAAATAAAGTGCGGTTATGATGTTCGGACACGCCGTTATGCTGTGGTGTTCCAGGTGGCATGAGTTTGTGAAACTATTTCACATTGTTTTAACTGAAGGCCAAACTCGTAACTCAAATATTCATCTCCACGATCAGATCGCAGAAACTTTATTTTCTTGTTACGATGATTTTTCCACTTCACTCTGAAATTCTTTGAACCTTTCAACTATTTCAGACTTATGTTTCATCAAGTAGATATAGCCATATCTGCTCAAATCATCTTGTGAAGGTCAGAAAATAACGATACTTGCCACGAGCATCAACACTCATTGCATCGCATACATCGGTATGTATTATTTCCAATAAGTCAGTAGCTTGTTCCATTGTTCCGGAGAATGGAGTTTTAGTCATCTTGCACAAAAGGCATGGTTCGCAAGCATCAAATGATTCATAACCAAGTGATTCCGAAAATCCATCTTTGTGGAGTTTCTTCATGCGCTTTACACTGATATGACCTAAACGGTAGTGCCACAAATAAGTTGCACTATCATTATTAACTTTGCATCTTTTGGCATCAATATTATGAATATGTGTATCACTAGGATCGAGATCCAACAAACTATTTTCATTGGGTGTATGACCATCGAAGGTCTTATTCATGCAAATAGAACAACAATTCTTCTCTGACTTTAAATGAATAACGTATTGCAATAAACATGATCAAATCATATTCATGCTCAACGCAAACGCCAAATAACATTTATTTAGGTTTAACAATAATCCCGAAAGTATAAGGAGTGTTGTGATGATTATATCAATCTTGGAACTATTTCCAACACTCATCGTCACTTCCCCTCAACTAGTCTCTGTTTATTATGTAACTCCTGTTTCAAGTTACTAATCTTAGCAATTGAACAAGTATCAAATACTCAGGGGCTACTATAAACACTAGTAAGGCACACATCAAACACCTGTATATCAAATATACCCTTGTTCACTTTGCCATCCTTCTTATCCACCAAATATTTAGGGCATTTCCGCTTCCAGTGACCATTTCCTTTGCAGTGTAAGCACTCAGTTTCAGGCTTTGGTCCATCTTTGGTCTTCTTCACGGGAGTGACAACTTGCTTGTCATTCTAGTTGAAGTTTCCCTTTCTTTCCCTTTGCCCTTTTCTTGAAACTAGTGATCTTGTCAACCATCAACACTTGATGCTCTTTCTTGATTTCTACCTTCGTCGATTTCAACATCACGAAGAGCTCGGGAATCGTTTTCGTCATCCCTTGCATACTACAGTTCATCACAAAGTTCTACTAACTTAGTGATGGTGACTAGAGAATTCTGTCAATCACTATCTTATCTGGAAGATTAACTCCCACTTGATTCAAGCGATTGAAGTACCCAGACAATCTGAGCACATGCTCACTAGTTGAGCGATTCTCCTCCATCTTTTAGCTATAGAACTTGTTGGAGACTTCATATCTCTCAACTCGGATATTTGCTTGAAATATTAACTTCAATTCCTGGAACATCTCATATGGTCCATGACGTTCAAAACGTCCTTGAAGTCCCGATTCTAAGCCGTTAAGCATGGTGCACTAAACTATCAAGTAGTCATCATATTGAGCTAGCTAAACGTTCATAACGTCTGCATCTGCTCCTGCAATAGGTCTGTCACCTAGCGGTGCATTAAGGACATAATTCTTCTGTGCAGCAATGAGCATAAACCTCAGATCACAGATCCAATCCGCATCATTGCTACTAACATTTTTCAACACAATTTTCTCTAGTAACATATCAAAATAAACATATGAAAGCAACAATGCAAGCTATTGATCTACAACATAATTTGCAAAATACTACCAGGACTAAGTTCATGATAAATTTATGTTCAATTAATCATATTACTAAAGAACTCCCACTTAGATAGACATCCCTCTAATCCTCTAAGTGATTACGTGATCCATATCAACTACACCATGTCCGATCATCACGTGAGATGGAGTAGTTTCAACGGTGAACATCAATATGTTGATCATATCTACTATATGATTCACGCTCGACCTTTCAGTCTCCGTGTTCCGAGGCCATATCTGTTATATGCTAGGCTCGTCAAGTTTAACCTGAGTATTCCGCGTGTGCAACTGTTTTGCACCCGTTGTATTTGAACGTAGAGCCTATCACACCCGATCATCACGTGGTGTCTCAGCACGAAGAACTTTCGCAACGGTGCATACTCAGGGAGAACACTTCTTAATAATTAGTGAGAGATCATCTTAACATGCTACCGTCAAACTAAGCAAAATAAGATGTATAAAAGATAAACATCATATGCAATCAAAATATGTGACATGATATGGCCATGATCATCTTGCGCCTTTGATCTCCATCTCCAAAGTACTGTCATGATCTCTACCGTCACCGGCACGACACCATGATCTTCATCATCTTGATCTATATCAATGTGTCGTCACATGGTCGTCTCGCCAACTATTGCTCTTGCAACTATTGCTATCGTATAGCGATAAAGTAAAGCAATTATTTGGCACTTGCATCTTATGCAACAAAGAGACAACCATAGGACTTCTACCAGTTGCCGATAACTTCAACAAAACAAGATCATCTCATACAACAACTTATATCTCATCACGTCTTGACCATATCACATCACAACATGCCCTGCAAAAACAAGTTAGACGACCTCTACTTTGTTGTTGCAAGTTTTACGTGGCTGCTACGGGCTGAACAAGAACCGTTCTTACCTACGCATCAAAACCACAACGATAGTTCATCAAGTTGGTGCTGTTTTAACCTTGTCAAGGACCGGGCGTAGCCACACTCGGTTCAACTAAAGTTGGAGAAACTGACACCCGCTAGTCACCTGTGTGCAAAGCATGGCGGTAAAACCAGTCTCGCGTAAGCGTACGCGTAATGTCGGTCCGGGCCGCTTCATCCAACAATACTGCTGAACCAAAGTATGACATGCTGGTAAGCAGTATGACTTGTATCGCCCACAACTCACTTGTGTTCTACTCGTGCATATGACATCTACGCATAAAACCTGGCTCGGATGCCACTATTGGAGAACATAGTAATTTCAAAAAATTTCCTACGCACACGCAAGATCATGGTGATGGCATAACAACGAGAGGGGAGAGTATTGTCCACGTACCCTCGTAGACCGTAAGCGGAAACATTAGCACAACGCGGTTGATGTAGTCGTACGTCTTCACGATCCGACCGATCCAAGCACCGAACGTACGGCACCTCCGAGTTCAGCACACGTTCAGCTCGATGACAATCCCCGGGCTCCGATCCAGCAAAGCTTCGGGGATGAGTTCCGTCAGCACGACGGCGTGGTGACGATGATGATGTTCTACCGACGCAGGGCTTCGCCTAAACTCCGCGACGATATGACCGAGGTGGAATATGGTGGAGGGGGGCACCGCACACGGCTAAGGAACGATCCGTAGATCAACTTGTGTGTCCATGGGGTGCCCCCTGCCCCCGTATATAAAGGAGTGGAGGAGGGGGAGGGCCGGCCCTCTCTATGGCGCGCCCTAGGGGAGTCCTACTCCCACCGGGAGTAGGATTCCCCCTTTCCTAGTAAAACTAGGAACCCTTCCATGTAGTAGGAGTAGGAGAGAAGGAAAGGGAAGAGAGAAGGAGAAGGAAGGAATGGGGCGCCCCCCTCCCTAGTCCAATTCGGACTAGTCCAAGGGAAGGGGTGCGGCCACCCTTTTGGCCCTTTCTCTCCTTTCCCGTATGGCCCATTGAGGCCCAATACGAATTCCCGTAACTCTTCGGTACTCCGAAAAATACCCGAATCACTCGGACCTTTCCGAACTCCGAATATAGTCGTCCAATATATCGATCTTTACGTCTCGACCATTTCGAGACTCCTCGTCATGTCCCCGATCTCATACGGGACTCCGAACTCCTTCAGTACATCAAAACTCATAAACTCATAATATAATTGTCATCGAAACCTTAAGCGTGCGGACCCTACGGGTTCAAGAACAATGTAGACGTGACCGAGACACGTCTCCGGTCAATAACCAATAGCGGAACCTGGATGCTCATATTGGCTCCTACATATTCTACGAAGATCTTTATCGGTCAAACCGCATAACAACATACGTTGTTCCCTTTGTCATCGGTATGTTACTTGCCCGAGATTCGATCGTCGGTATCTCAATACCTAGTTCAATCTCGTTACTGGCAAGTCTCTTTACTCGTTCCGTAATACATCATCCCACAACTAACTCATTAGTTGCAATGCTTGCAAGGCTTAAGTGATGCGCATTACCGAGAGGGCCCAGAGATACCTCTCCGACAATCGGAGTGACAAATCATAATCTCGAAATACGCCAACCCAACATGTACCTTTGGAGACACCTGTAGAGCTCCTTTATAATCACCCAGTTACGTTGTGACGTTTGGTAGCACACAAAGTGTTCCTCCGGTAAACGGGAGTTGCATAATCTCATAGTCATAGGAACATGTATAAGTCATGAAGAAAGCAATAGCAACATAGTAAACGATCAAGTGCTAAGCTAACGGAATGGGTCAAGTCAATCACATCATTCTCCTAATGATGTGATCCCATTAATCAAATGACAACTCAAGTCTATGGCTAGGAAACTTAACCATCTTTGATTCACGAGCTAGTCAAGTAGAGGCATACTAGTGACACTATGTTTGTCTATGTATTCACACATGTATTATGTTTCCGGTTAATACAATTATAGCATGAATAATAAACATTTATCATAAAATAAGGAAATAAATAATAACTTTATTATTGCCTCTAGGGCATATTTCCTTCAAAGACCCTAAATTTCTGAATGCCCTGGCCTCAGAGAGATACAAGCGCAATACAGTTCCAAGCCTTAAACTTCTAGATGATACAGTGGTAGAAGACCATGCCAGTAAAGAAGCAGTCATATACCAGGCCTTTAATGAGAGACTAGGAAAATCAGGGGATTTCCAAATGAAATTTAACTTGCAAAGTATCATCAAAAAAGTGGAGGGAGTGGATATCTTAATTGTACCTTTCACCAAGAAGGATATCGATGATATCATCCAAGAAATGCCTGCCGATCGTGCTCCTGGTCTGGATGGCTTCTCCGGGGTATTTTTCAAAAAATGTTGGCACATCATTAGAGAAGACTTTTATGAGCTTTGCAACCAGTTCTACGAGGGGGGACTCAACATTCAGAGTATTAATGACGGATTTATCACACTAATTCCCAAGGTTCGGTCCCCAGAGACGGTATCTGATTTTAGACCCATCACATTGCTCAATTGCTGCCTAAAGATTCTCACCAAACTACTAGCAAACATACTTCAGAAATTCATACTTAAAATTGTGCACCGTAATCAATATGGCTTCCTCAAAGGTCGATCTATACAAGATTGTCTGGCCTGGGCATTTGAGTACATCCATCAATGCCAGGCGTCGAAAGAAAAGATCGTCCTCCTAAAACTAGATTTTGCCAAGGCATTCGACATGATTGAGCATGATGCAATGATCAAAATTATGGAGCACATGGGGTTCAATGCTAAGTGGATTGACTGGATTAAATGTATCTTCTCCTCGGGCAAATCAGCGGTGCTCTTAAATGGTGTCCCTGGTAGACAATTTAACTGCAAATGTGGGGTTCGCCAAGGAGATCCCTTTTCACCATTTATCTTCGTGCTTGCAGCCGACCTACTTCAAGCTGCCATTAATGATGCATTTCGAAAACAGAAGGTCCAACTGCCATTCCAACAACCAAACCAACATGACTATCCGGTGATTCAATACGCAGATGACACGATCATCATTCTCCCTGCCCGCCAAAACCAAGCCCGAACGATTAAGGACATTCTATCTGACTATGCAACATCTATTGGGCTAAAGATAAACTTCCACAAATCCACCCTCATTCGAATTAACTGCGAGGCCAGTTGCTACAACGTGATATCAACTATATTTGGTTGCAATGTCGGAACCATGCCGTTCACTTACTTAGGGTTACCCCTCGGGACAACCAAGCCTTCGGTTCAAGACCTTATGCCTCTCGTTTGCATGATGGAAAGAAGAATAAGAAGCACACTTGCTCTAATGTCTTATGGGGCTAAACTTTCTCTCCTCAACACAATGATCATGTCCCTTGCCATATTTGCTCTTTGCACTATCAAATTGCCACCAAAGATCCTGGAACTACTAGACAAAATCAGAAGGAAATGCCTCTGGACAAAAAAGATAGAAGGGGACAAATGAAACTCTCTGGCTTCCTGGAGCATGGTCTGTAAACCAAAGCAATGTGGGGGCCTTGGAATAATAAACCTCTCTATCCAAAGTGAAGCCTTGCTCCTAAAGTATCTGCATAAATTCTACAACCGCCACGAATTGCCATGGGTGGAACTCATTTGGTCGACTTACTACACAAACAAAATCCCACACGCCATGGAACCATGCGGATCGTTCTGGTGGAGAGATGTGTTCAAACTATCCCCAATTTACAGAGGTATCTCCAAGGCAAATGTACATGATGGATCCACGGCACTTATGTGGAAGGATCTATGGCTGGACAACAATCTGTACGAGACATACCCACGAGCCTTCTCCTATGCAATAAATGAGGATATTTCAGTTAAGGCTTTCCTAGGGTCAACGTCACTGCATGAAACGTTTCACCTCCCCCCTCTCTGTCCAAGCACTTGAAGAAATCCAAGAGTTGCAACAAAAAGTGATGCATGTCGGGAATGTGGCAGACCCAATTCCCCATGACACCTGGACTTACTGCTGGGGTTCGAAGGAATACAAGGCCAATAGATACTACAAATTCTACTTTAGAGATATGCAAGTGCACAAATCTTACCGATGGCTTTGGAAAGCGAAGGTAACGATGAAAATTAAAGTGTTTGGGTGGCTCTTGCTCTCTGACCGATTAAACACACGAAACATGCTCAAGCGGAGACACTACAATATTGGGGACGATTACAATTGCCTTTTGTGTGATCAACAAATAGAAGAGGACGTGGAACATATGATCTTTAAATGCTCTTTCAGTAAGCACTGCTGGGCCAGACTTGGGATCACATGGCAGGACACTGGATCCAGACTACAATGGATGAGCCACGCAGCAAACAATTGGACTCAGCCCATGTTCATTGAAGTATTTCTGCAGGATGCTTGGAGTATATGGAAAGAGATAAATAACAAGCATTTCAGACGCTCCACCCCCACTTTCAACTCTTGGCTTACAAGATTTATACATGATTTTAGCCTTCTCCAGCATAGATCTAGTCCTGATAAGAGAGAATTCATTCTCTGTTTTGTACAAAACTTGGCTCCTACCTAATTTCCTTTCCATAGAGTAGCTATTACTACCTCCCAAAGTGGAGGCTGAGTACCTTGTAAATATGCTGTGTACTTTGTACCGTACTTTTGAGTAATACAAACACAGTGGGAGCCTCTCCCACTGTCTGACTTCTAAAAAAAAGAACAAGAGGCTCACCACGGTGGTGCCGGCGACGAGGTCGATGTAGGCGATCGACTGCGGTGAGGATGGGGACGAGACAGGACAGACCGCCAAACCTAGACAAATCTTGAGGAAAATGGAGTTTGGACAAGAAGCTTCGAGAGGGGAAAGCTTAAGTGTGGCTCGAGCATTTCATCGAACACCTCATGTGCATAGGAGGTGAGTTAGAGCACCGCAAACCTCTCCCACGGCCGGCAAAAAAAACAGAGCACGGGCTTTGTTTGCGGACAGGAGCGGGGGTATATATAGGCCTCTCTTTAGTCCCGGTTTGTGGCTAAAACCGGGACCAAAGGACAACCTTTGGTCCCGGTTGTAGCCACCAACCGGGACTAAAGGTGTCGGGCCAGGAGCGGGGGTATATATAGGCCTCTCTTTAGTCCCGGTTTGTGGCTAAAACCGGGACCCAAGGACAACCTTTGGTCCCGGTTGTAGCCACAAACCGGGACTAAAGGTGCCGGGCCAGGAGCGAGGCCCATTGGTCCCGGTACGTGTCTGGAACAGGGACCAAAGGGGTCAGACGAACCGGGTCCAATGGCTCCCGAGGCCCGGCCGGCGCCCTGGCCTCACAAACCTGGACTGATGCCCCCTTTGGTCCCAATTCCTGAGTGAACCGGGATTAATGCCCTTACCCAGGCCTCAATCAAAGCCCCGTTTTCTACTAGTGTGAGTACACCACATACCACCTCATCTACAAAAGGGAGAATAACAAGATTCCAACAGATAAGAAGGCGTTAGAAAAACACATGCATGGAGACATAAGCAATATAAGGCTTCATGATTCATGTTGGTATGGTGACTGGTGAGTAGGTCGCTTTGGAATTGTTTCTTGTTGTGTGAGCAGGCCGCTTCGGGATTGTTTGTATCGGTTTTCACCCGGTTTTTGGTAAATTAACTGGGAAATTCTCTTTTTTTTAATTGATCGATGAGACAATCCTTTTGCATCCGTTTCAAAAAAAGAACGTCCAGTTGGTTTGGTGATACTAGCACGAATGTCTTCCTAGACCGGGGTGATCTGCTCCCTACCGGTATGCTTGAGGCAATTATCAGCCTCAGTTGTACGTGCAGGTCTATTGTTGTGACGAATTCAACGAGATTTGATTTTCCATATGTGTTTGCAGGTGTTTCACTGGACGGATTTCTCAATATTGTCCATTGTTGGCAAGAGCTATGATGGTGCGGCGACGACAAGTTCATTTGCAACTTCCATAAGAATTTTGAGGCATATACCTATAGTTGCAATCTTCGCTCTATTTAAAGGCGTTAGTGTGGGTTCGCTTACCCTATATCCGGTTGTATCCAGTTTTCTTTCTAGTGTAAACTAGATTTGAGCAAGAAAGGAAAAACAAATCGATGCGTGGTCAAATCTGGCACACCTACCGCCGTAGTGCCATTAAATCTCAATAAAACCACATGGTGATCTCAACGATGCAAGTGACTGTTAAAGCAGGAGATCGAGAATCTTACTTCTGCGGTATTCAGACTAGCCACAATGGGTAGTAACATAGGATAGTAACATCGACGATGTTACTAGTCTATGTTACTACCTCTATAGTGGGGAGTAACATATGTGTGATAACATGCAACTCTTCATTTATTAGGCTATAGACACATCTTGCTTTGATATGTGTGATGTTACTACTACTACTAGTAACTAGCTATGTTGCCACTTTCCTCTTTTTTTTCATTTATTGCTTGCCACATCATCTATTTTATCTAGATATGTGTGATGTTACTACCTATGTTACTCCCATTGTGGGTAGTCTCACTAGTTGTTCCTTGACGAGTCAAAGGAAGGCGGCTGTGGCAAGTACGTCCCTCCCGAGCTGCGACGGCAAGTTCTACAACGACGGCCTCCTCCTGGCGTCGGTTACCTCGCGGTGGTACGCGGGGCGATGCGGCAAGATGATCCGCGTCAGGAGCTCGGCCGGGCTCGTCGTGGAGGCCATGGTCGTCGACGAGTGCGACATCGAGAAGGGCTGCGGTGAGAGCGAGATCAGCACGTCAGCCGCCGTGTGGAAGGCTCTCGGGGTCCACGCCGGCGTCGGCCAGGTGTCCGTCACCTGGTCGGATCTCAAGTGAAATATGCATGTCAACTACGTACTTGCTCCTTTTCGAAAAACTACGTACTTGCTTTCGACTTAAGGGTCTTCAGTGTTAGTGCCGTTACTAACGTACTTACCCGCCTTCACGGCAGAGTATGTAGCTGAATAAAACTACATGCGTGCAAGCATGATGTGTGTGGATACTCTATTTACATGTAAGTGCCAGTCAGTGCAAGACGGTCTCAGTTTGCTAGTCCTTTATGAGAGAAAAAAATTATATGAGACCAGGTCTCATATAAGCCAGGTGAGACCCATCCTGATGGATGACATGTGGCATTCACAAATCACAAATCATCTAATCTCTCCCCCCTGATTTCAGGTGGGGGTGGGGTAGATGCTTTGTGATTTGTGAATGATACGTGTCATCTATTACGATGGGTCTCACCTGCTAACCCGTGAAACCTGGTCTCATAGAATTTTTTTCCCACCATGAGACCATGAGCAATGCATACCCAACAATTAATATATTTCAGCATCATCCCATAAAATTTTAACTTTGTCAGGTTGTTAATGCCGCCTAAATGATTCCACTTTTAGCTTAGCAGCCATCTCCGACATTGTTCCCGTCGTGGTATTTCCTCGACATATGCCAACAGGTGGCTAAGCATGGTGGCATATGTCGAGGAAATACCTGTTGCCGGGCCCTAGAAGCGGGAGTAGGTAAGACCTCAAACGACGCCGGGTCTTATCTAGGTTCGGGGCTCTCCGTGGAGATAACACCCCTAATCCTGCTCTGCGGGGTCTCCGCATCACTATGATCAATAACGGGCTACAAGGTTGCTCCTTGAGCTGTTTTGGCTAGAGGAGGAAGAAGGCAAGCTAGCTCTACTTCTTCTTAGCTATGTGGGTGTAAGATGATCTAAGGGCTGAACCCTTTGCATGGGTGATCCTGGGGGTTTATATAGGCCTATCCCAGGGGTACAATGGTAATTCGGCTGCTTGTAGGACCCGGCCGTCAGTGTCTCTGGGCTCCGGCTTCTTCGCCGACAGTTAGGGCCGGCCGCCTGGTGGGCCCCGCCGACTGCCGTGGATTCGGCCGACAGGTAGGGCCCGCCGCCTGCGGGCCAGGGGGACCAGGCCGCACTGTAGCCTTGCCTCTGATGATGGTAGCTTGGTCGGGGGATGTATGGCTACAGTACAGCCGTCTGGTGGGCGATCACTGTAGCCACACCTTGTCACTTCTGCTTAATAGTACACAGACTCCAAGGGGAGGGGTGGCCGCCTGCTAGGAGTCGGCCTACCCTCGCGATCACCTGCTCAGGCCTTGCCGCCTTCTAGTGATACACGGCAGGTGGGGCCCACCGCCTGCGGGCCGCACCGACCGCCCGTCGTGGGGGCATAGTCCTGCCTAACGTAGGCATCGTCATGAGGCGCGTGGCTACAATGTTGTGTCAGGCGAGGGGTGTCCGCCTGGTACGCCTACACTATGGCCACGTTCCGTCCAGGATTCAGGGGTGGCAGATGGCACTGTTGCCACGCCCGGTCTTGTTATAGCAGGTGGGCGCAGACTTTGAGGAGGTGAGGGGCCGCCTGGTAGGAGTCGGCCCAGGCCCTCGCCGTCTTCTAGGGTGCGCCGCCTTCTGGGAGGCGGTCCGCTGGTACCAGCCGGCCGTGGGAGCCGACCTTGCAACCAGTCGGACTGAGGGGTTAGGCTAGCCCCGATGTCTTGAAATCGGCTAGGGTGTGGATGAGGCTACCCAGGGTTTGTGCCCCCGTCAGTAGTCCCTGAAGCTGGTGAGCTTCTACGACTTTGGGCAGCCAGAGAGCCTCAACAGTTTCCTTCTAAGATGGCCTTCCGCCTTCTGCTCTGTCCGGCTGGGAGGAGTCGGACGCCAGGAGTCCGACATAGCCGCGGTTGCCTGGCGGAATTCTAGCAGTCGTGGTGGGGGCCAGGTGGCGTGCCAGCCGGGCGACAGGCTCACCGCCCGCTACCTGCCGGCCATGCAGCGCCAGTCGGCCAGGTCGGCCTGCCAGCCCACGCGCGCGATGGGACATCGATGCAGGCCTGGTCCCGCCACTATAGGGCCTCGGCACGTGCTCGGATCCGTTGCGGCCGAGGTGGACGGTTACTCATCCCAGGCGCGGTTAACACACGCCTTAAAGGCGCGGAAGATGCGGGGTTGTGGGGGGAGTAGGCACGGTTAATCTTGCCCCCCCCCCACGCCCCGCCCCTCATCTCCGCCGCCGCGAGGTTATAAGTAGGGGGAGGAGGGGGCGGCAGAGCGCACGCGCGCCCTCCTCTCCCTCCGCCTCGCCTCTCTCCCTCTCGTTGTTGTTGCGTCTCCTCCTCTTGCCAGAGTGTTGGCGTAGCTCGCCGTTGCCGAACTTCTTCACTCCACTGCCGAGCCCGAAGCCCATGGCGCATAGCCGCCGCGCCGGCGACTGGGACGGCTCCACCATCCATGAAGACCATCTGGTGTTCCTTCGCCAGACGCGGCGACTCCCTCACGCCGCCAATGTCAAGGTGCGCACCCCCTGCAAGGGAGATCTCGCCGGCACCGGAGGGCGACAAGCGCGTCGTCTTTCGGTCGCATTTCCTCCGCGGCTTCGGCCTTCCGGCGAGGGGGTTCCTCTGCTCGTTTCTGTACTTCTACAGAGTGCAGCCCCACCACCACATGTCGAATACGGTGGTGCTACTCTCCGCCTTTGTCACCCTCTGTGAGGGTTATCTCAGCACTCTTCCCACACTCGAGCTGTGGGGAGAGATCTTCTACCTCAAGCTCGGCACCGCCGTCAAGAACGAGGCGGCGCAGTGCGTAGCCTGCGTCGCGGTGCGGCACTCCGGGTTCAGGACCTGCTTCCCGGCTATCGCTCTGCTGCAGTCGGCCAACTTGTGGCAGAGGTCCTACTTCTACGTCGAGAACATCCACTCGACGCGGAACTACGTCAAGTTGCCGGCTTTCGCAGCCGGCCCGCCTGCGGAGCCCCGCACCACCTGGAGCTACCGGCCAAAGACCCTGTCGGTCACCTCCGCCACCGCCCTCACCAGGCTTCAGGTGATGCTGGGCTCGGAGGGCCTCAAGGCCTCCGACTTGCTGGCCGCCTTTGTGGAGCGTCGGGTGCTGCTACTCCAAGCCCCGCCCTGTTGGCGAACGTAGTAAGTTCAAAAAATTTCCTACGCACACGCAAGATCATGGTGATGCATAGCAACAAGAGGGGAGAGTGTCGTCCGCGTATCCTTGTAGACCGAAAGCGGAAGCGTTAGCACAACGCGGTTGATGTAGTCGTACTTCTTCACGATCCGACCGATCAAGTACCGAACGTACGGCACCTCCAAGTTCAGCACACGTTCAGCTCGATGACGTCCCACGAACTCCGATCCAGCAGAGCTTTTGCGGGAGAGTTCCGTCAGCATGACGGCGTGATGACGATGTTGATGATGCTACCGACGCAGGGCTTCGCCTAAGCACCGCTACGATATTACCGAGGTGGAATATGGTGGAGGGGGGCACCGCCCACGGCTAAGAGATCAAGAGATCAATTGTTGTGTCTAGAGGTGCCCCCTGCCCCCATATATAAAGGAGCAAGGGCGGGGGGGGGGGGGGGGGGGGGAGCCGGCAGACCAAGAGGAGGACGCGCCAAGGGAGGAGTCCTACTCCTACCGGGAGTAGGACTCCTCCTTTCCTTGTAGGAGTAGGAGAAGGAAAGGAAAAAGGAGAAGGATGGAAGGCGCCCCCTCCTTAGTCCAATTCGGACCAGTCCATGGGGAGGGGTGCGGTCACCCTTTGAGGCCTTTCTTTCCTTTCCCGCATGGCCCATTAAGGCCCAATACGAATTCCCGTAGCTCTCCGGTACTCCAAAAATATCCGAATCACTCGGAACCTTTCCAATGTCCGAATTGTTGGGGAACGTAGTAATTTCAAAATTTTCCTACGCACACGCAAGATCATGGTGATGATATAGCAACGAGGGGAGAGTGTTGTCTACGTACCCTCGTAGACCGAAGCGGAAGCGTTGACGCAACGTAGAGGAAGTAGTCGTACGTCTTGCCGGCCCGACCGATCCAAGCACCGTTACTCCGGCACCTCCGAGTTCTTGACACACGTACAGCTCGATGACGCACCCTCGATCTCCAATCCAGTAGAGGTGCCGAGGGGGAGTTCCGTCAGCACGACGGCGTGGTGACGATCTTGATGTTCTCCTGTCGCAGGGTTTCGCCTAAGCACCGCTACAATATGACCGAGGTGTAATATCGTGGAGGGGGGCACCGCACACGGCTAAGGAACGATCAATGATCAACTTGTGTCTAGGGTGCCCCCCCCCCCCCCCCGCCCCCGTATATAAAGGAGGGAGGGAGGAGGAGGCCGGCCTAGGGAAGAGGCGTGCCATAGGGGAGGCCTACTCCCACCGGGAGTAGGATTCCCCCTTTCCTAGTCCAACTAGGGATCCTTCCATGTAGTAGGAGTAGGAGACTAGGAAGGGGAAGAGAGAAGGGAAGGAAGGAGGGGGTGCGGCCCCTCCCCCTAGCCCAATTCGGACTAGGGCAAGGGGGGGCGCGCGGCCTGCCCTAGGCAGCCCCTCTCTCTTTCCCGCAGGGCCCAATAAGGCCCAATACTTCTCCCCGGCGAATTCCCGTAACTCTCCGGTACTCCGAAAAATACCCGAATCACTCGGAACCTTTCCGAACTCCGAATATAGTCGTCCAATATATCGATCTTTACGTCTCGACCATTTCGAGACTCCTCGTCATGTCCTCGATCTCATCCGGGACTCCGAACTCCTTCGGTACATCAAAACTCATAAACTCATAATAAAACTGTCATCGAAACCTTAAGCATGCGGACCCTACGGTTCGAGAACTATGTAGACATGACCTAGAACTATTCTCGGTCAATAACCAATAGCGGGACCTGGATGCCCATATTGGCTCCTACATATTCTACGAAGATCTTTATCGGTCAAACCGCATAACAACATACGTTGTTCCCTTTGTCATTGGTATGTTACTTGCCCGAGATTTGATCGTCGGTATCCAATACCTAGTTCAATCTCGTCACCGGCAAGTCTCTTTACTCGTTCTGTAATGCATCATCCCGTAACCAACTCATTGGTCACATTGCTTGCAAGGCTTATAATGATGTGCATTACCGAGAGGGCCCAGAGATACCTCTCCGACAATCGGAGTGACAAAACCTAATCTCGAAATACGCCAACTCAACATGTACCTTCGGAGACACCTGTAGTACTCCTTTATAATCACCCAGTTACGTTGTGACGTTTGGTAGTACCCAAAGTGTTCCTCCGGTAAACGGGAGTTGCATAATCTCATAGTTACAGGAACATGTATAAGTCATGAAGAAAGCAATAGCAACATACTAAACGATCAAGTGCTAAGCTAATGGAATGGGTCAAGTCAATCACATCATTCTCCTAATGATGTGATCCCGTTAATCAAATGACAACTCTTTTGTCCATGGCTAGGAAACATAACCATCTTTGATAAACGAGCTAGTCAAGTAGAGGCATACTAGTGACACTATGTTTGTCTATGTATTCACACATGTATTATGTTTCCGGTTAATACAATTCTAGCATGAATAATAAACATTTATCATGAAATAAAGAAATAAATAATAACTTTATTATTGCCTCTAGGGCATATTTCCTTCAGTCTCCCACTTGCACTAGAGTCAATAATCTAGTTCACATCGCCATGTGATTTAACACCAATATTCATATCTGTATATGATTAACACCCATAGTTCACATCATCATGTGACCAACATCCAAAGGTTTTTACTAGAGTCAATAATCTAGTTCACATTGCTATGTGATTAACACGCAAAGAGTACTAAGGTGTGATCATGTTTTGCTCGTGAGAGAAGCTTAGTCAACGGGTCTGTCACATTCAGAGCCGTATGTATTTTGCAAATATTTTATGTCCACAATGCTCTGCATGGAGCTGCTCTAGCTAATTGCTCCCACTTTCAATATGTATCCAGGTTGAGTCTTAGAGTCATCTGGATCAGTGTAAAAGTTTGCACTGATGTAACTTTTACAACAAACTCTTTTATCTCCTCCATAATCGAGAAACATCTCCTTAGTCCTTACTAAGGATATTCTTGACCAATGTCCAGTGATCTACTCCTAGATCACTATTGTACTCCCTTGCCAAATTCAGAGCAAGGTATACAATAGTTCTGGTACATAGCATAGCATACTTTATAGAACCTATGACTGAGGCATAGGGAATGACTTTTCATTCTCTTTCTATTTTCTGCTGTGGTCGGGATTTGAGTCTTACTCAATTTCATACCTTTGCAACACAGGCAAGAACTCTTTCTTTGACTGTTCCATTTTGAACTACTTCAAAATCTTGTCAAGGTATGTACTCATTGAAAATCTTATCAAGCGTCTTGATCTATCTCAATAGATCTTGATGCTCAATATGTATGTAGTTTTACTGAGGTCTTTCTTCGAAAAACTCTTATTCAAGTATCCTTTCATGCTTTGCAGAATAATTCTACATTATTTCCGATCAGCAATATGTCATTCACATATACTTATCAAAAATGCTGTAGTGCTCCCACTCACTTTCTTGTAAATACAGGCTTCACCGCAAGTCTGTATAATACTATATCCTTTGATCAACTTATCAAAGCGTATATTCCAACTCTGAGATGCTTGCACCAGTCCATAGATGGATTGCTGGAGCTTGCACATTTTGTTAGCACCTTTAGGATTGACAAAACCTTCTGGTTGTATCATATACAACTCTTCTTTAATAAATTCATTAAGGAATGTAGTTTTTACATCCATTTGCCAAATTTCATAAAATGTGGCAATTGCTAACATGATTCGGACAGACTTTTAAGCATCGATACGAGTAAGAAAATCTCATCGTATTCAACACCTTGAATTTTGTCAAAAACCTTTTTCGACAAGTCTAGCTTTGTAGATAGTAACACTACTATCAACGTCCGTCTTCCTCTTGAAGATCCATTTATTCTTAATGACTCACCGATCATCGGGCAAGTCAATCAAAGTCTACACTTTGTTCTCATACATGGATCATATCTCAGATTTCATGACCTCAAGCCATTTCGTGGAATCTGGGCTCATCATCGCTTCCTCATAGTTCGTAGGTTCATCATGGTCTAGTAACATGACTTCCAGAACATGATTACCGTACCACTCTGGTGCGGATCTTACTCTGGAAGACCTACGAGGTTTGGTAGCAACTTGATCTGAAGTTTGATGATCATCATCATTAACTTCCTCACTAATTGGTGTAGGAATCACTGGAACTGATTTCTGTGATGAACTACTTTCCAATAATGGAGAAGGTACAATTACCTCATCAAGTTCTATTCTCCTCCCACTCACTTCTTTCGAGAGAAACTCCTTCTCTGGAAAGGATCCATTTTAGCAACGAATGTCTTGCCTTCGGATCTGTGATAGAAGGTGTACCCAACAATTTCCTTTGGGTATTCTATGAAGACGCACTTCTCCGATTTGGGTTCGAGCTTATCAGGATGAAACTTTTTCACATAAGCATCGCAGCCCCAAACTTTAAGAAACAACAGCTTAGGTTTACAGCTAAACCATACTTCATACGGTGTCGTCTCAACGGATTTAGATGGTGCCCTATTTTAAAACGTGAATGTAGCTGTCTCTAATGCATAACCCTAAAACGATAGTGGTAAAGAGATATCATAGATCGCACCATATCAAATAAAGTGCGGTTACGACGTTCGGACACACCATAACGATGTGGTGTTCCAAGTGGCGTGAGCTGTGAAACTATTCCACATTGTTTTAATTGAAGACCAAACTCGTAACTCAAATATTTGTCTCTGCGGTCAGATCGCAGAAACTTTATTTTCTTGTTACGATGATTTTTCCACTTCACTCTGAAATTCTTTGAACCTTTCAACTATTTCAGACTTATTTTTCATCAAGTGGATATACCCATATCTGCTCAAATCATCTTGTGAAGGTCGGAAAATAATGATACTTGCCACGAGTATCAGCACTCATTGGATCGCATACATCGGTATGTATTATTTCCAATAAGTCAGTAGCTCGTTCCATTGTTCCGGAGAATGGAGTTTTAGTCATCTTGCCCAAAAGGCACGGTTCGCAAGCATCAAATGATTCATAACCAAGTGATTCCGAAAATCCATCTTTATGGAGTTTCTTCATGCGCTTTACACCGATATGACCCAAACGGCAGTGCCACAAATAAGTTGCACTATCATTATTAACTTTGCATCTTTTGGCATCAATTTTATGAATATGTGTATCACTACGATCGAGATCCAACAAACTATTTTCATTGGGTGTATGACCATTGAAGGTTTTATTCATGTAAATAGAACAACAATTATTCTCTGACTTTAAATGAATAACCGTATTGCAATAAACATGATCAAATCATATTCATGCTCAACGCAAATGCCAAATAACATTTATTTAGGTTTAACACTAATCCCGAAAGTATAGGGAGTGTGCGATGATGATCATATCAATCTTGGAACTACTTCCAACACTCATCGTCACTTCCCCTTCAACTAGTCTTTGTTTATTCTGTATCTCCTGTTTCGAGTTACTAATCTTAGCAACCGAACAAGTATCAAATACTCAGGGGCTACTATAAACACTAGTAAGGCACACATCAATAATCTGTATATCAAATATACCCTTGTTCACTTTGCCATCCTTCTTATCCACCAAATATTTAGGGCATTTCCGCTTCCAGTGACCATTTCCTTTGCAGTGTAAACACTCAGTTTCAGGCTATGGTCCAGCTTTGGGCTTCTTTGCAGGAGTGACAACTTGCTTGTCTTTCCACTTGAAGTTCCCTTTCTTTCCCTTTGCCCTTTTCTTGAAACTAGTGGTCTTGTCAATCATCAACACTTGATGCTCTTTCTTGATTTCTACCTTCGTCGATTTCAACATCACGAAGAGCTCGGGAATCATTTTCGTCATCCCTTGCATACTATAGTTCATCACAAAGTTCTACTAACTTGGTGATGGTGACTAGAGAATTCTGTCAATCACTATCTTATCTGGAAGATTAACTCCCACTTGATTCAAGTGATTGAAGTACCCAGACAATCTGAGCACATGCTCACTAGTTGAGCGATTCTCCTCCATCTTTTAGCTATAGAACTTGTTGGAGACTTCATATCTCTCAACTCGGGTATTTCCTTGAAATATCAACTTCAATTTCTGGAACATCTCATATGGTCCATGACGTTCAAAACGTCCTTGAAGTCCCGATTCTAAGCCGTTAAGCATGGTGCACTAAACTATCAAGTAGTCATTATATTGAGCTAGCCAAACGTTCATAACGTCTGCATCTGCTCCTGCAATAGGTCTGTCACCTAGCGGTGCATCAAGGACATAATTCTTCTGCGCAGCAATGAGGATAAACCTCAGATCACGGATCCAATCCGCATCATTGCTACTAACATCTTTCAACACAGTTTTCTCTAGGAACATATCAAAATAAACATATGAAAGCAACAACGCGAGCTATTTATCTACAACATAATTTGCAAAATACTACCAGGACTAAGTTCATGATAAATTTAAGTTCAATTAATCATATTACTAAAGAACTCCCACTTAGACAGACATCTCTCTAGTCATCTAAGTGATCACGTGATCCAAATCAACTAAACCATGTCTGATCATCACGTGAGATGTAGTAGTTTCAATGGTGAACATCTCTATGTTGATCATATCTACTATATGATTCACGCTCGACCTTTCGGTCTCCGTGTTCCGAGGCCATATCTGTATATGCTAGGCTCGTCAAGTATAACCTGAGTATTCCGCGTGTGCAACTGTTTTGCACCCGTTGTATTTGAACGTAGAGCCTATCACACCCAATCATCACGTGGTGTCTCAGCACGAAGAACTTTCACAACGGTGCATACTCAGGGAGAACACTTCTTGATAATTAGTGAGAGATCATCTTAAAATGCTACCGTCAATCAAAGCAAGATAAGATGCATAAAGGATAAACATCATATGCAATCAATATAAGTGATATGATATGGTCATCATCATCTTGTGCTTGTGATCTCCATCTCCGAAGCACCGTCGTGATCACCATCGTCACTGGCGCGACACCTTGATCTCCATCGTAGCATCATTGTCGTTACGCCATCTATTGCTTCTACGACTATCGCTACCGCTTAGTGATAAAGTAAAGCAATTACAGGGCGTATGCATTTCATACAATAAAGCGACAACCATATGGCTCCTGCCGGTTGCCGATAACTTCGGTTACAAAACATGATCATCTCATACAATAAAATATAGCATCACGTCTTGACCATATCACATCACAACATGCCCTGCAAAAACAAGTTAGACGTCCTCTACTTTGTTGTTGCAAATTTTACGTGGCTGCTACGGGCTTAGCAAGAACCGTTCTTACCTACGCATCAAAACCACAACGATAGTTTGTCAAATAGACTCCGTTTTAACCTTCACAAGGACCGGGCGTAGCCACACTCGGTTCAACTAAAGTTGGAGAAACTGACACCCGCCAGCCACCTGTGTGCAAAGCACGTCGGTAGAACCAGTCTCGCGTAAGCGTACGCGTAATGTCGGTCCGGGCCGCTTCATCCAACAATACCGCTGAACCAAAGTATGACATGCTGGTAGGCAGTATGACTTATATCGTCCACAACTCACTTGTGTTCTACTCGTGCATATAACATCAACGCATAAAACCTGGCTCTGATACCACTGTTGGGGAACGTAGTAATTTCAAAATTTTCCTACGCACACGCAAGATCATGGTGATGATATAGCAACGAGGGGAGAGTGTTGTCTACGTACCCTCGTAGACCGAAGCGGAAGCGTTGACGCAACGTAGAGGAAGTAGTCGTACGTCTTCCCGGTCCGACCGATCCAAGCACCGTTACTCCGGCACCTCCGAGTTCTTGACACACGTACAGCTCGATGACGCACCCTCGATCTCCAATCCAGTAGAGGTGCCGAGGGGGAGTTCCGTCAGCACGACGGCGTGGTGACGATCTTGATGTTCTCCTGTCGCAGGGCTTCGCCTAAGCACCGCTACAATATGACCGAGGTGTAATATCGTGGAGGGGGGCACCGCACATGGCTAAGGAATGACCAATGATCAACTTGTGTCTAGGGTGCCCCCCCGCCCCCGTATATAAAGGAGGGAGAGAGGAGGAGGCCGGCCTAGGGAGGAGGCGCGCCATAGGGGAGTCCTACTCCCACCGGGAGTAGGATTCCCCCTTTCCTAGTCCAACTAGGGATCCTTCCATGTAGTAGGAGTAGGAGACTAGGAAGGGGAAGAGAGAAGGGAAGGAAGGAGGGGGTGCGGCCCCTCCCCCTAGCCCAATTCGGACTAGGGCAAGGGGGGCGCGCGGCCTGCCCTAGGCAGCCCCTCTCTCTTTCCCGCAGGGCCCAATAAGGCCCAATACTTCTCCCCGGCGAATTCCCGTAACTCTCCGGTACTCCGAAAAATACCCGAATCACTCGGAACCTTTCCGAACTCCGAATATAGTCGTCAAATATATCGATCTTTACGTCTCGACCATTTCGAGACTCCTCGTCATGTCCCCGATCTCATCCGGGACACCGAACTCCTTCGGTACATCAAAACTCATAAACTCATAATAAAACTGTCATCGAAACCTTAAGCGTGCGGACCCTACGGTTCGAGAACTATGTAGACATGACCTAGAACTATTCTTGGTCAATAACCAATAGCAGGACCTGGATGCCCATATTGGCTCCTACATATTCTACGAAGATCTTTATCGGTCAAACCGCATAACAACATACGTTGTTCCCTTTGTCATCGGTATGTTACTTGCCCGAGATTTGATCGTCGGTATCCAATACCTAGTTCAATCTCGTCACCGGCAAGTCTCTTTACTCGTTCTGTAATGCATCATCCCGTAACCAACTCATTGGTCACATTGCTTGCAAGGCTTATAATGATGTGCATTACCGAGAGGGCCCAGAGATACCTCTCCGACAATCGGAGTGACAAAACCTAATCTCGAAATACGCCAACTCAACATGTACCTTCGGAGACACCTGTAGTACTCCTTTATAATCACCCAGTTACGTTGTGACGTTTGGTAGTACCCAAAGTGTTCCTCCGGTAAACGGGAGTTGCATAATCTCATAGTTACAGGAACATGTATAAGTCATGAAGAAAGCAATAGCAACATACTAAACGATCAAGTGCTAAGCTAATGGAATGGGTCAAGTCAATGACATCATTCTCCTAATGATGTGATCCCGTTAATCAAATGACAACTCTTTTGTCCATGGCTAGGAAACATAACCATCTTTGATAAACGAGCTAGTCAAGTAGAGGCATACTAGTGACACTATGTTTGTCTATGTATTCACACATGTATTATGTTTCCGGTTAATACAATTCTAGCATGAATAATAAACATTTATCATGAAATAAGGAAATAAATAATAACTTTATTATTGCCTCTAGGGCATATTTCCTTCACGAATATAGTCGTCCAATATATCGATCTTTACATCTCGACCATTTTGAGACTCCTCGTCATGTCCCCGATCTCATCCGGGACTCTGAACTACCTTTGGTACATCAAAAACACATAACTTATAATATAAATCGTCACCGAACGTTAAGCGTGCGGACCCTACGGGTTCGAGAACTATGTAGACATGACCGAGACACGTCTCCGGTCAATAACCAATAGCGGAACCTGGATGCTCATATTAGCTCCCACATATTCTACGAAGATCTTTATCGGTCAAACCGCATAACAACATACGTTGTTCCTTTTTTCATCGGTATGTTACTTGCCCGAGATTCGATCATCGATCTCTCAATACCTAGTTCAATCTCGTTACCGACAAGTCTCTTTACTCGTTATGTAATGCATTATCCCGCAACTAGCTCATTAGTCACATTGCTTGCAAGGATTATAGTGATGTGCATTACCGAGAGGGTCCAGAGATACCTCTCTGACAATCGGAGTGACAAATCCTAATCTCGAAATACGCCAACTCAACATGTACCTTCAGAGACACTTGTAGAGCTTATTTATAATCACCCAGTTACGTTGTGACGTTTGGTAGCACACAAAGTGTTCCTCCGGTAAACGGGAGTTGCATAATCTCATAGTCATAGGAACATGTATAAGTCATGAAGAAAGCAATAGCAACATACTAAACGATCAAGTGCTAAGCTAACGGAATGGGTCAAGTCAATCACCTCATTCTCTAATGATGTAATCCCGTTAATCAAATGACAACTCATGTCTATGGCTAGGAACCTTAACCATCTTTGGTTCGACGAGCTAGTCAAGTAGAGGCATACTAGTGACATTATGTTTGTCTATGTATTCACACATGTACTAAGTTTCCGGTTAATAAAAATCTAGCATGAATAATAAACATTTATCATAAAATAAGGAAATAAATAATAACTTTATTATTGCCTCTAGGGCATATTTCCTTCAAAGACCCTAAATTTCTGAATGCCCTGGCCTCAGAGAGATACAAGCGCGATACAATTCCAAGCCTTAAACTTCTAGATGATACAGTGGTAGAAGACCATGCCAGTAAAGAAGCAGTCATATACCAGGCCTTTAATGAGAGACTAGGAAAATCAGGGGATTTCCAAATGAAATTTAACTTGCAAAGTATGATCAAAAAAGTGGAGGGAGTGGATATCTTAATTGTACCTTTCACCAAGAAGGAGATCGATGATATCATCCAAGAAATGCCTGCCGATCGTGCTCCTGGTCTGGATGGCTTCTCCGGGGTATTTTTCAAAAAATGTTGGCACATCATTAGAGAATACTTTTATGAGCTTTGCAACCAGTTCTACGAGGGGGGGGGGGGACTCAACATTCAGAGTATTAATGACGGATTTATCACACTAATTCCCAAGGTTCGGTCCCCGGAGACGGTATCTGATTTTAGACCCATCACATTGCTCAATTGCTTCCTAAAGATTCTCACCAAACTACTAGCAAGCATACTTCAGAAATTCATACTTAAAATTGTGCACCGTAATCAATATGGCTTCCTCAAAGGTCGATCTGTACAAGATTGTCTGGCCTGGGCATTTGAGTACATCCATCAATGCCAGGCGTCGAAAGAAAAGATCGTCCTCCTAAAACTAGATTTTGCCAAGGCATTCGACACGATTGAGCATGATGCAATGATCAAAATTATGGAGCACATGGGGTTCAAAGCTAAGTGGATTGACTGGATTAAATGTATCTTCTCCTCGGGCAAATCAGCGGTGCTCTTAAATGGTGTCCCTGGTAGACAATTTAACTGCAAATGTGGGGTTCGCCAAGGAGATCCCTTTTCACCATTTATCTTCGTGCTTGCAGCCGACCTACTTCAAGCTGCCATTAATGATGCATTTAGAAAATAGAAGGTCCAACTGCCGTTCCAACGACCAAACCAACATGACTATCCGGTGATTCAATACGCAGATGACACGATCATCATTCTCCCTGCCCGCCAAAACCAAGCCCGAACGATTAAGGACATTCTATCTGACTATGCAACATCTATTGGGCTAAAGATAAACTTCCACAATCCACCCTCATTCGAATTAACTGCGAGGCCAGTTGCTACAACGTGATATCAACTATATTTGGTTGCAATGTCGGAACCATGCCGTTCACTTACTTAGGGTTATCCCTCGGGACAACCAAGCCTTCGGTTCAAGACCTTATGCCTCTCGTTTGCATGATGGAAAGAAGAATAAGAAGCACACTTGCTCTAATGTCTTTTGGGGCTAAACTTTCTCTCCTCAACACAATGATCATGTCCCTTGCCACATTTGCTCTTTGCACTATCAAGTTGCCACCAAAGATCCTAGAACTACTAGACAAAATCAGAAGGAAATGCCTCTGGACAAAAAAGATAGAAGGGGACAAATGCAACTCTCTGGCTTCCTGGAGCATGGTCTGTAAACCAAAGCAATGTGGGGGCCTTGGAATAATAAACCTCTCTATCCAAAGTGAAGCCTTGCTCCTAAAGTATCTGCATAAGTTCTACAACCGCCACGAATTGCCATGGGTGGAACTCATTTGGTCGACTTACTACACAAACAAAATCCCACACGCCATGGAACCGTGCGGATCGTTCTGGTGGAGAGATGTGTTCAAACTATCCCCAATTTACAGAGGTATCTCCAAGGCAAATGTACATGATGGATCCACGGCACTTAAGTGGAAGGATCTATGGCTGGACAACACTCTGTACGAGACATACCCACGAGCCTTCTCCTATGCAATAAATGAGGATATTTCAGTTAAGGCTTTCCTAGGGTCAACGTCACTGCATGAAACGTTTCACCTCCCCCCTCTCTGTCCAAGCACTTGAAGAAATCCAAGAGTTGCAACAAAAAGTGATGCATGTCGGGAATGTGGCAGACCCAATTCCCCATGACACCTGGACTTACTGCTGGGGTTCGAAGGAATACAAGGCCAATAGATACTACAAATTCTACTTTAGAGATATGCAAGCGCACAAATCTTACCGATGGCTTTGGAAAGCGAAGGTAACGATGAAAATTAAAGTGTTTGGGTGGCTCTTGCTCTCTGACTGATTAAACACACGAAACATGCTCAAGCGGAGACACTACAATATTGGGGACGATTACAATTGCCTTTTGTGTGATCAACAAATAGAAGAGGACGTGGAACATATGATCTTTAAATGCTCTTTCAGTAAGCACTGCTGGGCCAGACTTGGGATCACATGGCAGGACACTGGATCCAGACTACAATGGATGAGCCACGCAACAAACAATTGGACTCAGCCCATGTTCATTGAAGTATTTCTACAGGATGCTTGGAGTATATGGAAAGAGATAAATAACAAGCATTTCAGACGCGCCACCCCCACTTTCAACTCTTAGCTTAGAAGATTTATACTTGATTTTAGCCTTCTCCAGCATAGATCTAGTCCTGATAAGAGAGAATTCATTCTCTGTTTTGTACAAAACTTGGCTCCTACCTAATTTCCTTTCCATAGAGTAGCTATTACTGCCTCCCAAAGCGGAGGCTGAGTATCTTGTAAATATGCTGTGTACTTTGTCCCATACTTTTGAGTAATACAAACACAGTGGGAGCCTCTCCCACTGTCTGACTTCTAAAAAAAAAGAACAAGAGGCTCACCATGGTGGTGCCGGCGACGAGATCGGTGTAGGCGATCGACTGCGGTGAGGATGGGGACGAGACAGGGCAGACCGCCAAACCTAGACAAACCTTGAGGAAAATGGAGTTTGGACAAGAAGCTTCGAGAGGGGAAAGCTTAAGTGTGGCTCGAGCATTTCATCGAACACCCCATGTGCATAGGAGGTGAGTTAGAGCACCACAAACCTCTCCCACGGCCGGCCAAAAAAACAGAGCACGGGCTTTGTTTGCGGACAGGAGCGGGGGTATATATAGGCCTCTCTTTAGTCCCGGTTTGTGGCTAAAACCGGGACCAAAGGACAACCTTTGGTCCCGGTTGTAGCCACCAACCGGGACTAAAGGTGTCGGGCCAGAAGCGGGGGTATATATAGGCCTCCCTTTAGTCCCGGTTTGTGGCTAAAACCGGGACCAAAGGACAACCTTTGGTCCCGGTTGTAGCCACCAACCGGGACTAAAGGTGCCGGGCCAGGAGCGAGGCCCATTGGTCCCGGTACGTGTCTGGAACCGGGACCAAAGGGGTCAGACGAACCGGGACCAATGGCTCCCGAGGCCCGGCCGGCGCCCTGGCCTCACAAACCTGGACTGATGCCCCCATTGGTCCCAATTCCTGAGTGAACCGGGATTAATGCCCTTACCCAGGCCTCAACCAAAGCCCCGTTTTCTACTAGTGTGAGTACACCACATACCACCTCATCTACAAAAGGGAGAATAACAAGATCCCAACAGATAAGAAGGCGTTAGAAAAACACATGCATGGAGACATAAGCAATATAAGGCTTCATGATTCATGTTGGTATGGTGACTGGTGAGTAGGTCGCTTTGGAATTGTTTCTTGTTGTGTGAGCAGGCCGCTTCGGGATTGTTTGTATCAGTTTTCACCCGGTTTTTGGTAAATTAACTGGGAAATTCTCTTTTCCTTAATTGATCGATGAGGCAATCCTTTTGCATCCGTTTCAAAAAAAGAACGTCCAGTTGGTTTGGTGATACTAGCACGAATGTCTTCCTAGACCGGGGTGATCTGCTCCCTACCGGTATGCTTGAGGCAATTATCAGCCTCAGTTGTACGTGCAGGTCTATTATTGTGACGAATTCAACGAGATTTGATTTTCCATATGTGTTTGCAGGTGTTTCACTGGACGGATTTCTCAATATTGTCCATTGTTGGCAAGAGCTATGATGGTGCGGCGACGACAAGTTCATTTGCAACTTCCATAAGAATTTTGAGGCATATACCTATAGTTGCAATCTTCGCTCTATTTAGAGGCGTTAGTGTGGGTTCGCTTACCCTATATCCGGTTGTATCCAGTTTTCTTTCTAGTGTAAACCAGATTTGAGCAAGAAAGGAAAAACAAATCAATGCGTGGTCAAATCTGGCACACCTACCGCCGTAGTGCCATTAAATCTCAATAAAACCACATGGTGATCTCAACGATGCAAGTGACTGTTAAAGCAGGAGATCGAGAATCTTACTTCTGCGGTCTTCAGACTAGCCACAATGGGTAGTAACATAGGATAGTAACATCAACGATGTTACTAGTCTATGTTACTACCTCTATAGTGGGGAGTAACATATGTGTGATAACATGCAACTCTTCATTTATTAGGCTATAGACACATCTTGCTTTGTGTAAGTTGCATGTCATATATTATTGCTCTAATATTTGATCAAAGTTAGCCTCGAAAAACGCATTAGGCCCTATATAGATGGAAGGAGGGAGTAGCTATGTTACCACTTTCTTCTCTTTTTTCATTTATTGCTTGCCACATCATCTATTTTATCTAGATATGTGTGATGTTACTACCTATGTTACTCCTATTGTGGGTAGTCTCACTAGTTGTTCCTTGACGAGTCAAAGGAAGGCGGCTGTGGCAAGTACGTCCCTCCCCTTGTCTTCACGGCAGAGTACGTAGCTGAATAAAACTATTACTTACATGCGTACATGCATGATGTGGTCGGATACTCTACTTACATGCAAGCGTCAGTCGCTGTAAAACAATCTCAGTTTGGTAGTCCTCGATGAGCACTATATACATATCCAGCAATACTTTTTTTTCCAGAGTATGCAGAATGCATACTGTAGACAAGGGGAGGAATGAGAGAATGCACCTTAGGTGCTCTCGAGTGTATTACTCAGACTAATATAGCCGGGTTACAGAGGGGCGCCGAGCGCAGTTACAAGAGGCGCGAGGTGCGCGAGGTGGTGCTACAACGTGGGCATGCACCAGTACGTGCATGAGTGCTAGACTAGAGAAGTTACAGTCAACACCCCGCCGCAGTCTGAGCATCGGGTGGCCGGATGCACAGGCTGGACCGGAATTCTTCGAACGCCGGCGTCGGGAGGCCCTTCGTCAGGACATCGGCAAACTGCTGTGTGGTCGGGACATGAAGAACTCGCAGTTGGCCCACAACAACCTTTTCGCGGACGAAATGGATGTCAAGCTCGATGTGTTTGGTGCGCCGGTGATGCACCGGGTTGGCAGCCATGTACACAGAGGAGATATTGTCGCAGTAGGTCACCGTGGCCGTGGGCAGTGGCACGCGCAGTTCACCAAGAAGTTGGCGCAGCCAGCAGCATTCTGCAACGGCGTTGGCGACGGCGCGGTACTCCGCCTCCGCACTGGAGCGAGAGACGGTCGGTTGGCGCTTCGACGACCAGGAGACGAGCGAGTTGCCGAGGAAGACGGCGTAGCCAGACGTGGAGCGGCGCGTATAGGGGCACCCGGCCCAGTCGGCGTCGGAGTAGGCCATCAGGTCGAGTGAAGCGGAGCGGTGCAGATGGAGCCCATGCGTCGACGTGCCGCGCAGGTAGCGCAGGATCCGTTTGACGAGGGAGTGGTGCTGCACGCGCGGGTCGTGCATGAAGAGGCAGGCTTGCTGGACCGTGTAGGCGAGGTCAGGGCGCGTGAGAGTGATGTACTGGAGCGCGCCCACCAGGCTACGGTACTCCGAGGCTACGGCGGCGGACAGCTTCGAGTGCGTGTCCACTGGCGTTGACACGGGCTTGCAATCGGACATGTTGGCACGATCCAACAGCTCGTCAGCATACTTCTGTTGGGAGAGGAAGAAGCCGGCGCGGCTCCGCGTCACACTGATGCCGAGGAAGTAGTGGAGCGGGCCGAGATCTTTCATCGGGAACTCAGTGAACATGCGTTGTTGCAGTTGCTGGAGAAGAGCCGTCGATGAAGCCGTGAGGACGATGTCGTCCACGTACAGCAGTAGGTACGCCATGGCGCCCTCACCGTGGAGCGTGAACAGCGACGGGTCGGAGCGCGCCGCCGTGAAGCCGAGGGTACAGAGGAAAGCAGCAGACCGCACGAACCAGGCGCGGGGGGCCTGCTTGAGTCCGTAAAGCGACTTGTCGAGGAGGTAGACATGGTCGGGTGGAGCTTGTCGACGAACCCCGCCGGTTGCTGGCAGTACACGCGCTCGGCAAGCTGGCCGTGCAGGAACGCATTGTTCACGTCCATTTGGTGCACGGGCCAGTCGCGCGCGGCGGCGACGGTGAGGACAGCACGGATGGTGGCTGGTTTGACCACTGGCGAGAATGTCTCATCAAAGTCCACACCAGGGCGTTGCGAGAACCCGCGGACGACCCATCTTGCCTTGTAGCGATCCAGTGTGCCATCAGCTTTGAGCTTATGCCTGAAGAGCCATTTCCCCGTGACAATGTTGGCACCCCTTGGCCGGGGCACGAGCGTCCAGGTCCTGTTCGCCATCAGCGCAGTGTATTCATCCTCCATAGCGGTTAGCCAATGGATATCACGAAGCGCGGCAGACACGGACTTGGGCACGAGTGAGATGGTGGAGACGGCTGAAGCAGTGTGTGTTTCAGCATATTTGGGGTTGGGAAGGAACTTTCCGGCGCGCCCACGGGTGATCATGGCGTGTGTGGGCATGTGGGAGGCGCGAGCAGGCAATGGTGTGCTCGGGGCGCTGCTAGAGCATTGGCGGGGCTGGAGTTCACGGCAGATGGGGAGTCCGGCGACGCGGTGATCGTAGGAGAGTCAGCAGCAACCGGAGAGCTAGGTGGTGGGTGTGTCATGGTGACGGGCGGAGAGCTGGGTAGGTGTGCTACCGAGAGAGGTGGGGAAGTGGTAGGGCATGGTTGGGATCGCTGTGAGCGAGGCCGGCGGGGAACAACTGGCAGGGGTAGCTGATCGGTTTCTTCGTCAGAATGTGGGTTCAGTGGTGGCGTGGGAGAAGGGGAAGTGGGTCTCGTCGAAGACGACATGACGTGAGACGAGAACGCGGTTGTTTGTGCGATCGAGGCAGCGGTATCCCTTGTGCTCGGAGGAATAGCCGAGGAAGACACAAGCTGCAGAGCGCGGAGCAAGCTTGTGTGGGGTAGTGGCTGTGATGTTGGGGTAGCAGAGACACCCAAACACGCGCAGCGGCGCATAGTCGGGGTGAGTGCCGTGGAGGAGGAAGAAGGGGGTGTGGTCGTGGCGAGTTTGGCACGAGCGACGGTTGAGGAGGAATGTGGCCGTGTTAAGAGCCTCGACCCAGTACATGAACGGCATGGATGCGTGCGTGAGGAGCGAGCGAACGGTGTCATTTAGGGTGCGGAGGACTCGCTCAGCTCGTCCGTTTTGCGGCGATGTGTATGGGCAAGACAAACGGAGAGAGATGCCCTCATCGGAGAGGAAGGCCCGAGCAACATGGTTGTCGAACTCTCGTCCGTTGTTGCACTGGAGAGCGAGCAAGTTCAGGTTGAACTGTCGACGAGTGAAGCGGGCAAACGATCGTATAAGCGGGAACACTTAAGATTTGCGATGGAGAGGATATGTCCACACAAAGTGACTATAATCATCAAGAAGAACAAGATAGTACTGCTTGCCTGATACACTGGGTACGGGCGAGGTCCAAACATCGCAGTGCACTAACTGAAAAAGAAAATACGACACATGTTCTGAAGAAGTAAACGGGAGCCTAACGCTCTTGCCTAACTGACGGGCATGGCAAATGGGTGACGGCGAGCCGGGGAGATGGACGGAGCAGGCACGCAGCGTGCGATGGAGAACGTCGTGGCCGGGGTGACCCAGTCGCTGATGCCATCGGTCCGGTGAGACGACAGTTGCGGCGAGGGCGAGGTGGCGGTCGGGCTGCGTGACTGGGTAGATTTCATCGTCAGATTTACACCGGAGGATCACCCGCTTCGTCCTTTGATCCTTGACAAAGAAACCCACATCGTCAAATTCAACATTAACGGGATTGTCACGAGCTAATTTCTTGACAGAGACAAGGTTTTTGATGAGGTTGGGAGAGACGAGAACATGGCGCAGTGTAAGGGGATTAGCGGACGTGGGGATGTGGGCAGTGCCAGAGTGTGTAAACCGCGAACGATGATCCATCGCCAACAACTATACGAGAAGAATGACAAGGGCTGGAGGAGGTGAGCAAACCTGACAACGAGGCCATGTGCGAGGATGCTCCTGTGTCCAGGTACCAGTCCCCGCTAGGCTGCGGCGGCTGCGGCTGCTGAACGTGCATGTTGTTGAGGGCGTGCACCAGCGCAGACTGGTCCCAGCCAGCCTGAACGGAGGACCAGGACGCCCCCGCCGAGGGCGCGCTGTAGAGAGGGTGAGGTGGGACGACACTGGGGGTCCAGTGCGCGGGGAGCGCGCCGTATGAGGCCGATGGCGGAGTGGAGTAGTGCGAGGCCACACCAGCGAACGGTGCTTGTCCACCAGGGCGAGGACCGAGCACACCCGCGCCAGGGGCGTGCGGACGCCACGGCACCGGCCAGGCGTGGACCATGCCTGTCCAGGGCGTGTGAGCAGACGGAAGCGGGGCAGGCGGGCACGCTGTTGCTGCTGCTGCCGATCTCCATCGGTGCTTTTCCTTTGCCCTTGTTGCGGCCACCACCGCCACCGCGACGGTTCAGGCCACCACCGCTGCCTGCGGCACCCCGCCGGAGTTGGTGCTGGCAGGAGCACGGGCGGCGTGAAGGGTGATGTCGCTGGACGTCTCCGCGGACTGGCGGCTCTCCTCGAGGAGGAGGAAAGCGCGGCAGCAGAGGAAGGAGGGGAAGGGTGTCTGCATCATCAGGATGGGCACGGCGTAGCGCAGGCGTGGGTGAAGGCCGCGAAACATGTTGAGGACCTGCTCGCGGTCACCGACGGGCTCACCAAGGTCGGCGAGGCGATCGGCACAGTCCTTCAGGCGCGCGAAGTAGGAGAGGACCGAGCCAGACCCTTGCTCGATACGGCGGAAGTCGGTGGCGAGGAAAATCGCCTGATGCTCCCTGTTCTCCAGGAAGATGGAGGTGATCGCCACCCAGAGTTCCGCGGCCGTGGCGCCGCGGCAGTGCACAAGCCCGAAGATCTCTGGGCTGATGCGGTTGTAGAGCCAGGAGACAATGTGGGCATCGTCCTGCAGCCAGAGAGGATCAGCGGGACGCGGCGCCCCATTGATGTGGGCGACGACCCCGCTCTTCTGGAAGGTGACCTCGAGCAGGGTGCGCCACTGGGAGAAGTTGGGTGGCTGCAAGGAAAGAATGATGGGGACATGCTGGTTGATGTAGACGGCAGCTAGGTGGGAGGGCGGCGGCGCAAGGTGCAAGTCGGGGGCGACGGCGCCTGGGATGATGCTGCCGTTGCGCGAGGCTGCGGCAAGAGCTGAGGGGGTGAGGAGCGCGTCACGGCTCGGTGTGGCAATGGCGGCAGCGGCAAAGGCGCCGTGAAGCCCACGGTTGGGAGGGGGTGGGGGTGGTGGAGGAGGAGGCGGCGAGGGGGCAACCATGTCGCCGGCAGGAGGAGGCAGCGGAAGGCAGTTAGCGACGCTGGTGAGGCCTAGCGTCTGATACCATGTAGACAAGGGGAGGAATGAGAGAATTCACCTTAGGTGCTCTCGAGTGTATTACTCAGGCTAATATAGCCGGGTTACAGAGGGGCGCCGAGCGCAGTTACAAGAGGCGCGAGGTGCGCGAGGTGGTGCTACAACGTGGGCATGCACCAGTACGTGCATGAGTGCTAGACTAGAGAAGTTACAGTCAACACATACAACTCCTTGCCGGGGCGCAAACGACAGCAAGGGCACCAGAATTTGCGGTTACCATCGTAACCATGAAATACCGAAAAAAAGCGAACGAAATTTAAAATCAAAATTTGAATTCAATTTTTTTGAAGTCGACATAGATATGTATTTAACTCTTATGTATCATAAACCTTGCCCATGCGTAGTGGCTGTTCAACCTGTGTTGCCACTTGCTCAATTGTCACGAGTTCGACCCGTGAGGCAAGAGTCAAACCCGCGACTCGCTATTGAGGAAATGGGGTGTGGCGTACCGCAAAATGAAGGTAAACGACCTTTTGCTCGAGCGCGTACGATCGAAACGGGGTCCTGTTCATCGGAAAGGGTCTGGCGTACAACAAAACGGAGGAAACGGCCTTCAGGTCGATCGACTATGATCGAAATGAGATCCTGTTCATCGGGAGGGGTCTGACGTACCGCGAAACAGAGGAAACAGACTTTTGTTGGAGCGCTACGGTTGAAACAGGGTCCTGTTCATCGGGAGGAGTGTGACGTACCGCAAAACGGAACTCCACGGGCTACTGTTCACCCACTATCTACTGCCTCGCTCCAGCCTCCACCTGCACTGTTCATCAACCGCGTCTTCCTCCTGCCTCCACCAACTACTGTTCATCCACCGCGTCTTCCTTCTGCCTCCACCAGCTACTGTTCATCCACCGCGTCTTCCTTCTGCCTCCACCAACTACTGTTCATCCACGGGCTACTGTTCATCCTGCCCTCCATCGACTACTGTTCAACTAGCCCTCCACGGGGTTATGTTCATCCACCCCCAACCAACTCGGCTGTGGCGGCCTCCTCTCAAGGACCTGTTCATCCAGCGGCAACCGCCTACTACCACGGTGTCTTTCCACAGTCTATACTCGATTTCTCGAAGAGATGAAGACCTCAGACAAAGGATGGAGAAAAGTATTGAATGCGCGCAAAGAACTACTTGGAGGCAACATGTGCGCAACCCACAAATTGGAGAGAGGTGGATCTCTATTCTCTATAATGGAGGTGAAGGGGTTTTGCGGTTTTATGTTATTTTACCTTAGAAAAAGGAGTATGTCCTACCTAGTACTTGTTATGTGCTAGAATGATGACGAGTTATTACCTAGGATTGTAACCATTATAGCTAATGTTGGTAAACTTGCCATGTGCTATATTGATGGTGAGTTATTATATGACTACGGATGATGAGTTGTTATATGACTAAGATGATGATGAGGACGTTATACTACTTGTCATGTGCTAGAATGATGATGAGTTATTATATATATGACTACGGAAGATTAGTTGTTATATGACTACGAATAATGATGATGACTTGTTATTATATGACTACAGATGATAAGTTGTTGTTATATCATTGGGGTCGACACTTGTATGTCATCCTAACATCATTGCGTCCTAACAGTTTAACTTGCTAACTTGGAACCATACACTTTAATCTAATCCGTGTTTTTTCCACAACCTCTTTATTGCTACTATATAAAAAATGTATAACGGTGTTTAAATATAGAGAAATAAAATACGCACGTATAGTAGTGACGAGGGGCTAAAAAAACGCTACTCCTATAGCTATTTAGCAGTAGCGTGGGGTTTGTCCCGCGCTACTGCTAAAATTTAGCTGTAGCGTCGTAGCAGTAGCGTGGTAGGCCTTTGCCCCACGCCACTATAAGGATTTTCCCTATTAGTGGTGAGACGCCTATCGGTCAGGCGTCAAAGGGGTCGAATGACAAAATAAGTCTTTTGGCGGTGGTACATAAGACAAAAATTAACTCATGGGGAATCTACACAAAGGCGCTGCTTAAATAAACCTTGTTGTGAGAGCTTTATCGGCGAACTATATTATTTCATGTGCACCCAAAGCCAAGCAGAAGTCGGCGGCTTGGATGAAGCCTAGAACTGGATATGCCAAACTGAATGTTGATGTTGCGTATGATATGGATACACTACAGGGTTCGGTTGGTGCTGTTCTTAGGGACCACAATGGCCAGTTCATAGCAGCTGCAAACGGAAAAAATGACATATGTTCTGATTCATTTACAGCTGAGGCGACTGCAATTCGCTTTGGCATGAATCTTGCTCGAACAGTAGGATGCAGTAAAATTGAGATCAACTCCGACAACATTGAGGTCATCGAAGCTCTTAAAGACGGAAATTCTTCGTCGGTTGCTAGCGCAATTTTTGACGATTGTTATTTCATGTCATTAGACTTTAATCATGTTGTTTATGATCGTTGTAATAGGGAAGCTAACCAGGTAGCTCATGAATTGGCGAGGTTAGCTAAATTTTCTACCCCTGGTTTTTGGATGGATGCTGCCCCTAGTGCGGTCATTCCTTTGCTTGTAAATGATGCCACTATTTTGGTGATTGAGTAAGAGATATTATTTGTCAAAAAAAAAGTCTTTTGACGGGTTAGGGGACGAATAAGATCTGTCTTTGTGTACCGTCTTTGTAGCTGCATCCCGAGGCCAGGTTGGCCCACCACCCTGCGCTATGGCAACGCCCGATCGCCCACAGTCGGATGCGATGCGTGCGGCCAGGATGGGGATTTGCCCAGAGTGGTTGCACCCTGCTGCCTGCGCCGGGCCGCGCGCTCTGCCTATAAGAGGAGACCGTGGGCAGTCCTATCTTCTTCACCTTGGACTGAGAGGACGAGAGGGTTTTTTCGGAGACTCTTGCCATTCCTCCTCCTCCCCGCCGCTTCAATCAACCAGTAAGAGGAAGCGAGACGGTGGTGAATTTCTCGCTTGGCCTTCTTCCTCCTCTTCCCTCTCTCTCCTGTAATTTTATTTTTACCTATGATATGATCTCTATCTCGCTCGCCTGTGTTGTTTCTTTCCGCCTCTTTTTTCCTTTTGCTAATCTCTCTTGCCGGTACTAGTTTTCCCCCATGTTATTTGGGATCAATGCTCATTCCATATATGTTCCCGATCTAGCTTCTATCTAGACTCGTGCGGGTTTACTAGCTGTTCCTCTCGCTCTCTGCCTACTTCTTCGTGGTCGATTGGTCTCTTTTATTTCTTGTTCGTGCGGCTTCCTTTCTTGCCTTGCGTCCTCCTTGTCTTCGGCCTAATCTCTCTCTGTCTTCTCATTTATCTCTTGCAGGGGTTGATTGATTGGCGTCGGATCCAGGCCACCAAGAGATGGGGTAATTAACGCATCTTCTTTGCTCCCTCTTCCCTTTTCTCTGTTGCCATGATTCCGTCTTCTTTATGTGCCTGTGTGTGGGCGTAAGAGGGTTTTTTCATCTTTTTTTTTTGAGGGATTTCTTTTTCTGTTGACGATCGTGGGAGGAGCCCTGCACTTGGCTCACACCAACTCCGGCTTCTCGCACGCCAGATCCGTTTCTTCCCTTCCCAGCCAGATAGGCTGGATGAGCCGATCTGGGCTGGATCTACCTCTTTTTTTTAGAGTAGTTGGGCTAGATTTACTTTTGTTTTTCGATGAGGGGGTCGGGCTAGACCTACTTTGAGTGAAGAAACAACAAACTGCTAAAATTGCTAGTAGGAGATTTGTTTCTGGCCCAACTAAACTGAACTGCCCTTTTGAAGAGATATTAACTGGCCTAATTTTTTATTGGGCAAACCTTGTACCTATGACCTTTGTTTTGGATGAATAAAGATGGCGGGAATTCTCAAAAAAAAAAAAAAAAACTAGAGCCTAATTTTAACTGGAAGGAGTGTGGGGAACCGAAACATGAGTGTATATTGATGGGGGATTGGGTGATGCAATCCAGCTATTTGATCAAATGTACAAAAAAGAGCATGATTCATGGTTCTGTTTCCCCACGAGATGCCTCCTTCCCTGAGATGCGCGGTACACGGTGTTTTTGGCAGCACCGTCGTGGTCTCGCCTCACTTCTGTTTGTTCTGCCTAATTAGGTCTCTAATTATTTCTTGGCAGCACCGCATGGTATTACTTTTGGTTTTGGTTAATCTCTCTTGCTCGTGTGCGCGAGGTGTTTGGGGTATTGCTTTAGAGGGTTTTTGGCCTTTGAGAAGGAGGTGCGCTGGTGTTTGATCTTTAGCCCGCGTATGCATTCTTCAGTCGTGTTCTCCTTAGTATGCGATTTGGTATGTGAATATGCGCTCCCTCAGTGTGTATGAGCAGCATCGAATCAGGCTTACTACTGATGCTTACATCTCCAACTCTGTTCCATATATGTGTGCATTTATTGATTTAATAACATGGGCACGAGGTGGTGTCTCTCTTGTTGTTATGAATTGGTTACATAAAATTAGAGAGTTGTAAAAAGTCGAAAAAGTTATCAAACAACATCATACTCTATCGAATGTTTGAGGTTCTTGCAAAATTTCATCCAAAAATAAAACCCGAGGAGCTCCCACCAAAAACAAAAGAAAAACAAAATTGCTGCTCAGACAGTGCACAAAACGTTGAACTGCGTTTATTTTTTGTGAGAGCTCAAGTGATGTTTATTTGGATGAAAATTTGAAAGAACCTCAAACAGTTGATGCAGTTTGCTGTCGCAAAATTTCAGAATTTTTAGACGTTGTTTGGTCACGTTTTTCCAATTTTTGGGCAAAGTCGGTGTAGTATATGCACCCGAGAGTAGCCACTACTTTCCGATAACATTGCTCGTCTTCTTGTTGTGAATTGGTTACATAACATCAGTGCGTTAACTGCATATTGTTTCTTGGCTAGTTAGTTGCTTTGCGTAAACATCAGTATGTGTTTTGTACTTTTGTTCTACTGTCACTCCACTGTCTTACTGCTTGGTGCAATTTTTCTAGCTGATTATTCCTTATTTTTCAGGTCTCCTATGGAGTGCAGTTCAGACGAGTCGTCAGAGCTAAGTGATACTGATATCCATGACTATGCTGACAAGGCGTACACGGACCTCAAGTCTGGCAGGCTTGTGGCGAGGTTCGGCGCCGACAGGTTTAGATGCCCGTTCTGCCCCGGGAAGGAGGACTACCGTTACAATGAGCTGCTTCAGCATGCAATTGGTGTGGGCGCATCCACCCATGCTGCCGAAGTGAAGGCAAACCATCTGGCATTGGCCAATCATCTCAAGACGGACCATGCTGATGCAGCAGGCTCGTTGCCGCCGCGACAACCCGAGGCGCTAATGAATCCTCCAAGGCCTGTGCAAGATCAGGAGCTGTTTGTTTGGCCCTGGATGGGCATCCTTGCCAATGTTCCAGTAGAGCAAACACAGAGAGGTGGAGCCATTATAATGCAACAGCTAGCTGGTTTCGAACCCATACGTTTTGATGCTGTGCATTGTCCTGACGGCGGGTACACTGGCTTTGCAATAGTTCGTTTCAACAAGGACTGGATCGGGTTCAAGGATGCCTTGGGATTCCACAACTACTACAAATCACATCATCTGGGTAAAATGGATTGGGAGGCAAATAAATGTGAGAAGTACATGTTCGCTTGGCTGGCAAAAGAGGAGGACTACAAAGCCGATGATCCAGTTGGCAAGTTCTTGTCAGAAAATGGTGATCTGAAGACAGTGGCTGAACTGCAGCAGGAGATGTCCCGCAAGACTGACGCTCTCATAACTCGTTTGGCGAGCCAGATTAGTGCTAAGAGCAAGCACCTTATGGAACTTGAGTGCAAGTGTAATCAGATGGATCTAGCTTTACAAAGGGCCATGGAAGACAGCGACTCGCTGCACCAACGCTACAACGAAGGTACCCCCCCCCCCCCCCCCCCCAAAGTCTCATGCGATTGCTGTATGAATGGTACACTCATTTGCATTGCAAATATGATCATGTCTACCGTATCATGTTTTTTTTGTTTTTTTTTTTAGGGAAGTATCATGTTTTATTTGTTTTGTCTGCAGGAATGCGAAAGATGCAGTCAACTGCCTGTGAACATTCATTGAATTTTTTTCATCAGATTGATCAGCTGAGAAAGCAGTTGGATGAGAAAGAGAAAGACATCAAAAGGAGGTCCAAGCAATTAAGTGAAATAGTTGCTCAAACTGACATGGAAAGAAGAAAACTTGAGAATGAGAGGAAGAAGGTATGAAATTTACTCACAGTTTGGTTTATATTATTCTTTACTATAAAACGCATCATTTATATCAGAATCAAGCGAATAGCTTTCTTGGTCTAAATTCTGTCTCACGCAAAAAAGGGTCTAAATTTTGTCTCTGTTCTCGGAATAGCGTTTTGGCATGCTTGTGTTGATATTGTTCTCGGAGTAGCTAGTTGTCTTACTGCTGAACTAATTTTCTCTTCAGAATGGTCAAAATGACTCCCTTAACATGGCCAGAATTGAGCAAGAAAAAGCCAATGAAAGTGTGCGGATTCTTGTTGAGAAATACGAGGTATGCACTCCTACCCTTCCAGTTGTTGGTGTCATTCAAATGTCTTGAGAGTTTTCATTCCAGAATCTAGAAATTTACGCTGACGTGTCAAATACCTTACAGAAAGAGAAGGAAGTCGCTCTGATCGAAACCTTGCAGTTAGAGAAGCAGCTTGATGAGAAGCGTCGGCTGGAGCTGGATGTTCAACGGCTTAGAGGCAAACTGGGGTTGGTGAAGCACATGGAGGAGGGAGAGGGCGTCGATGCGAAGAAACGTGCTGAAGAGCTGAATAGGGATCTACAGGATAGAATCGACGCAACGGAAGACCTTGAAGAGCTAAATCAACCTCTGATTATCAAAGAAAGGATGACCAATGATGCAGTGCAGGATGCAAAGAAAGAGCTTATTTTGGTAACGTTTACACACACACGCTTGTTCTTTTTTATAGTTTTTGTTTTCCGGGGGAAATTCTGTAGACTGAAATAAATATTGAGCTTGTTGGTTTGTTTACAGGGCTCGGTGGATCTGTTGGGCCCTCGTAGCGACATTGGAATGAGGATGGGTCAAGTGGATGAGAAGCCGTTTGTTGAAGCTTGCAAGCCAAAGTACGGCGCCGAGGCGGATGCTAAAGCTCTTGAGTTATGCTCCATGTGGCAAGACAATCTGAGGGATGCTAATTGGCACCCTTTCAAGATAGTGACCACAGGTGAAAAGTCTGAGGTACGATACGAAGGATCAATCGAGTGATTCTTATCCTGCTGCCTTCTTGTCTTAAACACTTGCTGGCAAGTACATAATGAATGCAATGACATTGTGATGTGCCCCCAGCAAATCATCGACGAAGGTGACGAGAAGCTGGTGAAGTTGAAGGAGGAGCTGGGTGAAGAGGTTTACAAGGCTGTGACCACTGCGCTAGTGGAGATGAACAACAAAGAGAACATCCTCAAGCAGTGCAAGGCGAAATGTAAGAGGTGATAGACGTATCGTACTCGGCACAATCAGTGGTTTTCATTTCGGGTGTAGATTAGAGAAGACTTGACAACTGTTTCCTTTTAATAATGTGGGTGAACTGCAAGACAAGTTTATGTGCTGCTCAGTCAGTCTGAGAGCAGTGATGTATGGGAACCCCTTTTATTCCGTTCGGAGTTGGCAGACAATGGTCGCAATGAATCGTGTTTTCTTCCTTATCATTGGTTCTTTTTTCCGCAATGGATAGCCTAATTGTCTTTCCTGAGTGTGTTTTTGCAGCCAACATATTTTTTTGTGAGGATGAACTCACCACTTGTGTGCTCTAAAGTCACATGTTCTTGATGTTTTTGTTTGTCCATGTGGGAGTTTATTTGGCACCAGTGGTTTTTGTATTGCCACCACACGACCATATAATCGTGTTCTCATGTAAAAACACTTGTCTGGTTTTTTAGTAAAATTCATTTCACGAAAAGCAAAGAACACCATTTTTGTTTACACGATGGGGTTGAGCTTGGTTTCTCTTACTCGTACCCCCTCGCATCACTCTTGTGAGTGACTGAGGGGGCGAACCCTAGCCGCCCGGGTAAGGCCCTCTCCTCCCGCTTCCTTGCCTCGCCACTGTCGGCCAAAGCCTGGTTGGAGTAAGCGGCGACGAGGGGGGGGGGGGGGGGGGAGGGGCTCACTCTCCTCGACACACGATGTTGTGCGGCGCGGGACATCCGTTTGGGCGATGGCACGATGCTGATCCAGAGCGCGGCGGTACGTGGATGGGCTCGAGCGACTCTGTCGTGGGATCTCGTCCAGTGTGTAGGGGGTTGGGCTGGCCGGGCCCCCGGCGTGTGGCACCTTCAGCTAGCTGGACCTCGCCCCAGATCTGGTGCGACCAGGGCCATGGGGGGCCTTTGTGGCAGCTCGGGGCGTTGGCGCGGTCACGACAGCCATGGCTGCGGTTGCGGGCAGTTCGGCGGGGGCGGCAGGACGCGCATATCCTGACCTGTACTCGATCTGGGAGATGCGGCGTGCGGTGTGGCTGTGACCCAGGCGATGACAGCGATGTGTGGTCTGGCCTGCGGGTGGTCCAAATTCGTCGTCGGTGTCGCCAGTAGTTGTACTAGAGATGCGGTCAGGGGCTAGCTTGGAGCCGATCTGCACGAATTGGCATTGTCCATCCGGATGCGAGTTGGGGAGTGGTGGCCGCCGGTGAAAACGGACTCCGACTTCGGTCATGGGGGCGATGGCGGTCTCTATGCACTGTTACTTTGTTGAAGGCATCGCTTTTGCGGTCATTTTCTCCTCGCTCAGACTATTCCAAGGGAAACCCTTGATCTGGGTATCCCAGAATGGATGATGATGACGCTATCGGTGTTTTATTCCACCATGTGGGCATAGTTTTGGAGCAAATGCTTGTTGGACTCGTCAGGAGGTGGAGCGGCGTGGCATCTACCGCGTGAACGTCAACGAGTCTAGGCTACAAATGCATCTGGATGGGCGAGTGCAGGGCGATGGCGCTGTTTGGCGCTCTGGTGGCGTCAACAGCAAGCCTGACAAGGTCGATGCGTCAGTACCTTCTTTGAAGATGGATCGGTGAAAGATGGCGGCGGCTGCCTCTGCAGCATGCACATGCGGTGGCCACAGAGAGTGAGCCTGACCGGTGTGTGCCCCAGACCCGACATTGCGGCTTATGGTCTCCGGCTTAAGATGTGGGGCTTTAGGCCCTGTTTGTTTCATAAGTCATAGGACTTTTTTAAGTCCCAACTTATAAGTCCCGAGTCCCTACCTGTTTGTTTACAGGGACTTATAAGTCCCGAGTCCCTACTTGTTTGTTTACAGGGACTTATAAGTCCATGTTACCCCTAATAATAAAACACTTGTTCACATAACCCTTGTTCATACAAACGAATTACAGAATAGTGACAACCGAAATAACATTTGTTCATACAAACGAATTAACACTTGTTCAGAAGAACCAAAATAAGAGAGAGAGAGAGAGTACATAACAACCGAGATAACAGAAATTGAAGGAAATATGCCCTAGAGGCAATAATAAAGTTATTATTTTGTTTATGTAATGCATCCTCGGGGGGTAGACTGACGCTGCTGAATGCTAATATTTCCAGCATTGCCTATTATTACATGTCTATGTTCCTCCTGTCAAAGACCATTATTGACAGGTTGGATAAACACCGTAGAAGATTTTTTTGGCAAGTGTCTAAAAAGAGAAAGCGTTACTATCTGGTGCGATGGTCTCGCATCTGTAGATCGAAGGAGAAGGGTGGTTTGGGAGTGAAAGACTTACATAAACAAAATCTAAGCCTCCTGGCTAAGTGGTGGTGGAAGTTGGAGACCAAAACTGGTCTTTGGCAGGAGATTGTTAAAGCTAAATATCTTGGTAGAGACACGGTAGCTTCTGTCAAAACAAAGGTGAATGATTCACCTTGCTGGAAAGCGATTATGAAGGTGAAAGACCTTTACATGGTTGGTAGAAGAGTCACTATTCGATCAGGGAATATAGCGAGAGTGTGGATCGATCCCATTGGTGATCAGAAACAGTTTAAGGATATATTCCCTCAGTTATTCGCAATCTGCAATTTTCCTGAATGCACTGTGGAAAAATGTAGGGATGTGGATCCTGTAACTTTCTTTCGGAGGAGATTAAGCAATGAGCTCAAAGAACAATGGCAACAGGTAGCTGCCACTGTTAGGAGAAGCTGTGTTTCTGATGAATCAGATTGCATCAAATGGGGCCTGGGTCCCAAAAAAATCTTTACTACTAAATCGGTTTATTCTTTCTTGGAAAGAAACATCGCAGGATGCAATTTTGGATGGATTTGGAATGCTGGTATTCCATTAAAAATTAAGATTTTTATGTGGCAACTATTCCAGGATGCTATTCTTACTCGGGAGGTGATGAAAAAATGAGGGTGGAAGGGGAATCCGAAATGTTCTTTCTGTGGTGAGAATGAGACATCTCAACATCTCTTCTTCAACTGTCCTATTGCCAGGGTAACCTGGAGAAGTGTTGCATGTATGCTTGGCACGGATTTGTGTCCGAACAGTTTGTGGCAGGCTTACTCCTGGTGTTATGCATACTTTCCTAATGGGGAGATTTTTTATACAGTGGGCATTGCTGCCTTGTGCTGGGCTATTTGGACAAGTCGTAATGGTGTAACGTTTGAATCTAAACATCTACAAACACCTTTTGAGTGCTGCTTTTCTATGTGTGCTTTCCTTGATTACTGGGCAGGTCTGCTGAAGCATGAGGATGCGGTGGACTTGCGATCTGGTGTGGACATGCTGAAGAACAGTGCGGCGAGGCTGATGCGCATTTGCGTTGCGACTGATGATCAAGAAGCCCACTGAGGATCTACGGGAAGGAAGGGTGACGCTTCATCAGATAGTTGCATGCTGCCGACGGTCGTCTTTTACCTTGGTTTTGTGTTGTCATTCCAGAAGTTTCTCCCCTGTGCGGGACGGTCATTTTGGCGCTCGTGTGTGAGCCATTTGGGTGGTTGCCCCATCTGAAAACTTTAGCTCGTGGTGTCGCCGGGTTTTTGCCCTACAGTGGGTTATCTCGATGGCGAGTGCTCACAGTAGGTTTCCCGGCGATGCTTGAACCCGCTCTCCCCTCTCCCGTCTCATTCTGTGGACCTGGTTTGCATTTCTGCTATGTCGCAGTAATGGAAAGGGGTTATGCCCGGTTCAAAAAAAATTATAAATGTTTATTATTCATGCTAGAATTGTATTAACCGGAAACATGATACATGTGTGGATACATAGACAAACATATAGTCACTAGTATGCCTCTACTTGACTAGCTCATTAATCAAAGATGGTCATGTTTCCTAACCATAGACATGTGTTGTCATTTGATTAGTGGGATCACATCATTAGAAGAATGATGTGATTGACATGACCCATTCCATTAGCCTAGCACTTGATCGTTTAGTATATTGCTATTGCTTTCTTCATGACTTATACATGTTCCTGTAACAATGAGAATTATGCAACTCCCGTTTACCGGAGGAACACTTTGGGTACTACCAAACGTCACAACGTAACTGGGTGATTATAAAGGAGTACTACAGGTGTCTCCGAAGGTACATGTTGAGTTGGCGTATTTCGAGATTAGGTTTTGTCACTCCGATTGTCGGAGAGGTATCTCTGGGCCCTCTCGGTAATGCACATCACTATAAGCCTTGCAAGCAATGTGACCAATGAGTTGGTTACGGGATGATGCATTACGTAACGAGTAAAGAGACTTGCCGGTAACGAGATTGAACTAGGTATTGGATACCGACGATCAAATCTCGGGCAAGTAACATACCGATGACAAAGGGAACAACGTATGTTGTTATGCGGTTTGACCGATAAAGATCTTCGTAGCATATGTAGGAACCAATATGGGCATCCAGGTTCCGCTATTGGTTATTGACCGAGAATAGTTCTAGGTCATGTCTATATAGTTCTCGAACCCGTAGGGTCCGCACGCTTAACGTTACGATGATAGTTTTATTATGAGTTTATAAGTTATGATGTACCGAAGTTTGTTCGGAGTCCCGGATGTGATCACGGACATGACGAGGAGTCTCGAAATGGTCGAGACATAAAGATTGATATATTGGAAGCCTATATTTAGACATCGGAAGTGTTCCGGGTGAAATCGGCATTTTACCGGAGTACCGGGGGGTTACCGGAACCCTCCCGGGGGTTATTGGGCCTACATGGGCCTCGAGGGAGAAGAGGGAAGGAGGCAGGAGGGGGCCGCGCGCCCCTCCCCTTCCTAGTCCGAATAGGACAAGGGAAGGGGGGCGGCGCCCCCCCTTTCCTTCCCCTCTTCCTCCTCTTTCCCCCCTTCTCCTATTCCAACTAGGAAAGAACGGAGTCCTACTCCCGGTGGGAGTAGGACTCCCCCCTTGGCGCGCCCTCCTTGGCCGGCCGCCTCCTCCCCCCTGGCTCCTTTATATACGGGGGCCGGGGGGGGGGGGGAGGCACCCCATAGACACACAAGTTGATCTATGGATCGTTCCTTAGCCGTGTGCGGTGCCCCCTCCACCATATTCCACCTCGGTCGTATCATCGTAGTGTTTAGGCGAAGCCCTGCGCCGGTAGAACATCATCATCGTCACCACGCCGTCGTGCTGACGGAACTCATCTCCAGAGCTTTGCTGGATCAGAGCCCGGAGATCGTCATCGAGCTGAACGTGTGCTGAACTCGGAGGTGCCGTACGTTCGGTGCTTGGATCGGTCGGATCGTGAAGATGTACGACTACATCAACCGCGTTGTGCTAATGGTTCCGCTTACGGTCTACGAGGGTACGTGGACGAACACTCTCACCTCTCGTTGCTATACCATCACCATGATCTTGCGTGTGCGTAGGAAATTTTTTGAAATTACTACGTTCCCTAACAGTGGCATCCGAGCCTAGGTTTTATGCGTTGATGTTATCTGCACGAGTAGAACACAAGTGAGTTGTGGGCTATACAAGTCATACTGCTTACCAGCATGTCATACTTTGGTTCGGCGGTATTGTGAGATGAAGCGGGCCGGACCGACATTACGCGTACGTTTACGCGAGACTGGTTTCACCGTTACGAGCACTCGTGCTTAAAGGTGGCTGGCGGGTGTCTGTCTCTCTCACTTTAGCTGAATGGAGTGTGGCTACGCCCGGTCCTTGCGAAGGTTAAAACAGCACCAACTTGACGAACTATTGTTGTGGTTTTTGATGCGTAGGTAAGAACGGTTCTTGCTAAAGCCCGTAGCAGCCACGTAAAATTTGCAACAACAAAGTAGAGGACGTCTAACTTGTTTTTGCAGGGCATGTTGTGATGTGATATGGTCAAGACGTGATGCTATATTTTATTGTATGAGATGATCATGTTTTGTAACCGAAGTTATCGGCAACTGGCAGGAGCCATATGGTTGTCGCTTTATTGTATGAAATGCAAACGCCCTGTAATTGCTTTACTTTATCACTAAGCGGTAGCGATAGTCGTAGAAGCAATAGATGGCGTAAACGACAAGGATGCTACGATGGAGATCAAGGTGTGGCACCGGTGACGATGTGATCACGACGGTGCTTCGAAGATGGAGATCACAAGCACAAGATGATGATGGCCATATCATATCACTTATATTGATTGCATGTGATGTTTATCCTTTATGCATCCTATCTTGCTTTGATTGATGGTAGCATTTTAAGATGATCTCTCACTAATAATCAATAAGTGTTCTCCCTGAGTATGCACCGTTGCGAAAGTTCTTCGTGCTGAGACACCACGTGATGATCGGGTGTGATAGGCTCTACGTTCAAATACAACGGGTGCAAAACAGTTGCACATGCGGAATACTCAGGTCATACTTGACGAGCCTAGCATATACAGATATGGCCTCGGAACACGAAGAACAAAAGGTCGAACGTGAATCATATAGTAGATATGATCAACATAGTGATGTTCACCGTTGAAACTACTCCATCTCACGTGATGATCGGACATGGTTTAGTTGATTTGGATCACGTGATCACTTAGATGACTAGAGAGATGTCTATCTAAGTGGGAGTTCTTAAGTAATATGATTAATTGAACTTAAATTTATCATGAACTTAGTACCTGATAGTATTTTGCTTGTATATGTTTGTTTGTAGATAGATGGCTCGTGCTGTTGTTCCGTTGAATTTTAATGTGTTCCTTGAGAAAGCAAAGTTGAAAGATGATGGTAGCAATTACACGGACTGGGTCCGTAACCTGAGGATTATCCTCATTACTGCACAGAAAAGTTACGTCCTGGAAGCACCGCTGGGTGCCAGGCCTGCTGCTGATGCAACTGACGACGTTAAGAATGTCTGGCAGAGCAAAGCTGATGACTACTCGATAGTTCAGTGTGCCATGATTTACGGCTTAGAACCGGGTCTTCAACGATGTTTTGAACGTCATGGAGCATATGAGATGTTCCAGGAGTTGAAGTTAATATTTCAAGCAAATGCCCGGATTGAGAGATATGAAGTCTCCAATAAGTTCTATAGCTGCAAGATGGAGGAGAATAGTTCTGTCAGTGAACATATACTCAAAATGTCTGGGTATAATAATCACTTGATTCAACTGGGAGTTAATCTTCCTGATGATAGTGTCATTGACAGAATTCTCCAATCACTGCCACCAAGCTACAAGAGCTTCGTGATGAACTATAATATGCAAGGGATGAACAAGACTATTCCCGAGCTCTTCGCAATGCTAAAGGCCGCGGAGGTAGAAATTAAGAAGGAGCATCAAGTGTGGATGGTTAACAAGACCACCAGTTTTAAGAAAAAGGGCAAAGGGAAGAAGAAGGGGAACTTCAAAAAGAACGGCAAGCAAGTTGCTGCTCAAGAGAAGAAACCCAAGTCTGGACCTAAGCCTGAAACTGAGTGCTTCTACTGCAAGCAGACTGGACACTGGAAGCGGAACTGCCCCAAGTATTTGGCGGATAAAAAGGATGGCAAAGTGAACAAAGGTATATGTGATATACATGTTATTGATGTGTACCTTACTAATGTTGGGGAACGTAGTAATTTCAAAAAAATTCCTACGCACATGCAAGATCATGGTGATGGCATAGCAACGAGAGGGGAGAGTGTTGTCCACATACCCTTGTAGACCGTAAGCGGAAGCGTTATGACAACGCGGTTGATGTAGTCGTACGTCTTCACGATCCGACCGATCCAAGTACCGAACGTACCGCACCTCCGAGTTCAGCACACGTTCAGCTCGATGACGATCCCCGGGCTCCGATCCAGCAAAGCATCGGGGATGAGTTCCGTCAGCACGACGGCATGGTGACGATGATGATTCTCTACCGACGCAGGGCTTCGCCTAAACTCCGCGACGATATGACCGAGGTGGAATATGGTGGAGGGGGGCACCGCACACGGCTAAGGAACGATCCGTAGATCAACTTGTGTGTCCATGGGGTGCCCCCCTGCCCCCGTATATAAAGGAGCAAGGGGGAGGAGGCGGCCGGCCAAGGGAGGGCGCGCCAGGGAGGAGTCCTACTCCCTCCTTTCCTAGTCCAGCTAGGAGACCTTCCATGTAGTAGGAGTAGGAGAGAAGGAAAGGGAAGAGAGAAGGGAAGGAAGGAGGGGGTGCGGCCCCTTCCCCTAGTCCAATTCGGACTAGGCCTTGGGGGGGGGGGGGGGGGGGGGGCGGCCTGCCCTAGGCAGCCCCTCTCTCTTTCCCGTATGGCCCAATAAGGCCCAATACTTCTCCCCGGCGAATTCCCGTAACTCTCCGGTACTCCGATAAATACCCGAATCACTCGGAACCTTTCCGAACTCCGAATATAGTCATCCAATATATCGATCTTTACGTCTCGACCATTTCGAGACTCCTTGTCATGTCCCCGATCTCATCCGGGACACCGAACTCCTTCGGTACATCAAAACTCATAAACTCATAATATAACTGTCATCGAAACCTTAAGCGTGCGGACCCTACGGGTTCGAGAACTATGTAGACATGACCTAGAACTATTCTTGGTCAATAACCAATAGCGGAACCTGGATGCCCATATTGGCTCCTACATATTCTACGAAGATCTTTATCGGTCAAACTGCATAACAACATACGTTGTTCCCTTTGTCATCGATATGTTACTTGCCCGAGATTTGATCGTCGGTATCCAATACCTAGTTCAATCTCGTTACTGGCAAGTCTCTTTACTCGTTCTGTAATGCATCATCCCGTAACCAACTCATTGGTCACATTGCTTGCAAGGCTTATAATGATGTGCATTACCGAGAGGGCCCAGAGATACCTCTCCGACGATCGGAGTGACAAAACCTAATCCCGAAATACGCCAACTCAACATGTACCTTCGGAGACACCTGTAGTACTCCTTTATAATCACCCAGTTACGTTGTGACGTTTGGTAGTACCCAAAGTGTTCCTCCAGTAAACGGGAGTTGCATAATTCTCATAGTTACAGGAACATGTATAAGTCACGAAGAAAGCAATAGCAGTATACTAAACGATCAAGTGCTAGGCTAACGGAATGGGTCATGTCAATCACATCATTCTTCTAATGATGTGATCCCACTAATCAAATGACAACACATGTCTATGGTTAGGAAACATAACCATCTTTGATTAATGAGCTAGTCAAGTAGAGGCATACTAGTGACTATATGTTTGTCTATGTATTCACACATGTATCATGTTTCCGGTTAATAAAATTCTAGCATGAATAATAAACATTTATCATGATATGAGGAAATAAATAATAACTTTATTATTGCCTCTAGGGCATATTTCCTTCAACTAATGCTCGTAGTAGCACCTGGGTATTTGATACTGGTTCTGTTGCTAATATTTGCAACTCGAAACAGGGACTACGGATTAAGCGAAGATTGGCTAAGGACGAGGTGACGATGCGCGTGGGAAATGGTTCCAAAGTCGATGTGATCGCGGTCGGCACGCTACCTCTACATCTACCATCGGGATTAGTTTTAGACCTAAATAATTGTTATTTGGTGCCAGCGTTGAGCATGAACATTATATCTGGATCTTGTTTGATGCGAGACGGTTATTCATTTAAATCGGAGAATAATGGTTGTTCTATTTATATGAGTAATATCTTTTATGGTCATGCACCCTTGAAGAGTGGTCTATTTTTATTGAATCTCGATAGTAGTGATACACATATTCATAGTGTTGAAACCAAAAGATGCAGAGTTGATAACGATAGTGCAACTTATTTGTGGCACTGCCGTTTAGGTCATATCAGTGTAAAGCGCATGAAGAGACTCCATACTGATGGGCTTTTAGAATCACTTGATTATGAATCACTTGGTACTTGCGAACCGTGCCTCATGGGCAAGATGACTAAAACGCCGTTCTCCGGAACTATGGAGCGAGCAACTGATTTGTTGGAAATCATACATACTGATGTTTGTGGTCCAATGAATGTTGAGGCTCGCGGCGGGTATCGTTATTTTCTCACCTTCACAGATGATTTGAGCAGATATGGGTATATCTACTTGATGAAACACAAGTCTGAAACATTTGAAAAGTTCAAAGAATTTCAGAGTGAAGTAGAGAATCATCGTAACAAGAAAATAAAGTTTCTACGATCTGATCGTGGAGGAGAATATTTGAGTTACGAGTTTGGTCTACACTTGAAACAATGCGGAATAGTTTCGCAACTCACGCCACCCGAAACACCACAATGAAATGGTGTGTCCAAACGTCGTAATCGTACTTTACTAGATATGGTGCGATCTATGATGTCTCTTACTGATTTACCGCTATCGTTTTGGGGTTATGCTTTAGAGACGACCGCATTCACATTAAATAGGGCACCATCAAAATCCGTTAAGACGACGCCTTATGAACTGTGGTTTGGCAAGAAACCAAAGTTGTCATTTCTTAAAGTTTGGGGCTGCGATGCTTATGTGAAGAAAATTCACCCAGATAAGCTCGAACCCAAATCGGAGAAATGTGTCTTCATAGGATACCCAAAAGAGACTATTGGGTACACCTTCTATCACAGATCTGAGGGCAAGATTTTCGTTGCTAAAATCGGATCCTTTCTAGAGAAGGAGTTTCTCTCGAAAGAAGTGAGTGGGAGGAAAGTAGAACTTGATGAGATAACTGTATCTACTCCCTTATTGGAAAGTAGTTCATCACAAGAATCTGTTCCTGTGACAAATACACCAATTAGTGAGGAAGCTAATGATATTGATCATGAAACTTCAGATCAAGTTTCTACTGAACCTCGTAGGTCTACCAGAGTAAGATGCGCACCAGAGTGGTACGGTAATCCTATTTTGGAAGTCATGTTACTTGACCATGATGAACCTATGAACTACGAGGAAGCGATGATGAGCCCAGATTCCGCAAAATGGCTAGAGGCCATGAAATCTGAGATGGGATCCATGTATGAAAACAAAGTATGGACTTTGGTTGACTTGCCCGATGATCGGCAAGCCATTGAGAATAAATGGATCTTTAAGAAGAAGACTGATGCTGATGGTAATGTAACTCTCTATAAAGCTCGACTTGTTGCGAAAGGTTTTCGACAAGTTCAAGGGGTTGACTACGATGAGACTTTCTCACCCGTAGCGATGCTTAAGTCTGTCCGAATCATGTTAGCTATTGCTGCATTTCATGATTATGAAATTTGGCAAATGGATGTCAAAACTGCATTCTTGAATGGATTTCTGGAAGAAGAGTTGTATATGATGCAGCCAGAAGGTTTTGTTGATCCAAAAGGTGCTAACAAAGTGTGCAAACTCCAGCGTTCCATTTATGGACTGGTGCAAGCATCTCGGAGTTGGAATAAACGCTTTGATAGTGTGATCAAAGCATATGGTTTTATACAGACTTTTGGAGAAGCCTCTATTTATAAGAAAGTGAGTGGGAGCTCTGTAGCATTTCTGATATTATATGTAGATGACATATTACTAATTGGAAATGATATAGAATTTCTGGATAGCACAAAAGGATACTTGAATAAAAGTTTTTCAATGAAAGACCTCGGTGAAGCTGCTTACATATTGGGCATCAAGATCTATAGAGATAGATCAAGACGCTTAATAGGACTTTCACAAAGCACATACCTTGATAAAATATTGAAAAAGTTCAAAATGGATCAGGCAAAGAAAGGGTTCTTGCCCGTACTACAAGGTGTGAAGTTGAGTCAAACTCAATGCCCGACCACAGCAGAAGATAGAGAGAAAATGAAAGATGTTCCCTATGCTTCAGCCATAGGCTCTATCATGTATGCAATTTTGTGTACCGGACCTGACGTATGCTTAGCAATAAGCTTGGCAGGAAGGTACCAAAGTAATCCAGGAGTGGATCACTGGACAGCGGTCAAGAACATCCTGAAATACCTCAAAGGGACTAAGGATATGTTTCTCGTATATGGAGGTGACAAAGAGCTAGTCGTAAATGGTTACGTCGATGCAAACACTGATCCGGACGATTCTAAATCGCAAACCGGATACGTATTTTTATTAAACGGTGGAGCTGTAAGTTGGTGCTGTTCTAAACAAAGCATCATGGCGGGATCTACATGTGAAGCGGAGTACATAGCTGCTTCGGATGCAGCAAATGAAGGAGTCTGGATGAAGGAGTTCATTTCCGATCTAGGTGTCATACCTAGTGCATCGGGACCAATGAAGATCTTCTGTGACAATACTGGTGCAATTGCCTTGGCAAAGGAATCCAGATTTCACAAGAGGACCAAGCACATCAAGAGACGCTTCAATTCCATTCGGGACCAAGTCCAAGTGGGAGACATAGAGATTTGCAAGATACATACGGATCTGAATGTTGCGGACCCATTGACTAAGCCTCTCTCACGAGCAAAACATGATCAGCACCAAGACTCCATGGCTGTTAGAATCATTACTATGTAATCTAGATTATTGACTCTAGTGCAAGTGGGAGACTGAAGGAAATATGCCCTAGAGGCAATAATAAAGTTATTATTTATTTCCTCATATCATGATAAATTTTTATTACTCATGCTAGAATTGTATTAACCGGAAACATGATACATGTGTGAATACATAGACAAACACATAGTCACTAGTATGCCTCTACTTGACTAGCTCATTAATCAAAGATGGTTATGTTTCCTAACCATAGACAAGTGTTGTCATTTGATTAATGGGATCACATCATTAGGAGAATGACGTGATTGATATGACCCATTCCGTTAGCCTAGCACTTGATCGTTTAGTATATTGCTATTGCTTTCTTCATGACTTATACATGTTCCTGTAACTATGAGAATTATGCAACTCCCGTTTACCGGAGGAACACTTTGGGTACTACCAAACATCACAACGTAACTGGGTGATTATAAAGGAGTACTACAGGTGTCTCCGAAGGTACATGTTGAGTTGGCGTATTTCGAGATTAGGTTTTGTCACTCCGATTGTCGGAGAGGTATCTCTGGGCCCTCTCGGTAATGCACATCACTATAAGCCTTGCAAGCAATGTGACCAATGAGTTGGTTACGGGATGATGCATTACGTAACGAGTAAAGAGACTTGCCGGTAACGAGATTGAACTAGGTATTGGATACCGACGATCAAATCTCGGGCAAGTAACATACCGATGACAAAGGGAACAACTTATGTTGTTATGCGGTTTGACCGATAAAGATCTTCGTAGCATATGTAGGAACCAATATGGGCATCCAGGTTCCGCTATTGGTTATTGACTTGATAGTTCTAGGTCATGTCTACATAGTTCTCGAACCCGTAGGGTCCGCACGCTTAACGTTACGATGACAATTTTATTATGAGTTTATAAGTTATGATGTACCGAAGTTTGTTCGGAGTCCCGGATGTGATCACGGACGTGACGAGGAGTCTCGAAATGGTCGAGACATAAAGATTGATATATTGGAAGCCTATATTTGGACATCGGAAGTGTTCTGGGTGAAATCGACATTTTACCGGAGTACTGGGGGGTTACCAGAACCCTCCCGGGGGTTATTGGGCCTACATGGGCCTCGAGGGAGAAGAGGGAAGGAGGCAGGAGGGGACCACGCGCCCCTCCCCTTCCTAGTCCGAATAGGACAAGGGAAGGGGGCGGCGCCCCCCTTTCCTTCCCCTCTTCCTCCTCTTTCCCCCCTTCTCCTATTCCAACTAGGAAAGAACGGAGTCCTACTCCCGGTGGGAGTAGGACTCCCCCCTTGGCGCGCCCTCCTTGGCCGGCCGCCTCCTCCCCCCTGGCTCCTTTATATACGGGGGCAGGGGGGCACCCCATAGACACACAAGTTGATCAACGGATCATTCCTTAGCCGTGTGCGGTGCCCCCTCCACCATATTCCACCTCGGTCGTATCGTCGCAGAGTTTAGGCGAAGCCCTGCGCCGGTAGAACATCATCATCGTCACCACGCCGTCGTGCTGACGGAACTCATCTCCGGAGCTTTGCTGGATCAGAGCCTGGAGATCGTCATCGAGCTGAACGTGTGCTGAACTCGGAGGTGCCGTATGTTCGGTGCTTGGATCGGTCGGATAGTGAAGACGTACGACTACATCAACCGCGTTGTGCTAACGCTTCCGCTTACGGTCTACGAGGGTACGTGGACGAACACTCTCCCCTCTTGTTGCTATACCATCACCATGATCTTGCGTGTGCGTAGGAATTTTTTTGAAATTACTACGTTCCCCAACAGAAATTACATAAGCGAAGAACACTTGTTCATAAAATTGTTGTTTCAAGGACCACAACCCATCAGCGACCCAAGCTCTGAATTGATTCATAGCAGCACTGTCCATCTCATTTGTTGAATCATTTGTTGTAGTCGTTGGCATAGACAATGGTACATAATTTTCATCTTGATCACACAAGTCGAAATCTATATCAGCGAGTTGACTTTGTCTAATAAAATTGTGCAGTGCAATGCAAGCCACAATAATTTTGCTCTGTTTCTGTTGTGGATAACTAGGCAAGTGAAACAAAATCCTCCACTTGTTCTTCAAGACTCCAAAACACCTCCCGATGACATTTCTAAGTGAAGAATGGGTGAAATTGAATTGTTCCTTTTTTCCTCTAGGCATTGTGCGATCACGGTACTCCTGGAAATGATAGGTTAAACCCTTGTATGGTGCAAGATAACCCGGTCTATTTGGGTACCCTGAGTCCACAAGATAGAACTTATTAGGTGGAGGTTTAGAAACTTGTCAACAAATCTGGATCGGGCATCATTGAAGAGCCTCATGTCATGCACTGATCCTGGCCAACCAGCTAGGACAAATGTGAATCTCATATCAAAGTCACACACACACACACATCACATTCTGACTCTTCTCCTTATGTCTATTCATATGATGGGCAGCAGTGGCAACTGGTACCACAACTTGTATGTGTGTCCCATCTATTGCACCAATGCAATTATCCATAAATGGTGCATACTTTCTAGATCTTAATTTTGAATGCATAGTTCTGAATTGACGATCTATTGGCCTGATGATGTCTTTTGCAAGCTTGATCAGACATGCCAAAACCTTATCAAACTTCCTTACAATTGTCTCCAATGACCTAATAAATCTGTTTTCTGCTTGTCTTACAGATTGAGGGGAACCTACTATCCACAGAAACGGGCCTAGAGACTCAACTGATGACATTTTTTAGTGGACTTCAAACCATAGGAATCAACAAGCACACTATGCAATTTCTCAAACACTGGTCTGTGCATTCTAAACATGTTGTAATAGGCAGTTTCATTGCCTAGTGTTGTCATAACCCAATCATGCCCAGACTCTATTGGTACTCTTCTAGGTCCTTTGTTACAGTAAGAGTCCAAGTAGTACATACCAATCATGCAGGCCATCTGCATCATTCTTCTCTTCCTTTTTTGGTGCATGAACAACATCAGTGCTTCATCATCACTGCTGCTCCCATAATCACTGCTGATTCCATCAACACTGTTGTCATCATCCTAAAACATGCAAACATTAGTACAACTTCTTCATCATGCACCACCTCTTCAACTTGAAACATTAGTACATGCAAATGAAACACACTAACATGCAATGATCATTTAACAAGGTCACACAACACAGGTCCATTACATAGTTATATTATAAAAAGGACAATCAAGATAACTTGTACACTAGTACAACTTCTTCATCATGCACCACCTCTTCAACCAAGTCAGTCTAGCGTCATTACTTGAAATGTTCTCAAATATGACTTTGTTTGCCTCATCTGCAAACAGTTGAGTTGCCATGAAGTACTCAACACTTGTTTCTTCTGCACCACATTGAGCTACCAACAGTTGACAATGAGTAATGGATTCCTTAGTGTTGTTTGATTTCTTCCCTTTTTCCTTGTCCTTTGCTTCCTGCCTTTTGTTTGCATATTCAGTGATCATGTCAGAACTGTTCTCACTATTCATAGTATTGATGAGCCCTGTCATTAGTTTCACCATTGGGCTCTTGTGTTTCTTTCCTGGGCTTGAAGTTGACTGTTCACCGCCGGCGCTTCCCCTCTTCCTGCTGGTGGTGCTCATTGGACTCTGCTCATTTCCATCATCGGCAACATCATATTCTTCTTCTTCATCTTCATCTAAGGGCACATAAGTTGATGATCCATCAACGGCCACACCTTGAAATAGCTCTATTAGCATATCCAAATACTCAGGATTGCCACCCTTGAATTTTCTGACATCTGGTCTCTCCTGCAACATTAGTTAGGTAATTAGGACAAGGCTAAATATTGTAACCAAGTGTGAGCAGTTCAGATGTAATTTGCAGAATAATGTATGTACCTTAATTATTTTTTTCCACCACGAATTTGATGCGGTTATATCTCCATCTCCAGTTCGGCCACAACCAGTTTGCTGCTCCAACCACACCCAAGCAGTATAGTAGCTCTTGAGTCTAGTTATGAAATTTTTGAATTGCTTGGTACTATGCAGGAGGCCAGCATACTGATAAATTTTGTTCTTCATATTATTGTAGGCTCTACTTGTCCAAACACCATTCACACAGTGCCCATCCCTAGCTTCCTCACAGGCGATGTTACAAAATACAGTAATATGTGCGTCTGTCCAATCAGACTTGGCAATTTTTTTCTAAACAAAAAATAACAAGTACACAATTCCAACAAAACTAGAATCAAGTTGTTTCAAATTCTACACCAACATATATCATTGTACACACAATTAGCTAGCAGAAAAAGATGATGAATTTGCACCCTGAGACAAAAAAAGAACTATGTATAACAATCAAAAATTTACCTCTCCAAAAGCATTGTTGTCATCTTCATCTTCAAAGCCTTTATTCTCGTCGACATCTTCTCAAGACGCAGCAATTGACGACACACGTTGCTTCCCTGCAGTTTTTCCTCTACTGTCGGCCGATGAGGACCCATTGGCTCGACCTACGCCACGTCCGGTGACCTGGGACACGGTCCTCCCACGCCCTATGACGCCTCCCTCAACGGCAGCTGCGCCCGAGGCGACGAACGGATGCAGGTGAGAGTCGGCTCGTCCTTCGATGTTCAGAGACCGGCTACGGCCTCCTCCGCCATGGGGCATGGGCCTCACACGACCAGGTCCAACCGGAGGAAGGCCATGACCGGCCGACTGGTCGAAGAGGAGTAGGTGCGGGGCCAACATAAGTCCCACTAAGTTCCTCCCTGAGAGTCTTTTTTGATAAGTCCCAAATGACCACTATAAGTCCCTATAAGTCCCTCATGTTTGGTTTAGATGGGACTTATAGGGACTTTTTAAGTCCCTAAACCAATAAGTCCATGGAAACAAACACCCTCTTAGTGTCAGGTCTGGGACTGTGGCTCAGACAATGTCCACCTCTCCATCAAGTTGATAGGAGTAGCGATAGATGTTGTCAAAGCCAGGAGTCATCCTTCTTTTTGAAAAAAAAAACATTTTTGTTTACCCAAAGAACACCATTTTTGGATAGCGTGCGACAAGTCCAAGTAGGCGGTGCTCGCTTTCGCCTACAGCTGCTCACCACTTCCCACTCTCGTAGTCGCGTTACCCGTGCCTCTTCGAGTTCCACATAGATGATTGGGTGCCGACTTCATCTCGATGTTGGTGCTCGCTACCTCACCACGACAGTCGACCGGCGTGGGGACATCTTTGGCATCGCGGAGGCCTTCATGTCTAAGCTCCGCAAGACCACGGCTGACTACAACCGCCTCCTCACGAGCTATGAGAGGGCATCCGGTGGTCGACTCACGGACGTGCGCCACACGTCGTCTCCTACAACACGCTCCTCTCTTTCCACTTCGCCGCCGGCAACCTTCGTAGTGCCTGGGAGCTCTTCTCCATGATGCGGGATAGGGACATCGCGTCCTGGAACACCATGGTGTCCGAGCTGTCTGGGAGCAGGGTCGTGGAGGAGGCCAGGGCCTTTTTGCTGGCTATGCCTGCAAGGAACTTCGTCTCCTGGAACACCATGGTTTCTGAGTTTGCCTTCGCTGAGGACATGGCCATGGCCGAAGAGTACTTTAAGGACGCGCCCGACAAGGAGGACGCCGTTCTTTGGACGGCATTGGTGTCAGGGTACATGCATGCTGGCATGTGGACAAGGCAACTTGAGTATATAACAAAAGACTACCTCATTACGGGCTAGGGTTACAAAAAACTACCACTTTTATTAATTTTTCTAAATGGTACCACAAATTTGGTTCGCTGTACCAGAAAACCCAAATGACCATCCCCGCTACTTCCATGATGAGGCAGTAGTAGTTCACCCTCTAGGCTGAGGGTATGTACCAGTAGCTATCTGTTTGATCTCTCTCTCTCTCTCTCTTGTGATCTAGATAGGGCACGATCTTGATGTACCATGAGCTTTGTTAATATAATTGGATCATATGGTGTTTCTTCCCTCTCTATCTTTGTTGTGATGAATTGAATCTTTTCCTTTGAGGTTTCGTTATGCTGGATCGAATATTGGATTTGTGATTACCTGATGTATGTCTTACATGTGTATACCCATGGTGACAATGGGGTATTCTATTGAGTCACTTGATATATGTTTTGGTAATCAACTTGCGGATTCCCTGGTGAAACTGGGGTAATCTAGGCACATAGGTTGATACATGTTTTCATCATACTCTCTCCGATAGAAACATTGGGGTAATTTTTGAAGTTCTTTGTGTTGGATTGAATATTGTGAACCTAAAATTATTGGATGCATGTCGAGCAATTAACTCATGGATACATGTCCTGACATTGGAGTATCCAGGTGACATAGATTTGATTAATGCGTATCATATGTTATTATTGTAGTACAAACTCTAGGGTCGTTTGTGACATTTATAGGGATGGATCAATAGATTGATCGGAAAGATAACTTTGAGGTGGTTTGCTACCTAAAACAATGTCGTCTTGTGTTCTCCGCTATTGATAAGAACTTTGAAGTAATAGGGATTGTTATATGATCCAATTATGTTACCACTGTTGAGAGATTACACTAGTGAAAGTATGAACCTTAGGCCTTGTTTTTAAGCATTGCAGTACCGTTTGTGCTCACTTCTATTACTTGATACCTTGCTGTTTTTATTATTTTGGACGGGCATGGCTCGAATAGGAGTTCTGGAAGGGGGCGACCGGATGGGCAGGGGCGGGTGGGAGAAGCAGACAGTATCAATCAAGGATGATCGATCAATAGCACAAGTTACGCGTGTGAGAAAATTAACATAGCTCCGATACCATGTTAGAAATATGCAACTTATATAACTACGAGGCAAAAGCCTAGCATATACATGATATACATAAGGATGCCAAAAAGCTGGAATACAAAAGGCCAAAGGCCATCACCAGTATAACTCTAACAAGATCAACTGACAGTTTGCACTTGTCAGCTCTGGTTGATTCATGAAAGATTGGACCAGTTAGAGGAGCACATGAAGGCAATGGTTTGTGTTGTATTTCTTGATTTTACTTTTTACAGATTAAAAAAAGCAACCACTTCCTAGCGTGTTCACAGCTTCGATCACTGTTGGTTTTTTATATTGGCAATGCCAAATTTTCGGTTCAAAATTTTAATTCTTAAAAAAGTATCTAAAAAACAATCCAATAAACACTACATGTGACCAGTACTAATCAGGAAACTTTTGAGCTTCATTGGATAAAACGATTGGGATATCATGGCTATTTTGCTAAATGGTCCAAGTTTTGGGTTAGAATTTAATATATTTTTTAAACAAAATCGGTAAATACTACATGTTTCCAGCAGTATCATGGGGAAGTTTGAGCTTATGTGCACTTTGATTTATGATAATGGCTATCTTTCTTCAAAAAAGTGTTAAGTTTACCTGGTTTTAAATAGATCTTTGCACACTATTATATTTTTGATTGATTTCCATCCTTTTTGCGTCATCTGCTTGTTTTAGAGTTTTCATGGATTATATTGGGGGATATAAATTGTGGAAATGATAGGACACAATAGCTAATACCTGGAAATAATTATGCATCTTGTCTCGACAATACTTGATTTGGACATTTATTTTTATATGTACTAACCTATCTCACGAGTTATGTTAAGTTTCAGATGAAGTTTTTAAGATCGAGGGGAGACATAAATATGAGAGGAAGAAGGAGCGGAAATGACCTAAGCTTGGGGATGCCCAAGGAACCCCAAGGTGTTATCCGACGAGACTCAAGCGTCTAAACTTGGGGATGCCCGGGAGGCATCCCCTCTTTCTTCTTTAACATTTGTCGGTATTTCTCGGTTGCCTGTGTTTTAATCTATTCACATGATTGGAGTGTAATTTTCTTTTGTTTGCAGGTCTATACAATTATTATATTCTGATCAAAGCTCTTGAGATAGACACACATTGGTTTTATATTTATAGAATGCTCATCGGTCTTCACTTCTATCTTTTGAGTTGAGCTTTTATAGAATTTGCTCTTGCGCTCAACTTATACATGTTAGAGCACGACGAAATAACATGCTTTTAGAAAAGAGTAAGACCCGCCTTCCTCACTTATATCCTTTTAGAGAGTTGAATAGTAATTGGTACTTTGCATGAATTGTATGTTGGTCCTAAAAATAATAGGTGTGCACTAGTGGTAGATCAACTGAAATTGATAATTTGGTCCCTTGCAATAATTTTCAGATAAGGTGTGCTTAATTAATTAATGTGTAATCGAAAGGACTTGAGTTCTGTAGTGGAAAGGTTCCATAAGGTCATACACGTCGGTATTTTTGTCATTGAACTGAAACTAGTTGTAAGGGTAAGTTGAAGACATTGTAAGTAACCACATGTGTAGAATTGGTCGGGAAACCTAGCGGGCTTCACTGCGTCAAACTCACCACTTGGAGTAGTCGGTTGATACGTCCATTTTGCATCATGTTTTACTAATATTATTTATAATGTTTTTATGCATAATAATGCTTTATGGAGTAATTATAATGCCTTTTCTCTTATAATATGCAAGGTTTACACAAAAAGGGACAATGCTAGCAGCTGGAATTCTGGACCTGAAAAAAGCTATGTCAGAGTTACCTATTCTGCACTTCTCCAAATGAGCTGAAATTTTACGGAGAATTATTTTGGAATAAATAAAACTATTGGAGAAGATAGTTGCCAAAGGGGGCTGCCTGGTGCCCACAAGACACCAGGGCACGCCAGGCCTCCCAGGCGTGCCTTGGTGGGTGGTGGGCAGCCCAGCCCACCTCTGATGCCCATCTTCTGGTATATAAGGCATTTTGACCTAGAAAAAAATAAGGAGAGGTCTTTCGGGACGGAGCGCCGCCATCTCGAGGCGGAACTTGGGCATGAGCACTTTGTCCTCCGGCGGAGCGATTCCGCCGGGGGAACATCTCTCTTGGAGGGGAAAATCGAAGCCATCGGCATCACTAATAACCCTCTCATCTTTTGGAGGCCCATATCCATCAACATGTTCAACAGCACCATCTAATCTCAAACCCTAGTTCATCTCTTGTGTTCAATCTTTGTACCGGAACCTCAGATTGGTACCTGTGCAGCAGTGTTGATTACATCTTGTAGTTGATTACTATATGGTTTTTTGGAGGAAGATTGTATGTTTAGATCCATTATGCTATTTAATACCCCTCTGATCTTTAGAATGAATATCATTTGTGAGTAGTTACCTTTGTTCTTGAGGTCGCGGGAGAAGTCATATTGCAAGTAATTATGTGAATTTGATATGTGTTCGATATTTTGATGATATGTATGTTGTGATTCCCTTAGTGGTGTCATGTGAACATCGACTACATGACACTTCACCATATTTGGTTCTAAGGGAATGCATTGTGGAGTAGTTATTAGATGATGGGTTGCTAGAGTGACAGAAGCTTAAACCCTAGTTTATGCGCTATTTTGTAAGGGACTGATTTGGATCCATATGTTTAATGCTATGGTTAGATTTTATATTAATACTTTTCTCGTAGTTGCGGATGCTTGTGAGGGGGTTAATCATAAGTGGGAGGCTTGTTCAAGTAAGAATAGCACCCAAGCACCGGTCCACTCACATATCAAATTATCAAAGTAGCGAACGCGAATTAAACCATCATGATGAAAGTGACTATATGAAATTCCCGTGTGCCCTCAAGAACGCTTTGCTTATTATAAGAAACTGTTTTGGCATGTCATTTGCTACAAAAAGGATTGGGCTACCTTGGTGCACACTATTTACTGTTACCGTTACTTATCCATTACAAATTATCTTTCTATCACACTACCTGTTACCGACTATTTCAGTGCTTGCAGAAAATACCATGCTGTGATCTCTCTCTCTCTCTCTCTCTCTCTCTCTCTCTCTTGTGATCTAGATAGGGCACGATCTTGATGTACCATGAGCTTTGTTAATATAATTGGATCATATGGTGTTTCTTCCCTCTCTATCTTTGTTGTGATGAATTGAATCTTTTCCTTTGAGGTTTCGTTATGCTGGATCAAATATTGGATTTGTGATTACCTGATGTATGTCTTACATGTGTATACCCATGGTGACAATGGGGTATTCTATTGAGTCACTTGATATATGTTTTGGTAATCAACTTGCGGATTCCCTGGTGAAATTGGGGTAATCTAGGCACATAGGTCGATACATGTTTTCATCATACTCTCTCCGATAGAAACATTGGGGTAATTTTTGAAGTTCTTTGTGTTGGATTGAATATTGTGAATCTAAAATTATTGGATGCATGTCAAGCAATTAACTCATGGATACATGTCCTGACATTGGAGTATCTAGGTGACATTAGATTTGATTGATGCGTATCATATGTTATTATTGTAGTACGAACTCTAGGGTCGTTTGTGACATTTATAGGGATGGATCAATAGATTGATTGAAAAGATAACTTTGAGGTGGTTTGCTACATAAAACAATGTCATCTTGTGTTCTCCGCTATTGATAAGAACTTTGAAGTAATAGGGATTGTTATATGATCCAATTATGTTACCACTATTGAGAGATTACACTAGTGAAAGTATGAACCTTAGGCCTTGTTTTTAAGCATTGCAATACCGTTTGTGCTCACTTCTATTACTTGATACCTTGCTGTTTTTAGTATTTTGGATTACAAGAATCTATATTTGTTATCCATAGTAGTATCACCATCTCTTCGCTGAACTAGTGCACCTATACAATTTACCATTGTATTAGGTGTGTTGGGGACACAAGAGATTTCTTGTATTTGGTTGCAGTGTTGTTTGAGAGAGACCATCTTCATCGTACACCTCCCAGATTGATAAACCTTAAGTCATCCACTATTCATCATTGTTTTACATGATCATATAGAGCTCACATGATCATATAGAGCTCACATGATAGTTGTGGCAAGGCCACTATTCATCATTGTTTTACATGTTACGCTAGATCATTGCACATCTTGGTACTTTGCTAGAGGCATTCATTTGTAGTCATTATTTTTACTTTTGAGTTGTAAGTAAATAAAAGTGTGATGCCCATAAGATTGTGCCTCTACCTGTTAGGAATTAAGAAAAGAGGCAAAAATGGGCCAAAAGGAGCCCATCGAGAAATGAGAGAAAAAAGAGAGATGAGGCACAGTACTATCCTTTATACACACTTGTGCGTCAGAGTAGCACCCTGTACATCACATAGAGAGTTTTCATATTCCTCATTTCTTAGCTAGTCAGATTTTTACATTATAAGAACCTGAGTTGTGTATTTCAATGATGAGCTTCCTCAAATGCTTGAGGATGTGAGCAAGCAAGTTCGATGCACACCTACTTAGTTACATTAGGAGAGCTTCTATTAGCTTATAGCTCTAGTGCATCCATTGCATGGCAATCCCTACTCCTTGCACAAATCGATTGTAAGGCCTCTCTATTACCTAACGATTAGCTGCATCGGTCTAAGACTTTCTCAATTTTTGTCTTCTTATAAAGGCACCATCATTACTCTATTTTTCATCCAAAGTGTGAGGACTAATTGAGGGAGTCCTGGACTAGGGGGTGTCCGGATAGCCAGACTATCAACATCGGCCAGACTCCAAGACTATGAAGATACAAGATTGAAGACTTCGTCCCGTGTCCGTATGGGACTTTCCTTGGCGTGGAAGGCAAGCTTGGCGATACGGATATGTAGATCTCCTACCATTGTAACCGACTCTGTGTAACCCTAGCCCTCTCCGATGTCTATATAAACCGGAGGGTTTTAGTCCACAGGACACAACCATTACAACAATCATACCATAGGCTAGCTTCTAGGGTTTAGCCTCCTTGATCTCGTGGTAGATCCACTCTTGTACTACCCATATCATCAATATCAATTAAGCAGGAGTAGGGTTTTACCTCCATCGAGAGGGCCCGAACCTGGGTAAAAACATCGTGTCCCTTGTCTCCTCTTACCATCCGCCTAGATGCACAGTTCGGGACCCCCTACCCGAGATCCGCCAGTTTTGACACCGACATTGGTGCTTTCATTGAGAGTTCCTCTGTGTCATCACCGATAGGCTTGATGGCTTCTTCAATCAACAACAACGCAGTCCAGGGTGAGAATTTTCTCCCCGGACAGATCTTCGTGTTCGGCGGCTTTGCACTGCGGGCCAATTCACTTGGCCATCTGGAGCAGATCGAAAGCTACGCCCCTGGCCATCAGGTCAGATTTGGAAGCCTAAACTTCACGGCTGACATCCGCGGAGATTTGATCTTCGATGGATTCGAGCCACAGCCGAGCGTGCCGCACTGTCACGATGGGCATGATTTAGCTCTGCTGCCGGACAGAACCTTGGAGGCTGCACACGAATCCGCTCCGACCCATAGTTCGAAGCCGACCACACAGATCGAGGACAGGTGGCTGGACACCGCCTCGGGAGCTGCAACCTCTACGGCGATGGAGCCTAATACTGACCTTGTCCCTTATAAAGCTCGTGACTCCGAGGTGCCGGACTCCTTGCCGGACTCCAAATCTCCTGCGCCCCTACCAATCGAATCTGATTAGACGCCGATCATGGAGTTCACCGCCGCGGACATCTTTCAGCACTCACCCTTTGGCGACACCCTGAATTCCCTAAAGCGTCTTTTGTTATCATGAGAGCCCTGGCTGGACTGCGATCAGGATGGTTGGGATGCGGACGACGAAGAAATTCAAATCCCACCCACCGCCCACTTTGTAGCCACTGTCGACGATCTAACCGACATGGTAGACTACGACTCTGAAGACATCGACGGTATGGACGGCAATGCCGGAGACTACCAAGAACCATCGTCTACCAAGCACTGGAAGGCCACCCCAACCCATGACGTATATATGGTGGACACACCAAAAGGAAGCGATAACGAGGAACAACGGGACGCGGCAAAGGATAATTCCGCCGACAAACAACCAAAACGGCGACGCAGACGCCGCCCTAAGTCCCGCCTCGACAAAAACAACACTCCTAATGACTCGGCAATAGAGCAGGGCAAGCCAGTGGACGACGAACATGCAACCAAGCAACCAGCCGAACAGGACGAATCAGATAATCAATCCATGCCCGGCAAAAACGACAGTCCAGACGATCTCATGCCGGACACACCACCGGAGCATAAGAACCTTCACAAAGGACTTGTCGCCACTGCAAGAAGTCTGAAGAAGGAAAAACGGAAGCTCAAAACAGCGGAAGACATACTCAGAATGAGGTGGAGCAAAGTACTCAAGACCGCGGAAAAATATGGCAATGGCCACCAAACAAAGAGCTACCCGAAGCGCAAGCTGCTGCCAGAATTCGACGAGGAGGCCATAGAGCCCCCATAGTCAAAAAGCAAAGAGGCCGCCTGGCCGGATAGACGGCCAGATGACAGGCCAAAAGCGACAAGCGGTGCCGCACACAAGCCGACACATGATCCTCGTAAAACAGATGGCCCGGTCAGGTCCATTTATGGGCCAAAAAAGAGGGCCCCAGGAAGCAACACAACACGCCGCATGTTGGAAGATAACGGCACGCCTAAATACAGGGGCGCCGCACACCCACTATGTTTCACCGATGAGGTGCTGGATCATGAATTTCCAGCGGGATTCAAGCCCGTAAACATAGAGGCATACGACGGAACAACAGACCCTGGAGTCTGGATTGAGGATTACATCCTGCACATACACATGGCTAGAGGAGACGATCTCCACGCCATAAAATATCTACCCCTCAAGCTCAAAGGGCCAGCTCAGCATTGGCTCAAAAGCCTCCCAGAAAATACTATTGGAAGTTGGGAGGAGCTCGAGGACGCGTTTAGAGAAAATTTTCAAGGGACTTATGTCCGCCCTCCGGATGCAGACGATTTAAGTCACATAACTCAACAGCCCGGAGAGTCAGCGCGCAAATTCTGGAACAGGTTTCTTACCAAAAAGAACCAAATAGTCGACTGTCCGGACGCCGAAGCCTTAGCAGCTTTTAAACATAATGTCCGAGACGAATGGCTCTCCAGACACCTCGGCCAGGAGAAGCCGAGAACAATGGCCGTGCTAACAAGCCTCATGGCCCGCTTTTGCGCGAGGGAAGATAGCTGGCTAGCAAGATGCAGCACCAGCGACCCGAGTACATCCGAGATCAGAGATGGAAACGGTAAATCACGGCGCAGAAAGGACCAGCGCCGGAATAAAAAAAAAGCCCAAAGAACACGGCGGTCAACACCGGATTCAAAAGCTCGCGGACGAATAAAAAAACACTGCCTCTTAAGGACAACAATGACGAGCTATCCAGCTTAAACAAAATTTTGGATCGGATATGTCAAATCCACAGCACCTCCGGAAGGCCTGCAAACCACACCCACCGAGATTGTTGGGTCTTCAAACAGTCCGGCCGACTCAACGCCGAACACAAGGGGCTCGACGCTCCAAGCGAGGATGATGACGAACCCCACCAGCAGAGCGCTGAAAAACAAAAGACTTTCCCACAAGAAGTCAAAACAGTAAACTCACTTCATGTGATAATACGGAACAACAATGCGGCACCCGCCAAAGTAGGTGTCGCACGGTCCACCCCAGCGGAACCTCGAGATTGGATGTCAAAACCAATTACTTTCGACCACCTGGACTATTCCAGAAGTATTCGAAACACAGGATGGACTGCTCTGATATTGGATCCTATAATCGACGGACTACAATTTACACAAGTCCTAATGGATGGCAGCAGCGATTTAAACCTGCTATATCCGGACACAATCCGCAAGTTGGGGATAGACCTTACTAAAATTCGACATAGCCGCACTTCCTTCAAAGGAGTGACGTCAGGACCTTACGCCAAGTGCACGGGCTCCTTACTACTAGAAGTTGTGTTCGGGTCACCCGACAACTTCCGACGCGAAAAGCTAATCTTTCATGTCGCCTCATACAAAAGTAGCCATCAAGCACTATTGGGACGTGATGCTTTTGTCCGCTTTAACGCAATACCACACTACGCGTCTCTTACACTTAAAATGCCCGGTCCACGCGGCATCATCTCATTAAAAGGTCGTTCAAGACCCCGGACACGGCTAGACGAGTCCGGCATAAATAAGCTAGGGGCTCCCTAGCCGCACACCCCTTTACAACAGGCTGTGCCTATGAGCAATAATGAGCTAATATAAGCTCAGGTTTATTCATTCATTCATATTTCGATTTTTAATACATTTTTTGCATGATTTCCTTTCAAGCTAAGTTCCTCTCTTTTTACAGATGAACAACGTGCACACCCGTCCAGGATACGGCACAACGGAGACACAGGCGCAGACGTGCAGCAGGGACCCGTCGCAAGGATTCTTTTCAGATTAAGTCCCTGCGTAAACCTTTCTTACTGTCTTTTGTTGATTCATATCCCGCGGTTTTTCACCATAACCAACGAGGAGGCTGGCGTTTTGGCATCGGCCGCGCCAGAAATTCTCGCCTGTACCTGGACACTAGGGGCTTAGGGCATTGTTCTGCCCGTTATTATAAAGACCGAATACCTTAGGGAGTGTTCGGCATCTCGAGCTAGGCCTTATATGCATCAGCTCCGAGTCATGTCTTTGGTCAAATGTTGGGTTTGCCCGGCTCCTGTGTTTTGCTGCCATACGTTCCGTATCATCGGCTAACGCGGCACCAGGAGAACTACTGCGATTGTGCCCCGGTTCGGCTGGGCGAGCGCCTCAGTAGAGAAAGCCGAAAACTGACTGTCATGATATAGCGAGAGACTGGTCAACCACTCGATCGACTATCGGAATGTTTAGAATTCCTCCGCTTTGACGAAGGACCGTTTCCCGGTCAGGCACATACGCGCCCCGAATTCGGAGAGCGTGGTGCTCCCAGGGGCTATATCGTAGCCCCACCTTCGAACTCCTATGGCTAAGTGAAAGTGATAAAGCATTATAGTCCGATTGCCTAGTTTGCTACGCTATCACCTCCTTCACAGGACCAAGACGTTGGATTAAGTGTGAAAATGCGCTATTTCGCAAACACCCCCGCACCATGTGCGTGGGGGCTGAAGCCGAAGACTGCCATCTTTCAGGTTATACACAAGTATACATTAAACGGCCGCACAGGAGATATTTCAACACTTGAACGCACAAGTACAAAAAGCGCTTATATTATAAACATCGTTTTACAAACCATAAAGTTCATTTGAACACGACATTTTTTGAGCACTGCGACTCTATTACACGAGCACCACGCAGAACTTCCCCAAAATAGTGCTCGGCGGGTAACCGGCTCTCGTCCGAACCCTGGGTCGCAACAGCGGTGGCATCCATCTCCGTCCAGTATGTCTTCACATGGGCGAGGGCCATCCGTGCACCCTCTATGCAGGCCGACCGCTTCATCGCCTTGATATGCGGCACCACCCCAAGAAATTGCTGCAATAAGCCAAAATAACTCTTCGGCTTGGGCCTATCCGGCTAGACATGAGCCACGATATCTGTCATGGCAAGTCCGGACAGCCTATTCAGCTCAGCCCACTCAGCCAACCGATCGGTCAGCGGAAGTGAATGCTCCGGACTATGGAATTGAGACCAAAACAGCTCTTCTGTCTCGTGATCCTTCTGACGTCGGAAGTGCACAACGGCATCTGCCACACTCGCCGCTAAATCCATATAAGGATCCTCTGGACCCCACAGCTGGCCAACCTGAGCATACTTTGGATATGTAAACCGCATGCGCAGCAGAAAGGGCTTGCCAGCCACAATATCTCCGGCCTGGCGCAGCTCCTCCTTTATAGCCCTCATTGCAGAACGGGCATCCTTGGCTTCGGCGGTGGCCTTCCTCAGGCCTTCTTGCTCCGCTCGGCGTTCTTTTTCAAGAACCTCATTGCGGTCGGTAACATCTTTCAACTTCACGACCATTTCGGCCATCTCCCCCCTGCTCCGGTAGTGTGCAGCCCTTTCGGCTTCTAGCTCTTCGGCCGCCCTCGAGGCAGCCGCATCATTCCTTCTGGCCTGCTCCTTGGCTTGAGCAAGTTCTGCCCGCAGGCTCTCCACAGCAGCGGCACCATCTGCATTGAGCACACATGTTGTAAGGAGTGGGCTTCGGTCCCCTTACTAGGTGACCACGGAGAAAAAACCCACCTTGTGACTCGTCAAGTCGCTTATTGACCAGCGCGATGTCCGCATCTGCAACGTCGAGTTGCCGCTTTAGTTCGGCAACTCCATCAGTCCGGCTAGCCACCGAACTATCCGACACTTGCATAGGAAAGGCGAAAATCAATACCTGGGATTTTGATCCTCGGCACGCTGTCGTTCTCGACACCCTACCGAGTCTCAGGGGCTAGTATCTATACAGGGCGCACTTTATGTGTAAAACTGTCAAAAGGTATGTCATTTTTACGTACCTCAAACCCCGCCAGCAAACTCCTGAAGGCATCACGCAACCCGCCTTTGGCGGATGAAATTCTTTCAATCACCATACTCATCAGTGTACGGTGACCTTCTGAGATAGACGCCCTCTCAAGCAGATCCTTCAGCTCCCCCGGCCGCACACCAGTTGGTGCCGAACTATTCGGCCCTACCTGACTCGGGGATACCCTCCATGATGACACTTCAGGCTCGTCCGCCCTATCCGATGGTGCGGCGGATGGAGGCATCTCGCTCTCCATCATCTCCGGACGAAGTTCCCCCGAAGACGAGCTCACCTGAGAAGGACGGAGATCCGAACTACAAGGTAAAAACTTAAGTTATCCTCAGAAGCACAAATAGGGATGTCCCTTATTACAAAACTCCTTTTTTCTACTTACGGCTCGCTGGAGGGCTGATTCCTTAGGGGAGACTGTGCGGCCGGGGCCTCCCCGGACGCAGGACCCTCTGGTGAAGATCTCTTCCCCCGCTTCGGGGCTTTGGCCTCCGGGTTTTCGGAAGCGGTCCTCTTCTCCCCTTGGAAGGAGGGATTCTCGATCCCCCCTTTCTCAAAAGCCTCCTCGGTCGAGGCGGTAGCTCCTCTGTTTTCCCCTTCGCCTTCCTCTAAAGGCGCAACCTCCAGCATCCTAACCAGCACGTGATCCGGCGCGGTCTCTGGGAGGGGGGCCGGACACCGTATCAACTTTGCTTGAGCTATCCACTCCTGTTTAGAGGACAACTGGTTAAAAGGCGAATCATAGAAAGGCAAACTAACGGTATGTCCGGACTCAGAGCTACTTACTTGTGTATCCGGGCGATTGCAGCTTAGGCCGGCGTCCTCGGTCAATTCCGGACACATCTCTTGTGATCCGACGAACAATTTGTACATCTCCACGGGTGTCGTGCCCATGAAGTGTCGAAGAATTCGTGGTCCCTCCGGATTAAACTCCCACAGCCGGAGAGGACGGCGTTTGCATGGCAGGAGACGCCTAATCAGCATGACCTGCATCACCATGACCAGATCGATATCCCTCGCTTGGAGGTCTCGAATCCGGCCCTGCAATAGGGGCACGTCCTTTGACGGCTCCCAGTTGAGCCCTTGGATGACCCATGACATCAGCCGCTGTGGAGGGCCCGAGCGGAAGATGGGCGGCGGCTTCTGACTGCTGCCCCTGGGAGCGGTTATGTAGAACCACTCCTGCTGCCACAAGCCGAGCTCCTCCTGGAAAGAGCCCTCGGGCCATGGGGCGTCGGCCCTTCTGCTTACAACCGCCCCGCCGCACTCTGCTTGACGCACCTCGATCATCTTCGGCTCCACGTCGAAGGTCTTAAGCCACAAGCCGAAGTGAGGGGTAATGCGGAGCAAGGCTTCGCAGACGACAATGAATGAAGAAATATGGAGGATGGACTCCGGAGCCAAGTCATGGAATTCCAACCCATAGTGAAACATGAGCCCTCTCACAAAAGGATCCATCAGGAAGCCTAAACCCCGACGGAGGTGGGATACAAACACGACATACTCGCCGGGCTCGGGGGTGGGAATGACTTGCCCTTTGGCGGGCAACCTATGCGAAATCTCGTAAGTCAGGTACTTGGCCTCTCGCAGCTTTAGCACGTCCTCTTCCGTGACGGAGGAGGGCATCCACCGGCCCTGTAGGTCGGAGCCGGACATTGTTGAAGGTCCGAAGCGCTCGAATCTGGGGCTCTGGGTGTTGGAACTCGGGGCAGGGAGTAGATTCGATTGAGGATTGAAGAAAAGAAACAAGCCTTGGTCCCATTATAAAGAGGGAGAATACCAAGAGCCGTCCCCGTGACCGTTTGGGACTCGCCTCCGGTAGAAGGGGCATGGCAACGGGCACGGTTGGGTTACCCATGTCCGTATTGATGGGAATCCCGGAATAAGGGGAACACGATCTCTGCTTCGATAAGACGTGCCAAGAAAACCGCTTCGCTAAACGCGCTGAGGTGGTATAATAAAAAATGATTCAAGTAAAGGCTTGGTAGTGGCGTGATGTCATGCCACAAAATACGTCAGCAGATTGAACTTGTGTACATATTATTCTCTCTACGGTGGAATGTGGAATTTATTTTGCAGAGCCGGACACTATCCTGGCGTTCACAATCTTCTATGAATTATTCGGAGGAGGAACCCGCCTTGCAATGGCGAACAATATGTGCGCCAGACTCATCGTCATTGAAGCCTGGTTCAGGGGCTACTGAGGGAGTCCTGGACTAGGGGGTGTCCGGATAGCCGGACTATCATCATCGGCCGGACTCCAAGACTATGAAGATACAAGATTGAAGACTTCGTCCCGTGTCCGGATGGGGCTTTCCTTGGCGTGGAAGGCAAGCTTGGCGATACGGATATGTAGATCTCCTACCATTGTAACCGACTCTGTGTAACCCTAGCCCTCTCCGGTGTCTATATAAACCGGAGGGTTTTAGTCCGCAGGACACAACCATTACAACAATCATACCATAGGCTAGCTTCTAGGGTTTAGCCTCCTTGATCTCGTGGTAGATCCACTCTTGTACTACCCATATCATTAATATCAATCAAGCAGGAGTAGGGTTTTACCTCTATCGAGAGGGCCCGAACCTGGGTAAAAACATCATGTCCCTTGTCTCCTGTTACCATCCGCCTAGACGCACAGTTCGGGACGCCCTACCCGAGATCTGCCGGTTTTGACACCGACACTAATGCTTGTGACTTGAGCATTGCGTGAAGTGCTGAGTAGTTGAAAAGGACTCGTCATGGATTCAATTACTTGACTGAAGCTCTGAGTTGCGTGATGATCAGATCTTTCAGTGTGATAAATCCTTGAGCGACTGGGGAAATGAATATGATACATATGAGTATTGATTGGTATCACATGAAAACATTAATCCATGAAAATCAATAGTAATTTTGTTTACACATTTTGATGTTACTTGCTTGTTATCAATTATAGATTATTGCTTTGAATCACATTACTCTTGAGTCCACACCACATTACATCATTTGATCAAGATTATGCTAGGTAGCATTGCACATCAAAAATTATTTTTGTTTATCATTTACCTACTCGGTGAGGAGCAGAAATTAAGCTTGGGGACATTGATACATCTCAAATGTGTCTATAATTTTTCATTGTTCCATGTTATTATATTACCACTTTTATATACTTTTTATACCAATTTATACTATTTTTCTGGACTGACCTATTAATTTAGTGGACAACACCAATACATGTTTTCTGCATGTTTTTTGTTTTGCCTACACACTCAATTATCCAGCACTGCCATGGTATCCATCTATTCACACTCCTAACTGTGCCTACTCAGTCAAATAATTTTTCCTACTCACTTCACTACCAAACTGAAACCCTAGCCATGCAAATTAAATCAGGAGGGGATGAACTCACCGACGAATTTGTAGAGAGGAGAAAGAAGCGGGAGGGGATGAACTCACTAATGTCGTCCACAACTGATGCAGCCCGCCATCTCCGTCGCTGACGCCGAAACCATAGCGGTGCATATAAACTCGAGATGACCCTACCGATGCAAATCAAAGGAAATGTAATGGGAGTAGAGATAGGGCAGTGAGAGGGGGAGTTTTAGATGTTTACCTCACACTACTAGGGAAAAGCCTAGTAGTAGAGCGGGTTTTTGGTCTATCAGTAGCGCGGGGTGCGGAGCTACTAATACGGCACTACATCTAAAGGTTAGCAGTAGCGTTGGTCTACACACGCTACTGCTATACGTACTTAGTAGTGGCGCCTTTTGCACATAGCGCTACTAGTAAATTACTAGTAGCGCTCTTCTGTGCCCTCGCTACTACTATTGTTGCGTATTCTATTTCTTTTTCATTTTATGTCGTATTCATACACCATTATATAAGGTTTTCATACACTAGCAATTAGAGATTGTTTTTACATCATAATGAGTTATTACATCACTGGGTGAAAGAACCGTGGATTAGTTTCAAGTGGATGGATCATCCACTTGAAACTAATCCACGGTTCTTTCACCCAATGATATAATAAATCATCGTCATCATCATATCATTAACAACTTATCATCATAATACATCATTGTCACATAACAACTACTCATGATCATCATTGTCATATAACAACTCCTCATTGTCATATAGAAACTCCTCATGATCATCATCAACAACTCTAACACGTTGTAGCACATAATAACACATTGTACATAGGACCTACTCCTCTCTCATAGGACCTACTACCTTCTATTAGGTAAATTGCATAAAACAAGATAGGCCCTGACTCTCCATTATGAAGAATAGAGATAATCCTGTCTCCAATTCTTGCGCTTCGCACAATGTTGCTTCCAAGTAGCTCCGTACGAGTTACCATACATTTTTTCGAATCTTTGATTGTCATGTCTTCATCGAGTTTAGAAATCCGGTATGAACAGTAGTGATGCGTAGGATGCCCTGGCCGTAAGCTCATAACATCAAGGCGGCCTTTTGGAAAACATCAGATGAGGCACACAATCCTTCGGGATTTTCTGTTGAAAAACATAGTAATAACTTCGCAGTTAGCAATGAAGTTTAGTTTTAGAAGAATTTATGCAGAAGTTGCACGGATGTCGTAATAGTAAAAAATCTTACCATGACATCTCCATGGATGTTTGATAACCCACAAGTATAGGGGATTGCAACAGCTTTCGAGGGTAGAGTATTCAACCCAAATTTATTGATTCGACACAAGGGGAGCCAAAGAATATTCTTGAGTATTAGTAGTTGAGTTGCCAATTCAACCACACCTGGATAACTTAGTATCTGCAACAAAGTGTTTAGTAGAAAAAGCGGTATGATAATAAAGGTAATGGTAGCAAAAGTAAAGATAAATGTTTTTGGGGTTTTGTAGTAGTTGTAACAGTAGTAACGGAAAAGTAAATAAGCGAAGAACAATATATGAAAAGCTCGTAGGCAATGGATCAGTGATGGATAATTATGCTGGATGTGATTCCTCATGCAATAGTTATAACATAGGGTGATATAGAACTAGCTCCAATTCATCAATATAATGTAGGCATGTATTCCATAAATAGTCATACGTGTTTATGGAAAAGAACTTGCATGACATCTTTTGTCCTACCCTCCCGTGTTCAGCGGGGTCCTAGCGGAAACTAAGGGATATTTAGGCTTCCTTTTAATAGAGAACCAGAACAAAGCATTAGCACATAGTGAATACATGAACTCCTCAAACTACGGTCATCACCGAGAATTATCCCGATTATTGTCACTTCGGGGTTGTCGGATCATAAAACATAATAGGTGACTATAGACTTGCAAGATAGGATCAAGAACACACATATATTCATGAAAACATAATAGGTTCAGATCTGAAATCATGGCACTCAGGCCCTAGTGACAAGCATTAAGCATAGAAAAGTCATAGCAACATAAATCTCAGAACATAGTGGATACTAGGGATCAAACCCTAACAATACTAACTTGATTACATGGTAAATCTCATCCAACCCATCACCGTCCAGCAAGCCTATGATGGAATTACTCATGCACGGCGGTGAGCATCATGAAATTGGTGATGGAGGATGGTTGATGATGACGACGGTGACGAATCCCCCTCTTCGGAGCCCCGAACGGACTCCAGATCAGCCCTCCCGAGAGAGATTAGGGCTTGGCGGTGGCTCTGTGTCGTAAAACGCGATGAAACTTTCTGTCTGATTTTTTCTCCCCGAACGTGAATATATGGAGTTGGAGTTGAGGTCGGTGGAGGTCCAGGGGGCCCACAAGATAGGAGGCCGCGCCCTACAGGGGGACACGCCCCCTGTCTCGTGGACAGGCTGTGGGCCCCCTGGCATTAATTCTTTCGCCAAAAATTCTTATTAATTCCAAAAAATGCCTCCGTGGATTTCTAGGACATTCCGAGAACTTTTCTTTTCTACACATAAAACAACATCATGGTAGTTCTGCTGAAAACAACGTCAGTCCGGGTTCGTTTCATTCAAATCATGCAAGTTAGAGTCCAAAACAAGGGCAAAAGTGTTTGGAAAAGTAGATATGTTGGAGACGTATCAACTCCCCCAAGCTTAAACATTTGCTTGTCCTCAAGCAATTCAGTTGATAAACTGAAAGTGACAAAGAAAAACTTTTACAAACTCTATTTGCTATTGTTGTTGTAACATGAAAAGCCAGCATTCAAGTTTCAGCAAATATTATGAACTAACCATACTCACAATAACACATAGGTCTCACAATTATCATATCAATAACATAATCAGCTAGTGAGCCATAATAATGAAACTCGGATGACAACATTTTCTCAAAATAATCATAACATGATATAACAAAATGGTATCTCGCTAGCCCTTTCTGAGACCGCAAAACATAAATGCAGAGCACCTTTAAAGATCAAGGACTCACTAAACATTGTAATTCATGGTAAAAGAGATCCAGTCAAGTCATACCCAATATAAACCAATAGTAATGAATGCAAATGACAGTGTGCTCTCAAGTGGGTGCTTTTAATAAGAAGGATGATGACTCAACATAAAAAGTAAATAGGTGGGCCCTTCGCAGAGGGAAGCAGGGATTTGTAGAGGTGCCAGAGCTCGATTTTAAAATAGAGATTGAATAACATTTTGAGCGGCATACTTTTGCTGTCAACGCAACAACTATGAGATGGATGTATCTTCCATACTAAATGCATTATAGGCAGTTCCCAAACAGAATGATAAAGATTTATACTCCCCCAACCACCAACAAGCATCAACACATGGCTTGCTCGAAACAACGAGTGCCTCCAACATACGACAGCCGTGGGGGAGTTTTGTTTAATTATTTTGATTTGCTTTGATCTTTTTGGATCATGGGATTGGGCATCCCGGTTACCGGCCCTTTCTCGTGAATGAGGAGCAGAGTCCACTCCTCTTGAGAATAACCCACCTAGCATGGAAGATATAGGCAGCCCTAGTTGAAACATGAGCTGCTCGAGCATACAAAACAGTATTTCATTTGAAGGTTTGGAGTTTGGCACATACAAATTTACTTGGAACGGCAGGTAAATACCGCATATAGGTAGGTATGGTGGACTCATATGGAACAACTTTGGGGTTTAAGGAGTTTGGATGCACAAGCAGTATTCCCACTTAGTACAAGTGAAGGCTAGCAAAAGACTGGGAAGCGACCAACTGAGAGAGCGACAACAGTCGTAAGCATGCATTAAAATTAATTCACACCGAGTACAAGCATGAGTAGGATATAATCCACCATGAACATAAATATCATGAAGGCTATGTTGATTTGTTTCAACTACATGCGTGAACATGTGCCAAGTCGAGTCACTTAATACATTCAAAGGAGGATACCATCCCATCATACCACATCATAATCATTCTAATAGCATGTTGGCACGCAATGTAAACCATTATAACTCATAGCTAATCAAGCATGGCACAAGCAACTATAATCTCTAAATGTCATTGCAAATATGTCCATCATAGCAGCTTTTCTCATCCCAATAAGTCCATCATATATCGTCATTATTGCCTTTCACTTGCACAACTGAACGATGTGTATAATGATAAGAGTGCATGTGCATTGGACTAAGCTGGAATCTGCAAGCATTCAACTCAAGAGAGAAGACAAGATAATATGGGCTCTGAATTAAATAAACAATCATGCATATAAGAGCCACTAAGCATTTTCAATATAGTCTTCTCGACCCCCAAAGGAAAGAAAAAAATAAAACTATTTACATAGGAAAGCTCCCAACAAGTAAGAAGAAGAACTAGAAATCTTTTTGGGTTTTCATTTTAATTTCTACTATGAGCATAGAATTTAAACTAACTAATTTTTTTGGTTTTTCTTAAGATTTATCAAACACACAAGAAGAAAACTAGAAAAAGAAATTTACACTAGCATGGATAATACAATGAAAGAGTATGAGCACCGACGACTAGTGTGTGAACATGAATGTAAAGTCGGTGAGAGATACGTACTCCCCCAAGCTTAGGCTTTTGGCCTAAGTTGGTCTAATACCAATGACCGCCGCTACTCTCCACGGTGTAGTGGGAGGTGTAATCAGGATACCACTGGCTGGTCATCTCCGGATCCCACTAGACAGATGATGCACGATAAGGGTCCAGCTCAGGTTTCGGCTCAGGTTCAGGTTCTGGAGTAAAAGCTTGGGCTAGATGGTTGTTCACCGCTTCTGGCATGACAAGACGATTTTCTGCAAGCAAATCAAACAACAGAGGCGCAGGCAAAATAATAATCTCAATGTGTTTCTTATTAAATCTAAGTTTATACAAGAGCATCTTTTATTCGTTGTCAACAATAAATTTGTGTGCTACCATGCTCTTGTAATCTAAAATGTGAGGATGCAATTTTATCTCATCCTCCTCATAGTGCCTAATGGGTATCTGAAAATGTTCAGCAAGACGTGCCGCATAGATACCTCCAAATATGGGGCCTTTTGTACGATTCAGGGCTAGCCGTTTAGCAACGACGGCGCCCATACTAAAAGTGTTGTCTCCCAGCAAAGCATGTTGAAGAATAATAATATCTGGAATGCTCAAATTTCCACTATTTCCACGACCAATCAAGCATCTACTAGCAAATATGGCAAAGTATCGTAAAACAGGAAAGTGTATGCTAGAGACTTTTGCCTCAGAGCCCTTCTTTGGCTCTTCTCCAGCAATAGCTTTAACGAAGCCATCCACATCTTCATGATGGGGTTCCTCTAATTCTCCCTCATAAGGTATCCTACATACCACACAAAAATGACGTAAAGACATTTCTTTGAATTCATCATATAAATGAAATGATACTGCACGCGGTGACTTCTTAGGATAATAATAAATGTTTTGCACGAAAGTATTGGTAAGTAAGAGATACTGATTGATTCGGTCGTTGATGAAACCGGTGAGGCCTGCAGTCTCGATTAGAGTATAAAAGTCTTCATGAATTCCGGCTTCTTTCTAGAAATTCTCACACGGCCATTCACACGACCGTACTTCCGCTAAGCGAGGAAGATTATACTTGGGTTTTTCCTTCTCTTTGTCTTGTTTTTCCTTAGAGCTTTGGCTAGAAGAGCGTTTAAAGAGCCTCCTTAACATTTTCTGAAAATTTCTGAAATTTTAGTAACTTCAAAACAAAAGTGAATAAAACTAAACAAGATTGATAGCAACTACTCCTACAAGTACCTAGAGCCTATATCATGCATTGGAATTGCTCGGGACCTCAAAAATTTAACATGCAAGCTCAAGAACATGGTCACCTATGCAGCAAAAATTTGCAATGAATAAAGCACTAGAACAAAAACTAATTGGACCAATGGAGGAGTCACATACCAAGCAACAATCTCCCAAAGCAGTTTTGCGAATGGAGCTTTGAGCTAAGAGATTGAAAATCGCAGCGAAACGAGCTAGAACTCGTGCTTGAGCTAGATGGGGATTTTTTTGGGTAGAATATGAAGTGTGTGGGTGCTGGCATAAGTGGAGGGGAGCCACCAGGGACCCACGAGACAGGGGGCGCGCCCTACAGGGGGGGCGAGGCCTCCTCTCTCGTGGCCTCGTGCTTGCCCCTCCTGTAGTGTTTTCAGTGCCTAAAATCCTCAAATATTCCAGAAAAAATCATACTAAATTTGCAGGGCATTTGGAGCACTTTTATTTTCGGTCTATTTTTTTAATGCACGGATAATTCAGAAAACAGATAGATAATACTATTTTTGCTTTATTTAATCTAAATAACAGAAAGTAAAAGGAGGGTACAGAAGGTTGTGCCTTCTAGTTTCATCCATATCGTGATCATCAAAATGAACCCATTAACAAGGTTGATCAAGTCTTGTTAACAAACTCATTCTGAATAACACGGAACCGGAGAAATTTCGAATAACACTAAGTTACCTCAACGGGGATATGAAAATCCCCAACAATAAGAATATCATACTTTTTCTTGACAGTAGGGAGAGGAAATTCAAAACCTCCAAAAATAATAGTTGGAACTTTTTCAATAGAATTGATGCTATGAACTTGAGATTGTTTCCTCGGAAAGTGTACCGTATGCTCATTACCATTAACATGAAAAGTGACATTACCTTTGTTGCAATCAATAACAGCCCCTACAGTATTAAGAAAAGGTCTACCAAGGATAATAGACATACTATCATCCTCGGGAATATCAAGAATAACAAAGTCCGTTAAGATAGTGACATTTTCAACTACAACAGGCACATCCTCACAAATACCGACAGGTATAGCAGTTGATTTATCAGCCATTTGCAAAGATATTTCAGTAGGTGTCAACTTATTCAATTCAAGTCTACGATATAAAGAGAGAGGCATAACACTAACTGTTGGGAACGTTGTAATTTCAAAAAAATTCCTACGCACACGCAAGATCATGGTGACGTATAGCAACGAGAGGGGAGAGTGTTGTCTACATACCCTTGTAGACCGTAAGCGGAAGCGTTAGCACAACGCGGTTGATGTAGTCGTACGTCTTCACGGACCGACCGATCAAGCACCGAAACTACGGCACCTCCGAGTTCTAGCACACGTTCAGCTCGATGACATCCCTCGAACTCCGATCTAGCCGAGTGTCGAGGGAGAATTCCGTCAGCACGACGGCGTGGTGACGATCTTGATGTTCTACCATCGCAGGGCTTCGCCTAAGCACCGCGACGATATTATCGAGGTGGACTATGGTGGAGGGGGGCACCGCACACGGCTAAGAGATCCAAGGGATCAATTGTTGTGTCTTTGGTGCTAGCCCTGCCCCTCTATTTATATGTTGAGCCCCGGGGTCGAAACTTGGAGCAAAAGCCTCCTCAAAGTCGGTTTTGCCCGAAAGGCAAGAGTCCCACTCGGACTCCAGGAACAAACGCCACAATCATTGGCGTCTGGCCCAGACGCCATGGGCCTCGGCGTCTGGCCCAGGGCCAGACACCAGGGTCTCGGGCGTTTGGCCCCCTTGCCTCCGCAAAACTCCTTTTGCACCGACCTAAAGCCTCATGGGCTTGACCCCTTGGCCTAACCATATCATCCAATATATGAATCTTTACGTCTTGACCATTTCGAGACTCCTCGTCATGTCCCTGATCTTATCCAGGACTCCGAACTCCTTCGGTACATCAAAACATGTAAACTCATAATATAACTGTCATCGAAACCTTAAGCGTGCGGACCCTACGGGTTCGAGAACAATGTAGACATGACCGAAACACGTTTCCGGTCAATAACCAATAGCGAAACCTGGATGCTCATATTGGCTCCCACATATTCTACGAAGATCTTTATCGATCAGACCGCATAACAACATACGTTGTTCCCTTTGTCATCGGTATGTTATGGCCCGAGATTCGATCGTCGGTATCTCAATACCTAGTTCAATCTCGTTACCGGCAAGTCTCTTTACTCGTTCCATAATACATCATCTCACAACTAACTCATTAGTTGTAATGCTTGCAAGGTTTAAGTGATGTGTATTACCGAGAGGGCCCAGAGATACCTCTCCGACAATCGGAGTGACAAAACCTAATCTCGAAGTACGCCAACCCAACATGTACCTTTGGAGAACCCTGTAGTACTCCTTTATAATCACCCAGTTACGTTGTGACGTTTGGTAGCACCCAAAGTGTTCCTCAGGTAAACGGGAGTTGCATAATCTCATAGTTATAGGAACATGTATAAGTCATGAAGAAAGCAATAGCAACATACTAAACGATCAAGTGCTAAGCTAACGGAATGGGTCAAGTCAATCACATCATTCTCCTAATGATGTGATCCCATTAATCAAATGACAACTCATGTCTATGGTTAGGAAACTTAACCATCTTTGATTCACGAGCTAGTCAAGTAGAGGCATACTAGTGATACTATGGTTGTCTATGTATTCACACATGTATTATGTTTCCGGTTAATACAATTCTAGCATGAATCATAAACATTTATCATGAAATAAGGAAATAAATAATAACTTTATTGTTGCCTCTAGGGCATATTTCCTTCAGTCTCCCACTTGCACTAGAGTCAATAATCTAGTTCACATCGCCATGTGATTTAACATCAATATTCATATATGTATATGATTAACACCCATAGTTCACATCATCATGTGACCAACACCCAAAGGGTTTACTAGAGTCAATAATCTAGTTCACATCGCTATGTGATTAACACCCAAAGAGTACTAAGGTGTGATCATGTTTTGCTCGTGAGAGAAGCTTAGTCAACGGGTCTGTCATATTCAGAGCCGTATGTATTTTGCAAATATTCTATGTCTACAATGCTCTGCACGGTGCTACTCTAGCTAATTGCTCCCACTTTCAATATGTATCCAGATTGAGACTTAGAGTCATGTGGATCAGTGTAAAAGTTTGCACGGATGTAACTTTTACAACAAACTCTTTTATCACCTCTGAGGGAGTCCTGGACTAGGGGGTGTCCGAACAGCCGGACTATCATCGTCCGCCGGACTCCAAGACTACGAAGATACAAGATTGAAGACTCCGTCCCGTGTCCGGATGGGACTTTCCTTGGCGTGGAAGGCAAGCTTGGCGATACGGATATGTAGATCTCCTACCATTGTAACCGACTCTGTGTAACCCTAGCCCTCTCCGGTGTCTATATAAACCGGAGGGCTTTAGTCCGTAGGACACAACATCCATTACAACAATCATACCATAGGCTAGATTCTAGGGTTTAGCCTCCTTGATCTCGTGGTAGATCCACTCTTGTACTACCCATATCATCAATATTAATCAAGCAGGACGTAGGGTTTTACCTCCATCAAGAGGGCCCGAACCTGGGTAAAACATCGTGTCCCTTGCCTCCTGTTACCATCCGCCTAGACGCACAGTTCGGGACCCCCTACCCGAGATCCGCCGGTTTTGACACCGACATTGGTGCTTTCATTGAGAGTTCCTCTGTGTCGTCACCGATAGGCTCAATGGCTTCTTCAATCAACAACAACGCCGTCCAGGGTGAGACTTTTCTCCCCGGACAGATCTTCGTATTCGGCGGCTTCGCACTGCGGGCTAATTCACTTGGCCATCTGGAGTAGATCGAAAGCTACGCCCCTGGCCGTCAGGTCAGGTTCGGAAGCCTAAACTTCACGGCCGATATCCGCAGGGACTTGATCTTCGACGGACTCGAGCCACAGCCGAGCGTGCCGCACTGTCACGATGGGCATGATTTGGCTCTGCCGCCGGACAGTGCCTTGGTGGCCGCACAGGAATCCGCTCCGGCCCTCAGTCCGGAGCCGATCGCCCAAATCGAGGACCGGTGGCTGGACACCGCCTCGGGGGCTGCAACTTCCGCGGCGATGGAGCCGAACACTGACCTTGTCCCCTATAAAGCTCGTGACTCCGAGGTGCCGGACTCCCTTCCGGACTCCGAACCTCCTACGCCCCTGCCAATCGAATCCGATTGGGCGCCGATCATGGAGTTCACCGCTACGGACATCTTTCAGCACTCGCCCTTTGGCGACATTCTAAATTCGCTAAAGCATCTCTCGCTATCCGGAGAGCCCTGGCCGGATTATGGCCAGGATGGTTGGGATGCGTACGACGAAGAAATTCAAAGCCCACCCACCACCCACTTTGTAGCCACTGTCGACGATCTAACAGACATGCTAGACTATGACTCCGAAGACATCGACGGCATGGATGACGATGCCGGAGACGATCAAGAACCAGCGCCTACAGGACACTGGAAGACCACCCCAACACATGATGTATATATGGTGGATACCCCAAAAGGAAGCGATAACGAGGACCAACGGGGCGCGGCAAAAGATAATCCCGCCGATAAACAACCAAAATAGCGACGCAGACGCCGCCCTAAGTCCCGCCTCGACAACAATAGTGCTCCTAATGACCCAGCAATAGAGCAGGGCAAACCAGTGGACGACGAACATGCAGCCAAGCAACCGTCCGAACAGAACGAGTCGGATAATCAATCCATGCCCAGCGAAACCAACAGTCCAGACGACCTCACGCCAGACACACCACCGGAGAATAAGAGCCTTCGAAAAAGACTCGTCGCCACTGCAAGAAGTTTGAAGAAGGAAAAACGGAAGCTCAAAATAGCGGAAGACATACTCAGAATGAGGTGGAGCAAAGTGCTCAAAACCGCAGACAAATACGGCAATGGCCATCAATCAAAGAGCTACCCGAAGCGCAAGCTGCTGCCAGAATTTGACGAGGAAGCCATAGAGCCCCCACAGTCAAAAAACAAAGAGGCCGCCTGGCCGGATAGACGGCCAGATGATAGGCCAAAATATACAAGCGGCACCGCACACATGCTGACTCATGACCCTGGGAAAACAGATGGCCCAGCCAGGTCCATTTACGGGCCAAAAAAGAGGGCCCCAGGAAGCAACTCAACACGCCAAGTGTTCGAAGACAGCAGTACACCCAAATACAGGGGCGCCGCACACCCACTATGTTTCACCAATGAGGTGCTGGATAATGAATTCCCAGTAGGGTTTAAACCCATAAACATAGAGGCTTACGACGGAACAACAGACCCTGGAGTCTGGATAGAGGATTATATACTACACATACACATGGCTAGAGGAGATGACCTCCACGCCATAAAATACCTACCCCTCAAGCTCAAAGGTCCAGCTTGGCATTGGCTCAAAAGCCTCCCAGAAAACACCGTTGGAAGTTGGGAAGAGCTTGAGGACGCGTTTAGAGCAAATTTTCAAGGGACTTATGTCCGCCCTCCGGATGCAGACGATCTAAGTCATATAACTCAACAGCCCGGAGAGTCAGCGCGCAAATTCTGGAACAGGTTCCTTACTAAAAAGAACCAAATAGTCGACTGTCCGGACGCCGAAGCCTTAGCAGCTTTTAAACACAACGTCCGAGACGAATGGCTCACCAGACACCTCGGCCAAGAGAAGCCGAGGACAATGTCCGCGCTAACAAGCCTCATGACCCGCTTTTGCGTGAGGGAAGATAGCTGGCTAGCAAGATGCAGCACCAGCGACCCGAGTACATTCGAGATTAGAGATGGAAACGGAAAATCATGGCGCAAAAGGATCAGAGCCGGAATAAAGAAAAAAGCCCAAAGAATACGGCGGTCAACGCCGGATTCAAAAGCTCGCGGCCAAACAACAAAACACTGCCTCTTAAGGATAACAGTGATGAGCTATCCAACTTAAACAAAATTTTGGATAGGATATGTCAAATCCACAGTACCCCCGGAAGGCCTGCAAACCACACCCACCGAGATTGTTGGGTTTTCAAACAGTCCGGCCGACTCAACGCCGAACACAAGGGGCTCGACGCCTCAAGCGAGGATGATGATAAACCCCACCAGCAGAGCGCCGGAAAACAAAAGACCTTCCCACAAGAAGTCAAAGCAGTAAACTCACTTCATGTGATAATACGCAAAAACAATGCGGCACCCGCTAAGATGGGTCTCGCACGGTCCACCCCAGCGGAACCTCGAGATTGGATGTCAAAACCAATCACTTTTGACCACCTGGATTATTCCAGAAGTGTTCGAAATGCAGGATGGACTACTCTGATATTGGATCCTATAATCGACGGACTACAATTTACACAAGTCCTGATGGACGGAGGCAGCGATTTAAACCTGCTATATCCAAACACAATCCGCAACTCGGGGATAGACCTTACTAAAATTTGACATAGCTGCACTTCCTTTAAAGGAGTGACGCCAGGCCCTTACGCCAAGTGCATAGGCTCCTTATTACTAGAAGTTGTGTTCGGGTCACTGAACAACTTCCGACGCGAAAAACTAATCTTTCATGTCGCCCCGTTCAAAAGTAGCTATCAAACACTATTGGGATGTGAAGCTTTTGTCCGTTTCAACGCCATACCACATTACGCGTCTCTTACACTTAAAATGCCCGGTCCACATGGCATCATTTCATTGCGAGGGTCATTTAAAGACCCCGGACATGGCTAGATGAGTCCGGCATAAATAAGCTAGGGGCTCCCTAGCCGCAAACCCTTCACAAGGGGCTGTGCGTATAAGCAACAATGAGCTAATATAGACTCCGCTTTCCTTATTAATATTTTTCATATACTTTTTTTCGCACGATTTCCTTTCAAACTAAGTTCCTCTCTTTTTACAGATCAACAACATGCACACCCGTCTAGGATAACGGCACAACGGAGACACAGGCGCAGACGTGCAGTAGGGACCCGTCGCAAGGATTCTTTTCAGATTAAGACCCTGCGTAAACCTTTTTTACTGTCTCTTGTTGCTATAATCCCCTGGTTTCTCATTATAACCAGAGTGGAGCCTGACGTTTTGGCATCGGCCGCGTCAGAGGACCTTGCCCATACCTGGACACTAGGGGCTTAGGGCATCGTTTTGCCCACTATTATAAATACCGAACACCTTAGGGAGTGTTCGGCGTCTCGAGTTAGGCCTTATATGCATCAGCTCCGAATCATGTCTTTGGTCAAATGTTGGGTTTGCCCGGCTCCTGTGTTTTGCTGCCTTACGTTTCGTATCATCGGCTAACACGGCACCAGGAGAACTACTGCGATTGTGCCCCAGTTTGGCTGGGCGAGCACCTCAGTAGAGAAAGCCGAAAACTGACTGTCATGATACAGCGAGAGACTGGTCAACCACTCGATCGACCACCGGAAAGTTTAGAATTCCTCCGCTTTGACGAAGGACCGTTTCCCGGTCAGGCACATACGCGCCCAGAATTCGGAGAGCCGGTGCCCCCAGGGGCTATATCGTAGCCCCACCCTCGAACTCCAATGGCTAAGTGAAAGTGATAAAGCATCATAGTCCGGTTGCCTCGTTTGCTACGCTACCACCTCCTCAACAGGACTGAGACGTTGGATTAAGTGTGAAAATGCACTACTTTTGCAAACACCCCTGCACCTTGTGCGTGGGGGATACACACGTATACATAAACGGCCACATAGGAGATATTTCAATACTTGGAACGCACAAGTATAAAAAGCGATTACATCATAACCATTGTATTACAAGATAAAACGTTCATTTGAACGTGACATTTTTCGAGCAGTGCGACTCTATTACACGAGCACCACGCATAACTTCCCCAAAATAGTGCTCGGCGGGTAACCGACTTTCGTCCGTACCCGGGGTTGCAACAGCGGTGGCATCCATCTCTGTCCAATGTGTCTTCACACGGGCAAGGGCCGTCAGCGCAACCTCTATGCAGGCCGACCACTTCATCTCCTTGATATGCGGCACCGCCCCAAGAAACTCCTGCAATAAGCCAAAATAGCTCGTCGGCTTGGGCCTCTCCGGCCAGACATGAGTCACGATATCCGTCATGGCAAGTCCGGACAACCTATTCAGCTCAGCCCATTCGGCCAACCGATCGGTCAGCGGAAGTGAACGATCCGGACTATGGAATTGAGTCCAAAATAGCTCTTCCGTCTTGTGATCCTTCTGACTTCGGAAGTGCACAACGGCATCCGCCGCACTCGCCGCTAAGTCCATATATGGATCCTCCAGACCCCACAGCTGGCCAAGCTGGGCATACTTTGGATCCGTAAACCTGCGGCATAGCAGAAAAGGCTTGCCAGCCACAATGTCTCCGGCCTGACGCAACTCCTCCTTCATGGCCCGCATTGCAGAACGGGCATCCTTGGCTTCGGCGGTGGCCTTCCCCAGGTCTTCTCTCTCCGATAGTCGCTCCTTTTCAAGAGCCTCATTGCGGTCGGTAGCATCCTTGAATTTAACGGCCAATTTGGCCATCTCTTCCCTGCTTCGGCAGTGTGCAGCCCTTTCGGCTTCTAACTCCTCGGCCGCCCTCGAGGCAGCCGCATCACTCCTTCGGGCTTGCTCCTTGGCTTGAGCAAGTTCTGCCCGAAGGCTCTCCACAGCAGCAGCACCATCTGCGTCAAGCATAAATATTGTAAGAGGTGGGATTTAGCTCCCTTAATAGGTGACTGCGGAGAATCAATTTACCTTGCGACTCATCAAGTCGCTTGTTGACTAGCGCGATGTCTGCATCCGCCACATCGAGTTGCTGCATTAATTTGGCAACTCCATCAGTCCGGCTAGCCCCCGGACTGTCCGCCACCTGCATAGGAAAGGCGACACTCAATACCTGCGATTTTGATCCTCGGCACGCTGTCGCTTTCGACAACCTACCGAGTCTCAGGGGCTACTATCTATACAGGGCGCACTTTCATGTGCAAAACTGTCAAAAAGGCGCGTCGTTCTTACGTACCTCAAAACCCGCCAGCAAACTCCTGACGGCATTATGCAATCCGTTTTCGGCGGACGAAATCCTTCCAATCACCGCACTCATCAATGCACGGTGATCTTCTGAGATGGACGCCCTCTCAAGCAGATCCTTCAGCTCCCCCGGCCGAACACTAGTCGGCGCCGAACTCTTCGGCTCTGCCGGGCTCGGGGATACCCTCTGTGACGACACATCAGGCTCGTCCGCCCTATCCGACGGCACAGCAGACGGAGGCGTCTCGCTCTCCATCATCTCCGAACGGAGATCCCCCGAGGACGAGCTCATCTGAGAAGGCCGCAGGTCCATACTACAAGGTAAAAATTTCGGTTATCCTTAGAAGCACAAATAGGGATGTCTCTTATTAACAAACTCCCCCTTTTTACTCACGGCTCGCTGGAGGGCTGATTCTTTAGAGAAGACTGTGCGGCCGGGGCCTCCCCGGACGCAGGACCCTCTGGTGAAGATTTCTTCCCCCGCTTAGGGGCTTTGGCCTCCGGGTCTTCAGAGGCGGTCCTCTTCTCCCCCTGGAGGGAGGAATTCTCGATCCCCCCTTCTTCAAGCGCCCCCTTGGGCGAGGCAGTAGCTCCTCTGTTTTCCCCTTCGCCTTCTTCTGAAGGTGAAACCTCCAACATTCTGACCAGCACGGGCTCCCGCGCGGTCTCTGGGAGGGGGGTCGGACACCGTATCAGCTTTGCTTGCGCTATCCACTCCTGTTGAAGGATAACGGGTTAAAAGGCGAATTTTAGAAAGGCAAACAAATGGTACGTCCGAACACTGAGCTACTTACTTGAGTATCGGGGCGATTGCAGCTTAGGCCGGCATCCTCGATCAATTCCGGACACACCTCCTGTGATCCGAAGAACAACTTGTACATCTCCACGGGTGTCGTACCCATGAAGTGTTGGAGAATCCATGGTCCCTCCGGGTTGAACTCCCATAGCCGGAGAGGACGGCGTTTGCAGGGCAGGAGACGCCAAATTAGCATGACCTGCACCACCACGACCAGATCGATCTCCCTCGCCTGGAGGTCTTGAATCCGGCCCTGCAATAGGGGCACGTCTTTTGACGGCCCCCAATTGAGCCCTTGGTTGACCCACAACATCAGCCGTCGTGGAGGTCCCGAGCGGAATGGAGGCGGCGGCTTCTGCCTGCTGCCCTTTGGAGCGGTGATATAAAACCACTCCTGCTGCCACAAACCGAGCTCCTCTTGGAAGGAGCCCTTGGGCCACAGAGCATCGGCCCTCCTGCTTACGGCCACCCCGCCGCACTCTGCTTGACACCCCCCGATCATCTTCGACTCCACATTGAAGGTCTTCAGCCACAGGCCGAAGTGGGGGGTGACGCGGAGGAAGGCTTCGCAGACGACGATGAATGCGGAGATATGGAGGATGGACTCCGGAGCCAAGTCGTGGAATTCCAACCCATAGTAAAACATGAGCCCTCTCACAAAAGGATCCGTCGGGAAGCCTAAACCCCGACGGAGATGGGATACAAAGACGACATACTCGCCGGGCTCGAGGGTGGGGATGGCTTGCCGTTCGGCGGGCAACCTGTGCGAAATCTCGTAGGACAGGTACTTGGCTTCTCGTAGCTTTAGCACGTCCTCCTTCGTAACGGAGGAGGGCATCCACCGGCCCTGAAGGTCGGAGCCGGACATTGTTGAAGGTCCGAAGCGCTCGAATCTGGGGCTCTGGGTGTTGGAACTTGGAGCAAGGAGAAGATTCGGTGGAAGATTGAGGAAAAGGAACGAGCCTTGGTCCTATTATAAAGAGGGAGAATACCAAGAGCCGTCTCCGTGACCGTTCGGGATTCGCCTTCGATAGAGGAGGCGTGGCGACGGGCGCGGTTGGGTTACCCACGTCCGTATTGATGAGAATCCCGGAATAAGGGGAACACGATCTCTGCTTCGACAAGACGTGCCAAGGAAACCGCTTCGCTAAACGCGCTGAGGTGGTATAATAAAAAACGATTCAAGTAAAGGCTTGGTAGTGGTGTGATGTCATGCCGCAAAATACGTCAGCAGATTGAACTTGTGTATATATTATTCTCTCTACGGTGGAACGTGGAATTTATTTTGCAGAGCCGGACACTATCCTGGTGTTCACAATCTTCTCTGGATTATTCAAGGGAGGAACCCGCCTTGCAATGCCGAACATTATGCACGCCGGACTCATCATCATTGAAGCCAGGTTCAGGGGCTACTGAGGGAGTCCTGGACTAGGGCGTGTCTGGACAGCCGGACTATCATCGTCCGTCGGACTCCAAGACTACGAAGATACAAGATTGAAGACTTCGTCCCGTGTCCGGATGGGACTTTCCTTGGCGTGGAAGGCAAGCTTGGCGATACGGATATGTAGATCTCCTACCATTGTAACCGACTCTGTGTAACCCTAGCCCTCTCCGGTGTCTATATAAACCGGAGGGCTTTAGTTTGTAGGACACAACATCCATTACAACAATCATACCATAGGCTAGCTTCTAGGGTTTAGCCTCCTTGATCTCGTGGTAGATCCACTCTTGTACTACCCATATCATCAATATTAATCAAGCAGGACGTAGGGTTTTACCTCTATCAAGAGGGCCCGAACCTGGGTAAAACATCGTGTCCCTTGCCTCCTGTTACCATCCGCCTAGACGCACAGTTCGGGACCCCCTACCCGAGATCCGCCGGTTTTGACACCGACAACCTCCATAATCGAGAAACATCTCCTTAGTCCTCACTAAGGATATTCTTGACCGCTGTCCAGTGATCTACTATTAGATCAAAATTGTATTCCTTTGTCAAACTCAGTGCAAGGTATACAATAGGTCTGGTTCACAGCATAGCATACTTTATAGAACCTATGACTGAGGCATAGGGAATGAATTTTCATTCTCTGTCTATTTTCTGCCATGGTCGGGTCTTGAGTCTTACTCAACTTCACACCTTGCAACACAGGCAAGAACTCCTTCTTTGACTATTCCATTTTGAACTATTTCAAAAAATTTATCAAGGTATGTACTCATTGAAAAAATCTTATCAAGCATCTTGATCTATCTATATAGATCTTGATGCTCAATGTGTAATAGCTTTGCTGAGGTCTTTCTTTGAAAACACTCCTTTTAAACACTCCTTTATGCTTTGCAGAATAATTCTACATTATTTCTGATCAACAATATGTCATTTACATATACTTATCAGAAATGCTGTAGTGCTCCCACTCACTTTCTTGTAAATACAGGCTTCACCGTAAGTCTGTACAAAACTATATGCTTTGATCAACTTATCAAAGCGTATATTCCAACTCTGAGATGCTTGCACCAGTCCATAGATGGATCGCTGGAGCTTGCACATTTTGTTAGCACCTTTAGGATTGAAAAAACCTTCTGGTTGCATCATATACAACTCTTCTTTAAGAAAACCATTAAGGAATGTAGTTTTGACATCCATTTGCCAGATTTCATAAAATGTGGCAATTGCTAACATGATTCGGACAGACTTAAGCATCACTACAGTTGAGAAAATCTCATTGTAGTCAACACCTTGAACTTGTCAAAAAGCTTTTTGCGACAAGTCGAGCTTTGTAGATAGTAACACTACTATCAACGTCCGTCTTCCTCTTGAAGATCCATTTATTTCTTATGGTTTGCCGATCATCGGGCAAGTCCACCAAAGTCCACACTTTGTTCTCATACATGGATCCTATCTCAGATTTCATGGCCTCCAGCCATTTTGCGGAATCTGGGCTCATCATCGCTTCCTCATAGTTCGTAGGTTTATCATGGTATAGTAACATGATTTTTAGAACAGGATTACCGTACCACTCTGGTGCGGACCGTACTCTGGAAGAACTACGAGGTTCTGTAGTAACTTGATCTGAAGTTTCATGATCATCATCATTAGCTTCATCACTAATTGGTGTAGGAATCACTGGAACTGATTTCAGTGATGAACTATTTTCCAATTAGAGGAGAAGGTACAGTTACCTCATCAAGTTCAACTTTCCTCCCGCTCACTTCTTTCGAGAGAAACTCCATCTCTAGAAAGGATCCATTTTTAGCAACGAATATCTTGCCTTCGGATCTGTGATAGAAGGTGTACCCAACAATCTCCTTTGGGTATTCTATGAAGACGCACTTCTCCGATTTGGGTTTGAGCTTATCAGGATGAAACTTTTTCACATATAAGCATCGCAACTCCAAACTTTAAGAAACGACAGCTTAGGTTTACTGCTAAACCATAGTTCATACGATGTCGTCTCAACGGATTTAGATGGTGCCCTATTAAATGTGAATGCATTTCTCTCTAATGCATAACCCCAAAACGATAGTGGTAAATTAGTAAGAGACATCATAGGTCGCATGATATCCAATAAAGTGCGGTTACGACGTTCGGACACACCATAACGTTATGGTGTTCCAGGTGGCGTGAGCTGTGAAACTATTCCACATTGTTTTAATTGAAGAACAAACTCGTAACTCAAATAGTCATCACCGCGATCAGATCGCAGAAACTTTATTTTCTTGTTACGATGATTTTTCCACTTCACTCTGAAATTCTTTGAACCTTTCAACTATTTCAGACTTATGTTTCATCAAGTAGATATACCCATATCTGCTCAAATCATCTTGTGAAGGTCAGAAAATAACGATACTTGCCACGAGCCTTCATACTCATCGGTCTGCATACATCAGTATGTATTATTTCCAACAAATCAGTAGCTCGTTCCATTGTTCCGAAGAACGGAGTTTTAGTCATCTTGCCCAAAAGGCACGGTTCGCAAGCATCAAATGATTCATAACCAAGTGATTCCGAAAATCCATCTTTATGGAGTTTCTTCATGCGCTTTACACCGATATGACCCAAACGGTAGTGCCACAAATAAGTTGCACTATCATTATTAACTTTGCATCTTTTGGCATCAATATTATGAATATGTGTATCACTACGATCGAGATCCAACAAGCTATTTTCATTGGGTGTATGACCATTGAAGGTTTTATTCATGTAAATAGAACAACAATTATTCTCTGTTTTAAATGAATAACCGTATTGCAATAAACATGATCAAATCATATTCATGCTCAACGCAAATGCCAAATAACATTTATTTAGTTTTAACACTAATCCTAAAAGTATAGGGAGTGTGCGATGATGATCATATCAATCTTGGAACTACTTCCAACACTCATCGTCACTTCCTCTTCAACTAGTCTCTGTTTATTCTGTAACTCCTGTTTCGAGTTACTAATCTTAGCAACCGAACAAGTATCAAATACTCAGGGGCTACTATAAACACTAGTAAGGCACACATCAATAATCTATATATCAAATATACCCTTGTTCACTTTGCCATCCTTCTTATCCACCAAATATTCAGGGAATTTCCGCTTCCAGTGACCATTTCCTTTGCAGTGTAAGCACTTAGTTTTAGGCTTTGTTCCAGCTTTGGGCTTCTTCGCGGAAGTGACAACTTGCTTGTCATTCTACTTGAAGTTCCCTTTCTTTCCCTTTGCCCTTTTCTTGAAACTAGTGGTCTTGTCAATCATCAACACTTGATGCTCTTTCTTGATTTCTACCTTCGTCGATTTCAACATCACGAAGAGCTCAGGAATCGTTTTCGTCATTCCTTGCATACTATAGTTCATCACAAAGTTCTAGTAACTTAGTGATGGTGACTAGAGAATTCTGTCAATCACTATCTTATCTGGAATATTAACTCCCACTTGATTCAAGCGATTGAAGTACCCAGACAATCTAAGCACATGCTCACTAGTTGAGCAATTCTCCTCCATCTTTTATCTATAGAACTTGTTGGAGACTTCATATCTCTCAACTCGGGTATTTGCTTGAAATATTAACTTCAACTCCTGGAACATCTCATATGGTCCATGACGTTCAAAACCTCTTTGAAGTCCCGATTCTAAGCTGTTAAGCATGGTGCACTAAACTATCAAGTAGTCATCATATTGAGCTAGCCAAATGTTCATAACGTCTGCATCTGCTCCTGCAATAGGTCTGTCACCTAGCGATGAATTAAGGACATAATTCTTCTGTGCAGCAATGAGGATAAACCTCAGATCACGGATCCAATCCGCATCATTGCTACTAACATCTTTCAACACAGTTTTCTCTAGGAACATATCAAAATAAACATATGAAAGCAACAACGCAAGCTATTGATCTACAACATAATTTGCAAAATACTACCAGGACTAAGTTCATGATAAATTAAAGTTCAATTTATCATATTACTTAAGAACTCCCACTTAGACAGACATCTCTCTAGTCATCTAAGTGATCACGTGATCCAAATCAACTAAAACCATGTCCGATCATCACGTGAGATGGAGTAGTTTCAATGGTGAACATCACTATGTTGATCATATCTACTATATGATTCACGTTCGACCTTTCGGTTTCCGTGTTCCGAGGCCATATCTGTATATGCTAGGCTCGTCAAGTTTAACCCGAGTATTCCGCGTGTGCAACTGTTTTGCACCCGTTGTATTTGAACGTAGAGCCTATCACACCCGATCATCACGTGGTGTCTCGGCACGAAGAACTTTCGCAACAGTGCATACTCAGGGAGAAAACTTCTTGATAATTAGTGAGAGATCATCTTAAAATGCTACCATCAATCAAAGCAAGATAAGATGCATAAAGGATAAACATCACATGCAATCAATATAAGTGATATGATATGGCCATCATCATCTTGTGCTTGTGATCTCCATCTTCGAAGCACCGTCGTGATCACCATCGTCACCGGCGTGACACCTTGATCTCCATTGTAGCATCGTTGTCATTTACGCCATCTATTGCTTCTACGACTATCGCTACCGCTTAGTGATAAAGTAAAGCAATTACAGGGCGTTTGCATTTCATACAATAAAGCGACAACCATATGGCTCCTGCCAGTTGCCGATAACTTCGGTTACAAAACATGATCATCTCATACAATAAAATATAGCATCACGTCTTGACCATATCACATCACAACATGCCCTGCAAAAACAAGTTAGACGTCCTCTACTTTGTTTTTGCAAATTTTACGTGGCTGCTACGGGCTTAGCAAGAACCGTTCTTACCTACGCATCAAAACCACAACGATAGTTCGTCAAGTTAGTGCTGTTTTAACCTTCGCAAGGACCGGGCGTAGCCACACTCGATTCAGCTAAAGTGAGAGAGACAGACACCCGCCAGCCACCTTTAAGCACGAGTGCTCGTAACAGTGAAACCAGTCTCGCGTAAGCGTATGCGTAATGTCGGTCCGGGCCGCTTCATCCAACAATACCGCCGAACCAAAGTATGACATGCTGGTAAGCAGTATGACTTGTATCGCCCACAACTCACTTGTGTTCTACTCGTGCATATAACATCAACACATAAAACCTAGGCTCGGATGCCACTGTTGGGAACGTAGAAATTTCAAAAAAATTCCTACGCACACGCAAGATCATGGTGACGTATAGCAACGAGAGGGGAGAGTGTTGTCTACATACCCTTGTAGACCGTAAGCGGAAGCGTTAGCACAACGCGGTTGATGTAGTCGTACGTCTTCACGGCCCGACCGATCAAGCACCGAAACTACGGCACCTCCGAGTTCTAGCACACGTTCAGCTCGATGACGTCCCTCGAACTCCGATCCAGCCGAGTGTCGAGGGAGAATTTCGTCAGCACGACGGCGTGGTGACGATCTGGATGTTCTACCGTCGCAGGGCTTCGCCTAAGCACCGCGACGATATTATCGAGGTGGACTATGGTGGAGGGGGGCACCGCACACGGCTAAGAGATCCAAGGGATCAATTGTTGTGTTTTTGGTGCTAGCCCTGCCCCTCTATTTATATGTTGAGCCCCGGGTTCGAAACTTGGAGCAAAAGCCTCCTCAAAGTCGGTTTTGCCCGAAAGGCAAGAGTCCCACTCAGCCTCCAGGACCAAACGCCACAATCCTTGGCGTCTGGCCCAGACGCCAGGGTCTCGGGCGTTTGGCCCCCTTGCCTCCGCAAAACTCCTTTTGCACCGACCTAAAGCCTCATGGGCTTGACCCCTTGGCCTAACCATATCATCCAATATATGAATCTTTACGTCTCGACCATTTCGAGACTCCTCGTCATGTCCCCGATCTCATCCGGGACTCCGAACTCCTTCGGTACATCAAAACATGTAAACTCATAATATAACTGTCATCGAAACCTTAAGCGTGCGGACCCTACGGGTTCGAGAACAATGTAGACATGACCGAAACACATTTCCGGTCAATAACCAATAGCGGAACCTGGATGCTCATATTGGCTCCCACATATTCTACGAAGATCTTTATCGGTCAGACCGCATAAGAACATACGTTGTTCCCTTTGTCATCGGTATGTTACTTGCCCGAGATTCGATCGTCGGTATCTCAATACCTAGTTCAATCTTGTTACCGGCAAGTCTCTTTACTCATTCCATAATACATCATCTCACAACTAACTCATTAGTTGTAATGCTTGCAAGGCTTAAGTGATGTGTATTACAGAGAGGGCCCAGAGATACCTCTCCGACAATCGGAGTGACAAAACCTAATCTCGAAATACGCCAACCCAACATGTACCTTTGGAGACACCTGTAGTACTCCTTTATAATCACCCAGTTACGTTGTGACGTTTGGTAGCACCCAAAGTGTTCCTCCGGTAAACGGGAGTTGCATAATCTCATAGTTATAGGAACATGTATAAGTCATGAAGAAAGCAATAGCAACATACTAAACGATCAAGTGCTAAGCTAACGGAATGGGTCAAGTCAATCACATCATTCTCCTAATGATGTGATCCCATTAATCAAATGACAACTCATGTATATGGTTAGGAAACTTAATCATCTTTGATTCACGAGCTAGTCAAGTAGAGGCATACTAGTGATACTATGTTTGTCTATGTATTCACACATGTATTATGTTTCTGGTTAATACAATTCTAGCATGAATAATAAACATTTATCATGAAATAAGGAAATAAATAATAACTTTATTGTTGCCTCTAGGGCATATTTCCTTCACTAACACCGGCTCCAAGATCACATAAAGCAGTTCTAACATAATTTCTTTTAATGGATCAAGGTGTAGTTGGAACACCTGGATCTCCAAGTTTCTTTGGTATTCCACCCTTAAAAGTGTAATTAGCAAGCATGGTGGAAATTTTAGCTTCCGGTATCTTTCTTTTATTTGTGATGATATCCTTCATATACTTAGCATAAGGATTTACTTTAAGCATATCAGTTAAGCACATACGTAAGAAAATAGGTCTAATCATTTCAGCAAAGCGCTCAAAATCCTCATCATCCTTTGACTTGGATGGTTTAGGAGGAAAGGGCATGGGTTTCTGAACCCATGGTTCTCGTTCTTTACCGTGCTTCCTAGCAACAAAATCCCTCTTATCATAACGTTGATTCTTTGATTGTGGGTTATCAAGATCAACAGCAGGTTCAATCTCTACATCGTTGTCTTTGCTAGGTTGAGCATCAACATGAACATTATCATTAACATTATCACTAGGTTCATGTTCATCACCTGATTGAGCTTCAACATCAGAGATAGAAATATCATTGGGATTCTCAGGTGTGTCTACAGTAGGTTCACTAGAAGCATGCAAAGTCCTATCGTTTTTCTTCTTCTTCTTTTAGAAGAACTAGGTGCCTCTAAATTATTTCTCTGAGAATCTTGCTCGATTCTCTTAGGGTGGCCTTCAGGATACAAAGGTTCCTGAGTCATTCTACCAGTTCTAGTAGCCACTCTAACAGCAAAGTCATTTTTATTATTTAATCCATCAAGCAAATCATTTTGAGCTTTAAGTACTTGCTCAGCTTGAGTAGCAACCATAGAAGCATATTTGCTAATGCGGTGAAGTTCATCTTTAACTCTAGCCAGATTATCACCTACGCGTCCTATCTCGAAAGCATTATTCTTTAACTCTCTACCAACATAAGCATTAAAACTTTCTTGTCTAGCCATAAAGTCATCAAATTCATCTAAGCATGGGCTATGAAATTTAGTAGAGGGTATTTCAACTTTATCATATCTATAGAGAGAATTTACCTTTACTACCTGTGTCGGGTTATCAAGACAATGTGGTTCTTCAGGCAGTATATTAAGACCACGTATTTCTTCAATAGGTGGTAAATTCTTAACATCTTCAGCTTTAATACCTTTTTCTTTCATTGATTTCTTTGCCTCTTGCATATCTTCAGGACTGAGAAATAAAACACCTCTCTTCTTCGGAGTGGGTTTAGGAATAGGCTCAGGCGTTGGCTCAATTGGTTCAGGAATTACTTCAGGAACTGGCTCGGGAAGAGTCTAATTATTTTCATTACTCAACATATTATTCAATAATATTTTAGCTTCATCGACTGCTCTTTCCCTGAAAACACAACCAGCACAACTATCCAAGTAGTCCTTGGAAGCATCGGTTAGTCCATTATAAAAGATATCAAGTATTTCATTTTTCTTAAGAGGATGATCAGGCAAAGCATTAAGTAAACGGAGAAGCCTCCCCTAAGCTTGTGGGAGACTCTCTTCTTTGATTTGCACAAAATTATATATTTCACGCAAGGCAGCTTGTTTCTTATGAGCAGGGAAATATTTAGCAGAGAAGTAATGAATCATATCCTGGGGACTACGCACACAACCAGGAGCAAGAGAATTATACCAAGTCTTAGCATCACCCTTTAATGAGAACGGAAATATCTTAAGGATATATAAATAGCGAGACTTCTCATCATGAGTAAATAGGGTGGCTATATCATTCAACTTGGTAAGATGTGCCACAATAGTTTCAGATTCAAGGCCATAAAAAGGATAGGATTCAACTAAAGTAATAATCTCAGGATCAACAGAGAATTCATAATCCTTATCAGTAACACAGATAGGTGAAGTAGCAAAAGTAGGATCGGGTTTCGTTCTAGCATTAAGAGACTGCTGCTTCCATTTAGCTAATAATTTCTTAAGATCATTTCTATCATTGCAAGCAAAGATTTCCATAGCAGCTTCTTCATTCATAACATAACCCTTAGGAACAACAGGTAATACATAATCATTGGGGGAACCTTCATCATCACTATCATCAATAATAGGTTCTTCAATATTTTCATTCCCCCTAACTCTAGCAAGTTGTTCATCAAGAAATTCACCTAATGATAAAGTAGTATCACGCACAGAAGTAGTTTCATCATGCATAGCAGAAGTGGCATCATCAATAACATGCGACATATCAGAATTCATAGCAGTAGCAGGTTTAGGTGTCGCAAGATTACTAATAACGGAAGGAGAATCTAGTGCAGAGCTAGATGGCAGTTCCTTACCTCCCCTCGTAGTTGAGGGCAAAATCTTGGTTTTAGCGTCTTTCAAGTTCTTCATAGTGATCAACAGATATAAATCCCAAGTGACTCAGAGAATAGAGCAATGCTCCCCGGCAACGGCGCCCAAAATTAGTCTTGATAACCCACAAGTATAGGGGATCGCAACAGCTTTCGAGGGTAGAGTATTCAACCCAAATTTATTGATTCGACACAAGAGGAGCCAAAGAATATTCTTGAGTATTAGCAGTTGAGTTGTCAATTCAACCACACCTGGATAACTTAGTATCTACATCAAAGTGTTTAGTAGCAAAAGTGGTATGATAATAAAGGTAATGGTAGCAAAAGTAAAGATAAATGTTTTTGGGTTTTTGTAGTACTTGTAACAGTAGTAACGGAAAAGTAAATAAGCGAAGAACAATATATGAAAACCTCATAGGCAATGGATCAGTGATGGATAATTATGCCGGATGTGATTCCTCATGCAATAGTTATAACATAGGGTGATATAGAGCTAGCTTCAATTCATCAATGTAGTGTAGGCATGTATTCCGTAAATAGTCATACGTGCTTATGGAAAAGAACTTGCATGACATCTTTTGTCCTACCCTCCCGTGTTCAGCGGGGTCCTAGCGGAAACTAATGGATATTAAGGCCTCCTTTTAATAGAGAACCGGAACAAAGCATTAGCCCATAGTGAATACATGAACTCCTCAAACTACGGTCATCACCGAGAATTATCCCGATTATTGTCACTTCGGGGTTGTCGGATCATAACACATAATAGGTGACTATAGAATTGCAAGATAGGATCAAGAACACACATATATTCATGAAAACATAATAGGTTCAGATCTGAAATCATGGCACTCGGTCCCTAGTGACAAGCATTAAGCATAGCAAAGTCATAGCAACATCAATCTCAGAACATAGTGGATACTAGGGATCAAACCCTAACAAAACTAACTTGATTACATGGTAAATCTCATCCAACCCATCACCGTCCAGCAAGCCTACGATGGAATTACTCACGCACGGCGGTGAGCATCATGAAATTGGTGATGGAGGATGGTTGATGATGATGACGGCGACGAATCCCCCTCTCCGGAGCCCCGAACGGACTCCAGATCAGCCCTCCCGAGAGAGATTAGGGCTTGGCGGCGGCTCCGTATCGTAAAACGCGATGAAACTTTCTCTTTGATTTTTTTCTCCCCGAACGTGAATATATGGAGTTGGAGTTGAGGTCGGTGGAGGTCCAGGGGGCCCATGAGATAGGAGGTCGCGCCCTACAGGGGGGGCGCGCCCTACAGGGGGGCGCGCCCCCTGTCTCGTGGACAGGCTGTGGGCCCCCTGGCATTAATTCTTTCGCCGAAAATTCTTATTAATTACAAAAAGTGCCTCCGTGGATTTCTAGGACATTCCGAGAACTTTTATTTTCTACACATAAAATAACATCATGGTAGTTCTGCTGAAAACTGCGTCAGTCCGGGTTAGTTTCATTCAAATCATGCAAGTTAGAGTCCAAAACAAAGGCAAAAGTGTTTGGAAAAGTAGATACGTTGGAGACGTATCAATGTTACCGTAGTTTAACATGTGCACTCGTGGCACGTATGGACCATAATGTGTAGGAGTTTGATAATAGGTGTTGTAATTCTCAAGATCATTAATAAATGAGATCAGATAATTTTTCTCCTGATAAGTTAATTCTAAGCCATTGGTGTAGTAGGTTCTGTCTACCATCTTCCGCACATTCTTTGAATAATGAAAATAAGCTATTAATAAAAATAAGCTGTCAACTATTTTGAAATAAACAATATAAATTACTTAATAACTATGTTTGAGAAACTCACATGGTGGTAGAATTGGAAGCGTATCAACAAGGACCCAAATGTCCATTTTGTCTTCGTCGATGTTAGGATCACCAAGATCCATGGTGACAAGCATACCCTCGTGGAAATCATATGCCTTGCGAAGTGCTTCTCAATTCGGGAAACCAAAATGGGATGCGCTCTTAGAATTGTATAGATATACAGCAATATCAAAACCATGATGGGAACTTAGGTGAACTATCTTTGTTTCCATATTTTCATGATCTTCAAAATCCATCCTCTCCAAGACATAGCGACTTGCATGGCATGGGATAAGCTAGTCAATTTGTAAAATACGAAAATTACACGTTGAAGAAGTAGAAGTCGAGCTTAATTATGAAAAAACACTTTGCGTCATTGCGTACCGTTTCAACATCGAAAGTCTCGTGGAGCTTAATGCTGAAGTGCCGACCTTCTACCAGGTGAGGCCTGCCGTAGAAACCCCGGTCGTCTCCGCACCAATCGCACTCCGCGAGACTTTATCGTCCGACGACATTTCCTATGTTCATAATTCAAAGATTAAACTTCTAAAATTCAATATATGTACTACAAAAACTAAATTAGATCATTATTATTCATCACGGGTTGACTATCGGTACGTCGAGTCTTTTTAAAAAATCTCAGCTCACGTGGTGTATATATTCGACCGTTGGTGATGGTCGCTCCTCCCTTCGCCCTCGGGTGCATTAAACCAAAATGTCTAGCACATGGGAACGAAGGAGAATCGACCCCCACAACAATAGTCGGCATTCTTATTCTCTCATATATGGTGGACACACTCCCTTACTGATTTTTCGACCGTCTGTGATGGTTGTTACTCCTCCTTCCCCTAGTGCATAACAAAGGTCTAGCACAAGGAGAAGAAGGAGAAACGACCCCCACGACAACAGTCGGGATTCTTCCTCTCTCATATATGGTGCAGACTTTCTCCCTCATTCATTTTTTGATTTTCATGTATGGAGCCTCAACAGACTTAAAGTCAACCCAAAATGTCATTTAATTACCTTTATAGAAAATCCAGGCCACTCAATATTTCCTACATATTCTAGCACTAGTCATGCCAAAATTCACGGAAAATTCCGGCATGACCTTTGCTAAAAAAGGACATATCGAGCGCCTGAAATTTACCGGAACAGAAATTAATCAACACTTCGGCAAAACATAGGCCACTCGGAGGTGTTACCTGCAAACTTGGCTGGCCACTTGGGCAAGCACATATCCTACTTGAGCAACACAAGAGATACATGTTTATATCTAGATCATATGAGCATTCAAACTTGATGGTCACCTCGAGGTCGGAGGGGGTCGGTGATGGGGACCACGGCGGGGATGATGGAGGGGCTCCGTACATCGTCGAATATCACTAATAAGCAAAACTAAAACATTTCAAAATTAGTATTCAAATAAGAAAAACTAAATCATCTATTGCGTCCGTACATCTTCGAATATTATCACTAATACATCTCGAATAGTATCATACATATAACATCACTAATACAGCTAGAACCCTAGCGAACGACGGGTATCCGCGCGGGCGGTGGACACCCAAAGAGATGGAACCATCACATGATCATAGCTCCAGTGAGACCCCTGAAGAACCTGCCAAGTATTGTCGAACATGCCCTCTAACGCAACCATGTAGCGACGGACGTGCTCGTCCTCCTCGCTGACATGGTGACGTACCACCTCCGCGGGGGACGAAAGCCTTCGCACCATCACTGGCCCACACGACCGCCACCAAAGAAGGTTCGAGTCAACGACGGGCTGGCTCCTCACCAAGTTGCGCCCCCGGAAGGTAGCACCTCTCAGTACTAGCCCGACGGAGCCCAATCCCGGACATGGCCCCTCTGATCAAGCAGGTCTCCTCTGCTGAGTTGACGATGAGGATGCGTGATAGGCATCGTCGAAGTCGATGCGGGAATAAATGCTTTGACTAAAAAATAACAACAAATGTGACATGTCCACTTCAAAACGAATCAACCTAGAATTCTGTTAAATACACCTAAAACACCTAAATTCTATTAACTACACCTAATTAAAAACCTACATTTTGAACATGGTTCGATCATAACTAGGGTTCATACTACATTTAAACCTACATTCTAAGATTTAAGCCCACATTCTAAGATTTAAACCTACATTTTTCAACTGGCTAGCGTTCAAAATAAACTAGGGAGGAGGAGGAAGGAGGGAGGAGGAGTACCTCTCGGTGGAGGACGGCCGGTGGGGGAGGAGGGCCGGCATGGGAGGGCGGGCGGCGGGGGAGGAGGACGGCGCGGGGAGGGCGGCCGGCGGGGGAGGAGGGCTAGCACGGGCAAGGAAGGCCGGCGGGAAAGGACCGGCGCGGGCAAGGGCTGCCGGCGGGGGAGGACAGGCGGGGGGGAGGGCGGCGCGCGGGGACGACGGCCGGAGCGTGAGTGTGAGTTTGAGTGAGTGAGATGAGTGAGGGGGGCGACGGTGGCGGGATGGGAAAGATAGGATGGCTTTAGCAGTAGTGCCTCTCAGTCAAGAAGCGCTACTGCTACTGCTAAACTTAGCAGTAGCGAGCTTTGTCAAAAGGGCGCTGCTGCTAAAATCAATAGCAGTAGCGCGGTTTGAATAAGGAGCTACTGCTATAACTAGCTAGGGGGCGATGTCGTGGCAATTATAGAAGCAGCGTAGCTTACTACAGACGCGCTATTGCTATTTTGATTTCAGCAACGTGTTTTGCCTACAGGCGCTACTGCTAAGTACCAGTAGCGCATTGTTTTGAAGAGCGTTGCTGGTAAGATTCTGTGTATAAGGTTTTTTCTAGTAGTGTCAGCCTTAGAGCCCGTCGGAATCGGCCGACGATGAACATCGACAAAGGGAATCGAGCGCACGAGCGCACACGCACGCGCGCACACAGAGAGAGAACTGTTGCAAGTGGGTCGTTGCCCCTCCGTTTGACCCAGTGCTGCACACGCACTCTTGGGCTGGCCTATTGGCCGTTGCCCTTGATTTTACTTTATAAAAATGTCACAAAAGTTATTATATAAATAAGTACAATTTTATAATATAACTATAATACTATAAAAGTATCTGCAACATTATAAAAAAGTAAAACAATATTATTACTTCAAAAAATTACGTAAAAATGTACATTTCCAATTACAATATTCTTCTTTTATAAAAATTAACTACAACATTTTTTGACTAATATAGTATAAAAATGCTTACCATCTAAAAATAAAAAAAGGTTAAACAATTGACAGATTCAAAATATATTATCAAAATTTTACCATTTCCAATTACAGTATTCTTACTTTAAATTAATTAACTAATTTTTTACTAATATAATATAATTTTTCGACATTTAAAAAATAAAAAGATGAAACAATTGAAAGACTCAAAATATATTATAAAAATGTCATTATTTCCAATTATAATACTTTTACTTTAATAATATTAACTAGAATATTTTACCAATATAATATAAAAATGTTCACCATTTAAAAAAATAAAAAGTAAAAGAATTAAGAATAAATAATTGCAAATAAAACTAATTCCAAAAACAATAGGGGTGATCTGGCAATACATATCTCGCCACAAGATAACATAATAGTGGTGGCGTTTGATGTTATGCCACGTCACCACTAAGTTAATTACGCCTTTTCCCAACTGTGGTTCCCACCTACATGTGGCGTTCAAAAATGTGCCAATGCCATCACTATTATCTTAGTGATGTCGTACCAAATAGTGCAACACCACCCCTATATGTAAAATATAATGGTGTTGTTGATTAAAAATGAAACGCCACCAACTAAACTTGTGGCTAGCCATTTCTCTACTAGTGCCTCCACGCCTCCACCACCGCCGGAAGCAAGGCCAGCCGGCCACGCCTCCACCGCCGCCCGAAGAAAGGCCAGCCGATCGCGCCTCCAAATGCCGAGGGGCCCCGCACCACCCCCACGTCGCGAGATGGAGGAAGACCAGCTCCATCACCATCGCCCCCGGCTTAACCCGGCGACAACTGGGGGAAGAGAGCAAGGGGTTGACAGCCCCGGTGGCAGCTAGGGCTGCGGAGCCTCCCGAGTCGCCCGAGCAGGGGCGACGCCGGGGTTTAGGGGTCCAAAACTTGATGTGACTGATGCACGCGTGTATGTACTAATGCTTCCACAAGAAAATATGTATGTACAAATGCAGTAAGGATTTTTCTATTCTTTATATTGTATTAGTCCTATTGCCCTTCACGATGTTAAGGCTCTTGATTGTGTTCAAATTGAAGTACGTAGCTGCTATGTTCGACCTCCATGTAAACACAACGTCATCTCTCAAATACTCGAAAAGACCAGAAAGGATCTTAGCATTTACTGAAATCAAACATAACGGGCATAAATTGAAATCGACTTTAGTGAATTATCTGTATTTTGTGTGCAAGCATAACAACATGGGTGCCATCAAACAAGAAATAATCTGAGTCCAAGGGCATAATTAAGTTTCGGAATGCGCTAAGCCATAGAGGGTGCTTGGATACGTTTTAGTCCCATGACTAAAAATAGTGGGATTAAAACTTGTTAGCCTCACCCATACTTGATCCAAATACCAAAGAGACTAAAATCAAGTTATTGAGCATTTATTATCCTCCAAACCCTCCAATTTAGAACTCGCGTGTGTTAAAGGAGAGGTATTAAATGAGGAGAGAGAGGGCTAATACATATTTTAGTAGGTTTCCTATGACTAAAAACTTTTAGCCTCAAGACTAGTCCTAGCCTCTCTTTAGTCAGGGGTGATTGGAACTTTAGCCTCTAATAGACTAAAAATAGTCCCTTGGATCCAAGCACCCTCATAGTTGTAGTGGGATATCTTGGGAGATGATGGTGCAAAAGTGCCCACCTTCTATGCACATTTATTACCAAGTGTAGAGTACAATATGTTTTTGCCCCTAAAAACAATGTAGAGTACGAAAAGCACCCATCCATATTTGCAGGGAAAATAGCAAGGTTCCAAGACATAGACAACAGTCTAGGGAAATTCACAGGAGCGCTCCTCCTCGGCTGGTCGTGATATCAGACTAGCCATAGTGGGGAGTAACTTAGAGTAGTAACATGCAACACTTTATTTATTAGCTTGTAGACTCATCTTGTCTTGATATGTGCATGTTACTCATAGCACGAGTAACTAGCTATGTTACCACACACACTTCTCTTTCCTCATTCATTACTTGCCACATTATCTATTTTGCCTAGATATGTGTGATGTTATCACCTATATTACTTTCACTGTGGGTAGTCTCATGCAGCATTCGACATCTTTGACTCAACGTCAGTTGTGGGACAGAGTTGATGAAGAACTAGACTGGTCACAGTGAAACATATCATAGGCCAACCTACGCGCTAGCCGACCAGCCCAAAATTTGACCGGTCGCGTGCAGGCTGTTGGATGCGAGCTATGTGGGTCATCGGATCTGGTAAAACGGTTTGCCCCGAGCTTCTTCTTTCTCTCGCAGCTCCCAAATCTTGCGTTGGTCGTGCCTCCTGTCGCCCCCAGTCGGAGCACTGCACCGCGTGCCACTCCACGCTACATTGTCATCGTTCCCCTCATCATCGTAGTGGTCCGCAGCAACCAACCACCAACATCTCGTCGTGCTCATTTCGCGCTTGAAGCTCCCTAATAGTTCGTGATAAAAATGGATGAAGCTCCCCCCACCCCCACCCAACGCTGGTTGCAGCTTTTTTTCTCCATATCACCGGTCACGCCCCATCGTCGTTCCCCAACCCAGCACCAAGCATTTTGGCCGGTTCTAGCAATCCTTATCGCTGATTGAAGCAAAAAAAGAGGTCACCGGTTCTAGCACCTGGACGGCTGCTCACCACCATGGATGTAGCAATCCTGGTCGCTGGTTCCAGCAAATCCAAGTGTCAGTTCCAGCAAAAGCAAAAATGCCGCCACCGGTTGCTCCCGCCGGTTGTAGCAGAAGGGACGATCGGTTCCAGCAAACCTTCTCACCAATTGCAGCAAAAAAGATCGTCCGTTCTAGCACCTTGGCAACTGCTTCACCACCGTGGATGTAGCAATCACAGTCGTTGGTTCCAGCAAAACCATGTGTCGGTTCCAGCAAACAAGATTACCACCGGCAGCTGCTTCCGCCGGTTGTAGCAAAAAAGACGGCCGATTTCAACATCGGGTGGTGTCGATTGTAGCAACGTAGTTTGCCGGTAGTAGCTCCCAACCCGCTAGGTTCCAGCGCCGTCGGTGAATAGCTTGTAGCACCTATGGGTGGCTGTTTCAGCATCAACGGTGGCCGAATCAAGCACCGGTGGTGGGTAGTAGCACCCAGGGGGTGCGGGGTTTGCTAGGGCAGCTCATGGCGGTGTCCCGGCGTTGGCATGACCATGAAATAGAGCGTCCAATGATAAGTGAAGGAGAGCGACGCCTGAAGAGATAAGGCTGACCTGAGTGGTGCATGGGACCCAGGCCATGCTTGTGGGCTGTACGATCAGTTATGATCGCGTGGCTCGCGCGCGATTGGCTGAAGTTTCAACCGGTAAGCCGGGTACAATCCAGTGTAAACCACAAAGAAAAGATCAATGCGTGGTCGAGGAAATTGCACAGACCACCTACTTTTGGTGCTAGCGTTGCATAGAACAGCTACTATACGGGTTTGTTGCACAAAGCGCCGCATATTGGGGTAATTCATTGCAGCTAGGTCTAATCCACCATTTGAGTGTGTTGACATGATTTCAAACAAGTGGGTCCAGTTTGTAAGTGCACCGCGGCAAAAAAAAAAAAACACACACACACACACCGCATCAGCACCCAACTAGAAATGTTAATATCTCACAATTCTTCGCTTCAACTGAGCTGAGTTTTTTCTAGAATACTAGTGAGCGTATGTATGGTTTATTATTATTTTTACATTTTTTAAAATTTTAATTTTGAACAAAAAAATTGAACGAGTCAACTAACATTGCAAATATCTCACAAACTGTTGGACTAAATAGCTGTCTTTTTCCCAGAATAGTATTGGTTACATGTGCGATTTATAGGATTGTTTTGCTCTCTTTTTTTAAAATTTGAATTTTGAGTAAAAGAAATTGCACGAGCCAATGTAAACTGCGAATATCTCATTATAATGTGATCCAAACCAACTGAAACTTTCCAGATTCATTACTAGTTACATCTAGCTTAGCATACCACAAACTTTCATGTGAAGAACATAAGATTGCTATACATATCTAAAACGATTCATAAATAGGCACAATATTCAAAAATAAAATCGGTAGCACCAAGATATGCCAGATATTGTCGCTGTCAGGCTCCAAGTGGTTGTCATAAAGCCATTATTGACATCATCAAGTCTCATGAACCAAAATATTACCACCATGAGGTTTTAGCATCCAAGTAGTTATCATGTAACCATTACAGACATCATCAAGTCGCACACACCAAAAGATTACCGCCATGAGGTTTTAACATCCAAATACTGGGCGGTTTTGCAATGTTAGTTGGCTCGTTCAATTAAATTGTTCAAACTTAACATTGTGAAAAAATGCAAAAAAAAATTAAAATAAACCACGTGTGCACCCACTAATATTCTAGAAAAAATCCAGCTCAATTGGAGCAATGAATTGTGAGATATTGACAATTCTAGTTGGCTGCTGAAGTGGCTGTTCTTTTTGTCACCGATGCACTTACAAACTGGACCCACTTCTCAGGAATCATGTGAACACACCCACCCAAATGGTGGATTAGACCTAGCTGCAACGAATTACCCTAAAATGTGGTGTTTTGTGCAACAAATCTGTAAAGTAAGTGTGTTCGCACACGAACACGTCACCGTGTACCCTCGACGTCGGGGGTGATGCACCGCAGCTCACGTCAAAGGAGATCCGTCCGGAAGCGCGGTGCGCAAGCAATCCGGCGGGCGCATTTGAGGACCCGAAACCCCACACGCCCGGGAGGGACCCCGTCAGGGCGCGCGGAGGTTATGGGCTGCCCTAGGTCGGCCTGACCGCCCCTAGGGCCTCGAAGTTCGCCGCCCTACAAAATAAGAACAAACGAAGAACAAGGAAAAGAAGAACAAGGGAGAGAGATAAAAGTAAAGGTAAAAAGTGTAGATATATTTGTTCGATTGTGTATTGTTGTTCAATCGGCAGTCACCTCTTATCTATATAAGAGGCGGATGGACTTCCCGTACAAGAAAAGGACTTGCCTAACCGTCCAAATCACTAAAACCTAATAAAACACGGACTATTCACGACCCCCGGCCCGGATGTCCGGCTCAAGGCCCGGATGATCCGGCCTAGCACAGTTTTCTGACAGCAGCTTACTGTTTTGTCTCTAGAATCCACATATGACCTCGGATTTGGACGCTTTTTATATCAAAATCAACCGCCTCGACAAGACTCACAACTTTCACGTTGAACACTTTTTGATCTGAGGCCATCTCGAGGGGGTTTCGGGCCGTTTTCTAAAGTCTGCAGCAGAAAAACTTGTCCGGACGTTCAGACGATTGCCCGGATTGTCCGGCCTTTACCCGGATCATCCGGGAGTTGACCCAGATCATCCGGCTTCAGCGCCAACCTTCTGGAATCTTAATGCTTCAATTACCCGGATGATCCAGACCCCGTCCCGGATGATCCGGTCAATATTGGTGCAGCGCACGGTTTTGCCTATAACTTTTGCATACGACCTCGGATGGGGACAATCTTTATATCAAAATCGTCTGTTTCAACGAGATGAAGAACTTTGAAGTTTTAACTTTTTCCATCAGAAGCAATCTTAATTAGGTTCCATGTCATTCTCTAATCTGATGTCAACACGAGTATCTCCGAAATTGGCATATCTTTTGCACTTGAGCTCCGTTTTGATCCATCTTCACATTCACTTTGATTATCTTGAATAGAGCCATCAAATGGTGACTTTCAATAATAAGTTTGAATTAATCTTGACATTGCTTCAAGCTACTCTTTTTAACCGTGCCACTTTTGAGCGTCAACACATGCCCCCCTGTTTTTCGGCAAAGCTAGTGTGCTGAAAAATAACATGTACCGTGTTGGTTCTAAGGGCGATGTCAATACTCCATCGGCCATTTATATGCTTAGGGCGATAATTATATATCGGCCATCATTTTTTTTGAATCCTTGATGCAAGCTTGGGCGAAACCTTCTCAACTTCATTAACAATCCGATGATAAGGTCCCATAGATATGTATCTCAAGGTCATCCTCCAAACCATATTGCTCACCCTTTTGCTAGGATTTTGCAAATAATCAACAATAAACTTTCTTCAATCCTTACTTGTTTCCTGCATAAAAAATCATTAGTGGCCGAAGCGATGGACTTCGGTTCAGCCTTACCTATGTTGACGAGACTAAGCATCGGCTATTGATAGAAATACAATACACCATGATTAACATAGTAGCCGGATGCTTGTTGTGCCAACTCTTTTGAATTGTCATGCCTAGAAATATGAACAGTTTTAAAGCAACCCAAGGTAAATTTTGCATCTAGGCATACCTCAAGATAAACTACAAGTGATTCGTCAAAACATTCATAACCCTTGGATATTTGTTGCACTACTCATAACGAATCACCGAAAGCCTCAATATGTATAGCACCTATGGCAACCAAAAGCTCCAAACCGAATAAAATTTCATATTCGAATTTTATTATTGTGCAAAAATATTTTAAGTGGTATGAGGCTTGTTTTGGTCTCCTATTGAACTAAGGACAATGTTAGGATACTACACCGGCCATGCTTTGACATATTCTTAGCGCAATAGATAAATATCGGCCATTACCATAAGGTCCGTGTAGAATTCATTAACCAAATCATGTATAGCCGAAATAAACAAATGAAATAGCAATCAAATATTTCGGCCCTTCGAATTAACAAGAAAAAATGTAGCTAATAAAATGTATAGAGATTTGGTAATACCCTCTCATGATGCAGAAAATTATGTCGCTTCCATGGATCAAAATAAATCCAGGGAGGGTAATTTATCATACCTGATGATGAATTCCATGGTAAAGGCATCAATGGTATGGTTGAAGAATATGGATGATGTGCTAACCAAAGATTTTGATGGGGTGATGCAAACCTTCGGCTTTTTTGGCTTCCATCCTTCTCTTTCTTCACTTTTGTAACACTTGTTGCAATAGAAGGTTGCACATCATTTTTATTTTGACTGCTTCTCTTGGGAACCCATGCCATGTTCTTCTTTTTCAGCTCTTGTGCACTAAGTTTTTGTAACTCCTTCTTTTGCCAATACGATAAGCCAAGTGAGCACCTCGACTGTGATTTTGTTTCAACCAATGGAAACTCTTTTTGGGCCTTGTGCACCCTCAACTTCTTTTCTTCAGATTTGGCACTCTGATTTTTATCAATTGATTGCTTCACTTCTTTGCCTTTTGTAGCCAATGTCAACACTTTAATTGGCTCTTTGTTATTTGAGATCAAATCTAAAGCAGCACACTTACGACCATCTCTTTTCACACGGTAAACTTGCTTTACCACATCTTTCTTCTTCCTTGAGCTCTGGACCAATTCCTTATGATTGAAACGGTCTTTGACGCATGATTGTTCAAATGTTGATCTCTTTGGAGCTGCATAGTATTGGTGAGATGGTCTAGAATAAGATGGAGAATGTGCCCTTGTATCATACCTGTCCCATGATGAATATGTATCTATATGAGCATAGGGAGGCATCCACAGCATTGGCATTGGCGGCCCAAATAAGGATATGAATATGTTGCATTAAAATTATCACTTTGCCAATACCGATCATATTTGCGCCTTGGGGGTGATCTTGGTTTCTTTGCATGATTTGGCCGATAAGAATTCTTCTCTTCAATCTTCTTTTGATATTTATCCAATAGTTCAGCGAAGGTGATTTTTGATCTCTTACACTTGCGCTTATTCCGGCCTTTGTTTTCTTTTGGTTTGCTTTCATCGATCATTGGATTTGCTTGCTGCGCCCCAGTCCTTGGCGTCTCCATTGTAGCTTCGATGGAACTCTCGCCCTCAAGATTATGCTCGTTATGCTCTTCAACAACTTCTTTACTTGAAAGCTTGATCCCATCACTTGCAGCTTTTACATTCTCTTTAAATGGATCGGCTTGAAGCAGCCGATGCAAAAACTTTTTGCCATCGGGACCAATCGGAATAGACTGGTCATCTCTTGGTGTTTCAACAAACTTCAATTGTCCTTTTTCAATGGTCGATTTAACTATTTGATGAAACATGTTGCAATCTTCAAAATTATGCTTGGACGAATCATGCAACTTACAATACATTCATCCTTGGATTGATGGCTTAACATGGTGATCAAGAATTGTAATGTAATTATTTTTCAGCAACAGATCAAATATTTGATCACACATGCTTGAATTGAAGGTATACTTCTTGTTTTCCAGCCGATCTTGTTGTTTGAACGGCTTTGGAGATAAGCAAACGAATGGTTCAGATTTAGAATCTCCCCATTCGGCTATGCATTGTGTTTTCCACTCTATCTCCGATGTCTTTGGATAAGATATTATATTAGCATCGGTTTTCTCAATAGAATTTAACCTTGGTTTTAAATTTCTGAAACGAAGATATTTAGAACATACATGTCTCAGTTGAGACCAAGCGCAAGCCAAGTACGAAATAAGCAAAGCTACCCAATTAGATATGAACTTTAGATAAAGCAACCGGGAAAGCTTTGGCTGTAACAATAAGTCATTATCAGTCTTTATAAATGGCGCAATGGGTTGACCGATATGTTCCATAACAAGTTTATTGCTAACAAGTAAATTACTCTTCTTCATTGGTCTTTCAAAATTACTTATGAGAATATTTCTTATAGATGCATCAATAATGAAGTTGCGACCAAATCTGAAAATAGGTAAATTACTCTCTATGCATACCTCTTCAAATATGTTGGGAGAGCATGATGGTGGTGCCACTTGAAGAACATCTTGCTCCGTCTTTGGATGGCTCCCCAAAACCTTGTCATTATTTTTTTCTTGATTCCGTGCATCATTGCTTTGAAGATCCATGTCAGCCGAACTTTGTTCGACTACTTGTTCTTGTCCTCGAGGCTTGTCAATTTCTATGGCACGAAACTCATAGGGCAGGAAGTAGGTTCCATTGACTTCGGAAAAATCAAGTATGGCTATTTTGCTATGCTTTCCATGCCCTTTCTCAATAATGCTTGCCTCTTTAGATTTGATGGACTCAGAATATATAATACTTGATTCGGCTTTTCTAATAACTGAATTTTCTTTGTTACCTGAATCAACAACTTTATCTTTTTGAATTTGCAAGGCTTCTCGCTCTCGTCTAATTTTAGCCCACATCTCATCTTGACGAGCTTTAAACTTTTTTATTTCAGTTTCCATCCACTCGTCATGAGATTGCCCCCCAATGCTTTGAGACTCTTTCGGCAATGAGATGCCGAAACTTTGCGATTGTTTAGGTGGTACACTAGATGGTACAACACTGGGCGACTGCATCAATTTGCACAACTCTAGCTTTTACAACAGCAAAATCATGAGGCTTCCCGCCATCTATTAGTTCCTGGCGAATAGAGTTGCACAAATCCCAAGAAATGTAAGCTTGTTCTCAATTACCCCGTCTGGATATGGTTGCCCCCTGTCGGTGTCAAAACCGGCAGATCTCGGGTAGGGGGTCCCGAACTGTGCGTCTAGGCGGATGGTAACAAGAGACGAGGGACACAATGTTTTTACCCTGGTTCGGGCCCTCTCGATGGAGGTAAAACCCTACGTCCTGCTTGATTAATATTGATGATATGGGTAGTACAAGAGTAGATCTACCACGAGATCAAGGAGGCTAAACCCTAGAAGCTAGCCTATGGTATGATTGTTGTGATGTATGTTCGTCCTACGGACTAAGGCCCTCCGGTTTATATAGACACCGGAGAGGGTAGGGTTACACGGAGTCGGTTACAATGGTAGGAGATCTACATATCCGTATTGCCAAGCTTGCCTTCCACGCCAAGGAAAGTACCTTCCGGACACGAGCCGGAGTCTTCAATCTTCTATCTTCGTAGTATGGGAGTCCAGCGGATATTGATAGTCCGGCTGTCCGGACACCCCCTAGTCCAGGACTCCCTCAGTAGCCCCCGAACCAGGCTTCAATGACGATAAGTCCAGCGTGCTTGTAGTCTTTGGCGTTGCAAGGCGGGTTCTCCCTTCAAATTCCATGTACCAGCCGAATAGTGTCCGGCTTCATCTCGAATACTGTGTTCCTCGGTTTCCACGCCAAATTATGTCCCTCTTCCATGCGTCGCACGAATGCGAAAAGCCAGGGTGTTTTTTACATTTTACCCCCTAATTGTGCGAGTCATCCGCCTATAAAAGAGGCAAGGATCCAGATCCAAACCACACCGTCTTCCTCCCGCGTATACTCCATCGAAGCGCCTCTGACCTAGAAATCCATTCCACCATGGATCGTCAACGCGGCTCTTCCTCACGCGCTCCCAGCCCATCGCCAGGGAATTGGAGAAGGTGCTCTATTTCGCACAATGAGCTAGTGAAGCTCCAAACGGAGGGGTTTCTTCCTCCGGCCTTTATGGTCCCAGTCCGAGCTGGACTGGTCACTTACCAAGGTGGGAGGCAGGCTGAGGACACCCCAAGCCCCAACAAGGGGGAGCGAATGTGTTTCGTCCCCTATCTGATAAGGGGGCTCGGATTTCCAATACATCCGTTCCTCCGCGGGCTCCTGAAGTTCTACGGACTCCAGCTCCACCACCTCACGCCCGCCTCTGTGCTGCATATCGCGGGCTACGTAGCTCTTTGCGAGCTATTCCTGGGCATCGAGCCCCATTTCGCATTGTGGAAGAGGCTGTTTTGCCTCGTACCCCGTTCTCACCAGGGGTCCATATATCAAGTGGGCGGCGCCGAAATATGGCGCATCGCCGGGACCGGATACCTATCCGGCACCCCCAAGAGGGCGTCCAAAGACTGGCCCTCGGAGTGGTTTTATATAGTAGACGCTCCGTTGCCCGACCCACTCCGGATCGGCCTCCCGGAGTTTGATGCTGCTCCCTTGAAGAAACGCCTCAGCTGGCGCCCGCGGAGCCCCCGTTTGGAGGAAGACAAGAGCGTCCATTACTTGATGGGTCAGATAAGATTAATGGCTCATTCCGGCTTGACCATGATTGGAGTCATGGCGACGTGCATCAAGCGGGGGGGTGCAGCCGCTGCAATACAGAGGCCACCCCATGTGGGATTTCAACGGGGAGGACGATGCTACCCGGCACGGCCGCAAAGGGCCGGGTTCGACCGAGGATCTGGTGAAGATCCTGTCCGGTCTGTACAAGGGGGAGAAGGAGGACTTCCTTCATCCGAACCCTTTGGATGGGTTTTCCATGATCAACCCTAGAGGATGGGTAAGCGAACACCTCGAAGGGTCCTACCCGTGCTTTCGAAGTTTAAGCTTCTTACATTATGTCTTCGGCGCAGGATCTACGCCGGACTGTGGAGGACATGGTGAGTCCTGCTCCACAACCCGAGGATCCAGAAGGATCCCTGGGTCCGGCCTCCGAAGAGGATCCGGACATCGAGGTGGAGCTAATCGACGGGGTGTATCACCAGCTCAGCATTGACGATGCTTTGGTCGGCATTACGGCGGACTACCCCGGGCTAAGTCCGGCTTCCCAGGTGACCACGATCGAAGTCCGGACACCGCTATTTTATCCTTGCCTATTTCTGACCTTCGCGAACGATGGTATTTTGCAGGAAACGCCATTACGGCAGGAAGCCGAGCCTGCGGCGGCCGACCTACAGAGGTCAGCCCGAACTAGCAGGAGGAAAAGGAGCGTCGTGCGGGCAGAAACGTCGCCGCAGAGGTATAGCTCGTGTTTGATCTTTTGGAGCAACGCTCCGAGGAAACATCTAAGTGCTCATGATCTTTATAGGAGAAAGAGCGCTCGCCGGACTGCGAGCGCAAGAATTGCCGACCCAACCAATACCAGCCAGGCTCCAGCGCCCGGACTGGAGGGGGAGGCAAGCGCAAGACGCGAACCGGATCCTGCTCCAACGGAGGATACCGACAGACTGTCCGCCACCAAGTCAGAGGTGGAGAGCGCTATGAATCATAGACGCCGCCGGATAGTTTTTCAGGAAGCGTGCTTTTCCCCTGAGGCATTGGATGCCTTTAACGCAGGGGACGCGCATCTCCGTGCTGCTCAAAATGGTTTTACCAGAGCCACGGAGCAGTATGTTAAAGACATACGGGTAAGGGAATTTTAAAGGTTGTATACACCAGTAGCCCCCGAGACTTAAATTAGTTATGTTAACTGATTTAAGGATCATTTGAAATTTCAGGCTCTTAACGAGAAGAATGCCCAGCTGTCTCGGGAGCTGCAAGATTGCAAGGCCCAACTTGAGGCCGCACTTGCTGCCGCAGGAGGAGACGGAAAGACCCCTCCTGGTAACACACTTGTATAAATTAATATAAGCGTTGTGCGGCGTGCGCACGAGTCTAATAATGACATTGCAGGTGCCGCCGGACAAGATCCGGACAGGCAAGCATTGCTGCGCCAGCTAAAGGCTGGCGAGAGTGTGCTGAACAGGGTTCAGCAAGAAAGGAACAAGCTCCAAGATGCCAACGCCAAGCTCGGAGAAGAGCTGAAAGGCGCGCAGGACGAGCTGTCCGGCTCCGTCAAGGAGAATCAACGGCTTCGTCGCGGCATATATAGTAAGTGCTTGAGCGAACTCTTTAAGAAGGAAGAGTTCGACGAGGAAGCAATTTGACATAATATGTCTTGTAGGTATACTCACGGGTCGTCCTGCGGAGGAGATGCCCATATCAATGGGTGATCAACTTCCCGAACTGTTGCAGCTACTCGAACGAGTCCGGCAGGCAATGAGCAGCGTCGTTCATGCTTTATGGCCAGCCCTCACCCTGCCTGAGGGTCTCGGGGAGCTTGCGGAGAAGCTGCAGGGAGTGCGGCAGCGCTTCCGGTTGTGGAAGATATCAGCTTGCCGTCAAGATGCCAGGGAGGCTTGGGCCATGGTGAAGACGCGGTACAAGAAGGCGGACCCCAACCACATGGCCGAAGTTGGACCGATGGTGCCCGATGGGAAGGAGATCCCTGTGAGTTTAGTGTACAGCCAAGTAGAGTTGGCTGCTAAGTTTTCCCAGCGGGACTGTAAACTAGACAGCCTGTTAGACGGGATTGAGGAGGAATACAATCAATAAACTTGACAATGTATGTTATCCTTTAAAATGACATGTGAAATGCCTTCTAGCCGGATTGTAGATCGTTTGTATTTGCCGACCTTTTCGCTTCGACCTCGGGACCCTAGAGTCCGGAGTGTGTCCGAATACCTTTTTGGTTAAGAAACAACCGTGGTATGCATGGAGACCAGGCGTAGGGGTCATTAGTGCTTTATCAGACAAGTGCCCAACTAGTTATGTTATATTACATGGTTAGTAAGAAACATCTTCCAGGGAGAATAGTTCCGTTAAGGGTTCCTTTCGCTGGGGAGGCATGCCCTAAAGTGCATGTCCGGACTGCCAATAGAGCAGTAAAACATCTGGGGGCAGATAGATAAATAAGCAAAAAGTCATCTTTTAAATCACTGACCGAATATTCCCTTAAGAACGCTAGCTTTCGGCTTCACCCAGTCTGAGGTACACATCCGGCTGACCCGGCAGTAACAATCGCAGAGGTGCTCCCTTTACCTCCTAGCCGAACAATCAGGAACGTAGGGGTAAGCACAGGAGCCAGGCAACCCAGCTTGGCCAAAACTTAAGTCATATCGATGCATATAATGGCGAGTAAAAGGTACATGTGGAAGCTTGACACATGTGTTGGGTATAAAACCCGTATAATTGAGCTTCTGTGAAAGAAGCCCCCAGGAATAACGAGTGCGGATGGCACACCGTGCATATGCAAAGAATGCGAAAATGGGCCCCGAAGGGCTTTTAAGTTAAAAGGGTAAAAAGAGAAACAAAAGACAGCCGAAATATAAAAGGTTGGACGGGGGAAGGGGACGAACTCTTAGTCCGGCGCTAGGCGTAGAATCGTCGGAGTCGGGCTGCGTTCCATGGGTTCGGCTCGAGTCGATTGTCCGACGCATTTCGTAGACGGTATGCTCCGCCGGTCAGTACTTGATCAATAATGAAGGGGCCTTCCCATCTGGGCTTGAGCTTGTCCTTTTTCTTGTCCGGCAGGCGTAGAACTAATTCGCCAACGTTGTAAGTCTTGGCCCGTACTTCTCTGCTTTGATATCTTCGGGCCTGCTGCTGATAGAATGCGGAACGAGCCTTCGCGACGTCACGTTCTTCCTCCAATGTGTCCAAGCTGTCCTGCTGATCCAGCTCGGCCTCTCTTTCCTCATACATGCGCACTCGAGGTGAGTCATGAATAATGTCGCAGGGCAAGACTGCCTCTGCGCCGTATACCATAAAAAATGGTGTGAATCCGGTAGTACGGTTAGGCGTTGTCCGCAGCCCCCAGAGTACGGAGTCGAGCTCCTCGACCCATTGGGTGTCGGATTTCATGAGTGACCTCACTAGTCTGGGTTTAATGCCTCTCATTATTAGACCATTTGCTCTTTCCACTTGACCGTTGGTTTGAGGGTGATAGACTGACGCATAGTCAAGCTTGATGCCCATATTTTTGCACCATGACTTAACCTCATCGGCCGTGAAGTTCGTGCCGTTGTCGGTGATGATGCTGTGGGGAACTCCGTAACGGTGTACTACCCCTGATATAAAGTCTATCACTGGTCCGGACTCTGCCATTTTGACCGGTTTGGCCTCTATCCATTTGGTGAACTTGTCCACCATGACCAATAGGTATTGTTTCTTGTGGGCTCCCCCTTTAAGGGGTCCAACCATGTCAAGCCCCCAGACCACGAACGACCAGGTTATGGGTATGGTTTTGAGGGCGGTGGGTGGCATATGGCTCTGATTAGCAAAGAGCTGACAACCAACGCATCGCTGGACCAAGTCCTGTGCATCTGCCTGAGCCGTCGGCCAATAAAATCCTGTACGAAATGCCTTTCCTACCAGGGCCCGGGCTGCTGCGTGGTGTCCGCCTAGTCCGGCATGGATTTCAGCCAGGAGGTTTCGCCCTTCTTCTTCGGAGATACACCTTTGAAGGACTCCGGTAGTACTTTTCTTATAAAGTTCTCCCTCATGGACCTTGTAGGCCTTCGATCGCCGGACTATGCAGCGGGCCTCATTTTGGTCTTCGGGCAGTTCCTGCCTAAGTAAGTAGGCTAGAAAAGGTTCTGTCCACGCGGCGATTACTGCCATTATAACGTGGGCGGAGGGTGTTATGTCATCTGCTGAATCACCGGTTGGTGCGGTTTTCTCCGGTTTGTCGCTACCGGGCTCCTCTTCCCATAGTACGGATGGCTTGAAGAGCCGTTCCAGGAAGATATTTGGAGGGACAGCATCACGTTTCGCACCGATGCGTGCCAGGACGTCGGCCGCTTGGTTATTATCTCGGGTTATGTGATGGAATTCGAGTCCTTCAAACCGAGCTGATATTTTCAGGACAGCATTGCGATATGCTGCCATTTTTGGATTCTTGGCGTCAAAGTCTCCATTTATTTGGGATATTGCAAGGTTTGAATCCCCGCACACCTCAAGGCGTTGAATGCCCATGGAGACCGCCATCCGGAGACCATGTAATAGGGCCTCGTATTCGGCTGCATTGTTGGAGTCCGTGTACATTATTTGAAGTACATACTGGACAGTATCTCCAGTGGGGGACGTCAATACGATGCCAGCCCCCAGTCCGGCCAACATTTTGGAGCCGTCGAAATGCATAGTCCAATTGGAGTATGCGCCATACTCTTTAGGTAGTTCGGCTTCAGTCCATTCGGCGACGAAGTCAGCCAAAACTTGTGACTTTATGGCTCGTCGAGGTTTGTAAGTTATGTCAAATGGCAAGAGCTCAATGGCCCATTTTGCAATCCTGCCCGTTGCGGTTATTTATAATGTCATTGAGTGGTACTTCAGAGGCCACTGTTATCGAACACTCTTGAAAGTAGTGCCGGAGCTTCCGAGATGCCATGAACACCGCATATGCTATCTTCTGATAGTGCGGGTAACGGGATTTGCAGGGGGTTAACACAGTGGATACGTAATACACTGGTTTTTGAAGAGGGAATTTATGCCCTTCTGTCGCTCGTTTGACGACGAGGACAGCGCTTACAACTTGATGTGTTGCTGCGATGTATAACAACATTGGTTCACCCAGAGTGGGCGCAGCCAAGACCGGATCTGTTGCCAATATGGCCTTTATTTCTTCGAGTCCGGCAGTGGCGGCATCCGTCCACTCGAAGTGTTCGGTGCGCCTTAGGAGGCGATAAAGGGGCAACGCCTTCTCTCCTAAACGGGAGATAAAATGGCTTAAAGCTGCCACGCATCCTGTTAATTTTTGTATTTGCTTGAGGTCCTTTGGAATATCCAACTATGACAGAGCCCGGATTTTGGCCGGATTTGCTTCAATTCCTCTACCGGATAAGATGAAGCCCAGCAGCTTTCCGGCTGGTACGCCGAAAACGCATTTTTCCGGATTCAGCTTGATGTCATATGCTCTGAGGTTGTCGAATGTGAGCCTCAAATCGTCTACTAAAGTTTCGACGTGTTTTGTTTTGACGACTACGTCGTCTACGTATGCCTCGACTGTTTTACCGATCTGGGTGGCCAGACATGTTTGAATCATGCGCTGATATGTTGCGCCGGCGTTTTTGAGTCCGAAGGGCATCGTGTTGAAGTAGAATGGTCCGTATGGAGTGATAAATGCCGTTGCGGCTTGATCTGCTTCCGCCATCTTGATTTGATGATAGCCAGAGTATGCGTCTAGGAAGCACAACGAATCGTGCCCTGCTGTGGCATCGATAATTTGATCGATGCGTGGGAGAGGGAAGGGATCCTTTGGGCAGGCTTTATTGAGGTCTTTAAAATCGACGCAAAGGCGCCAGGATTTATCCTTCTTTGGTACCATCACCAAGTTTGCTAGCCAGTCCGGATGTTTGATATCTCTAATGAATCCGGCTTCCAATAGCTTGGCTAGCTCTTCTCCCATTGCCTGTCTTTTGGGCTCGGAAAATCGACGAAGAGCCTGTTTGACTGGCTTAAACCCTTTTAGGATGTTTAGGCTGTGTTCTGCCCACCTGCGAGGGATTCCGGGCATGTCCGAGGGATGCCAGGCGAAGATATCCCAATTTTCCCGAAGGAATTCGCGCAGTGCGGCGTCGACTTCGGGGTTCAACTGTGCCCCGATGGAAGCCATCTTTGTCGGGTCCGTTGGGTGGACCTGAAATTTTATTATCTCGTCTGCTGGTTTGAAGGAGGTGGACTTGGATCTTTTATCAAGTATCACATCGTCCCTGTTTACCGTAGAGCGCAGCATGGTGAGTTCCTCTGCCGCTAAGGCTTCGGATAGTGCCTCGAGGGCTAGTGCGGCTGTCTTGTTTTCGGCGCGGAGTGCTATGTCCGGATCACTAACGAGAGTGATTATTCCGCTGGGCCCAGGCATTTTGAGCTTCATGTACCCGTAATGAGGTATTGCTTGAAAAATTGTGAATGCCTCTCGTCCTAGTATGGCGTGATAGCCACTGCTGAACGGGGCCACCTGGAACGTGACTTCTTCGGATCTGTAATTGTCCGGAGAGCCGAACACCACATCGAGTGTGATTTTTTCGGTGCAGCGCGCTTCCCGGCTAGGGATTATTCCTCTAAAGGTTGTGCTGCTTCGCTCAATACGGCTCCAATCGATTTCCATTTTTCGCAGAGTTTCCTCGTAAATGAGGTTCAGTCCGCTGCCGCCATCCATGAGGACCTTTGTCAGTCAAAAGTCGTCCACTATGGGACTAAGTACCAGTGCGGCTGGGGCTCTGGTTGTTCGAAATGTGGGCTCGTCGCTGGCGTTGAAGGTAATAGCTGTGTCGCTCCATGGGTTTGCTGTTGCTACTTGGTAGACTTCGACGAGTTCGCGGATTGTTCGTTTTCGCATAGTATTTGATGCGAAAGTCTCGAAGACTGCTGATACCGTGCTGGTATTGTTGGAGTGGTTTCCCGGAGCTAGAAGCTCTTTGCCACTTTTGGCTACCTGCCGTAATATCCAACATGCTCTAAGGCTATGTGTTGGGACGGCTCCCTCTGTATTATGAAGTTTACAGGGTCCATTGAGCCATCCCTCCAGTACGGTTCCGTTTCCCTTATCGGGTTTCTGTTTTGGTTTCTGCCTCTGGGGCGCGAGTGTAAGGCGCCCTTTTGCTGCGGACTGGGTTTGGGGCCGAATTGTTCCAAAATTGATTTTCAGTTTTCCGGAAACCTTCCATCGCACAGTACTTTCGTACTATGGACGCCAGATCGGCGAAGCGCGTAATCTTGCGACGATCAATGGCGTTCAGAATTCCCTTGTCCGTGCAGTTATTGCAGAAGATTGAGATTGCGTTTTCCTCTCGGCAGTCCTTTATCCTATCCATAACCAGGAGGAATCTGGCCCAGTAATGATGTACTGTTTCTGAAGGCTCTTGCCGTATTAGAGATAGATCGCATATGTCTGGGCGGGTGGGTGGAATAAAATCCGGATCCCTGCCCATCTTTGGGCTCAAAGGCCGAGGGGCTTCCGAATTCGGAAGCTTGGTTTGCTGGAGACAGTCCAGCGAGTCCGGAGCGACGCATGATTTTAGGTTCAATGCTCGACCAAAGTTCGTCCCTCCGCGGGAATCCGGCATGGAGGGTTCGGGAATCCGGACACGGATTGTTTTCAACACTGGCAAAGAATTGCCGAGTTGTTCCTCTACCACTGCGACGTGGTGGGTGTCCTGGGGAGAGTTAATCTCTCTCAGATCGGTTTTGAGCCCGATCTGATCGTAGTCCGTAGCGACTCCCAGGGCGGCGATGCAATCCAAGAGCTCGTTAACAGACGAGAGCTTGATTGGATCTAACTGTTCGGCAGCTTTAGGGCTGACGCGAAGATTACTTCCGACGACTTGAGAAGTCATTGCCGAAGCGGCGGCCGGACGGGCGGTCATAAGAAAGCCACCAAGCCGGATAGTTTGGCCGGCGGCCAAGGCCCCTCCGGCGAAAACACCGTCTTTGAAGACGGGTAAAGGCATCCGCTCTATCGGCGACGACACAAAGGAACTCTCAATGAAAGCACCAATGTCGGTGTCAAAACCGGCGGATCTCGGGTAGGGGGTCCCGAACTGTGCGTCTAGGCGGATGGTAACAAGAGACGAGGGACACAATGTTTTTACCCAGGTTCGGGCCCTCTCGATGGAGGTAAAACCCTACGTCCTGCTTGATTAATATTGATGATATGGGTAGTACAAGAGTAGATCTACCACGAGATCAAGGAGGCTAAACCCTAGAAGCTAGCCTATGGTATGATTGTTGTGATGTATGTTCGTCCTACGGACTAAGGCCCTCCGGTTTATATAGACACTGGAGAGGCTAGGGTTACACAGAGTCGGTTACAATGGTAGGAGATCTACATATCCGTATTGCCAAGCTTGCCTTCCACGCCAAGGAAAGTACCTTCCGGACACGAGTCGGAGTCTTCAATCTTCTATCTTCGTAGTATGGGAGTCCGGCGGATATTGATAGTCCGGCTGTCCGGACACCCCCTAGTCCAGGACTCCCTCACCCCCCAATGCTTTTATACCCTTTCGGCAATGAGATGTTGCCGAAATTCTGTAATTGTGTAGGGGGGGACATGATATGCCACGGTAGTAGGTGAAAGCTTTTGTGCTCCTGCAGAAGTTTCACTTATTCGGCCATGACCATTAAGGTGCGGAGCCGAATTATGGACATCAACAGTTGCGTATGGTGCCAAAAAACTAGTAGCATGAGGTGTAGCATACGATGTTTGAGGGTAATTGGATGAATAACTAGTAGTAGCATGGCCAATTCCCCTATCCACCAGCATGTTTGGATTAACATGTTGCAAATTAGTTGCCAATGAATAAAAAGATGAAACACTATGTTGCATGCCATTGAAAGATCCTACATGGGGTGTGAGGGAGTCCTGGACTAGGGGGTGTCCAGACAGCCGGACTATCATTATCCGCCGGACTCCGAGACTACGAAGATACAAGATTGAAGACTCTGTCCCGTGTCCGGATGGGACTTTCCTTGGCGTGGAAGGCAAGCTTGGCAATACGGATATGTAGATCTCCTACCATTGTAACCGACTCTGTGTAACCCTAGCCTCCTCCGGTGTCTATATAAACTGGAAGGCTTCAGTCCGTAGGACAACATACATTACAACAATCATACCATAGGCTAGCTTCTAGGGTTTAGCCTCCTTAATCTCGTGGTAGATCCACTCTTGTAATACCCATATCATCAATATTAATCAAGCAGGACGTAGGGTTTTACCTCCATCGAGAGGGCCCGAGCCTGGGTAAAAACATCGTGTCCCTCGTCTCCTGTTACCATCCGCCTAGATGCACAGTTCGGGACCCCCTACCCGAGATCCGCCGGTTTTGACACTGACAGGGTGTTTCAACTTGATTAACCGAACTCATCATGTTGTTCATCGGCATATGGATTTGTGGGGTTGCCGATGCATGGGAGTTGGGATACATATGTTGCATGTTGCTAAAATTATATAAAGTTGAAGCATGAAGATTATTCTGAATCGGCTGTTGCACATAATTAGATGCACGATTGATAAAGCTAGGGCTAGCCGATACATAATGCTCATTAGATGATCTAAAAATAATGTATGCGTTATTTGCATCTACATATGTGAATTGGGTATTCATATTACCTTTGTAGATTGCGAATCCTAGATGACGATTTCTTCGTAGCAAGAACGGGCTGGAGACCGTTCAAAGCTTCGTCCCCAGCGGAGTCGCCAAAAAGTATGTTCGCACACGAACACGTCACCGTGTACCCTCGACACCGGGGGTGATGCACCGCAGCTCACGTCGAAGGAAACCCGTCCGGAAGCACGGTACGCAAGCAATCCGGCGGGCGCTTTTGAGGACCCGAAACCCCACACGCCCGGGAGGGACCCCGTCAGGGCGCGCGGCGGCTATGAGCTGCCCTAGGTCGGCCTGACCGCCCCTAGGGCCTCGAGGTTCTCCTCCCTGCAAAAGAAGAACAAACGAAGAACGAGGAAGAAGAACAAGGGAGAGAGATAAAAGTAAAGGTAAAAAGTGTAGATATATTTGTTCGATTGTGTATTGTTGTTCAATCGGCCGTCACCTCTTATCTATATAAGAGGCGGATGGACTTCCCGTATAAGAAAAGGACTTGCCTAGACGTCCAAATCACCAAAACCTAATAAAACACGGACTATTCACGACCCCCGGCCCGCATGTCCGGCTCAAGGCCCGGATGATCCGGCCTAGCACAGTTTTCTGACAGTAGCTTACTGTTTTGGCTCTAGAATCCACATACGACCTTAGATTTGGACGTTTTTTATATCAAAATCAACCGTCTCGACGAGACGCACAACTTTCATGTTGAACACTTTTTGATCTGAGGCCATCTTGAGGGGGTTTCAGGCCGTTTTCTAAAGTCTACAGCAGAAAAACTTGTCCGGACGTCCGGACGATTGCCCGGATTGTCCGGCCTTTACCCGGATCATCCGGGAGTTGACCCAAATCATCCGGCTTCAGCGCCAACCTTCTGGAATCTTAGTGCTTCAATTATCCGGATGATCCGGCCAACATTGGTACAGCGCACGGTTTTGCCTATAACTTTTGCATACGACCTCGGATGGGGACGATCTTTATATCAAAATCGTCTGTTTCGACGAGACGAAGAACTTTGCAGTTGTAACTTTTTTCCATCAGAGGCCATCTTAATTAGGTTCCATGTCATTCTCTAATCTGATGTCAACACGAGTATCTCCGAAATTGGCATATATTTTGCACTTGAGCTCCATTTTGATCCATCTTCACATTCACTTTGATTATCTTGAAGAGAGCCATCAAATGGTGACTTTCAATAATAAGTTTGAATTAATCTTGACATAGCTTCAAGCTACTCTTTTTAACCGTGCCTTTTTTGAGCGTTAACAAAGTGTTGTGTGCAAAACTAGCACCAAAAGAAGGTGGTTTGTGCAATTTCCTGATGCGTGGTCAAATCTGGCACACCAGTAGCCGTAGGGCCATGAAACCCAAAAAATATCACGTGGTGGTCTCAACGATGCAAGTGACTGTTAAAGCAGGAGATCGAGAATCCGAAAATCCATAGGAGTGCTCGTCCTCGCCTGCACACGTTATCGTTGCGCCTTCGTTCTAGTTGGGATCGGAGACTGGGCTCGCATTGAACATGGTATATACTGCTGTACGCAACCGAAAATCCTACTTCTGCAGTCTTCGATGAGTTGTTCCTTGACGACTCACACGGGGCGGCATGCACACACATGTGTAAGTACGTCGCTCGCCTTGTCTTTAGGCTGGCACCAACACGAATGCACCATCCTATATAAACTCCTGGAACCAACTGCTCTGAGCCAACTGCAAGCAGCAGCAAAGCTAGCTTATAAAAGGCGAGCGGTAGCTCGATCAATTGCCATGGCGAACACTACCAAGGCCGTGGTAAATTCTCGGCGCCATCCTTGCTCTCCTGCAGGTGTCGTCGTGCGCCGCCGGCCGGCGTCTCCGCGACGCCCCGGCGCTGATGTTCTTGAGGGGCTTCGACAAAGGAGATTTGCCCGGCGGCTGGCCGGCGAGCTGCGACGGCAAGTACTACAACGACGGCCTCCTCCTGGCGTCGGTTGCCTCGCGGTGGTACGCCGGCCGGTGCGGCAAGATGATCAGTATCAGGGACCGCCCTGGCGGGCGCGCTGTGGAGGCCATGGTCGTCGACGAGTGCGACTTCGCCAAGGGCTGCGGCGACACCGAGCTCAGCACGTCGGCCGCCGTGTGGAAGGCACTCTGGAACGGGATCGACCCCGGCGTCCACCAGGCGGCCGTCACCTGGTCGGATCTCGACTGAAACACGCATGGCAAATCGAATCATCGATTGCTTTGGACTTCATTCAGAGTGTTCAGTGTCAGTGCCGTTACTGCGTGCTTACATGTGTGCAGATAATCTACTTACATCTAAGTGTCAGTCAGTGCAGGACGATCTCAGTTTGCTAGTCCTCCACGAGACCATGAGCAATGCATACCCAGCAATATACTTCAGCATCATCCCATAAACTTTTAACTTTATCAGATTGTTAATGCCGCCTACATGATTCCACTTTTAGCTTAGCAGTCATCGCCGGTAGCGCTCCAGTGTTTCACCAATCACCATCTCCTGAAATTTAATCGAGCAGTAAAATAGGCTCATAATATGACTCGTTAACGAAACAAGTTCAACATCACGCCAGGTAGCAAGCAAAATCAGGTTTAAATCACTAGATTTTGATGAGTATATATATATAGCCAGAGCTAAATCACCAAGTTTGATGACTTTGAGAAAATTACTGTTTCTTTTCAGATAAAAAAATCTGACCTATTGGGAAGAAAATGTTCTCCACCATTCAAGTTTACAACCAATCATTTAAATCACAGAGCAGACGCAGGAACAGCAGCACTAGTAAAGTTTACAGGACCAGGAGACGCCCAGCAGCGGCATTATTATTCTCCCTCCACAGTTTGGCCCAACAGGGCCCAACAGTTGATCATGCCCGGAACAGAAGATAAGCAATCCTTCCCTCGCAAACAACCAGTTTCTTCTCGTTATTTCTGGGACTCTCGCACCGCCGGACAACTAAGTACAGAACAAATATGAGGAGCATTGACAGTTTGGTTTGCTTATAATCTCTTCAAACTCTTCTTCCGCGCATCCATCTTCTTCTTATCGACGGGGACTTTCACGGCAAGTGGCCCGTCCTTCCTGGACGCTGCCGATGCTCCACCTGAGACAGCAGAAGGGGCAGCGTTCCGATCCTGCGAATTCGGGCCAAATGCTTTTGTGCCGGTAGAGGTAGATATTGGCGCAAGAACAGTATGAGGCTGGCCCTTATTCAGAGCTGCCGTTGACTCAGAGATAGCTCCACTCTTGGACTTATTCTTGGGTCTGAGAGCATGGATACTGGTATATAGCCTGCATATGGAGCACAATGGCAAGATCAGTAACTAGCTAGAGCCGCACCAGATGTTTCGGTCAGAGGTCTGGTCTAAACTTGCCACAAACGGTAGAAGTGGCATTCTAGGTGTTCGCATTGTTTGAATACACAATCCTAGAGCAATTTTGACCAATAAGTTGACAAAATGAAGTTGAAGATTACTGACCTTGCATGCCGTGCATACTCCTCGTAGTTCTCAAGCAGCAACTTCCCAGCTTGCTCATTGAGGGCAGATTCAGGAAATGGCTCAATCAGGAGGCATCTCACTACCTGTCAGCAAGCAATTTATAGTAAGTCCACCACATCCTATGCAGGCAGTTCAAACTTCTTCCATAATCAAATACTAGAAAATGCTTGCAAAACAAATCGTGCACTACTCCAACAACATGGGTTGTTGTGTGTTGAAATTCAAGCTTACCAGCAGAACATGCCTTAATCCAAGGCTAGGATTCCAATCCTTCTTCAATGTGTTAACACATATCTCACCACTAGTTGCAATGTTTGGATGGAAAATTTTAGTCGTGAAAAATCCTGCAGATTAAACAAGGCCAACAGACTTTCAACTAAAGCTCTACTTCAGGAACTAAACTAAAGTATGGACGACAATGCAAGTCTGACAAAATGTCTACCTTTTGGAGGTGACTGAGGGAAGTCACGAGATAATATTAGCTTCATCCGGAATATTCCATTCTCATATGGAGTTCCAGCTGTACATGCCCAGGTTCAGGTTAAGAATGCAATATCAGAAAGTAGTGTAATAGGAAAGAAACGCTGCTTTAAGACTTCATGTTCTTTAATTTAAAAAAGCCAGAAGCCACAAGCTCCTACTTGACTAGTGATGAATAAAAATGTGACGGAAAGACAAGAATAGAAAAGGGCACCATCATGCAAGTAGCAGAGCATTAGCACATTACTTATTAGTGCAAAGCACACAAGATGGGAGGTGTAAAGCAATGTATTGTATCCTGACAGAATCTTACCAGGGCCCTCAATATCAGCAAAAATAGTGGCGAAGTCATCGTCATTAACAATAACTTTGATCCCTTCTGGAGGTGAGTCATCAAGGTTCTTCAGTTCTTTAGCCAATTGCCTGATGACAGTTGGTGGGAGGTTCTCGTTGGTCGCCTTCAGTGACATGAATTGACCATTAGAATCATGGAAGACAGCATATAACTCTTTCCCATATATGTTCTCTTGAACACTCAAATATGAAAAAGGTTATTCTCACCATGGAAGCCATAACAGCAGACAGCTTTAAGGTGCTCGCTAGCTGCTGACTTATTTTTGGATGTACCCTTTAATGACAACAAAGCCTCGGGACTGTGCAAAATTTGTGATCACCAAACTGAACCTACAAAAAGAAGTATGTAGGAGATTAGATAGAATGAATAGGTATAGAACAGATATAAAATAAAGATATTTTAGAAAATTGAGTGTGAAATTCAAGATATTTTTGATAATTGAGTGTGAAATTCAAGCTGATACCATGAGAGGGGGGGGGGGGGGGGGTCTGCTTTCATAACGGCATATCTTGGTAAGAAAAAAGAGCACCTTACTTGAACTGTATAGTACTACAATTATTGTTGTGTGGATGTCCATAAACTTACCAAACATTCAGATTGCGAATATCCGCTATAAGTAACAACTTAATGCCACTACATGATATATGACTAATGCCTGCAAGCGGTGATTTATGCCCCAAGTTATTGCAGTACTTTTAGTCTATGAAGATGCCATTTATGCAGCCTACTTTATCCTCTCTGGCTATCATGCCCATTTGAACACAGAAAAAATTATTCCAGCTCGATAAAAACTCGACCAACAAGCACTAGCACTCGTGGCCTTTTTTATTTATTAAAAGAGACAACTGAGCACGACGGGGAGTACATGCCTCGAACCCGGGTGGGCTGAGCCAGCACAGAGGCTGTTAGCCAACCGCGCGACAATCAGTTCTTAATGATTCCAACTACAAGTATCACCTTTTATCCATTATTCCTGGCACCGCATATATGCAAGTAAGCGTGCTCGCACGTGTGAACGATATGCCAGTAACTTAATGCTGCTAAACGATGGTGCTGCACGTGTGAATGAAACATCAGTAACTTAATGCTGCTAAACAACGGTGCTGCACGTGTGAATTATATACATCAGTAACTTTATGCTGCTTTCATAATTGTGTAATTTCGTACGGAGATATTTACGCGGGTGAATTTATTCAAAAAGGAACCATCAACTTCTGCACCCCCTGTTTCCCCGCCATCCGTACACGTCGCCATTACGGCGTGCGCGCCACACCCCCTTCCCGCCAATGCGATATCCTGCACACGACTCCAGACACAAGCACAAAAGACAATTGCTACATCCAGGGGCCGTTGCCATTAGACCTTGCGCTCCTGCATGATCACAGGGCCCCAATGGGCATTGCTAATTCCTCCTAACGAGGAACAGAGGCCTTGCGCATCTACTCGACGTACAAGAACAAGGACGAAAACGGACGCCCCTCCCAGAATTAACTGAGATGTCTCCGCTAATGAACGAGATCGGATCGGATTAGATGCAAGACCAATCGGCCCGAGCAGGCAACCAGCGTCTCCTACCCACCCTAGCACCACCAGGGCGCGAAGCGAAACACCAGCGCGGAACCGAACGACATATCCATCCTACAAGACAACTCGACTTCTCATCGCTTACCAGGTACCGGACAGGGCGTCGGAGGAGACCGCCGCTCGCCGGATCCGCCACGGGGGGGTCGGTCGGCCGGGTGCCGCGGCGGGGAGGAGAGGGGAGAGAGCGAGCAGTTGAGGCGGCGGGCAGCGGAGGAGGGCTTGGGGGGAGGATTGCGGCGAGGAGCGGCCGGCGGTGGTGGGGGGCTCGTCGGCGGGGGAAGCCCTAGGCTTCCGATTTGGGGGAGGCGGGGCTGGGAGGGGGGAGAAGGAGGCAAGTTAAAAAGTGATTAGGATTTGAGAGGGACTCGACAGCCGACCGAGATAGATACGACCGTTGACGTCTTGTGGGCCCCGACCGGGCTGGCCCAGGAGCCCGCGTGTCCCGGCCCGTCTCTGCCGACGCAGCGGCGGCAGCTGTTCGAGGTCCAGGACCCACGAGCACGAGGGACTGCTAAAAAAACGAGCACGAGGGATTTTCTTTCTTAAAAAAACCAGCGCGAGGGACTGGGCGTCACGTCGCCGGCCAAAGCATTTTTGGACCGTAATATCCGACGAACATTTTCCTCGAGGGGTTGGCATTTGCGAAAGTTACAAGTTTTAATATCTGGCTCAGTATCTTAAAGGTGCTTATAGGGGTAGCGTGCGTGCGTGTGTGCGTTTATAGAGGTGAGTGTATATGCATGTATATGAGCATCTGCAATTGTATCGTGTTAAAAAGAACATCCACCCTCGGTACTTCACCTAGGCAATTTTCCAAAGCCTTTCGAAAGTTTTCCGACCTCTTATCCACTAGAAGATTTGTTACCCTAACCCAAGTTTCAATAGTGTTAAACACCATCTTGGACGGACTTGTGTTTCCATCATTATTTGTCAGCATGTTTCGGTCCCCTTCGCTGTTGTAGTGAACCACAAAAACATTGTCATTGATGTCTTCTAGTCGAGCATCATGGTGCAGACCTCACGCTCTTTGCATAGCCCTTTCTAAAGCATGGATATCCAAGGGCCTCCGCGCACATACCTTGCCCACTACCGACCACTTTGGATTTTGGGCAGATCCGGTCCTGAATCAGCGAAGAAGAAGCCCTTTGATACCTTCTCGGTCAAACCCCACCCCCCCCCCCCCCCCCCTCTGCCCCGCCTTGCTGAAAGGTTTGTAGCATCCTCCAAAGATTTGCCATCAATCGAAGATCCTGGGGAATCCGTGCTTGTGGATACATGCATCCGCCGTTTTCTTCGGAGTTGATGGCTTCGTCGGATTAGTCACACCTCATCCCAACCCGTGCCTCCATTGATATCCCTTGCGGAGAGGAGAACACCTACAAGCTAGTGCCGGAGCCACACACATCGTAGCCTCTACACCGCCAGATAAAACCACTCACATAGGAGAAACCCTAACCCTGGCGTTGCCTATCGATCGCCTGGACAATCACCTCTCAGTTGCTGCGAGGTTTAACCCAGGGTGGACCCACGTTGTTGGATGATCTTGACACAATAATTACTTAGCTGTAAGGGCATCTTCAATGACAACCCGCAAAAATCCTCCCACATTTGTTCGCGGACAGCGGGGACCAGTCCGCGGACACGGATGCAGGAGGACACCATCCAACCGTGGCCGCATACATTTTCATAACAACTAAAACCAATCAGACAAAATTCATGCAAACACGGCCGGATTTCATATAAACATGATGAATTTCACTACATTTACATCAATGGTGCTAGTCCAGCTCTAGAAGTATAATAATACCTAATTTAAATCGCCGCCCGCAGATCCCTTTCTCTTCCTGATGTCTGGCAACCCAATCATCGGACTACCGGGAGCCCCAGAGGTATATGCTTCAGCGCAAAGGACGGCTCGCTTCCCCATCACTCATTAGAGTGGAACCCCTCACTACTAGGAAAAGCCTAGTAACAGCGTGTGGGGTAAAGTGCCCGCGCTACTACTAGGGACCTTCAACTAACTGGTAGTAGTAGCACGGGTGCCACCCGCGCTACTACTAGTTATCTGTAGTGCGGGTATGGACCCCATGCTACTACTAACTAATTAGGAATTAAAAAATAATTTCCATCCATGGCTGCTGCTGGGCGTCATCGTCCTCTCCATCCATGGCTGATGCTGGTCCTAGAGGGGATGAAGTCGTCCATGGTGATGGTGCTTCCCCACCCAACTCTTCCTCACACCTCTCCTTTTGCTACTGCTACAAAAGAAGAGAAAAGGATTAGAAGAGGAAGAAAGAGATAGAGAGGAGCAGTAGGAGCAACTTGTTGGGGAACGTTGCAGAAAATTAAAATTTTTCCTACGGCTTCACCAAGATCCATCTATGAGTTCATCTAAGCAACGAGTCATGGGAGAGAGTTTGCATCTACATACCACTTGTAGATCGCGTGCGGAAGCTTGCAAGGTGATGATGTAGTCGTACTCGAACGTGATTCAGATCACCGATGCCAAGTGCTGAACGGACAGCACCTCCGTGTTCAACACACGTACGGGACGAGCGACGTCTCCTCCTTCTTGATCCAGCAAGGGGGAAGGAGAGGTTGAGGAAGACAGCTCCACCGGCAGCACGACGGCGTGGTGATGGTGGAGAAGCAGTACTCCGACAGGGCTTCGCTGAGCACACAACGGAGGAGGAGAGGTGTTGGGGAGGGAGAAGGAGGCAACCAAAGGCCAAGGACTCAAAGTATGAAGTCCCTCCTCTCCCCCACTATATATAGGAGGGCCAAGGGGGGGGGTGGCCGGCCCTAGGAGATCCAATCTCCTAGGGGGGCGGCGGCCAAGGGGGGTTTCCCTCCCCCCCAAGGCACCTAGGAGGTGCCTTCCCCTCCTAGGACTCTTGCCCCCTTGAACCCTAGGCGCATGGGCCTATGTGGGGCTGGTGCCCTTGGCCCATGCAGGCCAAGGCGCACCCCCTACAGCCCATGTGGCCCCCCGGGGCAGGTGGCCCCACCCGGTGGGCCCCCGGGACCCCTCCGGTGGTCCCGGTACAATACCGATAACCCCGAAACTTGTCCCGATGCCCGAAACAGGACTTCCCATATATAAATCTTTACCTCCGGACCATTCCGGAACTCCTCGTGACGTCCGGGATCTCATCCGGGACTCCGAACATCATTCGGTAGTCACATACTTGACTTCCTACTAACCCTAGCGTCACCGAACCTTAAGTGTGTAGACCCTACGGGTTCGGGAGACACGCAGACATGACCGAGACGACTCTCGGGCAATAACCAACAGCGGGGTCTGGATATCCATGTTGGCTCCCACATGCTCCTCGATGATTTCATCGGTTGAACCACGATGTCGAGGATTCGATCAAACCCTGTATACAATTCCCTTTGTCAATCGGTACGTTACTTGCCCGAGACTCGATCGTCGGTATCCCAATACCTTGTTCAGTCTCGTTACCCGGCAAGTCACTTTACTCGTACCGTAATGCATGATCCCGTGGCCAACACCTTGGTCACATTGAGCTCATTATGATGATGCATTACCGAGTGGGCCCAGAGATACCTCTCCGTTATACGGAGTGACAAATCCTAGTCTCGATCCGTGTCAACCCAACAGATACTTTCGGAGATACCTGTAATGCACCTTTATAGTCACCCAGTTACGTTGTGACGTTTGATACACCCAAGGCACTCCTACGGTAACCGGGAGTTACACGATCTCATGGTCGAAGGAATAGATACTTGACATTGGCAAAGCTTCTAGCAAACGAACTATACGATCTTTTATGCTATGCTTATGATTGGGTCTTGTCCATCACATCATTCTCCTAATGATGTGATCCCGTTATCAACGACATCCTATGTCCATAGTCAGGAAACCATGACTATCTATTGATCATAACGAGCTAGTCAACTAGAGGCTCACTAGGGACTCATTGGGTCTAAGTGTTCACACGTGTATTACGATTTCCGGATAATACAGTTATAGCATGAACAAAAGACAATTATCATGAACATTGAAATATAATAATCCTTTTATTATTGCCTCTAGGGCATATTTCCAACAGTCTCCCACTTGCACTAGAGTCACCAATCTAGTTACATTGTGATGAATCGAACACCCATAGAGTTCTGGTGTTGATCATGTTTTGCACGCGAGAGAGGTTTAGTCAACGGATCTGCGACATTCAGATCCGTGTGCACTTTGCAAATCTCTATGTCTCCATCTTGAACATTTTCACGGATGGAGTTGAAACGACGCTTGATGTGCCTGGTCTTCTTGTGAAACCTGGGCTCCTTGGCAAGGGCAATAGCTCCAGTGTTGTCACAGAAGAGTTTGATCGGCCCCGACGCATTGGGTATGACTCCTAGGTCGGTGATGAACTCCTTCATCCAAATCGCTTCATGCGCTGCCTCCGAGGCTGCCATGTACTCCGCTTCACATGTAGATCCCGCCACGACGCTCTGCTTGCAGCTGCACCAGCTTACTGCTCCACCATTCAACATATACACGTATCCGGTTTGTGACTTAGAGTCATCCAGATCTGAGTCGAAGCTAGCGTCGACGTAACCCTTTACGACGAGCTCTTCATCTCCTCCATAAACGAGAAACATGTCCTTTGTCCTTTTCAGGTACTTCAGGATATTCTTGACCGCTGTCCAGTGTTCCTTGCCGGGGTTACTTTGGTATCTTGCAACCAAACTTACGGCAAGGTTTACATCGGGTCTGGTACACAGCATGGCATACATAATAGATCCTATGGCTGAAGCATAGGGGATGACACTCATCTCTTCTTTATCTTTTGCCGTGGTCGGTGACTGAGCCAAGCTCAATCTCACACCTTGTAACATAGGCAAGAACCCCTTCTTGGACTGATCCATTTTGAACCTCTTCAAAATCTTATCAAGGTATGTGCTTTGTGAAAGACCTATGAGGCGTCTCGATCTATCTCTATAGATCTTGATGCCTAATATATAAGCAGCTTCTCCAAGGTCCTTCATTGAAAAACACTTGTTCAAGTAGGCCTTAATGCTGTCCAGGAGTTTCGTATCATTTCCCATCAAGAGTATGTCATCTACATATAATAGGAGAAATGCTACAGAGCTCCCACTCACTTTCTTGTAAACGCAGGCTTCTCCATAAGTCTGCGTAAACCCAAACGCTTTGATCATCTCATCAAAGCGAATGTTCCAACTCCGAGATGCTTGCACCAGTCCATAAATGGATCGCTGGAGCTTGCATACTTTGTTAGCGTTCTGAGGAACGACAAAACCTTCCGGCTGCATCATATACAGCTCTTCCTTAAGATGTCCATTAAGGAATGCCGTTTTGACGTCCATCTGCCATATCTCATAATCATAGTATGCGGCAATTGCTAACATGATTCGGACGGACTTAAGCTTCGCCACGGGAGAGAATGTCTCGTCGTAGTCAATCCCTTGAACTTGTCGATAACCCTTAGCGACAAGTCGAGCTTTATAGATGGTAACATTACCATCCGCGTCCGTCTTCTTCTTAAAAATCCATTTATTTTCTATCGCTCGCCGATCATCGGGCAAGTCTGTCAAAGTCCATACTTTGTTTTCATACATGGATCCTATCTCGGATTTCATGGCCTCAAGCCATTTGTTGGAATCCGGGCCCGCCATTGCTTCTTCATAGTTCGAAGGTTCATTGTTGTCCAGCAACATGATTTCCATGACAGGGTTGCCGTACCACTCTGGTGCAGAACGTGTCCTTGTGGACCTTCGAAATTCAGTAGCAACTAGATCTGAAGTACCTTGATCATCATCAACATTTTCCTCTTCAGTTGGTGTGGGCATTACAGGAATGGTTTCCTGCGCTGCACCACTTTCCCGTTCGAGAGGTAGTACTTCATCGAGTTCTACTTTCCTCCCACTTACTTCTTTCGAGAGAAACTCTTTCTCCAGAAAGCATCCGTTCTTGGCAACAAAGATCTTGCCTTCGGATCTTAAGTAGAAGGTATACCCGACAGTTTCCTTAGGGTATCCTATGAATACGCATTTTTCCGACTTGGGTTCGAGCTTTTCAGGTTGAAGTTTCTTGACATAAGCATCGCATCCCCAAACTTTTAGAAACGACAGCTTAGGTTTCTTCCCAAACCATAATTCATACGGTGTCGTCTCAACGGATTTAGACGGTGCCCTATTTAAAGTGAATGTAGCTGTCTCTAGAGCGTATCCCCAAAATGATAGCGGTAAATCGGTAAGAGACATCATAGACCGCACCATATCCAATAGAGTGCGATTACGACGTTCGGACACACCGTTTCGCTGAGGTGTTCCAGGCGGCGTGAGTTGTGAAACGATTCCACATTTTCTTAAGTGTGTACCAAATTCGTGACTTAAGTATTCGCCCCCACGATCTGATCGTAGGAACTTTATCTTACGGTCATGTTGATTCTCTACCTCACTATGAAATTCCTTGAACTTTTCAAAGGTCTCAGACTTGTGTTTCATTAAGTAGACATACCCATATCTACTCAAGTCGTCAGTGAGAGTGAGAACATAACGATATCCTCCGCGAGCCTCAACGCTCATTGGACCGCACACATCGGTATGTATGATTTCCAACAAGTTGGTTGCTCGCTCCATTGTTCCGGAGAACGGAGTCTTGGTCATTTTGCCTAAGAGGCAAGGTTCGCATGTGTCAAATGATTCATAATCAAGAGACTCTAAAAGTCCATCAGCATGGAGCTTCTTCATGCGCTTGACACCAATGTGACCAAGGCGGCAGTGCCACAAGTATGTGGGACTATCGTTATCAACTTTACATCTTTTGGCATCCACACTATGAACATGTGTAATATTACGCTCGAGATTCATCAAGAATAAGCCATTGACCATCGGAGCATGACCATAAAACATATCTCTCATATAAATCGAACAACCATTATTCTCAGACTTAAATGAGTAGCCATCTCGTATTAAACGAGATCCAGATACAATGTTCATGCTCAAACTTGGCACTAAATAACAATTATTGAGGTTTAATACTAATCCCATAGGTAAATGTAGAGGCAGCGTGCCGACGGCGATCACATCGACCCTGGAACCATTCCCGACGCGCATCGTCACCTCGTCCTTCGCCAGTCTCCGTTTATTCCGCAGCTCCTGCTGTGAGTTACATATGTGAGCAACGGCACCGGTATCAAATACCCAGGAGTTACTTCGAGTACTGGTAAGGTACACATCAATTACATGTATATCAAATATACCTTTGGTGTTGCCGGCCTTCTTATCCGCTAAGTATTTGGGGCAGTTCCGCTTCCAGTGCCCCTTCCCCTTGCAATAAAAGTACTCAGTCTCAGGCTTGGGTCCATTCTTTGACTTCTTCCCGGCAACAGGCTTACCGGGCGCGGCAACATCTTTGCCGTCCTTCTTGAAGTTCTTCTTACCCTTGCCCTTCTTGAACTTAGTGGTCTTATTGACCATCAACACTTGATGTTCTTTCTTGATTTCAGCCTCTGCTGACTTCAGCATCGAGAACACTTCAGGAATGGTCTTTACCATCCCCTGCATGTTGTAGTTCATCACAAAGCTCTTGTAGCTTGGTGGGAGCGACTGGAGGATTCTGTCAATGACCGCCTCATCTGGGAGGTTAATGTTCAACTGGGTCATACGTGCGTGCAACCCAGACATCTTCAGGATGTGTTCACTGACAGAACTGTTCTCCTCCATCTTACAACTGTAGAACTTGTCGGAGACATCATATCTCTCGACCCGGGCATGAGCTTGGAAAACTAGTTTCAGCTCTTCGAACATCTCATATGCTCCGTGATGCTCAAAACGCTTTTGGAGCCCCGGTTCTAAGCTGTAAAGCATGCCGCACTGAACGAGGGAGTAATCATCAGCACGAGTTTGCCAAGCGTTCATAACGTCTTGGTTCTCTGGGACGGGAGCGGCACCTAGCGGTCCTTCTAGGACATATTGCTTCCTGGCAGCTATGAGGATGATCCTCAGGTTTCGGACCCAGTCCGTATAGTTGCTGCCATCATCTTTCAGCTTGGTTTTCTCTAGGAACGCGTTGAAGTTCATGTTGACATTAGCGTTGGCCATTGATCTACAATACATATTTGCAAAGGTTTTAGACTAAGTTCATGATAATAAAGTTCTTAATCAAAATTATGAACTCCCACTTAGATTAGACATCCCTCTAGTCATCTAAGTGTTACACGATCCGAGTCGACTAGCCCGTGTCCGATCATCACGTGAGACGGACTAGTCATCGTCGGTGAACATCTTTATGTTGATCGTATCTTCCATACGACTCGTGTTCGACCTTTCGGTCTCCGTGTTCCGAGGCCATGTCTGCACATGCTAGGCTCGTCAAGTTAACCCTAAGTGTTTTCGCTGTGTAAAACTGTCTTACACCCGTTGTATGTGAACGTAAGGATCCATCACACCCGATCATCACGTGGTGCTTAGAAACGACGAACTGTAGCAACGGTGCACAGTTAGGGGGGAACACTTCTTGAAATTTTGTAAGGGATCATCTTATTTACTACCGTCGTCCTAAGTAAACAAGATGCATAAACATAATAAACATCACATGCAATTATATGGTTGTGACATGATATGGCCAATATCATCAAGCTCCATTGATCTCCATCTTCGGGGCTCCATGATCATCTTGTCACCGGCTTGACACCATGATCTCCATCATCATGATCTCCATCATCGTGTCTTCATGAAGTTGTCACGCCAACGACTACTTCTACTTCTATGACTAACGCGTTTAGTAATGAAGTAAAGTAGTTTACATGGCGTTCTTCAATGACACGCAGGTCATACAAAAAAATAAAGACAACTCCTATGGCTCCTGCCGGTTGTCATACTCATCGACATGCAAGTCGTGAATCCTATTACAAGAACATGATCTCATACATCACAATTCAACATTCATCACAACTTCTGGCCATATCACATCACATGATCAATCGCTGCAAAAACAAGTTAGACGTTCTCTAGTTGTTGTTGCATCTTTTACGTGGCTGCGATTGGGTTCTAGCAAGAACGTTTTCTTACCTACGAATCACCACAACGTGATTTTGTCAACTTCTATTTACCCTTCATAAGGGCCTTGTTCATCGATTCCGCTCCAACTAAAATGGGAGAGACAGACACCCGCCAGCCACCTTATGCAACTAGTGCATGTCAGTCGGTGGAACCGTTCTCACGTAAGCGTACGTGTAAGGTTGGTCCGGGCCGCTTCATCCCACAATACCGTTGAGCAAGAAAAGACTAGTAGAGGCAAGTAAGATGACAAGATCAACGCCCACAACAAATTGTGTTCTACTCGTGCATTAGAGAACTACGCATAGACCTAGCTCATGATGCCACTGTTGGGGAACGTTGCAGAAAATTAAAATTTTTCCTACGGCTTCACCAAGATCCATCTATGAGTTCATCTAAGCAACGAGTCATGGGAGAGAGTTTGCATCTACATACCACTTGTAGATCGCGTGCGGAAGCTTGCAAGGTGATGATGTAGTCGTACTCGAACGTGATTCAGATCACCGATGCCAAGTGCTGAACGGACAGCACCTCCGTGTTCAACACACGTACGGGACGAGCGACGTCTCCTCCTTCTTGATCCAGCAAGGGGGAAGGAGAGGTTGAGGAAGACAGCTCCACCGGCAGCACGACGGCGTGGTGATGGTGGAGAAGCAGTACTCCGACAGGGCTTCGCTGAGCACACAACGGAGGAGGAGAGGTGTTGGGGAGGGAGAAGGAGGCAACCAAAGGCCAAGGACTCAAAGTATGAAGTCCCTCCTCTCCCCCACTATATATAGGAGGGCCAAGGGGGGGGTGGCCGGCCCTAGGAGATCCAATCTCCTAGGGGGGCGGCGGCCAAGGGGGGTTTCCCTCCCCCCCAAGGCACCTAGGAGGTGCCTTCCCCTCCTAGGACTCTTGCCCCCTTGAACCCTAGGCGCATGGGCCTATGTGGGGCTGGTGCCCTTGGCCCATGCAGGCCAAGGCGCACCCCCTACAGCCCATGTGGCCCCCCGGGGCAGGTGGCCCCACCCGGTGGGCCCCCGGGACCCCTCCGGTGGTCCCGGTACAATACCGATAACCCCGAAACTTGTCCCGATGCCCGAAACAGGACTTCCCATATATAAATCTTTACCTCCGGACCATTCCGGAACTCCTCGTGACGTCCGGGATCTCATCCGGGACTCCGAACATCATTCGGTAGTCACATACTTGACTTCCTACTAACCCTAGCGTCACCGAACCTTAAGTGTGTAGACCCTACGGGTTCGGGAGACACGCAGACATGACCGAGACGACTCTCGGGCAATAACCAACAGCGGGGTCTGGATATCCATGTTGGCTCCCACATGCTCCTCGATGATTTCATCGGTTGAACCACGATGTCGAGGATTCGATCAAACCCTGTATACAATTCCCTTTGTCAATCGGTACGTTACTTGCCCGAGACTCGATCGTCGGTATCCCAATACCTTGTTCAGTCTCGTTACCCGGCAAGTCACTTTACTCGTACCGTAATGCATGATCCCGTGGCCAACACCTTGGTCACATTGAGCTCATTATGATGATGCATTACCGAGTGGGCCCAGAGATACCTCTCCGTTATACGGAGTGACAAATCCTAGTCTCGATCCGTGTCAACCCAACAGATACTTTCGGAGATACCTGTAATGCACCTTTATAGTCACCCAGTTACGTTGTGACGTTTGATACACCCAAGGCACTCCTACGGTAACCGGGAGTTACACGATCTCATGGTCGAAGGAATAGATACTTGACATTGGCAAAGCTTCTAGCAAACGAACTATACGATCTTTTATGCTATGCTTATGATTGGGTCTTGTCCATCACATCATTCTCCTAATGATGTGATCCCGTTATCAACGACATCCTATGTCCATAGTCAGGAAACCATGACTATCTATTGATCATAACGAGCTAGTCAACTAGAGGCTCACTAGGGACTCATTGGGTCTAAGTGTTCACACGTGTATTACGATTTCCGGATAATACAGTTATAGCATGAACAAAAGACAATTATCATGAACATTGAAATATAATAATCCTTTTATTATTGCCTCTAGGGCATATTTCCAACACAACTCACCTGCGGCTGCCGGAGTTGGAGCCGATGCTCGGTGACCTGTTGTTGCTTTTCCTATGACCTCACGTCCTCACAAGGCCTTGTCTCGACGAGGAAGTGCAAGTGGTTGCATCCATGGAAGATCTGGACATCGCCATGGACGGCACTTTGCTAGATCTCCCTCTTCTTCCAGCAGCGACGAAGGAGGAGGAAGGAGGGGGAGGGGATGGGGTTGTGGTGGGAGAGGAGGTCGTCGGATTTGGGGGAGACGTCGAGGTGCGAGGCCGGTGGTGGCGGTGGGTGAGGAAGGGCATCGCGGGTGGGAGGGAGAAGTGGAATCGAGAGAGTGTGGGTTTGGGCCTCCGTGCGCTATATGTAAACATGTGTTGGTGGGTCGATAGTAGTAGCGTCGGATTTATACCCCACGCTACTACTATGGCATGTCCCGGGGGCATGGTGGAGACCACTTAGTAGTTAGTAGTAGCGTGGGGCTTATACCCCTCGCTACTACTGTCAACTTAGTTGTAGCGCGGGTTTTAAATCCCGCGCTACTACTACGGCCTATCACGGGGGGCATGATGGATACCACTTAGTAGTAACGCGGGGTTTATACCCCTCGCTACTATTATCAACTTAGTAATAGCGCGGGGTTTATACCACTCGCTACTGCTTAGCTATCTATAAGGTATTTCCTAGTAGTGACCGGTTGATGCGGCGGCAGGAGGGGAAGGCGACGCCTCCGCTTCCATGGAGCCCATGTGGGATCGACGTAGGTCCTCGCAAGAGAACAACCGCAACTACTAAAGATCATTAAGGTAAAATTCAACCATAGCATTAAAGTATCAAGTCCCATTTATCCCATACGCAACAACCCCCTTACTCGGGTTTAAGCTTCTGTCACTCTAGCAACCCACTATAAGCGAATCATGAACGTATTGCAACACCCTATAGCGGGAATCCTTCACGTGTGCGCGGCACTGAAGGCACCATAGGTCAGCACCAAAATAAAACATACAACTCAAACCAATCTAGATCATCAATCAACCCAAAAGACAAAAGAAATCTACTCAAAACATCATAGAATGGCAACACATCATTGGATCATAATATCCGGCATAAAGCACCATGTTTAAATAGGGGATTACAGCAGGGTGCGGGAGAATGGACCGCATAAAAGAGATGAGGAAGGTGATGAAGACGGTGATGTTGATGAAGACGATCACCGTGGCGATGATTCCCCCGTGGCACTCCGGCGGTACCAAGAGAGAGCGGGGGGAGAGTCCCCCCCTTGTGTTTCCTCCTCCATGGCCTCCCCCTAGATGGGGGGAGGTTCTCCCTCTGGTCCTTGGCCTCCTTGGTGATGATGGGCCCCTCCGGGATACTCCTCCATGGCCTCCGGTAATGATGGCCCCTTCCGGCAGGATGCCAGAGAGGGCCTATATTGATTTTTCGTGGCTACAGAGGCTTGCGGCGGCGAAACTCCCAACCTAGGTTTCTTTCTGGGGTTTCTGAATTTATAGGAATTTTTGGCGGCGGTTTCACGTTAGGAGGGTCCATGAGTCAGCGACAAGGCAGGGACGCGCCCTCCACCCTTGTCGTTGACTCGGGACTCTTCTGGCCCAACTCTTGTGCTTGGGGGGTTTCTTCTGGTCCATAAAAAATCACCATAAATTTTCAGCTTGTTTGGACTCCGTTTGGTATTCCTTTTCTATAAAACTCAAAAATAAGGAAAAAAACAGAAACTGGCACTGGGCTTTACGTTAATAGGTTAGTCCTAAAAATAATATAAAATAACATATAAATGCATATAAAATATCCAAGATGGATAATATAATAACATGGAACAATAAAAAATTATAGATATGTTGGAGACGTATTAGCACGCTTAGGCACGCCGGCCCGTATCGACTTGACTCCCCCCCCCCCCCCCCCCCCCCCAAACGGAAAATACCTTCGGAAAAAGAGGGAAATGCCAAAAAATATATTAAAAGTGTAAAAAATGTGGTGAAGTATTACAAAAAGATAAAAAAAAAATAAAGACTACACTATAACAGTACAACTACTCAGATTCAAGCACTACAAAAGTACGCATGCGCTACAAAAATATTAAACATATTATATTATTAGGTGGTATTTATATAGAACATATATATATATATATATATATATATATATATATATATATTTTTAAAAACATAAATGGGCAGTGTCTAGCCGGCCCCGTGCCCAGCCTCCAGGCCCAGGCATAGCCCATGGCGTGCCGCGTGCTGCCGGGGCCTAGGCCGTTTAGCACGGGCCGGGCCGGGCATGGGCTGTGCCGTTCCTGCGTGCTACTGGGCCGGCCCATTTAGCACGGCCCGTTTGGCCAGCTATATTTGTAGCCTCGTCAGAAAGATTTGCCATCACCCGAAGAACTTGGAGAATCCCTGCTTGTGGATATACCCGCCGTTTTCTACGGAGTCGATGTCTTCATTGGACTACTCACACCCTACCCCAGGCACTGCCTATCGATTGCCTGGACGATCGCCTCTCATTCGCCGAAGGGTTTAACCCGTGGTTGACCATCGTTATCGGATGATCTCGACACAATAATTACTTAGCGCTAACCATCTCACAACAGCGAAGAAAGGAGCAATGACAGAGAATCATCAATCAAACAGGAATCCAGGTCAGCAATCACAATCCACAAACCCGATATGGTAGCCTACGTAGTGATGGTGAACAGTCGTACTCTTGGAAATAAAGAAAATTGTGAACAGTAGTGCTACCCTACCAATGTTTTATAGAGCTGCCGCTGCCCACACTGAACAGTAGGGACCTTGGCCGTGGTAGTAGTACCCCTCACGGGCCAGCACTGTTCTCGACCGGCCAGCCGTGCGCCGGAGGGGCGCGCGAGTTCAACCAAATAGTTGACTCGTATCACTACACCGGAGGCGGACGGTGAGATGGGGGCAAGCCGAAGGTCCCATGCACGTGTCGGTTGGGCTGGAAAGGGACCCTCCTAATTTGATCTCTCATACAGTAATGAATATGAATAACCCCCCTTCAACAAAAATGAAATGAATAATCCCTCAGCCACGTACGTGCATGTGTTGGTGAGCAGCCATTATGGTCTGCTTTACGTTCTTCTTGGAGCACACTGCGGGAACACGAGGTATACTAGACCATGATAGCGCGCGTTGCCGCGCCTGCCCCTTCTCACGATAGAACAATAGAATAAACAAAATCATGAAAAAAATACCAAGCTCGAATGTTTTTAATTTTATAAATACCGCGCCTTTGCCTCCTCTTTCTTATTCTTTTTATTTTTGCATGTTTGGACTTCCTCCTCTTTGGTTCTCTTTTCTTAATTAATCGATGAGGCAAAAATTTTGCCTCCGTCTCGAGTAAATTGACTTATGTACTTCTGCTATGTTTTGCAATAATTTTTGAAAGATGTGTACATCATCTAAGTTAAAATCATTTGTAACACAAGAAAATACTGTCTACTTCTTCATCTAATCAGTCATGAAGACAAACAACTTATGAAATACGGCACAGATCTTACATGTAGTTAAACCGCAAGAAATTCCAGAAATCAAGTACAATATGTGCAAGAATTTATGCAATGTTTTAGAGGTAAATCAGAATTAAAACTGGGAATCAGGAAGCATTACATGATAACTCCATAAATCAAAACATATACAATCTTCTGGAAGGAAATGACTAAAAAATACATTCTCACACTTTCTAATACGTAACAATAGTACAAGTCAAAAAGTATTATTCTTACATGATCCTGGAAGATGGTGGATCTACAGGCACTGTCAATGGCAACATGAATTTGCTTATATTCTTATTACACGATTTCCTTATCACTCTTCTCCTTGCTCATCCTGGAAGCAACATTCAGAGAGACGATGCGACAACCCTGAATCATTGGGGCTGTTGACCTTCCTAGTTCAATTGGAACTAAAAAAAATCAATGGGATAGAAAGGAGAGGAACAAGAGCAACATCGCATATTACCTTCTCAACGCCTTCTTTTATGCTAGTTATAATATTGGTTTTCCTGCGGTCTAGCGCCTGACAAAGACAACACAGCTTCCCTGCCATTAGCCATTCTGTAGTTTGTACTGTAGTAACATAGATGGGCATAATAGAAATGATTTTTGCAGGTGGTACAAGGCAAGTCTCCACGAGAATGAACATTAGAGCTGTTGCTCCCAGCCCCTCATTCGCGGGGAACGTCTTTGCCACTAAATTACACATGGAGCGACCATCGAGGGTAGAGCACGGCGGCGCGATGTATTGCCATTGAAGGGGAGAGAAGAACCACGGGATGTAGGAGAGAGGATGTCACCGGCATCTTGGCGCCGTCCGCCGCCGCCGCCATCGCGCAATTAGGTTTCGTCAGAGAAGGAAATGATCGACGGGGGACGAGCCTGGTTTGCGCGGACTCGCGTGTCCTAGCAGGCCCTGTGGGAGTTTCTTGGCCCGATTAATGAGAGGGCTTCCAGGTCCATCTCCAGAGCAGCAACCCTGTGACGTTTGGGCTTAGCCATAACGCGCGGCGTATGGGTGAAGAGTCCCCAGGGACGCACAGTTGGAGGTTTAAACAATCTAGTACATCCGTTTGCGGGATCCAACGGTATAGAACATCAAATCACTGTGAGGGGCCCTAGCTAGCTGAGTTATACTGTTTAGTAATATGTGGTACACCTGTACCTATCCACCGAACATACTGTGTGCACATGCTCTGTTTTATCCGCTCTTCGTTCACTTGAACATTACTAGTTTCAATCTTCTTTGAATAATGTTACACAATGCAGCGCTTGGGTACCCAGGCTCATCTGCACCCAGTCAAAAAAAAATCATAAAAAAAATAAAAAAACATAAAATCCCCCAAAAAATAATTGCATGGTAGAAAATTTAGTGTGTGAGGTCCGCTTCAATTTTTAAATTATTTGGACATCTGAGCAGCTCTCGGCAAAAAAGACAAATCGGGTCAGAACAATGCATGAACAGTAAAAAAATTACATACCCTGATTTTTTTTTGTCAGGAGCTGCTTAGATGTCTAAATGATTTGAAAATTGAAGCATATCTCATGCATCAAATTATCTAGCATGAAAAAAACATTGGAATTATTTTCATTTTTTAGTATTTGTTTTGATTGTTTTCAGGGTGCAAATGAGTCTGGGCACATAAACAGATTTTTCAGATCGAAAAGTAGTACTACACAGAAGTGTTTTACATTAGTTTACAGAAGGGTGTAAAAAAGTTTATGTCAATTAGTGTCCCTGGTTTCTCTTGAAATTGTAACATTTTTTGAGAAAACTTTCGATCAAATCATCAACTGTCAAGGTAGTATAAAGAACACCAGAAGTAAGAATTACATCCAGGTCCGTAGACCACCTAGCGACTACTACAAGCACTGGAGCGAGCCAAAGCCCCGCTGCCGTCATCGCCCTTCCCTCAATGAAGCCGGGCAAACATTATTGTAGTAGACAATCGTGAAATCATCGTGAAGGCCCATAGGAGCAGCGCACCGGAATAGCAACAGCCAACAATGAAGAGAAGTCTAGATCGGAAGAACCCAACCTGCATACCGCCGTTGATATTCTTAACTTCTGCAACCTCCGTCGCAAATTGACCGCCCGCATTCATTTAACTGACACGGTTGCCCCCCCACCCCACCCCCACGGGGCAGCTTCATCCTTATCCTCGGAACTTCCTCTCAACCTCTAGTTGAAGGTGTTGTTACTGGGTGCCAAGAGGCGCTGGAGAGGAGGTAAGAGGTGGAAGATGAACCAACAGTGGGTGAGAAAGTCAGAGGATGATGACGGGGTGGCGACGATGGTCTCCACATGTTTGTCTTACAACGTGATTTTTTTAAAACACCGATTATGATGTAGACGCAAATACACACGTACTCACACAACACCTACTGAAGACTAGGGTCGGAGTCTTCGAGCTTCAAGATTGCCGAAATAACCAGTGAAGCCTCACTATCAACAGGAACGTAGCCTCCTACCGTATAATGGTTTTCTAAAGATAACTTGGTAATACTCCCTCCGTTTTTATTTACTTTGCATATTAGCTCTGACCTAAGTCAAACTTTATAAAGATTGACCAAGTTTATCGAAAACAATCTAAACTTTCACAATAACAAATATATAATGGTATGAGAATATATTGAATGATTATTCTAATGGTATTGTGGATGTTAATAATTTTTTGTATAAGCTTGGTCAAAGTTTGCAAACTCTGACTCGAGAGTTGAGACAAAGCTAATATGTGAAGTAAATAAAAACGAAGGGAGTACAACAAGTAAGGGCTTCATTGATAGTAATTTTATAGGATTTCGATCTTATGAATTTTTTTTCCTACATACCATGTTTGATTTGTAGGATTGAACTCTATTTTGCAGGAAATCTCTATCCACTCAAATGTTTTTGTACAACTTTACTTTCCCTATGGCATCAAACACTCCAGTATCCAAATTCATTTTCGAACCCTATATGATGAAGAGAACATGGAGAAGTCCTATTCCGCGTGCAATGCGCCCAAGTACGACCAAACGCGCACGTCCCAGGATACTAGCTTTGGCTGCCAGTCAGCCTAGTTGGGACCATCCACAAAAGCAAAAGAAAAAAAAATAGAGAGAATATATGAAATATTTCAAAAATGTTGTTGCTCATGAATTTGAAAACCTTTCACAAAAAATAAAAAAAGTGAATTTAAATGTGTTTATGGATTTGAATCAAAATTTCATTAATTTAGAAAATGCTCCCCAATTTTGAAAAAGAAATATTCACAAATTTTAGAAATAATCGTGAATTAAGAAATATTCTCGACTTTGAAACAGGGGAGGGGAGCAGAAGACGCCACGGGCTTCCGACGGCACACGGGAGACGCATGATGATGATGCCGAAGCTTGTACGTAAGCCCAGTGCGATAAGGCCGTGCGCAGCACGCACTCACGCTCCCTACGCGTCCAGATACATGCATGGATGGACGCATCCGCGGCCCGTCGGGCGTCCGTTTGCGCTTGTGTGCACGGCGACGCCGGGCGCCGATCAAGCCGCCCCGCCCCGGAACAAGCCAAGAGCTTTCCTGCCCCAAACAAACCACAAATTTCGGGGCATATCCGCAGGCGTTTCTCGAGTCAGCCGGCCACATCATTCACCCCTCCACCGCGCCGCCTACGGACGCACGCACCAGCGGCGGCCGCCGGACGAGGTTAAAAAAGCCACGGCGCGCGTGCGCCGTGAGCCAAACGAACCGTGCACGTACCTACCTGGGGCACTAGCGCGGCCGCTTTCTTGTCACGGAGCACTGGGAGGGGAGCTCCGGCACCGGTGGATGGATCCCATCTCCCAACGGCGCGGTGAAATGCATGTGACTCGCCCAAATTTGGCCCAGGCACCGGGGTCCTCGCCCCCGTCCTTCGTGTCCGCGCCCGGCCCGGTCCCCAGCAAAATGACAGCGTCCGCTGACGGGCGGCGTGCCGCGGTAGGCGCCACGCGGGCGGGCACTGCCACGGCGGGATGTCAGTTAACCAACCGCACCACCAGCAACAAAAGCCGCTCGCGTGTTGGTGAGTGCGTTACTCGCCCTCGCCACCCCACCGGAGTTAAAGCCCACCGCCCCGCCCCCGCGCCCGCACATCCATCCGTCTTGTAGGCTTGTAGCCAGGTAGCCATCCAGCCAAGAGAGCAGAGAGGCGCTCCTGAGTCCTGACCAGCACCCTTCGATTTGCGGCGCCGGGCGAGGGGAAGAAGGGGTCGACATGGAGGGGTCGTCGTCGGCGTCGGCGTCGATGGGGGCGGCGGCGAGGGCGGCGCGGGCGGCGCGGGCGGGGGCGAAGGTGTGCGGGAAGGAGGAGAAGGTGGTGGGCGTGCAGAAGGCGCCGGGGAGCTGCCCGTACTGCGGCGGCGGGGTGGTGGCCACGGACGTGGAGGCCAAGTGGGTGCTCTGCTTCCTGCCGCTCTGCCTCAAGAACAAGCGCAGGTTCGCCTGCACCGCCTGCGCCCGCCGCCTCGTCACCTACCCCGCCATTGTCCAGGACTAGCTGCTGCTCAATTAGTCTTTTTTCTATACTAGTATTTCATTCTCCTCCCCCCTTGGTTTGATTCTCTGGAGATTGATCCAAGAACTCAAGATTTTCATCAGATGCCAGATCGAACAACTGGAGATCGATCGATGTGCGTCCCGGCCGGTCGCTTTCCGTGCGCGCGGATCTTGATTTGGATATCTGCTTGACTGTTTTCTTGATTCTGGCTAGATGTTTCTCGCTCCGTCCCTCGTGAGTCTCAGTCTGGCTGCAGTTCTTCTTTTACTGCTGCTGCTGAGGGATGATGCGATACAAGAGACAGTGACTAGTCTCACTCCGAGTTCAGACGTGTGTGATCTTTGTGGATGTGCCTTTTGACTCCTATATGCGACGTGTCTGAAATGGTTTCACATCCTTGTTGACATTATAGGAAATCTCGCGATCGAGCGCATGATGATGCTGATGCTGACGGCGCTGAGTCTGGAAATAGAACATTCGTGCGTGACCTTCGGTACATAGTAGTAGTAACTTGCGAACCAACCTGTGGTTGGATGGTTAGAGGGACTGTGGTATCCCGGCGCATCAGGGTTCAAATCCTGGTGCTCGCATTTATTCCTGTGTTTATTTCAGGATTTTCGGCGATGCGCATTCAGTGGGAGGAGACGTTTCCGTCGATGGCGAGGTGCCTACGGTGACTTCGTAAATTTCAAGATGATATGCCGGCTCAGTCTTTCGGATGTGCTCATATGGGTAGGGTGTGCGTGCGTGCATTCATAGGGATGAGTGTATGCGCGTGTATACGAGCGCTTCTGTCTGTACTGATTTTCAAAAAAGAAGTACTATCGCCGTAACTTTAACAGAGTCGTCACAGGTGGCCTATCGCCGTAATAATCGACCCTATTATGATTTTAGTGGAGAAGGACAATCTAAAAGCAGCATCTATAGAGCTGAGCATCCTAAACCCCACCTTAAACGCCAGGTCACTGAGCATCCTAACCCCTCCCCTCCCCCCACCCCCCCCCCTCCCCTAAACGCCAGGTCACTGACCGGTCAAAAAAGAAAACGACTCAGACGGGCGCCTCAAACCGGCATCAATCGTCCGGCAGACCGGCACAACTCGTAACCAGTCCAAATATGGGGCGGATATAGGGAGGCCTGGATGCGACCGGGCGTGTCCGCTACGCCAGACTGACGATGGATCGCACACGGAATCGCACGGAAACCCAATAGTTCGACGGGCGTCTCCTCCGCTGGGGTGTGAACGCCGCGTTGCGTCGCTCCAGCTAGCCGCCCAAAGCCAAATTCGGCTATTTAAATGGTCGGCATCCCCCGATCCTATCCACATCGACCTCCTCCCTCTCTGCACCGCCAGCCCGAGCCCATCCACCTCTCTCCCGCTCCACCGCTCTTGCCACGCCGTTCAGCTTCGCCATGGCCCGGTAAAAGAAGACGACATATGCTATACTCACGCCGGAGCGACGGTTCCAGATTGAGGTGGAGATCCGGGCAAAGCGCACCGCCCGCATCACAGTCCGCCTGCCTCTCGACTCGTCGTCGTCGGAGGAGGAGGAGGAGGAGGAGCTGGAGCAGCAGCCGGTTCCGATGGAGGTGGCGGATTTGGAGGAGGATGAGGTGGAGCAGCCGGAGGACGAGGTGGCGTCGGCTGTAGGCATGGGCATGAAGGATGCCATGGCGGAGTTCGCGGTCGCCCAAGTGGCTGAGATGGCGTAGCAACAGGCCATCATGGAGTCCATCTAGAATGAGGCCTATGTAGAGGCCATCCGACAGGAATGGGCAGTGACCGACGCGTTTTCGTCAAACTTGAGGAGCCGCATGAGCCGGAGTTGCGGTTGCCGATATCGGAGCCGGGCACGGACATAGTGAACATCTCCGACGAGCACTTATTTTGAAACAGAGGCAAAAGATTTGCCTCATCGATTAATTAAGCAAAAGAGAATTGCCCAGTTAATTACGGAAAACCGGGCAAAAGCCGATACAAACAAATCACATGTCGACTACTCACAGAGAATGCAACCACATAAGCGCATGATCGACCCGACAATCATACCCAAGACATAACGACCACCACCCCCGACACTGCTACATCACAAAGAAACCCTCAACGAAGACCATAGACACCACCAAATCCACGGAGACAAGCCAAGCCATAAGGACAACCCAAGAGACTGGTGACCATCCATCAAGCAGCTGCGGACGACTTTTGTGTGGTGCTACCATTCTTGCTTTTGCTCCTGAGAGCCTCCACAACAATCTTCTTGCCAGATCCAGGGCTAGCCCTCTCCAAACATACGAGCAAGTTGTGAATCTCTAACTCGAAGAGAATCTCGTTGACCTTCTCACGCACAGAAACCCGCGCCAACCGTCACGTGCGACTGGGTGACTGAAACGTCAGAACCTCCACGATCCACAAAGGCAAGCGGCTAGCTAGGCTCTAAAGGATCAGACGGCAACATACCGACCGCATCAACATCATCAGCCAAAGGTACCACCGACATGATTGGACTCAGGCGCCTCCAGATGCTCACATGACAGAGGTGAATCTTGTTCCTCATTGTCCTCAACGACGAATAGCGGGCTTGCTGCCAACATCGATGGTGACGGCATCATGGGCATCACCAAGCCCATCTCCTTTGGAAGCACCATCAACAAAGGCGGAGATGGTGCCTCACATAGCTCCTGCAGCCAGGCATAATCTGCATCACTGGAGTGACGACCTCGGCGATGTGCCTACCACGAGGGGAGAAACAACCAAAGGGGTCTGCTTCACCCTCGCCCTTGGAATCAACCTGGATCTCGGCCAACGGAGGCACATCTGGCATGATGGTGAGACTGCAGCGACACCTCTACAATGGTAACATCCTTGACAGTAGCAGGCACTTGGAGGGCGATGGAGCAGCATGTCGGAGCGGCGTAGACTGGTGGCGGGGGTTCTTTGCACGATAGAAGCGGGCTGTGTGGCCGAAATGGAGGCAGCTTCTGCACCGAATTGGGTCTCTGCAAGAGTGGGCATGATGACCTTTGGAGAGGCACCGAAAACATCAATCCCTCAGCCTGTGTCCAAGTCTGTCAGTTTGGAGTCGGATCCCTCGACTTTAACTGTTGTTGTGCCAACCGCATTTCCTGCTCCTCCGACGACCGTCAGACACAGCCCAGGCCAGTACCTCGTCCACCCTGTCAGTGATGGCTCAGATGTATAGGTGACAAACCCTGTGGTGCCACCCCAAGGCGCCGACCACCCCCTTCAAGCCCCGTAGCAAAGAGACCGACGAGAGCTGCGTGCCCTTCCTCCCTTCGTCTCAACAGCAGGTGAAAAGCAGGACTAGATATGTCGTCGAGGTAAAAGAAAAACATCTGTCTTGTATTTGGATTGCTTTGATTGACTAGTGTGCAATGTTTGTGTCTTGGCAAGGATCTGCGTGAAAAACGATCTTATATTATGGGACGGAGGGAGTCGCTAGTAGATGTTCATCTTGATTCGGTTTCATTTTTCCCCTCAAAGCGGAGGTAAAAACTTTGTCTCATCTCTTCAATTAATGCAGAAGAGTTTTGAGAAAAAAAGAAGTCGTGCGTTTCAGTCCGTTCGCTCCGTCGCTCGTGTGTTTCAGTCTCGCTACAGTGTTTTTTACAGGTTGTGATGGATGGTGCGATGCAAGAGACAGGGAGTAGTCTCGCTCCGCGACCCCACGGCCACGTGCGATCCACGGCGTGGCTTTCGCTCCTGTGCGCCGAGTCTGAACTGAAATCGTGAAACGGTAGCACGTCCATGTTGACATTAGCAAATCTCGCGATTCGCGATCGAGCACATGATGAGGGTGATGCTGACGCGCAGGTCTGCAACATCAGCGTTCAGCAATAACCAGAAAGCAGTCCACTGTAGGTTTTTTTTAGTACACACGGCTGTTCGGTTTGTGACTATGATTGCCACATGTTCCCACACCTAAGGTTAGCCAACTTTGACCATTTTAAAAGGGTGTTTGGTTCAAATCTTACCTTAGGCAATATACTTTTTGCCACACTAGAACCCCACATGACATACACTTAAAAAATATGGCAACATTCCCTTAGCCTTGTCAACACTAGGCTCTCGTTTTGAAGAACTAACCTTAGACAAATGTGGCAAGAAATATATGGCAAAATGTGGCATTCATAGGCCTAGAACCAAACAGCCGCGGATAGATGTTTGTAGCTGGATAGATGTTTGCCGCTCCGTTGCTGCTGATGGATGGATGGTGCGATACATGAGTGACACGGAGCGGTCTTGCTTTGAATCCCGACGTGTGTGATCTTTGTGGAGGTGCCTTTTGGGGCTGTTTGGTTCCCAGCCACAGTTTGCCAAGTCAAAATTTAATAGCCACACTTTAGTCGGTATGTGTTTGATTTTGGCTACACTTTGGCTTGCCACATTTTATTGTCCCTATGGTCCACTTGTCATAGAGATAATTATTTTGTCAACTTTTGTCAAAGTTTGGCATCCAATTTCACAGCCACATTTGTGCGGCTTGCCAGTGGCTGACCACACTTTGGCTTGATCACATTAGTCTCCAACCAAACAGACCCGACTCCTGTTACGCGACGTGTCTGAAATGGTTTCACATCCTTGTTGACATTATAGAAAATCTCGCGATCGAGCACATGATGATGCCAATGCTGATTGCCCTGAGTCTGGAAATAGAACATTCGTGCGTGACCTCCGGTACACATGAGCAGCGACTTTAGCAGAGTCGCCACATGTGACCGATCGGCAAAATAATCGACCGTGTGATGATTTTTTTCGAGAAGGACAGTCTAAGAGCATGTACAGCTTCCTCGCAAAAATAAAATAAAAAATAAGAGCATGTACAGCTGGGCATCCTAAACCCCCTCGAACGCCCGATCACTGACCGGTCAAAAAATGAAATCGACCCATACGAGCGGCTCAAATGGGCATCAAACATCCAAGCTGACCAGTATTCCTTATATCCAGTCCAAATATGGGGCGGATATGAGAGACCCAGACGCGACCGGGCGTGTCTGGCACGTTAGACTGACGATGGGATCGCACACGTAATCGCTCAGAGACCCAACAGTCCGACGACCGTCTCCTCCGCTAGGGGTGTGAACACCGCGTCGCGCCGCTCCATCTCGTCGCCCGAAGCTAAACCGGATATTTAAACTAGCCGGCGTCCCCCAACCCTAGCCACATCCACCTCCTCCCTCTCTACACCATCAGCCCGAGCCCATCCACCTCTCTCCCGCTTCGCCGCTCTTCCCAAGCCGTCCAGCTTCGCCATGGCCCAGCAAAAGATGGCGACATATGCTATGCTCACGCGGAGTGCCGATTCCAGATTGAGGAGGAGATACAGGCAAGGCTCGCTGGTCGCATCATGACCAGCCTGCCTCCGGACTCGCGGGAGCCGGAGAAGGAGGAGGAATAGGAGGACGAGGACGAGGAGCCGGAGCAGCAGCCGGTTCTGATGTAGGTGACGGATCTGGAGGAGGACGAGGTGGAGCCCGTTGTGGGCTTCGGCATGAAGGACACCATGGCTGAGTTCGCGGTTGCCCAAGCGACGGAGATTATAGAGCGGCAGGCCATCCTGAAATCCATGCAAGATAGGGCCTATGTAGAGGCCATCCGGCACGAAGGGGCATCGACCAACACGCTTTTTGTCGAACTTGATGCGGAGGCGGAGGCGGAGGAGTCGGCATTGCGGCTGCCAATGTACCGGAGTCGGGCACGGAGATAGTGGACATCTCCGACGAGGATTAGGGTAGTATATGTTGGTGTACGTACGATTTCCTCGTTTGCATGCTTTGTATGGATTTAAGGTTTCAAATATGCGGTATCAGGACGTGTCCGCGTGAAGGAAATATGCCCTAGAGGCAATAATAAAGTTATTATTTATTTCCTCATATCATGATAAATGTTTATTATTCATGCTAGAATTGTATTACCCGGAAACATAATACATGTGTGGATACATAGACAAACATAGTGTCACTAGTATGCCTCTACTTGACTAGCTCGTGAATCAAAGATGGTTAAGTTTCCTAGCCATGGACAAAAGAGTTGTCATTTGATTAACGGGATCACATCATTAGGAGAATGATGTGATTGACTTGACCCATTCCGCTAGCCTTAGCACTTGATCATTTAGTATGTTGCTATTGCTTTCTTCATGACTTATACATGTTCCTATGACTATGAGATTATGCAACTCCCGTTTACCGGAGGAACACTTTGTGTGCTACCAAACGTCACAACGTAACTGGGTGATTATAAAGGAGCTCTACAGGTGTCTCTGAAGGTACATGTTGAGTTGGCGTATTTCGAGATTAGGATTTGTCACTCCGATTGTCGGAGAGGTATCTCTGGGCCCTCTCGGTAATGCACATCACTATAAGCCTTGCAAGCAATGTAGCTAATGAGTTAGTTACGGAATGATGCACTACATAACGAGTAAAGAGACTTGCCGGTAACGAGATTGAACTAGGTATTGGATACCGACGATCGAATCTCGGGCAAGTAACATACCGATGACAGAAGGAACAACGTATGTTGTTATGCGGTTTGACCGATAAAGATCTTCGTAGAATATGTAGGAACCAATATGAGCATCCAGGTTCCGCTATTGGTTATTGACCGGAAACAGTTCTAGGTCATGTCTACATAGTTCTCGAACCCGTAGGGTCCGCACGCTTAACGTTACGATGACAATTTTATTATGAGTTTATAAGTTTTGATGTACCGAAGATTGTTCGGAGTCCCGGATGTGATCACGGACATGACGAGGAGTCTCGAAATGGTCGAGACATAAAGATTGATATATTGGACGACTATATTCGGACACCGAAAGTGTTCCGGGTGATTTCGGAGAAAACCGGAGTGCCGGAGGGTTACCGGAACCCCCCCGGGAACTAATGGGCCTTGTTGGGCCCTAGTGGAGAGAGAGAGGGGCCGGCCAGGGCAAGAGGCGCGCCCCCTCCCCTTGAGTCCGAATAGGACAAGGAAGGGGGGGGGGGGCTCCCCCCTTGCCTTTCCCCTCTCCCACTCCTTCCTTCCCCCTCCCTCTTGGACTAGGAAAGGGAGGGGCAAACCTACTTGGAGTAGGTTTCCCCCTCCTAGGGCGCGCCACCCCCTTGGACAGCCCCCTCCTCCTCCCCCCCTTTATATACGGAGGAGGGAGCACCTCTAGACACACAAGTTGATCTTCGTGATCGTTCCTTAGCCATGTGCGGTGCCCCCCTCCACCATATTCCACCTCGATCGTATTGTTGCGGTGCTTAGGCAAAGCCCTGAATCGGTAGAACATCATCATCGTCACTACGCCGTCGTGCTGACGGAACTCATCCCCGAAACCCTGCTGGATCGGAGTCCGGGGATCGTCATTGAGCTGAACATGTGCTGAACTCGGAGGTGCCGTACGTTCGGTGCTTGGATCGGTCGGATCGTGAAGACGTACGACTACATCAACCGCGTTGTCATAACACTTCCGCTTACGGTCTACGAGGGTATGTGGACAACACTCTCCCCTCTCGTTGCTATGCATCACCATGATCTTGCGTGTGCGTAGGATTTTTTTGAAATTACTACGTTCCCCAACAGTGGTATCCGAGCCTAGGTTTTATGCGTTGATGTTATATGCACGAGTAGAACACAAGTGAGTTGTGGGCGATACAAGTCATACTGCTTACCAGCATGTCATACTTTGGTTCAGCGGTATTGTTGGATGAAGCGGCCCGGACCGACATTACACGTACGCTTACGCGTGACTGGTTTTACCGCCGTGCTTTGCACACAGGTGACTAGCGGGTGTCTGTTTCTCCAACTTTAGTTGAAACGAGTGTGCCTACCCCTGGTCCTTGCGAAGGTTAAAACAGCACTAACTTGACGAACTATCGTTGTGGTGATGCGTAGGTAGGAACGGTTCTTGCTCAGCCCGTAGCAGCCACGTAAAATTTGCAACAACAAAGTAGAGGACGTCTAACTTGTTTTTGCAGGGCATGTTGTGATGTGATATGGTCAAGACGTGATGCTATATTTTATTGTATGAGATGATCATGTTTTGTAACCGAGTTATCGGCAACTGGCAGGAGCCATATGGTTGTCGCTTTATTGTATGAAATGCAAACGCCCTGTAATTGCTTTACTTTATCACTAAGCGGTAGCGATAGTCGTAGAAGCAATAAATGGCGTAAACGACAACGATGCTACGATGGAGATCAAGGTGTCGCGCCGGTGACGATGGTGATCACGACGGTGCTTCGGAGATGGAGATCACAAGCACAAGATGATGATGGCCATATCATATCACTTATATTGATTGCATGTGATGTTTATCCTTTATGCATCATATCTTGCTTTGATTGACGGTAGCATTTTAAGATGATCTCTCACTAAATTATCAAGAAGTGTTCTTCCTGAGTATGCACCGTTGCGAAAGTTCTTCGTGCTGAGACACCACGTGATGATCGGGTGTGATAGGCTCTACGTTCAAATACAACGGGTGCAAAACAGTTGCACACGCGAAATACTCAGGTTAAACTTGACGAGCCTAGCATATACAGATATGGCCTCGGAACACGGAGACCGAAAGGTCGAATGTGAATCATATAGTAGATATGATCAACATAGTGATGTTCACCATTGAAACTACTCCATATCACGTGATGATCGGACATGGTTTAGTTGATTTGGATCACGTGATCACTTAGATGACTAGAGAGATGTCTGTCTAAGTGGGAGTTCTTAAGTAATATGATTAACTGAACCTAAATTTATCATGAACTTAGTACCTGATAGTATTTTGCTTGTCTATGTTTGTTGTAGATAGATGGCTCGTGCTGTTGTTGCGTTGAATTTTAATGCGTTCCTTGAGAAAGCTAAGTTGAAAGATGATGGTAGCAATTACACGGACTGGGTCCGTAACCTGAGGATTATCCTCATTGCTGCACAGAAGAATTACATCCTGGAAGCACCGCTGGGTGCCAGGCCTGCTGCTGATGCAACTGACGATGTTAAGAACGTCTGGCAGAGCAAAGCTGATGACTACTCGATAGTTCAGTGTGCCATGCTTTACGGCTTGGAACCGGGTCTTCAATGACGTTTTGAACGTCATGGAGCATATGAGATGTTCCAGGAGTTGAAGTTAATATTTCAAGCAAATGCCCGGATTGAGAGATATGAAGTCTCCAATAAGTTCTATAGCTTTAAAATGGAGGAGAATAGTTCTGTCAGTGAACACATACTCAATATGTCAGGGTATAATAATCACTTGATTCAACTGGGAGTTAATCTTCCTGATGATAGTGTCATTGACAGAATTCTTCAATCACTGCCACCAAGCTACAAGAGCTTCGTGATGAACTATAATATGCAAGGGATGGACAAGACTATTCCTGAGCTCTTCGCAATGCTAAAAGCTGCGGAGGTAGAAATCAAGAAGGAGCATCAAGTGTTGATGGTTAACAAGACCACCAGTTTCAAGAAAAAGGGCAAAGGGAAGAAGAAGGGGAACTTCAAGAAGAACAGCAAACAAGTTGCTGCTCAAGAGAAGAAACCCAAGTCTGGACCTAAGCCTGAGACTGAGTGCTTTTACTGCAAGCAGACTGGACACTGGAAGCGGAACTGCCCCAAGTATTTGGCGGATAAGAAGGATGGCAAAGTGAACAAAGGTATATGTGATATACATGTTATTGATGTGTACCTTACTAATGCTCGCAGTAGTACCTGGGTATTTGATACTGGTTCTGTCGCTAATATTTGCAACTCAAAACAGGGACTACGGATTAAGAGAAGATTGGCTAAGGACGAGGTGACGATGCGCGTGGGAAATGGTTCCAAAGTCGATGTGATCGCGGTCGGCACGCTACCTCTACATCTATCATCAGGATTAGTTTTAGACCTAAATAATTGTTATTTGGTGCCAGCGTTGAGCATGAACATTATATCTGGATCTTGTTTGATGCAAGACGGTTATTCATTTAAATCAGAGAATAATGGTTGTTCTATTTATATGAGTAATATATTTTATGGTCATGCACCCTTGAAGAGTGGTCTATTTTTATTGAATCTCGATAGTAGTGATACACATATTCATAATGTTGAAGCCAAAAGATGCAGAGTTGATAATGATAGTGCAACTTATTTGTGGCACTGCTGTTTAGGTCATATCGGTGTAAAGCGCATGAATAAACTCCATACCGATGGACTTTTGGAATCACTTGATTATGAATCACTTGGTACTTGCGAACCGTGCCTCATGGGTAAGATGACTAAAACGCCGTTCTCCGGAACTATGGAGCGAGCAACTGATTTGTTGGAAATCATACATACTGATGTTTGTGGTCCAATGAATATTGAGGCTCGCGGCGGGTATCGTTATTTTCTTACCTTCACAGATGATTTGAGCAGATATGGGTATATCTACTTAATGAAACACAAGTCTGAAACATTTGAAAAGTTCAAAGAATTTCAGAGTGAAGTGGAAAATCATCGTAACAAGAAAATAAAATTTCTACGATCTGATCGTGGAGGAGAATATTTGAGTTACGAGTTTGGTTTACATTTGAAACAATGCGGAATAGTTTCGCAACTCACGCCACCCGGAACACCACAATGAAATGGTGTGTCTGAACGTCGTAATCATACTTTACTAGATATGGTGCGATCTATGATGTCTCTTACTGATTTACCGCTATCGTTTTGGGGTTATGCTTTAGAGACAGCCGCATTCACGTTAAATAGGGCACCATCAAAATCCGTTGAGACGACGCCTTATGAACTGTGGTTTGGCAAGAAACCAAAGTTGTGGTTTCTTAAAGTTTGGGGCTGCGATGCTTATGTAAAGAAGCTTCAACCAGATAAGCTCGAACTCAAATCGGAGAAATGTGTCTTCATAGGATACCCAAAAGAGACTATTGGGTACACCTTCTATCACAGATCTGAGGGCAAGATATTCGTTGCTAAATTTGGATCCTTTCTAGAGAAGGAGTTTCTCTCGAAAGAAGTGAGTGAGAGGAAAGTAGAACTTGATGAGGTAACTGTACCTGCTCCCTTATTGGATAGTAGTCCATCACAAGAACCGGTTCCTGTGACAACTACACCAATTAGTGAGGAAGCTAATGATATTGATCATGAAACTTCGGATCAAGTTTCTACTGAACCTCGTAGGTCTACCAGAGTAAGATCCGCACCAGAGTGGTACGGTAATACTATTCTGGAAGTCATGTTACTTGACCATGGCGAACCTACGAACTATGAGGAAGCGATGATGAGCCCAGATTCCGCAAAGTGGCTAGAAGCCATGAAATCTAAGATGGGATCCATGTATGAGAACAAAGTATGGACTTTGGTTGACTTGCCCGATGATCGGCAAGCCATTGAGAATAAATGGATTTTTAAGAAGAAGACTGACGCTGATGGTAATGTAACTGTCTATAAAGCTCGACTTGTTGCGAAAGGTTTTCGACAAGTTCAAGGGGTTGACTACGATGAGACTTTCTCACCCGTAGCGATGCTTAAGTCTCTCCGAATCATGTTAGCAATTGCCGCATTTTATGATTATGAAATTTGGCAAATGGATGTCAAAACTGCATTCCTGAATGGATTTCTGGAAGAAGAGTTGTATATGATGCAACCAGAAGGTTTTGTTGATCCAAAATGTGCTAACAAAGTGTGCAAGCTCCAGCGATCCATTTATGGACTGGTGCAAGCATCTCGAAGTTGGAATAAACGCTTTGATACTGTGATCAAAGCATATGGTTTTATACAGACTTTTGGAGAAGCCTGTATTTACAAGAAAGTGAGTGGGAGCTCTGTAGCATTTCTGATATTATATGTAGATGACATATTGTTAATCGGAAATGATATAAAATTTCTGGATAGCATAAAGGGATACTTGAATAAAAGTTTTTCGATGAAAGACCTCAGTGAAGCTGCTTACATATTGGGCATCAAGATCTATAGAGATAGATCAAGACGCTTGATTGGACTTTCACAAAGCATATACCTAGATAAAGTTTTGAAAAATTTCAAAATGGATCAGGCAAAGAAAGGGTTCTTACCTGTGTTACAAGGTGTGAAGTTGAGTCAGACTCAATGCCCGACCACATTAGAAGATAGAGAAAAAATGAAAGATGTTCCCTATGCTTCAGCCATAGGCTCTATCATGTATGCAATGTTGTGTACCAGACCTGACGTATGCTTAGCAATAAACTTGGCAGGTAGGTACCAAAGTAATCTTGGAGTGGATCACTGGACAACGGTCAAGAACATCCTGAAATACCTGAAAAAGGATTAAGGATATGTTTCTCGTTTATGAAGGTGACAAAGAGTTAGTCGTAAACGGTTACGTCAATGCAAGCTTTGACACTGATCCGGATGATTCTAAATCACAAACCGGATACGTGTTTTTATTAAACGATGGAGCTATAAGTTGGTGCAGTTCTAAACAAAGCGTCGTGGCGGGATCTACATGCGAAACAGAGTACATAGCTGCTTCGAAAGTAGCAAATGAATGAGTCTGGATGAAGGAGTTCATTTCCGATCTAGGTGTCATACCTAGTGCATCGGGACCAATGAAGATCTTCTGTGACAATACTGGTGCAATTGCCTTGGCAAAGGAATCCAGATTTCACAAGAGGACCAAGCACATCAAGAGACGCTTCAATTCCATCCGGGACCAAGTCTAGGTGGGAGACATACAGACTTGCAAGATACATACGGATCTGAATGTTGTAGAAACGTTGACTAAGCCTCTTCCACGAGGAAAACATGATCAGCACCAAGACTCCATAGGTGTTAGAATCATTACTGTGTAATCTAGATTATTGACTCTAGTGCAAGTGGGAGACTGAAGCAAATATGCCCTAGAGGCAATAATAAAGTTATCATTTATTTCCTCATATCATGATAAATGTTTATTATTCATGCTAGAATTGTATTACCCGGAAACATAATACATGTGTGAATATATAGACAAACATAGTGTCACTAGTATGCCTCTACTTGACTAGCTCGTATCCGGTCATCTCGCCCTACGTATTGCAAGGAACAAAAAGACATAGGGCAAGGCCGGCCTCTCCGGACAAATCCGAGGGTGCAAGAGGACCCAACGCGGCCGGCCGCCGGGAAACAAGCCAAATCATATGGCGATCAAGGCTTCCTCGCTGCGCGGTCTTCTTCACCGGGCGCATGCGTTGTTCCCGGCTTTGTTGTCCGACACGCGATCACCGGTCTACCTGCCGAACGAGCTCGTGTCCGATATCCTGTCCAGGATCCCAGAGAGGTCTGTGCGCCGGTTCCGCTGCGTGTCCAAGGAGTGGCATGCCCTCCTCGCCGCCCCCGCCTTCGTCGCCGCACACAAGTCCCGCGCTGAGCCATTCCTCGTGGTGTACTCCGATCCCTGCGAGGGCCTGCGGTTGATCGATATGGACGGCAACGTCGTAAGGTTGATCAGCGACATGCGTGGGTGTTGGAGTCCGGTGTCCACGAGCCCCGAGGGCATTCTATGTGTCACTGGCTATCTGGATAGCTATCCGTGTACCGCTGTTTTTGCCGGGTTGATCGACCTTGCCACCATGGAGATGGTTGTCACCCGCTTAGAAGACAATAAAGCCTGGGGTTACGGTCGTGCCATCCCGTCAGACGCGTATAAGATTGTGCGCTTTCGAGACCACATTAGGGGATGTTATTGTGAGGTTTACACAATAGGGGGTGGTGACGGGTGGAGACGTAGGAAATCACACCCATTGCATTACAAATACGATAGCTTTGAAAACTATGCTGCTACGGTCAATGGTGTGTTGTATTTATTGGCAAGGGCGAAGCCACAGGGCATGGACTATGTACTCTGTTTTGACCTCGAGAGCGAGGAGCGGAAGAATAATATCAAATGCCCTTCAAATGTGGACATCTGGGGGCATGGTATCAGCTTAGGCGAGCTCAAGGACACTTTGTATATGGCTGATAAAAAGAACTGGGAAACCGATCATGGGTATACAAACATATGGCTCCTGACTGATTTTGATATGAGTATCTGGATCAAGGCATATACGATACCATTGGAGCCGTCCATGCTCCCATATGCTCCCATGTTTTGTCGGATGATACCTTTGAGGGTGTTGCATGACAGTTCAAAGCTGCTCTTCTACTACGGTTCTGGATATGTATTATTTGTGTTACGAGGAGCACAGTTACAAATCTATGACCCTCATAATGAGACATGCACAGATGTGACAGAAAAACTGCTTGGTGACCATGGCACCGTTGTCGGCTTTTGCAGCTCGCACTTGGAGCGTTTTGGCTCGGCAAAGATCCAGCGCCCCATATCCTCTTTCTGCCACATTTGATGTAGTAATTTTTTTTCCTGGTGCATTCGGTGACGGGGATCTGGCGTTTCAGGGTGACTCATCCATGAGCGGGAATTTTAGAACACGAGATTTTAGGGATTTTAGGAGTACGTCATATGTAGGTCGCACTAGTGCAGAATGATTTCGAGAGAGTTAGAGGCTGACCCTACATTTTTTATTTTTATTTTTCTATAGAATTGTTTCCGATTCACCAAACCAATTCTTGTCTCTTACTGTACTGCCTCTTTATTTCATGGAAAAAGGAAATATCAATAAACCTTAACAGGAAAGGTCTAATTCTTTTGTAAATCCATATAAATTTAATAAGTACTCCCTCCGTTCACAAATATACATATGTGTTCGAACTTTTTTGTGATCCTGATAGTTATATACTCCCTTCGTGTCATAATGTAATACGTTTTTGCAAGCTTACAAGCTGACTTAACTTACAAAAACGTCTTACATTATGAGACGAAGGGAGTACATCCGGTCAGTCGTGCGTTGCACGTGCACGTGCACGCTAACTATAGAGAACAAAACAATGAGTAAAGCTCAGTTTTTATCCTGTTTGCAGCCGGGCGCACCGAATCTACCAGGTTTGGAATGAATTGTTCCAGGTTAAAGAAAAACTCCAACTCTATGTCCGTATCGTTACGTACCAGTCAAGGGTTTTACTTGCTTCTGCGGTATACAATCTCCATATATGCCAAGTGAATCACGGCACGATCTCTTTGCAATACGATGCATACGGTGGCTTCCATGCGAATAAACCAAGATCGTTTCTCACACGGCCGGGCCTGCCAGCTTCCAGCTTAAACGCACGACCGATGAACATCTTGTCCGGCCTTCAGAAATCAACCTGAGCAAAATCCGAAGGTGCAAACTCGCCGACTGCCGGTACGATCGAAGCCAAATCATATAGGGATCAAGGCAGGGCCGGTCCTGAGATTTTAGGGGCCTGGGGCGAAAACTAAAACTCAGGGCCCCCTTAATGTAAACATCATAAATTGTTATTACTTGTGTTGATGTCAACATTTTTGTCTTGTTCGGATTTAGAATTTTCATTAGTTGGTTCGCCTTCCTCCACAACAATTATCGCCAACTCATGATTTGGGTTCATTGACGGACCAGTATTACTGCTGAAAAGAATTGCCAGTAGCTTCAATCTATGATTCTACCAAGTCATCTGCATGTTTTTTCCTTTGGATTATTTAGCTACAAGACGCGAATTTTGAAATAGCATGGTAACACATATAGCAGAAACAAATATTACATCCAAGATTGAACGGTGCAAGGTAAGCATCATGTATGCAAAGAGAAATTACTTAATTAGCAAAGACAAAATTCATAATATGGTTATATGGCATACCTCGGACCTGTCCATCGGCGTCGGTGATCAGGCGATCGATGATATGACGTGGACTGATGTCCGGAGGCGGGAGGTGGGAGGCGCTCAGGTGTGCATATCCATCCGCATCCATCGCCTGGAGACCGGAGGCGCTCGGCGATGCTCATGCTGCGTGCGCCGGTGTGATTCCCTGCATGGCTGCGTCCAGCGCTGAGACCAACCGGTTGACTTGCATCTCACGATCAGGCCTAAGGGGGAAAGCTGAATAGAGATTTAGGGTTTGTCGGCATCGCGACTCGATCGTGAAAAGAAGGAACGACCTGTGACTACGATCTTTTTAGAAGGAAACGCTGACCGGTGATTGCGTGAATTCTGGCTACGTGCGTACACTATACATCCCAGCCATGCCTCTTCCCCTGGGCCATGGACAAGCTTATTTTTTCAGCCATGGGCTAGCCTGGCTGCTGCTTAGCGGGAGGGGGCCCCTGAAATGTGGGTGCCCGGGGCGGGCGCCTAGATCCCTCCGCTACCGGTCTCCCCTCCTCCTCCCTCCTCCCTGGCCGCCGCCAGGGGGCACGGCCGGGCTCGCCTGACCGGCGCCGGCGGCGGCGGGGCCCTGCTCTTCCTCCTCCACGCGTTGGGGGCGACGCGGGTCCCTCCTTCGCGTGCGGGCGCGGGGCACCGCGGCGCGGCGGCGCGCGGCCCTCCGGCGGCGCGTGGTGCGGCATGGCCGGCTGCGCGGCGGAGCGTGCCTCGCCGTAGCGGCCGGTTCCGCCCGGCAGGCGGCGTGGGCGGCGGCTGGGGTCCGGCTTCGGGCTGCTGGATATGTTTCTCGTTTATGGAGGTGACAAAGAGTTAGTCATAAACGGTTACGTCAATGCAAGCTTTGACACTGATCCGGATGATTCTAAATCACAAACCGGATACGTGTTTTTATTAAACGATGGAGCTATAAGTTGGTGCAGTTCTAAACAAAGCGTCGTGGCGGGATCTACATGCGAAACAGAGTACATAGTTGCTTCGGAAGTAGCAAATGAATGAGTCTGGATGAAGGAGTTCATTTCCGATCTAGGTGTCATACCTAGTGCATCGGGACCAATGAAGATCTTCTGTGACAATACTGGTGCAATTGCCTTGGCAAAGGAATCCAGATTTCACAAGAGGACCAAGCACATCAAGAGACGCTTCAATTCCATCCGGGACCAAGTCTAGGTGGGAGACATACAGACTTGCAAGATACATACGGATCTGAATGTTGCAGAAACGTTGACTAAGCCTCTTCCACGAGGAAAACATGATCAGCACCAAGACTCCATGGGTGTTAGAATCATTACTGTGTAATCTAGATTATTGACTCTAGTGCAAGTGGGAGACTGAAGCAAATATGCCCTAGAGGCAATAATAAAGTTATCATTTATTTCCTCATATCATGATAAATGTTTATTATTCATGCTAGAATTGTATTACCCGGAAACATAATACATGTGTGAATACATAGACAAACATAGTGTCACTAGTATGCCTCTACTTGACTAGCTCGTGAATCAAAGATGGTTAAGTTTCCTAGCCATGGAAAAAAGAGTTGTCATTTGATTAACGGGATCACATCATTAGGAGAATGATGTGATTGACTTGACCCATTCCGTTAGCCTTAGCACTTGATCGTTTAGTATGTTGCTATTGCTTTCTTCATGACTTATACATGTTCCTATGACTATGAGATTATGCAACTCCCGTTTACCGGAGGAACACTTTGTGTGCTACCAAACGTCACAACGTAACTGGGTGATTATAAAGGAGCTCTACAGGTGTCTCCGAAGGTACATGTTGAGTTGGCGTATTTCGAGATTAGGATTTATCACTCCGATTGTCGGAGAGGTATCTCTGGGCCCTCTCGGTAATGCACATCACTATAAGCCTTGCCAGCAATGTAGCTAATGAGTTAGTTACGGAATGATGCATTACGTAACGAGTAAAGAGACTTGCCAGTAATGAGATTGAACTAGGTATTGGATACCGACGATCGAATCTCGGGCAAGTAACATACCGATGACAAGGGGAACAACTATGTTGTTATGCGGTTTGACCGATAAAGATCTTTGTAGAATATGTAGGAACCAATATGAGCATCCAGGTTCCACTATTGGTTATTGACCGGAAACAGTTCTAGGTCATGTCTACATAGTTCTCGAACCCGTAGGGTCCGCACGCTTAACGTTACGATGACAGTTTTATTATGAGTTTATAAGTTTTGATGTACCGAAGATTGTTCGGAGTCCCGGATGTGATCACGGACATGACGAGGAGTCTCGAAATGGTCGATACATAAAGATTGATATATTGGACGACTATATTCGGACACCAGAAGTGTTCCGGGTGATTTCGGAGAAAACCGGAGTGCCGGAGGGTTACCGGAACCCCCCGGGAACTAATGGGCCTTGTTGGGCCCTAGTGGAGAGAGAGAGGGGCCGGCCAGGGCAAGAGGCGCGCCCCCTCCCCTTGAGTCCGAATAGGACAAGGAAGGGGGGGCGGCGCCCCCCTTGCCTTTCCCCTCTCCCACTCCTTCCTCCCCCCTCCCTCTTGGACTAGGAAAGGTAGGGGCAAACCTACTTGGAGTATACTAGGGCGCGCCACCCCCTTGGCCAGCCCCCTCCTCCTTCCCCCCTTTATATACGGAGGAGGGGGGCACCTCTAGACACACAAGTTTATCTTCGTGATCGTTCCTTAGCCGTGTGCGGTGCCCCCCTCCACCATATTCCACCTCGGTCGTATCGTTGCGGTGCTTAGGCGAAGCCCTGCGTCGGTAGAACATCATCATCGTCACCACGCAATCGTGCTGACGGAACTCATCCCCGAAACCCTGCTGGATTGGAGTCCGGGGATCGTCATCGAGCTGAACGTGTGCTGAACTCGGAGGTGCCGTACATTCGGTGCTTGGATCGGTCGGATCGTGAAGACGTACGACTACATCAACCGCGTTGTCATAACGCTTCCGCTTACGGTCTACGAGGGTACGTGGACAACACTCTCCCCTCTCGTTTCTATGCATCACCATGATCTTGCATGTGCGTAGGAATTTTTTTGAAATTACTACGTTCCCCAACACCGCGTGCGTTTGAGGGGGCGCCCCTATGTCTCGCCTTCAACGAGTCTAGGTTCTGACTCACTGAAGGGGGCGAGCGAGATGGGCCGGCCCACGCGTGCAGAAAGGCCACAACCTCTTTTTCTGTTTTTTTTACATTTTTTTGTTTTTGTTTTTTCTTTATTTTTGTTCTCTTCTTTATACGTTAAATTTTACTAAATGTATACTACAAAAAACGCTCTACAAAAACATCTAGAAATTGTTGAACAAGTATTTAAAAAATGTTAATCAAGCATTCGAAAACATGTGGAACAAGTATTTGAACAAATGTTAATCAAGCATTCGGAAGATATTAAACAAGTATTTGAAAAATGTTAACAAGTATTTGAAAAATGTTAATCACGCATTCAGAAATGTTGAATGTGTATAGAGTTTTTTTCATCATGTATTAAATAATGATGAATTTTTAATCATGTATATAAAAATGTTAATCAAGAATTCGGAAACATGTAGAACAAGTATTTGAACAAATGTTAATCAAGCATTCGGAAGATACTAAACAAGTATTTCAAAAATGTTAGCAAGTATTTGAAAAATGTTAATCACGCATTCGGAAATGTTGAACGCGTATAGAGTTTTTTTCATCATGTATTAAATAATGATGAATTTTTAATCATGTATATAAATATGTTAATCAAGAATTTGGAAATAATGTCTTACAAGTATTTAAAAAATGTCAATCACGCATTTATGAAATCTTGAATGTGTATAGAAAAAATGTTGACCATGTGTGAAAATATGATGAAAAAAGTTGACCATGTATATAGAAATGTTGAACAAGTGCTTGAATAATGTTAATCAAGAGTTTGGAAAATGTTAAATGTGTATAGCAATTTTTTGACCATGTATTCATAAAATGTTAATCCTTTTATTTGAAAACTCTTAATCAGGCATTTAAAATATGTATGGAAAAAATATTTACCTTGTATTAAAAAACACGGTGAAGGGGGAAGGTTGAACGAATGAGTGGTGGGGACACGAGTGAAAGATGGAACCTTAGCTTCTTTTTAAATATAGTAGAGATAGAGATAGAAAAGAGATAAAAAATGTGTAAAGGTTGAAAACAAATGATGGAAGAAGGGGTCCATGCTCATTTGCAGATGGCTCCCCATTCTCCCCTCCCTCCTCTGGCAGCGCTCCCCTCCCCCTCTCCTCCTCAGGCGGCGCCGTCGCCATGCTCGCCTTCCCTTCCCTTTTCCCCACCGACTCCATCTCGCTCCCCGCTGGCGGCGCTCCCCTCCCCTTCTCCCGGCCCGTCGCCCTCGCCTTGTGCCGTCCTTCCCGTTCCTCCTCGGTCCAACAGATTCTGGACGCTCGATTCGGAGGATTCGGGGTCAAACTCCGATGCCTCCCCATCCCCTCCCCGTCCGGTGCCTGTGTGCGGCCTCCCCGTCGTTTCGGCTCCGGGCCGCTGTCGGAAGTTTGCGCCTGGTGGGCGCGGGCGGCTTCCCGGCGTCGCTGCGGAGGCGGACGGCTGGCGTCGCGTGTCCCGTGGGCGTCACCGTGCGCCGGCCTTGTCTCCGGCTCGGGGGCTCCTGGGCCCTGGTGGGGACGGTGGGGCGGTGTCGGCCCCGGACTCTCCCCCGTCCCCTCCGGTGTCCTTCCCTGCATGTGCTCCGTCTGGGGAGCCGGCTCCGGCCGGCGCTGGGTTCCGTGGAGGGTTCCGTTTCTGGGCTGCGGGCCCATGCGCCGCCTGTTGGGCCTGGGTCAGTGCCTCCTGAGCTGTGTGTCCGTTTCCCCCTTCCTCTCTCGATAACTGGGCCGCGGCTGGCCCAGGGCCATTCCCCTCTCCCTCCTCGGCCCTTACCGTTGGCCTGGGCCTGGCTCCGTCCGGATATACATGGGTCCGGAAGGGTTCGGCTCCCCCATTCTAGGGTTCCCCGCCTCCTCATGTGACCTGCGCCGTCGTCGCCTCCCCATTTGCTCCTTGTCCAGATCTACTCCTCCCCCTCCCCTCTCCCATTCGTTTGCGACGGTGGTCTCGATGGATCGCTCACGCGGGTCCTCTAGCGAGGCCGTCTCCGGCCAGAAGCAGGGGCGTGATGGCTCGTGCGAGGCGGCGGCATATCTGGAGTATGAGGCCGCGCTGCATTCCATGCTCCAGGCGTCGCGCGCTCCGGTGGCGGGGTCGGCGTCGCGGTGGCCGGCTCCCCCACGCTCAGTTTTGGCTCCGGGCCGGCTAGTCCCTTGGTGCATCTTCCCGGATCTGCTCCGGCCTCTGCTGATCCTTGGGAGCTGGCGGCTGCGGGCAGCCGGGCTGGTTCTTCTGGCCCGACTCCGCCGCCTCCTCCGCGTGGTGCTGTGCCCCCGGGGGTGGCCCGCTGCGGGCTCCGGCGGCTGCTGGTGGGGGCCCGTCGCGCTTTGTTCCGCGGGGATGCATCGGGGGCGCCGGTCCGTCGCCCCGTTGGTGCTGCTGCTGGTCGGGGCGCCGGATCTGGGTTTGGTTCTGTTGGAGATGACATTCTTCCCCTCCCCCTCTTGGGTCTGTCCGCGCTCCTCCTCAGTCCCAGGTTGCCAACCCTACTCTCACCTGCTTCGCGTGCCACCGTCCTGGACACTTCCAATCTCGCTGCCAAACCCCCCCTTCTGCCTCATCTGTATAGAAGATGGTCACCTCACTGTTGATTGTCAGAACCGATCCAAACCACCTGCCTTCGTCCAATATGGTCTCGGTCTCCTTGGATGCTCCTTTTTTGCCATAGATCGTGAGGTCCCTGCTGTTGCTCCTATCCCAGCGCTCTCCAACTCCGGTATTATATCTGTCCAGTCCAAGCGCGTCACCCCTCAGATCCTTCTCGATGACCTTCGGCTTTGGGATGATCGGGGTGGGATTGGCAAATCCGTCAGCTATCGGATTTTGAGTTTGCTGCGATATTCCCCTCCAAGGAAAGCCTTCGAATGATATCCTCCTGCACTAGCTTCACGCTACCTCTCAATCAATTGGTCGTTTCTGTCAAGGCAGTGTCTAATGGCTCCAAAGCGATCTCCTCCCTGTCTGAAGTCTGGGTTTTAGTTGATGATGTCCCTCCTGTCCTTCGCTCCATGGCTTTCCTGATGGCTTTCGGGGTGCTTATCGGCAAGCCCATTGAGGTTGATCAAGAATCCTTGGCTATTCTGGGCCCGATGCATCTGCGGGTGTGGTGCATGGATCCTCTCTGTATCCGTGGCTCCATCGACGTCTTCCCCTCGGCTGGAGGCTTCTGGCTTAGGGTTCAGGTTGAGGGAGATTCCGGTCCGGTTTCGCCTCCACCTCCTCCCCCGCCACCTGCATTCGGTAACGATGACAAGAGCAAGGACGACGATGGCTTACAGGATGACTCTCTGCATGGCAATGATCACCGGTTTACCCAGTCGGAGTGGGACGGGCTTTCTCCAGAAGATCAGGATATGCTGAAGGAGAACGCTCCGGCTGGTGGGGGGGCCAAAGATTCGATGCCGGACTCTGTTGGAGGGGCTTCGGCTTCTGGTGGGGTGAAGGGAACACCATTTTCGGCGGTGTGTTCTAACCTACCAGCTCGCCCTGCCTCTCCTTCCCTCTCGGATATCAAAGATTTGCCCCCGGCCGGTCCCTTGGCCTCGAAGAAGAAAAAGAAGTCATTGGTCAAGAAGTTCTCTGCTCGCAGTAGGGCGTCAGGTGATTCCAGGCAGTCTGCGGCTGGGCTATGCCGTAGGCTAGATGCTGACTTGGGTACGGCCTCGGGCCCATCTTCTGCTACGGCTTCTCCCATAGTCGTGCTCGTCTAGCGCCGCTACGCTCGCCGACTTCCATGGCCCGCAAGAGCGTCCGTGTCTCCAACAGTGGCGAGCGTGTTGCTGATCGGGCTGCTCGGCGCGCCGCGGCCAGGGATCTGCCTCCTTCAGGTTTGCGACCATGCTCCCCTTCTCCTAATCCTTATGTTCATTCTCCAGTTCGTTTAGTGCTTCATTCACAACCCGACAATCACCTCCTTTGTATTTTAGAAGATGTAGGTATTTCCTGTGATGCTAGTTTCGGTACTCCTTCCTCCTTGCTTGGTATCATTAGGGCAAATGAAATAGCTCAGGCTGACATCACTAAAGCCAAGGAGGCTGGGCTGGGACCTTCTGCCCCACTGGTTGAGGCCTGTGGGGGTATGGAGGGAACTGATAGGAGTCAGGTTCCCTCGGCTGTGTGTAAGCGTGGGGCTGGTAAACGATCTAAATCCTGCATTGCTCCTAGCAGGTCGAGCCTTCGCATTAAGAACCTTTCTTTTAGATGAAGGCCTTATTCTGGAACATTAGGGGTTTCGGCGCTAGGGGGCGCAGGGACCAGCTCAAAGATTTGGTTCGCTCGAAAAATATTGATATCATTGGTCTTGTTGAGACTCTCAAAACTTCGTTCTCCCCAAATGAGCTTTTCGCCATCTCTGGGATTGATAGATTCGATTGGAATTTTATGTCTTCTGCCGGGCATTCGGGTGGTATCCTCCTTGGCACAAAGAGAGACTTGTTTGATTTTGTTGCTTTTGATCATGGGATTTTCCGGGCTAGCACGGTGGTGTCTCATCGCGCCCTTAACTCTTTATTAGAAATCATGGTGGTATATGGTCAGGCTGACCACTCTATGTCTTATATTTTTCTGGATGAACTTCGAAATAAAATTGAATCCTGTGAGCTGCCTTTACTTATTGGGGAAGATTTTAATCTGCTGCGTTCACCTTCGGATAATAGTTCTTCTAACTTCTCGTGGACGCTGACCGACGCGTTTAATGCTTTCATTAGGGACACGGAGATACGTGAAATCCCTAGGGTTGGGGCCCGCTTCACCTGGACGAATCGCCAAACCTCTCCCATTTGATCTGTCCTTGATCGGGTTTTCTTTTGTCCGAGATGGGACACGCAGTTTCCCCGTGCTATCCTCAGAGCCCTGGCCATACTGGGCTCTGACCATTCCCCCTGATTCTTGATGATGGTACTCATTCGGTCTCCTTCCCGAGGTTTCAGTTCGACGCTTCCTGGCTCTTGGTTGAGGGTTTTGTTAACTTGATTGCACAAAAGATTTTGACTTTCCTATCTTCTAACCATTGATCGTCTGGCCTGATGGACGATTGGCATCAGTGCTCCTACTTTCTTCGTAGATTTCTTTGTGGGTTGTCTAAGAACCACTTTGCTGAGTCAAGGCGTGACAAAGTTAGGCTGGCTGCTCAAATAGGCACCCTTGATGCCCGCGCGAACGGCCTGGACCTTTCCCCCGCCGAGTGGCAGATTCGGTACGACTTAGAAGAGGCCCTTTTGGCTCTCCATCGTCAGGAGGAAGTTTATTGGAGGCAAAGAGGCACTATTAATTGGACTTTAAAGGGTGACTCACCCACGCCCTATTTCTTTGCTATTGCGAATGGTAGGCGTCAGCGATGTTTGATTGATAGCCTCCTTATCAATGGTGTCAGGGTTTCTGACCACTCTGTGATTATGCAACATGTGGTCCATTTTTTCTCTTCTCTTCTATCCACTAAACCCGAGGTGGGTTTTAGGCTGGCTACTACTTTTTGGTCCTCCCACGAGCAGGTATCGAGTGATGAGAACGAGGGCTTGCTGATCCCCCTCTCTGAAGATGAGATCTTTGAAATGATCCGCTCTGCCAATTCTAATGCGGCTTCTGGGCCTGATGGCTTCTCCATCCCTTTCTTTAGGCAGTTCTGACCTAAGCTAAAGGGCCTTATACAGGCGATTATCCAAGGGTTTTGGCTGGGATCTGTTGACATTTCTAGATTGAATTATGCTGTGCTCAGTCTCATTCCTAAAGTCAAAGGGGCTGACTTGATTTCCCAATTTAGGCCCATTGCCTTAATCAATAATTTTGCGAAGCTTCCGGCTAAGGGTCTGGCTACTAGGCTCTCTCTGACCGTCCACCGTGTCATTGGCCCTTTCCAATCTGCGTTCATAAAGGGTAGATTTATTCTGGACGACGTGTTATGCTTGCATGAGATTGTCCATGATTTGTGAATCAGGGGTACTAAAGCGGTGGTCCTCAAGCTCGACTTCGAGAAAGCTTACGATTCGGTGAGCTGGAATTTCCTGCGCCAAGTCCTTCTTGATAAAGGTTTCGATGGTGCGGTGGTTCATTGTCTTATGCAGCTTGTCTCGGGAGGACATACAGTTGTGTCGGTCAATGGGCAGATCAGTATTTTTTTGCTAATGGCAGGGGCCTTAGGCAAGGAGACCCGGCTTCCCCCATTCTCTTTAATTTTATAGCGGATGCTCTCTCTTATATTCTGTCTCGGGCATCTCTTGCTGGACACATCACTCTTGTCAGTTCTCACCTAATCCCCAATGGCATCACTCATCTTCAATACACGGACGACACAATTATTATGGTTGAACTTACTGAGGCTAGTCTCACGCATTTGAAATTCCTACTTCTTTGCTTTGAAGCGCTGTCTGGTCTTAAAATCAACTTCTCAAAGAGCGAAGTTATTGTGACTGGGGTTACTGACTCTGAAGCTCAGAGAGTGGCGCATCTTCTAAACTGTTCTCTTGGGTCATTCCCCTTCAAATATCTGGGCCTTCCAATCTCCCCTCTTAAGTTATTGTCTAAAGACTTTGCCCCGGCAGTCACCAAAGTAGGGATCATGGTTTTGTCGTGGAGAGGTCGTTATAATACCTAGGCGGGCAAGGTTGCCCATACCAATGCTTGCTTGTCTTCCCTCCCAATGTTCCTAATGGGCTTCTATCTCCTGACTGGAGGGATTCACGCGGGCTTTGACAAGCACAGGGGTGCTTTCTACTGGAATTCCTCTGACAACAAGCACAAATATAGGATGGTGAAATGGGAACTAATCTGTAGGCCTAAGAACATGAGGGGCTTAGGTATCATTAATACGACAGTTATGAACAAATGCCTCATGATAAAATGGTGGTGGAAAATAATGTTCCTTGAGGAGCGTCCCCTCTGGCTATCTTTTCTCGAAGCTAAATATTTCCCGTCCTCGAGCCCCATGTTTGCTTCCTCTTCGGGTGGCTCTCAATTTTGGCATCAGCTTGTTAAAGTTCGACCGATCTTTCAGTCTCTGGTCAAGTTTGTAGTTAGGAATGGTAAGTCGACTTGTTTCTAGTTAGACTGGTGGGTAGGGGACACCACTCTCACGGTGGCCTTCCCGGCCTTGTTTTCATATTGTTCTGATCCAGAGATCTCCATCTTTGAGCTCTCGGTTAACAACTGGGACCTAGACTTTCGCCGATCCCTTTCTCCTGCGGAGTTGGATGATTGGCAACGTCTTACTGCCCGCTTCCCCTTGCTCTCGGAGGAAGACGACTCGGTTGTCTGGCCTCACTCTTCTTCTGGTCGGTTTTTGGTTAAGTCTGCGTACGCCATACTTATCTCAGGCTCCCATACGTTGAAATTCAAGGATATTTGGATGGCCCGTATTCCTCCTAAGATCAAGATTTTCATGTGGCAAGCTTTCCGTCGAAAACTACCTGCGGCTGACCAAATTAGGAAGAGGAACGGCCCGGGCTCTGATAGATGCGCCTTATGTGGGGCCATTTAAAACACCGAGCATATATTCTTTCATTGCTTGTTGGACAAATTTCTATGGAGTTGTATTCGACATTGGCTTCACGTTAATTGGAACCCCTCATCCTTCGAGGACTTGCGGCGCTGTGTTAATGCTTTATCCGGTCGGACTAAGACGGTCTTCTGGGTTGGTTGGGCAGCGATCTGTTGGTCGTTGTGGACTACTAGAAACAAGTTCACTATTGAGCATATCTTTCCGGCTAACCCTGTGAGCTGCTTATTTAAAGCCAATGTCCTCTTGCAGTAGTGGAGATTATTGACTAAGGAGGCGGACCTAGAGGCTTTCGACGACATGTTATCTAAGATGCGGTCTACGGCTACTTCCCTGCTGCGGCGATTCAGGAGGATGGCTTAGTCTCCTGTTCTTTTGGTTTCGATGCTGGCCTGCGTGCCATGGTTGGCTGGGTTGCCATGTATTCGTACTTGTTAACTGTTGCTTTGTTACTATGATGATCGGATGATTGTGGTCGGGCGTATGCTTTTTCTCTAAATAAAAAAAAGAAAACAAATGATACTACGTTATTTTTCTCATCCAGAAAACACATATGGTTTTGGTTTCTGTTTGACAAGGCAATACAAGACGATAAGCTGAGGGAACATGATGCTTACTTGTGCTTATTTGTCAGTGGTGTCATCCTACGGCCGGGCATGCCATGGTGTTGTCGCACGACCCCTCTGCAGCCAAGCCACCACCCTTTATCGTAGCCTGGCCAGAGCACACGACAACGACCTTGCGCGACCCCTCCGCCGCAGTACCACTGCCCTCCGCTGCAGCTACACACATGGACGCTCGATCGACAGCGCCGTCACCATCCATTGCGTGCCGCCGCCGAGTTGCTAGAATTTGGGGAAGATTTAGGGACAGGGACGAGTCGGGTACTCGGGTTGAGATGGCTGGTTCGACCTCTCCTTCGAGATTATTTTGTCCACGTGAAAAAAAACTGACAAGAATTAAAAGGTAGACGCATATGGAAGTGACGGAAGTGTCACAAAGGCACAAAATTTAGACTTAGTGTTAGATAGTGAAGATTTTTTGTTTCAGTGTAAAATAGGGAAACTAAATTTATGATAGTGTTTTCTTTGCAAATAGTTGGGGGGGGGGGGGGGGATTCTCACCTGAATATATATATATACTCTTTTTTTAGGACCAGCATTTTTTTGAGGAATCTCGCCACTTTATTAATTAAACAATGTTCATAGATACAAGACGTTGGTCATGTAGAATGCCCAACCAAATATGACGACCTATTTCTAGATTACAGGCAAACTTGGCGAGAATATGAGCCTCAAAATTATGGTTTCTACGCTCATGAAGAAAAGAGTCTGAAGTAAAACTGTCTCTGTGGCTCATTATTTCATGAATAATGGCCGAGTGTGGACCTCCTGTCCCTTGATGAATGTCGTTTATCACACCTTGACAGTCCGATGCAACTGTGAGATTTGTCATCTGAAGGTCCTCAGCTAGGGCTAGAGCCTCCCTGCATGCAAAGGTTTCCAAGATGGTGGGATCAGTAATACCCCGATACACAACCGCCGAGGATCCCAAATAAAGCCCTGTGTGGTCTCGGCAAACAGCAGCAACAGTCCCACCGCGTCTGTTTCGCAGAACTGCACCATCCACATTGATTTTTGCCACTCCCACCGGTGAAGCAAGCTAGCTCCTAGGGGCCACGGCTCTAGACACAGGTGCATTTGTTTTGTCAGGCGTTGCAATCTGCTCAAGCTCACCAATATAAAAGGCCACAAAAGATGAAGTTTGCAATGGGGACTGAAAAATGCCTTCGTGGATGGCCTTCCTCCGCGCATACCATATAGCCCACAATGTCACTACCAATTTTGTGAACAGCCTGTGATCCAGTTGATCATTAAGTTGGAAGAGCCAATTCTTTGCATGCGGCTCAGAGTCATCCGCCATTGCTGCCACCAATTCCGGGTCAGAGAGGGCCCAGGTGCATCTCGCTGATGTGCACGAGATTAGCGCATGTCGCCACGAGTCTGGAGCACCACACAGTGGACAAGCGTCTCGAGTTGCCATGTTTCTCCTGGTAAGCACGTCTGTCGTTGGTAGGGAATGGCGGGCAAGTCGACATAGGAAGACCCTAAATTTTGACGGAACCGTGAGAGACCATAGCTTAGTCCAATCTTTTTCCTCTCTATCATTGCTTGAAGAGCCACTTTTGCCCTCGAGCCAATTCTCCCGTGTTATTTTTGTTTTTATCATGAACTTGTAGGCAGAGCTGACCGAAAACCTGCCCTTTTTATCTGGGTGCCAAGCCCAGAAATCAGCAGTGTTGCTAGTGCACACCGGAATCTTTAAAACAGCATCTGCATCAATTGGCAAGAACAACGAACGGACGAGTTGTTCGTTCCAAGAAGCGGTCGCCGGTAGAAGCAACTCCGAGACTATCTGTGGCGGGTCTTGGAGCAAAGAAATAATGGGGCGTAGTGACGCCTCTTTTGGGTATCCAATTATGCATCCAGATGTTCGTCGACTGTCCATTGCCAATTCTGCAGATAATGCCTTGCTTCAAAATATCTCTTCCCTCCAAAATCGCCCTCCATATTTGTGAAGATTTTTTTTAGGACCAGCAGACCGTCTCACCGCCAGCCGCCAGCCGGCAGCCCACCAGATCATGATTTCTCTAGCCCAATAAACAGGATTGAATCCACCTGTGTGTTGGGCCAAAAGATAACCAAGAGTGTTTGCTTATTGCTCATGACAGGCGCGAGCCTACTGCTGCTTCTGCTCTGCTTCCTCTCAAAAGTAATAAAAAAAATCATCTGCTCTGCTTCGCCGGGTCCTCCATTTCTTCCGCCACTCGGCCCTCGGCCGCCGGCTTGCATCTCTACCCGCAGCTACCCTTCCCCGCGACGAACTCCGCTGTCAGATTCCCCCGCCCCGGTGGCAGCCTCAGCCTCTATTAGCTGCTTGGCTTGTTCTCGACCCCCAAGATAGAGGTAATACCTTCTTAGTTGTGTGCGCGAGCGACAAGGAAGTAAAGCTTTGCCTAACAGGATAGGATGGAAGGTGAGTGGTCGGAGGAGGTGGAAATGAAATCACGGGTCGAAATCTCTCGTGTCATGGCGAAGGCGACGGCGGCGAGTTAAGGCATGGCCGGTGCCAGAATTGGGGAAGCTCCCTCGATCGATCGCTTTGCCTGTCTCGATCTGATCTTGTTGTGTGAGATGAGATGAAAAAAGAAAGGCATCCTTTTTTACGAGACGGAGCTGAGCTCTTTGGCGAGGAACGGGTGAAGTCTGAAAAAAACCTTGAACTTGTACGTCCGGGCGAAATTGTACCCTGAACTAAGAATCCCTGAAATTGGTACCCTAAACTTATCAATCCCGATCAGTTCTGACCCTATGCATGTTTGGCACACCGGGAAAAGGCTAATCCCAGCTGGGTTCACCCGCTACTCTCACTGACAATGCCGGTCCACATTCATCTCTCTCCTTTCATCTTCTTCCTCCGTCTCGCCTGACTCCCGAGCCCATTCCCTCTTTTTCTATCTCTCCTAGCCAATAGCAGCGCCACCCAGTTCCATTCTTCTGCTCCTCGGGCCGTCGGGCGTGCCCTTGGAGAGACTGGAGCAGACGAAGGCCATGGTGAGACGCACACTGCCGACCGCGGCCAAGCCGAACGCCGAGGCAGTTTTATCGACCGCGCATCGGTGCTTGCTGCTCGGCTGCTCGTGGAGCGAGGTCCCATTGGTGAGGAGGAGCAACCGCTCTTTTATTTTACATATCACTATGTTCGGCACGAACTGCCGAACTGAGCGCTACGGAGCCTCTCGGAGTCACGCATCCGTCGTCCGCATCTGGCAAACACCGGCGAACACCACGCCTGACACAAGCCTTCCGAGCAATAGCAAATGGCAATCGCAAATAGATTTGGATCTGGAGGGAGTGTGCGTCTGCAACCAGATTGCTTCAAATAACAATTAGCATACAAATCCCAATGCATATGCGGCCAGATCGTATCTCACGGAATAGCTCAATAGCAGCGGTGATCTCTGCAGCGTGCGAGTCAGAGTAGCGGCGTAGTGATGGGAGCCGCCGAGCAGGTGTACTGCCCTGCCGGTGTCAGAGCGGACCCTGGCGAGGAGGTCCTCCATAGGCAGCAACGGCGCAATGGTCTTGGCATCTTCATGTACAGCCTCTCGGGTCAATGCGGTGGCGGACGAGGCCGGCAGTGTTGTGGATGAAGATAAATATGACGTGTGGGACAGGGTTGTCAATGAGTACTGTGCGATCCCAGTCGGGATTTATCTTATCCTGACGTGCCAAATTGGTCTGAACTGGTTCAGGGTTTAGATAAGACCGGGATCAGTGAGTACGGGGTATTGACTTCAGGGATTGAGAGGTCGGGGTTTGACTCAGACGAAATGTATAAACTCAAGGTTTAAAACAGACTTCATCCGCGAGGAACCGAAGCACGCACGGGCCGGTGTGTGCTGGCCTTGTGCGTGATTCCATTCTTTAAACCAAGATAGTATAGGGAGTAGACAGCAGGTCTACATTCTTTAGACAATATAGCTAGCTAGTAGTTTGTGTTTGTGTTTGTTGCTATTAATGAAATGAAAAAAAGAAAAAGAAGGCATGGCACCGACCGTTTCTTGTTGTGTTCGGATCCAAATACTCTATAGAGTAAAATCTAAAAAAGGGAAGCAAATCAATTAGCAGTGAGAGAGCAAATACTAGTACGAGAGAGAGAGAGAGAGGGGGGGGGGGGGGGGGGGTATCAGTCGCGCGTAGGTACATCCGTACATGCAGGGCCAGCGCGCGGGCCGATTAATTTCTGACTCTGCGTGGTTCCTCTCTTCTCTATCTCTATATTAACGAACTTCCCGTCAAAACAAAAACATAGTAACGGTTCGTCGGCGGCGGCAACGGTTCGCCGGAGTCGGCGTCTCTTTGTCTTTTTGTGTTGTGCAAAGAAAAGAAAAAAAACTGAGCTTTTTAATTTGAGGGAGCTCGTCTCGTCGGTCGGCGGGCAGGCGGCACGGACGACGGCTGCTCGTGGACCTCGTCTTGAAGGTATCGCCGTGGAGAAGTTCTAGGCCACAATCTGCTACCTCTGGGAGAAACTCTAAATCAGTAGATCGGAAGACGGCGGCGGTCTTGTATAGTTTCTCCTTGGGGGCGTCGTTCTTGGAGGTGTTTATGGGCTCGAGGGACCAGTGGAACGCAACTTTGATGAAGGGGTGCTTCATTCTACACATTAATGGCGACGGATCTCGACGGCGTGGCGTAGTGCAAATTCGGCGTTCGATTCGCGAGAATGGACTCACATAAAAGGACGACACTATATGGCGTCGTGGTGGCGCCGATGACAAAAAGACCTGACACAAATCGATGCATCAGTTTTTGCTCTGAAAATGGATAGATGAAAGACGATCGTGTCGGGCCTTGCAGGGTGCGCAGAGGATGCATGATGGTAGTCGGCGACCCGGCCAGGCCGGAAGCATAAAGGTATCGGTGGTTGTTTATGTTTAGTATAAACTAAAGTATATATTTTCTTGGGTCTTTGTGTATGTTGGTGGAGTCAGTTCTATTCTCTTTGTATAGGTCAGTTGTAGTATTGCTCGATACTCTAATGTACAGTCCGAATCCTAATTTGACTAGGTTCGGAGGGGCTGGAGTAATAGTCGGAATCGGCAACTTCCTGGTCAATATAAGCAGAGGCGTCGATGCACAAAGGGACAAAGCAAGCAGGGGTATCTTGTTGGCGATCAGGAAGCTGGTACGCGCAGTGCAACTCTGCCGATGCATCCATCAAGCATGGACAAAGACACACACCCTCTAGGGTCACAACGACAACCCTTGTTTTCGCGACTTAAGTGCGGCGAGGAGGAGACGCTAGCAGGGCCGGCCCTGTGTTTCGGGAGGCCCTAGGCGAACTCAACGACATGGCCCCCTATGTCCTAAGTCCTAAGACAATATATATGTATGCGTGTGTTATATATATAACTTATTAAAAGTAACTTTCAATCATACATCAGTTTAAAATATGACTATAATAATTCAAATGACTCCATCGAGAACAATAATAACCAAATTCGAACCGACTCCATAAAAAACAATGGCACTAAAAAGATCGCAAAATGACACTAAATAAAGAATACAAAGAATGGTACTAAATCATGAAGAAAAGATCAAAAGAGCATACAAAGAATTAGGTATTTATAGATCGGATGATTGAAACCCTAGACATGTTACATAGAATGACAAAAAATTGATAGATTGGATTAGAATACGTACATACTAAATAAAGAATAAATAAACTACTGACATTGTCAAATTGAGGTTCGGGGATGGACAGGAACATGGATGCGTACTTCTTGACTTCCAGTCGGATGCGTAGTTGACTACTTGTATAGGTATTGCCGTATTGCCGCGGTGCCGGATGCCGGATGGCCTGGCTACCGCCTGCCTTCCGGACTGATGTGTGGCGGCGACGGCGAGCCGGCGACGCGGCAAGGGCCAAGGGGCAAGGCGCTGAGAGAGCGAGAAGGCCGACGGGCGGGCGAGGGCGACGAACCTACGAAGGAAACGTCGAAACGAGCGTGAGTCACGGCGCCGCTTCGCCTTCGCGTATCCATCAGCGATCGCTAGCTAGTTATATCTGGGCCGCCTAGCCCATCCTATTTCTTTTCTTTAATTCTTTTGTAATTTTTTACTTGCTTTTTGCTGGGCCCTGGGCTATAGTATATGTATATACTCCATCATGTGCCCCCCCTCGCCTGGGCCCTGGGCCGTCGCCCCGTCGCCCATGCCCAAGGGCCGGCCCTGGACGCTAGCACCCAGGAGCACCGACGAGCGCCTCTACGTCACCGACGTCGTCCTCGTCCGCCCGGGGAGAGCATACGCCGGCCAGAGCGTCGTGGCCGCCTGCGTCGAGATCGGCACGCGGAACCTCATGCTCGGGACGCTGTCGGCAGAGAACCCCTGCGTGAAGCTGCAGACGCCGGTGGAGCTGGACAATGAGTTTTGCTTTTACGTGGTACGTATGGAAGACGGCTACGCCGCCAACGATGACGCCGACACCTACGTGCACGCCAATGCGGCAGTCGTCGAGTTCCAGGGTTTCGCTCTCGTTTCACCGTCTCTCCACACGGAGGAGAAAGACGATGACGACCACAAAGACGGGCAGGAGACTGACGGTGAGATTGACCCACACGTCGCTAGGGCGAGCAGTGCCGGCGGCAACGGCAAGGACGTTCGACAGGTTGTAGTTAGAGCATTCTTTGGGATTTTTAGGTTTGCTTCTATGCTGGCATCGATGATGTAATCGTGGATTCATATATGGATAAACTGCATCATACATTTTTATTTGACTAGTCATGCATCTTCAACGCGGACCCTCAAAACGCACGCAATTTTTTTGTACAAACTGTCCCGATGCAATTTGTTATTAACGCGGTCTAGTTTTTGTCTACGAACGCATTTGCCTATTCGTTTTCCTGCAAAACGGTAGCAAACCAAGGTGGCATTGCGGAAGTCCGAACCTCCGGCTGTGCATTGTGAGCAGACCGTATTGTTTCCGCACCAAAACCCGTGCTTCCCCACCCTCTTCACTCCAATCATTTACGCGCCAAGTTGAAGCGAGAAGGGGCGCCAGTCAAGATGATGGAGAGGTTTGCGACATCTTGGCAAAGAAGGAGGCATATGTCAAAGCGCTATGATGTGTAGGGAGAAAGAAATGTGGTGAGGTTCAACATCTTGATGGGGGTGACCGAGAAGAAGATCAACCTTGAAGAGTAGAAGAACAAATTCGGAGAGAAGAAGGTTGAGCTCGCGAGCGCTTCAGAGGATGTTGATCGTGAGGAGTAGACGACTTGGATCTCGATGCGGCGATGATCGTGTGCTTTGTCCATGTTAGAATGTTGAAGCTTTTGGCAGCCACGATGAAGACGTCCCAAAAATAGGCGGATAGTGAGGACGCGGATGGAGAGGAGGAGGAAGCGATGGCAGAATGAGCGAAGTGGCACAGACAGCAAGTCTAGGAGGAAAAAAAATGTCATTTTTCTTCTTTCTTTTTAAAGGAGGATGACCCTCGGCTTCTGCATCTAGACGATGAATGCAACCATTTTATTAATTATATTCACAAAGGCCTTACAAAGTAATATATCAGTAAGTCTGAAGCCATCATCTTGGCAACATCTGTTGCTACTCCTATCCAGTTGATGAAGGGAGTGCCGGAAGTCCGAGCTGAATACCAAATAGACCTCGCACCAAAGCCTAACAATTAAAGCCGGAAGCCCCCACCAATAAGGATGAAAACGGCGCGGAAACGGACGGAACTAGGTGCTACCATATTTATTTTCTACTCATTGTGTCATTTTGTGTTGTTTGATAGTTGGGCTACAAAGCATTCATAGGCATATAGTAGAAACGGAAAGTTCCGCTTCCACGTCTGTTCCACCGGAAAACACAGTTCTTTTTTTGTTTCTGTTTCCGCATAAAAAAATTCATTTTCATTTCCTTTTCATATTTCCTCTCGGTTTCCATTTTTCCTCCGGAAAAGTGGAAACTTTCCATTCCATTTTCATCCCTACCCACCAAGCCTCTTGCCAGGTCTGGGGCATACATCGGTTCGGCACACTCTCAAAGTTCGCCGTCGCCGTCTTCCACCGATCCATCTTCAGAGCAGGTACTGATGCATCAACCATGCCAGGTCTGCCGTTGACATCACCATGACGCCAGACAACGCCACCTCCCTATGCATGTCCATCAAGATGCATCCGACGCCGAGACTCTACTGCACCGTGCCGCCGAGGCCCACCGTTGATGATACACAGTTGATGCCACGCCGCTCCACCTACATGCCATCTCACGTCGTCTCCGAACTACCAGCAACTCGACCACCATGAGCAGTCCCCAGCCGACGCCTTAAGGAAGGAACACGACACCAAGGTGCCGTCGTCGCCAAAACAGAGGAGCTGAGGCTTTCGTTTGCACTCATGGCAGGGGTAGGAGGAGCAGGATCTGAAGAAAATATGCCTTGGAGGCAACAATAAAGTTGTTATTTTATATTTCTTTATTCATGATAAAAGTTTATTATTCATGCTAGAATTGTTGATCGGAAACTTAAATACATGTGCGAACACATAAACAAATACCGTATCCCTAGTAAGTCTCTACTAGACTAGCTCGTTAATCATGCCAATTTATAGAATTATTAAAAATTTCAATATATTGTTAGATTTCAAAAAAATAGAAAAACAACAAAAACAAAAATAAGAAGAAGAAGAAAGAAAATGAAATAAAAATGTGCAGCTAATAACTGATGGGGTATACGATCCCGCAAAACTACAGAGACTATAGCCTGTCGAGAGGCTATCTCACTGGCGCAAGATCTTCAGGTTCAAAACTTTGTCATATCATCAGACCCAAAGCAAGTTGTCAATGATATACTGAAGGGCAGTCAGCGTGTGTATGGAGCCATCATCAACGAAATCAAGGCTAGATCGGTTCCTTTTTCCTGTAATTTCATTTTCTAAAAGTCGTGTAGTTAACTTTGAAGCTCATAGAATAGCTAAATTTGCTCTTACTTTAGCTCAGGGGCGTCATGTGTGTCTTGGCCAGCCACATGACCCAGTTTGCATTCCACTATCTGTGGAATTCGATTAATAAAATGGCTTTTACCCCCTAAAGAAAGTAGTAGAAAAAACTCGGATGTTATCATCTTTACAGGCGTATTATTCATATCCGTGTCCAGAACAAACTCCAACTTGTATTTGTATGATTTCGCAAAAAAGAAAACTTGTATTTGTATGAACCAACTCTAGCTGGTTCTTGTCCGTACGTACAACGGAAGGGTTTGCTGCCCTTGATTTTACTAGTTGCTGCCGCGGCATACAATCTCTCTATAGGCTAAGTGAATCACCATGCGGTCTCTTTGGCTGCCATGCTAATCTTTTTTTTTTTTGCGGGTGGCTGCCATGCTAATCCCTCGAGATTGTTTCCCACACGGCTTATAAACGCACGACGGATCGACATCGTATCCGGTCATCTCGCCCTACGTATTGCAAGGAACAAAAAGACATAGGGCAAGGCCGGCCTCTCCGGACAAATCCGAGAGTGCAAGAGGACCCAACGCGGCCGGCCGCCGGGAACCAAGCCAAATCATATGGCGATCAAGGCTTCCTCGCTGCGCGGTCTTCTTCACCGGGCGCATGCGTTGTTCCCGGCTTTGTTGTCCGACACGCGATCACCGGTCTACCTGCCGAACGAGCTCGTGTCCGATATCCTGTCCAGGATCCCAGAGAGGTCCGTGCGTCGGTTCCGCTGCGTGTCCAAGGAGTGGCATGCCCTCCACACCGCCCCCGCCTTCGTCGCCGCACACAAGTCCCGCGCTGAGCCATTCCTCGTGGTGTACTCCGATCCCTGCGAGGGCCTGCGGTTGATCGATATGGACGGCAACGTCGTAAGGTTGATCAGCGACATGCGTGGGTGTTGGAGTCCGGTGTCCACGAGCCCCGAGGGCATTCTATGTGTCACTGGCTATCTGGATAGCTATCCTTGTACCGCTGTTTTTGCCGGGTTGATCGACCTTGCCACCATGGAGGTGGTTGTCACCCGCTTAGAAGACAATAAAGCCTGGGGTTACGGTCGTGCCATCCCGTCAGACGCGTATAAGATTGTGCGCTTTCAAGACCACATTAGGGGATGTTATTGTGAGGTTTACACAATAGGGGGTGGTGACGGGTGGAGACGTAGGAAATCACACCCATTGCATTACAAATACGATAGCTTTGAAAACTATGCTGCTACGGTCAATGGTGTGTTGTATTTATTGGCAAGGGCGAAGCCACATGGCATGGACTATGTACTCTGTTTTGACCTCGAGAGCGAGGAGCGGAAGAATAATATCAAAGGCCCTTCAAATGTGGACATCTGGGGGCATGGTATCAGCTTAGGCGAGCTCAAGGACACTTTGTATATGGCTGATAAAAAGAACTGGGAAACCGATCATGGGTATACAAACATATGGCTCCTGACTGATTTTGATATGAGTATCTGGATCAAGGCATATACGATACCATTGGAGCCGTCCATGCTCCCATATGCTCCCATGTTTTGTCGGATGATACCTTTGAGGGTGTTGCATGACAGTTCAAAGCTGCTCTTCTACTACGGTTCTGGATATGTATTATTTGTGTTACGAGGAGCACAGTTACAAATCTATGACCCTCATAATGAGTCATGCACAGATGTGACAGAAAAACTGCTTGGTGACCATGGCACCGTTGTCGGCTTTTGCAGCTCGCACTTGGAGCGTTTTGGCTCGGCAAAGATCCAGCGCCCCATATCCTCTTTCTGCCACATTTGATGTAGTAATTTTTTTTCCTGGTGCATTCGGTGACGGGGATCTGGCGTTTCAGGGTGACTCATCCATGAGCGGGAATTTTAGAACACGAGATTTTAGGGATTTTAGGAGTACGTCATATGTAGGTCGCACTAGTGCAGAATGATTTCGAGAGAGTTAGAGGCTGACCCTACATTTTTTATTTTTATTTTTCTATAGAATTGTTTCCGATTCACCAAACCAATTCTTGTCTCTTACTGTACTGCCTCTTTATTTCATGGAAAAAGGAAATATCAATAAACCTTAACAGGAAAGGTCTAATTCTTTTGTAAATCCATATAAATTTAATAAGTACTCCCTCCGTTCACAAATATACATATGTGTTCTAACTTTTTTGTGATCCTGATAGTTATATACTCCCTCCGTGTCATAATGTAATACGTTTTTGCAAGCTTACAAGCTGACTTAACTTACAAAAACGTCTTACATTATGAGACGAAGGGAGTACATCCGGTCAGTCGTGCGTTGCACGTGCACGTGCACGCTAACTATAGAGAACAAAACAATGAGTAAAGCTCAGTTTTTATCCTGTTTGCAGCCGGGCGCACCGAATCTACCAGGTTTGGAATGAATTGTTCCAGGTTAAAGAAAAACTCCAACTCTATGTCCGTATCGTTACGTACCAGTCAAGGGTTTTACTTGCTTCTGCGGTATACAATCTCCATATATGCCAAGTGAATCACGGCACGATCTCTTTGCAATACGATGCATACGGTGGCTTCCATGCGAATAAACCAAGATCGTTTCTCACACGGCCGGGCCTGCCAGCTTCCAGCTTAAACGCACGACCGATGAACATCTTGTCCGGCCTTCAGAAATCAACCTGAGCAAAATCCGAAGGTGCAAACTCGCCGACTGCCGGTACGATCGAAGCCAAATCATATAGGGGATCAAGGCAGGGCCGGTCCTGAGATTTTAGGGGCCTGGGGCGAAAACTAAAACTCAAGGCCCCCTTAATGTAAACATCATAAATTGTTATTACTTGTGTTGATGTCAACATTTTTGTCTTGTTCGGATTTAGAATTTTCATTAGTTGGTTCGCCTTCCTCCACAACAATTATCGCCAACTCATGATTTGGGTTCATTGACGGACCAGTATTACTGCTGAAAAGAATTGCCAGTAGCTTCAATCTATGATTCTACCAAGTCATCTGCATGTTTTTTCCTTTGGATTATTTAGCTATAAGACGCGAATTTTGAAATAGCATGGTAACACACATAGCAGAAACAAATATTACATCCAAGATTGAACGGTGCAAGGTAAGCATCATGTATGCAAAGAGAAATTACTTAATTAGCAAAGACAAAATTCATAATATGGTTATATGGCATACCTCGGACCTGTCCATCGACGTCGGTGATCAGGCGATCGATGATATGACGTGGACTGATGTCCGGAGGCGGGAGGCGGGAGGCGCTCAGGTGTGCGTATCCATCCGCATCCATCGCCTGGAGACCGGAGGCGCTCGGCGATGCTCATGCTGCGTGCGCCGGTGTGATTCCCTGCATGGCTGCGTCCAGCGCTGAGACCAACCGGTTGACTTGCATCTCACGATCAGGCCTAAGGGGGAAAGCTGAATAGAGATTTAGGGTTTGTCGGCATCGCGACTCGATCGTGAAAAGAAGGAACGACCTGTGACTACGATCTTTTTAGAAGGAAACGCTGACCGGTGATTGCGTGAATCTGGCTACGTGCGTACACTATACATCCCAGCCATGCCTCTTCCCCTGGGCCATGGACAAGCTTATTTTTTCAGCCATGGGCTAGCCTGGCTGCTGCTTAGCGGGAGGGGGCCCCTGAAATGTGGGTGCCCGGGGCGGTCGCCCCCTCTGCCCCCCCCCCCCCCCCTCAGGGCCGGCCCTGGATCAAGGTACCATCTTTGTGGGTTCTTCTTCACCGTCACCGGGTGCAGGCGCTGTTCCGAACTCCGCTGGCCGACATGCCAACGCTGGTCTACTTGCCAAAAGATGCGCTATCCCGGGCCCCATCCACCCACACGCCGCCGCCGGTCTACTTGCCAAGCGAGCTACTCTGGGACATCCTGTCCAGGATACTGGAGAAGTCCGTGTGCCGGCTCCGATGCGTGTCAAAGGAGTGGCACGCCCTCATCTCCAACCCCGCCTTCGTCACCGTGCACAATTCCCACGCTGAGCAGTTCCTCGTGGTGGCCTCCTTTTTCTGTCAGGGCCTGCAACTGGTCGATATGAACGGCAATGTTGTGAGGGTGATCAGTGACACGTGTTGGTTATGGACTCCTGTGTCCATGAGTCCCGATGACTTTGCATGTGTCACTGGCTTTCGTCGGGGTGATGTTTTTGTCGCTGGGATGATCGACCTTGCCACCATGAAGGTGTGCTTCACCCGCTTGGAGGGTGGCAAAGGCTGGGTTTTTGGTCGTGCCGTCCCGTCTGGCGTGTATAAGATGGTGCGCTTTCTAGACCACACTAATTGTGAGGTTATCACAATAGGGGATGGTGCTGCGTGGAGACGGAGGAAATCACGCCCATTGCGAGAATAAGGACATTGTTTTGCCTCCCTTCCCCCTCCCCCCGCGCCGCCACCCGCGAGGCGGCCGGGGCGGGCGCCTAGATCCCTCCGCTGCCGGTCTCCCCTCCTCCTCCCTCCTCCCTGGCCGCCGCCAGGGGGCACGGCCGGGCTCGCCTGACCGGCGCCGGCGGCGGCGGGGCCCTGCTCTTCCTCCTCCACGCGTTGGGTGCGACGCGGGTCCCTCCTTCGCGTGCGGGCGCGGGGCACCGCGGCGCGGCGGCGCGGCGCCCTTCGGCGGCGCGTGGTGCGGCGTGGCCGGCTGCGCGGCGGAGCGTGCCTCGCCGTAGCGGCCGGTTCCGCCCGGCAGGCGGCGTGGGCGGCGGCTGGGGTCCGGCTTCGGGCTGCTGGATATGTTTCTCGTTTATGGAGGTGACAAAGAGTTAGTCGTAAACGGTTACGTCAATGCAAGCTTTGACACTGATCCGGATGATTCTAAATCACAAACCGGATACGTGTTTTTATTAAACGATTGAGCTATAAGTTGGTGCAGTTCTAAACAAAGCGTCGTGGCGGGATCTACATGCGAAACAGAGTACATAGCTGCTTCGGAAGTAGCAAATGAATGAGTCTGGATGAAGGAGTTCATTTCCGATCTAGGTGTCATACCTAGTGCATCGGGACCAATGAAGATCTTCTGTGACAATACTGGTGCAATTGCCTTGGCAAAGGAATCCAGATTTCACAAGAGGACCAAGCACATCAAGAGACGCTTCAATTCCATCCGAGACCAAGTCTAGGTGGGAGACATACAGACTTGCAAGATACATACGGATCTGAATGTTGCAGAAACGTTGACTAAGCCTCTTCCACGAGGAAAACATGATCAGCACCAAGACTCCATGGGTGTTAGAATCATTACTGTGTAATCTAGATTATTGACTCTAGTGCAAGTGGGAGACTGAAGCAAATATGCCCTAGAGGCAATAATAAAGTTATCATTTATTTCCTCATATCATGATAAATGTTTATTATTCATGCTAGAATTGTATTACCCGGAAACATAATACATGTGTGAATACATAGACAAACATAGTGTCACTAGTATGCCTCTACTTGACTAGCTCGTGAATCAAAGATGGTTAAGTTTCCTAGCCATGGAAAAAAGAGTTGTCATTTGATTAACGGGATCACATCATTAGGAGAATGATGTGATTGACTTGACCCATTCCGTTAGCCTTAGCACTTGATCGTTTAGTATGTTGCTATTGCTTTCTTCATGACTTATACATGTTCCTATGACTATGAGATTATGCAACTCCCGTTTACCGGAGGAACACTTTGTGTGCTACCAAACGTCACAACGTAACTGGGTGATTATAAAGGAGCTCTACAGGTGTCTCCGAAGGTACATGTTGAGTTGGTGTATTTCGAGATTAGGATTTGTCACTCCGATTGTCGGAGAGGTATCTCTGGGCCCTCTCGGTAATGCACATCACTATAAGCCTTGCCAGCAATGTAGCTAATGAGTTAGTTACGGAATGATGCATTACGTAACGAGTAAAGAGACTTGCCAGTAATGAGATTGAACTAGGTATTGGATACCGACGATCGAATCTCGGGCAAGTAACATACCGATGACAAGGGGAACAACTATGTTGTTATGCGGTTTGACCGATAAAGATCTTCGTAGAATATGTAGGAACCAATATGAGCATCCAGGTTCCACTATTGGTTATTGACCGGAAACAGTTCTAGGTCATGTCTACATAGTTCTCGAACCCGTAGGGTCCGCACGCTTAACGTTACGATGACAGTTTTATTATGAGTTTATAAGTTTTGATGTACCGAAGATTGTTCAGAGTCCCGGATGTGATCACGGACATGACGAGGAGTCTCGAAATGGTCGATACATAAAGATTGATATATTGGACGACTATATTCGGACACCAGAAGTGTTCCGGGTGATTTCGGAGAAAACCGGAGTGCCGGAGGGTTACCGGAACCCCCCGGGAACTAATGGGCCTTGTTGGGCCCTAGTGGAGAGAGAGAGGGGCCGGCCAGGGCAAGAGGCGCGCCCCCTCCCCTTGAGTCCGAATAGGACAAGGAAGGGGGGGCGGCGCCCCCCTTGCCTTTCCCCTCTCCTACTCCTTCCTTCCCCCTCCCTCTTGGACTAGGAAAGGTAGGGGCAAACCTACTTGGAGTATACTAGGGCGCGCCACCCCCTTGGCCAGCCCCCTCCTCCTTCCCCCCTTTATATACGGAGGAGGGGGGCACCTCTAGACACACAAGTTGATCTTCGTGATCGTTCCTTAGCCGTGTGCGGTGCCCCCCTCCACCATATTCCACCTCGGTCGTATCGTTGCGGTGCTTAGGCGAAGCCCTGCGTCGGTAGAACATCATCATCGTCACCACGCAATCGTGCTGACGGAACTCATCCCCGAAACCCTGCTGGATTGGAGTCCGGGGATCGTCATCGAGCTGAACGTGTGCTGAACTCGGAGGTGCCGTACATTCGGTGCTTGGATCGGTCGGATCGTGAAGACGTACGACTACATCAACCGCGTTGTCATAACGCTTCCGCTTACGGTCTACGAGGGTACGTGGGCAACACTCTCCCCTCTCGTTTCTATGCATTACCATGATCTTGCATGTGCGTAGGAATTTTTTTGAAATTACTACGTTCCCCAACACCGCGTGCGTTTGAGGGGGCGCCCCTATGTCTCGCCTTCAACGAGTCTAGGTTCTGACTCACTGAAGGGGGCGAGCGAGATGGGCCGGCCCACGCGTGCAGAAAGGCCACAACCTCTTTTTCTGTTTTTTTTACATTTTTCTGTTTTTGTTTTTTCTTTATTTTTGTGCTCTTCTTTATACGTTAAATTTTACTAAATGTATACTACAAAAAACACTCTACAAAAACATCTAGAAATTGTTGAACAAGTATTTAAAAAATATTAATCAAGCATTCGAAAACATGTGGACAAGTATTTGAACAAATGTTAATCAAGCATTCGGAAGATATTAAACAAGTATTTGAAAAATGTTAACAAGTATTTGAAAAATGTTAATCACGCATTCAGAAATGTTGAATGTGTATAGAGTTTTTTTCATCATGTATTAAATAATGATGAATTTTTAATCATGTATATAAAAATGTTAATCAAGAATTCGGAAACATGTAGAACAAGTATTTGAACAAATGTTAATCAAGCATTCGGAAGATACTAAACAAGTATTTCAAAAATGTTAGCAAGTATTTGAAAAATGTTAATCACGCATTCGGAAATGTTGAACGCGTATAGAGTTTTTTTCATCATGTATTAAATAATGATGAATTTTTAATCATGTATATAAATATGTTAATCAAGAATTTGGAAATAATGTCTTACAAGTATTTAAAAAATGTCAATCACGCATTTAAGAAATCTTGAATGTGTATAGAAAAAATGTTGACCATGTATGAAAATATGATGAAAAAAGTTGACCATGTATATAGAAATGTTGAACAAGTGCTTGAATAATGTTAATCAAGAGTTTGGAAAATGTTAAATGTGTATAGCAATTTTTTGACCATGTATTCATAAAATGTTAATCCTTTTATTTGAAAACTCTTAATCAGGCATTTAAAATATGTATGGAAAAAATATTTACCTTGTATTAAAAAACACGGTGAAGGGGGAAGGTTGAACGAATGAGTGGTGGGGACACGAGTGAAAGATGGAACCTTAGCTTCTTTTTAAATATAGTAGAGATAGAGATAGAAAAGAGATAAAAAATGTGTAAAGGTTGAAAACAAATGATGGAAGAAGGGGTCCATGCTCATTTGCAGATGGCTCCCCATTCTCCCCTCCCTCCTCTGGCAGCGCTCCCCTCGCCCTCTCCTCCTCAGGCGGCGCCGTCGCCATGCTCGCCTTCCCTTCCCTTTTCCCCACCGACTCCATCTCGCTCCCTGCTGGCGGCGCTCCCCTCCCCTTCTCCCGGCCCGTCGCCCTCGCCTTGTGCCGTCCTTCCCGTTCCTCCTCGGTCCAACAGATTCTGGGCGCTCGATTCGGAGGATTCGGGGTCAAACTCCGATGCCTCCCCATCCCCTCCCCGTCCGGTGCCTGTGTGCGGCCTCCCCGTCGTTTCGGCTCCGGGCCGCTGTCGGAAGTTTGCGCCTGGTGGGCGCGGGCGGCTTCCCGGCGTCGCTGCGGAGGCGGACGGCTGGCGTCGAGTGTCCCGTGGGCGTCACCGTGCGCCGGCCTTGTCTCCGGCTCGGGGGCTCCTGGGCCCTGGTGGGGACGGTAGGGCGATGTCGGCCCCGTACTCTCCCCCGTCCCCTCCGGTGTCCTTCCCTGCATGTGCTCCGTCTGGGGAGCCGGCTCCGGCCGGCGCTGGGTTCCGTGGAGGGTTCCGTTTCTGGGCTGCGGGCCCATGCGCCGCCTGTTGGGCCTGGGTCAGTGCCCCCTGAGCTGTGTGTCCGTTTCCCCCTTCCTCTCTCGATAACTGGGCCGCGGCTGGCCCAGGGCCATTCCCCTCTCCCTCCTCGGCCCTTACCGTTGGCCTGGGCCTGGCTCCGTCCGGATATATATGGGTCCGGAAGGGTTCGGCTCCCCCATTCTAGGGTTCCCCGCCTCCTCATGTGACCTGCGCCGTCGTCGCCTCCCCATTTGCTCCTTGTCCAGATCTACTCCTCCCCCTCCTCTCTCCCATTCGTTTGCGACGGTGGTCTCGATGGATCGCTCGCGCGGGTCCTCTAGCGAGGCCGTCTTCGGCCAGAAGCAGGGGCGTGATGGCTCGTGCGAGGCGGCGGCATATCTGGAGTATGAGGCCGCGCTGCATTCCATGCTCCAGGCGTCGCGCGCTCCGGTGGCGGGGTCGGCGTCGCGGTGGCCGGCTCCCCCACGCTCAGTTTTGGCTCCGGGCCGGCTAGTCCCTTGGTGCATCTTCCCGGATCTGCTCCGGCCTCTGCTGATCCTTGGGAGCTGGCGGCTGCGGGCAGCCTGGCTGGTTCTTCTGGCCCGACTCCGCCGCCTCCTCCGCGTGGTGCTGCGCCCCCGGGGGTGGCCCGCTGCGGGCTCCGGCGGCTGCTGGTGGGGGCCCGTCGCGCTTTGTTCTGCGGGGATGCATCGGGGGCGCCGGTCCGTCGCCCCGTTGGTGCTGCTGCTGGTCGGGGCGCCGGATCTGGGTTTGGTTCTGTTGGAGATGACATTCTTCCCCTCCCCCTCTTGGGTCTGTCCGCGCTCCTCCTCAGTCCCAGGTTGCCAACCCTACTCTCACCTGCTTCGCGTGCCACCGTCCTGGACACTTCCAATCTCGCTGCCAAACCCCCCCTTCTGCCTCATCTGTATAGAAGATGGTCACCTCACTGTTGATTGTCAGAACCGATCCAAACCACCTGCCTTCGTCCAATATGGTCTCGGTCTCCTTGGATGCTCCTTTTTTGCCTTAGATCGTGAGGTCCCTGCTGTTGCTCCTATCCCAGCGCTCTCCAACTCCGGTATTATATCTGTCCAGTCCAAGCGCGTCACCCCTCAGATCCTTCTCGATGACCTTCGGCTTTGGGATGATGGGGGTGGGATTGGCAAATCCGTCAGCTATCGGATTTTGAGTTTGCTGCGATATTCCCCTCCAAGGAAAGCCTTCGAATGATATCCTCCTGCACTAGCTTCACGCTACCTCTCAATCAATTGGTCGTTTCTGTCAAGGCAGTGTCTAATGGCTCCAAAGCGATCTCCTCCCTGTCTGAAGTCTGGGTTTTAGTTGATGATGTCCCTCCTGTCCTTCGCTCCATGGCTTTCCTGATGGCTTTCGGGGTGCTTATCGGCAAGCCCATTGAGGTTGATCAAGAATCCTTGGCTATTCTGGGCCCGATGCATCTGCGGGTGTGGTGCATGGATCCTCTCTGTATCCGTGGCTCCATCGACGTCTTCCCCTCGGCTGGAGGCTTCTGGCTTAGGGTTCAGGTTGAGGGAGATTCCGGTCCGGTTTCGCCTCCACCTCCTCCCCCGCCACCTGCATTCGGTAACGATGACAAGAGCAAGGACGACGATGGCTTACAGGATGACTCTCTGCATGGCAATGATCACCGGTTTACCCAGTCGGAGTGGGACGGGCTTTCTCCAGAAGATCAGGATATGCTGAAGGAGAACGCTCCGGCTGGTGGGGGGGCCAAAGATTCGATGCCGGACTCTGTTGGAGGGGCTTCGGCTTCTGGTGGGGTGAAGGGAACACCATTTTCGGCGGTGTGTTCTAACCTACCAGCTCGCCCTGCCTCTCCTTCCCTCTCGGATATCAAAGATTTGCCCCCGGCCGGTCCCTTGGCCTCGAAGAAGAAAAAGAAGTCATTGGTCAAGAAGTTCTCCACTCGCAGTAGGGCGTCAGGTGATTCCAGGCAGTCTGCGGCTGGGCTATGCCGTAGGCTAGATGCTGACTTGGGTACGGCCTCGGGCCCATCTTCTGCTACGGCTTCTCCCATAGTCGTGCTCGTCTAGCGCCGCTACGCTCGCCGACTTCCATGGCCCGCAAGAGCGTCCGTGTCTCCAACAGTGGCGAGCGTGTTGCTGATCGGGCTGCTCGGCGCGCCGCGGCCAGGGATCTGCCTCCTTCAGGTTTGCGACCATGCTCCCCTTCTCCTAATCCTTATGTTCATTCTCCAGTTCGTTTAGTGCTTCATTCACAACCCGACAATCACCTCCTTTGTATTTTAGAAGATGTAGGTATTTCCTGTGATGCTAGTTTCGGTACTCCTTCCTCCTTGCTTGGTATCATTAGGGCAAATGAAATAGCTCAGGCTGACATCACTAAAGCCAAGGAGGCTGGGCTGGGACCTTCTGCCCCACTGGTTGAGGCCTGTGGGGGTATGGAGGGAACTGATAGGAGTCAGGTTCCCTCGGCTGTGTGTAAGCGTGGGGCTGGTAAACGATCTAAATCCTGCATTGCTCCTAGCAGGTCGAGCCTTCGCATTAAGAACCTTTCTTTTAGATGAAGGCCTTATTCTGGAACATTAGGGGTTTCGGCGCTAGGGGGCGCAGGGACCAGCTCAAAGATTTGGTTCGCTCGAAAAATATTGATATCATTGGTCTTGTTGAGACTCTCAAAACTTCGTTCTCCCCAAATGAGCTTTTCGCCATCTCTGGGATTGATAGATTCGATTGGAATTTTATGTCTTCTGCCGGGCATTCGGGTGGTATCCTCCTTGGCACAAAGAGAGACTTGTTTGATTTTGTTGCTTTTGATCATGGGATTTTCCGGGCTAGCACGGTGGTGTCTCATCGCGCCCTTAACTCTTTATTAGAAATCATGGTGGTATATGGTCAGGCTGACCACTCTATGTCTTATATTTTTCTGGATGAACTTCGAAATAAAATTGAATCCTGTGAGCTGCCTTTACTTATTGGGGAAGATTTTAATCTGCTGCGTTCACCTTCGGATAATAGTTCTTCTAACTTCTCGTGGACGTTGACCGACGCGTTTAATGCTTTCATTAGGGACACGGAGATACGTGAAATCCCTAGGGTTGGGGCCCGCTTCACCTGGACGAATCGCCAAACCTCTCCCATTTGATCTGTCCTTGATCGGGTTTTCTTTTGTCCGAGATGGGACACGCAGTTTCCCCGTGCTATCCTCAGAGCCCTGGCCATACTGGGCTCTGACCATTCCCCCTGATTCTTGATGATGGTACTCATTCGGTCTCCTTCCCGAGGTTTTAGTTCGACGCTTCCTGGCTCTTGGTTGAGGGTTTTGTTAACTTGATTGCACAAAAGATTTTGACTTTCCTATCTTCTAACCATTGATCGTCTGGCCTGATGGACGATTGGCATCAGTGCTCCTACTTTCTTCGTAGATTTCTTTGTGGGTTGTCTAAGAACCACTTTGCTGAGTCAAGGCGTGACAAAGTTAGGCTGGCTGCTCAAATAGGCACCCTTGATGCCCGCGCGAACGGCCTGGGCCTTTCCCCCGCCGAGTGGCAGATTCGGTACGACTTAGAAGAGGCCCTTTTGGCTCTCCATCGTCAGGAGGAAGTTTATTGGAGGCAAAGAGGCACTATTAATTGGACTTTAAAGGGTGACTCACCCACGCCCTATTTCTTTGCTATTGCGAATGGTAGGCGTCAGCGATGTTTGATTGATAGCCTCCTTATCAATGGTGTCAGGGTTTCTGACCACTCTGTGATTATGCAACATGTGGTCCATTTTTTCTCTTCTCTTCTATCCACTAAACCCGAGGTGGGTTTTAGGCTGGCTACTACTTTTTGGTCCTCCCACGAGCAGGTATCGAGTGATGAGAACGAGGGCTTGCTGATCCCCCTCTCTGAAGATGAGATCTTTGAAATGATCCGCTCTGCCAATTCTAATGCGGCTTCTGGGCCTGATGGCTTCTCCATCCCTTTCTTTAGGCAGTTCTGACCTAAGCTAAAGGGCCTTATACAGGCGATTATCCAAGGGTTTTGGCTGGGATCTGTTGACATTTCTAGATTGAATTATGCTGTGCTCAGTCTCATTCCTAAAGTCAAAGGGGCTGACTTGATTTCCCAATTTAGGCCCATTGCCTTAATCAATAATTTTGCAAAGCTTCCGGCTAAGGGTCTGGCTACTAGGCTCTCTCTGACCGTCCACCGTGTCATTGGCCCTTTCCAATCTGCGTTCATAAAGGGTAGATTTATTCTGGACGACGTGTTATGCTTGCATGAGATTGTCCATGATTTGTGAATCAGGGGTACTAAAGCGGTGGTCCTCAAGCTCGACTTCGAGAAAGCTTACGATTCGGTGAGCTGGAATTTCCTGCGCCAAGTCCTTCTTGATAAAGGTTTCGATGGTGCGGTGGTTCATTGTCTTATGCAGCTTGTCTCGGGAGGACATACAGTTGTGTCGGTCAATGGGCAGATCAGTATTTTTTTGCTAATGGCAGGGGCCTTAGGCAAGGAGACCCGGCTTCCCCCATTCTCTTTAATTTTATAGCGGATGCTCTCTCTTATATTCTGTCTCGGGCATCTCTTGCTGGACACATCACTCTTGTCAGTTCTCACCTAATCCCCAATGGCATCACTCATCTTCAATACGCGGACGACACAATTATTATGGTTGAACTTACTGAGGCTAGTCTCACGCATTTGAAATTCCTACTTCTTTGCTTTGAAGCGCTGTCGGGTCTTAAAATCAACTTCTCAAAGAGCGAAGTTATTGTGACTGGGGTTACTGACTCTGAAGCTCAGAGAGTGGCGCATCTTCTAAACTGTTCTCTTGGGTCATTCCCCTTCAAATATCTGGGCCTTCCAATCTCCCCTCTTAAGTTATTGGCTAAAGACTTTGCCCCGGCAGTCACCAAAGTAGGGATCATGGTTTTGCCGTGGAGAGGTCGTTATAATACCTAGGCGGGCAAGGTTGCCCTTACCAATGCTTGCTTGTCTTCCCTCCCAATGTTCCTAATGGGCTTCTATCTCCTGACTGGAGGGATTCACGCGGGCTTTGACAAGCACAGGGGTGCTTTCTACTGGAATTCCTCTGACAACAAGCGCAAATATAGGATGGTGAAATGGGAACTAATCTGTAGGCCTAAGAACATGAGGGGCTTAGGTATCATTAATACGACAGTTATGAACAAATGCCTCATGATAAAATGGTGGTGGAAAATAATGTTCCTTGAGGAGCGTCCCCTCTGGCTATCTTTTCTCGAAGCTAAATATCTCCCGTCCTCGAGCCCCATGTTTGCTTCCTCTTCGGGTGGCTCTCAATTTTGGCATCAGCTTGTTAAAGTTCGACCGATCTTTCAGTCTCTGGTCAAGTTTGTAGTTAGGAATGGTAAGTCGACTTGTTTCTGGTTAGACTGGTGGGTAGGGGACACCACTCTCACGGTGGCCTTCCCGGCCTTGTTTTCATATTGTTCTGATCCAGAGATCTCCATCTTTGAGCTCTCGGTTAACAACTGGGACCTAGACTTTCGCCGATCCCTTTCTCCTGCGGAGTTGGATGATTGGCAATGTCTTACTGCCCGCTTCCCCTTGCTCTCGGAGGAAGACGACTCGGTTGTCTGGCCTCACTCTTCTTCTGGTCGGTTTTCGGTTAAGTCTGCGTACGCCATACTTATCTCAGGCTCCCATACGTTGAAATTCAAGGATATTTGGATGGCCCGTATTCCTCCTAAGATCAAAATTTTCATGTGGCAAGCTTTCCGTCGAAAACTACCTGCGGCTGACCAAATTAGGAAGAGGAACGGCCCGGGCTCTGATAGATGCGCCTTATGTGGGGCCATTTAAAACACCGAGCATATATTCTTTCACTGCTTGTTGGACAAATTTCTATGGAGTTGTATTCGACATTGGCTTCACGTTAATTGGAACCCCTCATCCTTCGAGGACTTGCGGCGCTGTGTTAATGCTTTATCCGGTCGGACTAAGACGGTCTTCTGGGTTGGTTGGGCAGCGATCTGTTGGTCGTTGTGGACTACTAGAAACAAGTTCACTATTGAGCATATCTTTCCGGCTAACCCTGTGAGCTGCTTATTTAAAGCCAATGTCCTCTTGCAGTAGTGGAGATTATTGACTAAGGAGGCGGACCTAGAGGCTTTCGACGACATGTTATCTAAGATGCGGTCTACGGCTACTTCCCTGCTGCGGCGATTCAGGAGGATGGCTTAGTCTCCTGTTCTTTTGGTTTCGATGCTGGCCTGCGTGCCATGGTTGGCTGGGTTGCCATGTATTCGTACTTGTTAACTGTTGCTTTGTTACTATGATGATCGGATGATTGTGGTCGGGCGTATGCTTTTTCTCTAAATAAAAAAAAGAAAACAAATGATACTACGTTATTTTTCTCATCCAGAAAACACATATGGTTTTGGTTTCTGTTTGACAAGGCAATACAAGACGATAAGCTGAGGGAACATGATGCTTACTTGTGCTTATTTGTCAGTGGTGTCATCCTACGGCCGGGCATGCCATGGTGTTGTCGCACGACCCCTCTGCAGCCAAGCCACCACCCTTTATCGTAGCCTGGCCAGAGCACACGACAACGACCTTGCGCGACCCCTCCGCCGCAGTACCACTGCCCTCCGCTGCAGCTACACACATGGACGCTCGATCGACAGCGCCGTCACCATCCATTGCGTGCCGCCGCCGAGTTGCTAGAATTTGGGGAAGATTTAGGGACAGGGACGAGTCGGGTACTCGGGTTGAGATGGCTGGTTCGACCTCTCCTTCGAGATTATTTTGTCCACGTGAAAAAAAACTGACAAGAATTAAAAGGTAGACGCATATGGAAGTGACGGAAGTGTCACAAAGGCACAAAATTTAGACTTAGTGTTAGATAGTGAAGATTTTTTGTTTCAGTGTAAAATAGGGAAACTAAATTTATGATAGTGTTTTCTTTGCAAATAGTTGGGGGGGGGGGGGGGGGGGATTCTCACCTGAATATATATATATACTCTTTTTTTAGGACCAGCATTTTTTTGAGGAATCTCGCCACTTTATTAATTAAACAATGTTCATAGATACAAGACGTTGGTCATGTAGAATGCCCAACCAAATATGACGACCTATTTCTAGATTACAGGCAAACTTGGCGAGAATATGAGCCTCAAAATTATGGTTTCTACGCTCATGAAGAAAAGAGTCTGAAGTAAAACTGTCTCTGTGGCTCATTATTTCATGAATAATGGCCGAGTGTGGACCTCCTGTCCCTTGATGAATGTCGTTTATCACACCTTGACAGTCCGATGCAACTGTGAGATTTGTCATCTGAAGGTCCTCAGCTAGGGCTAGAGCCTCCCTGCATGCAAAGGTTTCCAAGATGGTGGGATCAGTAATACCCCGATACACAACCGCCGAGGATCCCAAATAAAGCCCTGTGTGGTCTCGGCAAACAGCAGCAACAGTCCCACCGCGTCTGTTTCGCAGAACTGCACCATCCACATTGATTTTTGCCACTCCCACCGGTGAAGCAAGCTAGCTCCTAGGGGCCACGGCTCTAGACACAGGTGCATTTGTTTTGTCAGGCGTTGCAATCTGCTCAAGCTCACCAATATAAAAGGCCACAAAAGATGAAGTTTGCAATGGGGACTGAAAAATGCCTTCGTGGATGGCCTTCCTCCGCGCATACCATATAGCCCACAATGTCACTACCAATTTTGTGAACAGCCTGTGATCCAGTTGATCATTAAGTTGGAAGAGCCAATTCTTTGCATGCGGCTCAGAGTCATCCGCCATTGCTGCCACCAATTCCGGGTCAGAGAGGGCCCAGGTGCATCTCGCTGATGTGCACGAGATTAGCGCATGTCGCCACGAGTCTGGAGCACCACACAGTGGACAAGCGTCTCGAGTTGCCATGTTTCTCCTGGTAAGCACGTCTGTCGTTGGTAGGGAATGGCGGGCAAGTCGACGTAGGAAGACCCTAAATTTTGACGGAACCGTGAGAGACCATAGCTTAGTCCAATCTTTTTCCTCTCTATCATTGCTTGAAGAGCCACTTCTGCCCTCGAGCCAATTCTCCCGTGTTATTTTTGTTTTTATCATGAACTTGTAGGCAGAGCTGACCGAAAACCTGCCCTTTTTATCTGGGTGCCAAGCCCAGAAATCAGCAGTGTTGCTAGTGCACACCGGAATCTTTAAAACAGCATCTGCATCAATTGGCAAGAACAACGAACGGACGAGTTGTTCGTTCCAAGAAGCGGTCGCCGGTAGAAGCAACTCCGAGACTATCTGTGGCGGGTCTTGGAGCAAAGAAATAATGGGGCGTAGTGACCCCTCTTTTGGGTATCCAATTATGCATCCAGATGTTCGTCGACTGTCCATTGCCAATTCTGCAGATAATGCCTTGCTTCAAAATATCTCTTCCCTCCAAAATCGCCCTCCATATTTGTGAAGATTTTTTTTAGGACCAGCAGACCGTCTCACCGCCAGCCGCCAGCCGGCAGCCCACCAGATCATGATTTCTCTAGCCCAATAAACAGGATTGAATCCACCTGTGTGTTGGGCCAAAAGATAACCAAGAGTGTTTGCTTATTGCTCATGACAGGCACGAGCCTACTGCTGCTTCTGCTCTGCTTCCTCTCAAAAGTAATAAAAAAAATCATCTGCTCTGCTTCGCCGGGTCCTCCATTTCTTCCGCCACTCGGCCCTCGGCCGCCGGCTTGCATCTCTACCCGCAGCTACCCTTCCCCGCGACGAACTCCGCTGTCAGATTCCCCCGCCCCGGTGGCAGCCTCAGCCTCTATTAGCTGCTTGGCTTGTTCTCGACCCCCAAGATAGAGGTAATACCTTCTTAGTTGTGTGCGCGAGCGACAAGGAAGTAAAGCTTTGCCTAACAGGATAGGATGGAAGGTGAGTGGTCGGAGGAGGTGGAAATGAAATCACGGGTCGAAATCTCTCGTGTCATGGCGAAGGCGACGGCGGCGAGTTAAGGCATGGCCGGTGCCAGAATTGGGGAAGCTCCCTCGATCGATCGCTTTGCTTGTCTCGATCTGATCTTGTTGTGTGAGATGAGATGAAAAAAGAAAGGCATCCTTTTTTACGAGACGGAGCTGAGCTCTTTGGCGAGGAACGGGTGAAGTCTGAAAAAAACCTTGAACTTGTACGTCCGGGCGAAATTGTACCCTGAACTAAGAATCCCTGAAATTGGTATCCTAAACTTATCAATCCCGATCAGTTCTGACCCTATGCATGTTTGGCACACCGGGAAAAGGCTAATCCCAGCTGGGTTCACCCGCTACTCTCACTGACAATGCCGGTCCACATTCATCTCTCTCCTTTCATCTTCTTCCTCCGTCTCGCCCGACTCCCGAGCCCATTCCCTCTTTTTCTATCTCTCCTAGCCAATAGCAGCGCCACCCAGTTCCATTCTTCTGCTCCTCGGGCCGTCGGGCGTGCCCTTGGAGAGACTGGAGCAGACGAAGGCCACGGTGAGACGCACACTGCCGACCGCGGCCAAGCCGAACGCCGAGGCAGTTTTATCGACCGCGCATCGGTGCTTGCTGCTCGGCTGCTCGTGGAGCGAGGTCCCATTGGTGAGGAGGAGCAACCGCTCTTTTATTTTACATATCACTATGTTCGGCACGAACTGCCGAACTGAGCGCTACGGAGCCTCTCGGAGTCACGCATCCTTCGTCCGCATCTGGCAAACACCGGCGAACACCACGCCTGACACAAGCCTTCCGAGCAATAGCAAATGGCAATCGCAAATAGATTTGGATCTGGAGGGAGTGTGCGTCTGCAACCAGATTGCTTCAAATAACAATTAGCATACAAATCCCAATGCATATGCGGCCAGATCGTATCTCACGGAATAGCTCAATAGCAGCGGTGATCTCTGCAGCGTGCGAGTCAGAGTAGCGGCGTAGTGATGGGAGCCGCCGAGCAGGTGTAGTGCCCTGCCGGTGTCAGAGCGGACCCTGGCGAGGAGGTCCTCCATAGGCAGCAACGGCGCAATGGTCTTGGCATCTTCATGTACAGCCTCTCGGGTCAATGCGGTGGCGGACGAGGCCGGCAGTGTTGTGGATGAAGATAAATATGACGTGTGGGACAGGGTTGTCAATGAGTACTGTGCGATCCCAGTCGGGATTTATCTTATCCTGACGTGCCAAATTGGTCTGAACTGGTTCAGGGTTTAGATAAGACCGGGATCAGTGAGTACGGGGTATTGACTTCAGGGATTGAGAGGTCGGGGTTTGACTCAGACGAAATGTATAAACTCAAGGTTTAAAACAGACTTCACCCGCGAGGAACCGAAGCACGCACGGGCCGGTGTGTGCTGGCCTTGTGCGTGATTCCATTCTTTAAACCAAGATAGTATAGGGAGTAGACAGCAGGTCTACATTCTTTAGACAATATAGCTAGCTAGCAGTTTGTGTTTGTGTTTGTTGCTATTAATGAAATGAAAAAAAGAAAAAGAAGAGGTACATCCGTACATGCAGGGCCAGCGCGCGGGCCGATTAATTTCTGACTCTGCGTGGTTCCTCTCTTCTCTATCTCTATATTAACGAACTTCCCGTCAAAACAAAAACATAGTAACGGTTCGTCGGCGGCGGCAACGGTTCGCCGGAGTCGGCGTCTCTTTGTCTTTTTGTGTTGTGCAAAGAAAAGAAAAAAAACTGAGCTTTTTAATTTGAGGGAGCTCGTCTCGTCGGTCGGCGGGCAGGCGGCACGGACGACGGCTGCTCGTGGACCTCGTCTTGAAGGTATCGCCGTGGAGAAGTTCTAGGCCACCATCTGCTACCTCTGGGAGAAACTCTAAATCAGTAGATCGGAAGACGGCGGCGGTCTTGTATAGTTTCTCCCTGGGGGCGTCGTTCTTGGAGGTGTTTATGGGCTCGAGGGACCAGTGGAACGCAACTTTGATGAAGGGGTGCTTCATTCTACACATTAATGGCGACGGATCTCGACGGCGTGGCGTAGTGCAAATTCGGCGTTCGATGCGCGAGAATGGACTCACATAAAAGGACGACACTATATGGCGCCGTGGTGGCGCCGATGACAAAAAGACCTGACACAAATCGATGCATCAGTTTCTGCTCTGAAGATGGATAGATGAAAGACGATCTTGTCGGGCCTTGCAGGGTGCGCAGAGGATGCATGATGGTAGTCGGCGACCCGGCCAGGCCGGAAGCATAAAGGTATCGGTGGTTGTTTATGTTTAGTATAAACTAAAGTATATATTTTCTTGGGTCTTTGTGTATGTTGGTGGAGTCAGTTCTATTCTCTTTGTATAGGTCAGTTGTAGTATTGCTCGATACTCTAACGTACAGTCCGAATCCTAATTTGACTAGGTTCGGAGGGGCTGGAGTAATAGTCGGAATCGGCAACTTCCTGGTCAATATAAGCAGAGGCGTCGATGCACAAAGGGACAAAGCAAGCAGGGGTATCTTGTTGGCGATCAGGAAGCTGGTACGCGCAGTGCAACTCTGCCGATGCATCCATCAAGCATGGACAAAGACACACACCCTCTAGGGTCACAACGACAACCCTTGTTTTCGCGACTTAAGTGCGGCGAGGAGGAGACGCTAGCAGGGCCGGCCCTGTGTTTCGGGAGGCCCTAGGCGAACTCAACGACATGGCCCCCTATGTCCTAAGTCCTAAGACAATATATATGTATGCGTGTGTTATATATATAACTTATTAAAAGTAACTTTCAATCATACATCAGTTTAAAATATGACTATAATAATTCAAATGACTCCATCGAGAACAATAATAACCAAATTCGAACCGACTCCATAAAAAACAATGGCACTAAAAAGATCGCAAAATGACACTAAATAAAGAATACAAAGAATGGTACTAAATCATGAAGAAAAGATCAAAAGAGCATACAAAGAATTAGGTATTTATAGATCGGATGATTGAAACCCTAGACATGTTACATAGAATGACAAAAAATTGATAGATTGGATTAGAATACGTACATACTAAATAAAGAATAAATAAACTACTGACATTGTCAAATTGAGGTTCGGGGATGGACAGGAACATGGATGCGTACTTCTTGACTTCCAGTCGGATGCGTAGTTGACTACTTGTATAGGTATTGCCGTATTGCCGCGGTGCCGGATGCCGGATGGCCTGGCTACCGCCTGCCTTCCGGACTGATGTGTGGCGGCGACGGCGAGCCGGCGACGCGGCAAGGGCCAAGGGGCAAGGCGCTGAGAGAGCGAGAAGGCCGACGGGCGGGCGAGGGCGACGAACCTACGAAGGAAACGTCGAAACGAGCGTGAGTCACGGCGCCGCTTCGCCTTCGCGTATCCATCAGCGATCGCTAGCTAGTTATATCTGGGCCGCCTAGCCCATCCTATTTCTTTTCTTTAATTCTTTTGTAATTTTTTACTTGCTTTTTGCTGGGCCCTGGGCTATAGTATATGTATATACTCCATCATGTGCCCCCCCTCGCCTGGGCCCTGGGCCGTCGCCCCGTCGCCCATGCCCAAGGGCCGGCCCTGGACGCTAGCACCCAGGAGCACCGACGAGCGCCTCTACGTCACCGACGTCGTCCTCGTCCGCCCGGGGAGAGCATACGCCGGCCAGAGCGTCGTGGCCGCCTGCGTCGAGATCGGCACGCGGAACCTCATGCTCGGGACGCTGTCGGCAGAGAACCCCTGCGTGAAGCTGCAGACGCCGGTGGAGCTGGACAATGAGTTTTGCTTTTACGTGGTACGTATGGAAGACGGCTACGCCGCCAACGATGACGCCGACACCTACGTGCACGCCAATGCGGCAGTCGTCGAGTTCCAGGGTTTCGCTCTCGTTTCACCGTCTCTCCACACGGAGGAGAAAGACGATGACGACCACAAAGACGGGCAGGAGACTGACGGTGAGATTGACCCACACGTCGCTAGGGCGAGCAGTGCCGGCGGCAACGGCAAGGACGTTCGACAGGTTGTAGTTAGAGCATTCTTTGGGATTTTTAGGTTTGCTTCTATGCTGGCATCGATGATGTAATCGTGGATTCATATATGGATAAACTGCATCATACATTTTTATTTGACTAGTCATGCATCTTCAACGCGGACCCTCAAAACGCACGCAATTTTTTTGTACAAACTGTCCCGATGCAATTTGTTATTAACGCGGTCTAGTTTTTGTCTACGAACGCATTTGCCTATTCGTTTTCCTGCAAAACGGTAGCAAACCAAGGTGGCATTGCGGAAGTCCGAACCTCCGGCTGTGCATTGTGAGCAGACCGTATTGTTTCCGCACCAAAACCCGTGCTTCCCCACCCTCTTCACTCCAATCATTTACGCGCCAAGTTGAAGCGAGAAGGGGCGCCAGTCAAGATGATGGAGAGGTTTGCGACATCTTGGCAAAGAAGGAGGCATATGTCAAAGCGCTATGATGTGTAGGGAGAAAGAAATGTGGTGAGGTTCAACATCTTGATGGGGGTGACCGAGAAGAAGATCAACCTTGAAGAGTAGAAGAACAAATTCGGAGAGAAGAAGGTTGAGCTCGCGAGCGCTTCAGAGGATGTTGATCGTGAGGAGTAGACGACTTGGATCTCGATGCGGCGATGATCGTGTGCTTTGTCCATGTTAGAATGTTGAAGCTTTTGGCAGCCACGATGAAGACGTCCCAAAAATAGGCGGATAGTGAGGACGCGGATGGAGAGGAGGAGGAAGCGATGGCAGAATGAGCGAAGTGGCACAGACAGCAAGTCTAGGAGGAAAAAAAATGTCATTTTTCTTCTTTCTTTTTAAAGGAGGATGACCCTCGGCTTCTGCATCTAGACGATGAATGCAACCATTTTATTAATTATATTCACAAAGGCCTTACAAAGTAATATATCAGTAAGTCTGAAGCCATCATCTTGGCAACATCTGTTGCTACTCCTATCCAGTTGATGAAGGGAGTGCCGGAAGTCCGAGCTGAATACCAAATAGACCTCGCACCAAAGCCTAACAATTAAAGCCGGAAGCCCCCACCAATAAGGATGAAAACGGCGCGGAAACGGACGGAACTAGGTGCTACCATATTTATTTTCTACTCATTGTGTCATTTTGTGTTGTTTGATAGTTGGGCTACAAAGCATTCATAGGCATATAGTAGAAACGGAAAGTTCCGCTTCCACGTCTGTTCCACCGGAAAACACAGTTCTTTTTTTGTTTCTGTTTCCGCATAAAAAAATTCATTTTCATTTCCTTTTCATATTTCCTCTCGGTTTCCATTTTTCCTCCGGAAAAGTGGAAACTTTCCATTCCATTTTCATCCCTACCCACCAAGCCTCTTGCCAGGTCTGGGGCATACATCGGTTCGGCACACTCTCAAAGTTCGCCGTCGCCGTCTTCCACCGATCCATCTTCAGAGCAGGTACTGATGCATCAACCATGCCAGGTCTGCCGTTGACATCACCATGACGCCAGACAACGCCACCTCCCTATGCATGTCCATCAAGATGCATCCGACGCCGAGACTCTACTGCACCGTGCCGCCGAGGCCCACCGTTGATGATACACAGTTGATGCCACGCCGCTCCACCTACATGCCATCTCACGTCGTCTCCGAACTACCAGCAACTCGACCACCATGAGCAGTCCCCAGCCGACGCCTTAAGGAAGGAACACGACACCAAGGTGCCGTCGTCGCCAAAACAGAGGAGCTGAGGCTTTCGTTTGCACTTATGGCAGGGGTAGGAGGAGCAGGATCTGAAGAAAATATGCCTTGGAGGCAACAATAAAGTTGTTATTTTATATTTCTTTATTCATGATAAAAGTTTATTATTCATGCTAGAATTGTTGATCGGAAACTTAAATACATGTGCGAACACATAAACAAATACCGTATCCCTAGTAAGTCTCTACTAGACTAGCTCGTTAATCATGCCAATTTATAGAATTATTAAAAAATCCAATATATTGTTAGATTTCAAAAAAATAGAAAAACAACAAAAACAAAAATAAGAAGAAGAAGAAAGAAAATGAAATAAAAATGTGCAGCTAATAACTGATGGGGTATACGATCCCGCAAAACTACAGAGACTATAGCCTGTCGAGAGGCTATCTCACTGGCGCAAGATCTTCAGGTTCAAAACTTTGTCATATCATCAGACCCAAAGCAAGTTGTCAATGATATACTGAAGGGCAGTCAGCGTGTGTATGGAGCCGTCATCAACGAAATCAAGGCTAGATCGGTTCCTTTTTCCTGTAATTTCATTTTCTAAAAGTCGTGTAGTTAACTTTGAAGCTCATAGAATAGCTAAATTTGCTCTTACTTTAGCTCAGGGGCGTCATGTGTGTCTTGGCCAGCCACATGACCCAGTTTGCATTCCACTATCTGTGGAATTCGATTAATAAAATGGCTTTTACCCCCTAAAGAAAGTAGTAGAAAAAACTCGGATGTTATCATCTTTACAGGCGTATTATTCATATCCGTGTCCAGAACAAACTCCAACTTGTATTTGTATGATTTCGCAAAAAAGAAAACTTGTATTTGTATGAACCAACTCTAGCTGGTTCTTGTCCGTACGTACAACGGAAGGGTTTGCTGCCCTTGATTTTACTAGTTGCTGCCGCGGCATACAATCTCTCTATATGCTAAGTGAATCACCACGCGGTCTCTTTGGCTGCCATGCTAATCTTTTTTTTTTTTTGCGGGTGGCTGCCATGCTAATCCCTCGAGATTGTTTCCCACACGGCTTATAAACGCACGACGGATCGACATCGTATCCGGTCATCTCGCCCTACGTATTGCAAGGAACAAAAAGACATAGGGCAAGGCCGGCCTCTCCGGACAAATCCGAGGGTGCAAGAGGACCCAACGCGGCCGGCCGCCGGGAACCAAGCCAAATCATATGGCGATCAAGGCTTCCTCGCTGCGCGGTCTTCTTCACCGGGCGCATGCGTTGTTCCCGGCTTTGTTGTCCGACACGCGATCACCGGTCTACCTGCCGAACGAGCTCGTGTCCGATATCCTGTCCAGGATCCCAGAGAGGTCCGTGCGCCGGTTCCGCTGCGTGTCCAAGGAGTGGCATGCCCTCCTCACCGCCCCCGCCTTCGTCGCCGCACACAAGTCCCGCGCTGAGCCATTCCTCGTGGTTTACTCCGATCCCTGCGAGGGCCTGCGGTTGATCGATATGGACGGCAACGTCGTAAGGTTGATTAGCGACATGCGTGGGTGTTGGAGTCCGGTGTCCACGAGCCCCGAGGGCATTCTATGTGTCACTGGCTATCTGGATAGCTATCCGTGTACCGCTGTTTTTGCCGGGTTGATCGACCTTGCCACCATGGAGGTGGTTGTCACCCGCTTAGAAGACAATAAAGCCTGGGGTTACGGTCGTGCCATCCCGTCAGACGCGTATAAGATTGTGCGCTTTCGAGACCACATTAGGGGATGTTATTGTGAGGTTTACACAATAGGGGGTGGTGACGGGTGGAGACGTAGGAAATCACACCCATTGCATTACAAATACGATAGCTTTGAAAACTATGCTGCTACGGTCAATGGTGTGTTGTATTTATTGGCAAGGGCGAAGCCACAGGGCATGGACTATGTACTCTGTTTTGACCTCGAGAGCGAGGAGCGGAAGAATAATATCAAAGGCCCTTCAAATGTGGACATCTGGGGGCATGGTATCAGCTTAGGCGAGCTCAAGGACACTTTGTATATGGCTGATAAAAAGAACTGGGAAACCGATCATGGGTATACAAACATATGGCTCCTGACTGATTTTGATATGAGTATCTGGATCAAGGCATATACGATACCATTGGAGCCGTCCATGCTCCCATATGCTCCCATGTTTTGTCGGATGATACCTTTGAGGGTGTTGCATGACAGTTCAAAGCTGCTCTTCTACTACGGTTCTGGATATGTATTATTTGTGTTACGAGGAGCACAGTTACAAATCTATGACCCTCATAATGAGACATGCACAGATGTGACAGAAAAACTGCTTGGTGACCATGGCACCGTTGTCGGCTTTTGCAGCTCGCACTTGGAGCGTTTTGGCTCGGCAAAGATCCAGCGCCCCATATCCTCTTTCTGCCACATTTGATGTAGTAATTTTTTTTCCTGGTGCATTCGGTGACGGGGATCTGGCGTTTCAGGGTGACTCATCCATGAGCGGGAATTTTAGAACACGAGATTTTAGGGATTTTAGGAGTACGTCATATGTAGGTCGCACTAGTGCAGAATGATTTCGAGAGAGTTAGAGGCTGACCCTACATTTTTTATTTTTATTTTTCTATAGAATTGTTTCCGATTCACCAAACCAATTCTTGTCTCTTACTGTACTGCCTCTTTATTTCATGGAAAAAGGAAATATCAATAAACCTTAACAGGAAAGGTCTAATTCTTTTGTAAATCCATATAAATTTAATAAGTACTCCCTCCGTTCACAAATATACATATGTGTTCTAACTTTTTTGTGATCCTGATAGTTATATACTCCCTCCGTGTCATAATGTAATACGTTTTTGTAAGCTTACAAGCTGACTTAACTTACAAAAACGTCTTACATTATGAGACGAAGGGAGTACATCCGGTCAGTCGTGCGTTGCACGTGCACGTGCACGCTAACTATAGAGAACAAAACAATGAGTAAAGCTCAGTTTTTATCCTGTTTGCAGCCGGGCGCACCGAATCTACCAGGTTTGGAATGAATTGTTCCAGGTTAAAGAAAAACTCCAACTCTATGTCCGTATCGTTACGTACCAGTCAAGGGTTTTACTTGCTTCTGCGGTATACAATCTCCATATATGCCAAGTGAATCACGGCACGATCTCTTTGCAATACGATGCATACGGTGGCTTCCATGCGAATAAACCAAGATCGTTTCTCACACGGCCGGGCCTGCCAGCTTCCAGCTTAAACGCACGACCGATGAACATCTTGTCCGGCCTTCAGAAATCAACCTGAGCAAAATCCGAAGGTGCAAACTCGCCGACTGCCGGTACGATCGAAGCCAAATCATATAGGGGATCAAGGCAGGGCCGGTCCTGAGATTTTAGGGGCCTGGGGCGAAAACTAAAACTCAAGGCCCCCTTAATGTAAACATCATAAATTGTTATTACTTGTGTTGATGTCAACGTTTTTGTCTTGTTCGGATTTAGAATTTTCATTAGTTGGTTCGCCTTCCTCCACAACAATTATCGCCAACTCATGATTTGGGTTCATTGACGGACCAGTATTACTGCTGAAAAGAATTGCCAGTAGCTTCAATCTATGATTCTACTAAGTCATCTGCATGTTTTTTCCTTTGGATTATTTAGCTACAAGACGCGAATTTTGAAATAGCATGGTAACACACATAGCAGAAACAAATATTACATCCAAGATTGAACGGTGCAAGGTAAGCATCATGTATGCAAAGAGAAATTACTTAATTAGCAAAGACAAAATTCATAATATGGTTATATGGCATACCTCGGACCTGTCCATCGGCGTCGGTGATCAGGCGATCGATGATATGACGTGGACTGATGTCCGGAGGCGGGAGGCGGGAGGCGCTCAGGTGTGCGTATCCATCCGCATCCATCGCCTGGAGACCGGAGGCGCTCGGCGATGCTCATGCTGCGTGCGCCGGTGTGATTCCCTGCATGGCTGCGTCCAGCGCTGAGACCAACCGGTTGACTTGCATCTCACGATCAGGCCTAAGGGGGAAAGCTGAATAGAGATTTAGGGTTTGTCGGCATCGCGACTCGATCGTGAAAAGAAGGAACGACCTGTGACTACGATCTTTTTAGAAGGAAACGCTGACCGGTGATTGCGTGAATTCTGGCTACGTGCGTACACTATACATCCCAGCCATGCCTCTTCCCCTGGGCCATGGACAAGCTTATTTTTTCAGCCATGGGCTAGCCTGGCTGCTGCTTAGCGGGAGGGGGCCCCTGAAATGTGGGTGCCCGGGGCGGTCGCCCCCTCTGCCCCCCCCCCCCCCTCGGGGCCGGCCCTGGATCAAGGTACCATCTTTGTGGGTTCTTCTTCACCGTCACCGGGTGCAGGCGCTGTTCCGAACTCCGCTGGCCGACACGCCAACGCTGGTCTACTTGCCAAAAGATGCGCTATCCCGGGCCCCATCCACCCACACGCCGCCGCCGGTCTACTTGCCAAGCGAGCTACTCTGGGACATCCTGTCCAGGATACTGGAAAAGTCCGTGTGCCGGCTCCGATGCGTGTCAAAGGAGTGGCACGCCCTCATCTCCAACCCCGCCTTCGTCACCGTGCACAATTCCCACGCTGAGCAGTTCCTCGTGGTGGCCTCCTTTTTCTGTCAGGGCCTGCAACTGGTCGATATGAACGGCAATGTTGTGAGGGTGATCAGTGACACGTGTTGGTTATGGACTCCTGTGTCCATGAGTCCCGATGACTTTGCATGTGTCACTGGCTTTCGTCGGGGTGATGTTTTTGTCGCTGGGATGATCGACCTTGCCACCATGAAGGTGTGCTTCACCCGCTTGGAGGGTGGCAAAGGCTGGGTTTTTGGTCGTGCCGTCCCGTCTGGCGTGTATAAGATGGTGCGCTTTCTAGACCACACTAATTGTGAGGTTATCACAATAGGGGATGGTGCTGGGTGGAGACGGAGGAAATCACGCCCATTGCGAGAATAAGGACATTGTTTTGCCTCCCTTCCCCCCCCCCCCCCCCCCCCCCCCGCGCCGCCACCCGCGAGGCGGCCGGGGCGGGCGCCTAGATCCCTCCGCTACCGGTCTCCCCTCCTCCTCCCTCCTCCCTGGCCGCCGCCAGGGGGCGCGGCCGGGCTCGCCTGACCGGCGCCGGCGGCGGCGGGGCCCTGCTCTTCCTCCTCCACGCGTTGGGGGCGACGCGGGTCCCTCCTTCGCGTGCGGGCGCGGGGCACCGCGGCGCGGCGGCGCGCGGCCCTCTAGCGGCGCGTGGTGCGGCGTGGCCGGCTGCGCGGCGGTGCGTGCCTCGCCGTAGCGGCCGGTTCCGCCCGGCAGGCGGCGTGGGCGGCGGCTGGGGTCCGGCTTCGGGCTGCTGGCGGCTGCGGTGGTTCCTCTCCGTCGTGGGCATGCGGCGGTGGTGCGGCTCGGCCGGTGGCGGTCCGGCGACCTGGTGATGGTGGCCGGCGGTGCGCGTGGTGGTGGTGCCTCCCTTGGCGGCTTTCGGTGTGGGGAGGAAGGGGAGCGGCTTGGACAGGGGTGGCGGAGCCGACGGCGTGCCGGCTGCAGCGCGAAGGCGGGAACTTTACGGGCCTCGGCGTTCCCGGCCGGGCCTGTGCGGCCATGGGCCTGGTGTGTTCCTGCCATTGCGTCCAGTCAGCTACCGTCTTCGGTGGTGGAGGTGGGGCCCTCCCGCGTGCCAATGGTGCTGCTGCCTTGTCCCGGCTCCTCTTCTTCATCATGCCAACCATGCTTCATGGTGCTGTGGTGAGACAGCGTTGAACGCTTCGTGTCCGGGCTGGCGCAGGGTGAGGGTCTGTTTGGCGGCGAGCTTCGGAGTGCATGAGTTGGAGGTTGGGATCGGGAGAAATCTCTGTTGGCCTAGCCGACATCGACGTGGTGGCGCTTGTGGGTGCTGCCATACCTTCCTGGAGGGCGTCAGAGCTACCCTTCCTCTCTCCTCACCGTACCGGGGGAAACCCTTGGCAGCAGCGTCGTCTTCGTCGCGTCCCTTGTTGGAGGTGTTGATTGGTACCAGTGCTTCGGAGGCTCGGAGTCTAGTGGGAGATCCCCGGTGGGTGCAGCGGCCACGAGGCTTCTTCGTTTCTTTGTCGATCCGCCGTTGTCGGTGTTTGTTTCTCTTGTATTTTCTCTTTCTTTTCTTTTGGGCGTGACTGTGCTGCTTCCGCCCCAGCACCTATAGTTGGATGGTTCGGCAAAGGCCAGAGCCTTGACAACTGTGCTGCAACGGTCAATGGCATATTATACTTCTTGGCGAATGAGAGACAAGACATGCATGATGTACTTTGCTTTGACCTTGAGAGTGAGGAGTGAAAGAATGATATCAATGGCCCACCAAATGTAGACATCTTATGTCATGGTATCACCTTAGCCAAGCTCAATGGGGTTTTGTGCATGGCTGAACCAAAGAATTGGAGAAGCAACCATGGATGTACGAACATATGGCTCCTGACTGACTCTAATAAGAGTATCTGGGTCAAGGCGTATACAATACCTTTGGAGCCATCAGCACCGTCGGATTATTGGTGGGTGATACCTTTGAGGGTGTTAGATGATCATGATGGTTCGAAACTGCTCTTCTACTACAGTGCTGGTTGTGTAGGAATATGGTTAGAAAGACTGCCGGTAGACCCCGTGATGGGACATGCACAGATGTAACAGAGAAACTGCTCGATGACTAAGGCCACGCCGTCAGCCTTTGCAACTTGCACTTGGCGCGTTCTGCCTCGGCAAAGGTCCAACGGCCAATATCCTCTCTGGATTTTATCTGAGGCATTTCTTTTGCAGAATTATGCACTATATATAGGTGTCGAACAAATGTCAACACGCACTCCGGAGTAATTTCCTGAATAAATTTCTCCATGCCAAACCATGAAACTTTTCTACTACTCCATTTGATTTTGAATCTATGAGAGTAGTGTCATATAAATCCAGTCTAGTATTTCCAAATTACTACTGTGAATTGGTTTAATCTATAAGTTTGGTTGGAAGCATTGAACCCTTTGGTCTCGGGCCGCATGTTTATATATTGGCAATGCCTTGAAGTACAAGAAGAGATCAGAGAGAGATCGATCTCAGGAAGTTCGGTACATGAGATAACGTGAGAAGGGAGAAAAGGAGATAGAGACAGATTACAATTTGAATGAAAACTATCTCTATCCTATACATATTCTAACACTCCCCCTCAATCTAAACCTCATGAGCTTCGGCCAAGGTTGAGACTGTACTTGAACTCATCCAACCTCCTCATAGTAAGAGGCTTTGTGAAGCCATCAGTTAGTTGATCTCCAGTAGGAATAAACTGAATGTCGAGAAGCTTTCTAGCTACTCTTTCTCTGACAAAGTGGAAATCAACTTCAATATGCTTTGTGCGTTCATGGAAAACAGGGTTAGCTGACAAATAAGTTACACCAATATTATCACACCATAGTCTGGCAGCTTTTGGAGTCTTAATTCCAAGCTCATAAAGTAGTGTTTGTATCCACATTACTTCAGCTGTAGCATTTGCCAAAGCTTTGTATTCAGCCTCTGTGCTTTATCTAGAAACTATAGCCTGCTTTCTTGCACTCCATGACACAATATTGGATCCCAGAAAAACAGCAAATTCACCAGTAGACCTTCTATCATCAATACATCCTGCCCAGTCTGCATTAGAATAGGCAGTAACAAGCATAGAAGAAGACTTGGTAATTTGAAGTCCAAGTCCCTCTGAAAACTTAAGATACCTCAAAATTCTCTTGACTGCAGTCCAATGAGTGGTGCTAGGAGCATGTAAATACTGACATACCTTGTTGACAGCATAAGAAATGTCAGGCCGTGTCAGTGTTAAGTATTGTAATGCACCCACAACACTTCTGTAATTTGTTGCATCCTCTGATCCAAGTGCCTCTCCACTTTCAACAGAAAGTTTTTCAGAAGTTGAGATAGGTGTACTTACAGGTTTACATTTTTCCAAACCTACTCTCCTGAGTATATCAGCTGTGTACTTTTCCTGTGTCAAAAGTATACCATCTCTTATTTGTTTAACCTCTATACCAAGAAAATAATGAAGATCTCCCAAATCCTTGAGAGCAAACTCCAACTTAAGATCTTTAAGCAAACAAGTAGTGGCACTTGAACTTGATCTAGCAACTATAATATCATCAACATAAACTAGCACAAAAATAGTGACATTTCCTTTACTATAAAAGAACAAGGATGTGCCAGCTTTGGATGGTACAAATCCAAGTTGTTGTAGTTGCATGCTCAATCGTGAATACCAAACACTTGGGGCCTGTTTTAAACCATATAATGCTTTATCCAATTTGTAAACATAATGTGGTGTACTCTTGTTTTCATAACCTGGTGGCTGCCGCATAAACACCTCTTCCTCAAGAACACCATGAAGGAACGCGTTCGAACATCTAGCTGTCTTAAGCTCCAACCTCTGGAAACAGCAATAGACAGAACAAGTCGAATAGTGGTTGACTTAACAACTGGGCTAAAGGTATCCTCATAATCAATGCCAAATCTCTGTTTAAAACCCTTAGCAACTAATCTAGCCTTGTACCTGTCTAGACTTCCATCATATTTTCTTTTTATCTTGTACACCCATTTACGGTCAATGATGTTCATTCCAATTTTTGATGGTACTAGGTGCCATGTTTTGTTTTTCATAAGTGCATCATACTCACTATCCATGGCTTCTTTCCAATTTTTGTGAGCAAGAGCATCAACTAGGCTAACTGGTTCACCAGCAGTAGTAAGGAAAGCACGTTTTTTATCATACCTGATGGTACCATCTTTGTATTCTTTTTCCTTAGTAATATATACCTGATTGAGACCTCGTGTGATGCCGCGGAATAATTTGGGCCACAGAAGATCCATCCCTCAGATCATGCTCAGGCGCCACGGGATCACACGCTGGATCGGACGCCACGGGATCACGAGCCGGATCCTCTACAGACAAAATCGGCCTCGGGATCGATCCGTCAGAAGAGGCGCGCCGCGTGTCGCCCGCTGAGCCCGTGCGTGTCGGAGCCCGTGAGCTGGGCCCAGCGGCGATCGGTTGGTCGGCCATACTCGCAGCAGGCCGCGGAATCATGGCGAGCGGGGAGTCGCTCCCGCCCCCGCCTGGGCTGGTGGGCTCCACGCTGTCGTTGTCGGCCACCGAGCCGCGGACCGCGTCCACGCGCTGGAAGAGATCCGCCTCGGATCGGATGCCGCCAATGATTGCACTGGCGCCAGGATTTTCCTGGGATCACACGCCAGATCTCCTGCTGCTGGCAGGATCCTCCTCGAGGCTAACGACGGCTGCATTGGCTGTTTCTGAGCACATAAAATCATGAAATGCACCTGTACAAACATCATCAGAATTGCAATTTTCTGTGGATTTATTCACATCGTCAGCTTCAGTTAATTCACCCCCGTGATCAGAGATTGTGTCATGGTCCGAAAGAAGTGCTATTTCAGCACGAAGAAGCGCGCCTGCATTGGGATGAAGTTTGACAAACGGAAAGAGTTTCATCAAAAACTCCATGATGGGCGCCCAATCGGATTCGATTGGTAGGGGCGCAGGAGGTTCGGAGTCCGGCAAGGAGTCCGGCACCTCGGAGTCACGAGCTTTATAAGGGACAAGGTTGGTATTCGGCTCCATCGCCGTAGGGGTTGCAGCTCCCGAGGCGGTGTCCAGCCACCCATCCTCGATCTGCACGGTCGGCTCCGAACTATAGGTCAGAGCGGACTCGTGTGTGGCCTCCAAGGCACTGTCCGGCGGCAGAGCTAGATCATGCCCATCGTGACAATGCGGCATGCTCGGCTGTGGCTCGAATCCGTCGAAGATCAAGTCTCCACGGATGTCGGCCGTGAAGTTTAGGCTTCCAAATCTGACCTGATGGCCAGGGGCGTAGCTTTCGATCTGCTCTAGATGGCCAAGTGAATTGGCCGGCAGTGCAAAGCCGCCGAACACGAAGATCTGTCCGGGGAGAAAAGTCTCACCCTGGACGGCGTTGTTGTTGATTGAAGAAGCCATCAAGCCTATCGGCAACGACACAGAGGAACTCTCAATGAAAGCACCAATGTCGGTGTCAAAACTGGCGGATCTCGGGTAGGGGGTCCCGAACTGTGCGTCTAGGCGGATGGTAACAGGAGACAAGGGACACGATGTTTTTACCCAGGTTCGGGCCCTCTCGATGGAGGTAAAACCCTACTCCTGCTTGATTGATATTGATGATATGGGTAGTACAAGAGTGGATCTACCACGAGATCAAGGAGGCTAAACCCTAGAAGCTAGCCTATGGTATGATTGTTGTAATGGTTGTGTGTCCTACGGACTAAACCCTCCGGTTTATATAGACACCGGAGAGGGCTAGGGTTACACAGAGTCGGTTACAATGGTAGGAGATCTACATATCCGTATCGCCAAGCTTGCCTTCCACGCCAAGGAAAGTCCCATCCGGACACGGGACGAAGTCTTCAATCTTGTATCTTCATAGTCTTGGAGTCCGGCTGACGATGATAGTCCGGCTGTCCGGACACCCCCTAGTCCAGGACTCCCTCAGTAGCCCCTGAACCAGGCTTCAATGACGATGAGTCCGGCGTGCATATTGTTCGGCATTGCAAGGCGGGTTCCTCCTCCGAATAATTCATAGAAGATTGTGAACACCAGGATAGTGTCCGGCTCTGCAACATAAATTCCACATTCCATCGTAGAGAGAATAATATGTACACAAGTTCAATCTGCCGACGTATTTTGTGGCATGACGTCACACCACTACCAAGCCTTTACTTGAATCGTTTTTTATTATACCACCTCAGCGCGTTTAGCGAAGCGGTTTCCTTGGCACGTCCTATCGAAGCAGAGATCGTGTTCCCCTTATTCCGGGATTCTCATCAATACGGACGTGGGTAACCCAACCGCGCCATTGATGGTGGCGCTTGGGAGATATGCGAGTTTTACCAGGCCGGTGGGGACGCATAGTTTCCCTCCGCCCATATATAAGGGGATAAAGATCCACCTCTTTGACCTACGCCTTCTTCCTCCTTTGCTTATCCATCTCCGCTCACTCGAGCTCCAGCGCCCAAGCCCGCACACCTCGTCTCAACCATCTCCAGCCATGCACTACTAGGGAAAAGCCTATACACAGAATCTTAGCAGCAGCGAGGGTTAAAAACCCTCGCTACTGCTACTTACTAGCAGCGCAGGTTTTTAAACCTCGCTACTACTAAGTTGATAGCAGCAGCCTGGGTTTATAACCCTCGCTACTACTAAGCGGTCTCTACCCGCGCTACTGCTATAAGTTAGATGTAGCGCCTTATTAGTAACGCCGGCCCCCGCGCTGCTAATAGGCCCAAAACCCGCGCTGCTGCTACGCTTTTCCCTAGTAGTGATGTACGGAGCGGGAGGCAAGTGGATGGTCTCCTCCGTTACGGAGGAGCACGTCGAGAAGTTGCGCGGCGCCGGATACCTGTCCAGCGACATCGCGCACCGGCTGCCCGACAAGTGGCAGCTCATCCCCACCCCCAGGCCCCATGAGAGGGTCGTATTCCTTCCCCACTTCCTCCGCGGACTGGGCTTCCCACTTCATCCCTTCGTCCGGGGGCTCATGTACTACTACGGCCTGGATTTCCACGATCTGGCACCAAACTTCATCCTCAACATCTCGGCATTTATCATCGTGTGTGAGGCCTTCCTCTGGATCCAGCCCCACTTCGGCTTGTGGCTAAAAACCTTCAATGTCAAGCCGAAGGTAGTGAAGGGCGTCCAAGCGGAGTGCGGTGGCGCCATGGTGGGCAAGATGCCCAACGTCCTCTAGCTCGAGGGCGCCTTTGTGGAAACCATCAAAGGGTGGCAATCGGGGTGGTTCTATATCACCGAGCCGCGGGACCCTAAATGGGCAGCGGCCCCCGAGTTCAGATCTGGTGCCCCTATGCAGCTCACCTCCTGGAAAGAGAAGGGCTTGCTATGGGGCAGTTCGGAGGAGCTGACCGGACTCCAGTCCTGTCTCCAGACCTTGGTGAACAAGAAGCTCAAGCTTGTCAACATGATCCAGGTCATGCTCGTCCACCGGATTCTCCCCTGCCAACAACGGGCCTTCAATTTGTGGGAGTTCGGTCCGGCATAGCACCGAACCCTGAGCGGGCTCTTCGACACGATGTACGAAGCTGCCTGGAGGGTGCTGTTCAAGGGGGGAGAAGCCCCCGCATCTGCGACTGAAGATCGCGGATTCAGCACGAAACGCCCGGCCGGTGTGGTAAGTTATCCTTTATGGGACACGTATTTCTTTCATAGTTTGACTCTATGTGGGCTCTAAAATTCCCAATGCCTTTGACAGGACTGGCAGAGGACGTCTGGACAGGTTAACTGCCCGGCTCCCCTCCCCGAAGAACCAGCGGATGCCCGTTTAACGGGGCTGCTAGTCCCGGCACTTTATGTGGTGCTGGAGAAGAAGGCCAAGAAGAAGGCCACGGGAACCCGAAGGAGTTCCCGGCGCCAGGTGGTATCGGACTCATCGTCCGATGACTCCGAGGCGGACTCCTCCCCCGAAGACGAGGAGGAGAAAGAAGACTCTCCCCCGAAGGGGGGAGAGAGGAAAAGGAAGGCTTCCCCAACGGGGGAGGCCGAAGGGTCCAAGAGGGGAAGGACCCTTCCTCTGGACAGCTCCGCCAACGCCAATGATGGCGACGAGGAATGGCCCTCAAGGGCCATGCCCCTGGCAAGATCGTAAGTGTCCGGATTCCTGAGTGATTTGTAATTTCTCTTTTGTGCCGCGTAGTGTCCTTCTAATGACGCATACTACCTGTAGTCCGGCCGAGGAGGATCTTCCCGCTTCATCCAGCGGGTCCTTGGCTCCGTCGGACGTAGATTCCATTTCGACCGCCTCCACCCCTCGCGATGCTGAGGACGCCGAGGTGGGATCCTAGGAGGGGACCCGCCAGGAGGGGGAGGCTCCGGAGGTGCCACAAGGCAACCTCCCGGACTTCGTGCCGGACTCCGTGCCGGAACCAGCAGTGGTTTCGGAGTCCGACAGGCGGCCCCTTCGTAAGAAGGGCAAGACCGCGACACCGGCAGCCTCCGTCCAACCGGAGGCGCCGGGCAACTTGTTGGAGGCGCTCAACGGTGCTTCCATCGAGGAAGAACACCGCACTATCATGAGTGCGGTGATTCAGAAGGTTCAGCTCGCCAAGAGCGGGCTGACCGAAGCCTGCAGTAGCCTTCTAACAGGCTTTGAGGTAAGAAGTTTAAAATATGTAATGTGATACCGCATAGACAGTAGCCCCTGATGCTTGGTTCGGTGTTCGGAAAGAAAAACCGGACTGAGGATCTAAAAAAGATATACGTAGGAGTGCTAAAAATTATGTCAATATGGGTTTGCAGGCTGCGCTGTTGACCTCTGCCGCACTGACTGCGGAGGTCGGTGCTTTGAAGCAGGACCTCGAGCGGTCCGAGCTAGAGCTCGGCCTTGCCAAGAAGCAGCTCGAGGACAAAGAAGGTGAGTAACACCACTTTGAAATTTGTACCTTACAGAAAAGGATTTTTGTTGCGATAGAAATAACAAGGATAACGTGGGTACTGCAGGGGCCACGAACGAGGTGGCGACCCTGAAGGAGGCCGTGTCCGCGGCCGAACGCAATGCGGCCGCGGAACGAGCGGAGCGAGAGAAGCAGGAGGCGCAGGTGGCGGAGGTGCGGCAAGAGCTCCAGGCTCTCATGGAAAAGCATGAGAGTTTGGAGCGCGACTCGAAGACTCGAGAGTCCGAGCTTGCCTCGGCCCTTGAAAGTGCGAAAGCCGCTAAGGCCGAGGCCCATAAGGCCCTCCAGGAGATTGAGGCGGTGAAGAAAATAGTGGCGGGTAAGGCATTTTTCATGCAAAGCAAGCATGTGAATGTAAATTACCTGTTACTTACCCGAATTCAGAGCTATCCAGGGGCGTTTGCAGATCTGCCTCGCAGCGTATCCGATGCTGCCGCATTCTACCGGGCCGAGGAGGGGAGTTTGACGGAGAAGGTCTTCTGGTCTCAGTATGCTGAGACCGGACATCCGGTGCCCCCTAGCGACCAGCTGAAGCAGCTGGTCGAGCTCCACAAGGTAGCCGAGCAGGCCATGAAGGGCCTCATAGTCCGGCTGTGGCCTGGGGAGGCCATGCCTGGGAGCTACTTCGTCCTCGTGCGGCGGCTGGTGGATGCGTGCCCTTGGGTGGAGGTCATCAAGCGCTCCGCCTGCATTGAAGGTGCCCGTCAGGCCCTTGCCCGCGCAAAGGTGCACTGGGGCAGGCTGGATGCTGAGAGGCTTCTGACGGACGCGCCGCCGGCGGGCAAGGAGTATCGTACGCCCGAAATGTACTATAAGATTGTCCTGAAGGGTGCCCGCAAGATTGCAGATGAGTGCCCCAGAGATGTAATTATTGAGTAAAATCGCAATGTGTTATCCTGTGCGCTGAAAACTTTGTTCATATGCGCTAAGCAACACTTATTGATTTAAAATATTACCTTCTGTGCGGCCGTTTATTAAATCTGAGAGATGGCAAGTCATCGGCTTCAGCCCCCATGCCACGAGTGCTGGGGTGTTCGGGATAAACTTGAGCACTCTTGTTCCCATTTTTGGGTCCATCTAGGGAGGCGCTCAACACAACGAACAAGGCAACCGGACTTATAATGCTTGAACACTCTCACTTAGCCATAGAATTCTATAATTTTAAATTTTGGCGAAGCCCCTAGTATTCGGAAGACCGAGTTCGGGGCGCTATCCACGCCTGGGCCGGACGAAGCCGGTTCCTCGGTCTAAGCGGCATAAGTCTTTAAGGACTCGAAAAGACCTCTCGAACAGCGACCAGCTCTCGCCTTATCATGACGGTCAGTTTTAGCTTTCTCCACTGAGGCGCTCGCCCAGCTCAACCGGGGCGCAATCACAGTGGTTCTCCCAGTGCTACCTTAGCCGACGGAACGGAACGTAAGGTACCAAAATATGGGAGCCGGGCAAACCCAACTATTGACCCAAGACATGATTCGGAGCCGATGCATATAGTGCTATAAGTTCGGGGTGCCGCACTTGTGAAAGTGTTCGGACTTCACACCATAATGCGGGGAACATAAGCCCTTGGTGTATTCGGCCGTACCAAATTGTACGGATGCAAGATGTCATAAATGAACATATATATAAAGAAAAGGAATGCAATTATAAGCGAAAAAGTGATGCATTGTTTATTCAAGGAATTCTGCCATGAGTGCAGAACAATACAAATAGTGCGGTAAGCAAGGGAGTGGACTATTTGAAACATGTCCCCCTCTAGGGGTAGGCTGCGGAATGGTATATTAAATAGATTTAATGCTCGTAATGGAGACCACCTGAGTGTTCGTCGTAGCCATTGTTCCTCCCAGGCTGTTGCATCGTGAGTTCGGCATATCTACTGCCGGACATGGCCTCTAGTAAATGAAGTCCTGTGGATAAAAAATAAAAAAGAAAAGAAAAATAGCGACACACTTGGGAGCCCCTGGTGTGGTTGAGCCGCACTCTGGGCCTGTCATGGTCGTGCCCCTCCCCCTATGCCCATGGTATCTCCAGAGCGTAATGATGTATGCGGAGAGCTTGTCTTGCAATCATGCAAGGGCTGGGGTTGGGGCCGCATTGCTACGCGTGCTCGGAACATGCCAGGTGGTCTTGATTGATGTTACTCCGGGCGCGTTTGGCCATGTCCGGTCGTTTAACGGCCGGACTCGAAAATTGCCTCAAAAGGCTGCTCTGTACTTCTGCCGCGAGAGCCGCTGTGTGTTCCTCCGTTCGGAGGGAGCGTTCAGTGTTTCCATTGACCGTGATGACTCCACGAGGGCCTGGCATCTTGAGCTTGAGGTATGCATAATGCGGCACCGGGTTGAACTTTGCAAACACGGTTTGTCCGAGCAGAGCGTGATAGCTGCTGCGGAAAGGGACTATGTCGAAGATTAACTCCTCGCTTCGGAAGTTATCCGGGGATCCGAAGACCACTTCCATGTGACTGAGCCTGTACAATTGGCCTCAACACCTGGTATGACGCCTTTGAAGGTCGTCTTTGTAGGTTTAATCCTTGAGGGGTCTATGCCCATCTTGCGCACTGTATCCTGATAAAGCAGGTTCGGGCTGCTGCCGCCGTCCTTCAGGACTCTAGTGAGGTGAAATCCATCGACGATTGGGTCTAAAACCAATGCAGCGAATCCACCGTGACAGATACTCGTAGGTTGGTCCCTTCGATCGAAAGTGATCGGGCAAGAGGACCATGGGTTGAATTTCGGGGCGACTGGCTCCATCGCATATACGTCCCTAAGTGCACGCTTCTGCTCCCTCTTGGGTATATGGGTTGCGTATATCATGTTTACCGTCTGCACTTGTGGGGGAAAACCCTTCTGTCCTCTACTGTTCGGCGGCCGCGTCTCTTCCTCATCATCGGTATGCAGCCCCTTGTCATTGTTTTGGGCAATTAGCTTGCCTGCCTGCTTGAATACCCAACAATCTCTGTTGGTGTGATTAGCTGGCTTTTCTGGGGTGCCATGTATCTGGCAAGAGCGGTCGAGTATTCGGTCCAAATTGGACGGACCCGGAGTAGTTCTTTTGAATGGCTTCTTCCACTGACCGGGTTTAGAGCCTCTGAATCCGGCGTTGACTGTCGTATCCTCATTGTTATCACCGTTAACGTGGCGTTTGTTTTTGTTTCGACGCGACCTGCCATTGTGGTCCTTAGTATCCGGACTGCCAGCATTTTTGCTGAGGTTATTGCTGCGAGCTAGCCAGCTGTCCTCTCCCGCACAGAAGCGGGTCATGAGTGATGTGAGGGCTGCCATGGATTTCGGCTTTTCCTGTCCTAGGTGCCGGGCCAGCCACTCGTCGCGGATGTTATGTTTGAAGGCTGCGAGGGCCTCTGCATCTGGACAGTCGATGATTTGATTTTTCTTTGTTAAGAACCGCGTCCAGAACTGTCTGGCCGATTCGTCTGGCTGCTGAATTATATGGCTTAGGTCATCGGCGTCTGGTGGTCGCACATATGTGCCCTGGAAGTTGTCAAGGAATGCGGCTTCCAGGTCCTCCCAACACCCAATTGACTCTGCTGGCAAGCTGTTAAGCCAATGCCGAGCCGGTCCTTTAAGCTTGAGTGGGAGATACTTGATGGCGTGGAGATCGTTGTCGCGGGCCGTGTGGATATGAAGGAGATAATCTTCGATCCAAACCGCGGGATCTGTTGTGCCATCGTAGGATTCGATGTTTACGGGTTTAAACCCTTCAGGGATTTGATGATCCATTACTTCGTCTGTGAAGCATAGTGGGTGTGCGGCGCCTCTATATTGGGCAAAATCATGACGTAGCTCAAGAGAGCGTTGTCTGCTGTGTTCGGCCCGGCCGGAGTTGCTATATCCGGCGCGACGGTAGTCGTCGTGGGTCGTGGGGCGCCCATGTGATCCGTAGATGGATCTGGATTGTCTTGCCTTATCCTCCAATATATCCCGCAAGTCTGGCGCGTTCCCCCATGGCTTTGTGCTTTTTGAGCGGTGCCGGGGTACGGCTCTCGCGGAGGGCCTGGATGCCTCTCTGTCGCGGCCACGAGGTGGTCGGTCTGCCGTATTGTGCGCTGGTGATGAAGGTTTGTATGCTTCCTCCTCTAGTCGGGGGAGCAACTTGCATTTTGGGTAGCTCTTGTAGGGGCGTTCGAGTTCATACTCTTCGGCCGCGAGGACCTCGGTCCATCTGTCAGCCAACAGGTGTTGATCAGCTTGAAGCTGTTGCTGCTTTTTCTTTAGGCTATTTGCTGGGGCAATAAGCCTGCGTTTAAAACGCTCTTGTTCGACGGGATCCTCAGGCACGACGAATTCGTCGTCGTTGAGGCTTGCCTCATCTCCGGAGGAAGGCATGTAGTTTTCATCTTCCTCGTCTGCCGCTCTCTCTCGAGGGCTGACTTCCCCGTCCTCCTGTGCTGAATCTTGCTGGAGGGGGTTGTCTTCGGCACTGTCTGGGGTGTTATTATCTCCGGTGCCGGAATCTCCATTCTTACTGTGGCGGGATTTAGAGCGGCGCCGCTGACGTCGGCGCTTGGGCTGTTTCTTAGAAGAATCTGCCTCCGCTGCTTCTTTGCCGTCCCCATCCTTTGGGGTGTCCATCATGTATATGTCGTATGACGAGGTGGTCTTCCAGTGCCCTGTAGGCGCTGGTTCTTGATCGTCTCCGGCATCGTCGTCCATACCGTCGATGTCTTCGGAGTCGTAGTCTAGCATGTCGGTTAGATCGTCGACAGTGGCTACAAAGTGGGTGGTGGGTGGGCTTTGAATCTCTTTGTCATCCGCATGCCAACCATCCTGACCGCAGTCCGGCCAGGGTTCTCTTGATAACGGGAGATGCTTTAGTGAGTTCAGGATGTCGCCAAAGGGCGAGTGCTGAAAGATGTCTACTGCGGTGAACTCCATGATGGGCGCCCAATCGGATTCGATTGGTAGGGGCGCAAGAGGTTCGGAATCTGGCAAGGAGTCCGGCACCTCAGAGTCACAAGCTTTATAAGGGACAAGATTGGTATTCGGCTCCATAGCCGTAGGGGTTGCAGCTCCCGAGGCGGTGTCCAGCCACCCGTCCTTGATCTGCGCGGTCGGCTCCGAACTATAGGTCAGAGCGGACTCGTGTGCGACCCCCAAGGCACTGTCCGGCGGCAGAGCTAGATCATGCCCATCGTGACAATGCGGCACGCTCGGCTGTGGCTCGAATCCATCGAAGATCAAGTCTCTGCGGATGTCGGCCGTGAAGTTTAGGCTTCCAAATCTGACCTGATGGCCAGGGGCGTAGCTTTCGATCTGCTCCAGATGGACAAGTGAATTGGCCGGCAGTGCAAAGCCGCCGAGCACGAAGATCTGTCCGGGGAGAAAAGTCTCACCCTGGACGGTGTTGTTGTTGATTGAAGAAGCCATCAAGCCTATCAGCGACGACACAGACGAACTCTCAATGAAAGCACCAATGTCGGTGTCAAAACCGGCGGATCTCGGGTAGGGGGTCCCGAACTGTGCGTCTAGGCGGATGGTAACAGGAGACAAGGGACACGATGTTTTTACCCAGGTTCGGGCCCTCTCGATGGAGGTAAAACCCTACTCCTGCTTGATTGACATTGATGATATGGGTAGTACAAGAGTGGATCTACCACGAGATCAAGGAGGCTAAACCCTAGAAGCTAGCCTATGGTATGATTGTTGTAATGGTTGTGTGTCCTACGGACTAAACCCTCCGGTTTATATAGACACCGGAGAGGCCTAGGGTTACACAGAGTCGGTTACAATGGTAGGAAATCTACATATCCGTATCGCCAAGCTTGCCTTCCACGCCAAGGAAAGTCCCATTCGGACACGGGACGAAGTCTTCAATCTTGTATCTTCATAGTCTTGGAGTCCAGCTGACGATGATAGTCCGGCTGTCCGGACACCCCCTAGTTCAGGACTCCCTCAACAAGTTTCTGAAATTCTTGGAAGATAGAGAAGACTTCAGATTTATATTTGAGTAAATAAATCCAAGTAAACTTGCTATAGTCGTCAATAAAACTAACCTAGTATTTATTCCTTCCAAAAGAATCTCTTGCATGACCCAATACATCACTGAAAATAAGCTCTAAAGGAGCATGAGACATACTATTTGATTTGGGATAAGGAAGTTGGTGGCTCTTGGCACACTGACAATCTTCACAAACTGACTCACTATTTTGGCTATGTGACAAAGAAAGTTTGTCATTATTGACTACTTGCTTAACTATGATCGATGATGGGTGTCCTAATCTTTGATGCCACCTTTCCAAAGAGGGTTTGATGGCAGAATAAACTTGACGACTCTTGCGACTAAGTGCTCCGGATGTGATGGGGTAGAGCCCTCCAATGCATCTACTGTGATGAAGAAGTTCCCTCGTTGCTCGGTCCTTTATAAAAAAGTAATGAGGGTGAGTTTCAAAGAAGACATTATTATCAGTGGCTAAACGAGACATAGAGGCAAGGTTTTTGTCAGCTTGTGGAACATGAAGGACATCCTTAAGGACTAGACCACGTTTGAGATTAGGGGAATTAATGTAAGCTTGTCCAATGTGACAAATATCCATACCTCCACCGCTAGCCGCGGTGTGAATCTGGTCGCCGCCGTGGTATCTTTCTCTGAGGGCAAGTTGCTCTAACTCGCTGGTGACATGATCTGTTGCACCCGAGTCCACGTAGCATACGCCATCTCCTCCTCCTCCTTCTTCACGGATGGCTGCAGCATCATGACGAGCGTCGGGGACGAAGTCTTCATCGTATCTGTGCCAGCAGTCCATGACCTCATGGCCCGGCTTCTTGCACAGTTGACAACGAGGACGGCGATTTGAGGAGGCACGACGGCTGTTGTTGTTGTTGAAGCTGCCGCCTCCTGCGTTGTTGTTGTAGCCGCCGTCTCCTGAGTTGCTGCCACCACCAGAACGAGCGCCCTCGCCCGGGTAGTTGCCGCGACCACGACTGCCGCCGTTGCGGCTCTGGCCTTGGTGACCGCGTCCACGACCGCGCCCGCAAGCCGCCGAGTTGACAGATGACTGTCTGATGTTGGTGCCGTGAAGGAGCGGAAGGCGAGCATCGAAACTCAAGAGCTGGCTGTACAACTCCTGAACCGAAACTGGCTCAACCCTAGCAGACAAAGCAGACAAGACCGGATTGTAGTCCAGGTCGAGGATAGCCATGATCTTGGAGACGATCTCGGGGTCGGGAAGAGGAACTCCGGTGCAGCATGCGATCTCATCTGTAAGAGTTTTGATTTTTCCAAGATATTCAGCCATGTACATGTTACCTTTCTTCAGGTTTGTAAGCTCGATGCGGTTGTTGATGGCCTGACTTTGGCTCTGGGCGGCGAACATGGCGTTGATGGCGCTCCAAACTTCTGCCGGCGTCTGGAGAGTGGCGACTTGAGCGAGGATCTCACGGGACAGAGACCCCATTAGATACCCCTGGAGTTGCTGCTGCTGTGCATGCCAGAGGGTTCGGGTGAAGTTGGCGATCTGTTCGTCTTTGCCTTCTTTGGTGATGGTGAGGGTGGCCGGTGGTTCCGGGCTCTTCCCGTCAAGGTGGTGCTCCATCTGTGCGCCTCTGATCTGCGGGAGCACGATGGCCTTCGATAGAAGGAAGTTTCCCCTTGATAGCTTCTCCTGCGGTGGCGGTCCGAGACGAACAGAGCTGCTGCTGGATGATGATGCGAAGGTGGAGGGCGTGGAGGTGGAAAGCGCGCTCATGGTGGACGATAGGGCTGCGGAGGAATACATGATCTCGGCCGCGGGGAAGGTAGCTAGATGCGATCTTCAATCTAAGAGGAAGATGCTCTGATTACCATGTAAGTTTGGTTGTAAGCATTGAACCCTTTGGTCTCGGGCCGTATGTTTATATATTGGCAATGCCTTGAAGTACAAGAAGAGATGAGAGAGAGATCGATCTCAGGAAGTTCGATACATGAGATAACGTGAGAAGGGAGAAAAGGAGATAGAGACAGATTACAATTTGAATGAAATCTATCTCTATCCTATACATATTCTAACATAATCCCCTAATCCTTTTTTCCATTTGATTAGATTAGAGACGAGAACAAAAGCAATATAAAATGGATCACTTGTGTGTGTGTATGTGTGTAGCCGGTCTATTATGCTAATATTAGCAGAATAACTATTCTGATAACACTTTCAGACTGCACGTTCAACGCAAGTACATGTCATTGTTTGAACCAAGTGTGCTGCATCACTTGCTGCAGTACTCACGCGAGTGAACTTCGTGTCAAAAAAACTGCACACTGTGTTTTTTGATACTCTTTTCGCTCTAGTTTTTTAATCGTTTATCAGAATGATGCGTGTAATATACCGATGAGAACCTATGGATTAGGCGCAACTTCTCCATGTTGACCATTTTTCGAGATTCATCATAGTTTAAGAGCAGTTCTGAAAATTGTGAGGCTCACGACGAATGTCAGCGAGCGTTTTTTCGCGTTTTCTTCTAATCCACTCGTTGGAATAAAGCAAATGATATACCATTGGAAAGATATCGTCAAGGCGCATCTTTTTCATATCTATTATTTTCTCTAATTCTTTATGGTTTAAGAGAAGTTTCAAATTTACTAAATCGCGGAATTGTGTTTTCAATTTTTTTTGAATTTTTGGGTATTTTTTTTGCTCCATTGTTTAACTGTTTGTCGAAACGACGCATGTGATATGCCGTTGGAAAGATACGGACGAGGCACAACTTTCATATGTTGAAATATTTTTGAGATTCCTTACGGTTTTAAGTTAATTTTGAAAATCGTGCGGCGGACGACGAGTGACCGCGGCCGTTTTTCATGGAATTTTTCGAAACCGCTGGCCGGAATGATTCAAATGATACGCCCTTGGAAAGATATTGACGAGGTGCAACTTCTTCTTGTAGAACACTCTCTCTAATTCTTTACGGTTTAAGAGAAATTTCGAATTTATCAAAATGCAGACACTGTTTTTTCGCGACCCAAAATCGTCGTATATACCGCATCAGACAGAAAACGCACTGCTTTTCGACCAAAAACCGCACAGCATCACACCGACAAGTGCACCGCATGATTTCTTTTTTGTGGGGCGTATATTTTCCCATACGAGTTTTTGTTTTGTTGTCTTTTTTTCAACTTTCTTTTATGATCGAGAGTGGGCCACAAAGACAAGGGCAAGTGAGCCGCGACATATATCAAAGTGAACCGCATTACCATGTTGTTTTGCTAATTTTTTTGTATTTTCATGTTGGGGTTAAGTGAACAGCATCACTCTCAAAAGTGAACCCCATTCGAGGACCAAACGCACTGCAAAATGAACCACACGCATTTTTTGTTTTCTTTTTAATTTTAGAAATTCTTCCGCACTGCGAGGACGAGGCGAGTGAACCACAAGGACGAGACGAGTGAACCACACTGTTTTTTGCTTGGTTGGTTCCACCGTGTGTACCCTGAAATTTAACCTTGTGTTGTGGTTTCACATGGGCACCCCTCAATTTGTTTAAGTGCATGCAGACTACATGATCATGATTAGTGTACTACATGATCAAGGTTAGTGTGTTGCATCATGTGTTTCCTCGTTTTTTAAAAAAATAGGAAGTGAATTTGCATCCAAGTCAACCATAACTTTTTTTAAAGTTAACTGAGGGAAACACAGGAAAATGAACAGTAGCACATGGCAAAATGACGGGGGTAGGGCAACACGGTTCGAGCAGCGGCTGGCCTCAATGTCAAGTAGCCGGTTTGTATCCAGCTACCTCAATACACGACGCACGGCAGTGATGGCAACAACTACTCCCCATTCAAAGGGACATGGATACCAGCTGCTTCTAGAGGACATCCAGGAGAGCTGTTCGCCCAGGATCTTCATGCGGTGCACTCGTTCGGGTGCTGCAGTGCCCAGGAGCGCAAAATACATCTTCACAGAGGCAGAACAAAGCAAAACTTAATAGTAAAAATGAACTACATTGGTGATTGGGAGTACACTGAACACCGAAAACCTCTGAACTTCGTTGGGAGAACCCAGTCCAGGTGCACGGTTAAGGCATAAAAATACACCAAAACTACACAGGCCGGCCAACTGCATGTTGTTTTTCGCAGTTGAATTGAACGCGTAGTGGCACCAGGCTGCAAAACGGGACGAGATGCCGAAAGTGGTGTTGAAATGCATGATGCATGATGTTGGGAAACGCAGTAATTTCAAAAAAATTCCTACGCACACGCAAGATCATAGTGATGCATAGCAATGAGAGGGGAGAGTGTTGTCCACGTACCCTCGTAGACCGTAAGCGGAAGCATTAGCACAGCGCGGTTGATGTAGTCGTACGTCTTCACGATCCGACCGATCCAAGCACCGAACGTACGGCACCTCCGAGTTCAGCACACGTTCAGCTCGATGATGATCCCCGGGCTCCGATCCAGCAAAGCTTCGGGGATGAGTTCCGTCAGCACGACGGCGTGGTGACGATGATGATGTTCTACCGGCGCAGGGCTTCGCTTAAACTCCGCGACGATATGACCGAGGTGGAATATGGTGGAGGGGGGCACCGCACACGGCTAAGGAACGATCCGTAGATCAACTTGTGTGTCCTAGGGTGCCCCCCTCCCCCGTACATAAAGGAGCCAGGGGGAGGAGGCGGCCGGCCAAGGAGGGCGCGCCATGGGGGGAGTCCTACTCCCACCGGGAGTAGGACTCCCTTCTTTCCTAGTTGGAGTAGGAGAAGGGGGAAGGAGGAGGAAGAGGCGAAGGAAGGGAGGGCGCCGCCCCCCTCTCCTTGTCCTATTCGAACTAGGGAGGGGAGGGGGCGCGGCCCAGCTCTTGCCTCCTCTCCTCTTCTCCCTTATGGCCCATGTAGGCCTAATAACCCCCGGGAGGGTTCCGGTAATCCCCCGGTACTCCGGTAAAATGCCGATTTCGCCCGGAACACTTTCGATGTCCAAACATAGGCTTCCAATATATCAATCTTTATGTCTTGACCATTTCGAGACTCCTCGTCATGTCCGTGATCACATCCGGGACTCTGAACAAACTTCGGTACATCAAAACTTATAAACTCATAATAAAACTGTCATCGTAACGTTAAGCGTGCGGACCCTACGGGTTCGAGAACTATGTAGACATGACCTAGAACTATTCTCGGTCAATAACCAATAGCGGAACCTGGATGCCCATATTGGTTCCTACATATTCTACGAAGATCTTTATCGGTCAAACCACATAACAACATACGTTGTTCCCTTTGTCATCGGTATGTTACTTGTCCGAGATTCGATCGTCGGTATCCAATACCTAGTTCAATCTCTTTACCGGCAAGTCTCTTTACTCGTTACGTAATGCATCATTCCGTAACTAACTCATTAGTTACATTGCTTGCAAGGCTTATAGTGATGTGCATTACCGAGAGGGCCCAGAGATACCTCTCCGACAATCGGAGTGACAAAACCTAATCTCGAAATACGCCAACCCAATATCTACCTTTGGAGACACCTGTAGTACTCCTTTATAATCACCCAGTTACGTTGTGACGTTTGGTAGCACCCAAAGTGTTCCTCCGGTAAACAGGAGTTGCATAATCTCATAGTTACAGGAACATGTATAAGTCATGAAGAAAGCAATAGCAATATACTAAACGATCAAGTGCTAGGCTAACGGAATGGGTCATGTCAATCACATCATTCTCCTAATGATGTGATCCCATTAATAAAATGACAACACATGCCTATGGTTAGGAAATATAACCATCTTTGATTAATGAGCTAGTCAAGTAGAGGCATACTAGTGACGTTATGTTTGTCTATGTATTCACACATGTATCATGTTTCCGGTTTTAATACAATTCTAGCATGAATAATAAACATTTATCATGATATGAGGAAATAAATAATAACTTTATTATTGCCTCTAGGGCATATTTCCTTCAGTCTCCCACTTGCACTAGAGTCAATATTCTAGATTACATAGTAATGATTCTAACACCCATGGAGTCTTGGTGCTGATCATGTTTTGCTCGTGAGAGAGGCTTAGTCAACGGATCTGCAACATTCAGATCCGTATGTATCTTGCAAATCTCTATGTCTCCCACTTGGACTTGGTCCCGGATGGAATTGAAGCGTCTCTTGATGTGCTTGGTCCTCTTGTGAAATCTGGATTCCTTTGCCAAGGCAATTGCACCAGTATTGTCACATAAGATCTTCATTGGTCCCGATGCACTAGGTATGACACCTAGATCGGAAATGAACTCCTTCATCCAGACTCCTTCATTCGCTGCTTCCGAAGCAGCTATGTACTCCGCTTCACATGTAGATCCCGCCATGATGCTTTGTTTAGAACTGCACCAACTTACAGTTCCACCGTTTAATAAAAACACGTATCCGGTTTGCCATTTAGAATCGTCCATATCAGTGTCAAAGCTTGCATCGACGTAACCATTGACGACTAGCTCTTTGTCACCTCCATATACGAGAAACATATCCTTAGTCCTTTTCAGGTATTTCAGGATGTTCTTGACCGCTGTCCAGTGATCCACTCCTGGATTACTTTAGTACCTTCCTGCCAAGCTTATTGCTAAGCATACGTCAGGTCTGGTACACAACATTGCATACATGATAGAGCCTATGGCTGATGCATAGGGAACATCTTTCATTTTCTCTCTATCTTCTGCTGTGGTCGGGCATTGAGTTTGACTCAACTTCACACCTTGAAGCAGGGGCAAGAACCCTTTCTTTCCTGATCCATTTTGAACTTTTTCAAAATTTTATCAAGGTATGTGCTTTGTGGAAGTCCTATTAAGCGTCTTGATCTATCTCTATAAATCTTGATGCCCAATATGTAAGCAGCTTCACCGAGGTCTTTCATTGAAAAACTTCTATTCAAGTATCCCTTTATGCTATCCAGAAATTCTATATCATTTCCAATTAATAATATGTCATCTACATATAATATCAGAAATGCTACAGAGCTCCCACTCACTTTCTTGTAAATACAGGCTTCTCCAAAAGTCTGTATAAAACCATATGCCTTGATCACACTATCAAAGCGTTTATTCCAACTCCGAGATGCTTGCACCAGTCCATAAATGGATCGCTGGAGCTTGCACACTTTGTTAGCACCTTTTGGATCAACAAAACCTTCTGGCTGCATCATATACAACTCTTCTTCCAGAAATCCATTCAAGAATGCAATTTTGACATCCATTTGCCAAATTTCATAATCATGAAATGCAGCAATAGCTAACATGATTCGGACAGACTTAAGCATCGCTACGGGTGAGAAAGTCTCATCATAGTCAACCCCTTGAACTTGTCGAAAACCTTTCGCAACAAGTCGAGCTTTATAGACAGTTACATTACCATCAGCGTCAGTCTTCTTCTTAAAAATCCATTTATTCTCAATGGCTTGCCGATCATCGGGCAAGTCAACCAAAGTCCATACTTTGTTCTCATACATGGATCCCATCTCAGATTTCATGGCCTCTAGCCATTTTGCGGAATCTGGGCTCATCATCGCTTCCTCATAGTTCGTAGGTTCATCATGGTCTAGTAACATGACTTCCAGAATAGGATTACCGTACCACTTTGGTGCAGATCTTACTCTGGTAGACCTACGAGGTTCAGTAGAAACTTGATCTGAAGTTTCATGATCAATATCATTAGCTTCCTCACTAATTGGTGTAGGTATCACAGGAACTAATTTCTGTGATGAAATACTTTCCAATAAGGGAGCGGGTATAGTTACCTCATCAAGTTCTACTTTCCTCTCACTCACTTCTTTTGAGAGAAACTCCTTCTCTAGAAAGGATCCATTCTTAGCAACGAATGTTTTTGCCTTCGGATCTGTGATAGAAGGTGTAACCAACAGTCTCTTTTGGTTATCCTATGAAGACACATTTCTCCGATTTAGGTTCGAGCTTATCTGGTTCAAATTTCTTCACATAAGCATCGCAGCCCCAAACTTTAAGAAACGACAATTTTTGGTTTCTTGCCAAACCACAGTTCATAAGGCGTCGTCTCAACGGATTTTGATGGTGCCCTATTTAACGTGAATGCGGCCGTCTCTAAAGCATAACCCCAGAACGATAGCGGTAAATCAGTAAGAGACATCATAGATCGCACCATATCTAGTAAAGTACGATTACGACGTTCGGACACACCATTTCTTTGTGGTGTTCCAGGTGGCGTGAGTTGCGAAACTATTCTGCATTGTTTCAAATGTAAACCAAACTCGTAACTCCAATATTCTCCTCCACGATCAGATCGTAGAAACTTTATTTTCTTGTTACGATGATTTTCCACTTCACTCTGAAATTCTTTGAACTTTTCAAATGTTTCAGACTTGTGTTTCATTAAGTAGATATACCCATATCTGCTCAAATCATCTGTGAAGGTGAGAAAATAACGGTATCCGCCACGAGCTTCAACATTCATCGGTCTACATACATCTGTATGTATGATTTCCAACAAATCTGTTGCTCTCTCCATAGTACCGGAGAACGGTGTTTTAGTCATCTTGCCCATGAGGCACGGTTCGCAAGTACCAAGTGATTCATAATCAAGTGATTCCAAAAGTCCATCAGTATGGAGTTTCTTCATGCACTTTACACTGATATGACCTAAACGGCAGTGCCACAAATAAGTTGCACTCTCATTATCAAGTCTGCATCTTTTGGTTTCGACATTATGAATATGTGTATCACTACTTTCAAGATTCAATAAAAATAGACCACTCTTCAAGGGTGCATGACCATAAAAGATATTACTCATATAAATAGAACAACCATTATTCTCTGATTTAAATGAATAACCGTCTCGCATCAAACAAGATCCAGATATAATGTTCATGCTCAACGCTGGCACCAAATAACAATTATTCAGGTCTAAAACTAATCCCAAAGGTAGATGTAGAGGTAGCGTGCCGACCGCGATCACATCGACTTTGGAACCGTTTCCCACGCGCATCGTCACCTCGTCCTTCGCTAGTGCTCGCTTATTCTGTAGTCCCTATTTCGAGTTGCAAATATTAGCAATAGAACCAGTATCAAATACCCAGGTGCTACTACGAGCTCTGGTCAGGTACACATCAATAACATGTATATCACATATACCTTTGTTCACCTTGCCATCCTTCTTATCCGCCAAATACTTGGGGCAGTTCCGCTTCCAGTGTCCAGTCTGCTTGCAGTAGAAGCACTCAGTTTCAGGCTTAGGTCCAGACTTGGGTTTCTTCTCTTGAGCAGCAACTTGCTTGTCGTTCTTTTTGAAGTTCCCCTTCTTCTTTCCTTTGCCCTTTTTCTTGAAACTAGTGGTCTTGTTGACCATCAACACTTGATGCTCCTTCTTGATTTCTACCTCCGCAACTTTTAGCATTGCGAAGAGCTCGGGAATTGTCTTGTTCATCCCTTGCATATTATAGTTCATCACGAAGCTCTTGTAGCTTGGTGGCAGTGATTGGAGAATTCTGTCAATGACGCTATCATCCGGAAGATTAACTCCCAGTTGAATCAAGTGATTATTATACCCAGACACTTTGAGTATATGATCACTGACAGAACTATTCTCCTCCATCTTGCAGCTGTAGAACTTATTGGAGACTTCATATCTCTCAATCCGGGCATTTGCTTGAAATATTAACTTCAACTCCTGGAACATCTCATATGCTCCATGACGTTCAAAACGTCGTTGAATACCCGGTTCTAAGCCGTAAAGCATGGCACATTGAACTATCGAGTAGTCATGAGCTTTGCTCTGCCAGACGTTCTTAATGTTGTCAGTTGCATCAACAGCAGGCCTGGCACCCAGCGGTGCTTCCAGGACATAATTCTTCTGTGCAGCAATGAGGATAATCCTCAAGTTATGGACCCAGTCCGTGTAATTGCTACCATCATCTTTCAACTTTGCTTTCTCAAGGAACGCATTAAAATTCAACGGAAGAACAACACGAGCCATCTATCTACAACAAACATAGACAAGCAAAATACTATCAGGTACTAAGTTCATGATAAATTTAAGTTCAATTAATCATACTATTTAAGAACTCCCACTTAGACTGACATCTCTCTAGTCATCTAAGTGATCACGTGATCCAAATCAACTAAACCATAACCGATCATCACGTGAGATGGAGTAGTTTTCAATGGTGAACATCACTATGTTGATCATATCTACTATATGATTCGTGCTCGACCTTTCGGTCTCCGTGTTCCGAGGCCATATCTGCATATGCTAGGCTCGTCAAGTTTAACCTGAGTATTCTGTGTGTGCAAAAACTGGCTTGCACCCGTTGCAGATGGACGTAGAGCTTATCACACCCGATCATCACGTGGTGTCTGGGCACGACGAACTTTGGCAATGGTGCATACTCAGGGAGAACACTTCTTGATAATTTTAAGTCAGAGATCATCTTAAAATGCTACCGTCAAACAAAGCAAGATAAGATGCATAAAGGATAAACATCACATGCAATCAATATAAGTGATATGATATGGCCATCATCATCTTGTGCTTGTGATCTCCATCTTCGAAGCACCGTCGTGATCACCATCGTCACCGGCGCGACACCTTGATCTCCATCGTAGCATCGTTGTTGTTACGCCATCTATTGCTTCTACGACTATCGCTACCGCTTAGTGATAAAGTAAAGCAATTACAGGGCGTTTGCATTTCATACAATAAAGCGACAACCATATGGCTCCTGCCAGTTGCCGATAACTTCGGTTACAAAACATGATCATCTCATACAATAAAATATAGCATCACGTCTTGACCATATCACATCACATCATGCCCTGCAAAAACAAGTTAGACGTCCTCTACTTTGTTGTTGCAAGTTTTACGTGGCTGCTACGGGCTTAGCAAGAACCGTTCTTACCTACGCATCAAAACCACAATGATAGTTCGTCAAGTTAGTGCTTTTTTAACCTTCGCAAGGACCGGGCGTAGCCACACTCGATTCAGCTAAAGTGAGAGAGACAGACACCCGCCAGTCACCTTTAAGCACGAGTGCTCGTAACGGTGAAACCAGTCTCACATAAGCGTACGCGTAATGTCGGTCTGGGCCGCTTCATCTCACAATACCGCCGAACCAAAGTATGACATGCTGGTAAGCAGTATGACTTGTATCGCCCATAACTCACTTGTGTTCTACTCGTGCATATAACATCAACGCATAAAACATAGGCTCGGATGCCACTGTTGGGGAACGCAGTAATTTCAAAAAATTTCCTACGCACACCCAAGATCATGGTGATGCATAGCAACGAGAGGGGAGAGTGTTGTCCACGTACCCTCGTAGACCGTAAGCGGAAGCGTTAGCACAACGCGGTTGATGTAGTCGTACGTCTTCACGATCCGACCGATCCAAGCACCGAACGTACGGCACCTCCGAGTTCAGCACACGCTCAGCTCGATGACGATCCCCGGGCTCCGATCCAGCAAAGCTTCGCGGATGAGTTCCGTCAGCACGACGGCGTGGTGACGATGATGATGTTCTACCGGCGCAGGGCTTCGCTTAAACTCCACGATGATATGACCGAGGTGGAATATGGTGGAGGGGGGCACCGCACACGGCTAAGGAACGATCTGTAGATCAACTTGTGTGTCCTAGGGTGCCCCCCCCCCCCGCCCCCTATATAAAGGAGCCAGGGGGAGGAGGCGGCCGGCCAAGGAGGGCGTGCCAAGGGGGGAGTCCTACTCCCACCGTGAGTAGGACTCCCTTGTTTCCTAGCTGGAGTAGGAGAAGGGGGAAGGAGGAGGAAGAGGGGAAGGAAGGGGGGGCGCCGCCCCCCTCTCCTTGTCCTATTCGGACTAGGGAGGGGAGGGGGCGCGACCCACATCTTGCCTCCTCTCCTCTTCTCCCTTATGGCCCATGTAGGCCCAATAACCCCCGGGAGGGTTCCGATAACCCCCCGGTACTCCGGTAAAATGTCAATTTCGCCCGGAACACTTCCGATGTCCAAACATAGGCTTCCAATATATCAATCTTTATGTCTCGACCATTTCGAGACTCCTCACATCCGGGACTCCGAACAAACTTCAGTACATCAAAACTTATAAACTCATAATAAAACTGTCATCGTAACGTTAAGCGTGCGGACCCTACGGGTTCGAGAACTATGTAGACATGACCTAGAACTATTCTCGGTCAATAAACAATAGCGGAACCTAGATGCCCATATTGGTTCCTACATATTCTACAAAGATCTTTATCGGTCAAACCACATAACAACATACGTTGTTCCCTTTGTCATCGGTATGTTACTTGTCCGAGATTCGATCGTCGGTATCCAATACCTAGTTCAATCTCGTTGCCGGCAAGTCTCTTTACTCGTTACGTAATGCATCATTCCGTAACTAACTCATTAGTTACATTGCTTGCAAGGCTTATAGTGATGTGCATTACCGAGAGGGCCCAGAGATACCTCTCCGACAATCGGAGTGAAAAAACCTAATCTCGAAACACGCCAACCCAACATCTACCTTTGGAGACACCTGTAGTACTCCTTTATAATCACCCAGTTACGTTGTGACGTTTGGTAGCACCCAAAGTGTTCCTCCGGTAAACGGGAGTTGCATAATCTCATAGTTTCAGGAACATGTATAAGTCACGAAGAAAGCAATAGCAATATACTAAACGATCAAGTGCTAGGCTAACGGAATGGGTCATGTCAATCACATCATTCTCCTAATGATGTGATCCCATTAATCAAATGACAACACATGCCTATGGTTAGGAAACATAACCATCTTTGATTAATGAGCTAGTCAAGTAGAGGCATACTAGTGAAGTTATGTTTGTCTATGTATTCACACATGTATCATGTTTCCGGTTTTAATACAATTCTAGCATGAATAATAAACATTTATCATGATATGAGGAAATAAATAATAACTTTATTATTGCCTCTAGGGCATATTTCCTTCACATGATACATCTCCAACGTATCTGTAATTTATGAAGCATTCATGCTATTATCTTATCTATTTTGGATGTTTATGGGCTTTATTATGCACTTTTATATTATTTTTGGGACTAACCTATTAACCGGAGGCCTAGCCCATATTGCTATTTTCTTGTCTATTTTAGTGTTTCGAGGAAAATGAATATCAAACGGAGTCCAAACGGAATGAAACCTTCGGGAGCGTGATTTTTGGAACGAACGTGATCCAGGAGACTTGGAATTGAAGTCAAGGAAGCTTCGAGGTGGCCACGAGGGTGGGGGGCGCGCCCCCCTACTGGGCGCGCCCCCTATCTCGTGGGCCCCTCGAGGCTCCCCTGGCCGACTTCTTTCGCCTATATATATTCCCATATACCCTAAAAACATCGAAGCAAACAATAGATCAGGAGTTCCGCCGCCGCAAGCCTCTGTAGCCACCAAAAACCTCTCAGGAGCCCGTTCCGGCACCCTGCCGGAGGGGGGATCCCTCACCGGTGGCCATCTTCATCATCCCGGCGCTCTCCATGACGAGGAGGGAGTAGTTCACCCTCGGGGCTGAGGGTATGTACCAGTAACTATGTGTTTGATCTCTCTCTCTCTGTCTCGTGTTCTCTCTATGGCACGATCTTGATGTATCGCGAGCTTTGCTATTATAGTTGAATCTTATGATGTTTCTCCCCCTCTACTCTCTTGTAATGGATTGAGTTTTCTCTTTGAAGTTATCTTATCGGATTGAGTCTTTAAGGATTTGAGAACACTTGATGTATATCTTGCCGTGCTTATCTGTGGTGACAATGGGATATTCATGTGATCCACTTGATGTATGTTTTGGTGATCAACTTACGGGTTCCGCCCATGAACCTATGCATAGGGGTTGGCACACGTTTTCGTCTTGACTCTCCGGTAGAAACTTTGGGGCACTCTTTGAAGTACTTTGTGTTGGTTGAATAGATGAATCTGAGATTGTGTGATGCATATCGTATAATCATGCCCACGGATACTTAAGGTGACAATGGAGTATCTAGGTGACATTACGGTTTTGGTTGATTTGTGTCTTAAGGTGTTATTCTAGTATGAACTCTATGATAGATTGAACTGAAAGAATAGCTTCATGTTATTTTACTATGGACTCTTGAATAGATCGAGCAGAAAAGATAACTTTGAGGTGGTTTTGTACCCTACCATAATCTCTTCGTTTGTTCTCGCTATTAGTGGCTCTGGAGTGACTCTTTGTTGCATATGGAGGGATAGCTATATGATCCAATTATGTTATTATTGTTGAGAGAACTTGCACTAGTGAAAGTATGAACCCTATGCCTTGTTTCCTATCATTGCAATACCGTTTACGCTCACTTTTATCATTTGTTACCTTGCTGTTTTTATAATTTCAGATTACAAAAACCTATATCTACCATCCATATTGCACTTGTATCACCATCTCTTCGCCGAACTAGTGCACCTATACAATTTACCATTGTATTGGGTGTGTTGGGGACACAAGAGACTCTTTGTTATTTGGTTGCAGGGTTGTTTGAGAGAGACCATCTTCATCCTACGCCTCCCACGGATTGATAAACCTTAGGTCATCCACTTAAGGGAAATTTGCTACTTTCATACAAACCTCTGCACTTGGAGGCCCAATAACATCTACAAGAAGAAGATTGTGTAGTAGACATCAATGCGCGGTGCAAACCGAGACACACAGCCGTCCAAACTGAAGAAAAAACACAAAAGAATGGCAAGCTCGGCTGGCCGGCAGTCTCTTGCACCCATCCAGTGACGAACTATGCGCGCACTCAAGCGGACTACAGTCCGTAGTAAGCTGAGCTACAACCTGAGCCGTGATGAACTGCACGATGAGCCAATATGAGCTGCACGCGATGCTCCCCGGCATCTTGATCCTGGGGACTTCGTCGTCGTCACGTGCAGGTGCAGCCAGTGGGCTGCAACAACAGGAGTGTCGTACTGCGCGCCGTCGGGGGGCGGACTGCGTGTGCGCCAGTGTGCCAGCGAGCCGCACGTTCATGGTCGCCGGACTGCACCGGGGGGAGCAAACGCATAGGGCACGGTGACAAACTGCAAGGTTTTGGAGAAAAGGATGAGCTTTGTGTGGTTGTCGAAGAGCAGCCACCGAGGAGCAGACGATTGCACACGGGATTCAGGCGACCACCAGACTCGGCAGCAGCCAAGACGACATCGTGCTTCGGGCTCCTCACTGGGTTCTGCATCTGCGGCAGCGGCGACGACGCCCTGGCTTGAGGCAACAGGCCCGACGACCACCTGCAGGGAGTTATGTACTGCTTCAATCACCATCAACGAGATCCATGGCCAAGGGGGCTGGTGGTTGCCGAAGACATGCAACGGAGAACAGGTGATGGTGGATCTCACCTGATTCATGGCGGGACCGGCGTGTAGTGGCCGGGGCCTCTCGGATCTCGATGCCGGGGAGGCGGGGCTGCTCCGATCCGTCTTCGTAGTAGTTCGAATCCACCGCAGCGGCCAGCCCTCCCGTGGTAGCCATCGCATCTGCCTCTCTTGGCATAGGTAGGTGGAGGCGCTTCCCACGGCGGGGCATCGTGCGGGTCCGCAGCGGCCTGGATCCGGCCCTCCTCATCAACGAGCGACGGGATCGAGCAGTGGGGTGCCACGGTTGGCCGGTGGCCGGCGGGGAAAGAAGGAGTGGAGGCGGGATGTGACGCGAGGAAGGAGGTGGTTGGGGGGGGGGGGGCCGTCCGATGCTGCGGTGGTTCGACGGTGCGGGGAAGAGTTGTAGCTAAGGTGGGTCGGGGTATTAGCAGAATAAGGACAATTGTTATCAGAATTAGGTCTTAAGGGTGTTATCATAATAGACCCACCCTATATATATACCAGACAACAAGATACTACCTACACAGATTAAGTCCATCAGTAATATGTCATGAAAGGATGAGTGCACGTGTGCGGTGCTAGCTTTTATAGCGTGATGATCTTTTAAGTATCTTGTCATCTATTTAACCATGACAGAGATACTATCATACATGCGTTCGTGTGACAGGGGATTTTTAGTAATTAGGAGCACCTAAAACAAAACTGACACCCATGTCTGGAAGATGAGCTCCACGCCTCTATTGTGTTCTATCGCTTCTGTTCTGTTCATCCATGGAGCTACAGACCGACAACAACATTGCCTACTTCTGAGTGGCCACAAATATATATAATGCATGTGTTGGTGGTGCTGCTGCAATGGTACGTCGTACATGGCTTACTACTAACTGACACTTTGAGATGTGCCTGCTCTATCTATCTCCTGCTTGGACTACTACTCTAGTCTATAAGTTGGGCGAATTCCAGTAGGAAATTTCGGCAGCATAAGGCGTCGCTTGGCTTAGGAAACGCGTCCACAATAGTGCCACAATAAGGGAAAAGCAGCTTTGGCTACTACTCCCTCCGTTCCGAAATACTTGTCTTTCTAGGCATTTCAAATGGGCACAACATACGGATGTATGTAGACATATTTTAAAGTGTAGATTCACTTATTTTGCTCCGTATGTAGTCACTTGTTGAAATCTCTAGAAAGACAAATATTTGGGAACGGAGGGAGTACAAAGGACGGACCAACACACGAGCAAAAGCAGTTTGGCGCCAACACATGTCATCATGCATGGTGAATTATAACTTATTAACTGTCTGGTGCTATTTATATATCTTACTTATTAACTTGTTTCGTATGATTTAATCTTGAGCTTCATTTGCACAAAGTAAGTACTGTGTGATGCCCCTCTTTTCCAAGGTTTCTAACCCTCTTTCATGGAGTTCACTTAGAGTAATGACTACTCCCTCCGTTCCATAATGTAGTGCCTATAGATTTTTGCAAAAGTCAAACATTACAAACTTTGACCATATCTATAAAGAAAAGTATGTACATCTAGAATACCAAATGGACATCACTGGATACATCGCGAGTTATATTTTCAGAATGTATATGTTTGATATTGTAGATGTAGATAGTTTTCTCTATACACTTAGTCAAAGTTGGCAAAGTTTGACTTTCACAAAAATCTATAGGCACTACATTGTGGAATGGAGGGAGTACTGAACAATGACTAGAACATATAACTGAAGCATGCAAATTGTCAATGCCAGTGAGAAGGGATGCATCAACTTTATTTTGTCAACAATTATTACTAGTGGTACTTATAACTTGTAAAGCATGCCTACATGGTGTTTAGTTTTTTTTTCCTGTAGGTATGCGTCATGCCAACACAAAAAGCTCAAAAACCAAGTGAACAGATGGTAAAACTCTGGCAGATTTACTTTACTTCCTAGCTGTGCAATTGTTCTGCTATAGCTTGATGCGGGATTATGTAGTGACCGTTTGGTAGGAGCCTATGGACCTTAAAATGTATCCATATTTGAGATTTGAGAAGAACCAAATGTGTTCCAGGGATAGCAAACCACGTTTCTGTGCAATCTTATAAAAGATTCAGTTTGTAACAAGTCTACAGTTCAGTTGTACGCTATTGTTTTTTTAGAACGTAAACGCTAGGAGCGTCCGGCTTTAAATTAATAAAGCCCACAGCCAGGCAAACGTAACACATAGGTCCAACCTTACACGAGCACGGAGGCTCAGACCATATCAGGCAGGGATAGAGCAAAGTTTTGTGGCCAAAATAAGTCTAGCGCCGGAGGTACATGACCATGAAGCCAGAATCAAGTGCACGCAGGCTCGCTAACACAACCAAAAGGGCCACTTCAAGGCGGGGAAGTGGTAGCTGGCTCCCTAGCCAGAACGTACATCTGTCGTAGACGATCTTGGGCTTGCTTCATCTTCTCAGAATCCTTGCGCCTCGCCAACGGACTCCACTGCTGCAGGATAGGTTGCATTTGTAAATAATGTTAACTGGGTGGGACGGGAAGATCCCCTCGATCGCTAGTTTGTTCCTAGTCAGCCAAAGAGCCCAGAAAAGGGCCCCGACGCAGCTCCACAGCACACGTCGGTTACTCCCCTGGACGGAGTCGATAATGGACATAAAATCACTAGTCGATCTAGGGTCCCAAGAAACACCAGCCGCATCTCGGATCGCGCTCCAGGCGAAACGAGCCAACGGACACCTAAAGAAAACGTGATCCACGTCTTCAAATGTGTTACGTAACGCACATGAACCGGTCGGCGGACCTTGGCGATTGGCCACATTCTCCGAGGTGGGCAGTCTGTTCCTGAACAGCTGCCAGCTGCCAGAAGAACCCCTTGATCTTTAGGGGAAGGTGCGCCTTCCACAGCCCGTTGGGCACCCGGAAGGGGGAAGCCTGGCAAAGTGCTCGGTAAATAGACTTGACCGAGAACTTGCTAGAAGAGGTGAGAGCCCAAGTCACCGAGTCCGCGGACGTGGACCGCACCACCGGGCTGATCAACGCGAGCAGCGACGCTAGCTGTCCTTGTTCCCGCCCATTAAGTTCGCGACGGAAGTGGATCGCCGGTGGGGTCGACGCAAGGGCCGCCGCCACCAATTGGTTCGGGTTGACGGCCAAGGAGTATAGATCCTGGAATTCCAACCAGAGAGGTTTGGAACCGACCCAATAATCAAGCCAGAATCTGGCCGAACGACCATCGCCGAAATGAACTTGGCCCCCATGGCGAAAGCCAGGCGGATTACTTGTAGGTCGTTCCAAAAAGGAGAGCCCCTTGCTGCACCTTCGAAAAAGTTCCCGTTTGGGAAGTATTTGGCCCGCAACAGCTCGACCAGCAAACCAGTCGCCCCTTGGGAGATCTTCCAAATCCATTTACACATAAGAGCTATGTTCAGGATACGCGTGTTTGTGATCCCGAGGCCCCCATGTCTTTGGGGTGACAAACCGCCGCCCACTTGACCATGTGGTATTTGCGCTTCAGGCCCGATCCTTCCCAGAAGAACCGCGACTGCGGCGTGTCCATCTTGGCATGAACCCCTTCAGCCAGGAGGAACAGGCCCATCGCGAACTGCGGCAGCGAGGAGAGGCTCGAGTTCATGAGAACCAACCTGGCTGTGGAGGAGAGAAATTTCCCCCTCCACGGGCAGACCCCCCCCCCCCCCACCTTGGTCTAGAGCGGAGCCCAGCCATCGATAGTGATGCACTTGGCGTCTAAAGGTAAACCAAGGTAGGTAAACGGAAGCTTGCCAACTTTGCAGTTGAGCAAGTCCGCAATACGCCGGCCCTCCTCCCCTTCTAAACCTATGGGCAGAACTTCGCACTTGTGGAAGTTGACTTTGAGCCCGGACATGAGCTCGAAACTAAGAAGAAGGGCTTTGACCGTTGCTACACTGTTAAGGTCAGGCTGGAATAACAGTAGTGTGTCGTCCGCATCACTACTGGAATTAGAGGATTGGCCATCAGCCCTTTCTTTGCCGTCTGCTAGCGGACGGAAAATGAGGTCTTTGCTGTTCATTTCCAAAAAACAAACGGCAAAGAACTGGCTGATGGCAAAGATCATATTTGCCATCAGCCAGTTCTTTGCCTTCTGCTAGCGGACGGCAAAGAAGCTTTGTCGTCGGCTAGCGGACGACAAAGAGGGAGGGGCCCCACTAACGAGCTGCTTAAAAAAACTTAACGGCCCCCCCTCTTTGTCGTCCGCTAGCAGACGGCAAAGAGCAAAAAAGCGGACGGCAAAGGGGGGCGGACGGCAAAGATTTAACCTATCTAACGGCGGCCGCGCCCCACCCCGCCCCTCTCTCTCTCTTTCTCTCCCTCTTCACACGCGCGCCGCCGCCACCACTACTCTCCGCCGCCCCGTCGCCCCACCACCCCGCCGTCCCACCGGCTCCCTGCCCCGGTGCCACCGTGGCCCCGTCGCCACCACCGCCCTGCCGTCTCGGCGCCACCGCGCCCCCCCCCCCCGCGCCCCACCGCCCCGACTCCGCCCCCCCCCCCGCGCGCCCCACCGGCCCCCCCGCGCCCCACCACCAGGCGCCCCACCGGCCCCCCGCCCCGTCGCCCCCGCCGCCCTGCCGTCTCAGCGCTACCGCGCCCCGGCCCCACGGCGCCCCCCCCCCCCCGCGCCCCACCGCCCCGGCCCCGGCCCCGTCGCCACTGCCACCCGCCGCCGCCACCCCGCCCCCCTCCTCCACCGGCCCTGCCCCAGGTGAGCTCTACCTCCTCTTTTTTTGTTTTTTCTGTTTTTTTAGTTTTAGGTTTATGTTTAGTTTAGATTTAGTTTTAGTTTTAGGTTTAGTTTTAGGTTTAGGTTTAGTTTTAGTTTAGTTTTGGGTTTAGATTTAGTTTTTTCCTTTTTTTTCTGTTTTTTTAGTTTTAGGTTTATGTTTAGTTTAGATTTAGTTTTAATTTTAGATTTAGGTTTAGTTTTAGGTTTAGGAAAGAAGAAGAAGAAAAAAGAGGAGAGGAGGAGAAGAAGAGGAAAAAGGGAAGGAAGAAGAAGAAGAGGAGGAGAAGGAGAAAAAAGAAGAAGAAGAGGAAGAAGAAGAAGAAAAAAGAGGAGAGTAGGAGAAGAAGAAGAGGAAAAAGGAAAGGAGGAGGAAGAAGAAGAAGAAGAAGGAAAAAAAGGAAGAAAAGGAAGAAGAGGAAGAAGAAGAAAAGGAAAAAAAGAGGGAAAAAAACCTCGACCCGACACGGCACCCCGACCGCAAGACCCCGACCCCGACCCCGAGACCCCAACCCCGAGACTCCGACCCCGACCCCGATCTAGGTCATATATTTGTGAATTATTAGTTAGGTCATATATTTTTTGATTTTGTTATGAAAAACATCATATATAATTGTGTTGATCGGGTAGTTTTAAATGTACAGTTGTTTCATCGCTGCGAGGTTTGGGTTCGACGACCTCGTCATGCGTTTGACGAGCTGTGCCCCTTCGTTCGTGGGTGAGCAGAAATGGCATGTCCTCCTCCCCCATTAATTATATGATCTATTCCGAGGAAACTTGATAGCTAGCTATATATGTGTCTTGAATCATCAGTATGCGTAACCAACATGTGTCTCCCGTTCGAAAGCGTCATAGTTATAAATATGCATGCATTTGCATATTTATAACCTTGATTCTTTCGAATTGTCCAACGCTATCCATGGACAGCCCGAATATGTGTAGATTGGGTTCATTTTCCCATATGCTTTGCTCCGGATCCGACGCATAAATTTCGTCAGTGCCTCCCCTGTTGTTCTCCGGGTACACATCCTCTCCGTTTATTGGAGAAACCTGTATCAGGAGAACAGCGGGGAGGTGCTGCCGAAATTTTGCGTCAGATCCGGAGCATAGCATGGGAAAATGAACCCAATCTACACATACTCGGGTGGGATTAGGACCTATCATTACCTATTAGAGTGTAGATTTTGCATGGACGTAATAAAATTGACAAAGTAGATCAACTGATGAATATATACATGGTGAATTATATATATAATTGTTGTGTGTCCAGTAGCTCTGAAAGTCAAGATGAGTGATCGTGCGTGGATGTATACCGGTCACACTGGTCAGAACAAATGGAGCGCTGAATGGTTCACAAAAACCAAGGGGTTTGTGCAAGCCGCATTTGCAAATGGCCAGAGGAAAACTTGGCGCCCCTGTTTCTGATGCGGCAATTGGGAAAAGAGGACAGAGGCTGAAATGGGTAAACACCTGCAGAAGAATGGTTTTACGCCCGATTATACGGTGTGGACATTTCATGGTGAGTCTGCCCAATGTGACCGAGCTGAGGTGGATCATCGTCGCACCGATGAGCATGGTACCGGGATGGAAAACATGGTGCAAGACTATGATGATGCTCGGGATTCGGACGAGGAGATGGAGGAATCTGCAAAGGCCTTTAATGAAATGTTGGAGTCTTCAAAACGTCCGCTCCACGAGCACACTGAGCTTTGTCAGTTGGATGCCATCTCACAAGTAATGGCTCTGAAGGCTCAGTTCAACTTGGGCAGAGAATGCTACGACGCAATTATGACAGTATTTGGATGCTTTCTACCCAAAGGCCATGTAATGCCTGGAAACCTGTACCAGTCGGACAAAATCCTCCGTGCACTGAAGATGCCCTATGAGAAGATACATGCATGTGAGAAAGGATGTGCCTTATTTAGGCTTGACTATGCGGACTTGAACTATTGTCCCATTTACAAGTCTTCCAGGTGTATTGTGGTAGACAACGATATGGGTGAGAAGACACAGACCAAAATCCCCGTTAGTGTTCTTCGGTATATGCCAATCGTACCAAGACTTCAACATCTTTTCATGGTTGAAGAGACGGCCAGACAGATGACATGGCACAAAACAGGCAAAAGAACCGAACTAGATGCAGATGGGATTCTGATGATGGTACACACAACGGATGGTGTTGCGTGGAAAAAGTTTGATGAATTACATGCTGACAAAGCGGCAGATCCGAGGCATCCTCGAGTCGGCATCAGCACCGATGGGTTCAGTGTGTTTGGTAGACGGCAGCCCAATACAGTTGTTGGCCCATATTTGTCTTTCCACTCAATCTCCCCCTGGACAGATTATGCAAAGAAAGAACATTTTCCTGACGTTGATAATTCCAGGGCCCAACTATCCGGGGGAAAATATGAACGTGTACATGCAGCCGCTTAAGGACGAATTGCAAGAAGCCTGGGATAATGGGTTCAAGACATACGACGCCTATAGCAAACGAAACTTCATAATGCGTGTCTGGTACATGTACTCGACGCATGACTTGCCGGCGTATGCGCTATTCGTTGGCTGGTGTGTGCATGGAAGGTTCCCGTGCCCCACATGCAAGGGAGCTCTTGAGTTTCGTTGGCTTCAGGCCGGTCGCAAGTTTTCTTGCTTCGACATGCATAGACAGTTCCTGGATCCTCGCCATAAGTTCAGGAAAGACAAGAAGAACTTCATCAGAGGTAGAGTTGTAAAAAACTCTGCACCACCTGCGTTGACAGGCCAAAAGACCCTGGATCAGTTAAACGCTCTCGAGCCAGATCTAGAGCGTCCAGTGTACTTCAAGGGGTATAATTCTGAGCACGCCTGGACTCACAAAACATGCTTATGGGATCTGCCTTACTTCCAAGACCTCCTTTGCCCACACAACATCGACGTGATGCACACTGAGAAGAATATCGCCGAGGCACTTTTTGGTACATTGTTCGGCATAGATGGGAAGTCAAAGGATAATACTAAGGCTAGAGTCGATCTGGAGGCGCTATGTGATAGGCCGTTACAAAACATGAAAGAACTGAAAGGAAAGCAGAACTGGACGAAGCCAAAGGCATGGTTCAATCTTGGAAGGCCAGCTATGAGGGAAATTATCTTGTGGGTGAAAATGCAGTTGATGTTCCCCGATGGGTATGCAGCGAATCTAAAGAGGGGAGCGAGTCTTGATAAATTGAAGATATTTGGTATCAAGAGTCATGATTGGCACATATGGATTGAGCGGGTAATGCCGGTGATGTTGCGTGGCTTCATCCCTGAGGATGAATGGCTAGTACTGGCAAAACTCAGCTATTTCTTCCGTGTTCTTTGTGCGAAAGAACTATCGCCTGGCGTGCTAGAAGAAATGGAAGAGTTGGCACCGGAGTTGATCTGCAAGTTAGAGAAGATCTTTCCACCAGGCTTCTTTAATCCAATGCAGCATTTGATTTTGCATCTCCCGACCGAGGCAAGATTGGGGGGGGGGGGGCTGTGCAAAATCGTTGGTGCTACCCAACTGAGAGGATGCAGAAGACGCTTCGAGAAAAATGTAAAAATAAACGTAGAATTGAAGCGTCGATGGCTGAGGTATTCATCACTGAGAAGGCGGCAAACTTCGTGACAGCACACTATGAAACCAAAAATCGTCATTTGCATAATCCAAAGCCTCGGTACAATGCTGACGAGCCTAAAAAGGGTGGATCCAACCTCAGCCTATTCAAAGGGAATCTCGCACCAGCCAGTGTTTCAAATCCAGTATCTTTGGATAACAAAGAATGGCGGACCATTTCGTTGTATATCTTCAACAACCTGATAGAAGTGCGGCCGTACATCGAGTAAGTTCTTGGTACATTGTTTTGCAACTTCTATTTCCTTTGAACTGCTCTTATTCCTGGATATTTCATACAGTCGATACGTCGCCCTATTCTCGTATGGAGTGGTGATCCAAAAGGATTCCGTCGAAGAGTATGAGCTTCTCGCAAAGCAAGGAGGCGGCTATCCCGGTTTCATCTCTTGGTTCAAACAAACGGTAAATTCTATTAGGCAATTTCATTTCATTCACTAATTTGTGTGTAATGCAACAATCCTTTCATATTAAACTTGTAGGCTAATTCAGAGTCTATGGACGCCAAATTGAGACAAGTCGCTAATGGTTTTGACTATAAGGTCCGTTCATTTGACAAATACAACATCAACGGGTATCGCTTTCGTACCTATGGTAAAGAGCTATCTATGGCCGATCGAAAGTCTACAAATTGTTGTGTATCTGCTATCGGCGAAGAAGGTACCGAGTATTATGGGAGAGTTGAAGCAATTTATGAACTTCTATTCTATGGTGAAAACCCACCAAATGTCGTAGTCTTCAAATGTTATTGGTTTCAGCCGAAGGAGACTAGAAGGACTCATGAACATATAGGCTAGTTGAAATCAACCAAAGCACCCATTTAGATGTTCCTGATGTCTATATTACGGCTCAACAGGCGACCCAAGTATTCTATCTACCGTGGGCCTGCCAAACTAATCCAAATCTGAAAGGTTGGGATGTCGTTTATGAAGTCCCGCCACGTGCTAGACTATCTCCCCCAAAGGAAGAGGATTATGAACCTCACATTAACCCAGACACATATGAAGGAGAATTCTTCCAAGAGACACGTCTTTCCAAAAAGCATTTCAAGAACCGGTATACTTCACCCCAAAACATTGAAGTAGACAACGACAGTGAATCCCACGTCACCCCAGAGGAGGAACAAGAAGAGTCGGAACAAGAAGAGATTACTATTGCGGATGACCTCTCAATGCTTGACGAATTACGTAAAGGTGGCCTTCCACATGTTGATGCCACTGAACCCTATGAGCCCGTCATTGATTATAGTGATGATGATGATTATGCATTTATTGATGATACTGATCGAGATTATTAGTAATGTCAGGTATTCAATTTTTTTATGTTGTACTTGATGATGATACACTTAAGTGATATACATATTATTATTCATGTCGGTACTTTTTTTATGTTGTACTAGTTTCGTTTACTCTTTGTCATGGCAGGTGTTGAAAGATGGAAGGGGAGCCGACTGAGGCCAAGGACAAACGTGCCCAAATTGAAGGTGTTCCACACCATCAAGGTAGCTCTAGCTTATATCAGTTCGGGCGGAATTGGGTATGTGGTTTGCTTCATGATTAATGCAATTCATTCATCATGCTAGCTTGAGCCCTTTAATTACTAATTTACTTTGTTTCTCTCTTTCAGGCATGCTACAATAAGACGGATAAGGTGCCAGAGGGGTAAGACCTGTATGCCATGGCCCACACTGCCTCTTACAAGCAAGTCAAGGGGAAGGCAAGGAAAGGGGAGGAGTTTAACCCGAGCCAGATTCCCTACAATCCAGAGCAGGTGATGATATCTAGTGGCGAGAGGTCCCGTGGCTCCATAGTCATTGATCCAGAGATTGCTCCTGAGACCACGGTGAGTTTAATTTGAATGGACGTTACTTGCTAGTCTTAACATTTGAGTGTCATCATGCTAACAAAACATTGGAAATGATCTTTGGTGCAGCATAACTCCACACAAGCATCACACGATCCTTCTCCAGCTACTGGCACGAGCCAGCCCGCTCCCACACCTCCATGATCAAGGTAAGTTTCTCTAGTTTTTTGCTTAACAAATGCATAAAGACCTAGACTTAGCTTTATTTCCTCCAATATGCTTACCTTAATGACCTAGAGTTAGCTTCTTTTCCTCCTAAATGACTTAATAAGCTTACTGACCTCCAAAACCAGCCATTTTACCTAAGTTAGCTCTAAAACGATCTATACTTAGCTTTGTTTCCTCCAAAATGACCTAAGTTAGTTATAATATGCTTAGTTAACTAGGTTTGCTCAATAATGACATGTACTTAGCTTACTTATGTAAAAAAACGGCATAATTAGCTTAGTTAGCTCATAAATGATCCATTTTACCTACGTTAGCTCTAAAATGATGCATTTTACCTAAGTTAGCTCATAAACGATCTATTTCACCTAAGTTGCGTCACAAATGATGGCGTGCTTCTTCTTCTAGTCTTCTTCTAGTCACCTTTTCCTAACTTTCTTATTTGCCATTTTGCAGATTTCATTCACTTCTCAGAAGCTAGCTTGCTATGATGGAAGCTAGCTTGCAGATTTCATTCTCTTCTAATATTCTTCTAGCTTGCTACGATGGAACTTGCTATCTTGATGAAACTTTGCATTGTAATATGTATGTGCAACTTCCTAATGGTTGCAACTTATGTGTATGTGCAACTTGCTATGTATGAATGGATGGAACTATATATGTATGTACGATGAAACTTATGTGCTGTTAAATAGCCCTGTGAAATATATCTATATATGTCATATATATTTGCTATGAAAATTGTTGGATTAAAAAACAGAAAAAAGAGACAATATGCAAGCTCTCTGTCATCTGCCACCGACGGCAAAGGGCTCTTTGCCATCAGCAGCTGTGCTTCCTGGGAGGCTGACCAATTTGGTCAGTTTGCCTACAGTGGCTGACGGCAAAGAGAAAAAAACTTTGCCTACAGCGGCGGACGGCAAAGGCTTGCCGTGTAGTGACGTCGGCTGACATCATTCAGCGGACGGCAAAGGCCTTCCGAAGTTTGCCATCAGCAGCGGACGACAAAGGCCTGTCGTTAACCACCTAACGGAGCAACAGCGCATTTATTGCCGTTTGTATTCTTTGTCGTCCGCTGCTGATGGCAAAGGCCCCTTTGCCGTCAGCCGCCCAAAGCAGACGGCAACGTAGCTCTTAGCTGTCCCCTACTTTGCCGTCACCTTTTGCCGTCCGTGGCGGATGGCAAAGACCTTTGCCGTCCGCCATCCATGCCTTTGCCATCCGCCGTGGCAGATGGCAAAGTAGCTGATTCCTGTAGTGCATACTGCAGATGGGAAATCCCCCTTGGGATTAGGTGTCCCAACACACCTTTGAGGTGAACAGCCTCGGTGGCCCTCCACAACATAGCCGCCAACGCGTCCACGACAAAGTTGAACAAGATCGGGGACAAGGGGTCACCCTGACGCAATCCGCGCTTGTTCCGGAAAAAGTGCCCTACTTCTCCATTAATCGAGACTGTTGTTTGGCCCCCCGAGACCAACTGCATAACTCGATGAACCCAAGCAGCTGAGAAGCCTCGACTGATGAGGACTTGATGCAGCAAGTCCCAATTGACGCGGTCGTACGCTTTTTCGAAGTCTAGTTTGAGTAGAATGGCCGATTGGTTCATTCGTTTCAGTTCGTGTAGCGTTTTTTGTAAGGCAAGTGGTCCCTCCAGAATGTGTCGGCCGCTAATGAAAGCCAACTGCATGCGACTAATGGTTCGATGAGCGATCGGGGTGAGGCCGGTGGCGCAAGCTTTAGCACAGATCTTGAAAGGGACATTAATGAGCATGATGGGTCTATACTGACGAATGTTGTCAGCTCCGGCAACTTTGTGAATGAGCGTGAGCATGCCAAAATTTGGCCTAGCGATATCCACAAAGCCATGCATAAAGCCGTTGCACACCGCGAAGATGGGATCGCGCAACAGCGGCCAAAAGTGCTTGAACATCGCCACCGGCCACCCATCAAGGCCCGGTGCTGAGTCAGATTTCATACTAAGGAGTGCCTCATCTATCTCCTTGGGTAGAAACGCGAGCCCCAACTCGTCGTTCTCACAGTCTAGGACCCGTTGGGTGGGCAGCCAAATATCCGCGTGAAGGCCCGCACGTTGTGCGTCGTTGGCCCCCATCAGATTGATGTAGAATTCGTAAACGTGCCGCGAAATTTCCGACTGGGTCAACAGGAGCCCCTGCTCCGTTTGCAACCGAAGAATCGAACATTTCCTACGCCTACTATTCGCGTAAGCGTGAAAATACTTAGTATTGGCGTCCCCTTTGAGGGTCCACTTGAGGCCGCCCCCGCGTCTCCAGTATTCCTCCTTCGAATGCAGCAGCTCTTCGGCTTGCCCTTCCAGGGCGTATTGATGAGCCCACTCCTGCTTGGAGAAAGGTCTCGCATCTGCCTGGGCATCAAGGAGCATGATATCATTGACGAGGTGCTCCCTAAGCAGCTTGTCGTCGCGCCCTTGGTTCGTGCCCCATCCTTTGAGGCACGCTCGGAGGCGCCCCCCCACCGTAATCTAGAAATCCAAAGGGCCCCGTTGCTGGCCAGTGAGCTAGACGCATCTAAGCCATTTCTCCCCGAAGATGGCGTCGAAACCTGGTACATTGAACCAGGTTGTTTTAGAAAAGAAACGTGGGTTGCGATGGATCCTATCCTCCCCTGAGGGTAGCACCAAGGGAACGTGGTCTGGCTCGATCCTTGTTTCAGCGAGGAGCGAGCACAACGGGAACACCACTTCCCAGTCCGAAGACATGAACACGCGATCCTGGACGGAGCGCATCAGGGCGAGCTGTTTGTTAGTCCAGGTGCACCTCGCCCCGGTTCTGGCCACTTCCCTAAGGGCCATAGACGCGATTGCATTGTTGAACATGGCCACCCTTGGACAGTTGATGTTGTCATGGCTCTTATCAGCGCTAGAGTGGATCAGGTTGAAATCGCCCCCTACCACCACAGGGATCTGGGCCGCTGATACCTCGAGCACCTTGGCTTGAAGTTCATCTAAGAATTCAGCCGAGCGAGAGTGATCTGCAGGTCCGTAGACTTGGATGGTCACAAGCTCGTGAAGCGACGCACGAACACGAATGCTTGCAGCGATGAAAAAGGTTCGAACCTCCCAGGCCAGTACCTCGAACGTGGATTGACAGAAACCAAGTAGCATACCACCCGAGTGGCCTGTCGCTGGGCTATGATTCGACACAAAACGCTCTAGGGGGTCAACTGAGAAGATATCCTAGTAACGGAACTCGACTTTGATCATTTCCTGGAGCCCAACAATGTCTACTGCCTCTTTCCTGATATATTCTCTCAGTTGGTGCGACGCCCCACATGGCCAAAGCCACGAATGTTACAAAATAAAGCGCGCATCTAAATGACGCGATTTCGCAAACGAACAACCCTGGGGGTGATCGCCTTAGCCACTCGCCTCACCTTGCCACGGCTAGGTGAGTGGGGAAGAACAACCCCTGTTGCTCTGTCCCCATCGGGCCGGACTGCTAGCAAGTCCGAGGCCCCTGCCTCAGCTGCCAGCCGGTTTGCGTGTTGAGCAGCAGCCGCTGCGAGCGCTGCATGCGCAAGTTCCTTAGCACGAATCAGCGATATGAGCTCGCCAGTTCCACCCTCTCCCATCGAAACCACCCCACTCTCCCCCAACACCTCGCTGAAATGATCATCCGAAAAGGTTTGTAGAATCATAAAGCGAGGCGGTGAGTTACCTGAGGTTTCCAGATTCTTTTGCGCCTGGAGAAGTTGGGCGCGCTGGAGCGACGGGAGGTTGCCCTTGGCACCCTTAGAGCGTGAGCTGGCCCGCACCGGGGCCACGGGAACCGCCGCCACGGCCTTCGAGCGCTTGTCCTTCGGGATGTTCGCCGTCTTGGATACCTCTTGCACGACCACGACAGAGCTGGGTACCGCCAGGGCAATGACCGACTGACGGGGAGTCACGGGGACCCGGCCCCCAGCTGCTCAACCGCCCGACCGGCCTCCGCCATGACCTTGTGCACTGCCACCTTCTTGAGCTTCTTCGCCGCGCCTGACTTGTTGCTGCTGCGGCCACCTTGGGTAGGCGAGCGGGAGGGGAGGGGAACGGGGACGTGTCGGCCGACACCGCGATTGGTGTGTGCACGTCATCGGGCAGCGACGCTTCCCGCTGGACCTCGGCCACCCCGTCCTCCAACCGCACCGGAGGCGAGGTCACCGAACCCAGATTGGAGCCATACAGGTTCGGAATCGAGAGCTCCATCCCAGTGGACAGCCCCTCGAGCGCTGACGCCCTCTGCTGTGGTTGAGACTGACGCGCTGCCCTGCCTTGGTCTTGGTCATTGATGCCCAGCTTCTCATAAGCCGCCGTGTCGATGGAGTCATCATCCATGCTTGCATCGGGATCCTTGTCCTCGTCGCGTCTCGGTCCCTCCTTGTCATGTCCCTTGCCATTGTTGGGGAGGAGGCGGGGAAGGCAGAGCAGGCGCCTCCAGCGGGTCCGAACCCAGCTCCAGAACGACCGAGATGTTGAAGCCCTCACCATTGAACCATATCTGCATCGTGCCCCGGAGCTTGGCTAGATTGCGGCAAGAAAAACGCATCCGGATTGGCCCCGGGCGAACCAGCATCTCCTCATCGACCAGAAGAGGGCTGCCCAACATCATGGTGGCCGCCATGAGCCTGGCTGCGCGTTGGTGCTTTGGAGGCACCCCGCCCAGCTTGACCCAGACCTCGGGCATCACCAGCCCCTTTGGTGCATCCAGGACAACATTACGAATGTCAGCCATGAGGTTGCTGAGGGAGAGGAAGATTTTGCCGCTGCGCGTGGCCATCCGGAGCGTGGCCGGGTCTGGGAACACCACCGAAAATGCGCCGCCTTCGAGGGGGGAGATCTGCCAGTCCCAGGCGCCCTCAAACAGGTGCGGCAGCTCAACCTCCAAGATCTCCTTCGTGAGCATGCCCGGCGCCGCTGACAGCACAGTCACATTGGCCCCCAGCAAGATCTGCGGCTCGTCCGCTCATCTTCATGGTATTGCAGGCAGAAAAATCCCTCGCCGGCGATGGCATGCCCCATTGTTTGGAGGAGCAGGGGCTTGCCGCGGATCTGGCATTGGGCTGAGGTGTGGCATTCCTGGGTGCAAACGACGCAGAGAGGCTTGAAGATGCACATATTATGGTAATGGCCTGAGCGGCCACACTTGAAGCACTCTGGCCCTTTCGCTTCTTCAATGGGGATCGGCTCCGCCTCGGTGCCCTTGGAGGGGCGGCCTAGAGGCCGCTGCCCCCGCAGGCTTGGACTTGTGCTTCTTGGTAAAGGGGTCGCCAACGCGGTCGCCTCCCTGAGATGCCTGCAGCCCCTTGCGCTTGAGATCGAGGCCACGCTTCTTGTACTCCTCCTTCTTTTTTTCCGCTCTTGTTCCTTGATCCACCACGCGGGGGGCGGCCCCCATCCCCCGTTGTTCTCCTCGCTCCCCGCCTCCTGAGACGAGGAGCCCAGACGCCGTTCGCGGTTGTGGTCCCGCGACGGCTCCATTTGCGGCTTCTCCACCCTGCGCTCTTGCTTGGATCCCATCACCACCACTGCAGCAAAGAAGCGCACCAGAGGAGAAGGAGGTGGAATGGGGGAGAGGAAACAGGTGGAGTGACCAAAGCTGCGCACCTCCGATTTGGAGGCAGGAAACCCTATAGATGCGTCTAGGGTTCCCCGAAGCATCCAGAGCCACTTATATGGCGCAGGTGCCGGGCCTGTAGTGGGCTGGGCCGCGGCCAGCGGAGCGAGTTGGGTCTCAAAACCAGGCAGATCCAACTGCTCCTACGCCCGCGCCCCCAACTGGGCCGCACCACCCGCAGGCCCCGGAGATGGGCCGCAGCCCGGCCCAACAGCCATGCTCGGTGGCGAGGTAGGAGACGCGGCGCCAACCCTAGGGCAAGGAACCCACAAGTCCTCTTGCACCGCCGGCGGCGCGGCCAACGCCGGCCAGAGTGAATCCAGGCCAGGGAGCAGGAGCAGACCAGCGTGCTGGGGCTCGGACCGCCCTCGGGCCCCCCTTGCTGGCTCCGCATGAGCCACCCTACGGGCAGCCACCGCTAGCCGCCTGGGACCACAGCCCCCCGGTGCGAACGCACGCCAGTGGCCGGCCTTGAAGGAGCCCCCAAATTCCTCCGCGCGCACGACGAAGTCGACGACGGAGCACACCGTCCGGCCGCACTCCACAGCGCCCGCCTCACCGCACGACACCGCCTCATCATCGTCGTCGAAATCCTCCTCTGCTAAAGCCCAGAAATGGCTCCCCGACCAACCCCGCGCGCCCGCGGATGTGCAGCCCAGCTGCCTGCTCGCCGCCGCACCGAGCGCCGACCGCTCACCCTCCCCGACTCGAGCACGCACCGCGAGGGCGCCGGAGACAGGGGAGAGCATGGAATCACCGCCCGTACCGACGCGGTCGCCCACAGCGCCTGTCCGTACAGGAGCCGTTGGGAGATCCATCCTCCGCAGATGGCACATTTACCGTATGCTATTGTTGCTCTGATGAATAAATATATCCTTCCAACAACTTCTACTAATTTTATCATTCGTCACAGAAATATATATTTACCAATCGCAATGCAGGAAGCATCGACAAACGCCGATGCATATATTATTTTCATACTAACCTTTGCTAGCAGTGGCTTGTGTTCAATCTTCCAAACAAACACTTGCCGACATCCTTGACAGCAACATGTCTCCATCCATCTCTTGCCTAGCTCCTGGGTGTTTGTTGTTTGTTGTCACGAGACTCAGTGGCGACATCTCATCTCTGCCATCAAAAGAGTCACAAAAAACTTTTCAGGTGGATTGAGCGGTACCAGGCCATGAATTCATCAAGGAAGGTAGGTTACATGGATAAGAGGCGTGCACGTACAGAGTGCTGGGCAGCGGCCATGGTAAGCATGGCCAGCGCGTCGGAAACACGGTGTAGTCGCTAAACGAGACACAATCTTGGTTTTGCAGCAGAGCATCCCTTGACATGGTGTGAGGACAAGGAGAAATGATGGTGGTGGTGCTTGGCTGAATGAAGAGAGGAGGAGAAAGTTGCACGGCGCGAGCGACAGATCGGCAGCTACAAAGGGATGTAGATTCATATAGAAAGAGTTGGTCAAGAAGGAGCGTGGAGAGATGTCAGATTGGATGGCGATCCACGTGAGCCGCGCAGCAGCCAATCGGAAGGGAGAAGGCAGAGCGGCATCAGCAATTGAAGGCGGATGTGCATTGGTTTATGGGCTGGCTGATTTCAAGGAGTAATACGGGCAAGATAATAAATGTGGGGTTTGTTACGTATTCTAACTAATGGGGGTCCACCACGTGTGAAACGCTACGGGCGACTGGGAGGCGATTGCTTGGCGATCTCATTCTAGTGCTAGGGTTACGATTTTGACGGCCGGGGTGGTGTGGCTACGGTGGTGTTCAGGGCGGCGACTACGCTTCCCTCGACACGGACTGTTGCAGCCTCTCTTCTCTTCACGGTGCTGCCATGGGGGAGAAGGTGAAGGAGAAATCTGCGGTGACTCCGGCGGCAAAAGTGAACCTAGCGGCGATGGCGACCCCAGGGAAAGCTACAAGCGAGGGTTCCTCCGAATCCCCAATCACGTGCAAGACGCCGGATCCCGCCGCAAGCCTCTCAGCGAGACTGGGAGGCATGGTACTGCTGGACAAGGAGGCGGAGGGTTTCTTCTTCGAGGAACTAGATCAGATCTTGCCCAAGAGGTTAAAGTGGTCGGCGGTGGGTGAAGCTTTCTCCCCGCGGCCCCTAAACAGGACGGTACTTGAGAAAATGATGCATAGGGCTTGGGGACTCCATCATGAAGCAAGGTTCCAAGACATGGGTGACAACATCTTCGCTGTCCACTTTGGGAGTGAAGGGGATTGGAAGCATGCTATGAACAGCGGGCCATGGCAATATGACTTCAGTGTGCTGGCGCTTAAGGAATATGAGAGTAATGTAAGGCCATCGGAGATGGTTTTTGACAAGGTTGATGTGTGGGTTAGAGTTTCGGATCTCCCACCAGGTAAAAGAATGGAGGTATTTGGCAAAGCGGGGCAATTGGCTTTGTGAAGTGGTGAAAGTAGATGTTGACAAGGATGGCATGGCTAGAGGAAACCAACTGCGGGTTAGGGCTAGGATTTTGCTGTTTGAACCATTGGTCCGTGGATTCGTCCTTAAAACATCGCAGGATGATAAAGAAGGCACTTGGTTTGACTTTCACTATGAAAATATTCCGCACTTCTGCTTTGAGTGCGGACGATTGGTGCATGTGAATGGATGATGTGATCCTCCAGTCAATAAGGCGGAGCAATTGGGGGTGGCTGAGAGCCTCACCAGGTAGGAGCACTGGCTCCAAGAATGAGACTAAAGGTGGAAAGAACAACCTCAACACAAGCAGCAGTTTCATGTGCTCACAATCGGATGGTAATAATAGAGAGCAGGATAGCCATGCTCACGGTCGGGATGTACCTGTAAAGCGTAACCTTACTACAGATTTTAACCGACCGGCCAATGCACGCACTGGCGGGCAAAACTGGGTCGAGAAAGGGGTTGTTGACTCCCCTAAAAAAGACAGGTATAGAAGAGAATGGCCTGATGAACGAGACCTCGGGCATGAGATAGAAAGAAAGAAAGAGAGAGAGTTGAGGGAGCAGCTCAAGGAACAGAAATGGCAACGTGCCCTTGAACGTGAACAGGGTGGCGTGCGAGGCCATTGAGAGTGGGGCTCATCTAGTAGAGGTGGAGAAGATAAATATGCATATTGGCCCCATTACCCCACTGAGAGGAGGAGAGGGCACTATATTAGGAAGTATAGGAATGACTTTGAGGAGAGAAGAAGGAGGGAGAACGGCCCCCATGACACCCCCAATACAAGAAAGAGGAGGCCGAGGCAGATGTGGGTGCCCAAAGGGGAGGCGGAGAAGCAAGATGGGCAAGAATCCTTTATCAGAGATACAAGGCAAAAGACCTCATTTGTGTTTGATCGCATTGAAGAGCATGCTAATATATCGACGGACCCTGCGAGGGAGCAGGGCCGCTGGGAGCGATGATCATCTTGGCCTGGAACTGCTGAGGATTGGGGTTGGACTCAGCAGTAGGTGAACTTCGGGACCTGGTTAGGTCGTACAACCCAGCGGTGGTATTTTTATCTGAAACTAAGAAAAGAGCAGGGGCTATGGAGAGGCTAAAGTGGAGTTTGCGATTCAGCATAGGTGTGGCGGTGGATTGTAAGGGCAAGAGTGGAGGACTAGCTTTGTGATGGAGGGACCAAGTGGAAGTAACAGTGCGACCGTGGTGTCAGTATTACATTGATGCAGCGATCGTGTCGATGGGGTTTCTTTAGATTCACTGGAATCTATGGGGAGCCTTTTGTCGAGAAGAGATCGAAAACCTGGGAGATTCTGCGTTATCTTCGAGCCCAAGACAACCTCCCTTGGCTGTGTGCAGGAGACTTTGACGAATCACTTCGTCAGGATGAACAGCAGGGTGGTAACCCCAGATCTCGGAGACAAATGGAGCTCTTTGATGACTGCCTATCCGACTGCGAACTGGCGGATCTAGGCTTCTCCGGATACCCGTTTACATGGGATAACAAGAGGGAGAATGGTGACAACATACAGGTACGGCTGGACCGAGCGACGCGCAATGGAAATTTTTCTCACTTGTTCCCGGCGACGAAGGTGCAACACGTGATGACGGAGGAATTAGATCATCAAGCACTGGTCATTAAGACCTTCAGCTCGGCGGGGGACAACAAGGCACGTGGCCAGAGGCCGTTCATCTATGAGGCAGCCTGGGCGAGGCACGAGGAGTACGATGCCATGGTAGCTGTTGCATGGGGAGATGCTTATGCAACCAATCAACAGGAGGGAAGGCTAGCAACAAAATTTAATATGTTGAGGGACGCGACAAGGACCATGCAAGGATGGAGTCGAAGGGTTTTTGGCTCTATTAAAAGGCAAATAGCTCATCTGAAGGCTCAGCTTGTGGACGCGAAGGAGAGAGCGGCTCGCACGGGGTATAGACAGGAGATTAGGGAGACCGAAGATCAGTTGCATGAGCTATATGAGAGGGAGGAGGTGCATTAGAAGCAATGCTCGAGAGTTGATTGGTTATCAGAGGGAGATCAAAATACAAAATATTTTCAAAATCGAGCGTCACATCTTAAGAGGAAAAACACAGTGAAGGCACTAAGGAGAGACAATGGGACGGTGTGCACTGATGATGATGGGATGAGGAGGATGGCTGCTCAATTCTATGCTAATCTATTTGCTTCCGAAGGTGCGGCTAAGGGGAACGGATTCATCAGCATATTCAAGGAGCTGTTACTGGCGAGATGAACGCAAAACTTGGGGCCCCGTTTACTGACGATGAGATTGAGCAGGCCCTCTTTCAAATGGGGCCAACGAAAGCACCGGGACCGGATGGCCACCCGGCCATTTTTTACCAACGCCACTAGGCGCTAGTTAAAGAGGATGTGTGTGCGGCTTTTCGTGAGTTTCTTGCGGGCACGGCTGCTCCGAATGGTTTCAATGACACGATCCTTGTCATGATACCAAAAGTAAAGGTGCCACAGCTACTGGCGCAGTTCCGCCCCATCAGTATGTGCAATGTTCTCTACAAGATTGCGGCGAAGGCACTGGCCAATCGCCTCAAGGTGGTTCTACCGTTCATGATTTCAGAGGAGCAGAGTGCTTTCGTACCTGGTAGGCTGATAACAGACAATGTCCTAGTGGCGTATGAATGTGTACAAGCCATAAGGAAAAGGAAGAGGAGAAATCCGTTGTGTGTTGTCAAGTTGGATATGATGAAGGCGTACGACCGGGTGGAGTGGGACTTCCTAGAACAAATGATGCTGAAATTTGGTTTCTCTGATCACTGGACAGAGATGATTATGAGGTGTGTCAAATAAGCTTCGTTTTCAGTAAAGCTGAATGGAGGTCTATCGGAGAGGTTTAGTCCCACCAGGGGACTTTGGCAAGGCGATCCTCTCTCCCCGTACCTGTTCCTGTTTTGTGTAGAAGGATTTTCTGCACTGCTGAAAAATGCCCAAAGGCAGCAGAATATCAAGGGGATCTCGTTTGGGAGGGGTGGACCAACTGTCACCCATTTACTCTTTCCCAATGATAGTGTTGTTTTTGTGCAGGGCTCTAGAGAGAACTTCGAGGCTCTACGCCAGATTTTAGATTATGAGGAGGCCTCGGGCCAAAAAGTAAATCTTCAAAAATCTGATGTGTTCTTTGGCAAAGGCACGTCGGATGGTGACAAAGATGAGCTCAAGCAAGTGTTGCAAATCTCGGAGGAGGCGCTGAGCAAACGGTACTTGGGACTACCCACGGTTGTGGGGAGATCCAAGGACGGTACTTTCAAATACGTCAAAGATAGCGCGAAAGGGAAAGTTTCTGGATGGAAGGGGCAGGGTTTATCTAAGATGGCCCGCGAGGTGCTTGTCAAGTCTGTTCTTAAGTCAACACCAACCTTTACCATGAGCTGTTTCCAACTCACAACTCACAAGCTTTCGGGTGGGATTAGATGTGCATGAGAAAACATGATGGGGGTCTTGGCTTTCGAGACCCAGAAGCTTTCAATCAAGCTATGCCTGCTAAACAAGCTTGGTGGCTACTACAGGTGTCGGAATCGTTGTGTGGAAGGGTTTTAAAGGCCAGGTACTTCCCCGACGGATCGATCTTAAATGCCACCTGCCCAGATGGGGGCTCCTACACATTCCGGAGCATCTTAAACGGCCGTGACCTGCTCAATGATGGGCTCGTTTGGAAGATTGGGAATGGATCTCTCATAAAAATTCACCATGACAATTGGTTGCCGAGAACTAGAAGTCTAAAGCCACTGGGCCAACGTTATATCGCGGGTTATACACACGTGGGAGACCTTCTTGAAAGTGACGGCCGTTCTTGGAACACAAGCGTGGTGATGGAGATGTTTGCACCTAATGAAGCTCATGAAATAATGCAAATCCAAGTTGGTGGTCCTGAGGTCCAGGATTACCAGGCCTGGAATTATACCAAAAATGGGACTTTTTCAGTCCGGTCAGCATATCATCTCCGTATGAGCCAGAATCGGGTGAGAGCCGGACGGCCAGAATCCTCATCTTCTGTGGCAGATCACAAAGCCTGTTTGAGCCTTTGGGACACGGTTGCACCAGGCAAGGTGAAAATCGACATGTGACGTTTGATTCAAAATGGCCTGGCAGTGGGAGCCGAGCTCCATAGGAGGAAGGTAAAAGCTGGAGTTTTTTGTACGGCATGCGGACGGGAGGAAACGAACCTGCATAGATTCTGGGGCTGCTATCATTCGAAGAAATTCTGGTCGATAATGCATTCGGAGTTGGGAGTACCGGTGGCGATCCCACCGGAGTCAATTTGCTCCCAGAGTGCGTTGTCACGCTGGCTGCTATCGTGGCTTGCGGAGGCCTCGGATGATGAGTGGGCTGTTATGGTGCAAGGTACATATGCACTTTGGCTTGCCAGGAACAATGCGCGGGAGGGAAGGAGGATTGAAGATGCAGAACCGATTGCGCAAAGGGTTTTTAGCTTGATGGCAGAATGGCAATCGATCCATGGGCGGAAAAGCAAACATCATAGACCGGCTATGAAGGAAAAATGGAGACCCCCAGACGAGAGCTGGATCAAGCTCAATGTGGATGCTGCAACAACCAAGGGAGGCAAAAACGGTGGAGCTGGGATGATCTTCAGGAACCAGGATGGAGCGTATATGGGTAGAGCATGCCACGCCCTCCCACTGGGGAGGGATCCGGAGCGGTGTGAGCTCCTGGCATGTAGGAGAGCTGTCCAGATGGCAATTGACATGCACATTACAAAGCTACATATCGAGATGGATTGCAAGTCCATAGTGTGTAAGCTTCAGAACGAGCAGAAGGACCTCTCTCCGCTTGGGCCAATAAGAGAAGAAGTGAAGCAACTATTGGCCTCGCTGGAAAGCTGGAGGATTGCTTGGGTAAGGCGTGAAGCTAATGGTGCTGCTCACCTGTTAGCAAAGGAAGCAGCATCGAATAATGTTTGCAAGGTGTGGCTGCATGTGCCCCCAGATTTTATTTTACATGTTGTCTCAGACGAAATCCCCATGTGGGAAACCTAAATAAAGTTTGGAGTGAGTTTTAAAAAAAAGGACTCCCTCCCTCAAATAAAGCCAGGGCCCTGGTGGGTAGGTAGTCTTTGTCTATTTCCAGCTAAATTGGATTGTGAATCACGCCTAGACAGAACTCTCTGTTTTGACAGATTTAAATCTCTCTGCTAATCCCAAATAGCTACACACATGTGCCTTTTTTTGCATGGCTCCCATGTGTCTACTAACATAACAAACTTTGCATTTCCTACTGAGATACGGAAAAGAACAATGAACCAGTCATGCATGCGCTAGACAGATTTGTATGTTACTACATTATTTTAGAGAAGGAAAGAAAGGCAAGAGAGAATTAAGTTTCCCTCCCTAAAATTAAGCCAGGTAGGTTATTTCCATACTTGGGAGGAACTATTTTGTTTACACTAAGTGTAGTTTATTTCATGACCAACATGCACAGTAGGTGTTTGTCTGTATTCTCTTCCTCTCAAATGTATCCCTATTTATTTACCCCCCGAGGAGGTATACATGTACTTGCTACTAATAACTAACATGTAGAAAAAATTGTAAAAAAAAAACTAATATATAGAAACTAAGTGGATTTTAGCATTTTTTTTAGATTAGAGAAGACAAAATGGATGAGTTAATATACATAACAGAAATTAGATAGTTTCCATTATGGCCAGCCTAACAAATTGGCGGGTAGTTTCCATTTATTTCTACATCACACCTAATGAATGACCACATGGCTTACCTGAAGCAGCACCAAGACTCAAAAGCAGTTCTCACATGGTAATTAACACTTATCTTGCTTCTTCTCACATAATTGGAAGAAAATGGCAAGGTCATTTAGATTTTAAATTAATTGCCAATGAAGGAGCACAAGAATAAGAAGACCAGCAGCTTCCAACTGGTTGAGCCAAAGAATTCATCCCGTTTACATAAATACATGCAAACAAACACCTGGTAAACAAGTCCAATCAGTTTCTAGTGGTACATTTGATCCTGTTTACATAAATACATGCAAACAAACACCTGGTAAACAAGTCCAATCAGTTTCTAGTGGTACATTTGAAAACACGCACGTGCTTTTCAAAGAATCATCACACAAGCTTCATACCATATCATTAGCCAGCCATTCGGCTTCATCAACATAAACACATGCATCATGTTCAGTCATTGTCAAAAAAGAGGACAAAAATCCAAGTCCAGGCCATTCCCTTGTTCAGTCATTCATGCACCTCCAAACTAGGAAATTAAAATTACAAACTCAAGAGATAGGTTCCACAACACACAACAAGCTAGCTTAGCTCTTCCGGAAACGTCAAAAACACCACGACGACCGTATTAACTAGGCCGATGAATTCATCTTGCTACTCGCTGGAGCCATCCTTGTCCTTCCTCATCAAACTAACAATCATTCTACTCACCACAGCCGTCCTACTTCATCAGCAACTGAATTAATGTCATCAACGCACCCACCTCCCCTCCCTAGAGATGACTTGTGCCCAACGAACACAAAACAAGGTGTTGGCTGGCACTAGCATGCTTTGCACAAGTATCGGGGGCAGACGAAAACAAAAATGTTGGCAACGCCGCTTCAGCATCTCATCTTTGACAAGCTCCCTCCAAACCTACAAGTGTTGCGGCTGCAAGGAAAACAAACAATATCAGAGGAGCACAAAGCTAGTATAGTTCCAAAGGGCAATGTATCAAAGGGCATCACTTTTTTCATCCAAAATATACACCCTACCTCTCTACCGGCCAAGATCTTAAACCAGCCCAAAAAAACTTTCTCTGTACTTAACAAATTTTGTTCCTTTGGAAGGGCACACACAATATAACATTTCGGCCAAACAGCAGAGGGATGCAACATAACAAGTAACCAAATGCTAGCTTCTACAAATTGAAAATAACCTCAAGACTTCAATATCCCTTGTTTGATAGCAGTAGCAGTTGGGAGTAGCAAGTAGAAGCTAGAAGTAACAAATGGCATGCAAACATAAGAGGATGATTAACATCAAGTATAGTTTTCTAGGAACTCCAAATTGAACAGAAACAAACTAATGCTCCTAGCATCTAGTTTGGTTAAATTTTCTGTATGAACATGGCTTGCAAAATATTGGTTATTTCATGTATGTATGAACCTCACTAGTGTCTAGTTTGGTTAATGAGACTGGGAGCATATGTTCCTTTTATGAGGAACAAAAAAGGTCATTATAATAGAATCAATAAATCCACTAAAACAATAGCTGAGCAGACACAACAAGAGATTATTGCATGGTTTAACGAACAGAAGACATAGTTTATTTTCTCGGCGAGCTCCCCGACATGGCACGGGGAGAGAACTCCAAGATGCACATTGATAATACATGCACTTGCAAGTCCACATCGGCAACGGAAGAAGGCCTGGAATCATCAACAGAGAAGCAAAACATGACATCCAAATCAAATGACCTATGTACACAGCGGGGGAAATAATAGCTCCAGACTATCGTCACCAAGATCATAATCATTAAGAGCATACCCATCCACAAAACTAAGCCATAATCGTTAAGAGGGCATATCACTAAGCCTGAGCATCTAAACGGCAAATACATAGCACCATAGACCATTGACCACCACCACAAACCACAAGCACTATATATCATTGGCTTGATGGCCAGAGCAGAGCAAAGCAAAGAATAGCCATAGCTCAGAAAGAGGAGGAAGATAAAACCATGGACTCACCTAACATAGTTGTAGCCTAGGAGGCAGTCATGGAAGCCCATAATGTTGAGCACCTTCCAATTTTTAGAAGATAACCAACTGACCGATTCTTGTTGATCTGAATGAGAAGTATCGCATGCTGCAAAAAATTACATAAGTTAATACAAAACCAGAAAACAATAAATTGTGTTAATTCTGTAAATTGGTTTGTAGTTCAAGATCTTGGTTCTGATTTGACAATTGTGGAGCTTACGCACAACATGTTCCCTTGACATGCAGATATATAGTGGCTACACATTAAGCTCTAAAACTATGAAACTCCCGTGGGAAAAAATCAAGTTCACTATACCAAAAGCACGGGATGTGTCATTTGCTAATATTACATGGATTATACCTTACGCATCTATGCAGTGCAGAATCTATGAACCACACTGTACGAATATGAGAAACACCAACAACATATCTGTCGATGATGCTAATCTTCTTATCCCAAATTGATTTCTATCAAAGTGTAGCATAGAATATCTCTCTTCATATCATTACAGATAGCATATATAACATGAAAACATGGCAGAATAGCACCACAGAGACATCTAAGATTATTTGGCAAGACTAACAACAAACAAGAACAAATCCTTTGGTCCCAAACAACAACAAATCCTTCAGATCATTATTTTGGCAAGCCTAAGTAAACAATAGAAATTCCCAATTTCTGGCATAAACAGGGATGATGACCATGGCATCTAGTTAATCGAAGCCTAACCATCCACAAACCAAATCCATGATCATTAACAGAGCGCATATCACTAAGCATTAACGTGTAATCAGTAACAACACAACACCATAGGCCACTGGCCACCACCAAAGATCACAAGCACTACATTAATGGCTTGATGGCCAGAGTAAAGTAAAAGCTAGTAGTTCCCAGACCAGAGAAAGAAGAGACCATGAACTCACGAAAGTACTTGTAGATCATATCAGATCATCCCACCATGTACGAACTGCTGGGTGGTCTCATCATCAAGACACTTCAGCTTGACAACCGATGTCTGCAATATTCAAACAAATCTAAATAGCACAATGGCCTAACCAGAACAAGGACCAATTCCAACGACAACATCACCACAATCACAATATTGTGGTGGTCGGAAGACCACCACCACAAACATTACAAATAAACCAAACCCTAAATCATTGGCTTGATGGCCGGAGCAGAGCACAATACAGCCATAGCTCAAAGGCTAGGTCCCAGAGCAGAGAGACCAAGTACTCACCTAAGTGGTCGTAGCCGAGGAGGCGGTGGCAGGAGCTGACACCAAGGTTATGGGGCAACAACCGCATTGTCTCATCGACGCCGGAAGCAAGGCGGTGCAATACCGTCATAAGAGATCGCGACGACAACTACCAGATTGGGATGACAAGAGCTGCCCTCTGAGCAGAGAGAAAGAACAAGATTAATTAATGAAGCAAGTCAGTCCATCCTGCCAAAGGAATGTTAATTCTGCACATGTTGTAACCATGCATGCACTAAATTCTACCTATTCCTTGGTCTCTAAAATTAAAAGAACAAGAAAAAGACCTGCACACATACAACATGAACATGATTATTGACTCAAGGTAAATGTGGAGCAATGAAAACAATATGGCAGATGGCAACCAAGCTGAATACAGACAAGATGAACAAAACGTCAAATTTTATCATAGGAAGGGAAAATTTAGTGTGCTATCATGGAAGGATGGATCAGTAATTCCACGGGGAAGCCATGTCAATGCATGCCAACAGAAGGTACAGCCTGATGGATAAGTCTGTGTACTAGGGTCTTTGTGGGGCTGCAGCACATGGTCCTTGTGGCAGTTAGGAGGATAAAATCTTGGACCATCAAGGACTGGCTGTTCTGTTCTTGACCATCAAGGACTGTCAGTTAGCATCTTAGACTAGCATCTTAGCAGCATCTTAGCATATGCTTGGCTGGCTAGCAGCCTATAAATATGTATCCCCAACCCCTCAGGTTGGCATGGCATTGAGTGAGAAATAAACCAACGAAAATTGTCCCAACTCTCCTAGTGTCATCCACAACTATCAATGCTCAGGTTGAAAGGTCTAACAAGTTGCCCGATTCCTCCAGCAGCGCCTATGGCCTCATGGGAATATAAATATACCCCTTATCTAGCCAGAGGTGCCCGATTCCTCCAGCAGCGCCTGGTCTTCCTCTGGATCCAACCGCGCCTGGCTCTCCTCCCATGATCCAGCACTCCTAGCGGCAGCCTGGGTGTCAGCCACCAGGGTCTCAGTCGGCTCCTGATCTGAGTGCAACTGCTACCGCCGATTTTTTTGCAGCCGCCCCCTGCTGCTAGCGACGGCTCTCTGTGGTTCACGTCGGGATCATCTCGTACTCGCGTCCCTGGTTGTTGGTGCCTAAAAAAATGTCTACTGCATCGGGCTATGTTGTTGTCCCTCGCTGCCCGGTGATCTTCGATGGTACTAACTACACCGAGTTCACTGGCTTCATGCGCATTCACATGCGTGGCATCCATCTCTAGGGTGTTCTTTCTGGCGAGGTCTGCCATCCGCCACGTCCGGTTCCTCCGGTTTCCCCTACTCCGCCAACTCCACCGGTTCTTCCTACGGATGCTAATCAGGCCGCCAAGGATGCGGCTAAGCTTGTTGATGTGGCTGCTGATCGTGCTTATGATGAGAGGGTTTTGGCTTATGAGGAGGCTCTTCAGACGTATCATGGTGCTCTGTCTGTTTACACCCGGTGGCTTGATGATGATGCTCGTGTTGCAGCTGTTCTCACTGCTAGTGTTCTGCCTCAGTTTGCTTCTGAGTTTCTGGGTATTCCTACTGTCTTTGAGATGTGGACCTGTCTTCGTCAGCGCTATCAGCCCTCTAGTGATGCCTTATACCTTTCTGTGGTCCGTCAGGAGCATGCTCTTCAGCAGGGTGACTCTATTGTTGATGACTTCTATGCATAGAGTTCTGCTATCTGGCGCCAGCTTGATTCTCTCAGCAGTGCTGGTTGTCGTACTTGCCCCTGTTGCCAGGCTGTCCAGGCCAATTTGGAGTTTCATCGCGTCTACGAGTTCCTGTCTTGGCTCCGTAAGGAGTTTGAGCCCCAGCGTGCTCAGTTGTTTGCTCGTGGCCGTATTTCTCTCATGGAGGCGCTTTCTGAGATTCGTGCTGAGGAGACTCGCTTACGTGGTGCTGGTTTGCTCGAGGTTCCCTCTGTGCTCGCTACTCGTGCTTCTTCCATGCCACCTGCTGCACCGACCCTGAGGGAGTCCTGGACTAGGGGGTGTTCGGACAGCCGGACTATCAATGTCCGCCGGACTCCAAGACTACGAAGATACAAGATTGAAGACTCCGGCTCGTGTCTGGAAGGTACTTTACTTGGCGTGGAAGGCAAGCTTGGCGATACAGATACGTAGATCTCCTACTATTGTAACCGACTCTGTGTAACCCTAGCCCTCTCCGGTATCTATATAAACCGGAGGGCTTTAGTCCGTAGGACAACATACACAACATACAATCATACCATAGGCTAGCTTCTAGGGTTTAGCCTCCTTGATCTCGTGGTAGATCTACTCTTGTACTACCCATATCATCAATATCAATCAAGCAGGAGTAGGGTTTTACCTCCATCGAGAGGGCCCGAACCTGGGTAAAAACATCGTGTCCCTTGTCTCCTGTTACCATCCGCCTAGACGCACAGTTCGGGACCCCCTACCTGAGATCCGCCGGTTTTGACACCGACAGACCCCTTCCCGCTCGGGTGCTCCGCCGCTCTTGCCCACTCCTTCTGGAGGCTTAGGTCGCCCCCGTCCACATTGCGACTACTGCAACAATGATGGTCATATTGAGTCCCAGTGCTACACGAAGAGGAAACACCTGCGTAAGGCGCGATCATCATCTTCAGGGCCTCTGATAGTTTTTTTATATCCCAGGAAAAGTATATCCAGGATCTTCTTGCTCGTGCTGCTCTTACTGACGAGCGCATTGTTGAGACTCCTATGGAGCTCAATGTTCACCTTCGTGCTACTGATGGTGATCCCCTCCCTGACCCGACGCGTTATCGTCATCTTGTTGGCAGTCTTGTCTATCTAGCTGTCACTCGTCCGGATATCTCTTATCCGGTTCATATCCTGAGTCAGTTCGTCTCTGCTCCCACATCGGTTCACTATAGTCATCTCCTTCGTGTTCTCTGATATCTTCAGGGCACAATCTCTCACCGTCTATTCTTTCCTCGCTCTAGTTCTTTACAGCTTCAGGCCTATTCGGATGCTACGTGGGCTAGTGATCCTTCAGATCGCCGTTCACTTTCTACTTACTGTGTTTTTCTTGGTGGTTCTCTCATTGCCTGGAAGACGAAGAAACAGATTGCAGTTTCCCGTTCGAGTGCAGAGGCTGAGTTGGAGCAATGGCTCTTTTGACGGCAGAGGTGACTTGGTTACGGTGGTTACTTCAGGATTTTTGGTGTTTCTGTCACTACACTGACTCTGCTCTTATCTGACAGTATAGGTGCTATTAGCATTGCACGCGATCCTGTGAAGCATGAGCTCACCAAGCATATTGGTGTTGATGCTTTCTATGTGTGTGCTGGTGTGCAGGATCGGGTTATTGCTCTTCAGTATGTGCCTTCAGAGTTACAGTTGGCGGATTTCCTGACGAAGGCCCAGACTAGAGCACAACATGGCTTTTATCTCTCCAAACTCAGTGTTGTTCATCCACCATGAGTTTGAGGGGGGGTGTTAGAGTTAGAATATAAGTCATGTACCCCTTTGTATTTATCTCGTTGTATAAGGGGTTTCTTGCATATGTTCCACACCTGTACATGTATATATATATATATCGGCCTATGGCCTCATGGGAATACTGAAGGAAATATGCCCTAGAGGCAATAATAAAGTTATTATTTATTTCCTCATATCATGATAAATGTTTATTATTCATGCTAGAATTGTATTAACCGGAAACATGATACATGTGTGAATACATAGACAAAACTATAGTCACTAGTATGCCTCTACTTGACTAGCTCATTAATCAAAGATGGTTATGTTTCCTGACCATAGACATGTGTTGTCATTTGATTAGTGGGATCACATCATTAGAAGAATGATGTGATTGACATGACCCATTCTGTTAGCCTAGCACTTGATCGTTTAGTATACTGCTATTGCTTTCTTCATGACTTATACAAAGTTCCTGCAACTATGAGATTGTGCAACTCCCGTGTACCGGAAGAACACTTTGTGTGCTACCAAACGTCACAACGTAACTGGGTGATTATAAAGGTGCTCTATAGGTGTTTCCGAAGGTTCATGTTGAGTTGGCATAATTCGAGATTAGGATTTGTCACTTCGATTGTCGGAGAGGTATCTCTGGGCCCTCTCGGTAATACTCATCACCTAAGCCTTGCAAGCATGTAACTAATGAGCTAGTTATGAGATGACGTATTACAGAACGAGTAAAGAGACTTTCCGGTAACGAGATTGAACTAGGTATTGGATACCGACGATCAAATCTCGGGCAAGTAACATACCGATGACAAAGGGAACAAAGTATGTTGTTATGCGGTTTGACCGATAAAGATCTTCGTAGAATATGTAGGAACCAATATGGGCATCCAGGTCCCGCTATTGGCTAATGACCTAGAATGGTTTTAGGTCATGACTACATAGTTCTCGAACCCGTAGGGTCCGCACGCTTAACGTTTCGATGACAGTTTTATTATGAGTTTATAAGTTTTGATGTACCGAAGTTTGTTCGGAGTCCCGGATGTGATCACGGACATGACGAGGAGTCTCTAAATGGTCGAGACATAAAGATTGATATATTGGACGACTATATTCGGACACCGGAAAGGTTCCGGAAGTTTTCGGAGAAAACTGGAGTGCCGGGGGGGTTACCGGAACCCCCCGGGAGAGTTAATGGGCCACATGGGCCTAGGTGGGAAGAGAGAGGGGCGGCCAGGGTGGGCCACGCGCCCCCTCTCCCTCTAGTCCGAATTGGACTAGGAGGGGCGGCGGCGCCCCCCTTTCCTTCCCCCCCTCTCCTCCTTCCTTCCCCCTCCTAGTAGGAGTAGGAAAGGGGGAATCCTACTCCTACTAGGAGGAGGATTCCTCCTCCCTTGGCGCGCCCCAAAGGGGGCCGGCCAGCCTCCCCCCTCCCTCCTTTATATACGGGGGCAGTGGGCACCCCATAGACACAAGTTGATCTACGGATCGTTCCATAGCCGTGTGCGGTGCCCCCTTCCACCATATTCCACCTCGGTCATATCGTCGCGAAGCTTAGGCGAAGCCCTGCACCGGTAGAACATCAAGATCGTCACCACGCTGTCGTGCTGACGGAACTCTCCCTCGACACTCGGCTGGATCGGAGTTCGAGGGACGTCATCGAGCTGAACGTGTGCTGAACTCGGAGGCTCCGTACGTTCGGTGCTTGGATCGGTCGGATCGTGAAGACGTACGACTACATCAACCGCGTTGTGCTAACGCTTCCGCTTACGGTCTACGAGGGTACGTGAACGAACACTCTCCCCTCTCGTTGCTATATCATCACCATGATCTTGCGTGTGCGTAGGAAATTTTTTGAAATTACTGCGTTCCCCAATAGTGGCATCCAAGCCTAGGTTTTATGCGTTGATGTTATATGCACGAGTAGAACACAAGTGAGTTGTGGACGATATAAGTCATACTGCCTACCAGCATGTCATACTTTGGTTCAGCGGTATTGTGAGATGAAGCGGCCCGGACCGACATTACGCGTACGCTTACGCGAGACTGGTTTCACCGTTACGAGCACTCGTGCTTAAAGGTGACTGGCGGGTGTCTGTCTCTCTCACTTTAGCTGAATCGAGTGTGGCTACGCCCGGTCCTTGTGAAGGTTAAAACGGAGTCTATTTGACAAACTATCATTGTGGTTTTGATGCGTAGGTAAGAACGGTTCTTGCTAAGCCCGTAGCAGCCATGTAAAATTTGCAACAACAAAGTAGAGGACGTCTAACTTGTTTTTGCAGGGCATGTTGTGATGTGATATGGTCAAGACGTGATGCTATATTTTATTGTATGAGATGATCATGTTTTGTAACCAAAGTTATCGGCAACTGGCAGGGGCCATATGGTTGTCGCTTTATTGCATGAAATGCAAACGCCCTGTAATTGCTTTACTTTATCACTAAGCGGTAGCGATAGTCGTAGAAGCAATAGATGGCGTAACGACAACGATGCTACGATGGAGACCAAGGTGTCGCGCCGGTGACGATGGTGATCACAACGGTGCTTCGGAGATGGAGATCACAAGCACAAGATGATGATGGCCATATCATATCACTTATATTGATTGCATGTGATGTTTATCCTTTATGCATCTTATCTTGCTTTGATTGACGGTAGCATTTTAAGATGATCTCTCACTAAATTATCAAGAAGTGTTCTCCCTGAGTATGCACCGTTGCCAAAGTTCGTCGTGCCGAGACACCACGTGATGATCGGGTGTGATAAGCTCTACGTCCATCTACAACGGGTGCAAGCTAGTTTTGCACACGCAGAATACTCAGGTTAAACTTGACGAGCCTAGCATATACAGATATGGCCTCGGAACACGAAGACCGAAAGGTCGAGCGTGAATCATATAGTAGATATGATCAACATAATGATGTTCACCATTGAAAACTACTCCATCTCACGTGATGATCGGTTATGGTTTAGTTGATTTGGATCACGTGATCACTTAGATGACTAGAGAGATGTCCGTCTAAGTGGGAGTTCTTAAGTAATATGATTAATTGAACTTAAATTTATCATGAACTTAGTACCTGATAGTATCTTGCTTGTCTATGTTTGTTTGTAGATAGATGGCTCGTGCTGTTGTTCCGTTGAATTTTAATGCGTTCCTTGAGAAAGCAAAGTTGAAAGATGATGGTAGCAATTACACGGACTGGGTCCGTAACCTGAGGATTATCCTCATTGCTGCACAGAAGAGTTACGTCCTGGAAGCACCGCTGGGTGCCAGGCCTGCTGCTGATGCAACTGACGACGTTAAGAACGTCTGGCAGAGCAAAGCTGATGACTACTCTATAGTTCAGTGTGCCATGCTTTACGGCTTAGAACCGGGTCTTCAACAACGTTTTGAACGTCATGGAGCATATGAGATGTTCCAGGAGTTGAAGTTAATATTTCAAGCAAATGCCCGGATTGAGAGATATGAAGTCTCCAATAAGTTCTATAGCTGCAAGATGGAGGAGAATAGTTCTGTCAGTGAACATATACTCAGAATGTCTGGGTATAAAAATCGCTTGATTCAACTGGGAGTTAATCTTCCTGATGATAGCGTCATTGACAGAATTCTTCAATCACTGCCACCAAGCTACAAGAGCTTCGTGATGAACTATAATATGCAAGGGATGAACAATACTATTCCCGAGCTCTTCGCGATGCTGAAAGCCGCAGAAGTAGAAATCAAGAAGGAGCATCACTTGTTGATGGTCAACAAGACCACTAGTTTCAAGAAGAAGGGCAAAGGGAAGAAGAAGGGGAACTTCAAAAAGAACGGCAAGCAAGTTGCTGCTCAAGAGAAGAAACCCAAGTCTGGACCTAAGCCTGAAACTGAGTGCTTCTACTGCAAGCGGACTGGACACTGGAAGCGGAACTGCCCCAAGTATTTGGCGGATAAGAAGGATGGCAAAGTAAACAAAGGTATATGCGATATACATGTTATTGATGTGTACCTAACTAGAGCTCGTAGTAGTACCTGGGTATTTGATACTGGTTCTGTTGCTAATATTTGCAACTCGAAACAGGGACTACGGAATAAGCGAGCACTGGCCAAGGACGAGGTGACGATGCGTGTGGGAAACAGTTCCAAAGTCGATGTGATCGCCGTCGGCACGCTACCTCTACATCTACCATCGGGATTAGTTTTAGACCTGAATAATTGTTATTTGGTGCCTGCGTTGAGCATGAACATTATATCTGGATCTTGTTTGATGCGAGACGGTTATTCATTTAAATCAGAGAAGAATGGTTGTTCTATTTATATGAGTAATATCTTTTATGGTCATGCACCCTTGAAGAGTGGTCTATTTTTATTGAATCTCGATAGTAGTGATACACATATTCATAATGTCGAAGCCAAAAGATGCAGAGTTGATAATGATAGTGCAACTTATTTATGGCACTGCCGTTTAGGTCATATCGGTGTAAAACGCATGAAGAAACTCCATACTGATGGACTTCTGGAATCACTTGATTATGAATCACTTGGTACTTGCGAACCGTGCCTCATGGGCAAGATGACTAAAACACCGTTCTCCGGTACTATGGAGAGAGCAACAGATTTGTTGGAAATCATACATACAGATGTATGTGGTCCAATGAATGTTGAGGCTCGTGGCGGATATCGTTATTTTCTCACCTTCACAGATGATTTGAGCAGATATGGGTATATCTACTTAATGAAGCACAAGTCTGAAACATTTGAAAAGTTCAAAGAATTTCAGAGTGAAGTAGAAAATCATCGTAACAAGAAAATAAACTTTCTACGATCTGATTGTGGAGGAGAATATTTGAGTTACGAGTTTGGTTTACATTTGAAGCAATGCGGAATAGTTTCGCAACTCACGCCACCTGGAACACCACAACGAAATGGTGTGTCCGAACGTCGTAATCATACTTTACTTGATATGGTGCGAACTATGATGTCTCTTACCGATTTACCGCTATCGTTTTGGGGTTATGCTTTAGAGACGGCCGCATTCACGTTAAATAGGGCACCATCAAAATCCGTTGAGACGACGCCTTATGAACTATGGTTTGGCAAGAAACCAAAGTTGTCGTTTCTTAAAGTTTGGGGCTGCGATGCTTATGTGAAGAAACTTCAACCAGATAAGCTCGAACCCAAATCGGAGAAATGTGTCTTCATAGGATACCCAAAAGAGACTGTTGGGTACACCTTCTATCACAGATCCGAAGGCAAGACATTCGTTGCTAAGAATGGATCCTTTCTAGAGAAGGAATTTCTCTCGAAAGAAGTGAGTGGGAGGAAAGTAGACCTTGATGAGATAACTGTATCTACTCCCTTAATGGAAGGTAGTTCATCACGAGAACCGGTTCCCGTGACAACTACACCAATTAGTGAGGAAGCTAATGATATTGATCATGAAACTTCAGATCAAGTTTCTACTGAACCTCGTAGGTCTACCAGAGTAAGATCCGCACCAGAGTGGTACGGTAATCCTATTCTGGAAGTCATGTTACTTGACCATGATGAACCTACGAAATATGAGGAAGCGATGATGAGCCCAGATTCCGCAAAACGGCTGGAGGCCATGAAATCTGAGACAGGATCCATGTATGAAAACAAAGTATGGACTTTGGTTGACTTGCCCGATGATCGGCAAGCCATTGAGAATAAATGGATCTTTAAGAAGAAGATCGATGCTGATGGTAATGTTACTGTCTATAAAGCTCGACTTGTTGCGAAAGGTTTTCGAGAAGTTCAAGGGGTTGACTACGATGAGACTTTCTCACCCGTAGCGATGCTTAAGTCTGTCCGAATCATGTTGGCTATTGCTGCATTTTATGATTATGAAATTTGGCAAATGGATGTCAAGACTGCATTCTTGAATGGATTTCTAGAAGAAGAGTTGTATATGATGCAACCAGAAGGTTTTATTGATCCAAAAGGTGCTGACAAAGTGTGCAAGCTCCAGCGTTCCATTTATGGACTGGTGCAAGCATCTCGGAGTTGGAATAAACGTTTTGATAGTGTGATCAAGGCATATGGTTTTATACAGACTTTTGGAGAAGCCTGTATTTACAAGAAAGTGAGTGGGAGCTCTGTAGCATTTCTAGTTTTATATGTTGATGACATATTATTAATTGGAAATGATATAGAATTTCTGGATAGCATAAAGGGATACTTGAATAAAAGTTTTTCGATAAAAGACCTCGGTGAAGCTGCTTACATATTAGGCATCAAGATCTATAGAGATAGATCAAGACGCTTAATACGACTTTCACAAAGCACATACCTTGACAAAATTTTGAAAAAGTTCAAAATGGATCAGGCAAAGAAAGGATTCTTGCCTGTGCTACAAGGTGTGAAGTTGAGTCGAACTCAATGCCTGACCACAGCAGAAGATAGAGAGAAAATGAAAAATGTTCCCTATGCTTCAGCCATAGGCTCTATCATGTATGCAATGCTGTGTACCAGACCTGACGCATGCTTAGCAATAAGCTTAGCAGGAAGGTACCAAAGTAATCCAGGAGTGGATCACTAGACAGCGGTCAAGAACATCCTGAAATACCTGAAAAGGACTAAGGATATGTTTCGCGTATATGGAGGTGACAAAGAGCTAGTCGTAAATGGTTACGTCGATGCAAGCTTAGACACTGATCCGGACGATTCTAAATCGCAAACCGGATACGTGTTTATATTAAACGGTGGAGCTGTAAGTTGGTGCGGTTCTAAACAAAGCGTCGTGGCGGGATCTACATGTGAAGCGGAATACATAGCTGCTTCTGAAGCAGCAAATGAAGGAGTCTGGATGAAGGAGTTCATTTCCGATCTAGGTGTAATACCTAGTGCATCAGGACCAATGAAGATCTTCTGTGACAATACTGGTGCAATTGCTTTAGCAAAGGAATCCAGATATCACAAGAGGACCAAGCACATCAAGAGACGCTTCAATTCCATTCGGGACCAAGTCCAAGTGGGAAACATAGAGATTTGCAAGATACATACGGATCTGAATGTTGCAGACCCGTTGACTAAGCCTCTCTCACGAGCAAAACATGATCAGCACCAAGACTCCATGGATGTTAGAATCATTACTATGTAATCTAGATTATTGACTCTAGTGCAAGTGGGAGACTGAAGGAAATATGCCCTAGAGGCAATAATAAAGTTATTATTTATTTCCTCATATCATGATAAATGTTTATTATTCATGCTAGAATTGTATTAACCGGAAACATGATACATGTGTGAATACATAGACCTGGGCCCTCTCGGTAATACTCATCACCTAAGCCTTGCAAGCATGTAACTAATGAGTTAGTTATGAGATGACGTATTACAAAACGAGTAAAGAGACTTGCCGGTAACGAGATTGAACTAGGTATTGTGTACCGACGATCAAATCTCGGGCAAGTAACATACCGATGACAAAGGGAACAAAGTATGTTGTTATGCGGTTTGACCGATAAAGATCTTCGTAGAATATGTAGGAACCAATATGGGCATCCAGGTCCCTCTATTGGCTAATGACCTAGAATGGTTTTAGGTCATGACTACATAGTTCTCGAACCCGTAGGGTCCGCACGCTTAACGTTTCGATGACAGTTTTATTATGAGTTTATAAGTTTTGATGTACCGAAGTTTGTTCGGAGTCCCGGATGTGATCACGGACATGACGAGGAGTCTCGAAATGGTCGAGACATAAAGATTGATATATTGGACGACTATATTCGGACACCAGAAAGGTTCCGAAAGTTTTTGGAGAAAACCGGAGTGCCGGGTGGGTTACCGGAACCCCCCGGGAGAGTTAATGGGCCACATGGGCCTAGGTGGGAAGAGAGAGGGGCGTCCAGGGTGGGCCGCGCGCCCCCTCTCCCTCTAGTCCGAATTGTACTAGGAGGGGGGGCGGCGCCCCCTTTCCTTCCCCTCCTCTCCTCCTTCCTTCCCCCTCCTAGTAGGAGTAGGAAAGGGGGAATCCTACTCCTACTAGGAGGAGGATTCCTCCTCCCTTGGCGCGCCCCAAAGGGGGCCAGCCGGCCTCCCCCCTCCCTCCTTTATATACGGGGGCAGGGGGCACCCCATAGACACAAGTTGATCTACGGATCGTTCCATAGCCGTGTGCGGTGCCCCCTTCCACCATATTCCACCTAGGTCATATCGTCGCGAAGCTTAGGCGAAGCCCTGCGCCGGTAGAACATCAAGATCGTCACCACGCCGCCGTGCTGACGGAACTCTCCCTCGACACTCGGCTGGATCGGAGTTCGAGGGACGTCATCGAGCTGAACGTGTGCCGAACTCGGAGGCTCCGTACGTTCGGTGCTTGGATCGGTCGGATCCTAAAGACGTACGACTACATCAACCGCGTTGTGCTAACGCTTCCGCTTACGGTCTACGAGGGTACATGAACGAACACTCTCCCCTCTCGTTGCTATATCATCACCATGATCTTGCGTGTGCGTAGGAAATTTTTTGAAATTACTGCGTTCCCCAACAAATACAAGTTGCTTTCCTAACAGTTATCTTGTACCCTGAACATTTCCTGTGGGCAGCCTAAGTCGATAGCAGCAGCTGCTCTGTCTGCCTCTGGTTACCTCCCTCCCTCCGGACAGTCGAGCAGCAGTTCGTCTTCAACAGCCTCCTCTTCACGCAACAGCCCCCCTGCAGTGAGCCATGTCTGCAGGTCACTCTCAGCACACGGCTACCTCGAGCATGCGATGCCGGCAGGAGGCCGAGCGCGCCGTGGCAGAGGAGCGTGAGCGAGCAGCTATAGCAGCAGCTACTGCGGCAGAAAGGGTGTCAAGGCTGGCTGCAGCGGAGCTGGCAGCAGCCAGAGCAGAGGTAGAAGCAGCCAGGGCGGAGGTAGAAGCAGCAGCGGCAGCAGACGCAGCACGTGAGGCTACGGCGGATGCCAAGGCACTCCGCGGCGGCTCCAGCAGCTCCAACAGCTCCGCGACTGCGGATGACGGCGCCGACGTAGATCGCGCCAAAGTGGCGCAAGAGCGGACGGCGCAGTGGGAAGCTGAGCACGCCCACGCTCCAGGTGCAGGTGTGCACCGCGACGGTGGCTGCAATGACCAGGACCGCGGCCTCTACGAGGTTTGGACTGTGGTCAGGGATGTTGGTCCCAGTGTTGGGTGGCCTACCCTCACTAAAACCAACTACGTCGAGTGGGCCGGGATCATGAAGATCAGGCTCCAGGTGCGGCGCCTATGGGAGGCAGTCCAGGACAGCAACGTCGACCACCTAGAGGATCGACGGGCGCTAGACGCCCTCATCGCCACAGTCCCGCCCGAGATGCAGTTCTGGCTTTCCAACAAGCGAACTGCCAAGGAGGCTTGGGATGCCATCGCCGCGTCACGCATCGGCAGCGATCGTGCTCGCAAGTCTACCCTACAGGCACTCTGTAAGGAGTGGGAGAGCCTGGGTTTCAAGCCAGGTGAGGACGTTGATGACTTTGCTCTCCGTCTCAACACTCTACTACAGAAGTTGGTGCAGTTTGGCGAGCCACCTACACCAAGGAGAGAGCTGTCGAGAAGCTTTTTCGGTGCATCCCCGAGAAGTACAAGCAGATGGCTCGGTCGATCGAGTCTTTGTTGGACCTCTCCACGATGACGATCGAGGAGGCGATAGGTCGCCTCATGGTCGTAGACATCGACAAGCCACAGCCTTCCTCGGGACCCATCACCACCGGCGGGAAGCTTCTCCTGACTCAGTAGCCGTGGGATGCCAGCCTTGGTGACAGGAAGAAGGGGGAGCCTTCTTCCATGACGGTCGGCCGCAAGCGTGCCAAGCAGCGTAAGGCGCAAAGCGGCCCCCCGGGCAGGGCACAAGGACGTGTTGAGGGTGACGCCCACGGAGGCGCCAAGGACGGCGCCGCTGGCAAGCCCAAGCCGGCGCAAGACAACAGTTGCCACAACTGTGGCCAGTTTGGCCATTGGGCCAATGAGGGTCGGCAACCACGACAAGGCCAGGCTCACGTCGCACAGGCGAAGGAGGAGGAGACGGCTCTGTTCATGGCGCATGCAAGCATTGATCTACCTTCAGCGACGCCAGTCGCAAAGGCTTTCATCCACCTCGATGAGCCCAAAGCACATGCTCTTCTCGGCGATGGCTTTGGGAAGGACAAGACTACAGGGTGGTGCCTCGACACTGGCGCCACCCACCACATGACCGGGCGAAGGGAATTCTTTGCCGAGCTTGACTCCAATGCGCGAGGCTCCGTCAAGTTTGGGGATGCCTCCGCTGTGGAGATAAAGGGTGTCGGCTCCATCATCTTCACCACCAAGACAGGAGAGCACCGGCTGCTCACCGGTGTCTACTACATCCCCGCGCTAAGGAACTCCATCATCAGCTTGGGACAGCTGGATGAGAACGGCTCACGCGTGCTGATTGAGCATGGGGCCCTATGCATCTGGGATCGCCAGCGTCGCCTTCTCGCCAAGGTACCCAGAGGTGAAAATCGACTCTACGTCCTTGATGTGCAGGTGGCACAACCGGTCTGTCTCGCGGTCCGTCGGGACGACTGTTGGGGAACGTAGTAATTTCAAATTTTTTCCTACGCACACGCAAGATCATGGTGATGCATAGCAACGAGAGGGGAGTGTGTTGTCTACGTACCCTCGTAGACCGAAGCGGAAGCGTTGACGCAACGTAGAGGAAGTAGTCGTACGTCTTCCCGGTCCAACCGATACAAGCACCGTTACTCCGGCACCTCCGAGTTCTTGACACACGTACAGCTCGATGACGCACCCCGAACTCCGATCCAGTAGAGGTACGGGGAGGAGTTCCGTCAGCACGACAGCGTGGTGACGATCTTGATGTTCAACTGTCGCAGGGCTTCGCCTAAGCACCGCTACAATATGACCGAGGTGTAATATCGTGGAGGGGGGCACCGCACACGGCTAAGGAACGATCACGATGATCAACTTGTGTGTCTATGGGGTGCCCCCCGCCCCCGTATATAAAGGAGGGAGGGAGGAGGGGGCTGGCCAAGAGGGGAGGCGCGCCCTAGGGGAGGCAAACCTACTCCAAGTAGGTTTGGCCCCCCCTTTCCTATTAGGAGTAGGAGAGGGAAGGAAGAGGGGGGAGGAGAGAAGGAAAGGGGGGGCCGGCCCCCCTCCCAATTCGGATTGGGCTTGGGGGGGGCGCCCCCTCCTTTGCTCCTTCTCCCTCCCTTCCACTAAGGCCCAATAAGGCCCATATACTTACCGGGGGGTTCCGGTAACCTCCCGGAACTCTGGTATAATCCCAATCTCATCCGGAACCTTTCCGGTGTCCGAATATATCCGTCCAATATATCAATCTTTATGTCTCGACCATTTCGAGACTCCTCGTCATGTCCGTGATCACATCCGGGATTCTGAACAACCTTCGGTACATCAAAATACATAAACTCATAATATAACTCACACCGAAACCTTAAGCGTGCGGACCCTACGGTTCGAGAACAATGTAGACATGACCGAGACACATCTCCGGTCAATAACCAATAGCGGGACCTGGATGACCATATTGGTTCCTACATATTCTACGAAGATCTTTATCGGTCAAACCGCATAACAACATACGTTGTTCCCTTTGTCATCGGTATGTTACTTGCCCGAGATTCGATCGTCGATATCCAATACCTAGTTCAATCTCGTTACCGGCAAGTCTCTTTACTCGTTCTGTAATACATCATCTCGCAACTAACTCATTAGTTGAAATGCTTGCAAGGCTTAGGTGATGTGCATTACCGAGAGGGCCCAGAGATACCTCTCTGACATTCGGAGTGACAAATCCTAATCTCGAAATACGCCAACTCAACAAGTACCTTCGGAGACACCTGTAGAGCACCTTCATAATCACCCAGTTACGTTGTGACGTTTGGTAGCACACAAAGTGTTCCTCCGGTAAACGGGAGTTGCATAATCTCATAGTCATAGGAACATGTATAAGTCATGAAGGAAGCAATAGCAACATACTAAACGATCGGGTGCTAAGCTAACGGAATGGGTCATGTCAATCAGATCATTCAACTAATGATGTGACCTTGTTAATCAAATAACAACTCCTTGTTCATGATTAGGAAACATAACCATCTTTGATTAACAAGCTAGTCAAGTAGAGGCATACTAGTGACACTCTGTTTGTCTATATATTCACACATGTATTATGTTTCCAGTTAATACAATTCTAGCATGAATAATAAACATTTATCATGATATAAGGAAATAAATAATAACTTTATTATTGCCTCTAGGGCATATTTCCTTCGGTCTCCCACTTGCACTCGAGTCAATAATCTAGATTACATAGTAATGATTCTAACACCCATGGAGTCTTGGTGTTGATCATGTTTTGCTCGTGGAAGAGGCTTAGTCAACGGGTCTGCAACATTCAGATCCGTATGTATCTTGCAAATCTCTTTGTCTCCCACCTGGACTAGATCCCGGATGGAATTGAAGCGTCTCTTGATGTGTTTGGTCCTCTTTTGAAATCTGGATTCCTTCGCTAAGGCAATCGCTCCAGTATTGTCACAAAAGATTTTCATTGGACCCGATGCACTAGGTATGACACCTAGATCGGATATGAACTCCTTCATCCAGACTCCTTAATTGACTGCTTCCGAAGCAGCTATGTATTCCGCTTCACATGTAGATCCCGCCACGACGCTTTGATTTGAACTGCACCAACTGACAGCTCCACCGTTTAATGTAAACACGTATCCGGTTTGCGATTTAGAATCGTCCGGATCAGTGCCAAAGCTTGCATCAACGTAACCATTTACGATGAGCTCTTTGTCACCTCCATATACGAGAAACATATCCTTAGTCCTTTTCAGGTACTTCAGGATATTCTTGACCGCTGTCCAGTGATCCACTCCTGGATTACTTTGGTACCTCCCTGCTAGACTTATAGCAAGGCACACATCAGGTCTGGTACACAGCATTGCATACATGATAGAGCCTATGGCTGAAGCATAGGGAACACTTTTCATTTTCTCTCTATCTTCTGCAGTGGTCGGGCTTTGAGTCTTACTCAACTTCACACCTTGCAATACAGGCAAGAACCCTTTCTTTGCTTGATCCATTTTGAACTTCTTCAAAACTTTGTCAAGGTATGTGCTTTGTGAAAGTCCAATTAAGCGTCTTGATCTATCTCTATAGATCTTAATGCCCAATATGTAAGCAGCTTCACCGAGGTCTTTCATTGAAAAACTTTTATTCAAGTATCCCTTTATGCTATCCAGAAATTCTATATCATTTCCAATCAATAATATGTCATCCACATATAATATTAGAAATGCTACAGAGCTCCCACTCACTTTCTTGTAAATACAGGCTTCTCCAAAAGTCTGTATAAACCCAAATGCTTTGATTACACTATCAAAACGTTTATTCCAACTCCGAGAGGCTTGCACCAGTCCATAAGTGGATCGCTGGAGCTTGCACACTTTGTTAGCTCCCTTTGGATCGATAAAACCTTCTGGTTGCATCATATACAATTCTTCTTCCAGAAATCCATTCAGGAATGCAGTTTTTACATCCATTTGCCAAATTTCATAATCATAAAATGCGGCAATTGCTAACATGATTCGGACAGACTTAAGCATCGCTACGGGTGAGAAGGTCTCATCGTAGTCAACCCCTTGAACTTGTCGAAAACCTTTCGCAACAAGTCGAGCTTTGTAGACAGTAACATTACCGTCAGCGTCAGTCTTCTTCTTGAAGATCCATTTATTCTCAATTGCTTGCCGACCATCGGGCAAGTCAACCAAAGTCCATACTTTGTTCTCATACATGGATCCCATCTCAGATTTCATGGCTTCAAGCCATTTTGCGGAATCTGGGCTCACCATCGCTTCTTCATAGTTCGTAGGTTCATCATGATCTAGTAGCATGACTTCCAAAATAGGATTACCGTACCACTCTGGTGCGGATCTTACTCTGTTCGACCTACGAGGTTCTGTATTAACTTGATCTGAAGTTCTATGATCATCATCATCAACTTCCTCACTAGTTGGTTTTGACGTCACAGAAACCGGTTCCTGTGATGTATTATTTTCCAACAAGGGAGTAGGTACAGTTACCTCATCAAGTTCTACTTTCCTCCCACTCACTTCTTTCGAGAGAAACTCCTTCTCTAGAAAGGATCCATTCTTAGCAACGAATGTCTTGCCTTCGGATCCGTGATAGAAGGTGTACCCAGCTGTCTCCTTTGGGTATCCTATGAAGACACATTTCTCCGAGTTGGGTTCGAGCTTATCAGGTTGAAGCTTTTTCACATAAGCATCGCAGCCCCAAACTTTAAGAAACGACAACTTTGGTTTCTTGCCAAACCATAGTTCATAAGGTGTTGTCTCAACGGATTTCGACGGTGCCCTATTTAATGTGAATATGGTCGTCTCTAAAGCATAACCCCAAAATGATAGCGGTAAATCTGTAAGAGACATCATAGATCGCACCATATCAAGTAAAGTACGATTACGACGTTCAGACACACCATTACACTGTGGTGTTCCGGGTGGCGTGAGTTGCGAAACTATTCCATATTGTTTTAAGTGTAGACCAAACTCGTAATTCAAATATTCTCCTCCACGATCAGATCGTAGAAACTTTATTTTCTTGTTACGATGATTTTCAACTTCACTCTGAAATTCTTTGAACTTTTCAAATGTTTCAGACTTATGCTTCATTAAGTAGATATACCCATATCTGCTTAAATCATCTGTGAAGGTGAGAAAATAACGATATCCGCCACGAGCCTCAACATTCATCGGACCACATACATCTGTATGTATGATTTCCAACAAATCTGTTGCTCTCTCCATAGTACCGGAGAACGGCGTTTTGGTCATCTTGCCCATGAGGCACGGTTCGCACGTACCAAGTGATTCATAATCAAGTGGTTCCAAAAGACCATCAGTATGGAGTTTCTTCATGCGCTTTATACCGATATGACCTAAACGGCAGTGCCACAAATAAGTTGCACTATCATTATCAACTATGCATCTTTTGGCTTCAACACTATGAATATGTGTATCACTACTATCGAGATTCATCAAAAATAGACCACTCTTCAAGGGTGCATGACCATAAAAGATATTACTCATATAAATAGAACAACCATTATTCTTTGATTTAAATGAATAACCGTCTCGCATCAAACAAGATCCAGATATAATGTTCATGCTCAACGCTGGCACCAAATAACAATTATTTAGGTCTAATACTAATCCCAAAGGTAGATGTAGAGGTAGCGTGCCGACCGCGATCACATCGACTTTGGAACCATTTCCCACGCGCATCGTCACCTCGTCCTTTGCCAGTGTTCGCTTAATCCGTAGTCCCTATTTCGAGTTGCAAATATTAGCAACAGAACCAGTATCAAATACCCAGGTGCTACTGCGAGCTCTAGTAAGGTACACATAAATAACATGTATATCACATATACCTTTGTTCACCTTGCCATCCTTCTTATCCGCCAAATACTTGGGGCAGTTCCGCTTCCAGTGACCAGTCTGCTTGCAGTAGAAGCACTCAGTTTCAGGCTTAGGTCCAGACTTGGGTTTCTTCTCTTGAGTAGCAACTTGTTTGCTGTTCTTCTTGAAGTTCCCCTTCTTCTTCCCTTTGCCCTTTTTCTTAAAACTAGTGGTCTTGTTGACCATCAACACTTGATGCTCCTTCTTGATTTCTACCTCCGCGGCCTTTAGCATTGCGAAGAGCTTGGGAATCGTCTTATCCATCCCTTGCATATTATAGTTCATCACGAAGCTCTTGTAGCATGGTGGAAGTGATTGGAGAATTCTGTCAATGACGCTATCATCCGGAAGAGTAACTCCCAGTTGAATCAAGTGATTACAATACCCAGACATCTTGAGTATGTGCTCACTGACAGAACTATTCTCCTCCATCTTGCAGCTATAGAACTTATTGGAGACTTCGTATCTCTCAATCCGGGCATTCTTCTGGAATATTAACTTCAACTCCTGGAACATCTCATATGCTCCATGACGTTCAAAACGTCGTTGAAGTCCCGGTTCTAAGCCGTAAAGCATGGCACATTGAACTATCGAGTAGTCATCAGCTTTGCTCTGCCAGACGTTCTTAACGTCGTCAGTTGCATCAGCAGCAGGCCTGGCACCCAGCGGTGCTTCCAGGATGTAATTTTTCTGTGCAGCAATGAGGATAATCCTCAAGTTACGGACCTAGTCCGCGTAGTTGCTACCATCATCTTTCAACTTAGCTTTCTCAAGGAACGCATTAAAATTCAACGGAACAACAGCACGGGTCATCTATCTACAATCAACATAGACAAGCAAGATACTATCAGGTACTAAGTTCATGATAAATTTAAGTTCAATTAATCATATTACTTAAGAACTCCCACTTAGACAGACATCTCTCTAGTCATCTAAGTGATCACGTGACCCAAATCAACTAAACCATAACCGATCATCACGTGAGATGGAGTAGTTTTCAATGGTGAACATCTTATGTTGATCATATCTACTATATGATTCACGCTCGACCTTTCGGTCTCCGTGTTCCGAGGCCATATCTGCATATGCTAGGCTCGTCAAGTTTAACCTGAGTATTCTGCGTGTGCAAAACTAGCTTGCACCCGTTGTAGATGGACGTAGAGCTTATCACACCCGATCATCACGTGGTGTCTGGGCACGACGAACTTTGGCAACGGTGCATACTCAGGGAGAACACTTCTTGATAATTTTTAGTGAGAGATCATCTTAAAATGCTACCGTCAATCAAAGCAAGATAAGATGCATAAAGGATAAACATCACATGCAATCAATATAAGTGATATGATATGGCCATCATCATCTTGTGCTTGTGATCTCCATCTCCGAAGCACCATCATGATCACCATCGTCACCGGCGCGACACCTTGATCTCCATCGTAGCATCATTGTCGTTTACGCCATCTATTGCTTCTACGACTATCGCTACCGCTTAGTGATAAATTAAAGCAATTACAGGGCGTTTGCATTTCATACAATAAAGCGACAACCATATGGCTCCTGCCAGTTGCCGATAACTTCGGTTACAAAACATGATCATCTCATACAATAAAATATAGCATCATGTCTTGGCCATATCACATCACAACATGCCCTGCAAAAACAAGTTAGACGTCCTCTACTTTGTTGTTGCAAGTTTTACGTGGCTGCTACGGGCTTAAGCAAGAACCAATCTCACCTACGCATCAAAACCACAACGATAGTTTGTCAAGTTGATGCTGTTTTAACCTTCGCTAAGACCGGGCGTAGCCACAGTCGGTTCAAGTAAAGTTGGAGAAACTGACACCCGCTAGTCACCTGTGTGCAAAGCACGGCGGTAAAACCAGTCTCGCGTAAGCGTACGTGTAATGTCGGTCCGGGCCGCTTCATCCAACAATACCTCTGAACCAAAGTATGACATGCTGGTAAGCAGTATGACTTCTATCGCCCACAACTCACTTGTGTTCTACTCGTGCATATAACATCAAACCATAAAACCTAGGCTCGGACGCCACTGTCGGGAACGTAGTAATTTCAAAAAAATTCCTACGCACACGCAAGATCATGGTGATGCATAGCAACGAGAGGGGAGTGTGTTGTCTACGTACCCTCGTAGACCGAAGCGGAAGCGTTGACGCAACGTAGAGGAAGTAGTCGTACGTCTTCCCGGTCCAACCGATCCAAGCACCGTTACTCCGGCACCTCCGAGTTCTTGACACACGTACAGCTCGATGACGCACCCCGAACTCCGATCCAGTAGAGGTACGGGGAGGAGTTTCGTCAGCACGACGGCGTGGTGACGATCTTGATGTTCAACTGTCGCAGGGCTTCGCCTAAGCACCGCTACAATATGACCGAGGTGTAATATCGTGGAGGGGGGCACCGCACACGGCTAAGGAACGATCACGATGATCAACTTGTGTGTCTATGGGGTGCCCCCCGCCCCCGTATATAAAGGAGGGAGGGAGGAGGGGGCCGGCCAAGAGGGGAGGCGCGCCCTAGGGGAGGCAAACCTACTCCAAGTAGGTTTGGCCCCCCCTTTCCTATTAGGAGTAGGAGAGGGAAGGAAGAGGGGGGAGGAGAGAAGGAAAGGGGGGGCCGGCCCCCCTCCCAATTCGGATTGGGCTTGGGGGGGGCGCCCCCTCCTTTGCTCCTTCTCCCTCCCTTCCACTAAGGCCCAATAAGGCCCATATACTTACCGGGGGGTTCCGGTAACCTCCCGGAACTCCGGTATAATCTCAATCTCATCCGGAACCTTTCCGGTGTCCAAATATATCCGTCCAATATATCAATCTTTATGTCTCGACCATTTCGAGACTCCTCGTCATGTCCGTGATCACATCGGGATTCCGAACAACCTTCGGTACATCAAAATACATAAACTCATAATATAACTGTCATCGAAACCTTAAGCGTGCGGACCCTACGGTTCGAGAACAATGTAGACATGACCGAGACACATCTCCAGTCAATAACCAATAGCGGGACCTGGATGCCCATATTGGTTCCTACATATTCTACGAAGATCTTTATCGGTCAAACCGCATAACAACATACGTTGTTCCCTTTGTCATCGGTATGTTACTTGCCCGAGATTCGATCGTCGGTATTCAATCTCGTTACCAGCAAGTCTCTTTACTCGTTCTGTAATACATCATCTCGCAACTAACTCATTAGTTGAAATGCTTGCAAGGCTTAGGTGATGTGCATTACCGAGAGGGCCCAGAGATACCTCTCCGACATTCGAAGTGACAAATCCTAATCTCGAAATACGCCAACTCGACAAGTACCTTCGGAGACACCTGTAGAGCACCTTTATAATCACCCAGTTACGTTGTGACGTTTGGTAGCACACAAAGTGTTCCTCCGATAAACGGGAGTTGCATAATCTCATAGTCATAGGAACATGTATAAGTCATGAAGGAAGCAATAGCAACATACTAAACGATCGGGTGCTAAGCTAACGGAATGGGTCACGTCAATCAGATCATTCAACTAATGATGTGACCTTGTTAATCAAATAACAACTCCTTGTTCATGGTTAGGAAACATAACCATCTTTGATTAACAAGCTAGTCAAGTAGAGGCATACTAGTGACACTCTGTTTGTCTATATATTCACACATGTATTATGTTTCCAGTTAATACAATTCTAGTATGAATAATAAACATTTATCATGATATAAGGAAATAAATAATAACTTTATTATTGCCTCTAGGGCATATTTCCTTCAACGACGAGGTGTGGCAGTGGCATGAGCGCTTTGGGCACCTTCATTTTGAGGCCCTGAAGCGTCTAAGTGCCAAGAGGATGGAGCGAGGCCTGCCATGTCTCGACCATGTGGAGCAGTTCTGCGACATCTGCGTGCTGACGAAGCAAAGACGACTCCCCTTTCCCCAACAGGCGAGCTTTCTGGCCAAGGAGAAGCTGGGGCTCGTGCACGGAGACTTGTGCAGCCCGGTGACGCCAGCCACACCAGGAGGTCGACGCTACTTCCTATTGCTCATCGACGATCTCTCCCGCTACATGTGGGTGATGATCCTCGGCAGTAAGGGAGAAGCGGCGGACGCCATCAGGTGCGCGCAGGTTGGTGTGGAGGCGGAGAGCGGCCGCAAATTGCGCGTGTTGCGCACTGACAATGGCGCCGAGTTCACGGCGGCTGAATTCGCGTCGTACTGCGCCGATGAGGGCATCCAACGACACTACTCCGCGCCGTACAGCCCGCAGCAAAACGGCGTCGTCGAGCGGCGCAACCAGACGGTTGTGGGGATGGCTCGGGTTCTCCTCAAGCAGAGAGGGATGCCGGCTGTCTTCTGGGGAGAGGCGGTGCTAACGGCCGTCTAGATCCTCAACCACTCACCTACTAAGGCACTCGATGGCAGGACTCCGTACGAGGCCTGGCATGGGCGGAAGCCGACGGTCTCATTTGCGGGTTTTTCGCTGCCTTGCGTTCGCCAAGGAGCTCGGCCACATCGGCAAGCTCGACGACGAGAGCACTCCAGGGGTCTTCATCGGCTACACGGAGGGCTCAAAGGCCTACCGCATCCTCGACCCAAAGACACAACGTGTGCGCACAGCGCGAGACGTCGTGTTTAACGAAGGGCGAGGGTGGCAATGGGACAAGGCGGTGGAAGACGGCTCGACGCCGACGTATGACAACTTCATTGTCGAGCACGCCCACTTCAAGGAAGCTGGGGGAGCAAGCAGCTCCACTTCTCCGGGCACGTCTACCCCGACCCCCAAAACTACATCGACTCCGGCGCCTGCTACGTCGACGACACCACAACCGGCGACGCCGCATACTCCAGCCCCGGCGGTCACCACTCTGGGCTCGTCTTCATCAGCACCAGCTCACGCAGAGCACAACCCGATGAAGTTCGCTTCCCCGCTCACTCACGACGAGGAGTGTATCGACGCGTGGCATGACGGCGAACCGCTACGGTACCGTACGATGGATAATTTGCTCGGTGACCAGCCGGTGCCGGGACTGGTGCCACGTGACCTGGAGGCGCAGCTACAGCTCGCGTGTGAAGATGGCGAACCACGGTCCTTTGCAGAGGCCGAGAGCGGCATGGCGCGCCGCGATGCAGTTGGAGATGGATGCGGTCGAGCAAAACTGCACCCAGGTGCTCTGGCTCGCTCGACTGCTTGGTGATCTTCTCGTTCAAGACACCAGAACGGTGCAGCTCCTGGTGGACAGCAAGTCCGCCCTGGCTCTCGCAAAGAACACCGTTTTTAACGAACGGAGCAAGAACATCCGACTGAGGTATCACTCCATCCGCAGCTGCTTGAAAGAAGGGAGCATCGAGGCGAGCTACATCAACACCACGGACCAGCTCGCAGACCTGCTCACCAAGCCTCTTGGGAGGATCAAGTTCCACGAGCTTTGCTCCAGGATTGGGATGATTCAACTCTCCCACAAGACGACGTACAAGACTTAGGGGGAGAATGATGGATAAGTCTGTGTACTAGGGTCTTTGTGGGGCTGCAGGATAGAGTTCCGTTCTTGACCATGTTAGCATCTTAGACTAGCATCTTAGCAGCATCTTAGCATATACTTGAAACTTTCCTAGTGTCATCCCCAACAAAAATTGAGTGAGAAATAAACCAACAAAAATTGTCCCAACTCTCCTAGTGTCATCCACAATTATCAATGCTCAGGTTGAAAGGTCTAACACAGCCATAGCTAATGCTAATCAGTCCTCTTAGGGAAATGGATCAAAAGGTGAAAGCTAAGAAGACTAGCATTAGTTCCTGATCTCTTGCATATTGCTCCAAACACAAATGTTTTTCTAATAGACCAACTATCGGAAGCTACATGTGCTTAGGAACCCCATGAATATTTTAATCACCAGCTATTAGTTGCCACCAGGCATTATATTACCAATCAGCACTTCCGTAGCAAGTTTTTGAGCAGAATATTATCTAGCATTTCCAAACTAAAAGTTTCAAGTACCACACCATGACACTACTTACATAAATCAGAGCACACTCACAGGTAAAACTAAGCCGCCCATATTAAAGGTCTTCTTCACACTCTAGTACAACCTTAACAAAGTTAATGGCAAACAAAGCATGAGATACGAATGCAACAGTAGACTATGCCATACTCAACCTCTCTGGTGATATCTTATCTGCTCCATCTTCTACGCTGAGTTGCGGCGCAATCAACCACCGCCATCACGAGGTAGAGGTCACCTCAAGAAGCACTGTCGCACCGGAGACGCCGCCAGGCAAGCAGCAGGCCATAAGAACTAGGCAGATTCCTCCATAGATCTAGTCCAACCTGCATTACAGAAGGTAAAAACAACAAGTTAGGGGTTACAAAAAGGGAGATAAAAGAGGATTCAACAAGGCATGGATGAACCATTGAAAAGAAATTTAAGTGCTCTGGCACATCAACAAGTAGGACCTACAAATTGATAAATCACTTAACTATCACTGAAACAAAAGAAACTGGATTTAAAAAAAAATTGTATGGAAGAATTGGATGCTGTGACCAATCAAGTAAAGCATAAACTTTGGATTATGGGTGATAAAATCAGAAGAATAACTTCTCATTCATTCACGTCTTTCCTTGCACAACCAACCGAGAGGTACAACTGATTGGTTTTTATACATGAACCGATGCAAGTAACATAGCATGTTTGAAACAGAACTATGTTGCTAATAGATGAAAAGGAGTTGGCCTCATCATGAACCATGAACCAATCAACGGGAATGATTCATAAATATATTGGCTAGTACTGCTAGGCTGCTAGCTGCATGCATCCATCCAGTACAGGGAGTGAGAGTACTTTGCTCTCCTAAGTACTCACAAGGTACACCCCGCAAAAAAAAAGTACTCACAAGGTACAACACACATCCCACTCCCCCGTCCTACTTCAGAAACTATAACAAGAACATAGGTATGTGATGCTATCACTTTACAACAACAAAAACAACACATCTAGCTAGCTAGCTATCTAGCTAACTCTGAAACTCATGAACATGAAATCTAACTATATAAAGTCAGTGCTTGATTGAATAGGTCTGATTTAAATTATCTAGCCTTTGCAATTGTAATTTGTAATGGAATTCATACAGTTTTGGCCCTTGGTCACATATCAAGACCACGATTTTCATGCAAAAGAAAAATCCTAGTTCACCATGTAGATAACACTGTCATGGTAAAACAACCCACTGTTCAATTAAAGACAATTAAAACTCGAAGAGATGACTGAGTGCAAATTCAATAACCAGAGATCATAGCAAGCATCAATTAGCACCTAGAATAGGTCAATTGACCTAAAACAATAACCAATTCAAGCCGATTAATAGGAACATTAAACAAACCCTAACTCTAGAAGACAAATGGCATTTAAACCAAAAATCAAAGCATGGTACAGTCGTGGCTAAATGGCCACAAGCTCAGAGCATAGAGGACGAGGGAGACAGAGGAAGGAGGAGGAAAGGAGGAACTCACCAGAATAGTTTGTGGCTGATACCGTGCAAAATCGACCCCGCCGATGCGGTCCGGTCAAACACTGCCGCCACGCGATGGAAGAAGCGCCCAGAGGAGGCGCAGCCAAGCCGGAGTCCCCGCTGCGTCGGGTTGCGCCAACCCGCGCATGCACCCTATGGCCACCGGGTACAGGAGCACTATCTAGGAGGCGGACCCGTGCGTGAAAGCATGGGAGCCTTGTTCTACGCCTCTGACTACTACTGTATATGTATGTTTGTACATCAAAAAATCAAAATTGCAAGTGCAAGGCAGCTGCACCTTTATTTGTTTTCTAACAAATAGATTCCTGCTGTTTGCCTGCCCTTAACAAGGGAGATGTTTCTAACAAACGACAATGCACTCTTTTTTCCCCTTGCTGCAAGGGAGATTGAACAAGCACATCTCCTCCTGCTTGGTTCTTGCTTACCAAGAACAAAAACTTTTGATCATTCCTACCTTTCATCCAGTGGCTGATCTTTTATCTTGAAGTTATAGAGCGAGTTGCTGCTTACGATATTTCGATAAGCAAAAATTACTACCCCCTCCGTTTCACAATGAGTCATTTTAGCAAGCTAAAACAACTTGCTAAAATGACCTATATTTTGAAACGGAGGAAGTAATTGACAAAAATGAAAAACTGCAATCTGACTTGGTAAAACAAACAAAATTACTAATTCACATGCATATCTACAGGTCATGCCATTTGTCTAGACGACAAGGAAAGGTCCAATTTTCTTTAACCAACCAAGGAAATAATTACCCATCTATATAATCCTCTGCCCCAATTACTAGTGCGACTCTAGGAAATAGTCCTACTTGGCAGCAAGTAACCAACAAGCACATGCTGGACATCCAGCTACACAGCCACCTACATACAAGAACTGGGATGAGAATATTACCCTGAACCCCGGCTGTTCGGCGCTCCTGCTCATCGTCATTGTACCCGACCGCCTTGTTGCACCCTCTTGCCATCATGCTCATGCTGGACAGAGAGATTGAGGTTGGAGTCAACGATGTTGTCGTCAGCTCGGGTGCATTGTCCCATTCGTCCAAGCAACTGGAACAGGAAGGCACCAATGCTCCAAAAAAATCATCTTGTCAGAGTTGACACTCATATTAAATCACTGCTATATGACAGTCCTATACATGTTAGATGTACATCATCAATCAATCCGCTGATTTTATTCAGTGAACAGCGACAAACTTGAACACTATGAACAGGGGCAGACAACTTGGAAATCATTGGTTTAGATGCAGGGAGGAGCACTATAAACTGAAGATGAAGATAGCAATGTGTTGAGGAATTCTGGACAGGGAGGAGCACACACTCACTCACTCACATGGAAGGCAGTTACGAGTTTCAGGTCACTCGCTGTTGTCAGTTGAGAAGAGAAGAGAAGGCGCCATTAGCACAAGAAAACCAAAAAGCCTCTGATCTGGAAACTGAAATGACCATGGGGATGGGGTCGAGGTCAAGTTCGCTGGCCTGGCCGAGTCTCCAGGAAGGGCAGTGCTGCCGACCCCTGCCGAACCGACCCGCACCAGCAAGATGTACGGCATGGGGACAACAGGGTTCCACACTATGTTGTTGAGGACAAGCATATATTATTCTCAACGCCCATGATCTGCTGCCTTGAATACAAATTGTTTACCTCAAACACAAAGTAAGCCGCCACTTGAGATTCAAAGTTGGTTCACGACTGAGGCAGCTACTCAAAACGAAATGGATGCAAAGGCCTTGGCCATACCTCGGGCGGTCATATTCCTTCATATTCGCATGGTATGAGGGTCAGAGCGAGCACAACGGAAGAAGTATCAGTTCTGTTTCTCTCCGGCGCGCGATTGTGGAGGAGGCGGGCTTGGTCTTGGGTGGTGGCATCCACCTGGGCCGAGAGAGAAAGAACAAGATTCATTAATGACCAAGGTGGATAGTTTCTAATTAAAAAGCGATGAAAGGAACTAACTTTGCAAGTCTGAACATTCAATATGGTGGCATTCCATTATTTCAGTTAAAGAAATCTTTCTTCTATCTGAACTAAAACATTTTTTCAGTTAAATGTAGATTGACAAGTACAACCACCCACAGTAGAGAAGCTACAAATAGGCTATCAGATTGTCACATAAGCATAGCAACATCATCAAATAAGCCATCAAATTTTCAAAAAATAACATGGGACAGGTGCACAACATCAAAAAGGTCTTTGAGTTTTAGTTGAAGTGGACCGGAGTGCAACATAATGTCAAAACTATACAAATGCAAGCAGGGGTAATACCTAAATTGCAGTCTTTACCGCCACCATAACTAATTCGCAAACAACAATAATAGAAGGAAAAAACAGTATGAGTTGTCTTCCAAGTATGAGTGCATCAGGGAACGAAATCGAAACGAGACACACACACACACACACACACACACACACACACACACAGAGAGAGAGAGAGAGAGAGAGAGAGAGAGAGAGAGAGAGAGGTCACCTTGACAACAGGGGAACTTGATGGTGGTGATGTTGAGCAGTTTGGTGGGTTGTTGGCGCTGCCGTAGATATGTGGATCTCGCCATCGAGCACTTGGCTTCCATAGTGCTGCGGCCCGCCCGCCTGCCTGCATGAGGAAGGAAATCACATCGGATACATCAGGGAAGGGAAGGGAGGAAGAGCAAATCCAGTATTTTGATACATACATACATGGCTGCAAACATGCAGATAGTAGGAGTTAACAGCGACACCTAGTATATATGGAGGTCTATACTATATTGCATAACTGATCAACTAATCCACCATCTGTAACTCTATCAGCAGCACCATAGATAGGCCCACATTTGGTCCTTTTTCCTGAGTAGAGATGACACTAAAACCTCGGCTCTCATTAAACTAGTTGAAAGGAAATCCGTAACAAAATTTATACTCGTAATCATCTAGAATTATTGCAGTGAACTTTATTTGTCACTACAGGGAGGTACAAACGCCATTCTTGTAAATATGTATGCAAAAAGAACAAGAATAAAAGGGCAATTCATTCAATACACATATTTGAGCCATACAAACAACACTGCTGGCTGGAAAGTGAGTGTAGGGAAACAACAACCAAACAATACTTCATAATGTACGTCAAGCATAAAATGCCCTCCTTTGGCCGTTGAAAATCACCAATGTCCTATATTGTTGTCCATGTACAATATGACCGACTACTAGCTTAGACCAAATCAAGGCACAAAAGATTATTCAGTAGCATGAATGACCACATGGTAGCATCATGCTCTTGGCCAATGCTAAGAAGTAGGTGGAGGACCAGGACCAGCTCAGCTTACCTTGAAGGAGCAGAGCAGGTCGAGGACGAAGAGGAGCACCTGCAAGGTTAGGCGCGCTCTTGCGTCTCTCCTCCCTGAGGAGGACAAGGCTGCAAAGAAGAAGCAGAGTTAAAAATGCTATGCCAAATGATAAAGAGATATTTAATTAATTATCATCATAAGAATCCGATAAAGCAAGACAACCTACCATATATAGTATGTATCAAAATACTTGGAGTTGTTTTTGATACAGACATCTCATGGGAGGAATCGTTCTTCTACACCATTCTTCTGCTATCTTGTTATATTAACCATGATATATCTAATTATTCAGAATATTACTCCCTCTGTAAACAAATACAAGAGCATTTAGATCACTAAAATAGTGATCTAAACGCTCTTATATTTGTTTACGGAGGGAGTATTAGGCCATATAGGATGGTTTTTGCATAATCGATCAACAAATCCTCTGTCTATAGAAATTCTATCAGCAGCAGTATAAATGGGCCAACATTTGGTCCTTTTTCCTGAGTAGAGATGACACTAAAACCACAGCTCTTGTTAAACTAATCAAGAGGAAATCTGTAACAAATTTTTTTGTTGTAATCATTGAGTATTACGATGAACTTCATATGCTACTACAGGGAGGTACAACCGCAATTATTGTAATAACCCAAGGGAGGATTACAACTGGTTCAGTTGTGACAGCAAGGGAACTTGATGGTGGTGATCTTGAGCAGTTTGGTGGGCATCCTCTATAGTTGTACAGTCTGAATGAACGACCAAATCACTAGTCACTGCTAAATAGGAAGTGTACAGTTAAATCCAGATCATTCCCACGGAAAGAAGAAATCGATTGATTTGGGCCAATCCAATCGAAGAGGGGGCGGGGCTTGATGGGTGGTTGCAGCAGCGGACCTTCATGGGGTTGAAGCAAATCGAAGAGGAGAAGAGCAGCAGCCTCCCCCTCGTGCAAATCACCGCCTCCCTGGCGTCCACATATCCACCACCATCACTCAACCTGCTGCTGCTGCTAAAACAACAACCAATTAGCCTAGTAAATCCAAGATAGATATGAACATGGCACCAACAAACTGAGGAAAGAAGAGAATCAAACCTTTACATCGTGAAGACTAAAATTTACAAATGCAACTCATGACACTTGAAAAAAAAAAGAAATAAAGCTTTTTTTTACAAATGCAGATGTAGTGAAACCTGGCTCTCAATAACCTCCCTCCGATATTTAGCTATATCAAAAACTATCCTGGGTACAGATTACTAGTTCTAGTTTGTGCATGTTGCATCATATCATCACGACCACTTGGACATCATTCATCTTGTTTTATTTTCTTTCTTGTGTTTGCAAGGTTAGTGAAAATAGTGAAGAGTAAACACACACAATCTCTTGATTGTCAAACACCAAATCCACACAATGTTTGGGTACATAGGACAGATCCCATGGCATAGTTTCACAAATGTTCATGACCCCTATGAATTATACGACTACTGGTAGATGAAATCTTCTAAACCAACACTAAGCCCGAGGGCTAGATCCACTAAAACAGTGACACCGACTATTATAGCAGAATCGTCACAAGAAGCACAATAACCTCATGGCTTTGCACTAGGAAACAAAAGCACATAGAAGATGATTATTCCCTGTACATGTTACATTTGGTAATACTGAATGGAAAGTATTGTGTGGCAATCCGACTTCTTGATTTACAGGAATCAACACGACATATACGTAGTGATGCTCATATGGGAACTAGCCATGGCATGATTTCAGGTTCAAACAATCATATCAGTACTTGATAAAAAACAGTGACACTAAATATTACTCCCTCCGTTCGGAATTACTTGTCTCGGAAATGGATGTATCTAGAACTAAAATACATCTAGTTACATCTATTTTCGCGACAAGTAATTCCGAACGGAGGGAGTACAACATAAAAAAGCACAAGAAGCACAAAACATTCGACATCACAACCCATCATAACAACACTAACACCTACCTAGTCACAACAAAAGCAGTGCATTTACACTTCGTCCAGCAAGGCAATAGGATAAGAAATAGAAACCAAATCATGTACTCATTCGCTCCATAGTTCAGAAAGGTAACATTAGATTAGTGGGAGGACTCCTATAGTTTTTGAATTTTGAGCAAGCTAAGCTAAGCTCTTTGTTGTCCAAAATCAGTGGCATCCGCAAATAATCCGTCCAAACAACTCATACAGACAAAAAAATGCGTCTTTTTAAGACATCAAATCAGTCTTAGAATGGAACAAACACAAAAAGAAAGAAACCTAAGGTTGATATAGGGACTCTTAACACATGACCGTGACATAATTTTACAGGAGGTCCACACATAAAGGAGGACTGGGAATCAAACAAGCATGCATATATGTTGAGAAGTGTATGGCAGAGTAGAAAAGAAGGAAGAGGAGTTGTACCTGCCTCCTTGGGTATCATGGAACACAGGCGTTCGCCGACTCTGTCCCCGAGCAGGACAAGGCCGCGGCTTCATCCCGGAATGGCGTCTGCAGAGTGGGTTGCATCACGCATCCCTGGGAAGAGGGCCTCCGCGCCGCCCTCGTCCCAGAACCGGCGGTCTCCTGGACTCGGCTATAGCGCTCGAACCATGGGTGGCGGATCGGTCATCGTCATGTAGCAACAGTAGGGAGAGAAACCGAGTAGGTTCCTTGGTTCTTTGGTTCCACTTTCTGAAAAAATAAATCAAATCAAGGAATTAAGTAAACAAATCATGACAGGGAAGAAACATATATGTCAACATGCTCTGGCCGTTTCGCATGTAATCCACAGGGCAAGTGGTTCTTCTACCATGCAGACTAACAAATAGCCAGTCAACTAGCTAGTTCAGAGAAGAGATATGTACAGAACAAATCACCTCGAAATTTAACCTTGACAGCAAAGGAAGCACAGTTGGTCGTGTGTATACTTTTAGCGCAAACATAAGGTAAAGGATGAACTAAATAATGACTGCCAAGCTAATTAGTACTAGTACTCATGTACACAGGAAGAAGCTAGTACTGGAGATTTAGTACGTGCAACAAAAAGTGGAGACGGGTTTAGTTGCAAACTCCAGGGCACATGGAGACTTGAATTTGTTAAACAAGTACTCCCTAGTGATCTAAACACTCTTATTTTTCTTTATAGAGGGAGTATTCTCCAAAATCATACAATATCATCTACTATAAAAAATCACAAGAGAAACAACCTCAGATAGTAATTTGTGGGTGAATGACATGATGAACATGGCAATCAAATTGGGCAAAAATATCTCACCCTCATGAGTGCAGAACTACATATAAGATTTTTTGTCCATTTACATTTGCAGTTGTGCTGAGTGGCGTCACTAAAGGAGAACAACAAGTGAGGGAGAGGGAGGTTCTACCTGCAGGGAGACATTGCCAGCAGCAGCAGAAAGTGCGTCGTCCCAGTCCTCGTCCTCATGGGCGTGGTTGTCGTCATCGTCGTCTATGCCTGAGAGCAAAGGAGATGGACCGAGTTGAAGTAGAAGCAACAGATGGCCTGTTGGCGCTGCAGTAGATATGTGGATCTCGCCGTCAAGCACTCAGCTGCCACCATGCTGCGGCCAGCAATTCTGCCCGCGCGGGGAAGGAAATCACATCGGACATCAGAGGAGGGAAGGAGGAAGAGCAAATCCAAGTATTTTGATACATACATACATACATACACGGCTGCAAACATACATACATACATACATACATACATACACGGCTGCAAGCCTGCAAACATGCAAATAGTATAACAGCATCATCTATTTATTTTTTTTGAAGGACCAGCCAAGACTGGTGTTTCATTGATCATAAGCAGGGAGCAGATGACAAAGCGATAAGGTGGAGATCCGAAGATCAAGGATAGTAAGAAGAAGAATGACAGAAAAAGAACAAAGTGCCCCAAGGCACAAGTCGCTAGCCTACTCTCCCGACTGGTCCCCGAAGGGGCTCTGAACCGACTTGAGGCCGGCTTGTTGCCAGAGGCTTAGCCCTCTCTTGATCTCGTTGATAATGTCCTCCACCTTGGCCTCTTTTGCCCTAAAAGTGCAGTGATTCCTCTCCTGCCATATCTGCCAAAGGGCAAGCATTGCCAGCGACTTGATCGCTTTCCTGTGAGCAGGCGGCGTTGCATCAGACCCACTTCCAGGGATCCTGCGTTGCCGATCCATGCTTCCTGTCTTAGCGCGCGGCAGCACGTCCATGTTGCAATAGAATTCCAGGTTTCCTTTGCAATGGGGCAATGCCAGAACAAATGCTCTGAGCTTTCAAGGTTGCAGAGTCAAAGCTGGCAGAAATAATTGTTTGGCCATCCTCGCCGCTGCAACCTATCGTTACACCAGAGCCGGTTTTGGTGTAGAAGCCAGGCAAAGATCTTGAGCTTTGCAGGCGCACGGGTGCTCCATATGAGCTCGCGAAACTGAGTCTGCACGGAGCCCTGGAATTGGGCGCGGTAGGCTGAGTGCGCCGTGTACTTCCCGGATGCCTCTATCTTCCATGCGATCTGGTCTTGGCTGTCTTCCTGAAGGTGGTACGATTGCAGCCGGCGGTGCAAAGCGAGCACCTCCTGTGCTATAGAGCCAGCGTCGCCGTGCGCAAGGTCAGAAACCCAGCGTTCTTCGAGTAGTGCCTGCGCCACCGATCTGTTCTTCCTTCTGGAGTGCTTGAAGAGGTTGGGGTGGAGTAGTTTCAACGGAGATGAGTGGATCCAAGCCGAGTGCCAGAAGCTGGCCGTCTTGCCATTGCCAATAGACACCATTGTTGCCGCACTAAAAAGGGCATGGTCGGAGGCGTCACATGGTAGCTCTGTTCCTGCGCATGGGCGCTCCGGGCTTTTCCATGCATGCTAGAACCAGCGTAGACGGAGGGCGCGGCTGAACTTGGTCAGATCGAGGATGCCAAGGCCACCATGCTCGATCGGGGAGCAAACCCGCGCCCAGTTCACCTTGCAGCTGCCGCAAGTGAGTTCCTCATCGTGGCCCCAGAGGAATCGGCGTCTGCATTTGTCTATCTCTTTCAACAGCTTTACTGGAATTTTAAGAGCTGTCAGGGCAAACGTTGGCATGGCTGTGAGGACGCATCGGACGAGCACCCTGCGCCCGGCCATGGAGAGCATTTTCCCTTTCCAGCCTGCTAATCTAGCCCTAATTCTATCTAGGATGAACTGAAGATGCACTAGCATAAGCCGGCCAGTTGTCAGAGGAAGCCCTAGGTATTTGATCGGGAATTGCATGATCGGTCCCCCAAAAGACTGGAGTACCGTGCTGAGATCAATGTCTTGACAGCAAATCGGAGTTGCCGTTGACTTGACGTTGTTTATCTTCAGGCCCGTGGCGTCGCCGAAGCTCTCAAGCAAATCCATAAGGTAGTCGATCTCTTCCCTAATGGGGTTTGCAAAGATGACGGCGTCGTCCGCGTATAAGCTAACCCTAAATTTGATCTCCCTGCCTGGCACCGGCGTAATGTGGAGCTCTTCTTTGGCCGCTTTAAGAAGGCGATGGATGGGATCGATCGCAAGGATGAACAAAAGCGGCGACAGGGGGTCGCCCTGCCGTAGGCCACACCGATGCATGATAGCTTGGCCGGGGACGCCATTGAGGAGGAAGGCCGACGATGAGGTGGCGAGCAGCATGGTGATCCAATCCCTCCACCTCGCACTAAACCCTAGTTTCACCATTAGCTCAAGAAGGTACTCCCACGATACATTATCGAAGGCCCTGGAGATATCTAACTTGAGAAGAACAGCCGGCGTCTTTTTTCGGTGTAGGGCTTTGACGCAATTTTGGACGTAGACGAAGCTGTCGTGTAAGCATCTTGTTTTCAGAAAAGCTGTCTGGGCCGGCGAAATGATGTGTTGGACGATCGAGGCTAGCCTGATCGATAGCACCTTGGAGACTAGCTTGGCGATGGAGTGTATCAGGCTAATCGGACGGTAGTCGTTGATGCCATTCGCGCCGTCTTTCTTGGGGATTAGGGCTACGATTGCCGAGTTGAGCAAGCCAAAATTGTTGCCCACCAGGTTGTAGAACTGGTTAAAGGCCTGCATGACATCCTCTTTGGCTATCTGCCAGCACGATCTGAAGAAGGTGTCGTTGAAGCCGTCCGGTCCAGGGGATTTCTCTGCCGGAGATGCCTGAATCGCCGCCCACACCTCTTCCTCTGAAAAAGGGTTGTCTAAACCACCACTTTGAATTGTTGGCATGTGAATTTGTTCCCAGTTTATCATAGACGATCGTTGCTTTGTAGTCCCAAGGATACTGGCGAAGTGGTTGTGAATTGCTGCTTCTTTTTCGCTGTGTGCCGTGGCTACTGAATCATTGATCTTCAGAGAGTGGATTAAGTTGTTTCTCTTCCGTGAGCAGATTTTTGCCATGAAGAACTTTGTTGGGGCATCACCAGAGCGCAGCCAGGTGAGCCTGGAGGCCTGCCTCTTCCTGCATCTCTCGATTGCTGCCAGCCCCAGCAATCTGAGCTTGAGGCTTCTGCGCAGATCGCGCTCGGCCGGAGAGAGTTGGCGCCTTTCCTGGGCCTCGTCGAGGCGCAAGATGACCTCACAGGCCATATGGAACTGCACCCTTGCGTCACCGAAGAGACCTTGGCTCCAGATGCGAAGATCCTTGGCCGTACGGGCAAGCTTGACGTGGAGGCGGGTGAACGCACATGAGGCAGCCACCGGCCGTGCCCAGGCCGCGCTCACCGTTTCCGCAAAGCGCGGGAAGCGCGGCCAGAAGGACTCAAACTTGAAGCACTTGCGCCGTCGAGGTCCGGCCGCATCAGACAGCACCAGCGGGCAGTGGTCGGAGCAGGCGGTGGAGGCGGCCATGAGCATGGTCAGGGGAAAGATGGTTTCCCATGGCATGTTGCAGAAGAATTTGTCGATGCCCACTAGGGTTGGATTGTCGCGCTCATTGCTCCAGGTGTACTTGCGGTTGCTGCACTTTAGCTAACGAAGCCCCGCTCTGTCGATGGCCGCCCTGAACCGGCCAATCAGCCTCCTATGGAGGTTGAGATTGTTCTTCTCTCTCGCCTCGTATATCTGATTGAAATCACCACAGATTATCCAAGGTTCAGACACCGGCGGCGCCGTGCTCGAGATCTCCAGGAGAAAAGCCTCCTTGTTCGCGTCTTCGGTTGGTCCGAAAACCGTGGTCAGCCAGAAAGAAGTGTGACTTCTTTCTACGGTGACCCTAATCGTGACTGCAAATTGGCCCACTGCGTGTGTGACGGCATCTACAAGATCTTTGTTCCACAGAATGGCAATGCCCCCGCGGGTGCCGATTGCAGGCATGACAGCGCAGCCCTGCAGCGTTTGGCCACCAATTTCACGGACTAGGGCTGGTGACCAAGCTTCTATCTTGGTCTCTTGCATGCACAGAATGGCGGTACGGTGTGCAGCTACTACTTCTCTAACCGCTTCTCTCTTCGGTGGCGAGTTCAAGCCCCGTACATTCCAGCTCATAATTGGGGGGGGGGGGAGTGTAGGTCGTCATTCATGTGGACACTGGCATTTTCTTCGGCGACTACACTTACTAAAGACGAACAGGTACACCATCCAGCTCTCCGGGGGGCGCCGTCGACCACCAATAGGCCCCAAACTACGACGGCGCCGGACAGGCCTCAGCCTAGCACTATTACATGATTGAAACAAACCTAACTCCAGCCAGCCGAGCGCTGGCCGTCGCCGGGAACTACTCCTACAACTAGAACACAGAGAGGTTCCTAACATAACTAGACCATGGCCTCCTCGGCGACTTCTTCCGGCCCGTTGAGGCCAGCGGCGATGCGTAGGGCGTCCTTGCCCAGCCTGGTGAGCTTGGCGATGACGGCAATATCTTCGTCGGAGAGTGGCTCGTCGAACCTACGCACCAGCGCCTCCGCGGCCTTCTTCGTCATCTTCTCCTTCAGGCCAAGGAGGCCCAGCCCCTGGACCAGGTGGAGCGAGCTGCGCTGCGCCACTGGCACCTTGCAGTTCTGGGCCGCCTGACGAGCGCTCTGACGCGGCGGGGGGACTGACGTAGCACGGACCTTGGGTGAAGCAGAGCTTCGCTTGGACGGCGGCTGGCCGAGCAGGGGGGCCGGCTTGTCGCAGAAGAGGCGTCGTGGGGTGGCTGAGGATTCCGCAATCTCCAGGTGCTGAACTTGCCGCGTCACCTCTCCCAGCTGGACGGCAACCGTGGCCACGGTCGTCGGCGTCTGGCAGCTGAGGAAAGTCGGGTTGTGGCACGCTCCAGAGAGCGTGGGCCTGAAAGCGTCCGGCATCTCCACCGCTGCCTTGTCCCGCCTCTTGCATGTCCCCTCCTCGAAGTCCAGGGGCACGGCCGTCGATGCCGCAATCATCTCATCAAACTGGGCCGCGACGACGTCTCCGGAGGGCGGGGAGGGGGGGGGGATGGTCTTGTCGGTCTTGGCGAAGAACTCGTCGACGCCGTCGGGGGCTGGCACACGTGCAGGGGCCGGAGGAGTGGGCACGTGCACCTGACTTGCCAGCCGCTGGTTGCTGCTCTTCTTCTTGCTTGGATACGCCTTGCCGGACGAACGATCGCGGCCACCCTGCTGGCCGCGGTTTTTTGAACTTCCAGAGCGGCAGGGTGGAGGGGAGCGGCTGCGCTGGCGCACTCTACTGGTGGCCCCGTCCGCTCCTGACGAGGCATTGGAGCCGCGCCCGCGCCCCAGCAACGTGTCCTTCCAGGAGCGCCGGCCGCCACCGCCGCCGCCCGGCCCCTCGTCGTCGTGTCGCGGGCCTCCACGAGGAATGCCGCGGCAGCCCATGTCCACCACCAGCGCGCGCTGCAGTCGACGGTGGCGCTCCTCCATCTGGCCATCCTCCACATGCATGACCCAAGTGCCCGTGTAGGTGCGCGGCAAGCTGTCGTCGTGGTCGGAGTCGGAGGAGGGCAGGCCGCTCTGCGCTGAGTGGGAGGAGCGCGGAGAGCGGGGGGACCAGTCCTCCACCCTGTCGACATGGATGAGGTCATAGCGCTCGGCGCCAGGCGGCAGGGCGACGCGCCGATCGGGCGGCGAGTGGCCCTCCATCTCCTCGACGCGGTCAGCGCCCTGAGGGAGCTTCCAGTAGGTGTGTCGGGTGGGGATGAACGCCATGTCCCAGACCCACACCCAGCAGGCAAATGTCTTGGTGTGGTCGCGCTCCAGCGTGCAGCTGTCGAGCCGATCGATGCGCACCTTGTCGCCGAACACCTCGTGGACGCCCTCCAGTGTCCAGTACTGTTGAGGCAGGTGCTCGATGACGCAGCGGACATGGAGGTTGAAGGTGTCGTGGCCAGCATGGTCGTTTTCGCCCCAGAGCGCGATGTTGAAGTTGACGCCGTCGACGCGCAGGGTGCCGCGGCGCACCGCGTTGTCGTGGTGGGCTGGCTGGGTGAAGATGACGAAGAAATCCTCCGGGTTGTGCGCCGTCACCCGCAGGTGATGCAGGTGGACGCACAGCTGCACCTCGAACGTGCGGCCCACCGCCATGGGCGAGGTGGCGCAGATTCCGTCGGCCACGCGCAGCGTGATGGCGTGGCGTCGAAGGAAAAAGACACTCTGCTCGATGGCCGGGGTGGACTCGCCGACCTTGTGGCTTGCGCGGGGGCGCCTGGCTGGGTCGACCAAGCTGAGCTCAGCCATGTCGGCAGCCGTCGGGGAGGAAGGGGCCGGCGGTGGCAGAGGTGGGGTGGGAAAACGGAGGCGAGTGTGGACAGAGGAGCGAGGAGCAAGCGGGCCTATCCCACTGGAGGCAGGGCCGCCATGGCCGTTTCGTGGATTTTGAGGGCACTCTCTGGCAAAATGGCCGCAGAGCTCGCAGATCACGCAGCGGAGAGGGTCGCGGCAGTCCTTTCTACGGTGGTGTTTGCTGAGGCATCGGAAGCAGCAGCCGCGGAAGCGGCTTAAGAAGGCCTCCCGGCCACCCACCGCATTGAAGTCCGGCCGCCGATCCGAGCGCGGAGCCGCGCTCTTCTTCGAAGAAACCTGCGGATCCAGAGCTGCCTTGCGGCCTTTGCGCGAGGAGACCTCAATCCAGTCACCGTCCATTCCCGAAAGGGAATGGTCGACCGCTGGGGATGGGACGACGATGATGGATTGAAGGCGCCGGGCTGGGGGGCTGAGATCCGTCGGGTCTTCCGCAGTAGTGGTGTTGGAGCAGTCCCCACGGAGCAGCAGGCGCGGCGGGGCCTCCGGATCCGGTCTTGAAGGCGCGCCAGGGCCTAGGATCTCCGGCGAGGATGGAGCAGGGGGCGCCGGAGAGACCCGCGGGTCAGAGCCTGGAGCGTGCCCGCCATGTGGATCCGAGGCTGAAGCAAGGCGCTGGGGCGGCGCGCCCATGCTGGGCGCGGGGGAGGTGGCGCCACCACTTCCCCTCCGTCCGGCGTGGCTGCGTGGTCGAAGCAGCATCTTGAGTTTCGTAGAGTATCAGGTGTGTCTGCCATTAAGTTGCATCATCTATTATATATGGAGATTTATACTATATTGCATAACTGATCAACTAATCTACCTTCTGTAACTCAATCAACAACACCATAGATAGGCCCACATGTGGTCCTTTTTCCTGAGTAGAGATGACGCCAAAACCTCGGCTCTTGTTAAACTACTTGAAAGGAATTCTATAACAAAATTTATACTCGTAATCATCTAGTATTAATACACTGAACTTTATTTGTCACTACAGTGAGGTACAGCCGCAATTCTTGTAAATATGTGTACAGAAAAAGAACAAGAATAAAAGAGCACCTCATTCAACAAATATTAGAGCCATGCAAACGACACTGCTGGCTGGAAAGTGATTGTAGGGAAACAACAATCAAACAATACTTCAGAATGTACGCCAAGCATGACATGACCTTCTTTGGCCATTTAAAATCATCACTATCCTATATTGGTTTCCACGTACAGTATAACCGAGTACTAGCTCAGACCAAATCAAGGCACAAAAGAACATTCAATAGCATGAATGACCACATGGTAGCATCATGCTCTTGGCCGATGCCAAGAAGCAGGTGGAGGACCAGGACCAGACCAGCTTACCTTGAAGGAGCAGAGCAGGTCGAGGACGAAAGGAGCATCGGTGTTCTTCGCCAGCGAGGCTAGGCGCGCCCTTGCGCCTCTCCTCCTCGAGGAGGACAAGGCTGCAAAGAAGAAGCAGAGTTAGAATAAAAAATGCTATGCCAAATGATAAAGAGATATTTAATTAATCATCATCATAAGAATCCGACAAAAAACAAGAAAACCTACCATATATAGCCTAATAATATTCTGAATAATTAGAAATATCATGGTTAACAAGATAGCACAAGAATGGTGGTATCTACTAACTCAGCAGATATAGGACAACGACCTCCTCTCATTACATCTCTGTATCAAAAACATGTCCAAGTATTTTGCTCTAGACGCTCTTACAATTCATTATAGAGGGAGTACATACATAAATATATACTCCCTCCGTCCGGAAATACTTGTCATCAAAATGAATAAAAGGGGATGTATCTAGATGTATTTTAGTTCTAGATACATCCCTTTTTGTCCATTTTGATGACAAGTATTTTCGGACGGAGGGAGTACATGGCTGCATAGATGCCAATAGTACAAGCAGTTGACAGCAGCACCTAGTACTGATCAATGAATCCTCCATCTATAGAAATTCTATCAGCAGCAACAGTATAGATGGGCCAACATTTGGTTCTTTTTCCTGAGTAGAGATGACACTAAAAGCCCAGCTATTGTTAAACTACTAAAGAGGAAATCCGTAACAAGAAAATTAGTCGTAATTATCGAGTATTACGGTGAACTTCATATGCTCCTACAGGGAGATTGGAACAACAGCAATTATTGTCTTTAATAACCAATATAAGGGAGGATTACAACTGGTTCAGTTGTGGCAATTAATTTCCAAGAGACAAGCTTGATTGCTTTGCCGCACCAAATCGAGGACCTTGGGCATGGGGTGCACCAAATCGAACAGCAGGACGTACGAATGACAGCCTCACTGCTGCGTGGTCGCCATCTACCTAGACAGCAGAGCAGAAACGAGACGGGGGTCAGAGAAGATGAAGTAGGGAAGGGAAGGTAAGGGGAGGAGTTGGGGATGGGGACAAGGGCAAACCTTGAGGAGGAGGAGGCGCAGGTCCATGGCGTGCGTCCGTCGAATCTCCGTGAAGAGTCACACCGTCGAGGTCGAGGGGATGCAGGAGGAGGCTGGACCCCGAGGTCCGAGAAAGCCGCAGGGGTTCGGGAGCTGCAGCAACGCCTCACCTGCGAGAAACCAGGAGATCCTCCAAGGAGATGGATTTAGCGGTGGAATAGGCAGCGAGAGCAGAGGTGGAGCAGAGGACGGCCGCGGCGCACCTCCTCGCCCAGGGTGCCCGAAGCTTTGACGGCGGCGCGGAGAGGAAACACGCGTCCTCTCCCGGCGATCCACCGTGGAGAAGGAGCCCATCTCCTGCACCTCCGTCCTGGCGCAGGCCGGACCCTTCATGGCGAGGTCGAGATGTGGTTGTCGGAGGCGCTTGAAGATGGAGGCGGAGATGGGAGGGAGGGGCGTCCGCTGCGGGAAGGGATTAGGATTTTTGCTGCGGGACGGGAGGCGGAGGAGCGGCGGATTGATTGGGCGGCGCGGCGGCGGCGGCGGCGGCGGCGGGATTGAGGGCCTGTTTGGATTCATGCCAAAACACGCCCTACCAAAAAGTTGGCTAGCCCACGTATTTTGGCTGCTGTTTGGATCGACGCCAAAAAATTGGCTCGCCCACCTTGCCAAGCTCTCCTCCGTGTCATTTACGTCAATGTATGGGCGAGACGAGGGCGTCGGAATGCTTCGCCAGAAAATTGGCGTGGTCACTATTGGTGGGCCCTGCATGCATGCAGTAGGATTTGGCGAATATTTTGGCTTCTGAACAATCAGCTGCGCTTTTTACTGAATAAAAAATGTGGGCCTTTGCGTGATTAGCATCAACTAAGAAAACTGAATGCAACTCTGCACACAATTAGCGACTTCCAACTGCTGAACTGCAATGTCTTTCTCTCGTAATTATATATTGGCGACTTTTTTCTTCACGCCCACTCTTAGTATCAATTTGGATGTTTTCTTAATTTTATATAATAGACACATTTAAATACTTTGAGAACTGTATCTGAATTTTGGAGGCTATCATGGTCACAATCCAAACAACAACATGCCAATATTTTGGAAGTTGTAATGGTCGCAATCCAAACACCAATAGCTTGCCAAATTTTTGGTCATGCCCTTCCTTTGGTCATGCCAAAATTTTGGTAGGGCTAACAGGGGCTCAAACCAAACATACCCTGATTGTTGGAAGGGATCACGAGATTTTTGCTGCCTGTTGGCTGGGTTGCCCATGCTCAGAGCATCTCCAACAGGCGCCCGAACGCGCGGCGCGCTAAATTCTGGTTTATGGCGCGCCCTTCGCCAGGTTTGGCGCGGCGCAGCGCTGGCTCCAACGGCCGCGCTAAAATGTAGCGCGCGCGTAGCTCCAGCAGGCGCGCGCACGCCTCATGCTACAACATTTTTTCCAACTTTGCATAGATAAAAACGATACATAGTTCTAGCATAGATAAAAACGATACATAGTTCAAGCATAGATAAAAAAGGATACAAAGATATTTTACATAGTTCCAAAGCATAGATAGATAGAACTACGGTGCAACTAGATAGAAAAAACTACGGTGCAACGAGACAAACTACGGTGACTCCCAGCCGTCATCATCATCACCATTATCATCCTTGGTGGTGTTGTCCGAGGTATCGAGCCACATGTCATCCCAACGCAGATCGTTGGGGGAGAAGATTGACTGCCCGCTGTTCTCGACGATATCGCACTGCGATAAGGCCAGTGCCTTGCGCCGATGCCTGTCGGCACGCTCCGCGCGGCGCCTTGCCGTCCTCTCTGCCCAGAACTTGTTCTGGCGGCGATGTCCTCCGGGTGGCGACGGCGCCACTCCCCCATGGCTCGCTCGTCCTCCTCGACGATGAGGAGGCGGCGCTGCTGCCGCACGTGGTCCACATGGTCCTGGTCGGTGATGAGACGAGGCGGAGGGGCGAGGCGTTGTGTCTGCTCGCGCGTGAAGACGTCCCGGAAGTTCATCTGCGACGGGGGCCTCTCCAAGCGCCACACCGCTGCGTCGTACGCGCGGGCCGCCTTGTGCGCGGTCCGGAACGAGCCGAGGTCGAGCCGGACCGGATCTCGGTGGAGTACTAGCCCGAGGGGCGCTCGCGGATGGCACGGTAGCCTAAAGAACCCGGGCGGCACGGCGGCATGGTGGCGCGGTGGTTGCGGGGAAAGCGGCAAGAAAGAGCGGCGAGGTGGCGACGAGGAGGGCGCGTGGCGAGCGCCGGATTTTATAGGTGCGCGCGAAGCGGCGCGCCAAATCTACCGCGCCAGCTGCCGCTTTCTCCCGCGCGCGGTAATTTGCCGCTACCGCTGGAGCGCGCGAAACAGGGGCGTGTGCGCGCTAAAAAACAATTTTACCGTGCGGGCGCGTCTTTTGGCGCGCCTGTTGGAGATGCTCTCGCGGATCGGATTGTTGCCTCGCTATTGGTCCATCATCCATGCTCGTGGATCGACCCCTCCTTCTACCCCATCCCAGCCGTCCACCAAAATCTAATCCAATCACTTTTCCATTTGCTGCTTGTTTTCGGCCGACCGATCCCCGTACGCTGCTATGATTGGTCAACCTTCACATCCCACGGATTTATCCCCCTAAATAATCTTAACCGTTTGCCCACTTGGATCGAACGGCATGCAAATCCCCCACCGACAATAAATAAAGCCTCCCAAAGTTTTTCCCAACGATGGAGGCACGAATTTTCAAGGAAGGGTAGATGTTTCATTCTTTACATTTTTCTTTATTATTATTCGTCATTACAGTTTATGGTCCATGTAGCTGGGCTTTTTTTTCGGCCGGTGCTAACAAGGTGCACATCCCGTGATATTTTCTTTTTGATCTTTTGTTTAACCGAACCGGACCGGAGGGTGCACCTATGGCAGCAGGAGAATTCTCATGCCCCCCGTTCCTCTATAGCGATCACACAACTCACGACCGCCGCAACCACGGTAGGCACGCCCCACCACCTCAAAGACTCGAAGCTTGCCAAGCCACCAAAGACCCTGAGAGCCACCAGCGAGAAGAGCGTTCGCGACCCTCGCCATTGCGGTGGCTCAGCCTAGCGGCGTCCCCCTGGCCTGCTGGCCTGCGCCCTCTATCTGTGGTGAGGCAGAAGGAGGGGGCGGGAAGAAGGGTGGAGGGGGGCCCAACCTAGGCTGATATGCACGCATCTGTCCCAGCCTAGGTTAGATGATGGATGCAGATATAGAGCATGGAGATGTACGTACTTCACCTGTGTAGCTAATTAAGTCACGCGCGCATGAATGTGCTCGTGTGAGCTAGCTAGAGTTTGTGTTGTCTATTAACTTTTGATCGATGGGTTACCTAGTGTTTGTGTTTGTTGCTATGAAGCAAAAAAAAAAAAAAAAAGCGGTGAGTGAATGAAGGCACCGACCCTTTTTTGTTGTTTTGTTTGGATCCAACAAATCAATCATATAGCATTAAAAAAGGAAAGCAAATCCATTAGGCCAACTCCAACGCACAACCACCGCATTTGATCCGTTCATGTTCGTTTCGGACGAAACAACACAAATCCTGGCCCAACGCGCGACCGTAAACGGACATGTGTCTGTTTTTTGTTCGTCCTCGGTCCATTTTCGGCCCAAATTCAGGCCGTGTTTGTGTCGAAACGTACAAGACGCGGACAAGCGGGACGCGCACCCCCTCGGGCCGCCGGTCGGGGACAGAACATTCCAATTTCCCCCTCCTCTTCAGGAAAGCCTCCCGCCCTCCCGCTCCCTCCATGGCCACCGGCGCCGCTGTCCCGGCCGCCACCTTCGCCCGTCCCACGACGAAGAAGAAGAAACCCAAGAAGGAGCTCTCACCGGTGGAGCTCGCTCCGAGAAACGGCCAAGAGGAGAGGCCGCTCGCTCGAGATGAAGGAGGCTGTCAAAAGGAGGAAGGCCACCAATGAACTATGGCCCTTTTTATGCGCTGGCAAGTGTGGCGGCCGCTGGCATCGTTTGTTGATTGTGTGCACGGCCAGCGCAAAAATAGAAATGGCTAGACATCGTCCCTTTGGCTGACCCAAACGGAAAAATTCGGATAAGAACGAGCGTCCGTTTTGTGTCGGGCGTCATAGTTGGCCTTAGACTAGCCACAATGGGTAATAACATAGAGTAGTAACATGCCCATGTTAACATAGCCGGCCGGAGTTGCTTCCGTCAGTTGTGTGCGGGTCTGCGGGAGCGACAAGGAAGGAAGCTAATACTATAGGATGGAGCTGAGCTGAGCTCGTCTGCGTAGGGCTGGCAAACGTACATGGCAGGGCGAAACCGGGTGGGAAGTCGACGTACTTACCTACGGGGGGTTCGAGAGAAAACGTACGGGCCGAGCGTCCTGGTGGGTCAGTGCGTTAATCGTTCTATAAGAGTGCTATTTATTTCAGCTCTAACACGCCGGCCCAGCTCAAGCAGCAGCTAACATCGATTCTCAACATCGACGTTGAGGCCTTTAGCGAGCGTTACCTGGGGCTGCCCATGGCGGTCGGCCGCATCACCAGCGGTACTTTCGATCACATCGGGGAGAGAGCTTGCGGGAATATACAGGGATGGTCTGAGAAACTACTTTCATGCGCAGGTCGTGAAACATTGCTGAAATCAGTTGTTCAGGCGATTCCCACGTACTCAATGAGTACATTCTTATTGACAAAGAAAGTGTGCAAGAGTTTGACTTCACCAATGGCCAAATATTTCTGGAGCAGCTCTATTGACAAAAATGCATTGCATTGGGTTTCCTGGAAGAATTTAGCTACACCAAAGTGCCAAGGTGGTATGGGGTTTCGTGACCCCCATCAGTTCAATCTTGCGCTGCTCGGGAAGCATGGTTGGCGCTTTATGACTAACCCTAATTCACTTTGCGCAAGAGTAATGAAGGGCCGCTACTTTCCTGACACGGATTTCTTGCATGCTTCTGTTCCAAAGTCAGCGTCAGCGACTTGGCGTGCTATCATTGCTGGTAGGAAAGCATTGCAAGCGGGCCTTATCAAAAGAGTTGGAGACGGGAGATCCATTGATGCACGGCAGGACAAGTGGATTCCGGGCACCATATCTATGTCACCTTTGCTAAAACCTCCAACCACGCCGGTTCAGACAGTTTTGGACCTCATTGATACAGATAACTGGACGTCGAAGCAGGATCTGATTAGGACTACCTTCATCGCCCCGGATGCTGATGCCATTCTTAACATCCCACTCAAAAGGGGAGGAGAAGAGGATTTCTATGCTTGGGCTTTTGAACGATCAGGCAACTACACTGTTAAATCGGCGTACCGTGCTCTACTGACTCAGAACGAGCGTTTTGCTCTAGAGGAAGGGACGGCTACCAGTGCTTCTCGAGATGATAAACAGATGTGGACAGCCTTGTGGAAACTCAAAGTGATCCCAAAAGTACGAGTGCTCTGGTGGAGGGTACTGAGAGGGGTCCTACCGGACGAAAGCACTCTAAAGTATCGCCATATTTCAGTCTTAGATACTTGTAAAGTTTGTCTAGCAAGGGAAGAGGATCTCATGCATGCGCTCATTCAATGTTCCCATGCACGACATTTCTGGAACGAAGCTTGTGCTTGGTTTGATTTGAGGCTTCCTCAACTACACCCACACTCGTGGGCCAGAGACATCCTACGCGGAGACCGGATCAGAGATGAAGATCGAGCAAAGATTATCACCATCATGTGGACGATCTGGCATTCTCGCAATCGGATCAAGCATGGGAAGAGGGGAGAGACCCAACAACAGCCATAAGGTCGACAAGGGAGGCCCTAGTGCTGCTGGAATTACCACGGAAAGAAACTACTCTTCTACCTGGTTTTGGATGGCGGCCACCGGAACCAGGTATGATCAAAATATCAACGGATGGTGCACTCAATGTGGCGGATAGCCGAGGAGGTGCGGGTGGTGTAGCTCGCTCTGCATCAGCGCTACTCGGAGCTTGGTGCAAGCCGTTTGGTGACATTTCAGATCCATTGATTATGGAAGCTTTATCATTGCGAGAAGGAGCGCTCTTTGCAAAACTTTGAGGCATATCGCATGTGATAATGAAGACCGACTGTCAGGAGTTGGTGCAACTCTGGAATTCTCGCCACAATTCACGCTCGATTGTGGCTCCTATCCTAGATGAAATAGGAGAGCTAGTTTTTGATGTTTCAGTTTTTGAGATTCAACATGTAAACAGGGCAGCAAATTTACCGGCGCATCTCTGTGCGACTGATTGCTGGCTCGAGGAGACCCCTAGCTTCTTGGTGACCAGCCTCTTGGCTGATTGCCCGGGAAGCACTTTTGTTGAATAAACCTCTCTGATTTGCCCGCAAAAAAAAAGAGTGTCCTGGTGGGTGGGTCCCACTTCCATCCCTCCTGTGTGCGTTTATTTTATTTTTCTTGATTAATGGATCGATTGAAGGAAAAGAAAAGGAATTCTTTTTTGTTTGAGAATCAAGAAAGAAAAGGAAATCCTTGGTTGAATGACGAGAAGAAAACGGGGACACGTTCGTTAAAAAAGGGAAACGTTTCAGAACGGCGCGCCGGCCGAACGATTCGGCCGGTTGCGTCGCGTGCGCTCGATCAACCTACACGGATCGTGCGTCTATTGTACGCCTCCTGTGTTTTTTTCTTCTTTGTCTTATCTTCTTCCTTCCATCTCAACTGACCACCTCCTATCCTCTTTCCCCGGCGAGCACCAACAGCCTCCTGTGCAGCCGTGCACTCCCCTCGCGGCCGCTGCAAACCAGCACAGAAACCCAATCCCATGCCGTTTTCGCTGCAACCTCGTCGCCATGGCAGCGCCCTCGCGCCCCGCGCCTGTCGCCATGGCCGCGCGTGATGGAGGCCAGAATCGGATGCATCCATCAAGCATGGACAAAGACACGGAGGAGCAGCGGTCACAACGACAACCCTGTTTTCGCGGCTTAAGTGCGGCGAGGAGGAGACGCTAGCACCTAGGAGCACCGACTATCGCCTCTACGTCACCGACGTCGTCCTCGTCCGCCCGGGGAGAGCATACGTCGGCCAGAGCGTCGTGGCCGCCTGCGTCGAGATCGGAACGCGGAACCTCATGCTCGGGACGCTGTCGGCGGAGAACCCCTGCGTGAAGCTGCAGACGCCGGTGGAGCTGGACAATGAGTTTTGCTTTTACGTGGTACCTATGGAAGACGGCTACGCCGCCGACACCTACGTGCACGCCCATGCGGCTGTCGTCGAGTTCCAGGGTTTCGCTCTCGTTTCGCCGTCTCTTCACACGGAGGAGAAAGACGATGACGACCACAAGGAGACTGACGGTGAGATTGACCCACACGTGGCCAGGGCGAGCAGTGCCGGCGGCAACGGCAAGGACGTTCGACAGGTTGTAGTTAGAGCATTCTTTGGGATTTTTAGGTTTGCTTCTATGCTGGCATCGATGATGTAATCGTGGATTCATATATGGATGAACTGCATCATACGTTTTTATTTGACTAGTCATGCATCTTCGACGCAGACCCTCAAAACACACGCAATTTTTTGGATCAAATTGTCCCGATGCAATTTATCATTAACGCGGTCTAGTATTCGTCTGCGAACGCATCTGCCTGTTCGTTTTCCCGCAAAATGGTAGCAAACCAAGGTGGCGTTGCAGGAGTCCGAACCATCGTCCTTGCATTGTGAGCAGACCGTATTATTTCCGCGCCAAAATCCGTGCTTCCCCATCCTCTCCGCTCCAACCATTTATGCGCCAAGTTGAACCGAGAAGGGGCGCCAGTCAAGATGACGGAGAGGTTTGAGAACATCTTGGCGAAGGAGGAGGCATATGTCAAGCGCTATGATGTGCAGGGAGAAAAGAATGTCGAGAGGTTCAACATCTTGATGGCCGCGACCGAGAAGAAGATAAACCTTGAAGAATAGAAGACCAAATTCAAAGAGAAGCAGGTTGAGCTCGCGGCCCCTTCAGAGGATGCTGACCATGAGGAGTAGACGAGTTAGATCTCGATGCGGCGATGATCGTGTGCTTCATCCATGTTAGAATGTTGAAGCTTTTGGCAGCCGCGATGGAGACGTCCAAAAAAGAGGCGGATAGTGAGGACGCGGATGGGTGAGGAGGAGGAAGCGGTGGCAGAGTGAGCAAAGTGGCATGGACAGCAGGTCTGGGAAGGCAAAATGTCATTTTTTTTGCCTTTTTTCAGGAGGATGATCCTCGGCCTCTGCATCTGGACGATGCATACAGCCATTTATTAATTATATTCACAAAGACCTTACAAAGTAATACACCAGTAAGTCTGAAGCCAGCATCTTGCCAACATCTATCGCTACTCTTACCCAGTTGATGAAGGGGTGCCGAAAGTCCGAGCCGAATACCAAACAGACCTCACACCAAAGCCTAACTACTAAAGTCGGAGGCCCCCACCAAGCCTCTTGCCAGATGTGGGGCACACACTGGTCCGACATACTCTCAGAGTCCGTCGCCGCCGTCTTTCACCAATCCATCTTCAAAGCAGGTACATATGCATCGACTGTGCCAGGTCTATCGTCGGTGTCACTACGACGCCAAACAAAGCCACCTCCCTACGCACGTCCATCAAGATGCATCCTACACCGAGTCTCTACTGCATCATGCCACTGAGGCTCACCGTTGACGATACACGACTGATGCCACGCCGCTCCACCTACATGCCAGCTGACGTCGACTCCGAATTACCAATAACTACACCACCATGAGCAGTCCCCGGCCGACGCCTTAAGGAAGGAACATGACACCAAGGTGCCGTCGTGGCCCAAACAGAGGAGTTGAGGCTTTCGCCTGCGCTCATGGCAGAGATGGGAGGAGCAGGATCCACACCAAAGCCTCTAGGAAGGGAATCGGCGCCGAGGGCGTCGACTTTAGTGCGGCTGGCACGCCGGCCTGGAGTTTCCCTCGGATCCATGCCCACCCGCCAAATTTTTATATAGTCCAAATTTTCGTCCGTCTTGTTATATAGGCCTTTTTTGGTATGTCAAAGCGTACGGATGCCGAACTACGTGCGAACACAATGTGTACGTGGTCTTCAGGTTGTAATTTTAGTGGGCTTAGAAGATTCTGGCTGATTGGTGGATTGGGGAGCCCGCATATCCACATATGCATGCATCCTCTAAAAAAAAATTCACATATGCATGCATCGAGCCAGAAAACCATACGTTGCACAATTCAGTCCAAACTACAAGTTCTTATGTACAGCTGGTTGAGCCGAGCCGCCTACGCACGTATATATACATGCATCAATGCACTTTAACTCAAACAACCCGTACATACATCGAGCCCGAAACCCTAGACCGATGTAAGTCTCCGCCACCCTACTTTCCGGACGCAGCAACGCCGTTCATGGACGATGAGCTCCATTGCAGCAACTTGTTTAGCTGCAATGCGTCCCCGGCGCCAACCTCCCTGAGCAGCTCTTCAGCTTGGAGCGTCACAGAAAAAGAGTACAATGCAAAGAAGATAAACGGAGGACAAGACTCAAGGAGTGGCAGCGGCTAGAGATGAAATAGTGTCACCGGAGCTACTGCAACCCTAACCTACTGCTGGGCCGAAGGCCATGCTGTCAGCCCAAGCGCGTCCATGTCGATCGGCAAGATCACGCTCAGAAAAATGAATTGTTTGACGCATCATGATACGGCAAAGCTCGCAGTCCGCGCTCAATCGTCTAGCATCGACTTTCGCGGCGGCGCGGCTGCCACACAACATCCTGCACACTAAAGCATTTAGAAGATGCCCTGCCCTAAAAAAACTTTGGTCCAAACACATACACAAACATTTTAAATAGAACGCTATAGCGCGCTATCTAAGTGGTCTGCCGCTAAGAGGCTTAGCGCGCTATCTAAAACTGTGGAGGATGACACAACAGCCACAACGGGAGCTTGGCAATGGCCACATCAATCAGAAGACTCCGTCTGACCGTGTATTGTCATGCAAGGATTTAGTTCTTCCATTGCAATGCATGAACATATGTGCTAGTAAAAATAAATGAAAACAAAGAAAACCAAGGAAAAATGAAAAGAAAAACAGAAGAAAACCAGAATGATGAGAAAACGAAGCGACCGTGGGAATGGAGCCAACAAACGCACTAAAACTGAAAAATTGTGTGCCTAGCGGACGCCTTTGAGGCAGCCGAAATCGGGGCCACCCCGCGTTGTGAACCACAAGGTGGGCTCGCGTGTGGTTCGGGTTTTGTTTTAGTGAAAGTAGTAGGAAAAACTCAGATTTTATCATCTTTGCAGGTGTATTCACCTATAAAAAAAAATCCTTTTTTGCGGGAAAAAAGTTAATCTTTGCAGGCATATTATTCATATTCATGTCCGGAACAAACTCCAATTCGTATTTGTATGAACCAACTCTAGCTGATTCTTATCCGTAAGTATATAACACAAGGGTTTGTTGCCGTTGATTTTCCTTGCTGCTGTACAATGCCTATATATGCAAGTGAACAGTGGCGGAGCCAACGGGGACGAGCAGGGGCCTGGCCCCCCCTATCGATCGAGTAAGGGTGTGTTTGTTTGGGCCGCAACTTCTTCGGCTGGAAGGAGCGGCTGTAGCTGCTAGCTGCAGCTGAAAGCCTGAAGCTGAGGTGCAGCTGTTTGGTAATTGTGTTGTAGCGGCTGCGGCTGATGCAGAATCATGCTGAAATGACCAAAATGTTCTCTATTGTTTTATAGACAGGGTTAAATGTTGATTGTACCTTTATAATAATAAATCACTCAGCTATGACTTGTTTTTACGGCAGATGTCCACTTTTCATCGGATTTAACTGAAACTAAATTTTTTTATGATGATTTAAGTGCAAAGGATGGAGTTGTAATTTAATCGTCTAAGATAATACTACTCCTACTAGACATGAATTACTGGTAATTCACACACGCACGACGCACACACCTGACACCACCAACGCAACGCACGCACACGGCACACCATGCAAACCATGGCGGCTAGCTGGAGGCCAGTGCACACCACGCACGCACACCTCAACCTGGCAGTCGTCGACAACACAGACTCCGCCGCTCGCGCACGTTTCCCTCACTGCTCTTCATGTAGCCGTCGCCGCCACGCGCTCTGCCTGAGCCATGCAGTGACGAGGTCGGATCTGGAGGCCCCTGCATCCCGTGAGTTCGATGCGATTCAGTTCGTGGCGGCGTCCGGGACTCGGCCTCCTCTGCGAGCTCAGGGACCGCGCCGGAGGTACACGCCCATGCCGGGCTGGGCTAGCCAACGCCACGTGCCCGGGGCGGCGGGGCTGCCTCTGTGAGCTCGCGACCTCGCTGACGTCCGTGGTAAAGGCGGCGGGAGTAATATGCTCGGGGTGCGGGGTGGGGTTGGGAGGCTCCGAACGATGTCCGGGCGAGAGAACGGACGGTGGCGGTGGTGGCCGGAGATCGGTCTGGTGGCGGACCGGCGGCCTGGTCTGCCGGGCTGTAAGGGAGTGGGAGAATAGACCGGCGAAAGAAACGAACCGGTAAGGGCAATTTGAGTGTTATATGGTGTTTGGTGGGAGGGCAAAAGGGTAAAATGTCGGTTTGGAGCCAGCTGCGGCTGCAAGAAGCTCGATTTTTCAGCTGCGACTTATGTGGTGTTTTCTCGGAGCGCTCCGAGGAAGCGATGCATGGAGCCGGCCCAAAAGTTAGCCGTTTGTTTGGGCTCTAGCTTTTTCGGCCTAGAAGCTGTAGAAGCCGCTCCTAGGAGCCCAAACAAACACACCCTAATTCTCGTAACAGCTCATGTATTGCCCCCCCTCCCCCCTAATCCTCAAGCGTAATCTCTACAACAATAGAAAGGCCCATACCAAAGCCCAATCAAGCCCTCCTAGTCTTTACCCTAAAAAAATGCCCTCCTGATGTTCCTTGAGTATATATATCTTATCTCAAACAAATCTCCCATGATTAGCGCTGCCGTCCTGCCGTCCTTGCCTTGCGGTTGCGATTTCTCTCGACCAGATTCAGATTACAAACGTTGGCACCTCCTCCGCTCCTTGTTTATAAAATCTGGGTACTCGTAAGTCCTCCGAAGGTTGCCGCGGATTGCGCTTGGTGGATTAATCACACATGTATCACGTCCAGTGAAATTGTCGCAAATCAAATTCTCAAGGTATATTATTCCCTGTAAAAAACTTTTCAAAGTATATACACTTGGGTAAATCTGCTTTGTCTGATGTGGTAATGCATGTGATCATATGACAAATACGAATCTAATTAATCTTGGACGCCGATAAGTGCCACATGTGTGGGCGTTAAGGGATCTGCCCACACATTTTGTGTGGTGTATAAGAGGAACAGCCCACACGTAGGTGGGTGGGCAAAACAAGTAATGCCCACACACCTCTTTTTTTCCTCCCGATCCCTCTCACACGCGTGTGTGTGGGATAACGCCCACACGCCCCGTACGTCAGGCCTGTACCTCGTGGTCCCGCATGCCCTGCGTGACAGTCACTACGCGCCCGCAGTTGCCATGGTCTAGACCCTCATCCATGTTCGTTAACTGCAGTTGCCATGTCGCTGAACTACGGTTGCCATGTCGGACAATTACAGTTGTCATGGTTGCTCAACTGCAGTTGCCATCTCATGTCAAAAAGTTCCAGATGCCATTTTTGGGCAACTGCGGCTGTTGCCATGTATGGTCTGGTTTACTATAGTTGCCATGATTTGAAAACTTTAGGGGTTTGCCACCTACTAACACTAGGCAGTTGCCATGTATGGTCTGGTTTACTACAGTTGCCATGATTTGAAAACCTTAGGAGTTGCCACCTACTAACACTAGGCAGTTGCTGTGTAGCGCTACAAAAAGACATGGCAAAACACCATGTTCGGGTAAAAAAAAAAGAGATGCCATCTGCTTACAAGTACACTAGGGCAATTGCCGTGTACCCCTGCCAAATACTCCCTCCGTTCCTAAATACTTGTCTTTCTAGGCATTTCAACAAGTGACTACATACGGAGCAAAATGAGTGAATCTACACTCTAAAATATGTCTACATACATCCGTATGTAGTAGTCATTCAAAATGTCTAGAAAGACAAATATTTAGGAACGGAGGGAGTACATGGCAACTGACATGTTCGGGTAAGAAAAAAGAGAGAGTTGTCACCTGCTTATAAAGCACACTAGGGCAGTTGCCATGTACACTGCAAAACACATGGCAAGTGGCAACTTGGGTGTGGGAGATGAGACGGGTGTGTGGGCGAGATGGCAAACGCCCACACACCAGCCCTTGTGCGTGAGTGAAAAGTGGCGTGTGGGCGAACTGCTGAACGCCCACACAGCATCCCCTCCCGTGTGGTGAAACGGCCGTGTGGGCGACCGAGTGAACGCCCACACACCAGCCCAGTCCTACGTGGCACTAGAAACATGCCAAGATTCGTACGCTCACAAACGGACGCTGATCCACGCGTGTGGGCGAGATGCAAACGCCCACACGTGTGGGCGTTTGTGTTTTCGTTAATCTTTTGCCTTATATTAGCTATAATTTCTATTGGAAAAATGAAGTGAAAAAAATAATTTGTTTCCTTTGTTAGGACTTGCTTCAATTCTTAAACCCTACACATGGTGTAGGTGTACTAGAGCTAGATATACATCGGTAATTGTTGAACATGCGTACATTACTGTGTTTATAACTTTATATATATGCTAGACGAAATATAACCATGTAGCATTGTTGCGAGCGTTGTCTCGTTGGCCCCCCCCTATGCTCAAATCCTGGCTCCGCCCCTGCAAGTGAATCATTGGCTTCAGAAATCTAAAGCCCAAATAATATTTTTGACATCAATTTGATAATGGGTCAAATCTAAAGCCCAACTTATTTTATGTAATATTAAATGTAAATTATTTTATTTTATTTTTTTGAGTTGTGTTTCCAATTTTGACTTGAAAATTGTGTGACTGTTCTGAATTTTTTTAGAATTTTTTAAACATTTTAAAATATGCAACATGAGTTCGGTGCACTCGTAGCACCATAGGCGCGCCGGTGCACCGGTGGTCCAAGGTGGGGCATACGGGGCAGCTACACACTGGAGTTCGGCGAGCTAGGGTTCGGTCTTTCCTCTTCTTATCCTTTTTTTTTCTTCTTCCACGTGTTACAATAGGGCGGTTGGGATCAAGTGGTAAGCTATCAACAAAAGTTTGCAAACAATAGGGCGGTTGGGGATGAAACAACAGCTAATCGAGAGTTGGATATGATTTTGGCTAGCGCTGCCTAGAGAATATGCGGTGCCAAAGTGTATCAGGACGCGATCTGTTTGCAATGTACGATGCATATAAATGCCACGTACGGGGCTGCCATGCGAACCCAACAAGATCGTTTCCCATACGGCGCGACAGGTCCTCGTCCAGCTCCGGTTATCTCGCCCTACACACGTAACCTTCAAGGTCTTCAACAATCTCTGACCAAAATCTTAAGGTTAGACCCGACGTGGAATTCGCTAATTTTTTTTAAATAATACATTTTTTTTATTAATTTACAAAAATATTACGCTGATATAATATTTTTCGGAAATATTATCCAATCGGCCCACAGCTGGCCGACTGGTCCTAGTCAGCCAGCTGCAGGCCGACAGGGCCTTCTCAGCCAACTGCAGGCCGACAGGGGGGCAATCGGCCACGCGTGGGCCGACTATTGGCCGGGCCACGTCGCCCCGGGAGCTGTCGGCACGGGCGCACTCACGGGCGCCCTAGTCGGCCAGCTGCCGACCGATCGGCCAGCGGCAGGCCGACAGGGAGCGGCCCCGCAGCGCAGCCTCTTTTTCTTTCCCTTCTCCTTCTCCTTTCCTTCCCCACCTCACGCACAGCACAACGTCTCTCTGTTCTTCTTCCTTCCTCCTCTCTCCAACCCGAAATAGCTCCAATTAATACACCAAAATGACCCGTTTTTTGCGGATTTGGCACCGTGAATGGGTTCTACTTAGCTAGAGGAGCCAAAAGACACCTCGATCTACTGATGGGGTAGCTTGTGGTGGTTGTGCTGAAGATTTTGTTGGAGCATTTTTTCAGCTCATTTGTGGAGGTTGTGGAGGCGGAGGTGGAGGTTGTGGCGGTGGTGGAGGTGGAGGTGGTGGTGGAGGTGAAGCTGCAGGAGTTTGGTGGAGTTTCCGGCTCCGGTTCCGATGATTGAAGGCTGCCGTTCGTCGTTCGCACGCACGCTTCAAGGATATATTTGAGCAAACATTTATTTTTCGAAGTTGCGTGCAATTATTGTTATTTGCTTGAGTAGTAAATGTAAATATTTAGGTGGTCGTGGTGAGCATTTTATTTCCCGTTTCGGTTAGCATTTTATTCAGATGTCAACTAATTGGTTGCGTAAAAATGTGTAGTTGCTCTGGTAATATTTTGGACTATATGAATATTATTTGCTCGAGTAGTAAACGTAAATATTTAGGTGGTCGTGGTGAGCATTTTATTTTCCCGTTCCGGTTTCGGTGAGCATTTTATTTAGATGTCAACTAATTAGTTGTGTAAAAATGTGTAGTTGCTCCGGTAATATTCCAGACTATATATGGATGTGTACTAATTAGGATTGTCAATATTTGTAGTTGCTCTGGTTAAATCCGTAATATAGGCAGTCAGTGAAATATTAAAATCTTTCGTGGTGAAGGTTCTCTGATGAAGGTTGAAATGGGCCGGCCTTTTACCTTTCGCGCGTCTGGTTGAGTCTATCCCGGGTGAGAAACGCCTCGCCATCGACGGGTCCTTGCTGAGCTGCTTAGTGGACCGTTGGAGGCCAGAGACCCACACGTTTCACTTTCGATGGGGAGAGATGGCTCCTACTCTTGAGGATGTGTCAGTTTTGCTCGGACTACCGTTGGCAGGTCATGCCATATGACCGTTGGAAGCACCGGCTGGTTGGGAGCAAGCTCTTACACAACGTTTTCACGGGGTTTTTCCGGGTGCTCCGGATCCAGTATGGGAGCATCACGGGCCTACGTATGCGTGGTTGCTCAATTTCCGGGTAATTTGCCCTACCTCTTATCTTCAAGTTATCGTGCATACGGTTTTATAAAAAATAACTGCGGCTTACTAAAACTTTCTCTTTGCTTAATGCAGATCCAGAACTTCCAGGCGCCGTTGAATGCAGAACAGATCACTCGGAGCCTGGAGGCCTACTTAATGTGGCTTTTCGGGAAGGTGATGTTCACAGAGAACCATGTCACCACTATTAGCGCGCTCTACATCCCTATGGCACTCGAGATAGCGAGCGCTCAGACGGCGGATCAGATCAGACAGAGGAGTTGGGGTTCGGCAGTCTTGGCGGCTACATACCGAGGTATGTGCAACGCTTGCCAGCTTACATCGAAAAAGCCAGCCCTTCTTGGATGCCCTCTATTCCTACAGCTGTGGTCGTGGGAGAGGTTCTCTATAGAGCGACCAGATGTACGTGTTCATGAGCCTATAGACGCCATGTTTGATGTTGACGGCATCGACATGCCTACTTTCGGTCTGTGTTGGACACGTCGCAAGGTATGCACCGTGTTGTAGTTTAATGCAACTTTTTCCTGCACAAGAGATAGTTCGATGCTAGCGGATACTAACTTTTGTTTTCTGCAGAGACGCTTTGCTAGTGATCAGACTAGGAAAGCATACACAACATTGAATGAGCGGTTCGATGCGTACACTGGGGTCATCTGGCAGCCCTATACGGAAGCACCAACCACAGCATCCGCGTCCCTCCATGCACCGACATCAACCACGTCCACGTCTAGCACATCAGCCGACGACCAGGCCACCCCCTCCTGAACAACCTGGCAGTTCATCGTGGCAGCATCCACAACACTTGGTCCCACGTCGAGCTTAGTGTTTTCTCCACAGCCACAGCACCACGGTCCCTCGTCGAGCTTTGTGTTTGAGCCACAGCAGCTGTCACAGCCAGCAGGTGTGTGTCTTCATATTTATTGTTTTCAATATTAGTTCAGGCGGCATCAGACTTCATGACTTAAAGTTCCGTCGTGCAGGAGCCTATGGATATCATGCGTCTATGTCAGCATCACATGATACGTGGGGGAGTGATCATCATCCCGAGGATCACATACAGGCTCCGATGTCGCAGCACACCCACTGGATGAACATGTTTTCGACTCCTCCACCAGGCCCCACACAGGATACACAGCATGACCAGGAAGAGTCTGAGATTGCACCGCGTCCCATTAGGGCACCTGACAGATGGGGATGGACGCCGATTCCAGATCCGCCTCCCCGCGAGGCCAGACGTCGTCACTGACGCTTCTATCTATCAGTACAGACATTACCATCTATTTATGTGTGAGACTTATGTCTATTCTATGTATGAGACAAATGACTATGTTCTTATGTATGAGACATATGCCTACTCTATTTTAGTACTATGTTATCCGAACTAAAACATCATATTTAGATAGAACAGAATGCTCGTACAACAAGACAGTACAAACAACTACATAGAACTACATCTAAATTAAACGGTACGTACGAGTGCACTTACAACATACAACATAAAACTACATGAAGTCATCATCGTCATCCTCCATCGATGCAGAACTCTTTCCCTTCGACGATGAAGAAACCTTGCCCTTCGACGATAAAGAACTCTTGCCCTTCGAAGATGCAGAACCCGGAAGCAGTGGCATGAAGATATCATCTTCGTCCTCGCTCTCCTCAATCCATAATAATGGATTATTTGCTGAAAGCCTTCTGAAAGATTCACTCTTCGGCACCACCACCTTCTTCCACCTTTCATATATCCTAAGAAGTTCTTTACGTACCTCTTCATATGTCCTTTCTGGCCACCCAGACCTACGTAATTGGTGAGCCAACTCATTCATTATGGTGTCATTACCGGTGAGTTTGTCCCATGGAACTATCCTATTGTCCATCCTGAAATCAGTAGCTAGGCTCAGAAGAGTCCTGCTCATCCCAGGGTGAAAACTACGATCGAAAGGATAATGAGACATCTCAACTAAACTACACTGGAATGCTTATCCACCTCGGTCTGAAGGGGGTTTTATAGGTAGAGAGGAGAAAATGACGGGAAAGAACGACAACAGTTGGCGGGAAACGAGTGGCGGGAAAGAGTTGGCGGGAACATATGGCGGGAAACGAGTGGCGGGAAAGAGTTGGCGGGAACATATGGCGAGAAACGAATGGCGGGAAAGAGTTGGCGGGAACATATGGCGGGAAAGAGTTGGCGGGAACATATGGCGGGAAACAGGTGGATGAGAAATGGGTGGCGGGAACGAGCTGGCGGGAAAATATGTCATAGTTTTGAAAAAAAAATCCTACGGGTCAAAACAAAAAGTAATGTGGTATGCATGCACCAGTCGGCCTACAGCAGGCCAATTAGTCCCTGTCGGCCCACAGCTGGCCAATTAGTTCCTGTCGGCCCACAGCAGGCCGACTGAACCTTATCGGCCGGCAGTTGGCCGACTGGACTTGGATCTGCTGGCCGACAAGCCGACAAGCCAATCGGCGTGCAGCAAGCAGATAGGATCCCAGTCGGCCTGCTGTGGGCCGACTAGGACCAGTCGGCCAGCTGTGGGCCGATTGGATAATATTTTCGAAAAATATTATATCAGCGTAATATTTTTGTAAATTAATAAAAAAATGTATTATTTAAAAAAAATTAGCCGTGGAATTCAGCGGTGCGTGAACTCACCGGCCGCCGGGAACAAGCCATATCGTCATATATGGGGATCAAGGCGTCCACTTTGCGCGTTCTTCTTCACCAGGCGTGGGCCCTGTTGCGGGCTCCGTCGCCAGCCTACCTGCCGAACGAGCTCATCTCCGACATCCTGTCCAGGATCCCGGAGAAGTCCGTGTGCCGGTTCCAATGCGTGTCCAAGGACTGGCGCACTCTCGTCTCCGACCCCATCTTCGCCGCCCCTCACAAGTCCCGCGCCGAGTCATTCCTCGTGGTGGCCTCTCATGCCGACCAGTTGGGCGCACACGTGCGGCTGGTCGACATGGACGCCAACATTGTGACTGTCATCCGTGATATGCGTCAGATTTGTATGCCTGTGTCCACGAGTCCAGATGATGTTGTATGCGCCATTGGCTTAATGAGGAATGGCACTAGTGTCGCCTGGTTGCTCGACCTTGCCACCATGAAGTTGCTCGACCTTTTGACTCCTATATGCGACGTGTCAGAAATGGTTGCACATCCTTGTTAATATTAGGAAATCTCGCGAGCTAGCTGGCTAGATGTTTGGATATCTGCTTGATGATTTTCTGATTCCGAGCTAGCTGGCTAATGTTTCTCGCTCCGTTGCTCGTGAGTTTCAGTCTGGCTATAGTTCTTACTGCTGCTGATGGATGTGTTGAAAATAATAACCCAGTGGTTATTAAGGGATAATCCCTGCTTCCCATATCTGCTGATGGATGTGTTGGAACCGTTGCATCCCATGGACGCGTCCGTTCTCCTTGTATATAAGTGTACATCCATGATGAATAAAGAACACTTGAATTATTTGTTGTTTCTGTCGATTCTCTCTCGGTCTCAATTCTGAATACTTTATCAGCACGCTCCTGGCGGAGCGATTCCATCTGTGCGACGATCCCCCCTACAGCATCGCTCGCTCGCGAGTTCGTCGGCATGGTGGTGCCCGCTACCGCGGCGGCCCTCAGGATCGGCGTTTCTGCAGCGCGCTGTGGACATGAATTCCTGCAAGCGAAACAAGGCCACGAAGAACAAAAAATGAATGAAGAACAGGGGAGATGGCATCCATCGATCAAAAGACTAGAGGTTTAAACCGATAATTCATTGTCTCCCATCACGGCAAGAGTGCAAATCAAGATCCACCAACGAACGGATCGGGAAGAAAACGGAAAACGTACACGCGTTGATTTCTTAAATCGATTTACCTTTGTTTCCTCTATGAGGGACAGTCTCGTCGCGAAGAACGGCAACGGTCGAACCCTCGGGCCCCATCGGCAAGGCGCTTCATCGGCGGGCGCTCGTACGGGCTCCGTCAGCGGACATGCAGGCGCCGGTCTACTTGCCAAATGAACTCATCTCCGACATCCTGTCTAGGACCCCTGAGAAGTCCGTGTGCCGGTTCCGATGCGTGTCCAAGGAGTGTCACGCCCTTCTCTCCGACCCGGCCTTCCTCGCCATGCACAAGTCCCGCGTGAAGGAAATATGCCCTAGAGGCAATAATAAAGTTATTATTTATTTCCTCATATCATGATAAATGTTTATTATTCATGCTAGAATTGTATTAACCGGAAACATGATACATGTGTGAATACATAGACAAACATAACGTCACTAGTATGCCTCTACTTTACTAGCTCATTAATCAAAGATGGTTATGTTTCCTAACCATAGACATGTGTTGTCATTTGATTAACGGGATCACATCATTAGGAGAATGATGTGATTGACATGACCCATTCCGTTAGCCTATCACTTGATCGTTTAGTATGTTGCTATTGCTTTCTTCATGACTTATACATGTTCCTTTAACTATGAGATTATGCAACTCCCGTTTACCGGAGGAACACTTTGTGTGCTACCAAACGTCACAACGTAACTGGGTTATTATAAAGGAGCTCTACAGGTGTCTCCGAAGGTACATGTTGGGTTGGCGTATTTCGAGATTAGGTTTTGTCACTCCGATTGTCGGAGAGGTATCTCTGGGCCCTCTCGGTAATGCACATCACTATAAGCCTTGCAAGCAATGTAGCTAATGAGTTAGTTACGGAATGATGCATTACGTAACGAGTAAAGAGACTTGCCGGTAACGAGATTGAACTAGGTATTGGATACCGACGATCGAATCTCGGGCAAGTAACATACCGATGACAAAGGGAACAACGTATGTTGTTATGCGGTTTGACCGATAAAGATCTTCGTAGAATATGTGGGAGCCAATATGGGCATCCAGGTCCCGCTATTGGTTATTGACCGAAAACGTGTCTCGGTCATGTCTACATAGTTCTCGAACCCGTAGGGTCCGCACGCTTAACGTTTCGTTGACGATATAGTATTATATGAGTTATGCATGTTGGTAACTGAATGTTGTTCGGAGTCCCGGATGAGATCATGGACATGACGAGGAACTCCGGAATGGTCCGGAGATAAAGTTTGATATATGGGATAATAGTGTTTGATCTCTGGAAGGGTTCCGGAATTCACCGGAAGGGGTTCCAGATGTTTCCCAAAATGTTTGGGTACGAGAACACGTTATTTGGCCCAAAGGGGAAAACCCACAAGGTTTTTGGAAAGCGCAAAAGGAAGTTTTGCGGAGTCCAGGGGCCAGACGCCAGGGTTCCTGGCCTCTGGGTCCAGACGCCGGGAACCCTGGCGTCTGGCCCTGGAGTCCGAGAAGGACTCTTGCCTTTCGGGTGAAACCGACTTTGTGGAGGTTTTTACTCCAAGTTTCGACCCCAAGGCTCAACATATAAATAGAGGGGCAGGGCTAGCACCAAAGACACATCAAGAAACACCAAGCCGTGTGCCGGCAACCCCGTCCCCTCTAGTTTATCCTCCGTCATAGTTTCCCTAGTGCTTAGGCGAAGCCCTGCGGAGATTGTTCTTCACCAACACCGTCACCATGCCGTCGTGCTGCCGGAACTCATCTACTACTTCGCCCGTCTTGCTGGATCGAGAAGGCGAGGACGTCATCGAGCTGAACGTGTGCAGAACTCGGAGGTGCCGTGCGTTCGGTACTTGGATCGGTCGGATCGTGAAGACGTACGACTACATCAACCGCGTTGATAAATGCTTCCGCTTAGCGATCTTCAAGGGTATGAAGATACACTCCCCTTCTTGTTGCTATGCATCACCATGATCTTGCGTGTGCGTAGAAAATATTTTGAAATTACTACGTTCCCCAACAGTGGCATCCGAGCCTGGTTTTATGCGTAGATGTCATATGCACGAGTAGAACACAAGTGAGTTGTGGGCGATACAAGTCATACTGCTTACCAGCATGTCATACTTTGGTTCAGCGGTATTGTGAGATGAAGCGGCCCGGACCGACATTACGCGTACGCTTACGCGAGACTGGTTTCACCGTTACGAGCACTCGTGCTTAAAGATGACTGGCGGGTGTTTGTCTCTCTCACTTTAGTTGAACCGAGTGTGGCTACGCCCGGTCCTTGTGAAGGTTAAAACAACACTAACTTGACGAACTAACATTGTGGTTTTGATGCGTAGGTAAGAACGGTTATTGCTAAGCCCGTAGCAGCCACGTAAAATTTGCAACAACAAAGTAGAGGACGTCTAACTTGTTTTTGCAGGGCATGTGGTGATGTGATATGGTCAAGACGTGATGCTATATTTTATTGTATGAGATGATCATGTTTCGTAACCGAAGTTATCGGCAACTGGCAGGAGCCATATGGTTGTCGCTTTATTGTATGAAATGCAAATGCCCTGTAATTGCTTTACTTTATCACTAAGCGGTAGCGATAGTCGTAGAAGCAATAGATGGCGTAACGGCAACGATGCTACGATGGAGATCAAGGTGTCGCGCCGGTGACGATGGTGATCACGACGGTGCTTCGGAGATGGAGATCACAAGCACAAGATGATGATGGCCATATCATATCACTTATATTGATTGCATGTGATGTTTATCCTTTATGCATCTTATCTTGCTTTGATTGACGGTAGCATTTTAAGATGATCTCTCACTAAAATTATCAAGAAGTGTTCTCCCTGAGTATGCACCGTTGCGAAAGTTCTTCGTGCTGAGACACCACGTGATGATCGGGTGTGATAGGCTCTACGTTCAAATACAACGGGTGCAAAACAGTTGCACACGCCGAATACTCATGTTAAACTTGACGAGCCTAGCATATAACAGATATGGCCTAGGAACACGGAGACCGAAAGGTCGAGCGTGAATCATATAGTAGATATGATCAACATATTGATGTTCACCGTTGAAACTACTCCATCTCACGTGACGATCGGACATGGTGTAGTTGATATGGATCACGTAATCACTTAGAGGATTAGAGGGATGTCTATCTAAGTGGGAGTTCTTTAGTAATATGATTAATTGAACTTAAATTTATCATGAACTTAGCACCTGATAGTATTTTGCTTGTCTATGTTTGTTGTAGATAGATGGCTCGTGCTGTTGTTCCGTTGAATTTTAATGCGTTCCTTGAGAAAGCAAAGTTGAAAGATGATGGTAGTAATTACACGGACTGGGTCCGTAACCTGAGGATTATCCTCATTGCTGCACAGAATAATTACGTCCTGGAAGCGCCGCTGGGTGCCAGGCCTACTGCTGATGCAACTGACGACGTTAAGAACGTCTGGCAGAGTAAAGCTGATGACTACTCGATAGTTCAGTGTGCCATTCTTTACGGCTTAGAACCGGGTCTTCAACGACGTTTTGAACGTCATGGAGCATATGAGATGTTCCAGGAGTTGAAGTTAATATTTCAAGCAAATGCCCGGATTGAGAGATATGAAGTCTTCAATAAGTTCTATAGCTGCAAGATGGAGGAGAATAGTTCTGTCAGTGAACACATACTCAAAATGTCTGGGTATAATAATCACTTGATTCAACTGGGAGTTAATCTTCCTGATGATAGTGTCATTGACGGAATTCTTCAATCACTGCCAGCAAGCTACAAGAGCTTCATGATGAACTATAATATGCAAGGGATGGACAAGACTATTCCCGAGCTCTTCGCAATGCTAAAAGCTGCGGAGGTAGAAATCAAGAAGGAGCATCAAGTGTTGATGGTCAACAAGACCACCAGTTTCAAGAAAAAGGGCAAAGGGAAGAAGAAGGGGAACTTCAAGAAGAACAGCAAACAAGTTGCTGCTCAAAAGAAGAAACCCAAGTCTGGTCCTAAGCCTGAGACTGAGTGCTTCCACTGCAAGCAGACTGGACACTAGAAGCGGAACTGCCCCAAGTATTTGGCGGATAAGAAGGATGGCAAAGTGAACAAAGGTATATGTGATATACATGTTATTGATGTGTACCTTACTAATGCTCGCAGTAGTACCTGGGTATTTGATACTGGTTCTGTTGCTAATATTTGCAACTCGAAAAAGGGACTACGGATTAAGCGAAGATTGGCTAAGGACGAGGTGACGATGCGCGTGGGAAATGGTTCCAAAGTCGATGTGATCGCGGTCGGCACGCTACCTCTACATCTACCATCGGGATTAGTTTTAGACCTAAATAATTGTTATTTGGTGCCAGCGTTGAGCATGAACATTATATCTGTATCTTGTTTGATGCGAGACGGTTATTCATTTAAATCAGAGAATAATGGTTGTTCTATTTATATGAGTAATATCTTTTATGGTCATGCACCCTTGAAGAGTGGTCTATTTTTATTGAATCTCGATAGTAGTGATACACATATTCATAGTGTTGAAGCCAAAAGATGCAGAGTTGATAATGATAGTGCAACTTATTTGTGGCACTGCCGTTTAGGTCATATCGGTATAAAGCGCATGAAGAAACTCCATACTGATGGACTTTTGGAATCACTTGATTACGAATCACTTGGTACTTGCGAACCGTGCCTCATGGGCAAGATGACTAAAACGCCGTTCTCCGGAACTATGGAGCGAGCAACTGATTTGTTGGAAATCATACATACTGATGTTTGTGGTCCAATGAATGTTGAGGCTCGCGGCGGGTATCGTTATTTTCTCACCTTCACAAATGATTTGAGCAGATATGGGTATATCTACTTAATGAAACACAAGTCTGAAACATTTGAAAAGTTCAAAGAATTTCAGAGTGAAGTGGAAAATCATCGTAACAAGAAAATAAAATTTCTGCGATCTGATCGTGGAGGAGAATATTTGAGTTACGAGTTTGGTTTACATTTGAAACTATGCGGAATAGTTTCGCAACTCACGCCACCCGAAACACCACAACGAAATGGTGTGTCCGAACGTCGTAATCGTACTTTACTAGATATGGTGCGATATATGATGTCTCTTACTGATTTACCGCTATCGTTTTGGGGTTATGCTTTAGAGACGGCCGCATTGACGTTAAATAGGGCACCATCAAAATCCGTTGAGATGACGCCTCATGAACTGTGGTTTGGCAAGAAACCAAAGTTGTCGCTTCTTAAAGTTTGGGGCTGCGATGCTTATGTGAAGAAACTGTTGGGGAATGTAGCAGAAATTCCAAATTTTCGTACGTGTCACCAAGATCTATCTATGGAGAAACCAGCAACGAGGGGAAGGAGAGTGCATCTACATACCCTTGTAGATCGCTAAGCAGAAGCGTTCAAGAGAATGGGGTTGAAGGAGTCGTACTCGTCGTGATCCAAATCACCGGAGATCCTAGTGCCGAACGGACGGCACCTCCGCGTTCAACACACGTACTGCCCGGTGACGTCTCCCATGCCTTGATCCAGCAAGGAGAGAGGGAGAGGTTGAGGAAGACTCCATCCAGCAGCAGCACAACGGCGTGGTGGTGATGGAGGAGCGTGGCAATCCTGCAGGGCTTCGCCAAGCACCGCGGGAGAGGAGGAGTACTTGGGAGAGGGGAAGGGCTGCGCCAGAACTTGGGGTGCGGCTGCCCTCTCACCCCTCCACTATTTATAGGTGCGGGGAAGAGGGGGCCGACCCCCCTAGATCCCATCTAGGGTTGGGGGTGGCGGCCAAGGGGGGAGGAGTGCCTCCCAAGTCAAGTGGAGGCCCTCCCCCTTAGGGTTTCCCCCTTCCCATGCGCATGGGCCTTGGGGAGGGGGGCTGGTGCCCCTGGCCCATTAAGGCTAGGGCGCCCCCTACAGCCCATGCTACTGTAGTGGACGTGGTGGAACAATTTCTGGACCTCCGGACCCCTCCGGAATCCTCCAGAACCTTCTGGAAGCTTCACGGTACAATACCGGAAAAACCCGAACTTTTCCCGGAACCCGAACAACAACTTTCCATATATAAATCTTTACCTTCGGACCATTCTGGAACTCCTCGTGACATCCGGGATCTCATCCGGGACTCCGAACAACATTCGTTAACCACGTACAAACTTCCTTTATAACCCTAGCGTCATCGAACCTTAAGTGTGTAGACCCTACGGGTTCGGGAACCATGCAGACATGACCGAGACGTTCTCCGGTCAATAACCAACAGCGGGATCTGGATATCCATGTTGGCTCCCACACGTTCCACGATGATCTCATCAGATGAACCATGATGTCAAGGACTCAATCAATCCCGTATACAATTCCCTTTGTCTAACGGTATAGTACTTGCCCGAGATTCGATCGTCGGTATGCCGATACCTTGTTCAATCTCGTTACCGGCAAGTCTTTTTACTCGTTCCATAACACATCATCCCGCGATCAACTATTTGATCACACTGTGCACATTGTGATGATGTCCTACTGAGTGGGCCCAGAGATACCTCTCCGTCACACGTAGTGACAAATCCCAGTCGATTCGTGCCAACCCAACAGACACTTTCGGAGATACCTGTAGTGCACCTTTATAGCCACCCAGTTACGTTGTGACGTTTGGTACACCCAAAGCATTCCTACGGTATCTGGGAGTTGCACAATCTCATGGTCTAAGGAAATGATACTTGACATTAGAAAAGCTGTAGCATACGAACTACGATCTTTGTGCTAGGCTTACGATTGGGTCTTGTCCATCACATCATTCTCCTAATGATGTGATCCCATTATCAACGACATCCAATGTGCATGGTCAGGAAACCGTAACCATCTATTGATCAACGAGCTAGTCAATTAGAGGCTTACTGGGGACATGGTGTTGTCTATGTATCCACACATGTATCTGAGTTTCTTATCAATACAATTATAGCATGGATAATAAACGATTATCATGAACAAGGGAATATAATAATAACTAATTTATTATTGCCTCTAGGGCATATTTCCAACAGTCTCCCACTTGCACTAGAGTCAATAATCTAGTTCACATCTCCATGTGATTAACACTCACAGGTCACATCGCCATGTGACCAACATCCAAAGAGTTTACTAGTGTCATTAAACTAGTTCACATCATCATGTGATTAAGATTCAATGAGTTCTGTGGTTTGATCATGTTTTGCTCGTGAGAGATGTTTTAGTCAACGGGTCTGCAACATTCAGATCCGTATGTACTTCGCAAATCTCTAGGTCATATTGTAAATGCTGCTTCCATGCTCCACTTGGAGCTATTCCAAATGGCTGCTCCACTATACGTATCCGGTTTGCTACTCAGAGTCACTCGGATAGGTGTTAAAGCTTGCATCAACAAAACCCTTTACGCCGAACTCTTTATCACCTCCATAATCGAGAAACATATCCTTATTCCTCTAAGGATAATTTTGACCGCTATCTAGTGATCCACTCCTTGATCACCTTTGTACCCTCTTGCCAGATATGTAGCAAGGCACACATCAGGTGCGGTACACAACATAGCATACTGTACAGCCTACGTCTAAAGCATAGGGGACGACCTTCGTCCTTTCTCTCTTTTCTGCCGTGGTCGAGCTTTAAGTCTTAACTTCATACCTTACATCTCAGGCAAGAACTCCTTCTTGGACTAATCCATCTTGAACACCTTCAAGATCATGTCAGGGTATATGCTCATTTGAAAGTACCATTTAGCGTTTTTGATCTATCCTCATAGATCTTGATGCTCAATGTTCAAGCAGCTTATTCCAGGTTTTCTATTGAAAAAGACCTTTCAAATAACCCTATATGCTTTCCAGAAATTCTACATCATTTCTGATCAACAATATGTCAACAACATATACTCATCAGAAATTCTATAGTGCTCCCACTCACTTCTTTGGAAATACAAGTTTCTCATAAACTTTGTATAAATCCAAAATCTTTGATCATCTCATCAAAGCGTACATTCCAACTCCTAGATGCTTGCTCCAGTCCTTAGAAGGACCGCTGGAGCTAGCATACCTTTTAGCATCCTTAGGATCGACAAAACCTTTCTGATTGTATCGCATGCAACCTTTCCCTACAAAAACTGGTAAGGAAACTCATTTTGACATCCATCTGCTAGATTTCATAAATGCAGCTAATGCTAACATGATTCCGACGGACTTAAGCATCGCTACGGATGAGAAAATCTCATCGTAGTCAACTTCCTTGAACTTGTGAAAAAACTCTTCTCCACAAGTCGAGCTTCATAGACGATGACATTACCGTCCACGTCCGTCTTCTACTTAAAGATCCATTTATCTCAATGGCTTGCCGATCATCGGGCAAGTCCACCAAAGTCCATGCTTTGTTCTGATACATGGATCCTATCTCGGATTTCATGGCTTCTAACCATTTGTCGGAATATGGGCCCACCATCGCTTCTCCATAGCTCGTAGGTTCATTGTTGTCTAGCAACATGACCTTCAAGACAGGATTAATGTACCACTCTGAAGTGGTACGCATCCTTATCACCCTACGAGGTATGGTAGTGACTTGACCCAAAACTTCATGATCACTATCATAAGCTTCTACTTCAATGTGTGTAGGCGCCACAGGAACAACTTCCTGTGCCCCGCTACACACTTGTTGAAGTGACGGTTCAAAAACCTCATCAAGTCTCCACCATCCTCCCACTCAATTCTCGAGACAAACTTTTCCTCGAGAAAGGACCCGATTCCAGAAACAATCCCTATTGCTTTCGGATCTGAATTAGGAGGTATACCCAACTGTTTTGGGTGTCCTATGAAGATGCATTTTATCCGCTTTGGGTTCAAGCTTATCAACCTAAAACCTTTTTCACATAAGCATCGCAGCCCCAAACTTTTAAGGAATGACAACTTAGGTTTCTCCAAACCATAGTTCAAATGGTGTCGTCTCAACGGAATTACGTGGTGCCCTATAAAGTGAGTGCGGTTGTCTCTAATGCCTAACCCATGAACGATAGTGGTAATTCGATGAGAGACATCATGCTACGCACCATATCCAATAGGGTTCAACTATAATGTTCGGACACACCATCACAATATGGTGTTCCAGGCGGTATTAATTGTGAAACAATTTCCACAATGTCTTAATTGCGTGCCAAAGCTCGTAACTCAGATACTCATCTCTATGATCATATCATAGACATTTTATCCTCTTGTCACGATGATCTTCAACTTCACTCTGAAATTACTTGAACCATTCAATAATTCAGACTTGTGTTTCATCTAGTAAATATACTCAACATCTACTCGAATCATCTGTGAAGTAAGAACATAACGATATTCACTGCATGCCTCAGCACTCATTGGACTGCACACATCAAAATGTGTTTACTTCCAACAAGTTGCTATCTTGTTCCATTTTCCTGAAAAACGAGGCTTTTTAGTCATCTTGCCCATGTGGTATGATTTGCATATCTCAAGTGATTCAAAATCAAGTGAGTCAAAACGATCCATCTGCATGGAGTTTCTTCATGCGTATACACCAATAGACATGGTTCGCATGTCTCAAACTTTTCAAAAAACGAGTGAGTCCAAAGATCCATCAACATGGAGCTTCTTCATGCGTTTTATACCAATATGACTTACATGGCAGTGCCACAAGTAGGTGGTACTATCATCACTATCTTATATCTTTTGGCATGAACATGTGTATCACTACAGGAATCGGCTAATTTGCCGTCTGTTGGGGTCTTTGCCGTCAGCTTTTTTTCATGCCTGACGGCAAAGACGACTTTTGCCGTCAGCTGTTGATGGCAAAGAATGACTGACGGCCAATGGTACTTTGCCGTCTGCCAAAAGAAACACAGACGGCAAAGACCTTAGTTTGCCGTCTGCCAATAAAAACACAGACGGCAAAAAATCTTTGCCGTGTATGTTTTTATCCACAAACGACAAAGAATCTTTGCCGTCTCTTTTTTATTAGCAGACGGCAAACTGGACCCTTTACCGTCTGTGTTTTTTTGACAGACGGCAAAGAAGAAGCACAGCACGCGGATTGATCTCCTGGATCGATGACATGGCAACATCTCAGCCACACCAGCCCATAACGCACGACCCCATCCCACCACTACTGTCAGACGCACTTATCCACCCACGAAGCACGCACCCCCACGTCGCACGCGCCCTCCTCTCCTTCTCGTTCTCCCTCCTCTCTCCTCGCACGCTCTTCGTCCCAAGCAGCCGCACGGAGCCGGCCTCGGCCCTCCCCCATCGCCCTGAGCAGCCGCCGCCGGCCCCGACCCTCCCTCGCCGCCCCGAGCAGCAGCAGGCGGCCGACATCGCTGCCGGCCCCGGCCCTCCCTCGCCGCACCGAACAGCCGGAGGCGGCCGGCCTGGCGCCGCTGGCCCCGGCCCTCCCTCGCCGCCCCAAGCAGCCGCAGGAGGCCCGCCATGGCGTCGCCGTCCCCGCCCTCCCTCGCCGTCCCGAGCAGTGGCAGGAGGCCCGCCATCGAACCGCCGGCCCCGGCCCTCCCTCGCCGCCCCGAGCATCCGCAGGCGGCCCGCCATGGCGTTGCTGGCCCCGGCCCTCCCCCGAAGCCCAAGCAGCAGCACGCGGCCGACCATGGCACCGCCGGCCCCGGCCCTCCCCCTTCGCGCTGTGCAGCCTCACGTGGCGGGCCCTGCTCCCCGGCGCCGCCGGCCTCGACCCCTTCCCCCCTTTGCCCCGGCCATCGTCGCCCCGAGCAGCTGCACGCCGCCGTCCCCGTCCCCCGGCACCGCAACCTTTTCCATCTCCCTCCAAGAATGCAATTGCCCCGACCACCGCACTTAATTTGTGGCTGTTAGTAATTGTTATTAATTGCTAGGTGCGTGTACCTGCAAAAATTTGATGCTCACTGCCTATTCGTGTAGTTGTATTGATGTTTCACGGGCTCCATTTTTTGTTTCTAATTTTTGTACATTGTGCCACGAATTTATGTGTGAAAAGTGGGTCAGTTGTGCAAAACTACGGCTGTGATGGGTTTGCTAGCGCTGGTGCTTTAGTTTTCTTAATCATGAGACTAAAAAATAGAATACAATCTTTGCCGTCTACTGTTCTGTCCTGATGACGGCAAAGTACATGTTTGACTGACGGCAAAGACCGCGTGCTTTGCCGTTTGGTATTTCCGCCACAGACGGCAAATTTGTGGTTGGCTGACGGCAAAGACTTTGTCGTCTGCCCGATAAGAAGCTGACGGCAAAGTACTCTTTGCCGACTTTGCCTTTGCCGTCACACTTTGCCGTCAGCCAGGTGACGGCAAAGTCTTTGCCGTCTGTATTTCATCCTTTGCCGTCTGTATTTGCCTGACGGCAAACTGTCTGATTCCTGTAGTGTATCACTATGATCGAGATTCAATAAACCATTCATTTTAGGTGCAAGACCATTGAAGGTATTATTCAAATAAACAGAGTAACCATTATTCTCCTTAAATGAATAACCGTATTGCGATAGACATAATCCAATCATGTCTATGCTCAACGCAAACACCAAATAACAATTATTTAGGTTTAACACCAATCTCGATGGTAGAGGGAGTGTGCGATGCTTGATCACATCAAGCTTGGAAAAACTTCCAACACATATCGCTAGCTCACCTTTAGCTAGTCTCCGTTTACTCTGCAGCGTTTTATTTCGAGTTACTTAACACTTAGCAACCGAACCGGTATCTAATACCCTGGTGCTACTAGGAGTACTAGTAAGGTACACATTAACATAATATATATCCAATATACTTCTATCGACCTTGCCAGCCTTCTCATCTACCAAGTATCTAGGGTAATTCAGCTCTAGTGACGGTTCCCCTTATTACAAAAGCACTTAGTCTCGGGTTTGGGTTCAACCTTGGGTTTCTTCACTAGATCAGCAGCTGATTTGCCATTTCATGAAGTATCCCTTCTTGCCCTTGCCCTTCTTGAAACTAGTGGTTTCACCAACCATCAACAATTGATGCTCCTTCTTGATTTCTACTTTCTCGGTGTCATACATCGCGAATATCCAAGGATCATCATATCTATCCCTGATATGTTATAGTTCATCATGAAGCTCTAGCAGCTTGGTGGCAATGACTTTGGAGAAACATCACTATCTCTGGAAGATCAACTCCCACTCGATTCAAGTGATTGTCGCACTCAGACAATCTGAGCACAAGCTCAACGATTGAGCTTTTCTCCCTTAGTTTGCAGGCTAAGAAAATCGTCGGAGGTCTCATACCTCTTGACGTGGGCACGAGCCTGAAATCCCAATTTCAGCCCTCGAAACATCTCATATGTTCCGCGATGTTTTGAAAACGTCTTTGGTGCCTCAACTCTAAACCGTTTAACTAAACTATCACGTAGTTATCAAAACGTGTATGTCCAATGTTCGCAACATCCACAGACGACGTTTGGGGTTCAGCACACTGAGCGGTGCATTAAGGACATAAGCTTTCTATTATCCGCATAATCGCTACTGTCAACTTTCAACTATATTTTCTCTAGGAACATATCTAAACAGTGGGACTAAAGCGCGAGCTTACGACATAATTTGCAAAGATCTTTTGACTATATTCAGGATAATTAAGTTCATCTTATGAACTCCCACTCAGATAGACATCCCTCTAGTCATCTAAGTGATTACATGATCCAAGTCAACTAGGCCGTGTCCGATCATCACGTGAGACGGACTAGTCATCATCGGTGAACATCTTCATGTTGATCGTATCTACTATACGACTCATGCTCGACCTTTCGGTCTCTTGTGTTCCGAGGCTATGTCTGTACATGCTAGGTTCGTCAAGTCAACCTAAGTGTTTCGCGTGTGTAAATCTGGCTTACACCCGTTGTATGTGAACGTAAGAATATATCACACCCGATCATCACGTGGTGCTTCGAAACGACGAACTTTCGCAACGGTGCACAGTTAGGGGGAACACTTTCTTGAAATTTTAATGAGGGATCATCTTATTTACTACCGTCGTTCTAAGCAAATAAGATGCGTAAACATGATAAACATCACATGCAATCAAAAAGTGACATGATATGGCCAATATCATTTTGCTCCTTTTGATCTCCATCTTCGGGGCTCCATGATAATCATCGTCACCGAGCATGACACCATGATCTCCATCATCATGATCTCCTTCGTCGTGTCTCCATGAAGTTGTCTCGCCAACTTATTACTTCTACTACTATGGCTACCGGTTAGCAATAAAATAAAGTAATTACATGGTGTTGTTAAATGACACGCAGGTCATACAATAAATAAAGACAACTCCTATGGCTCTTGCCGGTTGTCATACTCATCGACATGCAAGTCGTGATTCCTATTACAAGAACATGATCAATCTCATACATCACATATCATTCATCACATTCTTCTTGGCCATATCACATCACATAGCATACCCTGCAAAAACAAGTTAGACGTCCTCTAATTGTTGTTTGCATGTTTTACGTGGCTGCTATGGGTTTCTAGCAAGAACGTTTCTTACCTATGCAAAAACCACAACGTGATATGTCAATTGCTATTTATCCTTCATAAGGACCCTTTTCATCGAATCTGATCCAACTAAAGTGGGAGAGACTGGCACCCGCTAGCCACCTTATGCAACAAGTGCATGTCAGTCGATGGAACCTGTCTCACGTAAGTGTACGTGTAAGGTCGGTCCGGGCCGCTTCATCCTACAATACCGTCGAAACAAGATTGGACTAGTAACGGTAAGCATATTGAACAAAATCAATGCCCACAACTACTTTGTGTTCTACTCGTGCAAAGAATCTACGCAATAGACCTAGCTCATAATGCCACTGTTGGGGAACGTAGCAGAAATTCAAAATTTTCCTACGTGTCACCAAGATCTATCTATGGAGAAACCAGCAACGAGGGGAAGGAGAGTGCATCTACATACCCTTGTAGATCGCTAAGCGGCAGCGTTCAAGAGAACGGGGTTGAAGGAGTCGTACTCGTCATGACCCAAATCACTGGAGATCCTAGTGCCGAACGGACGGCACCTCTGCGTTCAACACACGTACAGCCCGGTGACGTCTCCCATGCCTTGATCCAGCAAGGAGAGAGGGAGAGGTTGAGGAAGACTCCATCCAGCAGCAGCACAACGGCGTGGTGGTGATGGAGGAGCGTGGCAATCCTGCAGGGCTTCGCCAAGCACCACGGGAGAGGAGGAGTACTTGGAAGAGGGGAAGGGCTGCGCCAGAACTTGGGGTGCGGCTGCCCTCCCACCCCTCCACTATTTATAGGTGGGGGGAAGAGGGGGCCGGCCCCCCTAGACCCCATCTAGGGTTGGGGGCGGCGGCCAAGGGGGGAGGAGTGCCTCCCAAGTCAAGTGGAGGCCCTCCCCCTTAGGGTTTCCCCCTTCCCATGCGCATGGGCCTTGGGGGGGCTGGTGCACCTGGCCCATTAAGGCTAGGGCGCCCCCTACAGCCCATGCTACTGTATTGGACGTGGTGGAGCAATTTCCGGACCTCCAGACCCCTCCAGAATCCTTTGAAACCTTCTGGAAGCTTCCCGATACAATACCGGAAAAACCCGAACTTTTCCCGGAACCCGAACAACAACTTTCCATATATAAGTCTTTACCTCCGGACCATTCCGGAACTCCTAGTGACGTCCGGGATCTCATCCGGGACTCCGAACAACATTCGGTAACCATGTACAAACTTCCTTTATAACCCTAGCGTCATCGAACCTTTAGTGTGTAGACCCTACGGGTTCGGGAACCATGCAGACATGACCGAGACGTTCTCCGGTCAATAACCAACAACGGGATCTGGATATCCATGTTGGCTCCCACATGTTCCACGATGATCTCATCGGATGAACCATGATGTCAAGGACTTAATCAATCCCGTATACAATTCCCTTTGTCTAACGGTATAGTACTTGCCCGAGATTCGATCGTCGGTATGCCGATACCTTGTTCAATCTCGTTACCGGCAAGTCTCTTTAATCGTTTCGTAACACATCATCCCGCGATCAACTATTTGATCACATTGTGCACATTGTGATGATGTCCTACCGAGTGGGCCCAGAGATACCTCTCCGTCACACGGAGTGACAAATCCCAGTCTCAATTCGTGCCAACCCAACAGACACTTTCGGAGATACCTGTAGTGCACCTTTATAGACACCCAATTACGTTATGACTTTTGGTACACCCAAAGCATTCCTACGGTATCCGGGAGTTGCACAATCTCATGGTCTAAGGAAATGATACTTGACATTAGAAAAGTTTTAGCATACGAACTACGATCTTTGTGCTAGGCTTAGGATTGGGTCTTGTCCATCACATCATTCTCCTAATGATGTGATCCCGTTATCAACGACATCCAATGTCCATGGTCAGGAAACCGTAACCATCTGATCAACGAGCTAGTCAATTATAGGCTTACTAGAGACATGGTGTTGTGTATGTATCCACACATGTATCTGAGTTTCCTATCAATACAATTATAGCATGGATAATAAACGATTATCATGAACAAGGAAATATAATAATAACTAATTTATTATTGCCTCTAGGGCATATTTCCAACAGAAACATCGACTAGATAAGCTTGAACCCAAATCGGAGAAATGTGTCTTCATAGGATACCCAAAAAGACTGTTGGGTACACCTTCTATCACAGATCTAAGGGCAAGATTTTTGTTGCTAAATTCGGATCCTTTCTAGAGAAGGAGTTTCTCTCGAAAGAAGTGAGTGGGAGGAAAGTAGAACTTGATGAGGTAACTGTACCTGCTCCCTTATTGGAAAGTAATTCATCACAAGAACCGGTTCCTGTGACAACTACACCAATTAGCAAGGAAACTAATGATATTGATCATGAAACTTCAGATCAAGTTTCTACTGAACCTCGTAGGTCTACCAGAGTAAGATCCGCACCAGAGTGGTACGGTAATCCTATTCTGGAAGTCATGTTACTTGACCATGACGAACCTATGAACTATGAGGAAGCGATGATGAGCCCAGATTCTGCAAAATGGCTGGAGGCCATGAAATCTGAGATGGGATCCATGTGTGAGAACAAAGTATGGACTTTGGTTGACTTGCCCGATGATCGGCAAGCCATTGAGAATAAATGGATCTTTAAGAAGAAGACTGACGCTGATGGTATTGTAACTGTCTATAAAGCTCGACTTGTTGCCAAAGGTTTTCGACAAGTTCAAGGGGTTCACTACGATGAGACTTTCTCACCCGTAGCAATGCTTAAGTCTGTCCGAATCATGTTAGCAATTGCCGCATTTTATGATTATGAAATTTGGCAAATGGATGTCAAAACTGCATTCTTGAATGGATTTCTGGAAGAAGAGTTGTATATGATGCAACCAGAAGGTTTTGTTGATCCAAAAGGTTCTAACAAAGTGTGCAAGCTCCAGCGATCCATTTATGAACTGGTGCAAGCATCTCGGAGTTGGAATAAACGCTTTGATAGTGTGATCAAGGCATATGGTTTTATACAGACTTTTGGAGAAGTCTGTATTTACAAGAAAGTGAGTGGGAGCACTGTACCATTTCTGATATTATATGTAGATGACATATTATTAATTGGAAATGATATAGAATTTCTGGATAGCATAAAGGAATACTTGAATAAAAGTTTTTCTATGAAAGACCTCGGTGAAGCTGCTTACATATTGGGCATCAAGATTTATAGAGATAGATCAAGACGCATAATAGGACTTTCACAAAGCACATACCTTGATAAAGTTTTGGAAAAGTTCAAAATGGATCAGGCGAAGAAAGGGTTCTTGCCTGTATTACAAGGTGTGAAGTTGAGTCAGACTCAATGCCCGACCACAGCAGAAGATGGAGAGAAAATGAAAGATGTTCCCTATGCTTCAGCCATAGGCTCTATCATGTATGCAATGCTGTGTACCAGACCTGACGTATGCTTAGCAATAAGCTTAGTAGGGAGGTACCAAAGTAATCCAGGAGTGGATCACTGGACAACGGTCAAGAACATCCTGAAATACCTGAAAAGGACTAAGGATATGTTTCTCGTATATGGAGGTGACAAAGAGCTAGTCGTAAATGGTTACGTCGATGCAAGCTTTGACAACGATCCGGACGATTTTAAATCGCAAACCGGATACGTATTTTTATTAAACGGTGGAGCAGTAAGTTGGTACAGTTCTAAACAAAGCGTCGTAGCGGGATCTACATGTGAAGCGGAGTACATAGCTGCTTCGGAAACATCAAATGAAGGAGTCTGGATGAAGGAGTTCATTTCCGATCTACGTGTCATACCTAGTGCATCGGGACCAATGAAGATCTTTTGTGACAATAATGGTGTAATTGCCTTGGCAAAGGAATCCAGATTTCACAAGAGGACCAAGCATATCAAGAGACGCTTCAATTCCATCCGGGACCAAGTCCAGGTGGGAGACAGAGATTTGCAAGATACATAAAGATCTGAATGTTGCAGACCCGTTGACTAAGCCTCTTCCACGAGCAAAATATGATCAGCACCAAGACTCCATGGGTGTTAGAATTATTACTGTGTAATCTAGATTATTGACTCTAGTGCAAGTGGGAGACTGAAGAAAATATGCCCTAGAGGCAATAATAAAGTTATTATTTATTTCCTCATATCATGATAAATGTTTATTATTCATGCTAGAATTGTATTAACCGGAAATATGATACATGTGTGAATACATAGACAAACATAACGTCACTAGTATGCCTCTACTTGACTAGCTCATTAATCAAAGATGGTTATGTTTCCTAACCATAGAAATGTGTTGTCATTTGATTAACGGGATCACATCATTAGGAGAATGATGTGATTGACATGACCCATTCCGTTAGCCTAGCACTTGATCGTTTAGTATGTTGCTATTGCTTTCTTCATGACTTATACATGTTCCTGTAACTATGAGATTATGCAACTCCCGTTTACCGGAGGAACACTTTGTGTGCTACCAAACGTCACAACGTAACTGGGTGATTATAAAGGAGCTCTACAGGTGTCTCCGAAGGTACATGTTGGGTTGGCGTATTTCGAGATTAGGTTTTCTCACTCCGATTGTCCGAGAGGTATCTCTAGGCCCTCTCGGTAATGCACATCACTATAAGCCTTGCAAGGAATGTAGCTAATGAGTTAGTTACGGAATGATGCATTACGTAACGAGTAAAGAGACTTGCCGGTAATGAGATTGAACTAGGTATTGGATACCGACGATCGAATCTCGGGCAAGTAACATACCGATGACAAAGGGAACAACGTATGTTGTTATGCGGTTTGACCGATAAAGGTCTTCGTAGAATATGTGGGAGCCAATATGGGCATCCAGGTCCTGCTATTGGTTATTGACCGGAAACGTGTCTCGATCATGTCTACATAGTTCTCGAACCCGTAGGGTCCGCACGCTTAACGTTTTGTTGACGATATAGTATTATATGAGTTATGCATGTTGGTAACCGAATGTTGTTCGGAGTCCCGGATGAGATCATGGACATGACGAGGAACTCCGGAATGGTCCGGAGATAAAGTTTGATATATGGGATAATAGTGTTTGATCTCCGGAAGGGTTCCGGAATTCACCGGAAGGGGTTCCGGATGTTTCCCGAAATGTTTGGGTACGAGAACATGTTATTTGGGCCAAAGGGGAAAGCCCACAAGGTTTTTGGAAAGCGCAAAAGGAAGTTTTGCGGAGTCCAGGGGCCAGACGCCAGGGTCCCTGGCGTCTGGGTCCAGACGCCGGGAACCCTGGCGTCTGGCCCTGGAGTCCGAGAATGACTGTTGCCTTTCAGGTGAAACCGACTTTGTGGAGGCTTTCACTCCAAGTTTCGACCCCAAGGCTCAACATATAAATAGAGGAGCAGGGCTAGCACCAAAGACACATCAAGAAACACCATGCCGTGTGCCGGCAACCCCGTCCCCTCTAGTTTATCCTTCGTCATAGTTTCCGTAGTGCTTAGGCGAAGCCCTGCGGAGATTGTTCTTCACCAACACCGTCACCACGCCGTAGTGCTGCCGGAACTCATCTACTACTTCGCCCGTCTTGCTGGATCGAGAAGGCGAGGACGTCATCAAGCTGAACGTGTGCAGAACTCGGAGGTGCCGTGCGTTCGGTACTTGGATCGGTCGGATCGTGAAGAAGTACCACTACATCAACCGCGTTGATAAACGCTTCCGCTTAGCGATCTTCAAGGGTATGAAGATACACTCCCCTTCTCGTTGCTATGCATCACCATGATCTTACGTGTGCGTAGGAATTTTTTTGAAATTAGTACGTTCCCCAACACCGTGCCGAGCCATTTCTCAGGTGGCCTCCCGTCCCCACCAGGCCATGCGCCTGGTTAATATGGACGGCGATGCTGTGAGGGTCATCAATGGTATGCGAGGGATTTGGATCCCTGTGCCCACGAGTCCCGACAATGTTGTATGTGGCATCAGCTATCTACATGATGCTCCTTGTGTCGCCGGGGTGATTGACCTTGCCACCATGAAGGTGCTCGTCGCCCGTTTGGAAGGCGACAAAGCCTGGGGCTTCGGTCGTGCCATCCCATCCGGGGCGTATAAGCTGGTGCGCTTTAGAGCCCGCACTAATTGTGAGGTCTTTACGATAGGAGACGGTGCCGGGTGGAGACGGAGGAAAGCACGCCCATTGCGTGTCAAGTACAACTCCCGTGACCGGTACACTGCTGTGGTCAATGGTATATTGTACTTCTTACCGGAGGAACGGCTCCGGCGGGACAGGAACTCTTTGCTCTGCTTTGACCTCGAGAGCGAGGAATGGAAAAAAGAATATCAAAGGCCCACCAAATGTGGAGATCTTGTGGCTTATCGACTTAGGCGAGCTAAACGGCGCTCTATGCATATCTGAACTAAAGGATTTGAAAACCAGCCATGGATATACAAACATATGGCTCCTGGCTGATTCTGATAAAAGCACATGGGTCAAGGCGTATATGGTTCCTTTGGACCCATCCATACCCTTAGGCTCATTCAGTTATTGCTGGATGATATCTTTGGGGGTGTTACATGATGGTTCGAAACTGCTCTTTGGCTACAGTGATGGTCCTGGATGCGCTGAGATAGGAAGACCGCAGGTACTGGAAATATATGACCCCCGTTACGGAACATGCGTAGATGTGACGAAGAAACTGCTTGGCGACGACGGCTCTGTTGCTGGCTTTTGCAGCTCGCACTTGGGGCATTTTGTCCCAGCGAAGATCCAACGGCCGATACCCTCTTTTCGTTTTCTATGAAATACTTACTACGTAGCATTATGCACTATACGCTCACCGTCCAACATCTCTCATCGTGTTTTGCTCGTGGATGTGTATCATTATGATGTGAGTTTCGTTTGGCTGTTGTCAACTTAGACAGTTTCCAATGGCCGATATCCTCTTTTTGTGCCTGTGCACGCGCTCTGTGTGCAGTGGCCGCGTCCAGTGGCTGTTTGTGCTGGACCCCCTCCTCCTCTCGTCCTCTTCGCGCTCGTGAGCGTGTCCACCAGCTGGCCCGCATCGTCGCCGTCCCCCTGGACTCGTCTCCCTCTCCCGAAGCCTCCTCGTCGGCGCTCGCCCACGGGAGCTCTGTGGATGACAGCGCATTAATGGCGCCCGGCCTCTTGCTCTGCTCCCCTCGACTCCGTGACCTCTGCAGCTCGTCCGCTCTCTCGCTCGTCGCCTTCCCCGTGCCCTCCTGTGCTCGCTATATATGGAGGCCTATCTATGGTGCTGCTGATAGAGTTACAAATGGTGGATTAGTTGATCAGTTACTAAGAAGTAGGTGGAGGACCAGGACCAGCTCAGCTTGCCTTGAAGGAGCAGAGCAGGTCGAGGACGAAGAGGAGCACCTGCAAGGTTAGGCGCGCTCTTGCGTCTCTCCTCCCCGAGGAGGACAAGGCTGCAAAGAAGAAGCAGAGTTAAAAATGCTATGCCAAATGATAAAGAGATATTTAATTAATTATCATCATAAGAATCCGATAAAGCAAGACAACCTACCATATATAGTATGTATCAAAATACTTGGAGTTGTTTTTGATAGAGACATCTAATGGGAGGAATCGTTCTTCTATATCTACTGACTTAGTAGATAGCACCATTCTTCTGCTATCTTGTTATATTAGCCTTATATTTGTTTACGGAGGGAGTATTAGGCTATATAGGATGGTTTTTGCATAATCGATCAACAAATCCTCCGTCTATAGAAATTCTATCAGCAGCAGTATAAATGGGCCAACATTTGGTCCTTTTTCCTGAGAAGAGATGACACTAAAACCACAGCTCTTGTTAAACTAATCAAGAGGAAATCTGTAACAATTTTTGTTGTTGTAATCATTGAGTATTACGGTGAACTTCATATGCTACTACAGGGAGGTACAACCGCAATTATTGTAATAACCCAAGGGAGGATTACAACTGGTTCAGTTGTGACAGCAAGGGAACTTGATGGTGGTGATCTTGAGCAGTTTGGTGGGCATCCTCTGTAGTTTTACAGTCTGAAAATGAACGACCAAATCACTAGTCACTGCTAAATAGGAAGGGTACAGTTAAATCCAGATCATTCCCATGCAAAGAAGAAGAAATCGATTGATTTGGGCCAATCCAACCGAAGAGGGGGCGGGGCTTGATGGGTGGTTGCAGCAGCGGACCTTCATGGGTTGAAGCAAATCGAAGAGGAGAAGAGCAGCAGCCTCCCCCTCGTGCTCATCATCGCCTCCATGGCGTCCACATATCCACCACCATCACTCAACCTGCTGCTGCTGCTAAAACAACAACCAATTAGCCTAGTAAATCCAAGATAGATATGAACATGGCACCAACAAACTGAGGAGGCATATGTCAAAGCGCTATGATGTGTAGGGAGAAAGGAATGTGGAGAGGTTCAACATCTTGATGACGGTGACCGAGAAGAAGATCAACCTTGAAGAGTAGAAGAACAAATTCGGAGAGAAGAAGGTTGAGCTCGCGAGCGCTTCAGAGGATGTTGATCGTGAGGAGTAGACGACTTGGATCTCGACGCGGCGATGATCGTGTGCTTCGTCCATGTTAGAATGTTGAAGCTTTTGGCAGCCGCGATGAAGACGTCCCAAAAAGAGGCGGATAGTGAGGACGCGGATGGAGAGGAGGAGGAAGCGATGGCAGAATGAGCGAAGTGGCACAGACAGCAAGTCTGGGAGGAGAAAAATGTCATTTTTCTTCTTTCTTTTTAAAGGAGGATGACCCTCGGCTTCTGCAACTAGACGATGAATGCAACCATTTTATTAATTATATCCACAAAGGCCTTACAAAGTAATATATCAGTAAGTCTGAAGCCATCATCTTGGCAACATCTGTTGCTACTCCTATCCAGTTGATGAAGGGAGTGCCGGAAGTCCGAGCTGAATACCAAATAGACCTCGCACCAAAGCCTAACAATTAAAGCCGGAAGCCCCCACCAATAAGGATGAAAACGGCGCGAAAACGGACGGAACTGGGTGCTACCATATTTATTTTCTACTCATTGTGTCATTGTGTGTTGTTTGATAGTTGGGCTACAAAGCATTCATAGGCATATAGTAGAAACGGAAAGTTCCGCTTCCACGTCTGTTCCACCGGAAAACACAGTTCCTTTTTTTGTTTTCGTTTCCGCATAAAAAAATTCATTTTCATTTCCTTTTCATATTTCCTCTCCGTTTCCACTTTTCCGGATTCCATTCCATTTTCTTCCCTACCCACCAAGCCTCTTGCCAGGTCTGAGGCACACATCGGTTCGACACACTCTCAGAGTTCGCCGCCGCCGTCTTCCACCGATCCATCTTCAGAGCAGGTACTGATGCATCTACCATGCCAGGTCTGCCGTCGACATCACCATGACGCCAGACAACGCCACCTCCCTACGCATGTCCATCAAGATGCATCCGACGCCGAGACTCTACTGCACCGTGCCGCCGAGGCCCACCATTGATGATACACGGTTGATGCCATGCCGCTCCACCTACATGCCATCTCACGTCGTCTCCGAACTACCAGCAACTCGACCACCATGAGCAGTCCCAAGCCGATGCCTTAAGGAAGGAACATGACACCAAGGTGCCGTCGTCGCCAAAACAGAGGAGCTGAGGCTTTCGTTTGCGCTCATGGCAGGGGTAGGAGGAGCAGGATCTGAAGAAAATATGCCCTAGAGGCAATAATAAAGTTGTTATTTTATATTTCCTTATTCATGATAAAGGTTTATTATTCATGCTAGAATTGTTGATCGGAAAGTTAAATACATGTGCGAACACATAAACAAATACCGTGCCCCTAGTAAGTCTCTACTAGACTAGCTCGTTAATCATGCCAATTTATAAAATTATTAAAAAAATCCAATATATTGTTAGATTTCAAAAAAATAGAAAAACAAAAAAAAACAAAAATAAGAAGAAGAAGAAATAAAATGAAATAAAAATGTGCAGCTAATAACTGATGGGGTATACGATCCCGCAAAACTACAGAGACTATAGCCTGTCGAGAGGCTATCTCACTGGCGCAAGATCTTCAGGTTCAAAACTTTGTCATATCATCAGGGCATCTCCAGCCGTTCGGCCCCCCAGGCGACTAAATTGGGCATCCTGGGGGCGTGCCGGCACTAGTTCGGCCCCTGGGGACGAGCTAGCTCCCAGTCACGCACCCACGCACCGGCCCCAGGACGCGGTAAATTCAAACTTGGTCGTTCCCGCTCTCAAAAGACGCCGCAAATCCGGCGATCGGGCGTAGTCAGGCGTTACAAAAACACAGAGCGCCGCCGCCTCGGCGGGTCGGTTCACTCGGCGGGGTTGGTCCCAGGTGTTGGCGGAGTCGGCGTGCGCGAGCTCGGCGGTGTCGGAGCTGCTTCGGTATTGGGCTGCGTCAGCGCGGCTTCGACACTGCTGGGCGGCGATGTAGAGGCTTCGCTCGGACTTGGCGTGCGTGTGGCCGTGGGCGTCGTCGGCGTCGCCGGCGTTGCCGTCGGCAGCTCATTCAGGATGAGGCCGCGCTGCACCAAGTACCACGCCTTGAGCTTCTCGTCGTTGCTCTGGAGCATGTCCGCCCCGCCCATCAGGAAAGCCATGTCGGTGTTCCTCTTCTTCGCGGCGACATTCGTCCGGAGCAGGTCGAGCTTGATGGCGTTGTTCTTCATTAGCGCCGACCACCGCGCCTCGGTCTTCTCTTCGCGTAGGACGGCCTGGGCCTGGGCGTCGGCGAGGCAATGCTCGATGGACTCCTGCACTCGCGCGGTTGCCGCGTCGGCATTTTTCCCCTTCTTGGCCAATTTGTGGCCGTCCGGCCGCCCTTCCGATGCGCCCGGAGTCGGCGCGTCCGACTTGTACGTCTCCTTGGCCTTGTTGAGGGCACGCCGGACTTCTGCCCACTTCTCGCACTTGTCAATGCGCTTGTAGACGTGGAGGTGCTTGAAGTCGGCGTCTTGGTTGTCACCCCGGAACATGGCGAACATGCGCAGCACCTGCGCGGACGGACGAACAGTTGGCGAACAGCGGGCGTAGGGGACGAAGATGTGCGGGCGAACGACGTGCGTACCTGATCCTCAACGCTGGCGCCGCTCTCCGGGCAAGCCGCGACCTCCTCGATGATTCCATGCCATTTGTTGCATGCCAACTGGATACACCCCCAATGGTTCGCCATCGCCTTGGACCCGCGCTGCATGTAGACGCCTTTGAAGTAGGGGTCGACGAGCTTCCGCTCGTCGAACTCGGCCTTGATGGGATCCCAGTACGTCTCGAAGCTCTGGTTCGCGCCGGTGGTCGGGTCGAGGCAGACGAGTTTCCACGCTTCGGCGAGGCATTCCTCCTCCTTGGACGTCCACTTGATGCGCGGTTCGCCCGACCTAACTGCCCGCTTCTTTTTCTGGCGCCCCTTCGTCGGAACAGGAGCCGGCTCCTCCTCCTCCTCCTCGTCCTCCTCGGGTTCCTGCGCGTCGTCGCCGTAGACGTAGCCGAGCTCGGCCTCCACGGCACCGCTGAGGTCCACTACCTCGTCCTGGGTGGCAAACCCGGGAGACGAGGCGGCCGCGGCCGATCCTGTCGCGATGATGTTGTCCATGTCGGCTCCAGTGTCGTCGGCGTCGCCGAGGTGCGAGAAGGGTAGCGGACCACGGTAGAGATGGGGCGTCGGTGTGGTCGCGTAGGCGGCGGGTGGCGAGTAGTTGTATGGAGGGTACTGCACGCCGGCAAAGGCGGGCGAGGGCGTGCGCGTAGCGGGGTGACCATGGGGGAAGGTCACGTTTGGGTTGAACCCGCCGTGCGCGTCGCCGTCGGTGTAGCCGGGCGACGATGAACCCCATGGAGATCCGGCGCCTTGCTGTCCCCAGGGCACGTACTGGGCGTGGCTGACGACGGGCGGATTCATCCCCGCCTCGACCGATGAGGAAGACGCCGCCGCGCGCGCCGCGTTGTCGCGGGCCTTCTTGGCTATCGCCCTGTTCCGCCTGTCGGCGGTGACTGCTTCTCGCCGCTGAACTTCCACCCTCCACTCGGCGTCCGACAGGCCCGGTGGCTTCGATGGCGGCGCCCTCGGCTTCCTCTGCTTCGGTTGGGTCACGGCGCCAGTCGCGGTCGCCGCCACGCGCGGCATGGAGTACTTCTTCAGCGGCATGGCGACGGAAGGCGAGCGGGGGTTGGCGGGAGAAAGGGGGGAGAATGGCGGGAGGAAGGCGAGCGAGCGGGAGAGAAGTGAGAAAAGCGTCAACAAAACGGCGAGAAAAGGCCCTCGGGTCGCCCCCAGTGCGGGCCCACGCGCCTTTTTCGCTTGCGCCGGCTCCCCAAGCGCCCCCCAGGGCGCCGGGTTCGGCCTGGGTCCGCCGGCACCAGTTTTGGCCCGAGCCGGCGAAAAACGGGCTTCTGGGGGCGCGACTGGGGCCTTTTTTCGGCGCCGGCGCGGCAAAATCGCCTGGGGAGGGCCTGTTGGGGGCGCGGCTGGAGATGCCCTCAGACCCAAAGCAAGTTGTCAATGATATACTGAAGGGCAGTCAGCATCTGTATGGAGCCGTCATCAACGAAATCAAGGCTAGATCGGTTCCTTTTTCCTGTAATTTCATTTTCTGAAAGTCGTGTAGTTAACTTTGAAGCTCATAGAATAGCTAAATTTGCTCTTACTTTAGCCAGGGGCGTCATGTGTGTCTTGGCCAGCCACATGACCCAGTTTGCATTCCACTATCTGTGGAATTCGATCAATAAAATGGCTTTTACCCCCTAAAGAAAGTAGTAGAAAAAACTCGGATGTTATCATCTTTACAGGCGTATTATTCATATCCGTGTCCGGAACAAACTCCAACTTTTTTTTTTGAGGGAAAGCCATCATGGCGGTTTATATTTCATGTGAAAATAAGGATACATCGTTTGATAGGACGTCCACAAGAAAACCCGGAGGCTCCGACTTCCAAACAATAGTTCGAGAGGTCTCTGAATTCCTAGCCAACACATCGGCCGCCATATTAGATTCTCTAGGACAGTTATTAAAAATAATAAAACTAAAATTACGAGCTAAGAAAGTACATTCTTCATAGATTGCCGCCGCATGTCCGAGGAAGTTCCCGCCGTTCTGCATAACGTCAATCACCTCCACACAGTCCGCTTCGACATAAAGTTTGTTGCAACCCATATCATTAGCAAGTAACAACCCATTTCTCAGAGCCCTTGCTTCTGCCATCGCCGCATCCTCCACAAAGGGAATGTCCACGCATGAAGCAACTATAAAATTTCCCATGTCATCTCGCAGGATAGCTCCTGTACTCCCAGAGCCGCTGTCCATCTCAAAACCCGCGTCGATGTTCAATTTTATAATTCCCTCAGGTGGCCTCTCCCAGCCGTGCCTCCTGATCTTTGTGTTCTTATTTCTAGCTCTCATGAAATTTTTAGCTAGAGCCGCAATAGCCTGCGCCGATCTGGACGGGTCCTGTAGAAACTCCTCATGGGTGTAGCGGCGACGCTCCCACCACACATACCATACAGTGGTTGCCACCAGTGCATTGCGTTGGACTCCCGCTACCGTTGCCTGTAGGCTGCTCTTGGACAGAAACATGTCAGCTAGTACTGATCCTCCCTCACGTTGTGCAGTACATATCTCAGCCACCAATTGTCCTAGACCTAGGATGCGCCACACATCTTGTACTAGTGGGCATAAGAATAGGGCATGTTTAATACTCTCACAATCGATACTGCAGATAGGACATTGCCAACTCGTGATCATATGTCTATTTGCTAGAACCCCCAGACAAGGGATGGCTCCAAGTAAGGCTCTCCACACATGAATCTTTATCTTGGCTGGTACACTTAATTTCCAAATGATACTCCAAATAGGACTAGTACTTGAGGATTGAACTGAGTTTGTCATTCTCAACTTTCGTCCATGTTGGTGTTCCCACTCTGCATGATAAGCTGATCGTACAGAAAAAATACCGTTCTTATTGCAGTGCCAAGAGACAAAATCATTCATCATACCTATAGTCAGAGGTATATTCAGAATACGATGTACATCGACTGGCCAAAATAATTCATTAAGCAACTGCTCATCCCAAGCTCTATTCTCTTCATCTATCAACTCAGAGACACGTGTGATAATAATATTACCCCTCGGTGTCATTACTCCCCGTGTAGGGCTGGTTGGGATCCATGGATCCTCCCATATGTTTATTTGAGAGCCATCCCCTACTCTCCATATATGCCCTCTCTTGAAAGCTTGTATCCCAGTCCATAGGCTCTGCCATGTATAAGAACTACCCTTCTTAAGACTACAATTGAGAAGGTCGCCCTCAGGAAAATATTTAGCCTTCAACACTCTCTCACAAAGTGATTCTGGTTCAGACAACAACCTCCAACACTGCTTAGCCAAAAGTGCCAAATTAAAACAGTGCAAGTCTCTGAATCCCATGCCTCCTCTCTCTTTTGGAACACACATCCTCCACCACGCAAACCAATGCATATGTTTTTTTATATCATCATCGCCCCACCAATACTTAGACATGGCCGTTGTAATGCTGTTGCACACCTGTTTGGGCAATTTAAAAACTGACATAGCATACGACGGGATAGCCTGTATCACTGCCTTCAGCAAGACCTCCCTACCTCCCACAGATAACAATTTTTCTTTCCATCCCCTTATTCTGCACAGAACTCTGTCAATAAGATGTTGAAAACAATCTGACCTGTCAATTCCCACAATTGGGGGTAGTCCCAAATATTTGTCCGTGATCGCCTCCGCCATAATATTTAGAGTTGTGCACACCTCCACTCGAGTTTCAACAGGGGTACAGGGGCTAAAGAAAATACTCGATTTAGCTTCACTCACCAGTTGTCCCGAGGCAGCACAGTAATTATCGAGTGCTCTCCGTAGACTATTAGCATTTGCTGCATTGGCCCTCATAAGGATAAGAGAGTCGTCGGCAAACAATAGATGTGAAACCGGTGGGGCGTCCCGGCAAACCCGAACTCCAAGCAAATTACCCGCCTCCTCTTCATGCGTAATCAAGCTAGAAAGGCCTTCAGCACAAAGCAAGAATAAGTATGGCGAGAGCGGATCCCCCTGTCTAAGACCCCTGGACGGAACAAAATAGTCAGATAAATCATTATTAACTCGGACGTGGTACCTTACAGATTTTACACACCCCATAATCAATGCCACCCAGCTGGGCCTAAACCCCAGTCTTAGCAAAACCTTCTCCAGAAAACACCACTCGACCCGGTCGTAAGCCTTGTGCATATCAAGTTTCACCGCACAAGTACCATATTTACCAACCGTTTTCCTCTTAATTGCATGATATGATTCAAAAGCCACAAGAAAATTATCCGTGATGAGCCGCCTCGGAACAAAGACGCTTTGGTTTGGTGAAATAATATCTGTCAAGAGAAACTTAAGCCGGCTTGCTAAAAGTTTAGAAATCATCTTGTATACCACATTACATAGACTGATAGGACGGAATTGTGTAATCACATTCGGATTTTCAACCTTCGGGATTAGAACAATGGTGGTGTTATTCCACCCCTCAGGGATCTTCCGTGTGTTAATGGCCAGCAACACCTCATCAATCAAGTCCTCACCAATTATATGCCAGAACCTTTTATAAAAAACAGCATGTAACCCGTCCGGGCCAGGCGCTTTTAAGTCGCCGATATTGTACATCGCTTTCTTCACTTCCTCGCGTGAATAGGCCCTGTTTAGTTCAGCATTCATCGCCTCAGTAACACGTGGTTTGATTTTCTCTATGACATGAGCATTCGGTTCCAGAACACCAGATGTAAAGAGCCCTGAAAAGTAAGCTGCAGCGTGAGCTTTGATGAGCGTCTCTTCTTCTATCCATTCACCATTCTCCTTCTGAATCCGCTTGATAAAATTCTTTTTTCGTCGTCCATTAGCAGCTCGGTGAAAGAAATCTGTATTTTGGTCACCCCGGGTTAGCCAATCAGCCCGGCCACGTTGGAGCCAATAGATCTCTTCCTGTTCAAGTAACTTCTCAATTTGCAGGTGCAGTTCATGCTGCCTAACAGCGGAAGCATCACTCAGCGGACCCGACAACACTACGTTTAGCTGTTTCTGCAGCTCTATGAGCCTATGCCGTGGGCCCTTTAATACTTCTCTATCCCAACGATGTAGTGCACCATGAACTTCTGCTGTATTTTCTGCAAATGATGCTATCCCGGATGCCTTGCGTCTGTCCCAGGCCACTTGGACAATCGTCTCAACGTCCTCCTCAGCCAGCCAGCGTGCCTCGAATTTGCGAGGGCCGCAAGGTCCTCTATTTGTACTCCGAGCTGGTATTCTGTATCAATAAGAACCGACCGATGATCGGATTTATCGAAATCCTCATTCGACACACCGTAACCAGGGAACATGTCCGCCCATTGAATGTTACTGGTCGCACGATCTAGACGCTCTCGTATGTTTCCTCGTCGCCATGAGAATATGTCGCCAATGTAACCAAGGTCGTCCAGAGACTCCAGACCACAGTCAGAGAGGGCATCGCTGAAAGCTTGCATGGAGCGTTGGGGCCGTGCAGCACCCCCTTCTTTTTCATGGGTATGTAAAATTTCATTGAAATCTCCAGCTAGTAACCACGGCATGTCTGACATAGCATGTAATTCCCTTATGTAATCCCACGTGAAATGTTTCCGTTCTCCACTTGCCTCACCATAAAGGCCTGTGAACCGCCATGCGTTGTTGGAACCTTCATTTATTCGGATATCAATGTAGTTGTTATGTACTTGTGATGACGTTACTCCCAACTTATTGTACCAAAACATAACTAGACCGCCACTTCTACCATCGCTTTCTGAAATCGCCATTGCCTCAAAACCCAAACGTCTCCTGAGCTTTTCTGCCTTAGCTTTGTTCAGATGTGCTTCAGACAGAAAAATCACATCTGCTCTTACCCGCCCTTGGATCCCCAAGAGCGCACGAACTGCCGCGGGCTTCCTCATCCCACGGCAGTTCCAACATAAGATTTTCATTGCGACCGGTCGAGCCCCTCCTCGGGACTCGCCGATAAATTGTGGCTGGCATCCATCACAGCCGTGTTATCCTTCTTAGACCTTTTCGAACCCTGGGAATTAGTATCGGAATTAGTATCATCATCTTCCTGTACGTCACCCGTCAACGCCAGATCATTCTTTTTTTCCAAAGCCATTGCGTTGTTATCTGCCACAAGCACTCCGGTATCCTTAATCACCAGTTGCATGGATTCCAGGTCAGACACAGCTGCATCATAATTAAGCCTCTTTCTGCTATCTGCCTTGTCCAGAATCTCATCTCTCAGATTTTCCACGGGGCTATTGGCGTCATCCTGCAGATTATCATTAGTGCTTTTGCCACGTTGTACACTCCCACCTGGGTCTCCCCTCTGAACTGGAATACCTCCCCGTCCTTGTTGTTCAGCACCAGGTCTAGGGGCTAGCATCCACTCCCCCCAATCCATACTCTCAGGGGTGTGTTTGCCGTTGCCATGTTCCAGATGTGTATGACCCATGTACCCACATACATAGCAAAAAACAGGAATTTTCTCATAACGTATTGAGAAATAGACCTTCTTCTGATTTTTAGTTATGGATACGAAACGCATCAAAGGCTCATTAACATCTAATTTCACTCGAACACGCACAATCCTACCGTTTCCCCATCTAGGGTTAAGCATCACGTTCTCCACCTTCCCTACTTTCTTGGCCAGGGACTTAATGATGTGATCCTTCCGGTACAAGGTGGGGGGGGGGGGGGGGGGGGGAGATCAACAATCTGAATCCACACTGACAGTTTGTCCAGAACCACATCATCCTGTTTTGTGAATCCATCATACCTCTCAATCAGCACACCTTGATCCCGGAATAACCATGGACCACCTTCGGTGACCTTTCTCCAGTCACCCAAGCAATTGACAGTGATCACGAACAAGTTGCTTCCAAGGGCGCTGAAGGTCGCTCCTTGTGCTAGGCTCCAAGCCATCTGCATGGAGTCATAGAACGCACCGCGACTAAAGGGCCTAGTTGTGTGAACCCTAGCGATCAACATGAACTCCGCCTCATCAACCTCGTCTGGGAACTCCTCGTCGAAGTTCAGATCATCCTCCTCCCTCTCCTGAAGATTTAGTTTTCCTATCAGGGCTTCCACACCCGACACTCCTCCCGCCGCCATGGCGCTGTTCGGAACAAACTCCAACTTGTATTTGTATGATTTCGCAAAAAATAAAACTTGTATTTGTATGAACCAACTCTAGCTGGTTCTTGTCCGTACGTACAACGGAAGGGTTTGCTACCCTTGATTTTACTAGTTGCTGCCGCGGCATACAATCTCTCTATATGCTAAGTGAATCATCACGCGGTCTCTTTGGCTGCCATGCGAATCCCTCGAGATTGTTTCCCACACGGCTTATAAACGCACGATGGATCGACATCGTATCCGGTCATCTCGCCCTATGTATTGCAAGGAACAAAAAGACATAGGGCAAGGCCGGCCTCTCCGGACAAATCCGAGGGTGCAAGAGGACCCAACGTGGCCGGCCGCCGGGAACCAAGCCAAATCATATGGCGATCAAGGCTTCCTCGCTGCGCGGTCTTCTTCACCGGGCGCATGCGTTGTTCCGGGCTTTGTTGTCCGACACGCGATCACCGGTCTACCTGCCGAACGAGGTCGTGTCCGATATCCTGTCCAGGAACCCAGAGAGGTCCGTGCGCCGGTTCCGGTGCGTGTCCAAGGAGTGGCATCCCCTCCTCACCGCCCCCGCCTTCGTCGCCGCACACAAGTCCCGCGCTGAGCCATTCCTCGTGGTGTACTCCGATCCCTACGAGGGCCTGCGGTTGATCGATATGGACGGCAACGTCGTAAGGTTGATCAGCGACATGCGTGGGTGTTGGAGTCCGGTGTCCACGAGCCCCGAGGGCATTCTATGTGTCACTGGTTTTCTGGATAGCTATCCGTGTACCGCTGTTTTTGCCGGGTTGATCGACCTTGCCACCATGGAGGTGGTTGTCACCCGCTTAGAAGACAATAAAGCCTGGGGTTACGGTCGTGCCATCCCGTCAGACGCGTATAAGATTGTGCGCTTTCGAGACCACATTAGGGGATGTCATTGTGAGGTTTACACAATAGGGGGTGGTGATGGGTGGAGACGGAGGAAATCACACCCATTGCATTACAAATACGATAGCTTTGAAAACTATGCTGCTACGGTCAATGGTGTGTTGTATTTATTGGCAAGGGCGAAGCCACAGGGCATGGACTATGTACTCTGTTTTGACCTCGAGAGCGAGGAGTGGAAGAATAATATCAAAGGCCCTTCAAATGTGGACATCTGGGGGCATGATATCAGCTTAGGCGAGCTCAAGGACACTTTGTATATGGCTGAAAAGAAGAACTGGGAAACCGATCATGGGTATACAAACATATGGCTCCTGACTGATTTTGATACGAGTATCTGGATCAAGGCATATACGATACCATTGGAGCCGTCCATGCTCCCATATGCTCCCATGTTTTGTCGGATGATACCTTTGAGGGTGTTGCATGACAGTTCAAAGCTGCTCTTCTACTACGGTTCTAGATATGTATTATTTGTGTTACGAGGAGCACAGTTACAAATCTATGACCCTCATAATGAGACATGCACAGATGTGACAGAAAAACTGCTTGGTGACCATAGCACCGTTGACGGCTTTTGCAGCTCGCACTTGGAGCGTTTTGGCTCGGCAAAGATCCAGCGCCCCATATCCTCTTTCCGCCACATTTGATGTAGTATTTTTTTTCCTGGTACATTCAGTGACGGGGATCTGGCGTTTCGGGGTGACTCATCCATGAGCGGGAATTTTAGAACACGAGATTTTAGGGATTTTAGGAGTACGTCATATGTAGGTCGCACTAGTGCAGAAGTGGAAACGGAAGATTTATCCCGATTCCGCAGTTCGTAGGAGTGCTAGGATTCGAACCACAAAAAAATTCCATGATGAACTATGAGAGGAATTTTTTGGAATAGCAGAGGTCTTAAGGACTTGGCTAAAAGAAGATTCTTGGCTGAGACAGCTCTAGAGCAGAAGCTAGATTTTGTTGCTCTATCAGAAACGGGTAGAGATAACTTTGCACCGCAGTTTCTCTCCTCACTAGTTGGTGGTATTGATTTCGATTGGCATTGCCTACCTCCGCGAGGAAGATCGGGGGGTATCTTACTAGGTGTGAGATGCGACTCACTTGAAGTCCGTAGTGTAGTGATGGGTGACTGCGCGGTTAAGTTTCGAGTTAGGTCTAAGACGGATGGCTTTAACTGGGCTTTGGTAGCGGTATATGGTGCCGCGCAGCCCAAGTTTAAAGCGGAGTTTCTAGCAGACCTCGTTCGAATTTGTGGGTCAGAACAACTACCGATTTTAGTTGGTGGTGATTTCAATATCATCCGAAGGCGAGACGAGAAGAACAATGATAACTTTGACGGCAGATGGTCCTTCATGTTCAACACCATTATTGAAAGCTTGGATCTGAGAGAGATAGAGCTCTCGGGCCGAAAGTTTACATGGGCCAACGCTCTGCCTAACCCAACCTACGAAAAACTTGATCGGGTTCTTGCAAGCGTGGAGTGGGAACAAAAATTCCCGTTGGTTACGGTGCAAGCTCTTTCGAGGGGAATATCGGATCATACCCCATTGTTTGTGGACTCAGGGGAGCCGAACCACGTGGGTAATAAGAACACCTTCTCATTTGAGACGTCATGGTTCGAACGTGAGGGGTTCTTAGATTTGATAGCCAGGGAATGGGTTAAAGATGTTCAAGGCAAAACTCCCATTGAGCGATGGCAGAATAAGATTAGGAATTTGAGAAGCTTCTTGCGGGGTTGGGCTAAGCACCTTAGCGGTGTGTATAAGATTGAAAAGGATAGACTCCTTTATCTTATACATGACCTGGACATAAAAGCCGAGTCCAATATTTTATTACCCACAGAGCTTCAGGTTAAAAATGAGGCGGAGAAGCGGTTAAAAGAACTACTCCGCGAAGAAGAACTGAAGTGGGATTTACGTGCTAAAGTACGTAGAGTGGTCCATGGGGACGCGAATACTCAGTTTTTTCATTTAATTGCTAATGGCAAGCACAGAAAGAAGCGACTCTTTCAGCTTGAGCAGGACGAGGGTACGATTTTAGGTCAGGATAACCTAAAAACATACATCACCGACTATTATAAGCAGTTATTTGGTCCACCGGAGGATAACACGGTGTCCCTAGATGAGTCCAGAACTGAGGATGTACCTCAGCTTTCGGCTGCTGATAATGAGCTTCTGGTTGCCCCGTTCTCGGAGAAGGAGGTTTTTGATGCCATTGCACAAATGAAAAATAATAAGGCTCCCGGACCGGATGGTTTCCCGGCCGAGTTCTATAAGAAGTGCTGGCACATTATTAAGGGGGACTTATTACCTATGTTTCATGATCTATTCTCTGGACAGCTTCAATTATTCCACTTGAATTTTGGGACTATCACACTACTGCCTAAGAAGACGGATGCGGTCAGAATTGAGCAATTCAGGCCGATCTGTCTCCTTAATGTTAGTTTCAAAATCTTCACCAAGGTCGGGACCAATAGGCTCACACAGATTACGCATTCTGTGGTGCAACAGTCCCAAACCGCATTCATGCCAGACAGAAACATCCTAGAAGGGGTGGTAGTCCTGCATGAAACGCTCCATGAAATCCACTCCAAAAAATTAGATGGAGTGATTTTTAAAGTGGATTTCGAGAAAGCGTATGATAAGGTAAAGTGGCCATTTCTCCAACAATCTTTGCGTATGAAAGGGTTTGATGAAGCCTGGCGCAGACAGGTACAGTCATTTACGCAAAAAGGTAGTGTGGGAATTAAAGTTAATGATGACATAGGTCATTACTTCCAGACACATAAAGGCCTCCGACAAGGAGACCCGATGTCCCCTATCTTGTTTAACATTTTGGTAGATATGTTGGCAGTTCTGATAGGAAGGGCTAAGGAAAATGGTCAAGTAGGTGGATTGGTGCCTCATCTTGTTGATGGAGGTATCTCTATCCTACAATACGCTGATGATACAATCATCTTTATGGAGCATGACTTGGCTAAGGCAAGAAATATGAAGCTGGTTTTATGCCTATTTGAACAATTGACCGGGTTAAAGATAAACTTTCATAAGAGCGAGTTGTTCTGTTTTGGTAGGGCCAAAGATGAACAGGATGCTTATAGGCAATTGTTTGGATGTGAGTTGGGAGAGCTACCTTTCTCATACTTGGGGATTCCTATCCACCATCGTAGGCTAACAAACAGAGAATGGAAGTGCATTGAGGACCGATTTGAGAAGAAACTGAGCTGCTGGAAGGGCAAGCTTATGTCATATGGAGGCCGATTAATCCTAATTAACTCGGTACTCACGAGTCTGCCAATGTTTCTTCTTTCGTTCTTTGAGGTACCAGTTGGTGTTAGGAAGAGACTGGACTTCTATAGATCGCGGTTCTTCTGGCAGGGTGATGAGCTTAAAAGAAAGTATAGGCTTGCTAAGTGGGACATCATTTGTAGACCGAAGGACCAAGGGGGCCTAGGTATTGAGAATCTAGAAATTAAGAATAAATGCCTTCTTAGCAAGTGGCTGTGGAAGCTTTCGTCGGAGACTGATGCTGTGTGGGCACAGATCCTTCGCGGCAAGTACCTCCAGTCAAAAACTTTGTCACAGGTCTCTGTAAGGCCGACTGACTCGCCTTTCTGGAAGGGTCTCATGAAGGTCAAGCAGACATTCTTCAATAGGACAAAGTTTGTTGTTGGAAACGGCACAAGTATATGTTTCTGGGAGGATACTTGGCTCGGTGACACACCCTTGGCCATCCAATATCCCTCGTTGTATCGCATTGTTCAACGAAAGGAGGTGGTCGTTGCTTCGGTCTTCCAATCTACCCCCCTTAATTTTCAGTTCAGACGAGTGCTAGCGGGCAATCGTTGGGAAGAATGGCTCCATCTAGTTAGGAGACTGATGGACATCCAGCTTTCTCAACAACCCGATGAATTGCGCTGGAAGTTGACTAAGTCTGGAGTATTCACGGTTAAATCAATGTATATTGATGGTATTAATTCGAACTCCATTCCTACGTCCAAACATGTTTGGGATGTCAAAGTTCCTTTGAAAATAAAAGTGTTTATGTGGTTTGTTCATAAACAAGTAATTTTAACTAAGGATAACTTGATGAAGCGTAATTGGACAGGACCTACTAGGTGTAGTTTCTGCGATCGGGATGAGACTATTAAACACCTCTTTTTTGACTGCCCGCTGGCCAAGGTACTCTGGCAGACGGTCCACATTGCTTTCAACATCAAACCACCGAATTCTGTTAATGCTTTATTTGGGACATGGCTTAATGGGATTGAGCCTAACTTAGCGAGACATATTCGGGTTGGGGTTTGTGCTTTGCTGTGGACTATCTGGAACTGCAGAAACGATCTAGTCTTTAACAGAATATCATGTATACATTTTTTGCAGGTTTTATTCCGGACTACGGCTCTGATCCGTTCGTGGTCGCTACTCACCCAGACGGAGGCCAGGGAGCATTTGGTTACTGGGTCTATCTGTTGGGAGATGGTAGCTCGGGATATCTTCAACCGGTTTGGATGGCGGTCATGTAATAGGATAGGCTTTTAGTATTCCTACCTAGTTTACCCAGCCGGTTGTGCCATCTTGATATGGCTAGTTGATGTATCTAGCTTCTTCGGGCTCTGTGTGAGCTTGTTCTGCTTTTTTTCACTTTTGAGGACCTTTGGAACCATGTTGGCACTACTTTATTTTGTTAATAAGAGGGCCGTATGCATCGTACTGATGCAGAGGCCGGGGTATCCCCCTTTTCGAAAAAAAAACTAGTGCAGAATGATGTCGAGAGAGTTAGAGGCTGACCCTACATTTTTTATTTTTATTTTTCTATAGAATTGTTTCCGATTCACCAAACCAATTCTTGTCTCTTACTGCACTGCCTCTTTATTTCATGGAAAAAGGAAATATCAATAAACCTTAACAGGAAAGGTCTAATGCTTTTGTAAATCCATATAAATTTAATAAGTACTCCCTCCGTTCACAAATATACATATGTGTTCTAACTTTTTTGTGATCCTAATAGTTATATACTCCCTCCGTGTCATAATGTAATACGTTTTTGCAAGCTTACAAGCTGACTTATAACTTACAAAAACGTCTTACATTACGAGACAGAAGGGAGTACATCCGGTCAGTCGTGCGTTGCACGTGCACGTGCACGCTAACTATAGAGAACAAAACAATGAGTAAAGCTCAGTTTTTATCCTGTTTGCAGCCGGGCGCACCGAATCTACCAGGTTTGGAATGAATTGTTCCAGGTTAAAGAAAAACTCCAACTCTATGTCCGTATCGTTACGTACCAGTCAAGGGTTTTACTTGCTTCTGCGGTATACAATCTCCATATATGTAGGGCTGGAATTCGAGCCGAGTCGAGCCAGCTCGGCTCGACTCGTCAAAGCTCGTTTCCTTAACGAGCTAGCTCGACTTGACTTGTTACTATAACGAGCTCAAATTCAAGATTGGCTCGACTTGTATAACTCGCGAGCTGGCTCGTTTAGCTTGTTAAGCTCGTTAAGGATATCAACATAAAACCTTACGTATAAGATAAAAATGAATATTGTTTGTGAACATTTTACATGTTTAATATGTATACTATCCATTCGCAAGTAATAATTTTTTTTTCATATTTGTAAGGTGCCTTGGCGGCCGGGCCTTGTGTTGTGCGCCTAGGACGCAGGGTGCTTGGCTGATCTCTTGTAACAAGCCTAACAAGTTACACGAGTACTCGTGAGATTGACTCGTTCAACTTAGTCTATAAATGATCTTAAACTAAAGCTCAGCTCGACTCGTTATTCTTCGAGTTCGAGTCGATTCAAGCCGAGTCACGAGTTACTCGTTTAGCTCACGAACTTCGAGCTTTTTTTCCAGCCCTACATATATGCCAAATGAATCACGGCACGATCTCTTTGCAATACGATGCATACGGTGGCTTCCATGCGAATAAACCAAGATCGTTTCTCACACGGCCGGGCCTGCCAGCTTCCAGCTTAAACGCACGACCGATGAACATCTTGTCCGGCCTTCAGAAATCAACCTGAGCAAAATCCGAAGGTGCAAACTCGCCGGCTGCCGGTACGATAGAAGCCAAATCATATAGGGATCAAGGTACCATCTTTGTGGGTTCTTCTTCACCGGCAGGGGCGGCGCTAGGGGTATTCTTGGGTCTTCATGCGAATACCCATGTTTTTTATAAAACAGTGTTGATTTTGGTAAAAGAATGACAATTTTCAAAAAACAGCAATGATTTTGGCAAAATGAATACCTGGTTGCAAATTTCTGAAGCCGCCATTGTTCACCGGGTGCAGGCGCTGTTCCGAACTCCGCCGACTGACACGCCAATGCTGGTCTACTTGCCAAAAGATGCGCTATCCCGGGCCCCATCCACCCACACACCGCCGCTGGTCTACTTGCCAAGCGAGCTACTCTAGGACATCCTATCCAGGATACCTGAGAAATCCGTGTGCCGGCTCCAATGCGTGTCAAAGGAGTGGCACGCCCTCATCTCCAACCCCGCCTTCATCACCGTGCACAATTCCCACGCTGAGCAGTTCCTCATGGTGGCCTCCTTTTTCCGTCAGGGCCTGCAACTGGTCAATATGAATGGCAATGTTGTGAGGGTGATCAGTGACACGTGTTGGTTATGGAGTCCTGTGTCCATGAGTCCCGATGACTTTGCTTGTGTCACCGGCTGTCGTCGGGGTGATGTTTTTGTCGCTGGGATGATCGACCTTGCCACCATGAAGGTGTGCTTCACCCGCTTGGAAGGTGGCAAAGGCTGGGTTTTTGGTCGTGCCGTCCCGTCTGGCGTGTATAAGATGGTGCGCTTTCTAGACCACACTAATTGTGAGGTTATCACAATAGGGGATGGTGCTGGGTGGAGACGGAGGAAATCACGCCCATTGCGTTACAAAGGCCAGAGCCTTGACAACTGTGCTGCAACGGTCAATGACATATTATACTTCTTGGCGAATGAGAGACAAGACATGCATGATGTACTTTGCTTTGACCTTGAGAGTGAGGAGTGAAAGAATGATATCAAAGGCCCACCAAATGTAGACATCTTGTGTCATGGTATTACCTTAGCCAAGCTCAATGGGGTTTTGTGCATGGCTGAACCAAAGAATTGGAGAAGCAACCATGGATGTACGAACATATGGCTCCTGACTGACTCTAATAAGAGTATCTGGGTCAAGGCGTATACAATACCTTTGGAGCCATCCGCACCGTCGGATTATTGGTGGGTGATACCTTTGAGGGTGTTAGATAATCATGATGGTTCGAAACTGCTCTTCTACTACAGTGCTGGTTGTGTAGGAATATGGTTAGAAAGACTGCCGGTACTACAAATCTATGACCGCCGTGATGGGACATGCACGGATGTAACAGAGAAACTGCTCGATGACTAAGGCCACGCCGTCAGCCTTTGCAACTTGCACTTGGTGCGTTCTGCCTCGGCAAAGGTCCAACGGCCAATATCCTCTCTGCATTTTATCCGAGGCATTTCTTTTGCAGAATTATGCACTATATATAGGTGTCGAACAAATGTCTCTATACTGGCCAGTCCATGTACTGGCCGACAGAGGCGGCGTCCGTGGGCGTCGTTCTCCTCCTTGCAGGCTCCGTCGTGGTGCTCCCGCTCCTTTCGTGCCACTCCGGGTGAAAGCTTGGTTTTCAGGATCCAATGGTGGCGGCTACTGGTCGTATCCTTCCTACAGACATCGTCTTGGAGTCCTCGCTCCGGCCATGTCCGTCTCAGCACTCCTCGGTGGATTTGCTTTTCTTGGTGATGGTCTCTGTTAGACCAAGCGGTTCATCTTTGCTTATCATTAGGTTGCTTGGTCGTCGTCGGGATGGTGTTTCGGTACCCGGCACTTTGTATCTCGTCTTTGATGTGTGCATTAAATGTGTTGCTGAAGTGCGTTTGTATCTTCTTACTCAAATGTTATGGTAATGGCTGCTTTATAGGAGTATATAAAGTTGAGGGAAACCCTTTTTTCGTCGTTAGCTTGTGCACACCAAATCTTGAGAAGCAAGACCGACCCACCGCAGCACGAGATACCTCAACTTCCCGGCACGTCGTAGCTCGGTGTTCCAATTAGTATCGGCAGCTAACCTGAGTATCGTGTGTCTTCAGGAGACAAAATGGAGTCCGTTACTGATCTTATTGTACGACAGTGCTTGGTCAATAAATATGAGAATTTCAACTTCTTGCCTGCGGAGGGCACGCGTGGGGGCATCCTCATTGCTTGGGATGCGCTCCTTGTCTCACTCTCTAACCCACATCGGACCAGGAACACATTGACGTCATGTGTGAAACCGGTAGGAGCGCCGGAGTGGTGGATCACTGGGGTGTACAGGCCCCAGTTGGACGTGGAGAAAATCTAGTTCTTGGAGGAACTGGTGGAGATTCGTGATCTTCATGCCGGGCCTTGGGTAGCCCTTGGGGACTTCAACCTTATAGTCGTGGCAATTCCGGCTAGAAATTTCGGCAGCATAACGCGTCGGATGGGTTAAGAAATACGTCCACAACGACACTACATCATGTGTGAAACAAAAAGCAACTCTGGCTAGTGGAAAGGATATATAGCTGGATTAAAACACGAGTGAAAGCCATTTAATTAACTAGATGATACCCCGCGCGTTGCTGCGGGTACATGTAGTTGTATCTTTATAGAATTGCTGAAATAATAGTAAGAGTAGAACTTGAGTGATGTAGAATAAGAGCTAAAAGTGTATTTTCTAAGTTCCTCGTGCTTTGCCCTAGTGAATATCGTGTATTAATTAGAGGAGGGTCTCAAGATTAAATACAACTATACCTTACCAAATGTAGTGTGTATATTAGAAAATTATAGCAACATTCGACGAAATGTTACACATAGACAAATTTTCAGTAAATAGCATTTTTTTTCTGTATACACACGTTATATAGAATAAATTTCTGAACAGTCTCCCAGAAATGATATAAATATCATCGATGGATAATTCTATTATTTATAAACGAACAGAAGGCTTGTTAAATTTTTAATATAAATCATCCAATGATTAACTTGGAATGGTACTAACCAAAACGTAACGATTTCTCAAGAGGATCGGTAAATTTAATCTGCACGTAATAAAAGGTGGGATCTTATTCTTTTCTTTAACTAGACAATACCCCGCGCGTTGCTGCGGGAGCTCTTAGTCGTTTGCACATGATAATACACAAATTAAATAACTTTGTTTGCAAAGTAGATACATAATCTTTAGATGGAAAAAATGTTATGGACATAGTACTTGGAGGATAATTATAAAGACTGAAAATGTGAATTATGCGATTAGGATATGACATAGGTAATCTCATATGACTTACATAAATATTAATTTATGTAAAGACACTACGAACAGGGATTTAGAAATGGGGACACTGTAAATGGAAATGTACAAATTTTCTAGTTGAGATACTATGTGTACTTCCGATCTGCAAAGAATGAATGATAATGCATACACCAATAGGTAAATCAATCTTCAACTATGCATACTTCAGGCCTGCAAAGAAAGAAAATCAAACATGAATATTAGCCATTGTAGTAGCTTTTTTATGCTTGATATTGAGTGATGGAGCGCCAGTATCGACAATAAGAACAAAATGAATCACGCCATCGAAGCAAAAGAGTACCAAATCATTTTCTCTTTCCCTCAAAAGTGAGTTATAATTTATTTTGTATCAGAAGTCTGGGCTGAAAAGAGCATTTGAACTTATATGTAGATAAGCATCGAGATCCAAATTATCAAGTTGCAGACAGAATTTGTGTGCGGCAGATAAATTAAACTGAAAATTTATAAGCTACATTAAGCAAACAATAAAAAGATTGATACTCCCTATGGCTTAGGATCTCAAACTCATTGGTATACCAACAAAAGTTTATCCCCACAACACAGTAGGATAACATGATATTAACTGAGTCGCAAAGGAGTCAGGTCTATCTATGTGTGACTGTAAAAGTATTTAGTCAAAAGAACATCATGTCTGGATTCATAACCTAGATACTTGAGCAGAAGAGGACATGTAGATCAATGATCCAGCAAGGCTTAGTGGACGGAGATGAGCTGCAACTGGAAAAATATATAAAATAAAATGGTTGAAACTTAAACTGAATATATACCATAGCATAGATAACGTGCGCTGCTGCTGATGACATGTTCAAATATATCTACTTTGCTCGAGAAAGCAGCATAATGATTTATGTCATCTTTGTACATTTGCTTGTACTTTGTCTGAACATCCGAAGAACAACCACGTTCTATATCTTCTGTGTACTGCAAGGCACAACATACAAAAGATCAAATGCTAGAAAATGTGAAGTACATAATAAGGATTTATATTAAACCGTCTTTGCTCCTATGGAAACAAAGTTCTCTTCAATGTAGGCCTGAACATACTAAATCTTCCCATACAACTGAATATTGCATTTCATACTTTAATCTCCTCAGTTCCAAAGAAGCACTAAATTGCAGTACAGATCGACAACTTTGAGGAAAAGCAAGGAAAATGTCCCTCTGATATAATTACCAAACTCCGTCAAAAATAAAAGCATACACTATATACCTTTGAAGAAACATATCCCACTAGACTCTGTCTATATGTTGTATCGGTATCTACAACGTTTAACAGTAGATCAATTTGTGGCCTAATTGTCCTACAACTTACCTTAAATGGATGGGTGCGTAGGGGAAGTTACAGCAGCCGACTCCATCTCCTTTCGCAGGTACTCCTCCTCACGGGCTACATAGCCAGGATAGGAAACACAGAAACCTCACCCACACATTAGGTTGTCAGCAAATCTGCTCAGGAGCCACCTGTACTGTCCGTCGAATCGCGCACTGGAGAGGCCTCTCACCATATACAACAAACTAAACAACATGAAGTCCAGGCTAGGCCATGACAAGCACACCCAGGCTACCGCTAGCCTTCTCTGCTCGAGCCACCGAAGGAGACTTCCAGCTGCATCGTGGTTAGTGGCTTTAGAAGCCGCATATTAGTCCCGCAACGGTGGACAGGAACTGAATCAGGTTCCGGTGCGTCGGCCATGGACAATCCCACCATTGAAGAAGAATCCAAGCCTTCCGTCTTGACTCTAGCTCGCCGGAGTCACGAAGATCAACGAACAACCACAAACACTGTCCCAAAACAGGGCCTACAGCCCGAGCACCTGTTGCCCCCTCGGTCGCCACCATCGTACCCAACGCAGCTCCCGACGGCGAGATCCCCCAGCGCGAATTTCGGCCACCCGGATCCGCAGCAGTCCGACGCCACCAACACCAAGAAGACGGGAAAGAGCCGGTACAAACCTTCTTCCTAGCGCCACCATCTTCACCTCCCCGATGAAATCGTCGGGGCATTACCACTTCTGCTAATCCTATATACACCACCGCACGAAGATGTTGGGTCCCCAGCCCTTTCGGCATCCTCAGTAGCCGTCAGAAGCGGAGGGGACTGCCGGATTCGCCGGCTGGACTCCTCGATTACTGAAGGGGGGAGAGGAAACAACATAGGATTTATTACGCTAGTGGAACCGGGCGTGCCATTGAAGTTTTTTCCCTCTAGTGCTAGTGCTGATGTGGCAGATTGTGCTTTTGATCGGGCCCTCATGTAAGCGAGTAGTAGAACGATGACGTGGCTGACTTGCTGATGTGGTTAGGCTGCATGTCAAGAGAAATAGCATAGTGGCGATGAACTATTTAGGTATTATAGATTCTTTGGAAATGGGTTGCCATCTATCTCTTGTTGGGGACAATGGATCTATATCTCAAAAAATGTTGAAATAACCGGAACAAAAGATACATATATGAAAGAAAAAACGGATTGCTCTAAATCATGAAAGAGGAGCAGTTGTCCAATCTCGGAAGCAAGAAGTGGAATAAAATAGGAGAGGAGAAAAATAGGACATGGTTACAAATATTATGACCCAAATGTTGAGCTTTATGCCTGCCGGTTGGAATCTCTTGCCCGTAAAAACTGCAGCCACATAACGACCTATTAATGCAAAAACAAAGACGATGAAAAAATAGAATATGTTAGATGGCAAAAGGCTAAACTGACCAAAGTAATAATGTTAATCCTAGAGTGCAAATAAAATCATAAAATGAATAAAATATGTAGGAGAGAGATGGAAGAGAAATCCCATGGTCGGTACGTCAGTGGTCACAGATTTTGCAATGGATAGCCAACGTTCCAGTCTGGTTACAACACCTGGGAGAGGTTCCCCCGCTGCTATAGCTAGCAGGTAAGACCTCGTTCATCTGCTTAATCATGCATGCTGGTACGTATATAACCTGCTATATTCCTCTAATTAAAGGGAAGTCAATCATACTACTTGGTTCAACAGGTCTACGCAAGAGATGCTCATCGGATGAACTCAATCATCCATTCTCCACTCGTAGACTGGATGGACGATATCAGATGCAAGCAGTAAGCTATAAACAACTAGGTAATTAATCATCTCCTCTTCCTCTAACTAGTACTCCAAAAAAGATTACTTCCTAAAACATCTACCCTCTGTTCTTTGGACGCAGTGTTGTATATATTCATCTCCTGATAACACTGAGCCTGTGCTGCAACAGCTGTTCATTGAGGCATGTATTCAGCGGCGTGGACTACTTGCTTTTCCTTGCTCTCATTCTGGGCAAGAGTACCATAGCATGAGTGAAAGCATCCACAACGGCACTACATGAGTTTGGTCAAGCAGTTTTTGTTACTAGAATAAAAAGGATGGATTAAAACATGAGTGAACACAGTTTAGGTACCAAACATGTCAACACGCACTCCGGAGTAATTTCCTGAATAAATTTCTCCATGCCAAACCATGAAACTTTTCTACTACTCCATTTGATTTTGAATCTATGAGTGTAGTGTCATATAAATCTAGTCTAGTATTTCCAAATTACTACTGTGAATTGGTTTAATCTGTAAGTTTGGCATTGAACCCTTTGGTCTCGGGCCGCATGTTTATATATTGGCAATGCCTTGAAGTACAAGAAGAGATCAGAGAGAGATCGATCTCAGGAAGTTCGGTACATGAGATAACGTGATAAGGGAGAAAAGGAGATAGAGACAGATTACAATTTGAATGAAAACTATCTCTATCCTAGGTTGAGATTGTACTTGAACTCATCCAACCTCCTCATAGTAAGAGGCTTTGTGAAGCCATCAGCTAGTTGATCTCCAGTAGGAATAAACTGAATGTCGAGAAGCTTTCTAGCTACTCTTTCTCTGACAAAGTGGAAATCAACTTCAATATGCTTTGTGCGTGCATGGAAAACAGGGTTAGCTGACAAATAAGTTGCACCAATATTATCACACAATAGTCTGGCAGCTTTTGGAGTCTTAATTCCAAGCTCATAAAGTAGTGTTTGTATCCACATTACTTCAGCTGTAGCATTTGCCAAAGCTTTGTATTCAGCCTCTGTGCTTGATCTAGAAACTGTAGCCTGCTTTCTTGCACTCCATGACACAAGATTGGATCCCAGAAAAACAACAAATCCACCAGTAGACTTTCTATCATCAATACATCCTGCCCAGTCTGCGTCAAAATAGGCAGTAACAAGCATAGTAGAAGACTTGGTAATTTGAAGTCCAAGTCCCTTTGAAAACTTAAGATACCTCAAAATTCTCTTGACTGCAGTCCAATGAGTGGTGCTAGGAGCATGTAAATACTGACATACCTTGTTGACAGCATAAGAAATGTCAGGCCGTGTCAGTGTTAAGTATTGTAATGCACCCACAACACTTCTGTAATTTGTTGCATCCTCTGATCCAAGTGCCTCTCCACTTTCAACAGAAAGTTTTTCAGAAGTTGAGATAGGTGTACTTACAGGTTTACATTTTTCCAAACCTACTCTCCATATCAGCTGTGTACTTTTCCTGTGTCAAAAGTATACCATCTCTTATTTGTTTAACCTCTATACCAAGAAAATAATGAAGATCTCCCAAATCCTTGAGAGCAAACTCCAACTTAAGATCTTTAAGCAAACAAGTAGTGGCACTTGAACTTGAACTAGCAACTATAATATCATCAATATAAACTAGCACAAAAATAGTGACATTTCCTTTACTATAAAAGAACAAGGACGTGCCAGCTTTGGATGGTACAAATCCAAGTTGTTGTAGTTGCATGCTCACTCGTGAATACCAAGCTCTTGGGGCCTGTTTTAAACCATATAATGCTTTATCCAATTTGCAAACATAATGTGGTGTACTCTTGTTTTCATAACCTGGTGGCTGCCGCATAAACACCTCTTCCTCAAGAACACCATGAAGGAACGTGTTCTGAACATCTAGTTGTCTTAAGCTCCAACCTCTGGAAACAGCAATAGACAGAACAAGTCGAATAGTAGCTGACTTAACAACTGGGCTAAAGGTATCCTCATAATCAATGCCAAATATCTGTTTAAAACCCTTAGCAACTAATCTGGCCTTGTACTTGTCTATACTTCCATCAGATTTTTTTTAATCTTGTACACCCATTTACAGTCAATGATGTTCATTCCACTTTTTGATGGTACTAGGTGCCATGTTTTGTTTTTCATAAGTGCATCATACTCACTATCCATGGCTTCTTTCCAATTTTTGTGAGCAAGAGCATCAACTAGGCTAACTGGTTCACCAGCAGTAGTAAGGAAAGCGTGTTTTTTATCATACCTGATGGTACCATCTTTGTATTCTTTTTCCTTAGTAATACCTGATTGAGACCTCGTGTGATGCCGCAGAATAATTTGTGCCACAGAAGATCCAGCCCTCAGATCATGCTCAGGCGCCACGGGATCACACGCTGGATCGGACGCCACGGGATCACGAGCCGGATCCTCTGCAGGCGAAATCGGCCTCGGGATCGATCCGCCAGACGAGGCGTGCCGCGTGTCGCCCGCTGAGCCCGTGCGCGTCGGAGCCCGTGGGCTGGGCCCAGCGGCGGTCGGTTGTTCGGCCATACTCGCAGCAGGCCGCGGAATCGTGGCGAGCGGGGAGTCACTCCCGCCCCGCCTGGGCTGGTGGGCTCCACGATGTCGCTCTCGGCCACCGAGCCGCGGATCGCGTCCACGCGCTGGAAGAGATCTGCCTCGGATCGGACGCTGCCAATGATTGCGCTGGCGCCAGGATTTTCCTCGGATCGCGCGCCAGATCTCCTACTGCTGGCAGGATCCTCCTCGGGGCTAACGACGGCTGCGTTGGTTGTTTCTGAGCACATAAAATCATGAACTGCACCTGTACAAACATCATCAGAATTGCAATTTTCTGTGGATTTATTCACATGGTCAGCTTCAGTTAATTCACCCCCGTGATCAGAGATTGTGTCAGGGTCCGAAAGAAGTGCTATTTCAGCACGAAGAAGCGCGCCTGCATTGGGATGAAGTTTGGCAAACGGAAAAAGAGTTTCATCAAAAAGTACATCTCGAGAAATATATATACGTCCAGTTGCAATTTCTAGGCACTTGTATCCTTTGTGAAGATTACTATAGCCTAGAAAAACACATTGAGTGGAACGGAATTCAAGCTTATGATGATTATATGGACGTAAATTTGGATAGCAAGCGCACCCAAAATTTTTGAGAGAGTTGTAGTCTGGTTTTTGATGATAGAGACGTTCCAACGGAGTAGAGTTGCCAATGACTTTACTTGGAAGACGATTAATGAGATATGTTGCTATAAGAAACGCTTCATCCCAATATTTTAGTGGCATAGATGCATGAGCGAGTAGGGAGAGACCAACTTCAACAATGTGATGGTGTTTGCGCTCGGCAGAACCGTTCTGTTGATGAGCATGTGGGCAAGAAACATGATGTTGAATGCCTATGCTACGGAAGAAGGAGTTGAGTTTTTCATACTCCCCTCCCCAGTCACTCTGAACTGTAAGGATTTTCCTGTTAAAGTGCCTTTCAACAAGTTTCTGAAATTCTTGGAAGATAGAGAAGACTTCAGATTTATATTTGAGTAAATAAATCCAAGTAAACTTGCTATAGTTGTCAATAAAACTAACATAGTATTTATTCCTTCCAAAAGAATCTCTTGCATGACCCCATACATCACTGAAAATAAGCTCTAAAGGAGCATGAGACATACTATTTGACTTAGGATAAGGAAGTTGGTGGCTCTTGGCACACTGACAAGCTTCACAAACCGACTCACTATTTTGGCTATGTGACAAAGAAGGTTTATCATTATTGACTACTTGCTTAACTATGATCGATGATGGGTGTCCTAATCTTTGATGCCACCTTTCCAAAGAGGGTTTGATGGCAGAATAAACTTGACGACTCTTGCGACTAAGTGCTCCGGATGTGATGTTGTAGAGCCCTCCAATGCATCTACCGTGATGAAGAAGTTCCCTCGTTGCCCGGTCCTTTATAAAAAAGTAACGAGGGTGAGTTTCAAAGAAGACATTATTATCAGTGGCTAAACGAGACATAGAGGCAAGGTTTTTGTCAGCTTGTGGAACATGAAGGACATCCTTAAGGACTAGACCACGTTTGAGATTAGGGGAATTAATGTAAGCTTGTCCAATGTGACAAATATCCATACCTCCACCGCTAGCCGCGGTGTGAATCTGGTCGCCACCGTGGTATCTTTCTCTGAGGTCAAGTTGCTCTAACTCGCTGGTGACATGATCTGTTGCACCCGAGTCCACGTACCATACGCCATCTCCTCCTCCTCCTTCATGGATGGCTGCAGCAGCATGACGAGCGTCGGGGACGAAGTCTTCATCGTATCTGTGCCAGCAGTCCATGACCTCATGGCCCGGCTTCTTGCACAGTTGACAACGAGGACGGCGATTTGAGGAGGCGCGGCGGCTGTTGTTGTTGTTGAAGCCGCCGCCTCCTGCGTTGTTGTTGTAGCCGCCGCCTCCTAAGTTGCTGCCACCACCAGAATGAGCGCCCTCGCCCTAGTAGTTGCTGCGACCACGACTGCCGCCGTTGCGGCTCTGGCCTTGGTGACAGCGTCCATGACCGCGCCCGCGAGCCGCCGAGTTGACAGATGACTGTCTGATGTTGGTGCCGTGAAGGAGCGCGAGGCGAGCATCGAAGCTCAAGAGCTGGTTGTACAGCTCCTGAACCGAAACTGGCTCAACCTAGCAGACAAAGCAGACACGACCGGATTGTAGTCCAGGTCGAGGCTAGCCATGATCTTGGAGACGATCTCGGGGTCGGGAAGAGGAACTCCGGTGTAGCATGCGATCTCATCTGTAAGAGTTTTGATTTTGCCAAAATATTCAGCCATGGACATGTTACCTTTCTTCAGGTTTGTAAGCTCGATGCGGGTGTTGATGGCCTGACTTTGGCTCTGGGCGGCGAACATGGCGTTGATGGCGCTCCAAACTTCTACCGGCGTCTAGAGAGTGGCGACTTGAGCGAGGATCTCACGGGACAGAGACCCCATTAGATACCCCTGGAGTTGCTGCTGCTGTGCGTACCAGAGGGTTCGAGCGAAGTTGGCGATCTGTTCGTCTTTGCCTTCTTTCGTGATGGTGAAGGTGGCCGGTGGTTTCGGGCTCTTCCCGTCAAGGTGGTGCTCCATCTGTGCGCCTCTGATCTGCGGGAGCACGACGGCCTTCCATAGAAGGAAGTTTCCCCTTGATAGCTTCTCCTGCGGTGGCGGTCCGAGAGGAACAAAGCTGCTGCTGGATGATGATGCGAAGGTGGAGGACGTGGAGGTGGAAAGCGCGCTCATGGTGGACGATAGGGCTGCGGAGCAAGACATGATCTCGGCCGCGGGGAAGGAGCTAGATGCGATCTTCGATCTAAGAGGAAGATGCTCTGATTACCATGTAAGTTTGGTTGGAAACATTGAACCCTTTGGTCTCGGGCCGCATGTTTATATATTGGCAATGCCTTGAAGTACAACAAGAGATCAGAGAGAGAGATCGATCTCAGGAAGTTCGGTACATGAGATAACGTGAGAAGGGAGAAAAGGAGATAGAGACAGATTACAATTTGAATGAAAACTATCTCTATCCTATACATATTCTAACATAATCCCCTAATCCTTTTTTCCATTTGATTAGATTAGAGACGAGAACAAAAGCAATATAAAATGGATCACTTGTGTGTGTGTGTGTGTAGCCGGTCTATTATGCTAATATTAGCAGAATAGCTATTCTGATAACACTTTCAGACTACACATTCAACGCAAGTACATGTCATTGTTTGAACCAAGTGTGCTGCAGCACTTGCTGCAGTACTCACGCGAGTAAACTTCGTGTCGAAAAAAACTGCACACAGTGTATTTTTGGTACTGTTTTCGCTCTAGTTTTTTAACCGTTTATCAGAACGATGCGTGTAATATACCGATGAGAACCTATGGATTAGGCGCAACTTCTCCATGTTGAACATTTTTCGAGATTGATCATAGTTTAAGAGCAGTTTTGAAAATTGTGCGGCTCACGACGAATGTCAGCGAGCATTTTTTTCATGTTTTCTTCTAATCCACTCGTCGGAATGAAGCAAATGATATAGCGTTGGAAAGATATCGTCAAGGCGCATCTTTTTCATATCTATTATTTTCTCTAATTCGTTACGGTTTAAGAGAAGTTTCAAATTTACTAAATCGCGGAATTGTGTTTTAAATTTTTTTTGAATTTTTCGGTATTATTTTTGCTCCATTTTTTAACTGTTTGTCGAAACGAGGCGTGTGATATGCCGTTGGAAAGATACGGACGAGGCGCAACTTTCATATGTTGAAATATTTTTAAGACTCCTTACGGTTTTAAGTTAATTTTGAAAATTGTGCGGCGGATGATGAGTGACAGTGGCGGTTTTTCGTGGAATTTTTACAAACCGCCAGCCGGAATGATTCAAATGATACGCCGTTGGAAAGATATTGACGAGGCGCAACTTCTTCATGTAGAACACTCTCTCTAATTCTTTACGGTTTAAGAGAAATTTCGAATTTATCAAAATGCGGACACTGTTTTTTCGCGACCCAAAATCGTCGTATATACCGCATCAGACAGAAAACACACTGCTTTCCGACCAAAAACTGCACTGCATCACACCGACAAGTGCACTGCATGATTTCTTTTTTGTGGGGCGTATATTTTCCCATACGAGTTTTTGTTTTGTTGTCTTTTTATCAACTTTCTTTTATGATCGAGAGTGGACCACAAAGACAAGGGCAAGTGAGCCGCGACATATATCAAAGTGAACCGCATTACCATGTTGTTTCGCTAATTTTTTTGTATTTTCATGTTGGGGGTAAGTGAACAGCATCACTCTCAAAAGTGAACCACATCCGAGGACCAAACGCACTTCAAAATGAACCACACACATTTTTTGTTTTCTTTTTAATTTTAGAAATTCTTCCGCACTGCGAGGACGAGGCGAGTGAACCACAAGGACAAGACGAGTGAACCACACTGTTTTTTGCTTGGTTTCTCCCACCTTGTGTAGCCTGAAATTTAACCTTGTGTTGTGGTTTCACATGGGCACCCCTCAATTTGTTTAAGTGCATGCATACTACATGATCAAGATTAGTGTACTACATGATCAAGGTTAGTGTGCTGCATCATGTGTTTCCTCGTTTTCTAAAAAAATAGGAAGTGAATTTGCATCCAAGTCAACCATAACTTTTTTTAAGTTAACTGAGGGAAACACAGAAAAATGAACAGTAGCACATGGCAAAATGACGGGGGTAGGGCAACACGGTTCGAGCAGCGGCTGGCCTCAATGTCAGGCAGCCGGTTTGTATTCAGCTACCTCAACACACGACACACGGCAGTGATGGCAACAACTACTCCTCATTCAAAGGGACATGGCTACCAGCTGCTTCTAGAGGACACCCAGGAGAGCTGCTCGCCCAGGATCTTCATGCGGTGCACTCGTTCGGGTGCTGCAGTGCCCAGGAGAGCAAAATACATCTTCACAGAGGCAGAACAAAGCAAAACTTAATAGTAAAAATGAACTACATGGGTGATTGGGAGTACACTGAACACCGAAAACCTCTGAACTTCGTTGGGAGAACCCAGTCCAGTTGCACGGTTAAGGAAAAAAAATACACCAAAACTGCACGGGCCGGCCAACTGCATGTTGTTTTTCGCTGTTGAATTGAACGCGTAGTGGCACCAGGCTGAAAAACGGGACGAGATACCGAAAGTGGTGTTGAAATGCATGATGCATGATACGTCTCCAACGTATCTATAATTTATGAAGCATTCATGCTATTATCTTATCTATTTTGGATGTTTATGGGCTTTAATATACACTTTTATATTATTTTTGGGACTAACCTATTAACCGGAGGCCTAGCCCATATTGTTGTTTTCTTGTCTATTTCAGTGTTTTGAAGAAAAGGGATATCAAACGGAGTCCAAACGGAATGAAACCTTCGGGAGCGTGATTTTTGGAACGAACGTGATCCAGCAGACTTGGAATTGAAGTCACGAAGCTTCGAGGTGGCGTGCCCCCTACTGGGAGCGGCCCCTACTGGGCGTGTCCTCCTATCTCGTGGGTCCCTCGAGGCTCCCCTGGCCGACTTCTTTCGCCTATATATTCCCATATACCCTAAAAACATCGAAGCGAACAATAGATCGGGAGTTCCGCCGCCGCAAGCCTCTGTAGCCACTAAAAACCTCTCGGGAGCCCATTCCGGCACCCTGCCGGAGGGGGGATCCCTCACAGGTGGCCATCTTCATCATCCTGACGCTCTCCATGACGAGGATGGAGTAGTTCACCCTCGGGGCTGAGGGTATGTACCAGTAGCTATGTGTTTGATCTCTCTCTCTCTCTCGTGTTCTCTCTATGGCACGATCTTGATGTATCGCGAGCTTTGCTATTATAGTTGGATCTTATGATGTTTCTCCCCCTCTACTCTCTTGTAATGGATTGAGTTTTCGCTTTGAAGTTATCTTATCGGATTGAGTCTTTAAGGATTTGAGAACACTTGATGTATGTCTTGCCGTGCTTATCTGTGGTGACAATGGGATATTCACGTGATCCACTTGATGTATGTTTTGGTGATCAACTTACGGGTTCCGCCCATGAACCTATGCATAGGTGTTGGCACACGTTTTCGTCTTGACTCTCCGGTAAAAACTTTGGGGCACTCTTTGAAGTACTTTGTGTTGGTTGAATAGATGAATCTGAGATTGTGTGATGCATATCGTATAATCATGCCCATGGATACTTAAGGTGACAATGGAGTATCTAGGTGACATTACGGTTTTGGTTGATTTGTGTCTTAAGGTGTTATTCTAGTATGAACTCTATGGTAGATTGAACTGAAAGAATAGCTTCATGTTATTTTACTACGGACTCTTGAATAGATCGAGCAGAAAAGATAACTTTGAGGTGGTTTCATACCCTACCATAATCTCTTCGTTTGTTCTCCGCTATTAGTGGCTTTGGAGTGACTCTTTATTGCATATGGAGGGATAGTTATATGATCCAATTATGTTATTATTGTTGAGAGAACTTGCACTAGTGAAAGTATGAACCCTATGCCTTGTTTCCTATCATTGCAATACCGTTTACGCTCATTTTTATCATTAGTTACCTTGCTGTTTTTATAATTTCTGATTACAAAAACCTATATCTACCATCCATATTGCACTTGTATCACCATCTCTTCGCCAAACTAGTGCACCTATACAATTTATCATTGTATTGGGTGTGTTGGGGACACAAGAGACTCTTTGTTATTTGGTTGCAGGGTTGTTTGAGAGAAACCATCTTCATCCTACGCCTCCCACGGATTGATAAACCTTAGGTCATCCACTTGAGGGAAATTTGCTACTGTTATACAAACCTCTGCACATGGAGGCCCAATAACATCTACAAGAAGAAGGTTGTGTAGTAGACATCAATGCGCGGTGCAAACTGAGACACACAGCCGTCCAAACTAAAGAAAAAAGATAAAAGAATGGCAAGCTCGGCTGGACGGCAGTCTCTTGCACCCATCCAGTGACGAACTATGCGCGCACTCAAGCGGACTGCAGTCCGCAGTAAGCTGAGCTGCAACCTGAGCCGCGACGAGCTGCACGATGAGCCAAAACGAGCTGCACGCGATGCTCCCCGGCATCTTGATCCTGGGGACTTCGTCGTCGTCACGCGCAGGTGCAGCCAGTGGGCTGCACCAACAGGAGTGTCGTACTGCGTGCCGTCGGGGGGCGGACTGCGTGTGCGCCAGTGTGCCAGCGAGCCGCACGTTCATGGTCGCCGGACTGCACCGGGGGGAGCAAACGCACAAGGCACGACGACGAATTGCAAGGTTTCGGAGAAAAGGACGAGCTTTGTGTGGTTGTCGAAGAGCAGCCGCCGAGGAGCAGACGATTGCGCACGGGATTTAGGCGACCACCAGACTCGGCAGCGGCCAAGACGACATCGCGCTTCGGGCTCCTCACTGGGATCTGCATCTGCGGCAGCGGCGACGGCGCCCTGGCTTGAGGCAACAGGCCCGACGACCACCTGCAGGGAGTTATGTACTGCTTCAATCACCATCAACGAGATCCATGGCCAAGGGGGCTGGTGGTTGCCGAAGACATGCAACGGAGAACAGGTGATGGTGGATCTCACCTGATTCATGGCGGGACCGGCGCGTAGTGGCCGGGGCCTCTAGGATCTCGATGCCGGGGAGGCGGGGCTGCTCCGATCCGTCTTCGTGGTAGTTCGAATCCACCATAACGGCCAGCCCTCCCGTGGTAGCCGTCGCATCTGCCTCTCTTGGCATAGGTAGGTGGAGGCGCTTCCCACGGCGGGGCATCGTGCGGGTCCGCAGCGGCCTGGATCCGGCCCTCCTCATCAACAAGCGACGGGATCGAGCAGTGGAGTGCCACGGTTGGCCGGTGGCCGGCGGGGAAAGAAGGAGTGGAGGCGGAACGCGATGCGAGGAAGGAGGTTGTTGGGGCGGCCGGGTCCGATGCTGCGGTGGTTCGACGGTGCGGGGAAGAGTTGTAGCTAAGGTGGATCGGGGTGTTAGCAGAATAAGGACAATTGTTATCAGAATAAGGTCTTAAGGGTGTTATCATAATAGACCCACCCTATATATATACCAGACAACAAGATACTACCTACACAGATTCAGTCCATCAGTAATACGTCATGAGTGGATGAGTGCACTGCGGTGCTAGCTTTTATAGCGTGATGATCTTTTAAGTATCTTGTCATCTATTTAACCAGGACAGAGATACTATCATACTTGCGTTCGTGTGACAGGGGATTTTTAGTAATTAGGAGCACCTAAAACAAAACTGACACCCATGTGTGGAAGATGAGCTCCACGCCTCTATTGTGTTCTATCGCTTCTGTTCTGTTCATCCATGGAGCTACAGACCGACAACAACATTTCCTACTTCTGAGTGGCCACAAATATATATAAGGGAAACGTTTGTGTTCGGCGCGCCGGCCGAACACTCGGCCGGTCGAACGCCACATCATCTACCCAGCAGCGCACACGCGTACAGGTGAGTGGGACCACCCACCGCTGGTGAGAAATCTTATCCCCTCTGATTTCTTTTCTCGTTCTTCCCTTTCTCTTCCAGAGCACGACCGGCCGACCCCCTCCCCTCTGCTCCAGATCGGCGAGTGGGCATGGCCGCCGCCTACCCCCGCTAAGGCAAATCGCTGGGGAGGGCCACCACGCGCCATGTTGTTTCACCCACGTGAGAGGTGACCGCGGCGGGGTGCTCCGCGCTCGCGCAGATTGCCTGAGGAAGGAGGAGACGATGCAACAGGGGAGTTGCAGGCGCTGCTGTGCGCCGACGGTGCTGCGACGGGAGAAGGGTACCCACGCCGGTGATGGCGTACCTCCCGTGCGCAACCGGCGAGCGGTGGAGCTGGACCCAGCTACGATGGAGTTGCAAGCGACTGGGACGAAGCTACAACCGGCATCCGGGGGAGCTGGAACCGGCAAGCGGCGGGGCTGGAACCAGCAAGTGGCGGAGCTGGAACCGGCCGGGGAGGGAGTTGCAACCGGCAAGGCAAAAGTTGCAACCTGCAAATGGCGGAGCTGGAAATAATGCTTTTTTGCTGGAAGGTATGGAGTGCTATCGATCTCAGATGTCCTTTTTTGCTGGATGCAGTTTTTTTGTGTGTTGGAAGCATCAATTTGTTTTGCTGGAACCAGCTTCTTCAGAGCTGCGAGGATCGACCAACACTTTTTTTTGCTGGAAGCAGTGTTTCTTTTTGCTGGAAGCGTTAGTCTGAATTGCTACTGCTGATGCAGCTCGACGTGCGACGAAGCTTCATATTTGTGATGGAGATGAGAGAAAAGCTACGGCTGTAGAAAAGCTTCATCCGGCGGGAGAAAAAGCTTCAAGTGGCATGAAGAAAAAGCTTCCACCATAGGAAAAAAGCTTCAATGGTGGAAAAGCTTCAATGGCTGTGGAACCGGCCTTTCTCCCTCAGTTGCAACGGGGGCTCGGCGAGCAATAACGCTGATTTAATTTGCTGGAACCTAGTGCTTTTTTGTTGGAACCAAATTTCTTCATGTGGTGTGGTGGCGAGGCACTTCTTTGATTTTTTGCTGCATTTGTGTTTTTGCTGGAACCATTGACTGACTTTGCTACAATGAGCTTTTGATTTTGCTGGAACCGCCTGAAGCGGAACTGGGACCAGATTTTTTTAGCAATTGATTTTGTTGCAACAATCCAATCGGCGAGCGGGCCCGGTGAGTAGCGACACGAGCCGGTGAGCGGCCGGCGATCCGGCCAGCGGCGGCCACAGAGCTTCAAGTGGGAGGCCATGGGAGGACGAAGTGGAAGCATGAGGCCTAGGGGAACTGCTGCGTGGAAGGAGACGCGCGCGTGGGGGGCGGGGTGGGATCGTGTGGTCTGGGACGCGCGTATCGTGTGGCTATTGGCCGACCTGCCGAAATTTCGGCCGGCGCACCGGCGCCTAGCAGTCGCCTATATATAATGCATGTGTTGGTGGTGCTGCTGCAATGGTACGTCGTACATGGCTTAGTACTAACTGACAATTTGAGATGTGCCTGCTCTATCTATCTCATGCTTGGACTACTACTCTAGTCTATAAGTTGGGCGAATTCCAGTAGGAAATTTCGGCAGCATAAAGGCGTCGCTTGGCTTAGGAAACGCGTCCACAACAGTGCCACAATGAGGGAAAAGACGGACCAAAACACTGAGCAAAAGCAGTTTGGCGCCAACACATGTCATCATGCATGGTGAATTATAACTTATTAACTGGCTGGTGCTATTTATATATCTTACTTATTAACTTGTTTCGTTTGATTTAATCTTGAGTTCCATTTGCACAAAGTAAGTACTGTGTGATGCCCCTTTTTTCCAAGGTTTCTAACCCTCGTTCATGGAGTTCACTTAGAGTAATGACTACTGAACAATGACTAGAACATATAATTGAAGCATGCATATTGTCAATGCCAGTGAGAAGGGATGCATCAACTTTATTTTGTCAACAATTATTACTAGTGGTACTTATAACTTGTAAAGCACGCCTACATGGTGTTTAGTTTTTTTTCCCTGTAGGTATTCGTCATGCCAACACAAAAAGCTCAAAAACCAAGTGAACAGATGGTAAAACTCTGGCAGATTTACTTTACTTCCTAATTGTGCAATTGTTCTGCTATAGCTTGATGCGGGATTATGTAGTGACCGTTTGGTAGGAGCCTAGGGACCTTAAAATGTATCCATATTTGAGATTTGAGAAGAACAAAATGTGTTCCAGGGGTAGCAAACCACGTTTCTGTGCAATCTTATAAAAGATTCAGTTTGTAACAATTCTACAGTTCAGTTGTACGCTATTGTTTTTTTAGAACGTAGATGCTAGAAGCGTCCGACTTTAAATTAATAAAGCCCATAGCCAGGCAAACGTAACACATAGGTCCAACCTTACACGAGCACGGAGGCTCAGGCCATATCAGGCGGGGATAGAGCAAAGTTTTGTGGCCAAAATAAGTCTAGCGCGGGAGGTACATGACCATGAAGCCAAAATCAAGAGCACGCAGGCTCGCTAACACAACCAAAAGGACTACTTCAAGGCGGGGAAGTGGCAGCTGGCTCCCTAGCCAGAACGTGCACTTGTCGCAGACGATCTTGGGCTTGCTTCATCTTCTCAGGATCCTTGCGCCTCGCCAACGGACTCCACTGCTGCAGGAATAGGTTGCATTTGTAAATAATGTTAGCTGGATGGGACGGGAAGATCCCCTCGATCGCTAGTTTGTTCCTAGTCAGCCAAAGAGCCACGAAAAGGGCCCCGACGCAGCTCCACAGCACACGTCGGTTACTCCCCTGGACGGAGTCGATAATGGACATAAAATCACTAGTCGATCTAGGGTCCCAAGAAACACCAGCCGCTTCTCAGATCGCGGTCCAGGCGAAACGAGCCAACGGACACCTAAAGAAAACGTGATTCGCGTCTTCAGATGTGTTACATAACGCACATGAACCGGTCGCCGGACCTTGGCGCTTGGCCACATTCTCCGAGGTGGGCAGTCTGTTCCTGAACAACTGCCAGAAGAACACCTTGATCTTTAGGGGAAGGCGCGCCTTCCACAACCCGTTGGGCACCCGGAAGGGCGAAGCCTGGCAAAGTGCTCGGTAAAGAGACTTGACCGAGAAGTTGCCAGAAGAGGTGAGAGCCCAAGTCACCGAGTCCGCGGACGTGGACAGCACCACCGGGCTGATCAACGCGAGCAGCGACACTAGCTGTCCTTGTTCCTGCCCATTAAGTTCGCGACAGAAGTGGATCGCCGGTGGGGTCGACGCAAGGACCGCCGCCACCAATTTGTTCAGGTTGACGGCCAAGGAGTTTAGATCCTGGAATTCCAACCAGAGAGGTTTGGAACCGACCCAGTAATCAAGCCAGAATCTGGCCGAACGACCATCGCCGATAATGAACTTGGCCCCCATGGCGAAAGCCAGGCGGATCGCTTGTAGGTCGTTCCAAAGAGGAAAGCCCCTTGCTGCACCTTCGAAAAAGTTCCCGTTTGGGAAGTATTTGGCCCGCAATAGCTCGACCCACAAACCAGTCACCACTTGGGAGATCTTCCAAATCCATTTACACATAAGAGCTATGTTCAGGATACGCGTGTTTGTGATCCCGAGGCCCCCATGTCTTTGGGGCGGCAAACCGCCGCCTACTTGACCATGTGGTATTTGCGCTTCGGCCCCGATCCTTCCCAGAAGAACCGCGCCCGCGGCGTGTCCATCTTGGCATGAACCCCTTCAGCCAGGAGGAACATGCCCATCGCGAACTGCGGCAGCGAGGAGAGGCTCGAGTTCGTGAGAACCAACCTGGCTGCGGAGGAGAGAAATTTCCCCCTCCACGGGCAGACTCGCCCCCCACCTTGGTCCAGAGCGGAGCCTAGCCATCGATAGTGATGCGCTTGGCGTCTAAAGGTAAACCAATGTAGGTAAACGGAAGCTTGCCAACTTTGCAGTTGAGCAAGTCCGCAATACGTCGGCCCTCCTCCACTTCTAACCTATGGGCAGAACTTCACACTTGTGGAAGTTGATTTTGAGCCTGGACATGAGCTCGAAACTAAGAAGAAGGGCTTTGACCGTTGGTACACTGTGATGAAGGAAATATGCCCTAGAGGCAATAATAAAGTTGTTATTTATTTCCTTATTTCATGATAAATGTTTATTACTCATGCTAGAATTGTATTAACTGGAAACATAATACATGTGTGAATACATAAACAAACATAGTGTCACTAGTATGCCTCTACTTGACTAGCTCGTTTATCAGAGATGGTTATGTTTCCTAGCCATGGACAAAAGAGTTGTCATTTGATTAACGAGATCACATCATTAGGAGAATGATGTGATTGACTTGACCCATTCCGTTAGCTTAGCACTTGATCGTTTAGTATGTTGCTATTGCTTTCTTCATGACTTATACATGTTCCTGTAACTATGAGATTATGCAACTCCCGTTTACCGGAGGAACACTTTGGGTACTACCAAACATCACAACGTAACTGGGTGATTATAAAGGAGTACTACAGGTGTCTCCGAAGGTACATGTTGAGTTGGCGTATTTCGAGATTAGGTTTTGTCACTCCGATTGTCGGAGAGGTATCTCTGGGCCCTCTCGGTAATGCACATCATTATAAGCCTTGCAAGCAATGTGACCAATGAGTTGGTTACGGGATGATGCATTACAGAACGAGTAAAGAGACTTGCCGGTGACGAGATTGAACTAGGTATTGGATACCGACGATCGAATCTCGGGCAAGTAACATACCGATGACAAAGGGAACAACGTATGTTGTTATGCGGTTTGACCGATAAAGATCTTCGTAGAATATGTAGGAGCCAATATGGGCATTCAGGTCCCGCTATTGGTTATTGACCGAGAATAGTTCTAGGTCATGTCTACATAGTTCTCGAACTCGTAGGGTCCGCACGCTTAAGGTTTCGATGACAGTTATATTATGAGTTTATGAGTTTTGATGTACCGAAGGAGTTCGGAGTCCCGGATGAGATCGGGGACATGACGAGGAGTCTCGAAATGGTCGAGACGTAAAGATCGATATATTGGACGACTATATTCGGAGTTCGGAAAGGTTCCGAGTGATTCGGGTATTTTTCGGAGTACTGGAGAGTTACGGGAATTCGCCGGGGAGAAGTATTGGGCCTTATTGGGCCCTGCGGGAAAGAGAGAGGGGCTGCCTAGGGCAGGCCGCGCGCCCCCCCATGGCCTAGTCCGAATTGGACTAGGGGGAGGGGCCGCACCCCCTCCTTCCTTCCCTTCTCTCTTCCCCTTCCTTGTCTCCTACTCCTAATACATGGAAGGACTCCTAGTTGGACTAGGAAAGGGGGAATCCTACTCCCGGTGGGAGTAGGACTCCCCTAGGGCACGCCATAGAAGAGGGCCGGCCATCCCCTCCTCCACTCCTTTATATACGGGGGTAGGGGGCACCCCATGAACACACAAGTTGATCTACGGATCATTCCTCAGCCGTGTGCGGTGCCCCCTTCCACCATATTCCACCTCGGTCATATCGTCGTGGAGTTTAGGCGAAGCCCTGCGCCGGTAGAACATCATCATCGTCACCACGCCGTCGTGCTGACGGAACTCATCTCCGGAGCTTGGCTGGATCGGAGGCCGGAGATCGTCATCGAGCTGAACGTGTGCTGAACTCGGAGGCTCCGTATGTTCGGTGCTTGGATCGGTCGGATCATGAAGACGTACGACTACATCAACCGCGTTGTGATAACGCTTCCGCTTACGGTCTACGAGGGTACGTGGACGAACACTCTCCCCTCTCGTTGCTATGCCATCACCATGATCTTGCGTGTGCGTAGGAAATTTTTTGAAATTACTACGTTCCCCAACAGTGGCATCCGAGCCTAGGTTTTATGCGTTGATGTTATATGCACGAGTAGAACACAAGTGAGTTGTGGACGATATAAGTCATACTGCCTACCAGCATGTCATACTTTGGTTCAGCGGTATTGTTGGATGAAGCGGCCCGGACCGACATTACGCGTACGCTTACGCGAGACTGGTTCTATCGACGTGCTTTGCACACAGGTGGCTGGCGGGTGTCAGTTTCTCCAACTTTAGTTGAACCGAGTGTGACTACGCCCGGTCCTTGCGAATGTTAAAACGGAGTCTATTTGACAAACTGTCGTTGTGGTTTTGATGCGTAGGTGAGAACGGTTCTTGCTAAGCCCGTAGCAGCCACGTAAAATTTGCAACAACAAAGTAGAGGACGTCTAACTTGTTTTTGTAGGGCATGTTGTGATGTGATATGGTCAAGACGTGATGCTATATTTTATTGTATGAGATGATCATGTTTTGTAACCGAAGTTATCGGCAACTGGCAGGAGCCATATGGTTGTCGCTTTATTGTATGAAATGCAAACGCCCTGTAATTGCTTTACTTTATCACTAAGCGGTAGCGATAGTCGTAGAAGCAATAGATGGCGTAAACGACAACGATGCTACGATGGAGATCAAGGTGTCGCGCCGGTGACGATGGTGATCACGAAGGTGCTTCGGAGATGGAGATCACAAGCACAAGATGATGATGGCCATATCATATCACTTATATTGATTGGATGTGATGTTTATCCTTTATGCATCTTATCTTGCTTTTATTGACGGTAGCATTTTAAGATGATCTCGCACTAAAATTATCAAGAAGTGTTCTCCCTGAGTATGCACCGTTGCCAAAGTTCGTCGTGCCCAGACACCATATGATGATCGGGTGTGATAAGCTCTACGTCCATCTACAACGGGTGCAAGCCAGTTTTGCACACGCAGAATACTCAGGTTAAACTTGACGAGCGTAGCATATGCAGATATGGCCTCGGAACACGGAGACCGAAAGGTCGAGCGTGAATCATATAGTAGATATGATCAGCATAATGATGTTCACCATTGAAAACTACTCCATCTCACGTGATGATCGGTTATGGTTTAGTTGATTTGGATCACGTGATCACTTAGATGACTAGAGAGATGTCTGTCTAAGTGGGAGTTATTAAGTAATATGATTAATTGAACTTAAATTTATCATGAACTTAGTCCTGGTAGTATTTTGCTAATTATGTTGTAGATCAATAGCTTGCATTGTTACTTTCATATGTTTATTTTGATATGTTCCTAGAGAAAATTGTGTTGAAAATGTTAGTAGCAAAGATGTGGATTGGATCCGTGATCTGAGGTTTATCCTTATTGCTGCACAGAAGAATTATGTCCTTAATGCACCGCTAGGTGACAGACCTATTACAGGAGCAGATGCAGACGTTATGAACGTTTAGCTAAAGCTCAATATGATGACTACTTGATAGTTTAGTGCACCATGCTTAACGGCTTAGAATCGAGACTTCAAAGACATTTTTGAACGTCATGGACCATATAAGATGTTCCAGGAGTTGAAGTTAATATTTCAAACAAATACCCGAGTTGAGAGATATGAAGTCTCCAACAAGTTCTATAGCTAAAAGATGGAGGAGAATCGCTCAACTAGTGAGCATGTGCTCAGATTGTCTGGGTACTTCAATCGCTTGAATCAAGTGGGAGTTAATCTTCCAGATGAGATAGTGATTGACAGAATTCTCTAGTCACCATCACTAAGTTACTAGAACTTCGTGATGAACTATAATATGCAAGGGATGACGAAAGTTATTCCTGAGCTCTTCGCGATGTTGAGATCGGCGAAGGTAGAAATCAAGAAAAGAGCATCAAGTGTTGATGGTTAACAAGATCACTAGTTTCAAGAAAAAGGCAAAGGAAAAGAAGGGGAACTTCAAGAAGAACGGCAAGCAAGTTGCTGCTCAAGTGAAGAAACCGAAGTCTGGTCCTAAGCCTGAGACTAAGTGCTTCTACTGCAAAGAGACTGGTCACTGGAAGAGGTACTACCCCAAGTGATTGGCGGATAAGAAGGATGGCAAAGTGAACATAAGTATATTTGATATACATGTTATTGATGTGTACTTTACTAGTGTTTATAGCAACCCCTCAGTATTTGATACTAGTTCAGTTGCTAAAGATTAGTAACTCGAAACGGGAGTTGCAGAATAAGCAGAGACTAGTTAAAGGGTGAAGTGACGATGTGTGTTGGAGATAGTTCCAAGATTGATATGATCATCATCGCACACTCCCTATACTTTCGGGATTAGTGTTAAAACCTAAATAAGTGTTATTTGGTGTTTGCGTTGAGCATGAATATGATTTCATCATGTTTATTGCAATACGGTTATTCATGTAAGTTAGAGAATAATTGTTGTTCTGTTTACATGAATAAAACCTTCTATGGTCATACACCCAATGAAAATGGTTTGTTGGATCTCGGTCGTGTGATACACATATTCGTAATATTGAAGCCAAAAGATGCAAAGTTAATAATGATAGTGCAACTTATTTGTGGCACTGCCGTTTAGGTCATATCGGTGTAAAGCGCATGAAGAAACTCCATAAAGATGGATTTTCGGAATCACTTGGTTATGAATCATTTGATGCTTGCGAACCATGCCTTTTGGGCAAGATGACTAAAACTCCGTTCTTCGGAACAATGGAACGAGCTACTGACTTATTGAAAATAATACATACTGAGACCAATGAGTATGAAGGCTCGTGGCAAGTATCGTTATTTTCTGACCTTCACAGATGATTTGAGCAGATATGGGTATATCTACTTGATGAAACATAAGTCTGAAATAGTTGAAAGGTTCAAAGAATTTCAGAGTGAAGTGGAAAATCATCGTAACAAGAAAATAAAGTTTCTGCGATCTGATCGTGGAGATGAATATTTGAGATACGAGTTTGGTCTTCAATTAAAACAATGTGAAATAGTTTCACAGCTCACGCCACCTGGAACACCACAACGTTATGGTGTGTCCAAACATCGTAGCCGCACTTTATTGGATATGGTGCGATCTATGATGTCTCTTACTGATTTTCCAATATCGTTTTGGGGTTATGCATTAGAGACAGCTGCATTCACATTAAATAGGGCACCATCTAAATCCGTTGAGACGACACCGTATGAACTATGGTTTACCAATAAAGCTAAGCTGTCGTTTATAAAAATTTGGAGTTGCAATGCTTATGTGAAAAAGTTTCATCCTGATAAGCTCGAACCCAAATCGGAAAAGTGCGTCTTCATAGAATACCCAAAGGAAACTGTTGGGCACACCTTCTATCACAGATCTGAGGGCAAGATTTTCGTTGCTAAATTCGGATCCTTTCTAGAGAAGGAATTTCTCTCGAAAGAAGTGAGTGGGAGGAAAGTAGAGCTTGATAAGGTAATTTGTACCTTCTCCCGAATTGGAAAATAGTTCATCACTGAAATCAGTTCCAGTGATTCCTACACCAATTAGTGAGGAAGCTAATGATGATGATCATGAAACTTCAGATCAAGTTACTACAGAACTTCGTAGGTCTTCCAGAGTACGGTCCGCACCAGAGTGGTACGGTAATCCTATTCTGAAAATCATGTTACTAGACCATGATAAACCTACGAACTATGAGGAAGCGATGATGAGCCCAGATTCCACGAAATGGCTTGAGGCCATAAAATCTGAGATATGATCCATGTATGAGAACAAAGTGTGGACTTTGGTGGACTTGCCCGATGATCGGCAAACCATAAGAAATAAATGGATCTTTAAGAGGAAGACAGACGTTGATAGTAGTGTTACTATCTACAAAGCTCGACTTGTCGCAAAAGGTTTTTTTTTACAAGTTCAAGGTGTTGACTACAATGAGATTTTCTCAACTGTAGTGATGCTTAAGTCTGTCCGAATCATGTTAGCAATTGCCACATTTTATGAAATCTGGCAAATGGATGTCAAAACTGCATTCCTTAATGGATTTATTAAAGAAGAGTTGTATATGATGCAACCAGAAGGTTTTGTCAATCCTAAAGATGTTAACAAAGTGTGCAAGCTCCAGCGATCCATCTATGGACTGGTGCAAGCATCTCAGAGTTGGAATATACGCTTTGATAAGTTGATCAAAGCATATAGTTTTGTACAGACTTACGGTGAAGCCTGTATTTACAAGAAAGTGAGTGGGAGCACTACAACATTTCTGATAAGTATGTGTGAATGACATATTGTTGATCGGAAATAATGTAGAATTATTCTGCAAAGCATAAAGCAGTGTTTGAAAGAAGTTCTTTCAAAAGAAAGACTTCAGTAAAGCTACTTACATATTGAGCATCAAGATCTATTGAGATAGATCAAGACGCTTGATAAGATTTTCAATGAGTACATACCTTGACAAGATTTTGAAGTAGTTCAAAATGGAACAGTCAAAGAAAGAGTTCTTTCCTATGTTACAAAGGTATGAAATTGAGTAAGACTCAAATCCCGACCACAACAGAAAATAGAAAGAGAATGAAAGTCATTCCCTATGCTTCAACCATAGGTTCTATAAATGTATGCTATGGACCAGGCCTATTGTATACTCTGCCCTGATTTGGCAAGGGAGTACAATAGTGATCTAGGAGTAGATCGCTAGACATTGGTCAAAATTATCCTTAGTGGAATAAGGATATGTTTCTCGATAATGGAAGTGATAAAAGAGCTCGTCGTAAAAGTTACAATGATGCAAGCTTTTACACCAATCCAGATGACTCTAAGTCTAAATCTGGATACATGTTGAAAGTGGGAGCGATTAGCTAGAGTAGCTCCGTGCAGAGCATTGTAGACATAGAATATTTGCAAAATACATACGGCTCTGAATGTGACAGACCCGTTGACTAAGCTTCTCCCACGAGCAAAACATGATCACACCTTAGTACTCTTTGGGTGTTAATCACATAGCGATGTGAACTAGATTATTGACTCTAGTAAACCCTTTGGGTGTTGGTCACATGATGATGTGAACTATGGGTGCTAATCATATACATATATGAATATTGGTGTTAAATCACATGACGATGTGAACTAGATTATTGACTCTAGTGCAAGTGGGAGACTGAAGGAAATATGCCCTAGAGGCAATAATAAAGTTGTTATTTATTTCCTTATTTCATGATAAATATTTATTATTCATGCTAGAATTGTATTAACCGGAAACATAATACATGTGTGAATACATAGACAAACATAGTGTCACTAGTATGCCTCTACTTGACTAGCTCGTTTATCAGAGATGGTTATGTTTCCTAGCCATGGACAAAAGAGTTGTCCTTTGATCAATGAGATCACATCATTAGGAGAATGATGTGATTGACTTGACCCATTCCGTTAGCTTAGCACTTGATCGTTTAGTATGTTGCTATTGCTTTCTTCATGACTTATACATGTTCCTGTAACTATGAGATTATGCAACTCTCGTTTACCGGAGGAACACTTTGGGTACTACCAAACGACACAATGTAACTGGGTGATTATAAAGGAGTACTACAGGTGTCTCCGAAGGTACATGTTGAGTTGGCGTATTTCGAGATTAAGTTTTGTCACTCCGATTGTCGGAGAGCTATCTTTGGGCCCTCTCGGTAATGCACATCATTATAAGCCTTGCAAGCAATGTGACCAATGAGTTGGTTACGGGATGATGCATTACAGAACGAGTAAAGAGACTTGCCGGTGACGAGACTGAACTAGGTATTCGATACCGACGATCGAATCTCGGGCAAGTAACATACCGATGACAAAGGGAACAACGTATGTTGTTATGCGGTTTGACCGATAAAGATCTTCGTAGAATATATAGGAGCCAATATGGGCATCCAGGTCCTGCTATTGGTTATTGACCGTTGACCGAGAATAGTTCTAGGTCATGTCTACATAGTTCTCGAACCCGTAGGGTCCGCACGCTTAAGGTTTCGATGATAGTTATATTATGAGTTTATGAGTTTTGATGTACCGAAGGAGTTCGGAGTCCCGGATGAGATCGGGGACATGACGAGGAGTCTCGAAATGGTTGAGACGTAAAGATCGATATATTGGACGACTATATTCGGAGTTCGGAAAGGTTCCGAGTGATTCGGGTATTTTTCGGAGTACCGGAGAGTTACGGGAATTCGCCGGGGAGAAGTATTGGGCCTTATTGGGCCCTGCGGGAAAGAGAGAGGGGCTGCCTAGGGCAGGCCGCGCGCCCCCCCCATGGCCTAGTCCGAATTGGACTAGGGGGAGGGGCCGCACCCCCTCCTTCCTTCCCTTCTCTCTTCCCCTTCCTTGTCTCCTACTCCTAATACATGGAAGGACTCCTAGTTGGACTAGGAAAGGGGGAATCCTACTCCCGGTGGGAGCAGGACTCCCCTAGGGCGCGCCATAGAAGAGGGCCGGCCCTCCCCTCCTCCACTCCTTTATATACGGGGGTAGGGGGCACCCCATGAACACACAAGTTGATCTACGGATCGTTCCTCAGCCGTGTGCGGTGCCCCCTTCCACCATATTCCACCTCGGTCATAGCGTCGTGGAGTTTAGGCGAAGCCCTGCGCCGGTAGAACATCATCATCGTCACCACGCCGTTGTGCTGACGGAACTCATCTCCGGAGCTTGGCTGGATCGGAGGCCGGAGATCGTCATCGAGCTGAACGTGTGCTGAACTCGGAGGCTCCGTACGTTCGGTGCTTGGATCGGTCGGATCGTGAAGATGTACGACTACATCAACCGCGTTGTGATAACGCTTCCGCTTACGGTCTACGAGGGTACGTGGACGAACACTCTCCCCTCTCGTTGCTATGCCATCATCATGATCTTGCGTGTGCGTAGGAAATTTTTTGAAATTACTACGTTCCCCAACATGTGAAGTTCAGGCTGGAATAACAGTAGCATGTCGTCCGCATACTGCAGATGGGAAATCCCCCCAGGATTAGGTGTCCCAACACACCTTTGAGGTGACCAGCCTCGATGGCCCTCCATAACATAGCCGCCAATGCGTCCACGACAAAGTTGAACAAGATCGGGGACATGGGGTCACCCTGACGCAATCCGCGCTTGTTCCGGAAAAAGTGCCCTACTTCTCCATTAATCGAGACTGTCATTTGGCACCCCGAGATCAACTGCATAACCCGATGAACCCAAGCAGCCGAGAAGCCTCGACTGATGAGGACTTGACGCAGGAAGTCCCAGTTGACGTGGTCGTACGCTTTTTCGAAGTCTAGTTTGAGTAGAATGGCCGGTTGGTTCGTTCGTATCAGTTCGTGTAATGTTTCTTGTAAGGCAAGCGGTCACTCCAGAATGTGTCGGCCACGAATGAAAGCCGACTGCGTGCGACTAATGGTTCGATGAGCGATCGGGGTGAGGTGGGTGGCGCAAGCTTTAGCACAGATCTTGAAAGGGACATTAATGAGCGCGATGGGTCTATACTGACGAATGTTGTCAGCTCCGGCAACTTTGGGAATGAGCATGAGCACGCCAAAATTTAGCCAAGCGATATCCACAAAGCCATGCATAAAGCCGTTGCACACCGCGAAGATGGGATCGCACAACAGCGGCCAAAAGTGCTTGAACATCGCCACCGGCCACCCATCAGGGCCCGGTGCTGAGTCAGATTTCATACTAAGGAGTGCCTCATCTATCTCCTTGGGTAGAAACGTGAGCCCTAACTCATCGTTCTCATAGTCTAGGACCCACTGGGAGGGCAGCCAAATATCCTCGCGAAGGCCCGCATGTTGTGCGTCATTGGCCCCCATCAGATTGATGTAGAATTCGTAAACGTTCCGCGAAATTTTCGACTGGGTCAACAGGAGCCCCTGCTCCGTTTGCAACTGAAGAATCGAACATTTTTCCCTGAAGATGGCGTCGAAACCTGGTACCTCGAACCAGGCTGTTTCAAAAAAGAACGTGGGTTGCGACGGATCCTATCCTCCCCTGAGGATAGGACCAAGGGAACATGGTCCGGCCCGATCCTTGTTTCGGCGAGGAGCGAGCACAATGGGAACACCACTTCCCAGTCCGAAGACATGAACACGCGATCCAGGACAGAGTGCACCGGGGCGAGCTGTTTATTAGTCCAGGTGTACCTCGCCCCGTTTCTGGCCACTTCCCTAAGGGCCATAGACGCGATTGCATTGTTGAACATGGCCACCCTTGGCCAGTTGATGTTGTCGTTTCTCTTATCAGCGCCAAAGCGGATCATGTTGAAATCGCCCCCTACCACCACAGGAATCTGGGCCGCTGATACCTCGAGCACCTTGGCTTGAAGTTCATCTAAGAATTCAGCCAAGTGAGAGTGATCTGCAGGTCCGTAGACTTGGATGGTCACAAGCTCACGAAGCGACGCACGAACACGAATGCTTGCGGGGATGAAAAAGGTTCCAACCTCCCAGGTCAGTACCTCGAACGTGGGTTGACGGAAACCCAGCAGCATACCACCCGAGTGGCCTGTCGATGGGCTATGATTCCACGCAAAACGCTCTAGGGGGTCAACTGAGAGGATATCCTGGTGACGGAACTCGACTTTGATCATTTCCTGGAGCCCAACAATGTCTACTGCCTCTTTCCTGATATATTCTCTCAGTTGGGTGCGACGCCCCATGTGGCCAAAGCCACGAATGTTCGAAAATAAAGCGCGCATCTAAATGACGCGATTTCGCAAACGAACATCCCTGGAGGTGATCGCCTTGGCCACTCGCCTCACCTTGCCACGTCTAGGTGAGTGGGGAACAGCAATCCCTGTTGCTCTGCCCCCATCGGGCCGGACTGCTAGCTAGTCCAAGGCCCCTGCCTCAGCTACCAGCCGATCCGCGTGTTGAGCAGCCGCCGCTGCAAGCGCTGCCTGCGCAAGTTCCTTAGCATGAATTAGCGAGATGAGCTCGCCAGTTCCACCCTCACCCATCGAAACCACCCCACTCTCCCAAATGATCATTTGAAAAGGTTTGTAGAATCGTAAAGCGAGGCGGTGAGTAACCTGAGGTTTCCAAATTCTTCTGCGCCTGGAGAAGTTGGGCGCGCTGGAGCGACGGGAGGTTGCCCTTGGCACCCTTAGAGCGCGAGCTGGCCCGCACCGGGGCCACGGGCACCGCCGCCATGGCCTTCGAGCACTTGGCCTTCGGGATGTTCGCTGTCTTGGATGCCTCTTGCACGACCACGGCAGAGCTGGGCACCGCCAGGGCAATGACTGACTGACGGGGACTCGCGGGGGCCCCTAGCTGCTCAGCCGCCCGACCGGCCTCCGCCCTGACCTTGCGCACTGCCACCTTCTTGAGCTAATACTGCTAATTCTGCTAATTCCTTCCTTAAATGTTTGTGCCATGTTGATTTCCCCAGTTTAATCTTGTTTTTTGATCTCGAAAAAATAATACCATAACAAGATCTCTTTGTATACATGTATTGTGCATTCTGAACTTGTTAACTGCATCATCCAGATGGAAGCGGCTGGATTGAGAATGCCATGCCAGGAGATCGCCATGTTGTTCCCCGAGGGTCTTGCTGAGTGGAGGAGCAGCCAACACAACTGTATCTATAATGCCTAAGATGTTCTGTTCTCCAGAACATAGGAGGGCAAGTTCATCCTGGAGAGGTCAGAACCTTATTCGTCTCTGTGTTTGCCTTGCTCTGCTTTGCTTCCAGATGGAATCACCAGCTATAGCTACCCTTATAGTCTTAATCTGACATCATTTTCAACCACTTGTGTTGACAAACTGAACATGGTACTTCTGCCATCATAATTTCATTCTACACTGTTAGTATACCTGCAAACTAAACTGTCTAGCTGGCGGCACTGATGCATCATGTCAGAAATAATTAAAGAACACTTCTAGACTCTACTAGAATTAACCATCTTCTTTTCTTTGGGTGAGGCGCAGGTGCAAGATACAATCGGGATCCTGTTGTGGGCTCGCACAAGCAAAGAACGAGGACGATAACTTAGCAGGCATGCATGCGACCTCCGATCTCTGTTTGATTTCGTTTGTCTCATTTATTGTCTGCCATGTTGGTGTGTCTGAAACGTACCATCAAAGGTTGATATATATTTTGATTCTTTGTGTTGGACTAAGCCTGGTACTCGATGTTCATGAAGGATGTGTTGCCATGACCATTGTGCGCTGAAACTGCTTGCTTAGTGCATGCTGATTTGTACCACTATTTTTGTTGCTTTATTATTCTGTATGGGGTTACTCCAAGCTTTTTGCATGGTCTACATGTTTGTTTATCACTTCATTTTTAATAGGGAGGATTTTATCTTCTGCAAGCGTTACGGTGGTGACTAGCATTTCACTAGTTGAAAAAGGGTCAAACGTGCAGCACATTAGTGCCGGTTTGTATTAGAGCCGGCACTAATGTATACATTAGTGCCGGTTCGAACGGCTAGCCGGGCCGCTCTCATTAGTACCGGTTCGTGGCTAATCTTTAGCACCGGTTCGTGCCACGAACCGGTACTAATGAGGGTGGTGGCAGGATGTTGTCAGTCTGGGCCCCCTCCAGCACCTTTAGTACCGGTTCGTGCCACGAACCGGTACTGTAGGTCCTCCTGCATATAAACCCTTCGTCCAGCTCGCTCTGTTCTTCCCCCTTTCCCCTCTCCTCTCCTCTCTGTTCTTTCTCTTCTCCCCTCGAGCTCATCGCACATTCTGCCCAAAATTTGTCAAGATTTGAAGGCCCCCATCCATTCAAGTGATCACAAAGGTTAGCAACTTTGTCCTTTCATCTCTTATTGCTAGATTAGCTCTTCCCATGCTTTGTATAGTTACTAATTTGTGAGTTTAGTAATTTGGGAGGAAATATATATATGTGCTAGTATTTGATTTATATGCAATTTGAGATCAAAAATAACACTTAGTTTGCATATGTAGGTGTGGTTTACTTAGTGCCTTCTAAATCCCCGTCGTAACCACCGTCGATCGCCCGCACCGTCCCGTCACCGGCACCACCTTGTGGTGAGCCTCTTGTTCATGAAATTTTATATAAAAAATTGATGTTTGTGTGATTTGGATATATAGTTAATCATGTAATAATTATCTTACCCGTACGTTGTTTGTTATACATAGTGCCATGGTTTTGATATCCGTCCCCGTCGGCCCTCGTCCTTGTTATGATTCGGATGTGGTATATTCTCTTTTAAAACTATTTGTTGCATTTCGTGTTTATGACAAATTATGCCCATCAAGTTGACATAGATATTTTTATCTAGGAGGTATGTGAACCAGAAATTCCAACCGACCCTATTGTCGAGAGGTTAAATTTAGTTGAAAGAGAAAACGAGTACTTGAAAGAAAAATTGAAAAGAATTGAGGGGGAGAAGATGGAATTGGAGTTGCATGTTGCCGATGTCGTCGATGATCACAAGATCAAGATGGAGAAAATGCGCTTGAAGAATAGAAAGATTAGAAAATATGCCATCGATAGTGAGGCTTGGTATCATTATGCTGTTGTATCAATTGTTACCTTAGTTGCGATCTTGATCGCATTTGTTGTTGCATTTAAATGCTTTAGCTAGAGAGTTATTTGTTTGTTGCATTTAAGTGTTGTATGAACTTTATGTATGAACTTGTATTAATTTGGTCTATTCGGTGTTGTGTAATGAAGATGAGCCGGCAATAGATGTACGATGACCGATGCTCTCCCCAGTTCGTTGAGGGCGTGCATACTTTTCTGCTTGCGGCTGAGGCAAACAAGCGGGCGGATGGTTTTATGCCTTGTCCATGTGCTGGCTGTAAGAATGGTCACAATTACTCTACGTCAAGAACCATTCACGTACGGGAAAGTACGGGAAGGAGTTTGCAGATGACGCAAGGAGCGTATGGTTTGGTCTAAGCGCAGATGGCATTAATCCTTTTGGGGAGCAGAGCAGCAACCATAGCACCTAGCCTGTGACTCTATGTTTGTATAACCTTCCTCCTTGGTTTTGCATGAAGCGGAAGTTCATTATGATGCCAGTGCTCATCCAAGGCCCTACGCAACCCGGCAACGACATTGATGTGTACCTAAGGCCATTAGTTGAAGAACTCTTACAACTGTGGAATGGAACAGGTGTACGTGCGTGGGATGAGCACATGGGGGAAGAATTTGACCTAAAGGCGTTGCTGCTCGTGACCATAAATGATTGGCCTGCTCTCAGTAACCTTTCAGGACAGACAAACAAGGGATACCGCGGATGCACGCACTGTTTGGATGATACCGACAGTATATATTTGAATAGTTGTAAGAAGAATGTGTACCTGGGACATCGTCGATTTCTTCCGATCAGGCATCCCGTAAGAAAGAAAGGCAAGCATTTCAAAGGTGAGGCGGATCACCGGACGAAGCCTAGCCACCGTACTGGTGCTGATGTACATGATATGGTCAAGGATTTGAAGGTGATATTTGGAAAGGGTCCTGGCGGACAACCTGTTCCGAAGGACGCGGACGGACGCGCACCCATGTGGAAGAAGAAATCTATATTTTGGGACCTGCCATATTGGAAAGACCTAGAGGTCCGCTCCGCAATCGACGTGATGCACGTGACGAAGAATCTTTGCGTGACCCTGCTTGGCTTCTTGGGCGTGTATGGGAAGACAAAAGATACACCTGAGGCACGGGAGGACCAGCAACGTATGCACGGAGAAGACGGCATACATCAGGGTCATGCAAGCTACACTCTTACCAAAGAAGAGAAGGAAATCTTCTTCGAATGCATGCTCAGTATTAAGGTACTGTCTGGCTTCTCGTCGAATATAAAGGGAATAATAAACATGGCAGAGAAAAAGTTCCAGAACCTAAAGTCTCATGACTGCAGGTGTCACTCCGGCTACTAAGAGCTGGCCCCCCAGGGTCAGGACTTGGTTCTATGCGCATGGGGGGGAGTTGGACCGGGAGACAGGCAATGTTTAGACGAGGGCAAGTCTGAAGGGAGCCGACGATGCAATACTTGTTGCAATAGAAGAGGCACGAACGGGGGTGTTTCAGCCCAACAGAGAGAACGACGAGCTTACGCATGCCCTGGGAAATCCTGAACACCCGGGAAGAACACGAGGCAAGGGCACTATGCCGTGGTATGAGGGGTTTTTAGACTAGAACAACGACTACAGAACCCGTGCGAGAAAGAAGATTGCGGAGGAGAAGAAGAGGAAGATGGAGGAGGAGCAGAGGAAGCGGGACTATGAACGCCTTCAAGGCCTAGAAGCAAGTCAAGCGGAATTGGCAGTCAAATTCCAGCGGCAGCAGGAGCAGATCAACTCACTTACCCATCAAAGGGGGTCTCAGCAGCTGCAGCAGCTAGCGGATGATCCAACATTGGATAGCACCGGCCCATCCATGCCGAGAAGCAGCGTGGGTTCCGTCCCGGACGACGCAATGCTGGGTAGATACCCCGTGGATGACATCACGAAGAACACTAACTGCGAGCTACACGTCAAAATGAAGAACATGTCTATGAAGGTGGCGGACGGCTGTGCTTTCACAAATCCCCCCGAGGCAACCTTCCATTGCAACCCGATTCCAGCGGGCTATGCTCGTGTCTTGGTTGATGAGGTGGTGGACCCACCATATTCGGGGCTATAGCTTGACATTGCTGGAGGTGACGGCGAGCGCTTTCTTAGAAAGGCCAAACATCGTATCATCCTATGGAAAAAGGATTGCATCGTCTTTGCAAGGCCACCGACACCGCGTCAGCCGAGTCCTCATCGAAGTCCGCCACCGAGTCAGCAGACTCCCGCTCCTGCAAGTCCACCAAGTCCGGCAATGTGTCAGGCCACTCCTCCTCCTCCAAGTCCGGCAAAGTGTCAGGACAATCCTCCTCCTCCAAGTCCACCACAGCGTCAGACGTCCACTCCTCCTCCAAGTCCGGCACAACCTCAGGCCACTCCTCCTCGTCCAACTCAGTCCCGTCAGCCGTCTCCGCTGCCTCAGCAATCGCAGAAGAGACACCCCGCAGCTATGGTGCGTAGTGGTACGAGTCGAGGTAGTACAGGAAGTACAGGCGGAGGCAAGCGATATAAATATGGTCCAAGCCTCAAGCCTCTTCTGCAGAGGTCTTATGACAGGTCCGAGGAGGAAATCACAGCCATATCGAAGGCCGAGGTGGAAGCCCATTTTGCACCGAAACCGCCACCGCCGCCAAGGTAGAAAGTGCCTGAGGAAACGATTGACCACTTCATTCGTATGGCTCAACCACCAGCTTCCAAGCCTGTTGACACAGACTATGAGTGCCACATCAGGAAGTTAAATCGAGCACGTCTACAAAGGGAGGCGAGCACGTCTACATTGGGATCGAGCAAACAAGAAGCAGCTGCCAAAAAATGCGGGAAAACCATTCCCCAGCTGGGAGAACAGGCGGCGCAATCGATCCCCTCGCTTGTTGTGCCAACAACATGTGACAGTACGCGCGCCCAATATTATTGTGGGCAAACAGTGCATGTTCCCGAGGTGGGCAATGTTGTAATAACGGAGGAGCATATAATGTAGGCTGAAGTTCTCAACATCACTGTTGGACAACTCCTCGAGATCGAGCCCATGCCTTTGCTTAGAGAGGATGAAGTAAAACGGAAATATGTCCGGGGCCAACCTTTGGTCGCGCCAGACAAGGTCAAGAACTTCCCAACGAGAATGTATGAATTGCATCAATGGTACATGAACATTACCAAGATTTCAGAGCGATTGTCCCTCATGGTGAATGTCAAGCAGGACCATTACTACTATGAGAAAGCTATGTCCGTTGAGTATTTAGAACTGTTTCAGTTATACAATCAAGACGCACTCGACAAATCTATCGTCAGTTGCTATTGTCTGTAAGTGATTTCTTTCTATAATTTAAGTCTCAAGTTAGCTGTAGTGATCCTTTTGATCAATCATTACCTGTAATTATCCTCACTATATTATTTTCTGTGGTATTATATATGCAGGATGAAGATATATGAAATGAGAAAAGGTGGACGCTTTGGCATTGGGTTCATTAACCCAAACACCATTAATGAATACACATGAAAGATAAATAAACGTTGTGCAAAGGAAGTAGAGGACAGCATGCTAGAGTTCTTCAAGCGCCTCAAATACAATGAAGATATACTACTTCCTTACAACTTCCAGTGAGTCACACTGTCTTGTACTACAAATTCTCAGTTTTTGCCTACTAGCTAGCTACATGTTTTTGCTTACATATGCCCGCTTAATTAAGACATGTAAACGTGTGTGCATGCAGATTTCACTGGGTCTTGTGTATCATAAAAGTTGACGCCAGAACAGTTGAAGTACTGGACTCACTAATCTCAGAAAAAACTGACTATAACATCTTGTATGGGATAGTCAACAGGTTATTTCAATCATTATTAATTATATATCTCGGCCTATTTAGTTCGTCATTTCATGATATGAACTATTTAATAACCCCTTTATTCATTTTCTTTGTCGGCGGACAGGGCTTGGGAAAGATTCATCAGCGTCACGGAAGGTGAATGGAAACAAAAGCTTAAATGGATTCGACCCAAGGTAAGTAATTAAGTAGTACTAGCTAGCTAGCTAGCTGCCATCTCTTTAATTATCATGCTTGATTAATTATTATCTGATCAAATTCCATTCTCGTAAAGGCCCTGAAGCAGGCGCAGGGGACTGATCTGTGTGCATTCTGCGTTTGCGAGAACATTCGCATGATGGCGTCCGAAAGGAGCAGATCTCAAAGACAGCAATGGGTACGCTTGTCAGAACACTATTCACAATTTTTACACCATTATCGATATCTAGTCACACAACTAATACGCATGCATATTGATCTCCTTCTTAACAGTTCAAAGAGGTGCGGGAGAAGCTCATAGAAAGGGAGCGCGTAGAAGCACTTCAAGAGGAAATAGTGGGATTTTTGCTCGACCAGGTCATAAATCCGAATGGAGAATTCTATTACCCGCTACCGCCCCCATGAAAACCACTTCCAATTGTAATCGTGCTCCGAAGGCACCAATTAGGCTAATGCCACTGGCTCCGAAGGCAACATTCATATGTAGGAGAAATTGTATATAGCTATACATGTGTGTATGTGTGAATTAATTAATATGGTGGTTTGTGAGACATTGATAATATATATATATATATATATGCATGATTGGTTCTACTAAAAATTATATATATATATATATATATATATATATATATATATATATATATATATATATAACGTGTACTCCCTCCTTCCATCTATATAGGGCCTAATGCGTTTTTCGAGGCTAACTTTGATCAAATATTAGAGCAATAATATATGACATGCAACTTACACAAAGCACATCATTGAATTCGTATGTGAAAGGAGATTTCAATGATATAATTTTCACATTATGCATGTCATGTAGTATTAATTTTATCAATAGTCAAAGGCGGTCTTGAAAAACGCATTAGGCCCTATATAGATGGAAGGAGGGAGTACAATGTGTAGTACTATGAAATACCAGCAAACGAAAAAGAATTAAAATGGAAACACAAAATTAAATGAAAAAGAAATCATAAAACTAAAAACCCCCCAAACCTTATAGTACCGGTTGGTCTTACCAACCGGTACTAAAGGGCTCCAGGTCCCCGGAGCTGGCTCGTGCCACGTGGTTACCCTTTAGCACCGGTTCGTGCTGAACCGGTACTAAAGGGGGGGGGGGGGGGCTTTAGTGACCACAATTTAGTGCCGGTTATGTAACCGGCACTAAAGGGCCTTACGAACCGGTGCTATTGCCCGGTTCTGCACTAGCATTTGTTTGGTAATAGCTTGTCTTTTGGATGAAAAAAGTGGTAATCTTTCCTACATTCCACTTATACATTGCTTTTGGAACTAATATTTTTTTTGTGTGGAATGCTTTTGGAACTACTTATGCACTACTCTCATCTTTTTGTTTTATTTCCATAGGCAGCGTGGAGTTTGATGGTGATCCTGCTATGTTTGCTACTTTGGTGGCAGGCTGTGCGACCAGTTTGTCAAGATTGAAGCTGTTGCGGGGCATCCAACACTTGGTTTCTGACTTGGGTTGGTGTTGGCCGACTGATAGTTGAACATGAATGTCTATTTGCCATTCTGAATGTTTGTTCAGCTCAGTATGCATGTAACTAGTATTGCTTGGTTGTGTATTCTCCAGTTTGATGGTGATCCATCTCCAGTTTCTCAAAGATAATGGTATTGTTGCGGGGCTGCCAAAAAGTTGAGTTGCTACCAGTTCAGGAGGCAATGCTACATCGATGGACTCTTACAGGTGTTTTACGGGGTGAATTTGAGTTGGCCAAGTGTGATTGGACAAATGGAGAGGGCGGGGCCCCACCACCCTGAAAATCAGGTGGGCAAAGTTTAGTTGAAAGGAAGGGTCTGTAAAAGCCCTGTATTAGGCCCGTCGATGTAGCATTTTTGCAGTTCAGGTGTTGGTGGAATGTTGTAAACCGTGGAGTTAATTTGTCAGTCAGGTGTTGGCTTTGTTGAATCGAATCCTTGCTTCCCATGAATGTTGTTAGCTTGTCAGTATATAATACGTAATACAAACTAACTAACTGGTGGTATTTGCTAGTTGTCTGTTGTGTCTTTTCAAACCAACCAAAATACCCATAGGTGGCCTATCTAGTCCCCTGCAAAGCAAAATGCTATTGTAATCATCATCAAGGCCAAGTTTCAAATTTGTTCATCAACTTCATATGTATGCATTTCTTTTCAGGATTTTTAGGCTGTTTTCAAACTTGCCACTAGAAACTGGAGCCATGCTAACCTGGTCATGGTGTTTACTGTTATGAAAAAGCACATACCAGGTAATAATATAATACGAGTCTTACATGAGCAAATGTGAAACGAAGAAAAACCTAGCTATATAATACGAGAGGCAATGGAAAGATGCGTATAGTACTTCCTCCGTCCGGAATTACTTGTAATAGAACTAAAATACATCTAGATACATCAATTTCCGACAAGTGTTTGCGAACGGAGAGAGTATTAGATAATAAATCAGAATTAGTGTAAAAGCCCCGTATGAATTAGAAACAACCTGGCGTTATTTTAGGTAGTACCGGTACTAATTAGAAAACATAAGGCCCCTCCCAACGCTCCAGTCTGTATCGGTGCTTAGCCGTCCACGTAATGCTAAATCTGATCGTGGCGTCTTAGTTAAAGAAGAGAGAGAGGGAACCGGTAACCCCACGAAGAAACGGCACCAAGCGCACATACCTAGGCAGAAACGCACTTAATCGGATCCTGTATGCAGCGCCGAGCCGTTCCATCTCTTCTCCTTTTTCCCCTTCTTTCCAGTGACCTCCATCTCATCTTCTCCCTCGCCATGCGCCGCCGCTCCCAGCGCAACAGCCACTCCGTCCTCGCCCCGCGCCGCCGCACCTAGCGGACGACTACTCCGTCGTCGCCCTGCTCAATGAAAAATGGCCTTTTCCCCCAAAATCGAGCTGCTAGTTTGTTTCAAAATATGTCTTCTGTATTCAACTTCAGCTCGTGCTTGCTCCCTCCAATACATCCTTAGATGAGATTTTTGTCTGCACTTTTTTCTCTCTGCATCTTTCTAACTAATAGACTGAACCATATGTAATTTATAGATTGAATAGTATATAATCTGAACCATAGGTAAATTGATAATAGTCTGAACCATGAATAGTGGAGACTCTGATATAAATATTATGTGATCTGAACCATATGCCCTAGTCCCAGATTCTTGCTAAACTACAGTCTGTGATTTGTTTTGCACATCGACTATCTAACTAGGTTACAGAAAGTACTACTAGTTGATTTTACTTTAGGCAACTGAAGCAATTTCAAAATTACCATGATTTTATTTTACTCAAGCCCTCATGCAGAGTATCAGGGTCCAAACAAAATGCCACCAGCACTACTATTTTCTGTTTGGGTTTGATGGAACTGATTCGCAAAATTGTTGTCTTGTTTGTTACGTATTTGCCTAGGCGATTTTAGTAGCTACGAACATGCCACAAAAAGGCCACAAAGTTTACATACTATTAAGGTCCCATGACTAATTAAATGAAGAGTGCTTAGCTACAAGAAGCTAAGAACCTGTGCATTGGGGAGTTTGGTTGCTAAGCCCTTTAATATGCTTAGCACCCCTTCTAAGCACCCATGCACTGGAACCAGCCTAATACATTCTACGCAGAGACCAGTTCCCCATGCACAATCTTGTGGGTCCTCCAACCAGCTCCCCATGTACATTCTACGCAGAGACCCCTCTTTAATTCTCTAATTTTCATCCTCGAAACCAAGCATTCAATCAATCCTTTCCAAAACCAAAGCAGTTTTAATTGCCTCTCCTCCGGCACTCCCTCTCTCCCATTCATTTCACATGCTACCCGTACGATCCAACCCTTTTCTATCCGGCGGCTGTTGCCTCACAAGGACCGGATACCACCAGCCACCTCACTGATCCGCGACAGCGTGCCCTCCTTGTTCTCTTCACCACGCCTTCTAAGAGCATCTCCAGCCGTTCGGCCCCCCAGGACGCATAAAAATCGCCCTCTGGGGACGAGCCGACGATTCTTTCGGTGCTGGGGGCGGTTTTGCGCCCAGTCGTCGCCCCCAGTCGCCGATTTTGGCCCACTTTTAAACCGCCATTTTGGCGAAAAAGGCCCATATGGGCGAGAATAGACCCATATTTGGCGTGGTTCGCCATGGCTCGACGTTCAATTATCAACATAAATATTTTTTATCACATATTTCATCACAGAAATTTCAAATACTTCAACAAAATAGTACAACAACAAATAGTTCAATACAAATTATATAGTTCAACAAATAAAAACTGATATTTCATCACACGTCGCGCCCGGTGTCGCCCTTGAGCCTCCATAGGTGCTCTATTAGATCTTGCTGCAGTTGATGATACACCTGTGGGTCTCGGATCTCCTGACGCATACTGAGGTAGGCAGTCCAGGTTGCCGGTAGCTGGTGATCAACTTGGGCAAGAGGACCCTGCCTGTGGTATGGTTCAGTGTCAAACACTGGCTCTTCCTGCTCGCTCTCAATGATCATGTTGTGCAAGATTACACAGCAGGTCATGGTCTCCCACATTTGATCTTTCGACCAGGTCTGAGCGGGGTACCGGACAACAGCAAATCGAGATTGGAGCACACCAAATGCCCGCTCGACATCCTTCCCGCAAGCCTCCTGAATCTTCGCAAACCAGGCATTCTTGCCTCCAGGCACAGGGTTTTTTATGGTCTTGACAAATGTCGACCGTCTTGGATAGATGCCATCGGCTAGATAGTACCCCTTGTTGTACTGCCGCCCGTTGATCTCGAAGTACACCGGAGGATAGTGACCTTCTACAAGCTTGGCAAAGACAGGAGAGCACTGCAGCACGTTGATGTCATTGTGAGTTCCTGTCATACCAAAGAAGGAGTGCCAAATCCAGAGGTCCTGTGTGGCCACCGCCTCAAGTACCACACTGCAACCGCCTTTGGCGCCTTTGTACATCCCCTGCCAAGCAAATGGGCAATTCTTCAATTTTCAATGCATGCAGTCGATGCTTCCAAGCATCCCAGGAAATCCTCTTACTGCATTCTGTGCTAGGATTTGAGCAGTGTCTTCCGCATTGGGTGTTCTCAAGTATTGCGGTCCAAACACTGCCACTACTGCCCGACAGAACTTGTAGAAACACTCTAGGCTGGTGGACTCGGTCATGCGCCCATAGTCGTCCTGTGAGTCACCGGGAGCTCCGTATGCAAGCATCCTCATCGCTGTCGTGCATTTCTAGATGGAGGTGAATCCAAGTTTGCCGGTGCAATCCATCTTGCATTTGAAGTAGTTGTCGAACTTCCGGATGGAATTCACAATCCGGAGGAAAAGCTTTTTGCTCATCCGATAACGGCGCCGAAATGTTCTGTCGCCGTGAAGTGGAGCATCGGCGAAGTAGTCGGAGTAGAGCATGCAGTAGCCTTCGAGACGATGCCGGTTCTTTGCTTTCACCCGCCCTGGCACCGAGCCACCTCGCCGCAGCTTTTCATTGCTCGCCAGCAGCTGGGCGAGGGCGGCGAGCACCATGAGATGCTCTTCTTCCTGGACGTCGGCCTCGGCTTCCTCCTCCAGCAGCGCGGCGAGCACTTCCTCGTCATCTGAGTCCATCGCCGAGGCAGGCAAAACGCCGAACGCCTTGCGCGCGGTGGGCGTGCACCTGCCGCTAAACTGCGCTCCGCGGCGGGAAACGGCGGCCGGAAACGTCCAGCTGGTGTCGGAGGGGCTGTCGCGGCGAACCTATGCTATTTTTCCGGCGGGGAATGGCTATCTACCGGTGAAGGGCGGCGGGGCGGCGCCGGGATATGCCTAGTTGCGGCCGAGAGCGCGGGGGGTGGAAGGCGAGTAGGGGAAGAAAATCTTGACTTTTCACCTGACGGCGTGGGCCAGTCGTGTTTTTCCCTTGCGCCGGAGCCCCCAAGCGCCCCCCAGCGTGCCGGGTTCGGCCTGCGGCCGCCGGGCGGAAAAAAGGGCCGAACCGGCGCTTTTCGTCGTCCTGGGGGCGCGACTGGACCGTTTTTTTAACGCCGGCGCCGAAAAAGTTGCCTGGGGATGCCTGTTAGGGGCGCGGCTGGAGATGCAAGAAGTAATCCTTCACCCGCGTGCGGGGTGCGGGTGCGACTTAGGACTTGGAACAAAGGCGACAGGAGCCGATGCTTTCCTTGGTCAGTCGTTGCCGGTGAGGTTTGATAGACGAGCTCGCTACTGTCCACGTACTTGTCTACATCCGTGCTTGAAGACGCCTTCTTAAGAACGTCCTTGTCCGTCGTGCTGTCTTCTCATCCTCCTACCTCGAGGCAGCCCGGCATCGACGAGCCCCGGGAGCATCGCGTGCGGACACGGGTGTTAACGTGGAGCGTCGCCGGGTCTCCGGCCGCCACTGCAGATGTCGCCGAGGGTCGCTCTCCAACGTTGCTACGAGCTGACCGGGCGCGGCTGCTCCATGGACTCACCTGGATGTTTGCGTTGCAGCAAGCTTGGTCATGCCGAGCTCGGCGTCGTTTTTGCTACGAGCTGGTCGCGCTTGGCTGCTCGCCGGAGTCACGTGGTGTCTGCGGTGCTTCAGCGGCCGAACGCTGCGTGGGCGGTGCTTCCCAGCAGGGTCCTTGCGGCGTTGCCTGTATTGCTATCTACACCACGCTAGCGCTCGTGACTCTCCACTAGTACGTTGACCTGATGAGGTGGCTGTCCAGATCACAACCATCGAACGGCCGCGCACCCGGCTGACGAAATCAGTCGGTTGTACATCATTGTACTTTTTCTTCTCGTACAGTCCGAATCCTAATTTGACTAGGTTCGGTGAGGCCGGAGTAGACTGACGGCTAGTCGGAATCGGCAACTTCCTGGTCAATATAAGCAGAGGCGTCGATGCACAAAGGGACAAAGCAAGCAGAGGTATCTTGTTGGCGATCACGAAGCTGGTACGTACGCGCAGTGCAACTCTGCCGATGCATCCATCAAGCATGGACAAAGACACGGAGGAGCAGCGGTCACAACGACAACCCTTGTTTTCGCGGCTTAAGTGCGGCGAGGAGGAGACGCTAGCACCTAGGAGCACCGACGAGCGCCTCTACGTCACCGACGTCGTCCTCGTCCGCCCGGGGAGAGCATACGCCGGCCAGAGCGTCGTGGCCGCCTGCGTCGAGACCGGCACGCGGAACCTCATGCTCGGGACGCTGTCGGCAGAGAGCCCCTGCGTGAAGCTGCAGACGCCGGTGGAGCTGGACAATGAGTTTTGCTTTTACGTGGTACGTATGGAAGACGGCTACGCAGCCGACGATGACGCCGACACCTACGTGCACGCCAATGCGGCAGTCGTCGAGTTCCAGGGTTTCGCTCTCGTTTCACCGTCTCTCCACACGGAGGAGAAAGACAATGACGACCACAAGGACGGGCAGGAGACTGACAGTGAGATTGACCCACACGTTGCTAGGGCGAGCAGTGCCGGCGGCAACGGCAAGGACGTTCGACAGGTTGTAGTTAGAGCATTCTTTGGGATTTTTAGGTTTCTTCTATGCTGGCATCGATGATGTAATCGAGTATGCATGAACTGCATCATACGTTTATATTTGACTAGTCATGCATCTTCAACGCGGACTCTCAAAACGCACGCAATTTTTTTGACCAAACTGTCCCGATGCAATTTGTTATTAACGCGGTCTAGTCTTTGTCTACAAACGCATCTGCCTATTCGTTTTCCGGCAAAACGGTAGCAAACCAAGGTGGCATTGCGGGAGTCCGAACCTCCGGCTGTGCATTGTGAGCAGACCGTATTGTTTCCGCACCAAAACCCGTGCTTCCCCACCCTCTTCGCTCCAATCATTTACGCGCCAAATTGAAGCGAGAAGGGGCGCCAGTCAAGATGACGGAGAGGTTTGCGAACATCTTGGCAAAGAAGGAGGCATATGTCAAAGCGCTATGATGAGAAAGGAATGTGGAGAGGTTCAACATCTTGATGGCGGTGACCGAGAAGAAGATCAACCTTGAAGAGTAGAAGAACAAATTCGGAGAGAAGAAGGTTGAGCTCGCGAGCGCTTCAGAGGATGTTGACCGTGAGGAGTAGACGACTTGGATCTCGATGCGGCGATGATCGTGTGCTTCGTCCATGTTAGAATGTTGACGTTTTTTGCAGCCGCGATGAAGACGTCCCAGAAAGAGGCGGATAGTGAGGACGCGGATGGAGAGGAGGAGGAAGCGATGGCAGAATGAGCGAAGTGGCACAGACAACAAGTCTGGGAGGAAAAAAATGTCATTTTTCTTCTTTCTTTTTAAAGGACGATGACCCTCGGCTTCTGCATCTAGACGATGAATGCAACCATTTTATTAATTATATTCACAAAGGCCTTACAAAGTAATATATCAGTAAGTCTGAAGCCATCATCTTGGCAACATCTGTTGCTACTCCTATCCAGTTGATGAAGGCAGTGCCGGAAGTCCGAGCTAAATACCAAATAGACCTCGCACCAAAGCCTAACAATTAAAGCCGGAAGCCCCCACCAATAAGGATGAAAAAGGCGCGGAAACGGACGGAACTGGGTGCTACCATATTTATTTTCTACTCATTGTGTCATTGTGTGTTGTTTGATAGTTGGGCTACAAAGCATTCATAGGCATATAGTAGAAACGGAAAGTTCCGCTTCCACGTCTGTTCCACCGGAAAACACAGTTCCTTTTTTTGTTTCCGTTTCCGCATAAAAAATTCATTTCCATTTCCTTTTCATATTTCCTCTCCGTTTCCATTTTTCCTCCGGAAAAGTGGAAACTTTCCATTCCATTTTCATCCCTACCCACCAAGCCTCTTGCCAGGTCTGGGGCACACATCGGTTCGTCACACTCTCAAAGTTCGCCGCCGCCGTCTTCCACCGATCCATCTTCAGAGCAGGTACTGATGCATTAACCATGCCAGGTCTGCCGTCGACGTCACTATGACGCCAGACAACGCCACCTCCCTACGCATGTCCATCAAGATGCATCCGACGCCGAGACTCTACTGCACCATGCCGCCGAGGCCCACTGTTGATGATACACGGTTGATGCCACGCCGCTCCACCTACATGCCATCTCACGTCGTCTCCGAACTACCAGCAACTCGACCACCATGAGCAGTCCCCAGTCGACGCCTTAAGGAAGGAACACGACACCAAGGTGCCGTCGTCGCCAAAACAGAGGAGCTGAGGCTTTCGATTGCGCTCATGGCAGGGGTAGGAGGAGCAGGATCTGAAGAAAATATGCCCTAGAGGCAATAATAAAGTTGTTATTTTATATTTCCTTATTCATGATAAAAGTTTATTATTCATGTTAGAATTGTTGATCGGAAACTTAAATACATGTGCGAACACATAAACAAATACCGTGTCCCTAGTAAGTCTCTACTAGACTAACTCGTTAATCATGCCAATTTATAGAATTATTAAAAGATCCAATATATTGTTAGATTTTAAAAAAATAGAAAAACAACAAAAACAAAAATAAGAAGAAGAAGAAAGAAAATGAAATAAAAATGTGCAGCTAATAACTGATGGGGTATACGATCCCGCAAAACTACAGAGACTATAGCCTGTCGAGAGGCTATCTCACTGGCGCAAGATCTTCAGGTTCAAAACTTTGTCATATCATCAGACCCAAAGCAAGTTGTCAATGATATACTGAAGGGCAGTCAGCGTGTGTATGGAGCCGTCATCAACGAAATCAAGGCTAGATCGGTTCCTTTTTCCTGTAATTTCATTCTCTGAAAGTCGTGTAGTTAACTTTGAAGCTCATAGAATAGCTAAATTTGCTCTTACTTTAGCTCAGGGGCATCATGTGTGTCTTGGCCAGCCACATGACCCAGTTTGCATTCCACTATCTGTGGAATTCGATCAATAAAATGGCTTTTACCCCCTAAAAATAGTAGTAGAAAAAACTCGGATGTTATCATCTTTACAGGCGTATTATTCATATCCGTGTCCGGAACAAACTCCAACTTGTATTTGTATGATTTCGCAAAAAAGAAAACTTGTATTTGTACGAACCAACTCTAGCTGGTTCTTGTCCGTACGTACAACGGAAGGGTTTGCTGCCCTTGACTTTACTAGTTGCTGCCGCGGCATACAATCTCTCTATATGCTAAGTGAATCACCACGCGGTCTCTTTGGCTGCCATGCGAATCCCTCGAGATTGTTTCCCACACGGTTTATAAACGCACGACGGATCGACATCGTATCCGGTCATCTCGCCCTACGTATTGCAAGGAACAAAAAGACATAGGGCAAGGCCGGCCTCTCCGGACAAATCCGAGGGTGCAAGAGGACCCAACGTGGCCGGCCGCCGGGAACCAAGCCAAATCATATGGCGATCAAGGCTTCCTTGCTGCGCGGTCTTCTTCACCGGGCGCATGCGTTGTTCCGGGCTTTGTTGTCCGACACGTGATCACCGGTCTACCTGCCGAACGAGCTCGTGTCCGATATCCTGTCCAGGATCCCAGAGAGGTCCGTGCGCCGGTTCCGGTGCGTGTGCAAGGAGTGGCATGCCCTCCTCACCGCCCCCGCCTTCGTCGCCGCACACAAGTCCCGCGCTGAGCCATTCCTCGTGGTGTCCTCCGATCCCTGCGAGGGCCTGCGGTTGATCGATATGGACGGCAACGTCGTAAGGTTGATCAGCGACATGCGTGGGTGTTGGAGTCCGGTGTCCACGAGCCCCGAGGGCATTCTATGTGTCACTGGCTATCTGGATAGCTATCCGTGTACCACTGTTTTTGCCGGGTTGATCGATCTTGCCACCACGGAGGTGGTTGTCACCCGCTTGAAAGACAATAAAGCCTGGGGTTACGGTCGTGCCATCCCGTCAGACGTGTATAAGATTGTGCACTTTCGAGACCACATTAGGGGATGTTATTGTGAGGTTTACACAATAGGGGGTGGTGACGGGTGGAGTCGGAGGAAATCACACCCATTGCATTACAAATACGATAGCTTTGAAAACTATGCTGCTACGGTCAATGGTGTGTTGTATTTATTGGCAAGGGCGAAGCCACAGGGCATGGACTATGTACTCTGTTTTGACCTCGAGAGCGAGGAGTGGAAGAATAATATCAAAGGCCGTTCAAATGTGGACATCTGGGGGCATGATATCAGCTTAGGCGAGCTCAAGGACACTTTGTATATGGCTGAAAAGAAGAACTGGGAAACCGATCATGGGTATACAAACATATGGCTCCTGACTGATTTTGATATGAGTATCTGGATCAAGGCATATACGATACCATTGGAGCCGTCCATGCTCCCATATGCTCCCATGTTTTGTCGGATGATACCTTTGAGGGTGTTGCATGACAGTTCAAAGGTGCTCTTCTACTACGGTTCTAGATATGTATTATTTGTGTTACGAGGAGCACAGTTACAAATCTATGACCCTCATAATGAGACATGCACAGATGTGACAGAAAAACTGCTTGGTGACCATGGCACCGTTGTCGGCTTTTGCAGCTCACACTTGGAGCGTTTTGGCTCGGCAAAGATCCAGCGCCCCATATCCTCTTTCCGCCACATTTGACGTAGTAATTTTTTTTCCTGGTGCATTCGGTGGCGGGGATCTGGCGTTTCGGAGTGACTCATCCATGAGCGGGAATTCTAGAACCAGAGATTTTAGGAGGACGTCATATGTAGCTCGCACTAGTGCAGAATGATTTCGAGAGAGAGTTAGAGGCTGACCCTACAATTGTTACTTCAATTTTTCCACCGAATTGTTTCCGATTCACCAAATCAATTCTTGTCTCTTTCTGAATTGCCTCTTTATTTCATGTAATACGTTTTTACAAGGTTGCAAGCTAACTTGACTTACAAAAAGTCTTACATTATGAGACGAAGGGAGTACATCTGGTTAGTCGTGCGTTGCACGTGCACGCTAACTATAGAAAACAATGAGTAAAACTCTTTTATCCTGTTTGCAGCCGGGCGCACCGAATCTACCAGGTTTGGAATGAATTGTTCCAGGTTAAAAAAAAAACCTCCAACTCTAGATCCGTATCGTCACGTACCAGGCAAGGGTTTTACTTGCTTCTGCGGTATACAATCTCCATATATGCCAAATGAATCACGGCACGATCTCTTTGCAATACGATGCATACGGTGGCTTCCATGCGAATAAACCAAGATCACACGGCCGGGCCTGCCAGCTTCCAGCTTAAAAGCACGACCAATGAACATCTTGTCCGTCCTTCAGAAATCAACCTGAGCAAAATCCGAAGGTGCAAACTCGCCGGCTGCCGGTACGATCGAACCAAATCATATGGGGATCAAGGTATCGTCTTTGCAGGTTCTTCTTCACCGGGTGCAGGCGCTGTTCCGAACTCCACCGGCAGACACACCATCGCTGGTCTACTTGCCAAGCGAGCTAGTCTGCGACATCCTGTCCAGGATACCGGAGAGGTCCGTGTGCCGGTTCCGATGCGTGTCAAAGGAGTGGCTAGCCCTCATCTCCAACCCTGCCTTCGTCACGGCGCACAATTCCCACGCTGAGCAGTTCCTCGTGGTGGCCTCCTTTTTCCCTCGGGGTCTGCGACTGGTCGATATGAACGGCAATGTTGTGACTTGTGAGGGTGATCAGTGACACATGTTGGTTATGGAGTTCCGTGCCCATGAGTCCCGATGACTTTGTATGTGTCACCGGCTGTGGTCGGGGTGATGTTTTTGTTACTGGGATGATCGACCTTGAAGGTAACAAAGGCTGGGGTTTTGGTCGTGCCGTCCCGTCTGTCGCGTATAAGATGGTGCGCTTTCTAGACCACACTAATTGTGAGGTTATCACAATAGGGGGTGGTGTTGGGTGGAGACGGAGGAAATCACACCCATTACATTACAAAGGCCATAGCGTTGACAACTGCGCCGCAACGGTCAATGGCATATTATACTTCTTGGCGAATGCGAGACAGGACATGCATGATGTACTTTGCTTTGACCTGGAGAGCGAGGAGTGGAAGAATAATATCAAAGGCCCACCAAATGTGGCCATCTTTTGTCATGGTATCACCTTAGGCGAGCTCAATGGGGCTCTGTGCATGGCTGAACCAAAGAATTGGAGAAGCAACCATGGATGTATGAACATATGGCTCCTTACTGACTCAAATAAGAGTATCTGGGTCAAGGCGTATACGATATCTTTGGAGCCATCCACACTCTCGGATTATTGGTGGGTGATACCTTTGAGGGTGTTAGATGATCATGATGGTTCGAAACTGCTCTTCTACTATAGTGCTGGTTGCCTAGCAATATGGTTAGAAAGACTGTCGGTACTACAAATCTATGACCCCCATGATGGGACATGCACGGATGTAAGAGAGAAACTGCTCGACCAAGTCCGCGCCGTCGGCCTTTGCAACTTGCACTTGGCGCGCTCTGACTCGGCAAAGGTCCAACGGCCAATATCCTCTCTGCATTTTATGTGAGGTATTTCTTTAGCAGCATTATGCACTATACGTGCCGAGCAAATGTCTCCGTACTGGCCTAGTCCAGTCATACTGGCCGACAGAGGCGGCGGCCGTGGGCGTCGTTCTCCTCCTTGCAGGCTCTGTCGTGGTGCTCCCACTCCTTTCGTGCTACTCCGGGTGAAAACTTGATCTTCGGGATTAGATGGTGGCGGCTATTGGTCGTATCCATTTTTTAGAATGAAGGCTCGCGAGCCCATCTTTGAATTAACGAAGCCAACAACCGCCCAAGGTTACAACCCAACTTACACACGGCAAAACCTGGTACAATGGGGACGAAACTGGAAAGCAAAACATATCTACCCGAGAACAAGCTGCCAAAACAACTTGCAAGACACTAGTAGAAAAGGGGGCAATGGTGCAGACCGGGCCAGCCCATTAGTCCCGGTTCAGTCCAGAACCGGGACCCATGGGGGCATTGGACCCGGTTCGTGAGCTTTGGTCCTGGTTCGTCTGGACCTTTTGGTCCCGGTTGGTGGGACGAACCGGGACCAATGGGCCTTGCTCCTGGCCCACCACCATTGGTCCCGGTTGGTGGCATGAACTGGGACCAAAGGCTGACCTTTAGTCCCGGTTCGTGGGACGAACCGGGACCAATGAGTTGCCTATATATACCCCTCGTCCGCGAGCAGAGCACTCCCACTGCTCTGTTTTTCCTGGGCGGCGAGGGGAGAGCTTTGTGGTGCTCTAGCTCACCTCATATGCACACAGGTGTTCGATGGAATGCCCGAGCCACACTACTTAAGCTTTATCCTCTCCAAGCTCGACCTCCAAGCTCCATTTTCCTCAATATTTGTCTAGGTTTAGCGGTCCGTCACGTCCCGTCCCCGTCTTCACCGCCGTCGATCGCCCGCGCCGATCTCGTCGCCGGCACCACCGTGGTGAGCCTCGTGTTCTTATCTTCTTTCTGAAAGTAAAACAATTCTTACTTGTATGTTTATATAGATACTTGTATAATTTTCTTACTTTTATTATTGCATCTTATATAGTGCGATTGTTTTGGTATCCGGCCCCGTCGGCCCTCGTCCTGTCTATGATTCGGATGTGGTATATATTATCTTTTCATAAGTATTGGTTCATTTATTGTATATGACAATTATGCCGACCAACGTGACATAGATTTTATTTATCTAGGAGGTTGTTGAACCGGAAATTCCAACCGACCCTATTGTCGAGAGGTTAAATTTAGTTGAATAAGAAAACAATTTCTTGAAGGAAAAAATAAGAAAAATTGAGGAGGAGAAGATGATACTGGAGTTGCATGTTGCGGATGTCGTCGTTGATCACAAGATCAAGATGGATGCAATGCGCTTGAAGATTAGAAAGATTAGAAAATATGCCATTCACACCGAGGCTTGGTATCATTATGCCGTTGGATCAGTTGTTACATTGGTTGCAATTATGATCGCATTTGTTTTCGCATTGAAATATTTTACATAGTTTCAATGTATGGTTTAATTAATTTAGAAGCACTGCAAAGCTTTATGTTGTTAGATGAGAACTATGTATGTACTTTGGTTTCAATGTGATGATGAACTTCTATTAATTTGGTCACTTAATTATCTATTCATGATGTTCTGTAATGATTTTTGACACACTTAATTATATATAATGCATGCAGATGAACCGGCAATGGATGTATGGTTCAAGACACACCTCCGAGTACATGAAGGGCGTGCATGATTTTCTCGAAGTGGCTGAGGCAAACAAGCAGAATGGTTTTATGTGTTGTCCATGCCCTATATGTGGGAATACGAAGTCTTACTCTGACCGAAAAATCCTTCACACCCACCTGCTTTACAAGAGTTTCATGCCACACTATAATGTTTGGACGAGGCACGGAGAAATAGGGGTTATGATGGAAGATGGCAAAGAAGAAGAGTACGATGACAACTATGTGCCCCCTGAATACGGTGATGCTATTGAAGATCAAGAGGAACCAGACGATGTGCACGATGATGCTGCAACGGGCGAAGATGCTGAAGATCAAGAGGAACCAGACGATGTGCCCGATGATGATGATCTCCGCCGGGTCATTGTCGATGCAAGGACGCAATGCGAAAGTCAAAAAGAGAAGCTGAAGTTCGATCGCATGTTAGAGGATCACAAAAAAGGGTTGTACCCCAATTGCGTAGATGGTAACACAAAGCTCGGTACCGTACTGGAATTGCTGCAGTGGAAGGCAGAGAATGCTGTGCCTGACAAAGGATTTGAGAAGCTACTGAAAATATTGAAGAAGAAGCTTCCAAAGGATAACGAATTGCCCGACAGTACATACGCAGCAAAGAAGGTCGTATGCCCTCTAGGATTGAAGGTGCTGAAGATACATGCATGCCCTAATAACTGCATCCTCTACCGCGGTGCGTACAAGGATCTGAACGCATGCCCGATTTGCGGTGCATTACGATATAAGATCAGACAAAATGACCCTAATGATGTTGCCGGCGAGCCCCCCAGGAAGAGGGTTCCTGCGAAGATGATGTGGTATGCTCCTATAATACCACGGTTGAAACGTCTGTTCAGAAGCGGAGAGCATGCCAAGTTGATGCGATGGCACAGTGAGGACCGTAAGAAAGACGGGAAGTTGAGAGCACCCGCTGACGGGTCGTAGTGGAGAAAAATCGAGAGAAAGTACTGGGATGAGTTTGCAAGTGACCCAAGGAACGTATGGTTTGCTTTAAGCGCGGATGGCATTAATCCTTTCGGGGAGCAGAGCAGCAATCACAGCACCTGGCCCGTGACTCTATGTATGTATAACCTTCCTCCTTGGATGTGCATGAAGCGGAAGTTCATTATGATGCCAGTTCTCATCCAAGGCCCTAAGCAACCCGGCAACGACATTGATTTGTACCTAAGGCCATTAGTTGAAAAACTTTTACAGCTGTGGAATGGAAACAGTGTACGTACGAGGGATGAGCACAAACAGGAGGAATTTGACCTAAAGGCGTTGCTGTTCGTGACCATCAACGATTGGCCCGCTCTCAGTAACCTTTCAGGACAGACAAACAAGGGATACCACGCATGCACACATTGTTTACTTGACACAGATAGTATATACCTGGGAAGCTGCAGGAAGAATGTGTACCTGGGCCATCGTAGATTTTCTTCCGACCAACCATCAATGTCGAAAGAAAGGCAAGCATTTCAAATGCGAGGCAGATCACCGGAAGAAGCCCGCCATGCATACCGGTGATCACGTACTTGCTATGGTCAATGATTTACACTAATCTTTGGAAAGGGTCCCGGCGCACTAGCTGTTCCGAATGACGCTGAGGGACACGCACCCATGTGGAAGAAGAAATCTATATTTTGGGACCTACCCCACTGGAAAGACCTAGAGGTCCGCTCTTCAATTGACATGATGCACGTGACGAAGAACCTTTGTGTGAACCTGCTAGGCTTCTTGGGCGTGTATGGAAAGACAAAAGATACAGCTGAGGCACGGGAGGACCTGCAACGTTTGCACGAAAAAGACGGCATGCCTCCAAAGCAGTATGAAGGTCCTGCCAGCTATGCTCTTACCAAAGAAGAGAAGGAATCTTCTTTGAATGCCTGCTTAGCATGAACGTCCCGACTGGCTTCTCGTTGAATATAAAGGGAATAATAAATATGGCAGAGAAGAAGTTTCAGAACTAAAGTCTCATGACTGCCACGTGATTATGACGCAACTGCTTCCGGTTGCATTGAGGGGGCTTCTACCGGAAAACGTCAGATTAGTCATTGTGAAGCTATGTGCATTCCTCAATGCAATCTCTCAGAAGGTGATCGATCCAGAAATCATACCAAGGCTAAGGAGTGATGTGGTGCAATGCTTGTCAGTTTCGTGCTGGTGTTCCCACCATCCTTCTTCAATATCATGACGCACGTCCTAGTTTATCTAGTTGACGAGATTGTCATTCTGGGCCCCGTATTTCTACACAATATGTACCCCTTTGAGAGGTTCATGGGAGTCCTAAAGAAATATGTCCGTAACCGCGCTAGGCCAGAAGGAAGTGTTGGGGAACGTTGCAGAAAACAAAAAATTTTCCTACTCGTTTCACCAAGATCCATCTAGGAGTTCATCTAGCAATGAGTCATCGGATGCATCTACGTACCTTGTAGATCGCGAGCGGAAGCGTTCAAAGAACGGGGATGATGTAGTCGAACACGACGTGATCCAAATCACCGATGACCAAGCGCCGAATGGACGGCACCTCCGCGTTCAACACACGTACGGGACGGGAGACGTCTCCTCCTTCTTGATCCAGCAAGGGGGAAGGAGAGGTTGATGAAGATCCAGCAGCACGACGGCGTGGTGGTGGATGCAAGGCATCACAGTAGCAGGGCTTCGCCTATACTACGAGAGAGAGACGTAACGGGGAGAGAGGGAGGCGCCAGGGGCTGGTGTATTAAGTCCCTCCTCTCCCCCACTATATATAGGGGTGCTAGGGGGGGGGGCGCCGGCCCTAGGAGATGGAATCTCCTAGGGGGGGCGGCGGCCAAGGGTGGGGGGCTTGCCCCCCAGGCAAGGGGGCGCCCCCTTTAGGGTTTCCCCTCAACCCTAGCCGCATGGGCCCTAGGGGAGTGGCGCCCCAGCCCACTTTGGGCTGGGTTCCCTCCCACTTCAGCCCATGGGGCCCCCCGGGATAGGTGGCCCCACCCGGTGGACCCCCGGGACCCTTCCGGTGGTCCCGGTACAATACCGGTGACCCCGAAACTTGTCCCGATGGCCGAAACAACACTTCCTATATATAATTCTTTACCTCCGGACCATTTCGGAACTCCTCGTGACGTCCGGGATCTCATCCGGGACTCCGAACAACATTCGGGTTACTGCATATACATATCTTCACAACCCTAGCGTCACCGAACCTTAAGTGTGTAGACCCTACGGGTTCGGGAGACATGTAGACATGACCGAGATCGCTCTCCGGTCAATAACCAACAGCGGGATCTGGATACCCATGTTGGCTCCCACATGCTCCACGATGATCTCATCGGATGAACCACGATGTCGAGGATTCAAACAACCCCGTATACAATTCCCTTTGTCAATCGATATGTTACTTGCCCGAGATTCGATCGTCGGTATCCCAATACCTCGTTCAATCTCGTTACCGGCAAGTCACTTTACTCGTACCATAATGCATGATCCCGTGACCAGACACTTGGTCACTTTGAGCTCATTATGATGATGCATTACCGAGTGGGCCCAGTGATACCTCTCCGTCATACGGAGTGACAAATCCCAGTCTTGATCCATGTCAACCCAACAGACACTTTCGGAGATACCCGTAGTATACCTTTATAGTCACCCAGTTACGTTGTGACGTTTGGCACACCCAAAGCACTCCTACGGTATCCGGGAGTTACATGATTGCATGGTCTAAGGAAAAGATACTTTGACATTGGAAAACTCTAGCAAACGAACTATACGATCTTGTGCTATGTTTAGGATTGGGTCTTGTCCATCACATCATTCTCCTAATGATGTGATCTCGTTATCAATGACATCCAATGTCCATAGTCAGGAAACCATGACTATCTGTTGATTAACGAGCTAGTCAACTAGAGGCTTACTAGGGACATGTTGATGTCTATTATTCACACATGTATTATGATTTCCCGATAATACAATTATAGCATGAATAAAGACAATTATCATGAACAAGGAAATATAATAATAATGCTTTTATTATTGCCTCTAGGGCATATTTCCAACAGGAAGCATCTCCATGGGCCATCAAACAGAGTATGTCATCGGGTTTTGTGTTAACTTCATTCCTGGCCTTAAGAAGATAGGTCTCCCTAAATCGCGGTATGAGGGGAGACTGACTGGAAAAGGCACGCTTGGAAGGGACTCAATAATATGCAGGGACGGATATTCTTGGTCTCAAGCACACTACACAGTTCTACTGAACTCTACCTTGGTGACCCCGTATGTCAATGAACACAAGAACAGTCTGCGCTCCAAACACCCGGAGCAGTGTGACGACTGGATTACATGTGAACACATCAGGACTTTCAGTAGTTGGTTGGAAACACGTCTCAGAGGTGACAACACTATTTGTGATGAGCTGTACTTGTTGTCTAGGGGACCATCTTTGACTATATTGATTTACAAAGGATACGAGATAAATGGGAATACACTTTACACGATTGACCAAGATCAAAAGAGCACCAACCAAAACAGCGGTGTCCGCTTTGATGCAACAACCGAGAGGGGAAAGGACACATATTATGGTTACATAGTGGACATATGGGAACTTGTCTACGGACATGATTTCAAGGTCCCTTTGTTTAAGTGAAAATGGGTCAATCTGTCAGGAGGCGGGGTACTGGTAGACCCATAGTACGAAATGACAACAGTGGATCTGAAAAATCTTGGATACACTGACGAACCGTTCTTCCTAGCCAATGATGTGGCACAGGTTACCTATGTGAAGGACATGTCTACCAGACCGAGAAAAAGAAAAGATAAGGAAGCAAATACATCATACGATGAGCCAAAGCGCCACATAGTTCTTTCAGGAAACAGGGACATGGTGGGAGTGGAGGGCAAGACAGACATGTCTGAAGATTATGAAAAGTTTCATGAAATTCCTCCCTTCAAAGTCAACGCTGACCCCAGCATCCTGATAAACGATGAAGATTATCCATGGTTACGGCGCAATAAGCAAATGACACAAGCGAAGAAAAAGTGAAGACTTTCTCCTGCAACTATTATGATGATACCATGCCAACTTTGTAACAGACGAGTATGATACCATTGTCCGTTTTGTACATGCACATGCTATGTGGGTGAATTTATGATACCATGCCAACTGTCGGTGTCAAAACCGGCGGATCTCGGGTAGGGGGCCCCGAACTGTGCGTCTAGGCGGATGGTAACAGGAGACAAGGGACACGATGTTTTTACCCAGGTTCGGGCCCTCTCGATGGAGGTAAAACCCTACTCCTGCTTGATTGATATTGATTATATGGGTAGTACAAGAGTGGATCTACCACGAGATCAAGGAGGCTAAACCCTAGAAGCTAGCCTATGGTATGATTGTTGTAATGGTTGTCTGTCCTACGGACTAAAACCCTCCGGTTTATATAGACACCAGAGAGGGCTAGGGTTACACAGAGTCGGTTACAATGGTAGGAGATCTACATATCAGTATCGCCAAGCTTGCCTTCCACGCCAAGGAAAGTCCCATCCGGACACGGGACGAAGTCTTCAATCTTGTATCTTCATAGTCTTGGAGTCCGGCCGATGATGATTGTCCGGCTATCCGGACACCCCCTAGTCCAGGACTCCCTCAGTAGCCCATGAACCAGGCTTCAATGACGATGAGTCCGGCGCGCATATTGTTCGGCATTGCAAGGCGGGTTCCTTCTCTGAATAACTCATAGAAGATTGTGAACACCAGGATAGTGTCCGGCTCTGCAAAATAAATTCCACATTCCACCGTAGAGAGAATAATATGTACACAAGTTCAATCTGCTGACGTATTTTGTGGCATGACGTCATACCACCACCAAGCCTTTACTTGAATCGTTTTTTATTATATCACCTCAGCGTGTTTAGCGAAGCGGTTTCCTTGGCACGTCTTGTCGAAGCAAAGATCGTGTTCCCCTTATTCCGGGATTCCCATCAATACGGACGTGGGTAACCCAACCGCGCCATTGATGGTGGCGCTTGGGAGATAAGCGAGTTTTACCAGGCCGGTGGGGACGCATAGTCTTCGTCCGCCCATATATAAGGGGATAAGGATCCACCTTTTTTACCTACGCCTTCTTCCTCCTTTGCTTACCTTTCTCCGCGCACTCGAGCTCCAGTGCCCAAGTTCGCATATCTCGCCTCAACCTTCTCCAGCCATGTCCGGAGCGGGAGGCAAGTGGATGGCCTCCTCCGTTACGGAGGGGCACATCGAAAAACTGCGAGGCGTCGGATACCTGTCCAGCGACATCGCGCACTGGCTGCCCGACAAGGGGCAGCTCATCCCCACCCCCAGGCCCCATGAGAGGGTCGTATTCCTTCCCCACTTCCTCCGCGGACTGGGCTTCCCACTTCATCCCTTCGTCCGGGGGCTCATGTACTACTACGGCCTGGACTTCCATGATCTGGCGCCAAACTTCATCCTCAACATCTCGGCGTTTATCGTCGTGTGTGAGGCCTTCCTCTGCATCCAGCCCCACTTCGGCTTGTGGCTAAAAACCTTCAATGTCAAGCCGAAGGTAGTGAAGGGCGTCCAAGCGGAGTGCGGAGGCGCCATGGTGGGCAAAATGCCCAACGTCCTCTGGCTCGAGGGCTCCTTCGTGGAAACCATCAAAGGGTGGCAATCGGGGTGGTTCTATATCACCAAGCCGCGGGACCCTAAATGGGCAGCGGCCCCCGAGTTCAGATCTGGTACCCCATGCAGCTCACCTCCTGGAAAGAGAAGGGCTTGCTATGGGGCAGTTCGGAGGAGCTGACCGGACTGCAGTCATGTCTCCAGACCTTGGTGAACAAGAAGCTCAAGCTTGTCAACGTGATCCAGGTCATGCTCGTCCGCCGGATTCTCCCTTGCCGACAACGGGCCTTCAATCTGTGGGTGTTTGATCCGGCACAACACCGGACCCTCAGCGGGCTCTTCAACACAACGTACGAAGCTGCCTGGAGGGTGCTGTTCAAGGGGGGAGAAGCCCCCGCATCCGCAACTGAAGATCACGGATTCAGCAGGAAACGCCTGGCCGGTGCGGTAAGATATGTTATCCTTTATGGGACATTTATTTCTTTCATAGTTTGACTCTATTGCGGGATCTAAAATTCCCGATGCCTTTAATAGGACTGGCAGAGTACGTCCGGACAGTTTAACTGTCCGGCTCCCCTCCCCGAAGACCCAGCGGACACCCGTTTATGTGGTGCCGGAGAAGAAGGCCAAGAAGAAGGCCACGGGAACTCGAAGGAGTTCCCGGCGCTAGGTGGTATCGGACTCATCGTCCGATGGCTCCGAGTCGGACTCCTCCCCCGAAGACGAGGAGGAGAAAGAGGACTCTCCCCAGGAGGGGGGAGAGAGGAAGAGGAAGGCTTCCCCAACAGGGGAGGCCGAAGGGTCCAAGAGGGGAAGGACCCTTCCTCCGGACAGCTCCACCAACACGAACGTTGGCGACGAAGGGTGGACCTCAAGGCCAAGCCTCCGGCAAGATCGTAAGTATCCGGATTCCTGAATGATTTATAATTTCTCTTTCGTGCCACATGTTGTCCTTCTAATGCCGCACACTACCTGCAGTCCGGCCGAGGATGATCTTCCCGCTTCATCGAGCGGGTCCTTGGCTCCGTCGGATGTGGATTCCATTCCGACCGCCTCCACCCCTCGTGATGACGATGACGCCGAGGTGGGATCCCAGGAGGGGACCCATCAGGAGGAGGCTCCGGAGGTGCCGCAAGGCAGCCTCCCAGACTTTGCGCCGGACTCCGTGCCGGAACCCGCAGTGGTTTCAGAGTCCGGCAGGCGGCCCCTTCGTAAGAAGGGCAAGACCATGGCGCCGGCAGCCTCCGTCCAACCGGAGGCGCCGGACAACTTGTTGGAGGCGCTCAATAGCGCTTCCATCAAGGAAGAACACCGCACTATCATGAGTGCGGTGATTCAGAAGGTTCAGCTCGCCAAGAACGGGCTGACCGAAGCCTGCAGCAGCCTTCTAACAGTCTTTGAGTTAAGAAGTTTTAAAATATGTAATGTAATACCGCATAGACAGTAGCCCCTGATGCTCGGTTCGGTGTTCGGAAAGAAAAACCAGACTGAGGATCTAAAAAAAGATATACGCAGGAGTTCTAAAAATTATGTCATTATGGGATTGCAGGCTGCGCTACTGACCTCTGCCGCACTGAGTGCGGAGGTCGATGCTTTGAAGCAGGACCTCGAGCGGTCCGAGCACGAGCTCGGCCTTGCCAAGAAGCAGCTCGAGGACAAAGAAGGTGAGTACCACCGTATTAAATTTGTACCTTACAGAAAAGCATTTTGGTTGCAATAGAAATAACGAGGATAACGTGGGTACTACAGGGGCCACGAATGAGGTGGCGACCCTGAAGGAGGCCGTGTTCGCGGCCGAACGTAATGCGGCCGGGGAACGAGCGGAGCGGGAGAAGCAGGAGGCACGGGTGGCGGAGGTGCGGCAAGAGCTCCAGGCTCTCATGGAAAAGCATGAGAGTTTGGAGTGCGACTCGAAGACTCGAGAGTTCGAGCTTGCCTCGGCTCTTGAAAGTGCAAAAGCCGCTAAGGCCGAGGCCCATAAGGCCCTCCAGGAGATTGAGGCGGTGAAGAAAATAGCGGCGGGTAAGGCATTTTTCATGCAAAGCAAGCATGTGAATGTGAATTACCTGTTACTTACCCGAATTCGGAGCTCTCCAGGGGCGTTTGCAGATCTGCCTCGCAGCGTGTCCGATGCCGCCGCATTCTACTGGGCCGAGGAGGGGAGCTCAACGGAGAAGGTCTTCTGGTCTCAGTATGCTGAGGCCGGACATCCGGTGCCCCTTAGCGACCAGCTGAAGCAGCTGGTCGAGCTCCACAAGGTAGCCGAGCAGGCCATGAAGGGCCTCATAGTTCGGCTGTGGCCTGAAGAGGCCATGCCTGGGAGCTACTTCGGCCTCGTGCGGCGGCTGGTGGATGCGTTCCCTTGGGTGGAGGTCATCAAGCGCTCCGCCTGCATTGAAGGTGCCCGTCGGGCCCTTGCCCACGCAAAGGTGCATTGGGGCAGGCTGGATGCTGAGAGGCTTATAACGGACGCGCCGCCGGCGGGCAAGGAGTATCGTACGCCCCAAATGTACTATAAGAGTGTCCTGAAGCGTGCCCGCAAGACTGCGGATGAGTGCCCCAAAGATGTAATTTTTTAGTAGACTCGCAATGTGTTATCCTGTGCGATGAAAACTTTGTCCATATGCGCCAAGCAACGCTTATTAATTTAAAATATTACCTTATGTGCAGCCGTTTATCAAATCTGAGAGATGGCAAGTCGTCGGCTTCAGCCCCCATGCCACGAGTGCTGGGGTGTTTGGGATAAACTTGAGCACTCTTGTTCCCATTTTTGGGTCCATCTAGGGAGGCGCTCAACACAACGAACAAGGCAACCGGACTTATAATGCTTGAACACTCTCACTTAGCCATAGAATTCTATAATTTTAAATTTCGGCGAAGCCCCTAGTGTTCGGAAGACCGAATTCGGGGCGCTATCCACGCCTAGGCCGGACACAGCCGGTTCCTCGCTCTAAGCGGCATAAGTCTTTAGGGACTCGAAAAGACCTCTCGAACAGCGACCAACTCTCGCCTTATCATGACGGTCAGTTTTAGCTTTCTCCACTGAGGCGCTCGCCCAGCTCAACCGGGGCGCAATCTCAGTGGTTCTCCCAGTGCTACCTTAGCCGATAGAACGGAACGTAAGGTACCAAAACATGGGAGCCGGGCAAAACCAACTATTGACCCAAGACATGATTCAGAGCCGATGCATATAATGCTATAAGTTCGGGGTGCCGCACTTGTGAAAGTGTTCGGACTTATCACACCATAGTGCGGGGAACATAAGCCCCTGGTGTATTCGGCCGTACCAGAGTGTACGGATGCAAGATGTGATAAACGAACATATATAAGAAAAGGAATGCAATTATAAGTGAAAGGTGATGCATTGTTCATTCAAGGATTTCTGCCATGAGTGCAGAACGATACAAATAGTGCGGTAAGCAAGGGATTGGACTATTTAAACATGTCCCCCTCCAGGGGTAGGCTGCGGACTGGTGTATTTAACAAATTTAATGCTCATAATGGAGACCACCTGAGTGTTCGTCGTAGCCTTTGTCCTTCCCTGGCTGTTGCATCGTGAGTTCGGCAGGTTCACCGCCGGACAGGGTCTCTGGTGAACGGAGTCCTGTGGATAAATAGAAAAAGGGAAAAAAGGAAAGTAAGAAGATCGACACACTTGGGAGCCCCTGGTGTGGTTAAGCCGCACTCTGGGCCGGTCGTGGTCGTGCCCCTCCCCCTATGCCCATGGTATCTCTAGAGCGTAATGATGTACGCGGAGAGCTGGTCTTGCAATCATGCAAGGGATGGGATTGGGGCCGCATTGCTACGCGTGCTCAGAACGTGCCAGGTGGTTTTGATTGATGTTACTTCGGGCGCGTTTGGCCATGTCCGGTCGTTTAACAGCCGGATTCGAAAATTGCCTTGAAAGGCTGCTCTGTACTTCTGCTGCGAGAGCCGCTGTGTGTTCCTCCGTTCGGAGGGAGCGTTCAGTATTTCTGTTGACCGTGATGACTCCACGAGGGCCTGGCATCTTGAGCTTAAGGTATGCATAATGCGGCACCACGTTGAACTTTGCGAACGCGGTTCGTCCGAGCAGAGCGTGATAGCCACTGCGGAACGGGACTATGTCAAAGATTAACTCCTCGCTTCGGAAATTATCCGGGGATCCGAAGACCACTTCCAGTGTGACTGAGCCTGTACAATTGGCCTCAACACCTGGTATGACGCCTTTGAAGATCGTCTTTGTAGGTTTAATCCTTGATGGGTCTATGCCCATCTTGCACACTGTATCCTGATAAAGCAGGTTCAGGCTGCTGCCGCCGTCCATCAGGACTCTAGTGAGGTGAAATCCATCGATGATTCGGTCTAGAACCAATGCGGCGAATCCGCCGTGGCGGATACTGGTTGGGTGGTCCCTTCGATCGAAAGTGATCGGGCAAGAGGACCATGGATTGAACTTCGGGGCGACTGGCTCCATCGCATATACGTCCCTAAGTGCACGCTTCCGCTCCCTCTTGGGTATATGGGTTGCGTATATCATGTTTACCGTCCGTACTTGTGGGGGAAACCCTTCTGTCCTCTACTATTCGGCGGCCGGGTCTCTTCCTCGTTATCGCTATGCAGCCCCTTGTCATTGTTTTCGGCAATTAACTTGCCTGCCTGCTTGAATACCCAACAATCCCTGTTGGTGTGGTTAGCTGGCTTTTCGGGGGTGCCATGTATCTGGCAAGAGCGGTCGAGTATTCGGTCCAAATTGGACGGACCCGGAGTAATTCTTTTGAATGGCTTTTTCCGCTGACCGGGTTTAGAGCCTCTGAATCTGGCGTTGACTGCTGTATCCTCAGTGTTATTGCCGCTAACGCGGCATTTGTTTTTGTTGCGACGCGACCTGCCATTGCGGTCCTTGCTGTCCGGACTGCCAGAATTTTTGCTGAGGTTGTTACTGCGAGCTAGCCAGCTGTCCTCTCCCGCACAGAAGCGGGTCATGAGTGATGTGTGGGCTGCCATGGATTTTGGCTTTTCCTGTCCTAGGTGCCGGGCCAGCCACTCGTCGTGGATGTTATGTTTGAAGGCTGCGAGCGCCTCGGTATCCGGACAATCGACGATTTGATTTTTCTTTGTGAGGAACTGTGTCCAGAATTGTCTGGCCGATTCGTCTGGCTGCTGAATTATGTGGCTTAGGTCATCGGCGTCTGGTGGTCGCACATATGTGCCCTGGAAGTTGTCAAGGAATGCAGCTTCCAGGTCCTCCCAACACCCAATTGATTCTGCTGGCAAGCTGTTAAGCCAATACCGAGCTGGTCCTTTAAGCTTGAGTGGGAGATATTTGATGGCGTGGAGATCGTCACCACGGGCCATATGGATGTGAAGGAGGTAGTCTTCGATACAAACCGTGGGGTCTATTGTGCCATCGTAGGATTCAATGTTCACGGGTTTAAACCCTTCAAGGATTTGATGATCCATTACTTCATCTGTGAAGCATAGTGGGTGTGCGGCGCCTCTATATTGAGCTATATCACGACGTGGCTCGAGAGAGCTTTGTCTGTTGTGTTCGGCCCGGCCGGAGTTGCTGTATCCGGCGCGATGGTAGTCGTGGTGGGTCGTGGGGCACCCACGTGATCCGTAGATAGATCTGGATTGTCTTGCCTTATCCTCCAATATATCCCGCAAGTCCGGTGCATTCCCCCGTGGCTTCGCGCTTTTCGAGCGGTGCCGGGGTATGGTTTTGGCGGAGGGCCTAGATGCCTCTCTGTCGCGGCCACGAGGTGGTCGGTCTGCCGTATTGTGCGCTGGTGACAAAGGTTTGTATACTTCCTCGTCTAGTCAGGGGAGCAACTTGCATTTTGGGTAGCTTTTGGAGGGGCGTTCGAGTTCATACTCTTCGGCCGCGAGGACCTCGGTCCATCTGTCGGCCAGCAGGTCTTGATCATCTCGAAGCTCTTGCTGCTTTTTCTTTAGGCTGTTCGCCGTGGCCATTAGCCTGCGTTTAAAACGCTCTTGTTTGACGGGATCCTCGGGCACGACGAATTCGTCGTCGTTGAGGCTTGCCTCGTCTCCGGAGGGAGGCATGTAATGTTCATCCTCCTCGTTTGCCACTCTCTCTTGAGGGCTGGCTTCCCCGTCCTCCTGTGCCGAATCTTGCTGGAGGGGGTTGTCTTCGGCACTCTCTGGGTGTTATTATCTCCGGTGCCGGAATCTCCATTCTTGTAGTGGCGGGATTTAGAGCGGCGCCGCTGACGTAGGCGCTTGGGCTGTTTCTTAGAGGAATCTGCCTCCGCTGCTTCTTCGCCGTCCCCGTCCTTTGGGGTGTCCACCATGTATATGTCGTATGACGAGGTGGTCTTCCAGTGCTCTATAGGCGTTGGTTCTTGATCGTCTCCGGCATCGTCATCCATGCCGTCGATGTCTTCGGAGACGTAGTCTAGCATGTCGGTTAGATCGTCGACAGTGGCTACAAAGTGGGTGGTGGGTGGGCTTCGACTTTCTTTGTCGTCCGCATTCCAACCATCCTGACCGCAGTCCGGCCAGGGTTCTCCTGATAACGAGAGATACTTTAGCGAGTTCAGGATGTCGCCAAAGGGTGAGTGTTGAAAGATGTCCGCAGCGGTGAACTCCATGATCGGTGCCCAATCGGATTCGATCGGCAGGGGCGCAGGAGGTTCGGAGTCCGGCAAGGAGTCCGGCGCCTCGGAGTCACGAGCTTTGCAAAGGACAAGGTCGGTATTCGGCTCCATCGCCATGGCAGTTGCAGCTCCCGAGGCGGTGTCTAGCCACCAGTCCTCGATCTGCGCGGTCGGCTCCGAACTATGGGTCGGAGCGGATTCATGTGCGGCCTCCAAGGTACTGTCCGGCGGCAGAGCTAGATCATGCCCATCGTGACAGTGCGGCACGCTCGGATGTGGCTCAAATCCATCGAAGATCAAGTCTCCGCGGATGTCAGCCGTGAAGTTTAGGCTTCCAAATCTGACCTGATGGCCAGGGGCGTAGCTTTCGATCTGCTCCAGACGGCCAAGTGAATTGGCCCGCAGTGCAAAGCCACCGAACACGAAGATCTGTCCGGGGAGAAAAGTCTCACCCTGGACGGCGTTGTTGATTGAAGAAGCCATCAAGCCTATTGTTGACGATACAGAGGAACTCTCAATGAAAGCACCAATGTCGGTGTCAAAACCGGCGGATCTCGGGTAGGGGGCCCCGAACTGTGCGTCTAGGTGGATGGTAACAGGAGACTAGGGACACGATGTTTTTACCCAGGTTCGGGCCCTCTCGATGGAGGTAAAACCCTACTCCTGCTTGATTGATATTGATGATATGGGTAGTACAAGAGTGGATCTACCACGAGATCAAGGAGGCTAAACCCTAGAAGCTAGCCTATGGTATGATTATTGTAATGATTGTCTGTCATACGGACTAAAACCCTCCGGTTTATATAGACACCGGAGAGGGCTAGGGTTACACAGAGTCGGTTACAATGGTAGGAGATCTACATATCCGTATCACCAAGCTTGCCTTCCACGCCAAGGAAAGTCCCATCCGGACACGGGACGAAGTCTTCAATCTTGTATCTTCATAGTCTTGGAGTCCGGCCGATGATGATAGTCCGGCTATCCGGACACCCCCTAGTCCAGGACTCCCTCAGTAGCCCATGAACCAGGCTTCAATGACGATGAGTCTGGTGCGCATATTGTTCGGCATTGCAAGGCAGGTTCCTTCTCCGAATAACTCATAGAAGATTGTGAACACCAGGATAGTGTCCGGCTCTGCAAAATAAATTCCACATTCCACCGTAGAGAGAATAATATGTACACAAGTTCAATCTGCTGACGTATTTTGTGGCATGACGTCATACCACCACCAAGCCTTTACTTGAATTGTTTTCAGGGTTCATTTGAAATGCTTTAATGTCTTATGGTTCGGCCCTCGTGATACCATTAATCCCGTTTCGCTCCTTGTCAACTATGTTCTCAAGAGGGCAGCCACGTGGGCCATTGGTCCCGGTTCGTCTTGACCTTTTGGTCCCGGTTCCACGCACGAACCGGGACCAATGCGCCTCGCCCCTGGCCCATGACCAATCCTTCCAAGAATTCAAATTTTAACTATTCAAATTTGAAAACTAATGGCACTAACAGAAAGTTTATAATTTTTCTAAAACTAATGGCACTAACAGAAAATTTATAATTTTGCTGACCTAAAAGCAAAAAGAATTAAAAAATAAAGCAAAAAACAAAAGAAAATAAATAATGCAGAAAACAAAACAAAAAAACTGGAAACAAAATAGAAATAGCAACAATAAGTATTTTGTTGTAAGTAGAAACAAAATAAAATAAATAAAGCAACAAAAAAAGTGTTTTCAAATTTGAAAACTAATGGCACTAACAAAAAGTTTATAATTTTTCTAAAACTAAAAGCAAAAAAGAATTAAAAAATAAAGCAAAAAACAAAAGAAAATAAATAATGCAGAAAACAAAACAAAAAAACTGAAAAAAAATAAAAAAAATAGCTGTTGGAAATATGCCCTAGAGGCAATAATAGAATGGTTATTATTATATTTCCTTGTTCATGATAATTGTCTAGTATTCATGCTATAATTGTGTTATCCGGAAATCATAATACATGTGTGAATATATAGACCATAACATGTCCCTAGTGAGCCTCTAGTTGACTAGCTCGTTGATCAACAGATAGTCATGATTTCTTGACTATGGACATTGGATGTCATTGATAATAGGATCACATCATTAGGAGAATGATGTGATGGACAAGACCCAATCCTAAGCATGGCACAAGATCGTGTAGTTCGTTTCGCTAGAGCTTTTCCAAATGTCAAGTATCATTTCCTTATACCATGAGATTGTGCAACTCCTGGATACCGTAGGAGTGCTTTGGGTGTGCCAAACGTCACAACGTAACTGGGTGACTATAAAGGTGCACTACGGGTATCTCCGAAAGTGTCTGTTGGGTTGGCACGAATCGAGACTGGGATTTGTCACTCCGTATGACGGAGAGGTATCTCTGGGCCCACTCGGTAATGCATCATCATAATGAGCTCAATGTGATCAAGTTTCTGGTCACGGGATCATGCATTACGGTATGAGTAAAGTGACTTGCCGTTACAAGATTAAACGACGTATTGGGATACCGACAATTGAATCTCGGGCAAGTAACGTACCGATTGACAAAGGGAATTGTATACGGGATTGATTGGATCCTCGACATCGTGGTTCATCCGATGAGATCATCGAGGAGCATGTGGGAGCCAACATGGGTATCCAGATCCCGCTGTTGGTTATTGACCGGAGAGGCGTCTCGGTCATGTCTGCATGTCTCCCGAACCCGTAGGGTCTACACACTTAAGGTTCGGTGACGCTAGGGTTGTTGTGATATTAGTATGCGGTAACCCGAAATGGTCTGGAGGTGAAGATTTATATATAGGAAGTTTAGTTTCGGCCATCAGGAAAGTTTCGGGGGTCACTGGTATTGTACCGGGACCACCGGAAGGGTCCCGGGGGTCCATCAGGTGGGGCCACCTATCCTGGAGGGCCCCATGGGCTGAAGTGGGAGGGGAACCAGCCCCTGGTGGGCTGGTGCGCCCCCCCCCCCCGTTGGGCCCCCCTGCGCCTAGGGTTGGAAACCCTAGGGGTGGGGGGCGCCTCACTTGCCTTGGGGGGCAAGCCAACCCCTTGGCCGCCGCCCCCCCTTGGAGATTGGATCTCCTAGGGACGGCGCCCCCCCCTAGGGGCCCTATATATAGTGGGTGGGAGGGAGGGCAGCTGCACCCTAGCCCCTGGCGCCTCCCTCTCCCTCCCGTGACACCTCTCCCTCTCGCTGTGCTTGGCGAAGCCCTGCCGAGATCGCTGCTGCATCCACCACCACGCCGTCGTGCTGCTGGATCTCCATCAACCTCTCCTTCCCCCTTGCTGGATCAAGAAGGAGGAGACGTTGAGGGAGTCCTAGACTAGGGGGTGTCCGGACAGCTGGACTATCATCGTCCGCCGGACTCCAAGACTACGAAGATACAAGATTGAAGACTCCGTCCCGTGTTCGGATGGGACTTACCTTGGCGTGGAAGGCAAGCTTGGCGATACGGATATGTAGATCTCCTACCATTGTAACCGACTCTGTGTAACCCTAGCCTTCTCCGGTGTCTATATAAACCGGAGGGCTTTAGTCCATAGGACACAACATACATCACAACAATCATACCATAGGCTAGCTTTAGGGTTTATCCTCCTTGATCTCGTGGTAGATCCACTCTTGTACTACCCATATTATCAATATTAATCAAGCAGGACGTAGGGTTTTACCTCCATCAAGAGGGCCCGAACCTGGGTAAAACATCGTGTCCCTTGTCTCCTGTTACCATCCGCCTAGACGCACAGTTCGAGACCCCCTACCCGAGATCCGCCGGTTTTGACACCGACATTGGTGCTTTCGTTGAGAGTTCCTCTATGTCGTCATCGATAGGCTCGATGGCATCTTCAACCAACAACGCTGTCAAGGGTGATACTTTTCTCCCCGGACAGGTCTTCGTATTCGGCGGCTTCCCACTGCGGGCTAATTCACTTGGCCATCTGGAGCAGATCGAAAGCTAAGCCCCTGGCCATCAGGTCAGATTCGGAAGTCTAAACTTCACAGCCGACATCCGCGGGGACTTGATCTCCGACGAGCTCGAGCCAAAGCCAAGCGCGCCGCACTGTTGCGATGGGCATGATCTAGCTCTTCCGCCGAACAGTGCCTTGGTGGCCACACACGAATCCACTTCGTCCCTTAGTCCGGAGCCGATCGCCCAGATCGAGGACCGGTGGATGGACACCACCTCGGGGGCTTCAACTTCCACGGCGATTTAGCCGAAGTGCCGGACTTCTTGCCGGACTCCGGACCTCCTACGCTCCTACCATTCGAATCGGATTGGGTGCCGGTTATGGAATTCACCGCTGCGGACATCATCCAATACTCGCCCTTTGGCGACATCCTAAATTCGCTAAAGTATCTCTCGCTATCTGGAGAGTCCTGGCCGGATTATTGCCAGGATGGTCGGGATACGGACGACGAAGAAATTCAGATCCCACCCACCACCCACTTTGTAGCCACTGTCGACGACCTAACAGACATGCTAGATTACGACTCCGATGACATCGACGGCATGGACGACGACGCCGGAGACGAACAAGAACCAGCGCCTGTAAGGCGCGTAAAGACCACCTCGTCATACGACGTATACATGGTGGATACCCCAAAAGGAAGCGACAACGAGGACCAACGGGGCGCGGCAGAAGATAATCCCGCCGACAAACAACGAAAACGGCGACGCAGACGCCACCCTAAGTCCCGCCTCGACAACAACAGCGCCCTTAATGACCCAGCAATACAGCAGGGCAAACTAGTGGACGACGAAAAGCAACCGTCCGAACAAGATGAGTCAGACAATCAGTCCGGGCCTGACAAAAAAAATAGTCCGGACGATCTCACGCCGGACACACCGCCGGAGAATAAAAACCTTCGGAAAATACTCGTCAACACCGCAAGAAGCTTGAAGAAGGAAAAACGGAAGCTCAAAACAGCGGAAGATACACTCAGAATGAGGTGGAGCAAAGTGCTCAAAACCGCAGACAAATACGGCAACGGCCATCAATCGAAGAGCTACCCGAAACGCAAGCTACTGCCAGAATTTGATGAGGAGGCCATAGAGCCCCTACAGTCAAAAAACAAAGAGGCCGCCTGGCCGGATAGACAGCCAGATGATAGGCCAAAAGCTGAAAGCGGCGCCGCATATAAACCGACTAATAATCCTGGAAAGACAGATGGCCCAGCCAGGTCCATTTACGGGCCAAAGAAGAGGGCCCCAGGAGGCAATACAACATGCCAAATATCCGAAGACATTGATGCACCCAAATACAGGGGCGCCGCACACCCACTATGTTTCACCAATGAGGTGCTGGATCACGAATTCCCAGCAGGGTTTAAACCCATAAGCATAGAGTCCTACGACGCAACAACAGACCCTGGAGTCTGGATAGAAGATTATATACTACACATACATATGGCTAGAGGAGACGATCTCCACGCCATAAAATACCTACCCCTCAAGCTCAAAGGGCCAGCCCGTCATTGGCTCAAAAGCCTCCCACAAAACACTGTTGGAAGTTGGGAAGAGCTCGAGGACGCGTTCAGAGCAAATTTTCAAGGAACTTATGTCCGCCCTCCGGATGCAGACGATCTAAGTCATATAACTCAACAGCCCGGAGAGTCAGCGCGCAAATTCTGGAAGAGGTTCCTCACCAAAAAGAACCAAATAGTCGACTGTCCGGACGCCGAAGCCTTAGCAGCTTTTAAACACAACGTCCGAGACGAATGGCTCGCCAGACACCTCGGCCAAGAAAAGCCGAGGACAATGTCCGCGCTAACAAGCCTCATGACCCGCTTTTGTGAGGGAGAGGATAGCTGGCTAGCAAGATGTAGCACCAGCGACCCAAATACATCCGAGATCAGAGATGGAAACGGAAAATCACGGCGCAGAAAGGAGCAGCACCGGAATAAAGAGAAAAGCCCGAAGGGCACGGCAGTCAACACTGGATTCAAAAGCTTGCGGCCAAACAACAAAACACCGCCCCTTAAGGATAACAGCGATGAGCTATCCAATTTAAACAAGATTTTGGGTCGGATATGTCAAATCCACAGTACCCCCGGAAGGCCTGCAAACCACACCCTCCGAGATTGTTAGGTTTTCAAATAGTCCGGCCGGCTAAACGCCAAACACAAGGGGCTCGACGCATCAAGCGAAGATGATGACAAACCCCACCAGCAGAGCACCGGAAAACAAAAAACTTTCCCACAAGAGGTCAAAGCAGTAAACTCACTTCATGTGATAATACGGAAAAATAGTGCGGCACCCTCTCAACAGGGTCTCGCACGGTCCAACCCAGCGGAACATAGAGATTGGACATCAAAACCAATCACTTTCGACCACCTGGATTATTCCAGAAGCGTTCAAAACGCAGGATGGACTGCCCTGATATTGGATCCTATAATCGACGGACTGCAATTTACACAAGTCCTGATGGACGGAGGCAGTGACCTAAACCTGCTGTATCCAAACACAATCCGCAAGTTGGGGATAGACCCTACTAAAATTCGACACAGCCGCACTTCCTTCAAAGGAGTGATGCCATGCCCTTACGCCAAGTGCACAGGCTCCCTATTACTAGAAGTTGTGTTCGGATCACCGAACAACTTTTGACGCAAAAAACTAATTTTTCATATCGTCCCATTTAAAAGTGGCTATCAAGCACTCTTGGGACGAGAGGCTTTTGTCCATTTCAACGCCATACCACATTACGCGTCTCTTACACTCAAGATGCCCGGTCCACGTGGCATCATTTTAGTACGAGGGTCACTTAAAGACCCCGGACACAGTTGGACGAGTCCGGCATAAGTAAACTAGGGGCTCCCTAGCCGCACACCCCTTCACAAGGGGCTGCGCGCACAAAGAACAACGAGCTTATACAGACTCCGCTTTACTTATTTTTATTTCTTCTTTCGTATATATTCTTTTCGCACGAGTTCCTTTCAAACTAAGTTCCTCTTTTTTACAGATGAACAACGTGCACACCCGTCCAGGATAATGGCACAACGGAGAAACAGGCGCAGACGTGCAGTAGGGACCCGTCGCGAGGATTCTTTTCAGATTAAGACCCTGCGTAAACCTTTTTTACTGTCTCTTGTTGTTATAATCCCTTGGTTTCTTATTATAACCAAAGTGGAGCCTGACGTTTTGGCATCGGCCGCGTCAGAGGACCATGCTCATACCTGGACACTAGGGGCTTAGGGCATCGTTCTTCCCATTACAATAAAGACCGAACACCTTAGGGAGTGTTCGGCGTCTCGAGTTAGGCCTTATATGCATCGGCTCTGAATCATGTCTTTGGTCAAATGTTGGGTTTGCCCGGCTCCTGTGTTTTGCTGCCTTATGTTCCGTATAATCGGCTAACGCGGCACCAGGAGAACTACTGCGATTGTGCCCCAGTTCGGCTGGGCGAGCACCTCAGTAGAGAAAGCCAAAAACTGACTGTCATGATACAGCGAGAGGCTGGTCAACCACTCGATCGACTTCCGGAATGTTTAGAATTCCCCGCTTTGACGAAGGACCGTTTCCCGGTCAGGCACACATGCGCCCCGAATTCGAGGAAGCGCGGTGCCCCAAGGGGCTATATTGTAGCCCCACCCTCGAACTCCACTGGCTAAGTGAAAGTGATAAAGCATCATAGTCCGGATTGCCTCGTTCGCTATGCTACCACCTCCTTAACAGGACCGAGATGTCGGATTAAGTGTGAAAACGCGCTATTTTTTGCGAACACCCCCGCACCTTGTGCGTGGGGGCTGAAGCCGAAGACTGCAATCTTTCAGGTTATACAAATGTATACATAAACAGCCGCATAGGAGATATTTTAATACTTGGAACGCACAAGTATAAAAAGCGGTTACATCATAATCATTGTCTTACAAGATAAAACGTTCATTTGAACGTGACATTTTTTGAGCACTGCGACTCTATTACACCAGCACCACGCATAACTTCCCCAAAATAGTGCTCGGCGGGTAATCGGCTTTCGTCCGAACCCCGGGCCGCAATAGCGGTGGCATCCATCTCTGTCCAATGTGTCTTCATACGGGCAAGGGCCATCCGCGCGCCTTCTATGCAGGCCCACCGCTTCATCTCCTTGATGTGCGGCACCGCTCCAAGAAATTGCTGCAATAAGCCGAAATAGCTCGTCGCCTTGGGCCTCTCTGGCCAGACATGAGCCACAATATCAGTCATGGCAAGTCCGGACAACCTGTTTAGCTCAGCCCATTCGGCCAACCGATCGGTCAATGTAAGTGAACGGTCCGGACTATGGAATTGAGACCAAAATAGCTCTTCCGTCTTGTGATCCTTCTGGCTCCGGAAGTGTACAACGGCATCAGCCGCACTTGCCGCTAAGTCCATATATGGATCCTCGGGACACCACAGCTGGCCAAGTTGGGCATACTTTGGATCCGTAAACCGGCGACGCAGCAGAAAAGGCCTGCCAGCCACAATATCTCCGGCCTGGCGCAGCTCCTCCTTCATAGCCCGCATTGCAGAACGGGCATCCTTGGCTTCAGCAGTGGCCTTTCCCAGGTCTTCCCGCTCCGATAGGCACTCCTTTTCAAGAGCCTCATTGCGGTCGGCAGCATCCTTCAATTTCACGGCCAATTCGGCCATCTTTTCCCTGCTTAGGCAGTGTGCAGCCTTTTCGGCTTCCAAATCCTCGGCCGCCCTCAAGGCAGCCGCATCACTCCTTCGGGCTTGCTCTTTAGCTTGAGCAAGTTCGGCCCGAAGGCTCTCCACAGCAGCAGCACCGTCTGTATCACAACATATGCATTATCAGAGGCGGGCTTTGACTCCCTTAAATAAGTGACTGTGGAGAATTCATTTACCTTGCAACTCATCAAGTCGCCGGTTGACAAGCGCGATGTCCGCATCCGCCACGTCAAGCTGCCGAATTAACTCGGCAACTCCACTAGTCCGGCTAGCCCTCGGACTATCCGCCACCTGCATAGGAACGGCGACATTCATTACTTGAGATTTTGATCCTCGGCACGCTGTCGCTTTTGAACACCTACCGAGTCTCAGGGGCTACTATCTATACAGGGAGCACTTCTATGTGCCAAACTGTCAAAAAGGTGCGTCGTTCTTGCGTACCTCAAATCCCGTCAATAAACTTCTGACGGCATTATGCAATCCGCTTTCGGCGGACGAAATCCTTCCAATCACCATACGCATCAAAGCACGGTGATCTTCCGAGATGGACGCCCTCTCAAGCAGATTCTTCAGCTCCCCCGACCGGATACTAGTGGGCGCCGAACTCTCCGGCCCCTCCGAACTCTGGGATACCCTCTGTGACGATACTTCAGGCTCGTCTGCCCTATCCGACGGCGCAGCAGACGGAGGCGTTCCGCTCTCCATCATCTCCGGAAGAAGATCCCCCGAAGACGAACTCATCTGAGAAGGCCGCAGATCCGAAATGCAAGGTAAAAATTTTGGCCATCCACAAAAGCACAAATAGGGGTATTTTCTCATTACTGAACCTCCTTTTCTTTACTCACGGCTCGCTGGAGGGCTGATCCTTTAGAGACGATTGTACGTCCGGACTTTCCCCGGACGCAGGACCCTCCAGTAAAGATTTCTTCCCCCACTTAGGGGCTTTGGCCTCCGGGTCTTCGGAGGCGGTCCTCTTCTCCCCCTGGAAGGAGGGATTGTCGATCCCCCCCTCTTCAGGCGCCCCCTTGGGCAAGGTGATAGCTCTTCCATTTTCTCCATCGCCCCCTTCTACGGGCGCGACCTCCAACATTCTGACCAGCACGGGCTCCGGTGCGGTCTCTGGGACGGGGGCCGGACACCTTATCAGCTTCGATCGCGCCACCCACTCCTGATGAAGAACAATGGGTTAGAAGGCGAATTTCAGAAAAGCAAACAGAACGTCCGGACTCTGAGCTACTTACCTGTGTATCCGGGCGATTGCAGCTTAGGCCTGCGTCCTCGGTCAATTCCGGACACGCGCCTGCGGTCCGAAGAGCAACTTGTACATCTCCACAGGCGTCATACCCATGAAGTGTTGGAGAATTCGTGGCCCCTCCGGATTGAACCTCCATAATCGGAGAGGACGGCGTTTGCAGGGCAGAAGACGCCTGATTAGCATGACCTGCATCACCACAACCAGATTAATCTCCCTCGCTTGGAGGTCCCGAATCCGGCCCTGCAATAAGGGCACGTCTTTGGACGGCCCCCAATTGAGCCCTTGGTTGACCCACGACATCAACTGGCATGGAGGTCCCGGGCGGAATGAAGGCGGCGGCTTTTGCTTGCTGCCCTTCGAAGCGGTGACATAGAACCACTCCTGCTGCCACAAGCCGAGCTCCTCTTGGAAGGAGCCCTCGGGCCACGGGGCATCGGCCCTCCTGCTTATGGCCGCCCCGCCGCACTTTTCTTAACGCCCCCCGTTCATCTTCGGCTCCACATTGAAGGTCTTCAACCATAGGCCAAAGTGGGGGGTGACGCGGAGGAAGGCTTCACAGACAATAATGAATGCGGAAATATAGAGGATGGACTCCGGAGCCAAGTCATGAAAATCCAGCCCGTAGTAGAACATGAGCCCTCTCACGAAGGGGTCTGTCGAGAAGCCTAAACCCCGACGGAGGTGGGATACGAAGACGACGTACTCACCGGGCTCGAGGGTGGGTACGGCCTGCCCTCGGGCGGGCAACCTGTGCGAAATCTCGCAGGACAGGTACTTGGCCTCACGTAGCTTTAACACGTCCTCCTCCGTGACGGAGGAGGGCATCCACCGGCCCTGAAGGTCGGAGCCGGACATTGTTGAAGATCCGAAGCGCTCGAATCTGGGGCTCTGGGTGTTGGAACTTGTTGCAAGGAGAGGATTCGATGGAAGATTGAGAAAAAGAAACGAGCCTTGGTCCCCTTATAAAGGGGGAAAATACCAAGAGCCGTCTCTGATGGATTCATGTACCTAGGGTAGGGTCATAGGCCTGACCTAAATGTCCTACCCAAGGACACCCTTAGAAGAGATCACCTTCCAGTCGACCGACGAGGAACCCACTCGACTGACTAGAAGGACTCGACCATGGAGACTCACTCGACCATGAAGATACACTCGACCACCAGAAGGTCAGAAGGCACTCTGCACTGCAACGGCCTGTAATTGAATAGACTTAATGATAGTTAAGGCACTTTATGTGGGGCGTTACCAGTAACGCCCCAGACTTAATGTACTTAAATCCCTCCATTATGTGGGCTGGCTGGTGTCCTGGCGCACTCTATATAAGCCACCCCCTCCACAGGCAGAAGGGTTCGCACTCTTGTAACACCTATACACATAATCCACTCGACCGCCTCAGGGCTCCGAGACGTAGGGCTTTTACTTCCTCCGAGAAGGGCCTGAACTCGTACATCGCTTGTGTTTACAACCTCTCCATAGCTAGGACCTTGCCTCTCCATACCTACCCCCCACTCTACTGTCAGACTTAGAACCACGACAGTTGGCGCCCACCTTGGGGCCGGTGTTTTAGCGATTTTGTGGAGAAGTTGCAGTATTTCCGAGTACTTTCATCATGATGACTGCTGGAGTTTTGGTCGAGGGGCGCGAGATCCGTCTTGGCGCTCTCACCTTTGTTGCCGACGACTCCGCGTGGCTCCAGGAGGCTCCACTCGACGTTGATGCGCTCCCCATCCGCGGTGCGACGCATTTCCGCGCATATGTCCGCGGCGTTTTGCTGCGGCAACCGTCGGCCCCCTATCGGTCGACTCCTTTATCGGTCACCCGCCCGGTCTCCCACCAGCGCAGGCGCTCTGGTCGGTCGAGGCTTCAGCGGTGGGTGAAGCACGCGGTGGCTCGCCAGACGGCCATCGCACAAGTTGCGGCAATCGAGCCCGATGAATCTCTCTACGGCCTGTTCGATCTGTCGACTGGCTCCGTAGAGACTGCATCCGAATGCGATAGCAGTGATCCAGCGGCGGAAGTTCTCATGGTTGACGGGCCCCGCAGTCCTCCCGGCTTCGCCCATGGTGGCAGAGCGGGCAGTGGAGGTGACCCCGCACAGGACCACGAAGAGTACCAGCCCGAGACACTCGACTCTCTGCAGAGAGAAGAGCTTCGCCGCAGGAACATGGATTCCCTGCATACTCCCATTGCGGGAGAAACCCCCGAGGCTCGCGCCTTGGAGGAGGCACGTTTGGCCAATGTGGCTGAACGCGCTCGTCTGGAGAACCTTTAGCGAGCACTCGACGAGCGCGCGCGGCGACGAGTTCCCGAAGCCAGTCGACATCGACTCTTCCCGCCGACCCAGGTATACCGCACGCCAATTCAGAATTTAGCAGCTGCAACCCGTATAGCAGAGTCCATCCAGCCTTCACAGTAGGAAGCTGGGAGAGGCTTGATGCAGATCAGAGATTTGCTCCGAGCAGCAGGAGACCAGAACTCAGCCGTGTCGCAGTCGCGCAACAGAATTCACAGTCGATCCGTCGCTGCGAATACGATTCAGTCGGCTCACAGTCCCAGATCGCCTCCGCGGCGGGCAGGGCGCGACAACCGGCGAGATCAGTATGGAGACCGAGATGACAGGCGTCGAGTGCCCATTTCCCCTCCGAGGGAAGGGTCTTACGCTCCTCGGCGATAGGATGACAGGCGTCAGTTCAGTGCGGGGCGAAGAGTTCCAGTCGACCCCAGGGAACCAGGCTTCGACGCGCGATCCATTATCGTGCAAGGCTTGGTCGACCGAAACAGAGCCCATCGAGGTGGACCCGAGAGAGATGCACCCACGAGCAGTCGAGTGCATGTTTCTGGTCTAGAGTGTTTTAGCAGGGCTATCAGAGCCGCAATGATTCCCCCCAATTTCAGGTTGGCGACAGGAGTCAGCAAATTCACTGGGGAGTCCAAGCCTGAAACTTGGCTTGAGGACTACCGAGTGGCTGTTCAGATTGGTGGTGGGAATGACGAGGTGGCCATGAAGCATTTGCCCCTCATGCTGGAAGGATCAGCCAGAGCGTGGTTGAATCAGTTACCTCCTAGCAGTATTTACACTTGGGAAGATTTGTTCCGAGTGTTCGTCAGAACTTTTGAAGGAACTTGCAAGCGACCAGCTGGTTTGACAGAGCTGCAAGTTTGTGTGCAGAAGACCAATGAGACTCTCAGAGAGAACATTCAGAGGTGGATCACTCTGCACCATACTGTGGAAAATGTGTCTGATCATCAAGCAGTTTGCGCCTTCAAAGATGGCGTCAAGAACAGGGAATTGAGTCCGAAGTTTGGTCGAACTGGGGACATGACCCTGAGTCGAATGATGGAGATTGCTACCAAGTACGCCAATGGCGAGGAAGAGGACCGACTCCGAAGCGGCAAATATAAGCCAAGTCAGTCGGAGAAGGGAAATTCCAGTCGGAAACAGAAGCGGAAAGCCGGGCCAGCAGCTCCTGGAGAGGCCCTGGCCGTGACTCAGGGAAAGTTCAAAGGGAAACCAAAAGGATCCTGGAATCCTAAGAAAGTAAAGGATAAAGAAGGAAACGACATGATGGATATGCCATGCCACATCCACACGAAGAAAGATGAAGAGGGCAACATCATTTATCCAAAGCACACCACTCGCCAGTGTCGACTCCTGATCCAGTAGTTTCAGGGAAAATAGTCTTCGGTGCTCTGGGGTTTGCGGACCACATCCAATCGGTCGACCGGAAGAACTCCATTCTTTTTGGTCTATGGAGCTGAAGCAGTCTTGCCGAGTGATCTTCTTCACAATGCTCCTCGAGTTGAACTCTACAACGAAGCAGAAGCTGAGCAAGCGCGTCAGGACGCAGTCGACCTTCTAGAGGAAGAAAGGGAGATGGCTCTGATCCGATCGACCATCTATCAACAGGACTTGCGTCGCTTTCATGCCAGGAATGTGAGGGGTCGAGCCTTCCAAGAAGGAGATCTAGTTCTCCGAGTTGATCAGCAGAAACAGCATAAGCTCGCTCCTTCTTGGGAAGGACCCTTCATCGTCACCAAAGTTCTCCACAACGGGGCATATCGTCTATACAACGTCGAACACAATATCGAAGAGCCCCGAGCTTGGAATGCGGATCTGCTCCGCCCGTTTTACACTTAAAGTTTTCCATTCGGATGAGTTGTAATAAAATACTTCTGTAGTTCATGGGTTTCGAAATAATAGTGCCATAATTCCTTCATAATTTTTGTCACTTTTTCCCCCAGTGGGTGGCTTAGTCGCGAATCCGTTTCGCCTAAGTTTGTACAAATCCTACCGAGTGGTAAGCCAGACTTCCACTCGGAGGCTTAGCCGCGAATCTGTTTCGCCTAATTTATAAAAATCCTACCGAGTGAAGAGCAAACCTCTAACTCGGGGGCTTAGCTGCAGCCCAGTGCTCGCCTAAGTTATAAAAATCCTACCGAGTGAAGAGCAAACCTCTCACTCGGGGGCTTAGCTGCAGCCCAGTGCTTGCCTAAGTTATAAAAATCCTACCGAGTGGTAAGCCAGACTTCCACTCGGGGGCTTAGCTGCAGCCCAGTGCTCGCCTAAGTTATAAAAATCCTACCGAGTGAAGAGCAAACCTCTCACTCGGGGGCTTAGCTGCAGCCTAGTGCTCGCCTAAGTTATAAAAATCCTACCGAGTGGTAAGCCAGACTTCCACTCGGAGGCTTAGCTGCAGCCCAGTGCTCGCCTAAGTTATAAAAATCCTACCGAGTGGTAAGCCAGACTTCCACTCGGGGGCTTCGCTGCAGCCCAGTGCTCGCCTAAGTTATAAAAATCCTACCGAGTGGTAAGCCAGACTTCCACTCGGGGGGCTTAGCTGCAGCCCAGTGCTCGCCTAAGTTATAAAAATCCTACCGAGTGGTAAGCCAGACTTCCACTCGGGGGCTTAGCTGCAGCCCAGTGCTCGCCTAAGTTATAAAAATCCTACCGAGTGAAGAGCAAACCTCTCACTCGGGGGCTTAGCTGCAGCCCAGCGCTCGCCTAAGTTATAAAAAAAATCCTACCGAGTGAAGAGCAAACCTCTCACTCGGGGGCTTAGCTGCAGCCCAGTGCTCGCCTAAGGTATAAGAAATCCTACCGAGTGAAGAGCAAACCTCTCACTCGGAGGCTTAGCTGCAGCCCAGCGCTCGCCTAAGTTATAAAAAATCCTACCGAGTGAAGAGCAAACCTCTCACTCGGGGGCTTAGCTGCAGCCTAGTGCTCGTCTAAGATATAAGAAATCCTACCGAGTGAAGAGCAAACCTCTCACTCGGGGGCTTAGCTGCAGCCCAGTGCTCGCCTAAGGAATAAGTCGACTGCAGTGGGCATCTTGCTGTGAACCTGCAAAGGACAATTCGAGCCAAGAGCAATCTTATCCAAACATCAAATCCAAGTTTAGGTCGATACCTAAAAGAACCGAGAGTGCTCAGGCACTAAGCCTGTTAAGGTTTATCGGTTACAATTCCACTCGGCATACCAAGGCAAATTTAAAGTGTCGGGCTTAAAGAAAGTTTTTTACCCCTCCTGTGGAGGGCTGGAAGGAGCAACGAACTCGTCGAGGCCGATCCCATCTGCGATCCGGGTAGCAGCAGCGATGAAAGTTTCCATGAAGGACCTGAAGTCGTGTTTCTTGGTGTTGGCCACTCGGAGAGCCGCCAGCTTCTCTTCTCGCGCGTCCTTGCAGTGGACTCGGGCCAGACACAGGGCAACATCTGCGCCACACCGAGCCGAGGACTTCTTCCACTCTTGCACACTGTCGGGGACCGCGTTTAGTCGAGCCATCAACGACTCGAGGTCATTCTGCAGTGTCGCCCCGGGCCAAAGCGTCGAGTCGATGCGAGAAGTGGCGGCCTTCAGCCTTGCAAGATAGTCCACGACAGCTGCAACGCGGGACTCCAGTCGGAAGACATTCATGGCAACTTCATCATTCACCGGAGAATTGACAGGGTCAAGGTTCGGCTCCAACTGGCTAGTCTCTTCTTCAAAGTTTCGACAGAATTCTGCAAGGACAAAACGCCGAATCAAGACAATGGTCGAATGGAAGCATCACAGTTGAAAATGTTGGTCGAGTGTAAAGGATTACCTTCGAGCATAAGGAACAGTTTCTTGGCAAGACCACCCAGGAAGCCTTCCAGGTCATTCTTCTTCCCAATCAACTGGTTGATCTTCTCGGTCAAGGTAGTCTTGTCAGTTTTCAGTCGGTCAACATCCTTGGAGGCAATCGCTAGAGCAGCTTTCAGATTGGTATTTTCCTGTTCAAGCTTGGTGACTGAAGCTAAATTCTCGTCAGCAAGCTTGGTCTTCTCAGCTAGCTCAAGGTCCTTCTTCTTCTGGGCCTCCCTCACCTTGCCTGCAAGTTACAGCAAAGTCAGATTTTGAAACAAATGGAAGGAAAAAGGAGTCGGCGAGGTCTCACCGAACATACCTTTGGTCTCCTCCTTCGCCTTCGTCAGATTCTCCTGCACCAGTTTCAGATCCAGCTCGAGCTGAATGTGCTTCTGCTCCAGTTCCATATAGCGAGCCGCAAGGTCACAGGATTTCTACGAAGAACCAATCGACAAAATATCAAAGATGATTCACTTCCGAGTGGATAGAGAAAAATCATACGTTTCTAAGACTACAGTCGAATGCAAGCATTCGACCGTAGTCTTGGGGACTACACCTAGTGGGTGCACTCAGCGTGCCCCCACTAATTCTATTCAAGACAGAGTCGACCAGTCGACCCAAAAAAAATAAAAAAAATAAAGACGTGCTCTTCAGACTGTAGTCGACTGCCAGCAGTCGACCACAGTCTCGGGGACTACACCCAGTGGGTGCACTCAGCGTGCCCCCACTGGTTTCGGAAACTCATTCGCCCCAGTCGAATGATGAACAACCTTTACTTATAAAGCCTAAGGCCGACTGCCAGCAGTCGACCTTAGCCTTGGGGACTACACCCAGCGGGTGCACTCAGCGTGCCCCCGCTAACACGGAGTTTTTTATCGACACACCCAGTGGGTGGTTGCTATGGATTTCAGAAAGAAAAAGTTTTGATAGCATATCCTAACAGAACAGGCGGTGGTCGACTGACCTGAACATTGCTTTGAAGGGCGGAGCTAGCGTCATAAGCTGCTTGGCTTGCATCCCGGATGACCTTCACCTGCTCCATCATGATCCCCGCTTGGCGTATCGCCTCCTTAGCAGCGCTGACTTGGTCCTCTGGGACGTGATGTGTTGTGAAGAGCGAAGGTTGTGCAGCACTCGACGAAGTGGGATGAGCACTCGTCAACGGCACCGCGAAAGACACGGTGTGTCGAGTGGGGTTCTCCCCCTCAGTGACCACAGTCTCGGGCGCCGTCGCATCCTGGGTTGCCTTACCAGTAGACGCCTTCCTGCTCCTCCTGTGCCTCAGCGGTTCTTCATCCTCATCATCATCATCTTCAGGAAGGGTGATAATGTCATGGGGTGGAGCTTCAGAAAAAGAATCAAAGTTAGAAATCATGAGTCAGTCGACTAAGGACAGAATTGAGAGTATAGTACCAGGATTTGAGGTTGCTACGTCCTCCATCTCATGGTCGTCAGCCTTGCCTGAGGTCTCAGAAGTTGCAGCACTGAAGTTCCAAAGAATCAGTCGACTAACTCAAGTATCAACCAGAGATAAAGCTTATACAAAACAAGGAGACTCAAGTAACATGTTTACCCGGATATGGTGGGGATGGACACCTTCATCTTCGGCAGGAGCTTGGTGGGCTTCGACGGAGCCACCTTCGACTGCTTCGGCGCCTTTTCACTCGGCACCGGAGAAGCGGTCCGAGGGCGTTTGGTCGACTGCGGGGCAGTCGCCACCCCCTTACCGCGTTCAGTCGCGGGGTCATGGACAAGTTTCGACCGCCTTTCCGAGTGCGGCGGTGCAACCTCCTCCTCCTCCTCTTCTTCGTCCTCATCATCGTCGTCGTCATCGTCGTCATCTTCGGCAGCGTCTGAATCCCACTCATCCTGGCTCTCGCCCCCGCTGGCTTCTCCCTCCTTAGTCGGAGCCTGAGCTCCATTGGGCATCGAATACAGCTCGGTAAGGGCCTGGAAGACGTCAAGACAGAGATCAATCGACCAAGTTGCAGAACATACAGAAACAAATTCGACAAATATACAATGGAAGGCAGAGCAAATATACCTTATCTGGAACGCTGTGATGGTCGAGTGGAGGAATCCTCCTGGATCCACGGGGATTATCCTTGTTCCCAGTGACCGCGGCCATCCATCTTTCCACCGTGGCGTCGTTGACTGCTTCTGGGTGGACTCGAGTCTCGTCTTTAGTTCCGCAGTACAACCACATGCCATGGCTCCGGAACTGAAGAGGCTGGATACGCCGCCGAAGGAAAACCTCCATAAGGTCCATGCCAGTCACGCCGTCCCGAACCAACTACACCACGCGATCCATCAACATCTTCACATCGGCTCTCTCCTCCGGAACCACCTTCAGAGAGGAGGGCTTGTTCACTCGGCTCATGGTGAATGGAGGGAGTCCACTCGACTGCCCCGGCGTCAGCTCATTCTGGCAGTAGAACCAGGTCGACTGCCAGCCCCTGACCGACTCGGGAAACGTCATAGCTGGGAAGGTGCTCTTATTCCTCACTTGAATTCCCAGGCCCCCGCACATTTGGACAACTTGGGTTTTCTCATCGCCTGGACTCGCCTTCTTCACGGTCTGAGAACGACACGTGAAGATGTGCTTGAACAAGCCCCAGTGCGGTCGACAGCCCAGGAAACTCTCGCACATGGATACGAACGCAGCAAGATACGCGATGGAGTTCGGAGTAAAGTGGTGGAGTTGGGCTCCAAAGAAGTTCAAAAAACCACGAAAGAAAATGCTCGGTGGCAGAGAAAATCCTCAATCAACATGAGTGGCCAGGAGCACACACTCACCCTCTTCCGGCTGAGGTTGCCACTCTTTTCCTGGAAGTCTTGCAGCGCCATGGGGGATCAGCCCGTCGTCGGCCATGTCGAGGAGATCCTTCTCCCTGATGGTCGACTGGATCCAATCTCCCTGGACCCAGCCCTTCGGCAGGCGGGATCTCGACGAAGACCCGCTGCGCCTGGTGGATCTCCCCTTCGCCTTCTCTGCCACCGGTGCTTTCTCCGCCGCCGATGCCTTCTTTGCGCGCTCCAGCGCCGCCGTCTTCTCCTTGACCATGGCTGCCGGCGAGGTGCGCGAAGAAGAGCTTTGCGGAGGCAAAAGCGCTGTTCAGAAACCCTCGCTAGTCGCATTTATAACATCCCTTCCGAGTGGATGACAGGTGGACCCGGTCACCTAATAATATCCCGAAACAGTTGCATTGACACGATACGTGGCGGAAAAAGCGGCGCGGAGATCGAGGCGTCTATGTCCCGTCCCGTTCGAGCGCCGCGGTTCGTTCCGCTTCACGCGCTTCCCCAAATTTCGTATCCCGTGGAAGCCGCGAGCGGCAGATCGGTCTGTCAGACGCGAGATTTCCTACGATCCGTCGCTCGGGAACCGGCAAAGTCTAAAAGATCACTCGACGAAAGACAAGAATGGATCGAGTCGACTGAAGAAAGGTTGCTCGTTATCAACAAAAGAAGATCTTGGTCACGAACGACGCATAGCCAGTATACCAAAAGTCAATCGGAAACAGCATCAACTCCTTCCTCATTCAAGCCTCAATCCATTCGGGGGCTAATGATGGATTCATGTACCTAGGGTAGGGTCATAGGCCTGACCTAAATGTCCTACCCAAGGACACCCTTAGAAGAGATCACCTTCCAGTCGACCAACGAGGAACCCACTCGACTGACTAGAAGGACTCGACCATGGAGACTCACTCGACCATGAAGATACACTTGACCACCAGAAGGTCAGAAGGCACTCTGCACTGCAACGGCCTGTAATTGAATAGAATTAATGATAGTTAAGGCACTTTATGTGGGGCGTTACCAGTAACGCCCCAGACTTAATGTACTTAAATCCCTCCATTATGTGGGCTGGCTGGGGTCCTGGCGCACTCTATATAAGCCACCCCCCTCCACAGGCAGAAGGGTTCGCACTCTTGTAACACCTATACACATAATCCACTCGACCGCCTCAGGGCTCCGAGACGTAGGGCTTTTACTTCCTCCGAGAAGGGCCTGAACTCGTACATCGCTTGTGTTTACAACCTCTCCATAGCTAGGACCTTGCCTCTCCATACCTACCCCCCACTCTACTGTCAGACTTAGAACCACGACAGTCTCCGTGACCGTTTGGGATTCACCTTTGATAGAGGAGGCGTGGCGACGGGCACGGTTGGGTTACCCACGATCGTATTGATGAGAATCCCGGGATAAGGGAGCACGATCTCTGCTTCGACAAGACGTGCCAAGGAAACCGCTTCGCTAAACATGCTGAGGTGGTATAATGAAAAACGATTCAAGTAAAGGCCTGGTAGCGGTGTGATGTCATGCCGCCAAATATGTCAGCAGATTGGATTCATGTGCACTATTCTCTCTACGGTGGAATGTGGAATTTATTTTGCAAAGCTGGACACTATCCTGGTGTTCATGATCTTCTCTGGATCATTCAAGGGAGGAACCCTCCTTGCAATGCCGAACATTATGCGCACCGGACTTATCGTCATTGAAGCCTGGTTCAGGGGCTACTGAGGGAGTCCTGGACTAGGGGGTGTCCGGACAGCCGGACTATCATCGTCCGCCGGACTCCAAGACTACGAAGATACAAGATTGAAGACTCCGTCCCGTGTCCGGATGGGACTTTCCTTGGCGTGGAAGGCAAGCTTGGCGATACGGATATGTAGATCTCCTACCATTGTAACCGACTCTGTGTAACCCTAGCCTTCTCCGGTGTCTATATAAACCGACCATAGGCTAGCTTTAGGGTTTAGCCTCCTTGATCTCGTGGTAGATCCACTCTTGTACTACCCATATTATCAATATTAATCAAGCAGGACGTAGGGTTTTACCTCCATCAAGAGGGCCCGAACCTGGGTAAAACATCGTGTCCCTTGTCTCCTATTACCATCCGCCTAGACGCATAGTTCGGGACCCCCTACCCGAGATCCGCCGGTTTTGACACCAACAGACGTCTTCCCAACCATACGTGTGTTGAACGCGGAGGTGCCGTCCGTTCGGTGCTAGGATCTCTGGTGATTTGGATCACGACGAGTACGACTCCCTCAACCCTGTTCTCTTGAACGCTTCCGCACGCGATCTACCAGGGTATGTAGATGCACTCCTCTCTCTTGTTGCTAGATGACTCCATAGGTTGATCTTGGTGAAGCGTAGAAATTTTTTATTTTCTGCAACATTCCCCAATAGTGGCATCATGAGCTAGGTCTATGCGTAGTTACTATGCACGAGTAGAACACAAACTTGTTGTGGGCGTAGATGTTGTCAATTTTGTTGCCACTACTAGTCTTATCTTGCTTTGGCGGCATCGTGGGATGAAGCGGCCCGGACCGACCTATTGGGGAACGTAGTAATTTCAAAAAAATTCCTATGCACATGCAACATCATGGTGATGACATAGCAACGAGAGGGAAGAGTGTTGTCCACGTACCCTCGTAGACCGTAAGAGGAAGCGTTATGACAACGCGGTTGATGTAGTCGTACCTCTTCATGATCCGACCGATCCATGTACCAAACGTACGGCACCTCCGAGTTCAGCACACATTCAGCTCGATGACGATCCCCGGACTCCGATCCATCAAAGTGTTGGGGATGAGTTCCGTCAGCACGACGGTGTGGTGACGATGATGATGCTCTACCGACGCAGGGCTTCGCCTAAACTCCGCGACGATATGACCGAGGTGGAATATGGTGGAGGGGGGCACCGCACACGGCTAAGGAACGATCCGTAGATCAACTTGTGTGTCTCTAGGGTGGCCCCCTGCCCCCGTATATAAAGGAGCCAAGGGGGAAAGGGCGGCCGGCCAAGGAGGGTGCGCCAAGGTGGAGTCCTACTCCCACCGGGAGTAGGACTCCCTTCTTTCCTAGTTGGAGTAGGAGAAGGGGGAAGGAGGAGGAAGAGGGGAAGGAAGGGGGGCGCCGCCCCCCTCTCCTTGTCCTATTCAGACTAGGGAGGGAGGGGGCGCAGCCCACCTCTTGCCTCCTCTCCTCTTCTCCCTTAGGGCCCATGAAGGCCCAATAACCCCCGGGAGGGTTCCGGTAACCCCCCGGTACTCCGCTAAAATGCCGATTTCACCAGGAACACTACCGATGTCCAAACATAGGCTTCCAATATATCAATATTTATGCCTCGACCATTTCGAGACTCCTCGTCATGTCCGTGATCACATCTGGGACTCCGAACAAACTTTGGTACATCAAAACTTATAAACTCATAATGAAACTGTCATCATAACGTTAAGCGTGCGGACCCTACGGGTTCGAGAACTATGTAGACATGACCTAGAACTAATCTCGGTCAATAACCAATAGCGGAACCTGGATGCCCATATTGGCTCCGACATATTCTACGAAGATCTTTATCGGTCAAACCACATAACAACATACGTTGTTCCCTTTGTCATCGGTATGTTACTTGCCCGAGATTCGATCGTCGGCATCCAATACCTAGTTCAATCTCGTTACCGGCATGTCTCTTTACTCGTTATGTAATGCATCATTCCGTAACTAACTCATTAGCTACATTGCTTGCAAGGCTTATAGTGATGTGCATTACCGAGAGGGCCCAGAGACACCTCTCCGACAATCGGAGTGACAAAACCTAATCTCGAAATACGCCAACCCAACATGTACCTTCGGAGATACCTGTAGTACTCTTTTATAATCACCCAGTTACGTTGTGACGTTTGGTAGCAGCCAAAGTGTTCCTCCGGTAAACGGGAGTTGCATAATCTCATAGTTACAGGAACATGTATAAGTCATGAAGAAAGCAATAGCAATATAATAAACGATCAAGTGCTAGGCTAACGGAATGGGTCATGTCAATCACATCATTCTCCTAATGATGTGATCCTATTAATCAAATGACAACACATGTCTATGGTTAGGAAACATAACCATCTTAGATTAATGAGCTAGTCAAGTAGAGGCATACTAGTGACGTTATGTTTTTCTATGTATTCACACATGTATCATGTTTCCGGTTAATACAATTATAGCATGAATAATAAACATTTATCATGATATGAGGAAATAAATAATAACTTTATTATTGCCTCTATGGCATATTTCCTTCAGTCTCCCACTTGCACTAGAGTCAGTAATCTAGATTACACAGTAATGATTCTAACACCCATGGAGTCTTGGTGCTGATCATGTTTTGTTTGTGAGAGAGGCTTAGTCAATGGGTCTGCAATTCAGATCCGTATGTATCTTGCAAATCTCTATGTCTCGCACTTGGACTTGGTTCCGGATGGAATGGAAGTGTCTGTTGATGTGCTTGGTCCTCTTGTGAAATCTGGATTCCTTTGCCAAGGCAATTGCACTAGTATTGTCACAGAAGATCTTCATTGGTCCGATGCACTAGGTATGACACCTAGATCGGAAATGAACTCCTTCATCCAGACTCCTTCATTTGTTGCTTCCGAAGCAGCTATGTACTCCGCTTCACATGTAGATCCCGCCACGACGCTTTGTTTAGAACTACACCAACTTACATCTCCACCGTTTAATAAAAACACGTATCCGGTTTGCGATTTAGAATCGTCCGGATCAGTGTCAAAGCTTGCATCGATGTAACCATTTACGACTAGCTCTTTGTCACCTCCATATACGAGAAACATATCCTTAGTCCTTTTCAGGTATTTCAGGATGTTCTTGACCGCTGTCCAGTGATCCACTCCTGGATTACTTTGGTACCTTCCTGCCAAGCTTATTGCTAAGCACACGTCAGGTCTGGTACACAACATTGCATACATGATGGAGCCTATGGCTGAAGCATAGGGAAAATCTTTCATTTTCCCTCTATCTTCTGCTGTGGTCGGGCATTGAGTCTGACTCAATTTCACACCTTGTAGCACAGGCAAGAACCCTTTCTTTGCCTGATCCATTTTGAACTTTTTCAAAACTTTATCAAGGTATGTGCTTTGTGAAAGTCCAATTAAGCGTCTTGATCTATCTCTATAAATCTTGATGCCCAATATATAAGCAGCTTCCCCGAGGTCTTTCATAGAAAAACTTTTATTCAAGTATCCCTTTATGCTATCCAGAAATTCTATATCATTTCCAATTAATAATATGTCATCTACATATAATATCAGAAATGCTACAGAGCTCCCATTCACTTTCTTGTAAATACAGGCTTCTCCAAAAGTCTGTATAAAACCATATGCTTCGATCACACTATCAAAGCGTTTATTCCAACTCCGAGATGCTTGCACCAGTCCATAAATGGATCGCTGGAGCTTGCACACTTTGTTAGCACTTTTTGGATCAACAAAACCTTTTGGTTGCATCATATACAACTCTTCTTCTAGAAATCCATTCAAGAATGCAGTTTTGACATCCATTTGCCAAATTTCATAATCATAAAATGTAGCAATTGCTAACATGATTCGGACAGACTTAAGCATCGCTACGGGTGAGAAAGTCTCATCGTAGTCAACCCCTTGAACTTGTCGAAAACCTTTCGCAACAAGTCGAGCTTTATAGATAGTTACATTACCATCAGCGTCAGTCTTCTTCTTAAAGATCCATTTATTCTCAATGGCCTGCCGTTCATCGGGCAAGTCAACCAAAGTCCATACTTTGTTCTCATACATGGATCCCATCTCAGATTTCATGGCCTCTAGCCATTTTGCGGAATCTGGGCTCATCATCGCTTCCTCGTAGTTCGTAGGTTCATCATGGTCAAGTAACATGACTTCCAGAATATGATTACCGTACCACTCTGGTGCGGATCTCACTCTGGTAGACCTATGAGGTTCAGTAGAAACTTGATCTAAAGTTTCATGATCATATCATTAGCTTCCTCACTAATTGGTGTAGTTGTCACGGCAACCTGTTCTTGTGATGAACTACTTTCCAATAAGGGAGCAGGTACAGTTACCTCATCAAGTTCTACTTTCCTGCCACTGACTTCTTTCGAGAGAAACTCCTTCTCTAGAAAGGATCTAAATTTAGCAACGAAAATCTTGCCCTCAGATCTGTGATAGAAGGTGTACCCAACAGTTTCTTTTGGGTATCCTATGAAGACACATTTCTCCGACTTGGGTTCGAGCTTATCTGGTTGAAGCTTCTTCACATAAGCATCGCAGCCCCAAACTTTAAGAAATGACAACTTTGGTTTCTTGCCAAACAATAGTTCATGAGGCGTCGTCTCAACAGATTTTGATGGTGCCCTATTTAACGTGAATGCGGCCATCTCTAAAGCATAACCCCAAAACGATAGCGGTAAATCAGTAAGAGACATCATAGATCGCACCATATCTAGTAAAGTATGATTACGACGTTCGGACACACCATTTCGTTGTGGTGTTCCGGGTGGCGTGAGTTGCGAAACTATTCCGCATTGTTTCAAGTGTAGACCAAACTCGTAACTCAAATATTCTCCTCCACAATCAGATCGTAGAAATTTTATTTTCTTGTTACGATGATTTTCCACTTCACTCTGAAATTCTTTGAACTTTTGAAATGTTTCAGACTTGTGTTTTATTAAGTAGATATACCCATATCTGCTCAAATCATCTGTGAAGGTGAGAAAATAACGATACCCGTCGCGAGCCTCAACATTCATTGGATCACAAACATCAGTATGTATGATTTCCAATAAATCAGTTGCTCGCTCCATAGTTCTGGAGAACGGCGTTTTAGTCATTTTGCCCATGAGGCACGGTTCGCAAGTACCAAGTGATTCATAATCAAGTGATTCCAAAAGCCCATCAGTATGGAGTTTCTTCATGCACTTTACACCAATATGACCTAAACGGCAGTGCCACAAATAAGTTGCACTATCAGTATCAACTCTACATCTTTTGGTTTCAACACTATGAATATGTGTATCACTACTATCGAGATTCAATAAAAATAGACCACTCTTCTAGGGTGCATGACCATAAAAGATATTACTCATATAAATAGAATTATTCTCTGACTTAAATGAGTAACCGTCTCGCATCAAACAAGATCCAGATATAATGTTCATGCTCAACGCTGGCACCAAATAACAACTATTTAGGTCTAAAACTAATCCCGATGGTAGATGTAGAGGTAGCGTGCCGACCGCGATCACATCGACTTTGGAACCATTTCCCACGCGCATCGTCACCTTGTCCTTAGACAATCTTCGCTTAATCCGTAGTCCCTGTTTCGAGTTGCAAATATTAGCAGCAGAACTAGTATCAAATACCCAGGTACTACTGCGAGCATTAGTAAGGTACACATCAATAACATGTATATCACATATACCTTTGTTCACTTTGCCATCCTTCTTATCCGCCAAATACTTGGGGCAGTTCCGCTTCCAGTGTCCAGTCTGCTTGCAGTAGAAGCACTCAGTCTCAGGCTTAGGTCCAGACTTGGGTTTCTTCTCTTGAGCAGCAACTTGTATGCTGTTCTTCTTGAAGTTCCCCTTCTTCTTCCCTTTGCCCTTTTTCTTGAAACTGGTGGTCTTGTTAACCATCAACACTTGATGCTCCTTTTTGATTTCTACCTCCGCGGCTTTTAGCATTGCGAAGAGCTCGGGAATAGTCTTGTCCATCCCTTGCATATTATAGTTCATCACGAAGCTCTTGTAGCTTGGTGGCAGTGATTGAAGAATTCTGTCAATGACACTATCATCAGGAAGATTAACTGCCAGTTGAATCAAATGATTATTATACCCAGACATTTTGAGTATGTGTTCACTGACAAAACTATTCTCCTCCATCTTGTAGCTATAGAACTTATTGGAGACTTCATATCTCTCAATCCGGGCATTTGCTTGAAATATTAACTTCAACTCCTGGAACATCTCATATGCTCCATGACGTTGAAAACGTCGTTGAAGACCCGGTTCTTGGCCGTAAAGCATGGCACACTGAACTATCGAGTAGTCATCAGCTTTGCTCTGCCAGACGTTCTTAACATAGTCAGTTGCATCAGCAACAGGCCTGGCACCCAGCGGTGCTTCCAGGACGTAATTCTTCTGTGCAGCAATGAGGATAATCCTCAGGTTATGGACCCACTCCGTGTAATTGCTGGCATCATCTTTCAACTTTGCTTTCTCAAGGAACGCATTAAAATTCAATGGAACAACAGCACGAGCCATCTATCTACAACAAACAGAGACAAGCAAAATACTATCAGGTACTAAGTTCATGATAAATTTAAGTTCAATTAATCATATTACTTAAGAACTCCCACTTAGATAGACATCCCTCTAATCCTCTAAGTGATTACGTGATCCATATCAACTACACCATGTCTGATCGTCACGTGAGATGGAGTAGTTTCAACGGTGAACATCAATATGTTGATCATATCTACTATATGATTCACGCTCGACCTTTCGGTCTCCGTGTTCCAAGGCCATATCTATTATATGCTAGGCTCGTCAAGTTCAACCTGAGTATTCCGCGTGTGCAACTGTTTTGCACCTGTTGTATTTGAACGTAGAGCCTATCACACCCGATCATCACGTGGTGTCTCAGCACAAAGAACTTTCGCAACGGTGCATACTCAGGGAGAACACTTCTTGATAATTTTAGTGAGAGATCATCTTAAAATGCTACCATCAATCAAAGCAAGATAAGATGCATAAAGGATAAACATCACATGCAATCAATATAAGTGATATGATATGGCCATCATAATCTTGTGCTTGTGATCTCTATCTTCGAAGCACCGTCGTGATCACCATCGTCACCGGCGCGACACCTTGATCTCCATCGTAGCATCGTTGTCGTAACGCCATCTATTGCTTCTACGACTATCACTACCGCTTAGTGATAAAGTAAAGCAATTATAGGGCGTTTGCATTTCATATAATAAAGCGACAACCATATGGCTCCTGCCAGATGCCGATAACTTCGGTTACAAAAGATGATCATCTCATACAATAAAATATAGCATCACGTCTTGACCATATCACATCACAACAAGCCCTGCAAAAACAAGTTAGACGTCCTCTACTTTGTTGTTGCAAATTTTACGTGGCTGCTACGGGCTTAGCAAGAACCATTCTTACCTACGCATCAAAACCACAACGATAGTTCGTCAAGTTAGTGCTGTTTTAACCTTCGCAACGACCGGGCGTAACCACACTCGATTCAGCTAAAGTGAGAGAGACAGACACCCGCCAGCCACCTTTAAGCACAAGTGCTCGTAACGGTGAAACCAGTCTCGCGTAAGCGTACGCGTAATGTCGGTCCGGGCCGCTTCATCTCACAATACCGCCGAACCAAAGTATGACATGCTAGTAAGCAGTATGACTTGTATCGCCCACAACTCACTTATGTTCTACTCGTGCATATGACATCTACGCATAAAACCTGGCTCAGATGCCACTGTTGGGGAACGTAGTAATTTCAAAAAATGTCCTACTCACACGCAAGATCATGGTGATGACATAGCAACGAGAGGGAAGAGTGTTGTCCACGTACACTCGTAGACCGTAAGCGGAAGCGTTATGACAACACGGTTGATGTAGTCGTACGTCTTCACAATCCGACCGATCCAAGTACCGAACGTACGGCACCTCCGAGTTCAGCACACGTTTAGCTCGATGACGATCCCCGGACTCCGATCCAGCAAAGTGTCGGGGATGAGTTCCGTCAGCACGACGGCGTGGTGACAATGATGATGCTCTACCGGCGCAGGGCTTCGCCTAAACTCCGCGACGATATGACCGAGGTGGAATATGGTGGAGGGGGGCACTGCACACGACTAAAGAATGATCCGTAGATCAACTTGTGTGTCTCTAGGGTGCCCCCCTGCCCCCGTATATAAAGGATACAAGGGGGAGAGGGCGGCCGGCCAAGGAGGGCGCGCCAAGGGGGATTCCTACTCCCATCGGGAGTAGGACTCCCTTCTTTCCTAGTTGGAGTATGAGAAGGGGCGAGGAGGAGGAAGAGGGGAAGGAAAGGGGGGGGGGGGGGGGCGCACCCCTCTCCTTGTCCTATTCGGACTAGGGAGGGGAGGGGCGCAGCCCACCTCTTGCCTCCTCTCCTCTTCTCCCTTAGGGCCCATGAAGGCCCAATAACCCCCGGGAGGGTTCCGGTAACCCGCCGGTACTCTGGTAAAATGCCGATTTCACCCGGAACACTTCCGATGTCCAAACATAGGCTTCCAATATATCAATATTTATGTCTCGACCATTTCGAGACTCCTCGTCCTGTCTGTGATCACATCCGGGACTCCGAACAAACTTCGGTACATCAAAACTTATAAACTCATAATGAAACTGTCATCGTAACGTTAAGCGTGCGGACCCTACGGGTTCGAGAACTATGTAGACATGACCTAGAACTATTCTTGGTCAATAACCAATAGCGGAACCTGGATGCCCATATTGGCTCCTACGTATTCTAAGAAGATCTTTATCGGTCAAACCGCATAACAACATACGTTGTTCCCTTTGTCATCGGTATGTTACTTGCCCGAGATTCGATCGTCGGTATCCAATACCTAGTTCAATCTCGTTACCGGCAAGTCTCTTTACTCGTTACGTAATGCATCATTCCGTAACTAACTCATTAGCTACATTGCTTGCAAGGCTTATAGTGATGTGCATTACCGAGAGGGCCTAGAGACACCTCTCCGACAATCGGAGTGACAAAACCTAATCTCGAAATACGCCAACCCAAGATGTACCTTCGGAGACACCTGTAGTACTCCTTTATAATCACCCAGTTACATTGTGACGTTTGGTAGCACCCAAAGTGTTCCTCCGGTAAACGGGAGTTGCATAATCTCTTAGTTACAGGAACATGTATAAGTCATGAAGAAAGCAATAGCAATATACTAAACAATCAAGTGCTAGGCTAACGGAATGGGTCATGTCAATCACATCATTCTCCTAATGATGTGATCCCATTAATCAAATGACAACACATGTATATGGTTAGGAAACATAACCATCTTTGATTAATGAGCTAGTCAAGTAGAGGCATACTAGTGACGTTATATTTGTCTATGTATTCACACATGTATCATGTTTCCGGTTAATACAATTCTAGCATGAATAATAAACATTTATCATGATATGAGGAAAAGAATAATAACTTTATTATTGCCTCTAGGGCATATTTCCTTCACGACCTTACACGTACGCTTACGTGAGACAGGTTCCACCGACTGACATGCACTAGTTGCATAAGGTGGCTAGCGGGTGTCTGTCTCTCCCACTTTAGTTGGAGCGGATTCGATGAAAAGGGTCCTTATGAAGGGTAAATAGAAATTGGCATATCACGTTGTGGTTTTACGTAGGTAAGAAACATTCTTGCTAGAAACCTATAGAAGCCACATAAAAACATGCAACAACAATTAGAGGACGTCTAACTTGTTTTTGCAGCATGTGTCGTGTGATGTGATATGGCCAAAAGGATGTGATGAATGATATATGTGATGTATGAGATTGATCATGTTCTTGTAATAGGAATCACGACTTGCATGTCGATGAGTATGACAACCGGAAGGAGCCATAGGAGTTGTCTTTATTTTTTGTATGACCTGCGTGTCATTGAATAACGCCATGTAAATTACTTTACTTTATTGCTAAACGCGTTGGCCATAGAAGTAGAAGTAATCGTTGGCGTGACAACTTCATGAAGACACGATGATGGAGATCATGATAATGGAGATCATGGTGTCATGCCGGTGACGAAGATGATCATGGCGCCCCGAAGATGGAGATCAAAGGAGCAATATGATATTGGCCATATCATGTCACTATTTGATTGCATGTGATGTTTATCATGTTTTACATGTTATTTGCTTAGAACGACGGTAGCTTAAATAAGATGATCCCTCGCAATAATTTCAAGAAAGTGTTCCCCCTAACTGTGCACCGTTGCGAAGGTTCGTTGTTTCAAAGGACCACGTGATGATCGGGTGTGATAGATCCTAACGTTCGAATACAACGGGTGTAAGCTAGATTTACACACGCAATACACTTAGTTTGACTTGACAAGCCTAGCATGCACAGACATGGCCTCGGAACACGGAAGACCAAAAGGTCGAGCATGAGTCATATAGAAGATACGATCAACATGAAGATGTTCACCGATGATGACTAGTCCGTCTCACGTGATGATCGGACACGACCTAGTTGACTCGGATCATGTTTCACTTAGATGACTAGAGGGATGTCTGTCTGAGTGGGAGTTCATTGAATAATTTGATTAGATGAACTTAATTATCATGAACTTAGTCTAAAATCTTTACAATATGCCTTGTAGATCAAATGGCCCACGATAATGTTTCCCTCAACTTGAACGCCTTCCTAGAGAAAACCAAGCTGAAAGATGATGGCAGCAACTATACGGACTGGGTTCGGAACCTGAGGATCATCCTCATAGCTGCAAAGAAAGATTATGTCCTAGAAGCACCGCTAGGTGAAGCACCCATCCCAGAGAACCAAGACGTTATGAACGCTTGGCAGTCTCGTGCTGATGATTACTCCCTCGTTCAGTGTGGCATGCTTTACAGCTTAGAACCGGGGCTCTAAAAGCGTTTTGAGCAACACGGAGCATATGAGATGTTCGAAGAGCTGAAAATGGTTTTCCAAGCTCATGCCCGGGTCGAGAGATATGAAGTATCCGACAAGTTCTTCAGTTGTAAGATGGAGGAAAATAGTTCTGTCAGTGAGCACATACTCAAAATGTCTGGGTTGCACAACCGCTTGACTCAGCTGGGAGTTAATCTCCCGGATGACACGGTTATTAACAGAATCCTTCAGTCGCTTCCACCGAGCTACAAGAGCTTGGTGATGAACTTCAATAGAGATCAAAAAGGAACATCAAGTGTTGATGGTGAATAAAACCACTAAGTTCAAGAAAGGCAAGTGTAAGAAGAACTTCAAGAAGGACGACAAGGGAGTTGCCGCGCCCGGTAAGACAGTTGCTAGGAAGAAGTCAAAGAATGGACCCAAGCCTGAGACTGAGTGCTTTTATTGCAAGGGAAGTGGTCACTGGAAGCGGAACTGCCCCAAGTACTTAGCGGACAAGAAGGCCGGCAACACCAAAGGTATATGTGATATACATGTTATTGATGTGTACCTTACCAGCACTCGTAGTATCTCCTGGGTATTTGATACCGGTGCGGTTGCTCATATTTGTAACTCAAAGCAGGAGCTGCGGAATAAGCGGAGACTGGCGAAGGACGAGGTGACGATGCGCGTCGGGAATGGTTCCAAGGTCGATGTGATCGCCGTCGACAAGCTACCTCTACATTTACCTATGGGATTAGTTTTAAACCTCAATAATTGTTATTTAGTGCCAGCTTTGAGCATGAACATTGTATCTGGATCTTGTTTAATACGAGATGGCTACACATTTAAATCCGAGAATAATGGTTGTTCTATTTATATGAGAGATATGTTTTATGGTCATGCCCCGCTGGTCAATGGTTTATTCTTAATGAATCTCGAACGTGATGTGACACATATTCATAGTGTGAATACCAAAATATGTAAGGTTGATAACGATAGTCCCACATACTTGTGGCACTGCCGCCTTAGTCACATTGGTGTCAAGCGCATGAAGAAGCTCCATGCTGATGGACTTTTAGAGTCTCTTGATTATGAATCGTTTGACACATGCGAACCATGCCTTATGGGCAAAATGACCAATACTCCGTCCTCCGAAACAATGGAGCGAGCAACCAACTTATTGGAAATCATACACACTAATGTGTGCGGTCCAATGAGCGTTGAGGCTCGCGGAGGATATCGTTATGTTCTCACTCTCACTGAAAACTTGAGTAGATATGGGTACAAGTCTGAGACCTTTGAAAAGTTCAAGGAATTTCAGAATGTGGTAGAGAATCAACGTGATCGAAAGATAAAGTTCTTATGATCATATCGTGGGGGAGAATATTTAAGTCACGAATTTGGTACGCACTTAAGGAAATGTGGAATCGTTTCACAACTCACGCCGCCTGGAACACCTCAGCGTAACGGTGTGTCCGAACATCGTAATCGCACTCTATTGGATATGGTGCGATCTATGATGTCACTTACCGATTTACCGCTATCATTTTGGGGATACGCTCTAGAGACAGCTACATTCACTTTAAATAGGGCACCGTCTAAATCCGTTGAGACGACACCGTATGAATTATGGTTTGGGAAGAAACATAAGCTGTCGTTTCTAAAAGTTTGGGGATGCGGTGCTTATGTCAAGAAACTTCAACCTGAAAAGCTCGAACCCAAGTAGGAAAAATGCGTCTTCATAGGATACCCTAAGGAAACCATTGGGTATACCTTCTACCTCAGATCCGAAGGCAAGATCTTTGTTGCCAAGAACGGGTCCTTTCTGGAGAAAGAGTTTCTCTCGAGAGAAGTAAGTGGGAGGAAAGTGGAACTTGATGAAGTACTACCTCTTGAACCGGTAAGTAGCGCAGCTCAGGAAGATGTTCCTGTGGTGCCTGCACCGACTAGAGAGGAAATTAATGATGATGATCAAGGTACTTCGGATCAAGTTGCTACTGAACTTCATAGGTCCATGAGGACACGTTCCACACCAAAGTGGTATGGAAATCCTGTCCTAGAAGTCATGTTGTTAGACAACGGTGAACCTTCGAACTATGAAGAAGCAATGGCGGGCCCAGATTCCAACAAATGGCTTGAAGCCATGCAATCCGAGATAGGATCCATGTATGAAAACAAAGTATGGACTTTGACAGACTTGCCCGATGATCGGCAAGCAATAGAAAACAAATGGATCTTTAAGAAGACGGACGTGGATGGTAATGTTACCATCTATAAAGCTCGACTTGTCGCTAAGGGTTATCGACAAGTTCAAGGGGTTGACTACGATGAGACTTTCTCTCCCGTAGCGAAGTTGAAGTCTGTCCGAATCATGTTAGCAATTGCCGTATACTATGATTATGACATATGGCAAATGGACGTCAAAACGGCATTCCTTAACGGTCATCTTAAGGAAGAACTGTATATGATGCAGCCAGAGGGTTTTGTCGATCCTAAGAATGCTAACAAGGTATGCAAGCTCCAACGCTCCATCTATGGGCTGGTGCAAGCATCTCGGAGTTGGAACATTCACTTTAATGAAATAATCAAAGCATTTGGGTTTATGCAGACTTATGGAGAAGCCTGCGTTTACAAGAAAGTGAGTGAGAGCTCTGTGGCATTTCTCATATTATATGTGGATGACATACTTTTGATGGGAAATGATATAGAAATTTTGGACACAATTAAGGCCTACTTGAATAAGTGTTTTTCAATGAAGGACCTTGGAGAAGCTGCTTACATATTAGGCATCAATATCTATAGAGATAGATCGAGACGCCTCATAGGTCATTCACAAAGCACATACCTTGATAAGATATTGAAGAAGTTCAATATGGATCAGTCCAAGAAGGGGTTCTTGCCTGTGTTGCAAGGTGTGAAATTGAGCTCGGCTCAATGTCCGACCACGATAGAAGATAGAGAAAAGATGAGTGTCGTCCCCTATGCCTCAGCCATAGGGTCTATCATGTATGCCATGACCTATACCAGACATGATATAAACCTTGCCGTAAGTTTGGTAGGAAGGTACCAAAGTAATCCCGGCATGGAACACTGGACAGCGGACAAGAACATCCTAAAGTACCTGAAAAGGACTAAGGATATGTTTCTCGTATATGGAGGTGACGAAGAGCTCGTCGTAAAGGGTTACATCGACGCTAGCTTCGACACAGATCTGGATGACTCTAAGTCACAAACCGGATAAGTGTATATTTTGAATGGTGGGGCAGTAAGCAGGTGCAGTTGCAAGCAAAGCGTCGTGGTGGGATCTACATGTGAAGCGGAGTACATGGCAACCTCGGAGGCGGCGCATGAAGCAGTCTGGGTGAAGGAGTTCATCACCGACCTAGGAGTCATACCCAATGCGTCGGGGCCGATCACACTCTTCTGTGACAACACTGGAGCTATTGCACTTGCCAAGGAGCCCAGGTTTCGCAACAAGACCAGACACATCAAGCGTCGCTTCAACTCCATTTGTGAAAATGTTCAAGATGGAGACATAGATATTTTTAAAGTACATATGGACCTGAATATAGCAGATTCGTTGACTAAACCTCTCCCTAGAGCAAAACATGATCAACACCAGAACGCTATGGATGTTCGATTCATCACAATGTAACTAGATTATTGACTCTAGTGCAAGTGGGAGACTGTTGGAAATATACCCTAGAGGCAATAATAAAATGGTTGTTATTATTTTTCCTTGTTCACGATAATTGTCTATTATTCATGCTATAATTGTGTTATCCGGAAGTCGTAATACATGTGTGAATATATAGACCACAACACGTCCCTAGTGAGCCTCTAGTTGACTAGCTCGTTGATCAACAGATAGTCATGGTTTCCTGACTATGGACATTGGATGTCATTGATAACATGATCACATCATTAGGAGAATGATGTGATGGACAAGACCCAATCCTAAGCATAGCACAAGATCGTGTAGTTCGTTTCGCTAGAGCTTTTCCAAATGTCAAGTATCATTTCCTTAGAGCATGAGATTGTGCAACTCCCGGATACCGTAGGAGTGCTTTGGGTGTGCCAAATGTCACAATGTAACTGGGTGACTATAAAGGTGCACTACGGGTATCTCCGAAAGTGTCTGTTGGGTTGGCACAAATCGAGACTGGGATTTGTCACTCCGTATGACGGAGAGGTATCTCTGGGCCCACTCGGTAATGCATCATCATAATGAGCTCAATGTGATCTAGTGTCTGGTCACGGGATCATGCATTACGGTACGAGTAAAGTGACTTGCCCGTAACGAGATTAAACGAGGTATTGGGATACCGACGATCGAATCTCGGGCAAGTAACGTACCGATTGACAAAGGGAATTGTATACGGGATTGGTTGAATCCTCGACATCGTGGTTCATCCGCTGAGATCATCGAGGAGCATGTGGGAGCCAACATGGGTATCCAGATCCCGCTGTTGGTTATTGACCGGAGAGGCGTCTCGGTCATGTCTGCATGTCTCCCGAACTCGTAGGGTCTACACACTTAAGGTTCGGTGACGCTAGGGTTGTTGAGATATTAGTATTTGGTAACCCGAAAGTTGTTCGGAGTCCGGGATGAGATCCGGGACGTCACAAGGAGTTCCGAAATGGTCCGGAGGTGAAGATTTATATATAGGAAGTTCAGTTTCGGCCATCGGGAAAGTTTCGGGGGTCACCGGTATTATACCGGGACCACTGGAAGGGTCCCGGGGGTCCACCGGGTGGGGCCACCTATCCCGGAGGGCCCCATGGGCTGAAGTGGGAGGGGAACCATCCCTGGTGGGCTGGTGCGCCCCCCGTTGGGCCCCCTGCGCCTAGGGTTGGAAACCCTAGGGATGGGGGCCGCCTCACTTGCCTTGGGGGGCAAGCCAACCCCTTGGCCGCCGCCCCCCCTTGGAGATTGGATCTCCTAGGGCCATTGCCCCCCCTAGGGGCCCTATATATAGTGGGGGGAGGGCGGGCAGCCGCACCCTAGCCCCTGGCACCTCTCTCTCCCTCCCGTGACACCTCTCCCTCTCGCTGTGCTTGGCGAAGCCCTGCCGAGATCGCTGCTGCATCCACCACCACGCCGTCGTGCTACTGGATCTCCATCAACCTCTCCTTCCCCCTTGCTGGATCAAGAAGGAGGAGACGTCTTCCCAACCGTACGTGTGTTGAGGTGCCGTCCGTTCGGCGCTAGGATCTCCGGTGATTTGGATCACGACGAGTACGACTCCCTCAACCCCGTTCTCTTGAACGCTTCTGCGTGCGATCTACAAGGGTATGTAGATGCACTCCTCTCTCTCGTTGCTAGATGACTCCATAGATTGATCTTGGTGAAGCGTAGAAATTTTTTATTTTCTGCAATGTTCGCCAACAATAGCAACAATAAGTATTTTGTTGTAAGTAGAAACAAAATAAAACAAATAAAGCAAGAAAGAAAACAACAAAAAAAGTGTTTTCAAATGTGAAAACTAATGGCACTAACAGAATGTTGATAATTTTTCTAAAACTAAAAGCAAAAAGAATTAAAAAATAAAGCAAAAAACAAAAGAAAATAAATAATGCAGAAAACAAAACAAAAAAACTGGATCAAAAAATAAAAATAGCAACAATAAGTAAAGAAATAAAAAGTGCCTCCTACTGGGCCTCCATGGCCAGAATACGACTAGAAACCCCACCATGGGCCATGATTCAGGCCCGCGGAAGGCCCAGCGGGTCCACAGGCATATAGAGACAGATTAGGCCCAAAAGCCTGCTTTAGAGAGGAGCTCGAGAGGGTTGGCGCATCGCACCTTATAAACAGGTGCGGCTCTCTCTCAGCTAGCGAGGTGGGACTAAACTCCCACCACCACGCCGTTGTGCAAGGCCCATTGGTCCCGGTTGGTGGCACCAACCGGGATTAAAGGGGTGCATTACTCCCGGTTGGAGCTACGAACTGGGACCAATGCCCCCCCTTTAGTCCCGGTTGGTGCCACGAACCGGGACCAAAGGCCGCCGCTTCTCACCCGTTGGGCTGCTGAAAAGAGGCCTTTGGTCCCGGTTGTTGGCACCAACCGGGACTAAAGGGGTGCATTAGTCCCGGTTGGTTTCACGAACCGGGACCAATGCTCTTGCTATATATACAGCAGTTAGCAGTTTCGACCAAATCCCCCACTTCTCCCCCGACGCCCCTGCTCCTCCTCGTCGCCGTCACCGCCCGACGCCCCTGCTCCACCTTGCCGTCGCCGCCGCCACCGACGCCGTCAGGCTGCTCGCCTTCGCTGTTGCCGCTGCCACCGACGCCGTCAGGCTACTCGGCTTCACGTCGCTGCCGCCCCCTGTGCGCATAGCCTGCTCCCGCGCCCCTGCGCGGTCGCCGCGCCACCGCCCCTGCCCTACGCGGCCGCCGCACACCGCCTGTCGGTGTCAAAACTGGTGGATCTCGGGTAGGGGGTCCCGAACTATGCGTCTAGGCGGATGGTAACAGGAGACAAGGGACACGATGTTTTACCCAGGTTCGGGCCCTCTTGATGGAGGTAAAACCCTACGTCCTGCTTGATTAATATTGATAATATGGGTAGTACAAGAGTGGATCTACCACGAGATCAAGGAGGCTAAACACTAAAGCTAGCCTATGGTATGATTGTTGTGATGTATGTTGTGTCCTACGGACTAAAGCCCTCCGGTTTATATAGACACCGGAGAAGGCTAGGGTTACACAGAGTCGGTTACAATGGTAGGAGATCTACATATCTGTATCGCCAAGCTTGCCTTCCACGCCAAGGAAAGTCCCATCCGGACACGGGACAGAGTCTTCAATCTTGTATCTTCGTAGTCTTGGAGTCCGGCGGACGATGATAGTCCGGCTGTCCAGACACCCCCTAGTCCAGGACTCCCTCAGTAGCCCCTGAACCAGGCTTCAATGACGATAAGTCCGGCGCGCATAATGTTCGGCATTGCAAGGCGGGTTCCTCCCTTGAATGATCCAGAGAAGATCATGAACACTAGGATAGTGTCCGGCTCTGCAAAATAAATTCCACATTCCACCGTAGAGAGAATAGTGCACATGAATCCAATCTGCTGACGTATGTGGCGGCATGACATCACACCGCTACCAGGCCTTTACTTGAATCGTTTTTCATTATACCACCTCAGCACGTTTAGCGAAGCGGTTTCCTTGGCACGTCTTGTCGAAGCAGAGATCATGCTCCCCTTATCCCGGGATTCTCATCAATACGAGCGTGGGTAACCCAACCGTGCCCATCGCCACGCCTCCTCTATCGAAGGTGAATCCCGAACGGTCACGGAGACGGCTCTTGGTATTTTCCCCCTTTATAAGGGGACCAAGGCTCGTTTCTTTTTCTCAATCTTCCATCGAATCCTCTCCTTGCTCCAAGTTCCAACATCCAGAGCCCCAGATTCGAACGCTTCGGATCCTCAACAATGTCCGGCTCCGACCTTCAGGGCCGGTGGATGCCCTCCTCCGTCACGGAGGAGGACGTGTTAAAGCTGCGTGAGGCCAAGTACCTGTCCTGCGAGATTTCGCACAGGTTGCCTGCCCGAGGGCAGGCCGTACCCACCCCCGAGCCCGGTGAGTACGTCCTCTTTGTATCCCACCTCCGTCGGGGTTTAGGCTTCTCGACGGACCCCTTCGTGAGAGGGCTCATGTTCTACTACAGGCTGGATTTTCACGACTTGGCTCCGGAGTCCATCCTCCATACTTCCGCATTAATTATTGTCTGTGAAGCCTTCCTCCGCGTCATCACCCACTTTGGCCTATGGCTGAAGACCTTCAGTGTGGAGCCGAAGATGATCGAGGGGCGTCAGGCAGAGTGCGGCGGGGCGGCCATAAGCAGGAGGGCTGGTGCCCCGTGGCCCGAGGGCTCCTTCCAAGAGGAGCTCGGCTTGTGGCAGCAGGAGTGGTTCTATGTCACCGCTCTGAAGGGCAGCAAGCAAAAGTCGCCGCCTTCATTCCACCCGAGACCTCCACGCCGGTTGATGTCGTGGGTCAACCAAGGGCTCAATTGGGGACCGTCCGAAGACGTGCCCTTATTGCAGGGCCGGATTCGAGACCTCCAAGCGAGGGAGATCAATCTGGTTGTGGTGATGCAGGTCATGCTAATCAGGTGTCTTCTGCCCTGCAAACGCCGTCCTCTCCGGTTATGGGAGTTCAATTCGGAGGGGCCACGAATTCTCCAACACTTCATGGGTATGACGCCCGTGGAGATGTACAAGTTGTTCTTCGGACCGCAGGCGGCGTGTCCGGAATTGACCGAGGACGCAGCCCTAAGCTGCAATCGCCCGGATACACAGGTAAGTAGCTCAGAGTCCGGACGTTCTGTTTGCTTTTCTGAAATTCGCCTTCTAACCCATTGTTCTTCATCAGGAGTGGGTGGCACGATCGAAGCAGATAAGGTGTCCGGCCCCCCTCCCAGAGACCGCACCAGAGCCCGTGCTGGTCAGAATGTTGGAGGTCGCGCCCGTAGAAGGGGGCGATGGGGAAAATGGAGGAGCTATCACCTCGCCCAAGGGGGCGCCTGAAGAGGGGGGGATCGACAATCCCTCCTTCCAGGGGGAGAAGAGGACCGCCTCCGAAGACCCAAAGGCCAAAGCCCCTAAGCGGGGGAAGAAATCTTTACCGGAGGGTCCTGCATCCGGGGAAAGTCCGGACGTACAATCGTCTCTAAAGGATCAGCCCTCCAGCGAGCCGTGAGTAAAGAAAAGGAGGTTCAGTAATGAGAAAATACCCCTATTTGTGCTTCTGTGGATGACCGAAATTTTTACCTTGCAGTTCGGATCTGCGGCCTTCTCAGATGAGTTCGTCTTCAGGGGATCTTCGTCCGGAGATGATGGAGAGCGAAACGCCTCCGTCTGCTGCGCCGTCGGATAGGGCAGACGAGCTTGAAGTATAGTCACGGAGGGTATCCCAGAGTCCGGAGGGGCCGGAGAGTTCGGCGCCCACTAGTATCCGGCCGGGGGAGCTGAAGGATCTGCTTGAGAGGGCGTCCATCTCGGAAGATCACCGTGCTTTGATGCGTATGGCGATTGGAAGGATTTCGTCCGCCGAAAGCGGATTACATAATGCGGTCAGAAGTTTGCTAACAGGATTTGAGGTACGCAAGAACGACGCACCTTTTTGACAGTTTGGCACATAGAAGTGCGCCCTGTATAGATAGTAGCCCCTGAGACTCGGTAGGTTGTCGAAAGCGACAGCGTGCCGAGGATCAAAATCTCAAGTAATGAATGTCGCCGTTCCTATGCAGGTGGCGGATAGTCCGAGGGCTAGCCGGACTAGTGGAGTTGCCGAGTTAATGCGGCAACTTGACGTGGTGGGTGCGGACATCGCGCTTGTCAACCGGCGACTTGACGAGTCGCAAGGTAAATGAATTCTCCACAGTCACTTATTTAAGGGAGTCAAAGCCCGCCTCTGATAATGCATATATTGTGATACAGACGGTGCTGCTGCTGTGGAGAGCCTTCGGGCCGAACTTGCTCAAGCTAAGGAGCAAGCCCGAAGGAGTGATGCGGCTGCCTTGAGGGCGGCCGAGGATTTGGAACCCGAAAAGGCTGCACACTGCCTAAGCAGGGAAAAGAAGGCCGTGGCCGTGAAATTGAAGGATGCTGCCGACCGCAATGAGGCTCTTGAAAAGGAGCGCCTATCGGAGCGGGAAGACCTGGGAAAGGCCACTGCTGAAGCCAAGGATGCCCGTTCTGCAATGCGGGCTATGAAGGAGGAGCTGCGCCAGGCCGGAGATATTGTGGCTGGCAGGCCTTTTCTGTTGCGTCGCCGGTTTACGGATCCAAAGTATGCCCAACTTGGCCAGCTGTGGGGTCCGGAGGATCCATATATGGACTTAGCGGCAAGTGCGGCTGATGCCGTTGTACACTTCCGGAGCCAGAAGGATCACAAGACGGAAGAGCTATTTTGGTCTCAATTCCATAGTCCGGACCGTTCACTTCCATTGACTGATCGGTTGGCCGAATGGGCTGAGCTAAACAGGTTGTCCGGACTTGCCATGACTGATATTGTGGCTCATGTCTGGCCAGAGAGGCCCAAGGCGACGAGCTATTTCGGCTTATTGCAGCGATTTCTTGGAGCGGTGCCGCACATCAAGGAGATGAAGCGGTCGGTCTGCATAGAAGGCGCGCGGATGGCCCTTGCCCGTGTGAAGACACATTGGACAGAGATGGATGCCACCGCTATTGCGGCCCGGGGTTCGGACGAAAGCCGATTACCCGTCGAGCACTATTTTGGGGAAGTTATGCGTGGCGCTCGTGTAATAGAGTCGTAGTGCTCAAAAAATGTCACGTTCAAATGAACGTTTTATCTTGTAAGACAATGATTATGACGTAACCGCTTTTTATACTTGTGCGTTCCAAGTATTAAAATATCTCCTATGCGGCCGTTTATGTATACATTTGTATAACCTGAAAGATTGCAGTCTTTGGCTTCAGCCCCCACGCACAAGGTGCGGGGGTGTTCGCAAAAAATAGCGCGTTTTCACACTTAATCCAATATCTCGGTCCTGTTAAGGAGGTGGTAGCGTAGTAAACGAGGCAATCCGGACTATGATGCTTTATCACTTTCACTTAGCCAGTGGAGTTCGAGGGTGGGGCTACGATATAGCCCCTTGGGGCACCGCGCTTCTCCGAATTCGGGGCGCATGTGTGCCTGACCGGGAAACGGTCCTTCATCAAAGCAGGGAATTCTAAACATTCCAGAAGTCGATCGAGTGGTTGACCAGTCTCTCACTATATCATGACAGTCAGTTTTCGGCTTTCTCTACTGAGGTGCCCGCCCAGCCGAACTGGGGCACAATCGCAGTAGTTCTCCTGGTGCCGCGTTAGCTGATGATACGAAACGTAAGGCAGCAAAACACAGGAGCCGGACAAACCCAACATTTGACCAAAGACATGATTCGGAGCTGATCCATATAAGGCCTAACTCGAGACGCCGAACACTCCCTAAGGTGTTCGGTCTTTATGGTAATGGGCAGAACGATGCCCTAAGCCCCTAGTGTCCAGGTACGAGCATGGTCCTCTGACGCGGCCGATGCCAAAACGTCAGGCTCCACTTTGGTTATAATAAGAAACCAAGGGATTATAACAACAAGAGACAGTAAAAAAGGTTTACGCAGGGTCTTAATCTGAAAAGAATCCTCGCGACGGGTCCCTACTGCACGTCTGCGCCTGTGTCTCCATTGTGCCATTATCCTGGACGGGTGTGCACATTTTTCATCTGTAAAAAAGAGGAACTTAGTTTGAAAGGAACTCGTGCAAAAAGAATATATACGAAAGAAGAAATAAAAATAAGTAAAGCGGAGTCTGTATAAGCTTGCTGTTCTTTGTGCGCGCAGCCCCTTGTGAAGGGGTGTGCGGCTAGGGAGCCCCTAGTTTACTTATGCCGGACTCGTCCAACTGTGTCCGGGGTCTTTAAGTGACCCTCGTACTGAAATGATGCCACGTGGACCAGGCATCTTGAGTGTAAGAGACGCGTAATGTGGTATGGCGTTGAAACGGACAAAAGCCTCTCGTCCCAGGAGTGCTTGATAGCGACTTTTAAATGGGACGATATGAAAAATTAGTTTTTCGCGTCGAAAGTTGTTCGGTGATCCGAACACAACTTCTAGTAATAGGGAGCCTGTGCACTTGGCGTAAGGGCCTGGCGTCACTCCTTTGAAGGAAGTGCGGCTGTGTCAAATTTTAGTAGGGTCTATCCCCAACTTGCGGATTGTGTTTGGATACAGCAGGTTTAGGTCACTGCCTCCGTCCATCAGGACTTGTGTAAATTGCAGTCCGTTGATTACAGGATCCAATATCAGGGCAGTCCATCCTGCGTTTCGAACGCTTCTGGAATAATCCAGGTGGTCGAAAGTGATTGGTTTTGATGTCCAATCTCTATGTTCCGCTGGGTTGGACCGTGCGAGACCCTGTTGAGAGGGTGTCGCACTATTTTTCCGTATTTTCACATGAAGTGAGTTTACTGCTTTGACCTCTTGTGGGAAAGTTTTTTGTTTTCCGGTGCTCTGCTGGTGGGGTTTGTCATCATCTTCGCTTGATGCGTCGAGCCCCTTGTGTTCGGCGTTTAGCCGGCCGGACTGTTTGAAAACCCAACAATCTTGGTGGGTGTGGTTTGCAGGCCTTCCGGGGGTACTGTGGATTTGACATATCCGACCCAAAATCTTGTTTAAATTGGATAGCTCATCGTTGTTATCCTTAAGGGGCGGTGTTTTGTTGTTTGGCCGCGAGCTTTTGAATCCGGCGTTGACTGTCGTGCCCTTTGGGCTTTTCTCTTTATTCCGGCGCTGCTCTTTTCTGCGCCGTGATTTTCCATTTCCATCTCTGATCTCGGATGTACTTGGGTCGCTGGTGCTGCATCTTGCTAGCCAGCTATCCTCTCCCGCACAAAAGCGGGTCATGAGGCTTGTTAGCGCAGACATTGTCCTCGGCTTTTCTTGGCCGAGGTGTCTGGCGAGCCATTCGTCTCGGACATTGTGTTTAAAAGCTGTTAAGGCTTCAGCGTCCGGACAGTCGACTGTTTGGTTCTTTTTGGTGAGGAACCTGTTCCAGAATTTGCGCGCTGACTCTCCGGGTTGTTGAGTTATATGACTTAGATCGTCTGCATCCGGAGGGCGGACATAAGTTCCTTGAAAATTTGCTCTGAACGCGTCCTCGAGCTCTTCCCAACTTCCAACAGTGTTTTTTGGGAGGCTTTTGAGCCAATGACGGGCTGGCCCTTTGAGCTTGAGGGGTAGGTATTTTATGGCGTGGAGATCATCTCCTCTAGCCATATGTATGTGTAGTATATAATCTTCTATCCAGACTCCAGGGTCTGTTGTTCCATCGTAGGCCTCTATGCTTATGGGTTTAAACCCTGCTGGGAATTCGTGATACAGCACCTCGTTGGTGAAACATAGTGGGTGTGCGGCGCCCCTGTATTTGGGTGCATCAATGTCTTCGGATACTTGGCGTGTTGTATTGCCTCCTGGGGCCCTCTTCTTTGGCCCGTAAATGGACCTGGCTGGGCCATCTGTCTTTCCAGGATTATTAGTCGGTTTATATGCGGCGCCGCTTTCAGCTTTTGGCCTATCATCTGGCTATCTATCCGGCCAGGCGGCCTCTTTGTTTTTTGACTGTAGGGGCTCTATGGCCTCCTCATCAAATTCTGGCAGTAGCTTGCATTTCGGGTAGCTCTTCGATTGATGGCCGTTGCCGTATTTGTCTGCGGTTTTGAGCACTTTGCTCCACCTCATTCTGAGTGTATCTTCCGCTGTTTTGAGCTTCCGTTTTTCCTTCTTCAAGCTTCTTGCGGTGTTGACGAGTCTTTTCCGAAGGTTTTTATTCTCCGGCGGTGTGTCCGGCGTGAGATCGTCCGGACTATTTTTTCCGTCGGGCCCGGACTAATTGTCTGAATCGTCTTGTTCGGACGGTTGCTTGTCGTCGTCCACTGGTTTGCCCTGCTGTATTGCTGGGTCATTAAGGGCACTGTTGTTGTCGAGGCGGGACTTAGGGCGGCGTCTGCGTCGCCGTTTTCGTTGTTTGTCGGCGGGATTATCTTCTGCCGCGCCCCGTTGGTCCTCGTTGTCGCTTCCTTTTGGGGTATCCACCATGTATACGTCGTATGACGAGGTGGTCTTTACGCGCCTTACAGGCGCTGGTTCTTGTTCGTCTCCGGCGTCGTCGTCCATGCCGTCGATGTCATCGGAGTCGTAATCTAGCATGTCGGTTAGGTCGTCGATAGTGGCTACAAAGTGGGTGGTGGGTGGGATCTGAATTTCTTCGTCGTCCATATCCCAACCATCCTGGCCATAATCCGGCTAGGACTCTCCAGATAGCGCGAGATGCTTTAGAGAATTTAGGATGTCGCCAAAGGGCGAGTATTGGAAGATGTCCGCCGCGGTGAATTCCATAACCGGCGCCCAATCCGATTTGATTGGTAGGGGCGTGGGAGGTCCGGAGTCCGGCAAGGAGTCCGGCACCTCGGAGTCACGAGTTTCGTGAGGGACAAGGTTAGTGTTCGGCTCCATCGCCGTGGAAGTTGAAGCCCCCGAGGTGGTGTCCATCCACCAGTCCTCGATCTGGGCGATCGGCTCCGGACTAAGGGCCGAAGCGGATTCGTGTGCGGCCACGAAGGCACTGTTTGGCGGCAGAGCTAGATCATGCCCATCGCAACAGTGCGGCGCGCTTGGCTTTGGCTCGAGCCCGTCGAAGATCAAGTCCCCGCGGATGTCGGCTGTGAAGTTTAGGCTTCCGAATCTGACCTGATGGCCAGGGGCGTAGCTTTCGACCTGCTCCAGATGGCCAAGTGAATTAGCCCGCAGTGCGAAGCCGCCGAATACTAAGACTTGTCCGGGGAGAAAAGTCTCACCCTGGACAGCGTTGTTGGTTGAAGATGCCATCGAGCCTATCGGTGACGACACGGAAGAACTCTCAATGAAAGCACCAATGTCGGTGTCAAAACCGGCGGATCTCGGGTAGGGGGTCCCGAACTGTGCGTCTAGGCGGATGGTAACAGGAGACAAGGGACACGATGTTTTACCCAGGTTCGGGCCCTCTTGATGGAGGTAAAACCCTACGTCCTGCTTGATTAATATTGATAATATGGGTAGTACAAGAGTGGATCTACCATGAGATCAAGGAGGCTAAACCCTAAAGCTAGCCTATGGTATGATTGTTGTGATGTATGTTGTGTCCTACGGACTAAAGCCCTCCGGTTTATATAGACACCGAAGAAGGCTAGGGTTACACAGAGTCGGTTACAATGGTAGGAGATCTACATATCTGTATCGCCAAGCTTGCCTTCCACGCCAAGGAAAGTCCCATCCGGACACGGGACGGAGTCTTCAATCTTGTATCTTTGTAGTCTTGGAGTCCGGCGGACGATGATAGTCCGGCTGTCCGGACACCCCCTAGTCTAGGACTCCCTCACCGCCCCTGTCCTACGCGGCCGCCGCGCCGCTGCCCCTGCCCGGCGCGGCCGCCGCGCGCCGCCCCACCGCCCCTGCCCTGCATTTTTCATAGCATTTTTTTGTATTTTTTGTGTATATGTGTTTGTATGTGTATATATGTGTACATGTTCATAGTATTTTTTTCATAAGTGTGTTTTTTTGTTCATTGCATTTTTTTCATATATATAATGTATATATGTATGTGGTAGCTATATGATGAATGGATGTGGCTATGTATGTATGAATATAATGTTCATAGCATTTTTTTGTTTATATCTGTTTTTTCATATATGTATTAATTTTTTATTTAGGTTGTTAGTATATATCGATTTTAGGTTAGTGCATTTTAGGTTAGTGTAGAGGAAAAAGTAAAATAAGGAAAAGGAAGAAAAGAGGAAGAAGGAAGAAGGAAGAAGAAGAAGAAAAAGAAGGAGAGGAAAAAGGAAAATAAGAAGAGGAAGAAAGGAGAAGAAGAGGAGAAATAAATAAGAAGAGGAAAAAAGAAGAAAAAGAAGAGGAGAAGAAGAAAGGAATAGAGGAGAAGAAGAAAAAATAGAAAAAAGAAGAAGAAAAAGAAGAGGAGAAGAAGAAAGGAATAGAGGAGAAGAAGAAAAAATAGAATTCTATTTTTTCTTCTTCTCCTCTATTCCTTTCTTCTTCTCCTCTTCTTTTTCTTCTTTTTTCCTCTGCTTATATATTTCTCCTCTTCTTCCTCTGCTCTTCTTCTCCTTTCTTCCTCTTCTTATTTTCCTTTTTCCTCTCCTTCTTTTTCTTCTTCTTCTTCCTTCTTCCTTATTCCACTTTTCTTCCTTTTCCTTATTTTCCTTTCTCGAGGGAGAAGAAGAAAAAGAAGAGGAGAAGAAGAAGAAAGGAATAGAGGAGAAAGAAGAAACTTTAACACGAGGGGGGGGGGTACCGATACCTCCTCCCCGATAACATTATTTTCCCATGTATATGTATGTCGCGTCGTTGTCGATATAACCCCCTCCCGGATAACTTCGACATGAGGGGCGGTCGATATATATACCCCCTCTCGACCGTGATAACTTATACCACGGCAGCATCCCCCTCGGCCCTCTCACTCGACCAAAACTCTCGAGGACACCCAAACCCTAGAGAGAAAACGATGTTGGTATCCTACCCCCTCCCACCACGCCCCTACCCGACAAATTAACTCTCTCGAGGCCACCCAAATTTACCAAGTTAAAAGAGCGTTGTCGTCGAGGCCACCCCAAACCCTTGAAGCGTTGTGTCGAGGCCACCCCAAACCCTAGAGAAGCAGCGTCGAGGCCACTAACATGATTCCTTATTGTGATTAGCTAGGTAGTTCTATGTTTGCCACTAATATATATCCATCTGTACCATGTTTGAATAATAATTGACATGTTGTAAATATTTGTAGAAACTATGGAGCACTCCCGAGACGAAGCAACAGAAGCGATGTTGGGGGACATAATCGCACAAGGAAGTGATGTTGTTGCGTCATTTCTCAACGACACCGATGGTCAGGAAGGACTGGGTGAAGAAGAGGGCTATGTTCATGATGGCTCCGGCCCATTAATGTCGGTTCAAGAAGAGGGCTATGTTCATGATGGCTCCGGTGACCCAATGGAGGTACAAGAAGGAGACCGTGCTGACTGCTTCGGTGACCGAACCGAGTCCGGCTAGGTATATATATATTAGTTAAGCCCGTGCTGACTAGTTAATTGATGCATTCATTGTTTTGGTATATGTACACATATTAATTAACTCTCGTCCTTCTTCTTTTTTCGAGCCCTCCAGATCGATCACAACTTCGGTAAGGAGACGAGGCCCGAAGAAAAAGTTGAGCTCGGATGAAAGGTTTGAGATCACAGCAATCGTGCCCGACGGCGAACCGATTGAACCCATCCGGACAAAGAACGCATTTTCTGCTCAGTGCAGGGTTCTTGTTAGGGAGAAGATCTCGATCAGCATCCAGCAATGGTATAAGCCTAAGGAGGAAGACCCTGAGGTGTCTTATGTCAATGATATGCAGAAAGAAGATCTTTGGACTCAGCTGAAGGCAAATTTCACCCTACCGCCAGAGGAGGATCTGGAGAAGCCAGTTAAAGAGCAATTAATCAAGTCTTGTGCTCTTAAGAAGATGGCAACCCTATTAAGGAGGTGGAGGAAAGAGCTGGACAAGTTTCTCGACAAAGAAGAGACACCAGAATTCATCGGCAAATATGAGAAGATCAAAGATCACTGGCCCGCATTTGTGGCCCACATGACATCGGAAAAGAGTAAGAAGATGTCGGCGACAAACAAGTAAAATGCTGCGAAGAAGCAGTTTCACCATCGCACGGGGTCAGGTGGCTACCTGAAAGCCCGGCCTAAGTGGTCCAAGGCTGAGAAAGATCTGCTTGATAAAGGGATCAAACCATAGATAATGAACTGGCCAGACCGTTGCCGGACTAGGTTCTTCGGGGCTGGCGGAACCTTGGACCCTGTATCAGGGAAGTGCCGTTGGACGGACGAGCAACTGAAAATACCAGTCACCAAGCTTCGGCACTATATCGATGCAGCGTAGAAAGAGACGTTCGTTCCAGACAGGGAGAAGGACGAGCTCACAATGGCCCTCGGAAATCCTGAGCACCCTGGACGGACACGTGGAACGCCAGCCTCCATTCCATGGAAGGTTGGTTTTCCGGACGCAGGGGGTTACAAAACCCAGGAGAGGAGGAAGAAACTGGAGCGGGGCCAACTGCAAGCGCTACACGAAAGGGTAATGTGGCTAGCGGAACGAGAAGCAGATCGCCGCAAACGACCTGCCGAAGCTTCCTCCGAAGCTACCCCGCCATCTCAGCGGAGAAGCACCATGGCTTCCACAGAGCTGCTTCAGCCAGAGCATGTCTTGACGACTCCTGCCAGCTATCCCATGGATGCTATCACGGAGTCTCAAAATTGCCACATTATGACGCAATGGATGAATTTGAAGGTCAAGGCGGCTGTTGGCTTTGTTTATCCTACTGAACCCGGCGCAACTTTTCACTGTCGGCCGATTCCAGAAGGATATGCTAGGGTGATGGTGGATGAAATAACGGAGGGATTTGAGGACCTCCAGCTTGACCACCCTACCGATGAAGGGGAGACTAGGCTGGGTTCTCCTCTGAAGACTCCATGCCTATGGCGGAAGGAGCTCATCAACCTTCCGAACTGGACGCCTCCACCTCCTCCTCCTCCTCCGGCGAGTCAGGGCACTCCACCTCCTCCACCGCCTCCTCCTCCGGCGAGTGACGGTCAGGGCACTGGGCCTCCTTCTTCGGCGCGTGGCGGCACTCCGCCTCCTTCTCCGCCTGTGCCGGCGCGCCCGAGCAGCCAGCAGCCTCCTCCTTCTCCGCCTCGCCAGCAAGGGCGGAACAGAACCGCAGCCGCCCGGGCTGCTCTGGCGCGTCATAGTCCTTCTCCTCCACCTCATAAGCAAGCACGAAAGAAGACAGACACTGCAGCCGCTCCGTCTGCTCCGGCGTCTAGCAGTACAGTTAGAGGCGGGAGCCAATACAGATAAGGTCCACCTCTCAAGCCTCTAGAGAAGTTACCGTACAAGAGGACCGAGGAGGAAAACGCGACGATCATGCGGACCGAAGTGGAGGACTTCTTTGAAGGGGTGAAAGCAAAGAGACATCCACCTCCGGAGGAGAAGGTAGATCCGGTGAAAGCAAAGCGCACTCTCGATGCCCTGAGGAAACTGGCAAAGTCTCCGCCGAGAACCAACTATGAGCGCATTACTAAACAGACATATCTCCAAGCGGAGCAGTCGGGAAGTACTGTCAGACATCAAAGGTCAAGAGAACGAGCAGCTGTGAAAAAAGTTGCCCAGCTCGGCGAACAGGCAAATCAATCGTGCCCCCGCTCAATGTGTCTAGCGGCGACATTGTCGCTAATGCTCCGGGGATGGTGGCCGGTTATGGCAATGTATCAGATTACCTGCCTGACGATCAACTTCTTGATTTCATGGAGGTGGACGAACACAGATATGAGTACGGGAAGCCTCTCGTCAAAGATGAAAAATCTCTAACAACGATGATGCGAAGATTCCATAATTGGTACATGAAAACCTGCAGAGAGTCTGAGGGGACGAATAGTTTGTATCTGAACATTAAAGAAGAGCACGACCTCGTTGGAACTGATCTGTTGGTTGTTCCATTTGAGGAGTTCTTCGCGTTCTTCAATCAAAACGCCCTCGATAAATTAACGGTCTTTTGCTACTGTCTGTAAGTACTATTTCTGTCATTAAGTCTCTATATATAGCTCGGCTCTTTCATTGCATGTATTTATAATTAATTATCCTCAATATATTATGCAGATTGAAGATCGTCGAGTGCAGAAAACAAGAAATGTATGATATTGGGTTCATTAACGCAAATATCATAGATGATATTCAGGTTAAAAAGCACGCCGAAGAGGCCGAGGCCAACTTGCTACAATCGTCGATCAAAAATCAAAACAAAGATACCATACTCTTTCCTTACAACTTCAAGTGAGTGTTACTGTCGTGTGCATATTAGGTTTCCCTTATTACTCGAGCGAGGTTATAGTAATGTAATTGATGAGTTATGCATGCATGCGCAGCTTCCACTATGTTCTTCTGGAGATTAAGCTTGAGCAGGGACTAGTAACCGTCTTAGACTCGAGACAAAAAGAACCCGAAACCTATGCGGACATGACTGAATTGCTCAACAAGTAAGTTCATCGATCATTATCGCACCATATCGGCACCTTTTTGTTCATTTCCTGATATCTCAAGTAATAATAATTATTTTCTTTGTCTTGCAGGGTTTGGAAACAGTTCACCGCAGAAGCTTCGGGACTGCCGAAGGAGCTGCGATATACATACTCGAAAGTAAGTACTACTGGCTAGCTAGTTGCGCGCATCTTCCCGTTGATTCTATAGCTATACTTTCATCAATGCCATTTATAATGCTTCATTATCAGTTTGATTGACCTCTATTTCTCGTAAAGTGCTTGTGGCAGGAACAAGGGAATGATTTCTATGGATACTACGTGTGCGAGTTCATCTACAACGCGACTTTGAAAAATAAGCGGGGCTACTCTAAAAGACAATATGAAGTGCGTAAGAAATAATATTCACAATTTCATTTTATTACACCATCATTTCTGTTGAGTTTCATTCATATATATGTATTAATTAACTCCCTTCTTCAAATTAGACGTGGCAGATGTGGAATGAACTCCTAGAACAAGATCGCATGAAAGCAATTCAAGAGGAATTGGCGGGATTCTTTCTTGGCCATGTCATCAATAAAGCCGGAGAATACCATGTGGAAGTTGATTTCAATTGCTAGGGGATTGTAATTAAGAGATCTTACATATTGTATATGTATGTAGCCAGTAGCGTCGGATAGATAATACGAAAACTTGTTGTTCGACCAATCTCTCGGAGAAGGTGAGGTCGATCGATCACTTCTCTCGGTATGCATGACGAACTTCTGTACTTAATGGTTCCCTTCATTTTCTTACTAGCTAGCGTGTCAAGGGCCTCTCTATGTATAGTACGTAGCGTCGACCAAGCACGGACATAAGAGAGGACACTTCTCTCTATTAATTAGCTAGCTAACACAATATATGAAACACCTAAATTAACCCCCCAAAACCCCCAACCCCCCCCCCCCCCCCCCCCTCTTTAAAAAAAACCCCAGCCACTGAAATGCTGACGCGTGGATGCCTTTTGGTCCCGATTGGTGCCACCAACCGGGACCAAAGGCCCCCCTGCCTGGGCTCGGCGCACCGGCCACGTGGAGGACCATCTGTCCCTGTTCGTGTAAGAACCGGGACTAAAGGGTGGAGGTATTAGTAACGACCCATTAGTTCCGGTTCATGAACCGGGACTAAAGCCCCTTACGAACCGGGACAAATGCCCCCTTTTCTACTAGTGAGAGGCAGCACACCCCACACTAGGATCAAAGAAATAGGCGTGAACAACCAGAGCAGACAACACTGACCGTCGAGGAAGGACCTAGCTCGAGAAGCACTTCGGGAAGGAGGAAACAAACATCTACCTTCTCTGGCACCGAAGGGGGTCCCTACCCCCTCACCATGGCTCGTGGCGCCGTACCGTCGGGATCCAGAGAAAGCTCACCCGAGAGCTGGAATAATGTCGTCCTCGCTTCGCTAGGTAACCACCGGGCGACCCCCTCAATTTGGGAAGTGCCTGCCGGTTGCACCGCCACAGGAATACGCCCAACTAGTTGGAGAAAATTGCTTCAAGTCGTCGAAGACCGAAAGGGAGGCAGCACACCCCCACCCCTTACCTGCAGACCCTCCCATCCGAATCCAATGTCCCTGGCGCCGCCTCCAGGAAGGTTACGGTGCACGGGGCGCCGCCGACGCCCGATCCGCTTCACCCGGACATGGGTCGGAGGGGAGAGATGGTGTCCTCAGTAGTGCCCTCAAGGAGGAAAGCGGCACCAAAAGGCGGCGTCGCCGCTGCCGGCCAGCCAAGGAGGCCATGGTTTCCCTCGGACACCGATCTGCTCCACCAGAACACACCGGAGGTGGATCCGGCCAGATCCAAAGCCGAACCGGGGACTGGGAGGGGAAGCATGGAGGGGAGGGGGGCAATACCTTCAGATCTGGCACGGGAAGCTCTGCGTCGCGCTCGACCACCACTTGCGGCTCGCCGTCCTGACGGCCGAGTCCTCAGGCCAGCCGTCCGCCTGTGCACGCCGCCGGTCACACGACGGCGCCGCCACGCCAGCAGGGGCCGCCGCCCCTGGATCCGAGGGCCTTCGCGAAGGAGCGCTGAAGACCCCGCCGCCACCTTCCCCAGCGCCCGCGCGGGCTTTCCCGGCGGTCGTCTCCAGTGGCGGCGAGGGGGGAGCGGGGGTAGGGGGTGGGCGGTGGGGGCTAACCCTAGACGCCCCCGAGTCGCCCTAGGGGCGACGCGAGGGACGAGGAAGGAGGGAGGATTGGTCGTATCCTTCCTGCAGGCATCGTCTTGGAGTCCTTGCTCCGGCCATGTCCGTCTCAGCACTCCTCGGTGGATTTACTTTTCTTGGTGATGGTCTCCGCTAGACCAAGCAGTTCTTCTTTGCTTATCATTAGGTTGCTTGGTCGTGGTTGGGGTGGTGTTTCGATACCCGGCACCTTTGTATCTCGTCTTCGATGTGTGCGTTAAATGTGTTGGTGAAGTGCGTTTGTATCTTCTTACTCGAATGTTATGGTAATGGTTGCTTTATAGGAGTATATAAAGTTGAGGGAAACCCTTTTTTCGTCGTTAGCTTGTGCACACCAAATCTTGATAAGCAAGACCGGCCCACCGCAGCACGAGATATTTCTCATTCCGTCGGCCGGTGGCGGTGCCACGCACGCTGTCACGCACCGCGCACTCGATCGAAGAAAGTTGGTGACGAAACATGCATGCATGCCCCCATCTCCCTCCCAACCCCGGTGTGCGCCAAAGGAGCTGAGACAAAGTGACGGCGCCCACACACTCTCTCTGGCCACACGTCGTTCTCGGGAACACGTAATGTAGGGGGCCGGCCGGGGAGGGAGAAAACTGGATCCGTCCACCGGCCATGAAATCGACCGAGAATCTAACAGCCGCGGCGGCCAAATCATAGTTTAGCTTTGGGGCGCGTGCATGCCCTTTTGGCGCTCGCTTGGCATGTGCGGGTGACAAGCCGCTGAAAGAGAGAGCCGCTTTTGCCGCCGATCGAGCCTGCGATTGGTCGCTTGAATTAACTAGTGATCGCGCTTTCGTTACGTTTGAGTAGACGATCGATCGAGAGATGCGGACAAGCTGATTGCAATGGGTACGACGGAAGAAGCAGAGCAGCAGAGGTACACATGCACACGCACATGCATGCACGGCGCCTTCCTCCGATCCGTCGACGCGACGGCCCGTCGATCTTTCTCGGATGGAAAAGCTGCCCGTGTCCATGTGCCCGCACGCAACCACCATCTCGATCGGGATAGCACAAGACAGACATGGTGGTGAGTCGATGCGAGTCCAATGATAACCACCCGTTTCAAATTAAATTGTTGTAAAATGTCATGGTACACAATTCCTATCTTTTATTCCACAACATAATTTTCTTCTTCTTTCTCTATCTATAATAGTACCCTCGTGTCATTCTTCCTTTTGGTCTTGTATACTTAAGGAATTATAGACATCTAAAATTCAACATAATTTTGCCTATAAAAAAGGATTTGTTTTCCTTGGTAATATGTGTTAGAAATTTAGGGTTTCGGTCTACCCTTAGTTCCTCCGCGCTTATCCGTGGTGCCGCTCACAATTCGCATATCCGAGACTCGGTGTAGAGACCTTTTTATACTGTCTTTTCAAATAGTCCATTTCTTATACAGATAAGGTTCCTTGTCTTTTCACCTAGTTTTCCAGGATAGACTCATAATAGAGTGTAAGTTCGGCTAATTATATAGATGAATATTAGGGTTGTAATCAAACTATACGATCTAGCTCCTTCTGATTATCACTGTTCCTGTGTCGTCTTTCCAATATATATAGTATATTGTATTCCAGTGATAATCGACCAGCTTCCTTAAACATATAACTCAAGTACGTCCCAGCAAGTGATAATTTCATGATAATCATATAAAGTAATTTCATGCATAAATACTCCATCCGGTCCTTTTTACTTCACATATTAGATTTGTGTCAAGTCAAACATTGCAAAGTTTGACCGAATTGATATTAAAAAAGCAACATCTAAACTACAAAATATATATACTACGAAACTACATTTCACAATGAATCTAACAATATTGTTTTGGCATTGTGAATGTTGATACTTTTTTCTATAAGTTTGGTCAAAATAGAGATACTTTGACTTCCCACAAAATTTATATGCAGACTAAAAAGGACTGGAGGGAGTACATGTGTAATTCCATAATGAGGTATTTCGAATATTAGTAAATCCTAGTAATTTGAATATAATTGCAGGACACATAATTCCAACAATATATATGAAGAAGGGGTCATCTTTTTCATTTTTAGGGAAAGAAAAATGCCATTGATAATTTTGCGGTGGAGCAGACATCTATATGTTTTTTTCTTTTTGAAAATTTGCCATCTTGGTCTCGATCAAACGGCCGTGAGTGTATTGCTGGGAGCCCCTAAAATCTGACGTTCGCAAATTTACAATCCCGTTTTTAATTTGCGGATTAATCTTTCTTTTTGAAGGTGAAATTTGCGGATTAATCTCATCCGTTGAAGAACCCTTCGAAGGAAAACTAGTCGTGATGTGCATGAAACGTACGGAAACAAGCTTTGGAAGGAAGATTGTACGAAGGTGGGACACTCGCCAGCTGATCCGCACCGAAGCAAGAACGGCCGGCCGGCCGGCCGTCACCACTCGGCAAAGCTGAGCTCGTACGGCCACAAGCGAAAACGAAAGGAATATCGGAGGAGTGTGCCTACGCCAATCTGAACATGTAACACTTTATCTGCCTAGAACGTTGCATATACCGTTCAAAATAAAAATAAGCAGAATGTGACATATAGCAAACAGTTCTTCACTATTTCTGACATATATATTCTTTATTTCTGATATGAGGATAACACCAATTCAACGCCATTTCTTAGCATTTGTTTCTTTATTTTAGATGTACACGAGCAATGATTCATGTGACAAGTGGAAATATTTTTACAGTCAAGGAAAAGAGAGAGGCGATGAAAGATTTGGCCTACATTTCAGCTTTGCGAAAGGTTTCGTTTGGTAAGAACAGCTGCACAGTGTACTGTGTCTGTGTGCCGCTCCCGCCCAACCGAGGCAACCCAAAAACGCTTGCATTATTTATGCGGCTCCTCGTAGGGGCATGGCAAGCAGGACAAAAGGCAGGGACCGCTAGATAGATGCGGCCAAGGTGAACCTTAGCGACGAAGGCTTCCCAATGAAAAGCTTCCCGATTAGCAGCTAGATTAACTACCAAGATTCCTTTAATTAAGCCCAGAGCGGCAATGATCGATGGCGGATTAGCCGCCGCAATCCCTATATTTGATCATTTCAAGAGAGGGTGCTTAGGTCAGAGGGTGTTTTCTGAGTAAGAAGAACGGAGGATCTGGTAGATCTAAAGGGGTGCACTACTTCATTTGAATAGTGAAACAGTTTCGCTAAAGCACATAGTGAAAACTGTAAGAAAAAACGTCTTGCTAAATTGCACATTCCATGACTGCAAAATTTTGCTCAGTAAGATACACTTCCGGTCGACAGAGTTCTCTGGAATCTTCAAGCAGGAAGAACACATACATGCACGTTAATTACTACACAAGTTTAGGATGATAACGATAAAGCCAAAGATAATCATGCACTGAAGCCATCTGCATGATCCATGCTACCGAGTAAGCTCATGCAACCCAAGATCACTTCACTTTGCACGCCACAACGATAAGAATTAAGAAGCAAATCCAGAAGCAAGATAATTGTCTTAGCATAACCTCAAAAGAAGCAAACCCAACTCCCTCATGGACTACAACTGTGGCGCATGAGCAAGATGTATGTAGCTTGGAGACATGCAACCTACAATCGGGACCATGCACGACACAAGACATCCATTGGTGTTTCTGTTGCTTTTCTATACCTGTGCATGATGCGCATCATCTTTCTTGCTTCTACTTTGGCTTTAATCACCGGCCTTTGTTGTTACTGGTTACCTTTCCGCTGCCTGCCCAGCCCCACTCATTTCCTTATGTTTCCTCGGTGCTCGTGATAATTCCTAGCTAACGCTCATGCCGTGCATGTGATGCTGAAGCTTCCTCGAAGACGCCTTCAACATAGATAATGTATTAATGTAACCACCTTAGTCATATCTCATTAGCAGCTGAGCTCACCACCCCTATATATACCCATGGAGCCCTAGGAACCAAACTCCATGCCAAAACACACAGCTGCCATTAGGAACAATCGCAAGCAACTCCATTAACGAGATTCATCTTGACCGAGTTGTGTAGCCGTCATCCATTTAGGGATCGATCTTCAAGATGAAGAAGGCGTCCAGGTTCCTGAAGCAGCTGTTCTGGGCCATCGTGGCGGCGGTGAGGGAGAGGTCCGCGGCGACGCGCGCCAGGACGAGCGCCGCGCGGACGCGGTTCGTCTTCTTCGGCATCCTCCGCAATAAGCAGCTCCTGAGGAACGCCATCAACAGCAAGATCCACGCGATCGTGGGAGGCGGCAGCGGCAATGGCCAGCAGCTTGTTGCGGCCAGCGGCGGCGGTAGGACGGTCGCCGTGCTGGAGAAGCTGCCGAGCTTCGTCGCGGATCAGGGGAGAAGGGCCGCCGTGCTGCTCAACAGCCTGCCGAGCTTCGCCATGGGCCGGGACGGCGGCAGCGACTCGCCGCTGGTCGGCGGCGGCGGGGAGGAGAAAGAGGAGGCCGACGAGGGCGTGACGAAGCAGCTGCAGCTGGAGAGCGCGCCGGTGGGCGGGTCGGTGATCGAGCTGGCCCGTGGCGCGGCAGAGCGGGGCGGCGCGGAGTTCAAGCTGGAGGACGAGATAGACCACGTCGCCGACGTGTTCATCAGGAGGTTCCACGACCAGATGAAGCTGCAGAAGCTCGAGTCGTTCAAGAGGTTCTGCGAGATGCTTGAGAGAAACTAATTTACGCAGCAGCAGCAGCTGAATAATCAGCGCGACATTGATCGCTGCGCAGTGCATTCCATGGTTGTGGTTGATATAATTAGTCCCTATGATTAAGGCAGAGGTTTATATCAATCAAAGTAACCTCTGCAGCACTTGAAATATAACTGGCGCGGCGCGTACTGCCGCTTCCAAATCTGAACCTTTGATTTGCAATCTGACGTACCCAAGCCGGCGGTGAGCAGCAGTCATGATAGCAAGAAAAGATGACACTAATTACAGCCAGTATACGATAGTCTCTGCTTGCGCTGTGTGCTGCTGCTGCTCCTCCTCCTCCTCCTACTAGTACATTATCATCATCGTTTAAAACTCTGTAATTAAACACTGAACAGCAATCAAATTTATGGATTAGCTCAATCTTGGTAGATGTTCTACCATAAGATTACTATTTTCAGATTTTGGTACTTAATAATTAATACGACAATAATTTGCAAGTTTTGCCATTCAGAAATTCAGACCGATACCTGTCACGACAGCACCGGCCGGACAAACTCTGTTGTGTTCCCCGCTCGACATTTATAGTTTTATACATAGGAGAAATGAGAGAGCTGATTTCTCCTAATCATGTAGGGACATGTTCTTTTTTCTGGGAAGAGGAGGATAACATGTAGGACATGTGGAAGTTCATTCCTAATAGAATAATTTAAGACACATGTAGGACAAGCAATCACACATGCATGAGTACGACATCGAGATTTGTTAACAAAATTCATCAACATGGCTACATCACGATGCATAATGACATGCGCTGCACCTGATATATCGAATCACACAGTACAACTGATGATAAGCCCGCCAAAGCCATCAGACAGGTCTCGACCACCTGCCACGACCAGTCTGGCTACCCCTGCCAAGGTCGCCTAGATCGTCTCTCTCGTGATCTCTGTCCAGCCTACCAGTTTATGCCTAGTCTATTTGGTGAGCCCTTGTATAATATGCCCACGTTACACTTGTTCGACTCAAACACCTATCCCTCCACTAATTACAAGTCTAATTGTAGCCTAAATCGTACACATAGTGCTTGACACATATTTTAGCATTGTACCGTGGAGAATATGACCTCGCCATCATGAAGTCTTCATGCACAAACCTCAGCTACCTAGACTTAAACCATTAAACATGAGCTCCACTACTACTACCTTGACTTCACATAGCTCTGCATCCCATTATATTCCTTTTTTCCATGATAGTCAAAGTCCCGCAAAAATTAAGTTCTCTTGCATTCTTATTTTGTGTACCCAATCTCCAGGAGTAACCATCCAACATCATCATACGCTGACCATAAAGTCACCATCCCCAACAACTCCGAGTATCGTCACCTTGGTAGGTTCTTCACTGATCTGTGTGAGAGTGAACAACTCATATATTGCATACCACACTTATTGATCTGTGTGAGAGTGAACAACTCAGTATATTGCATACCACATATATGAATTTTTGAAGTCACCATCATCGCTTGTTGACCACATGCCTGAACTTGAAGGAAATTTATGTTGCTATTTAGTCATTCCGAGTCAAATTCATAGTTTACTCGTCCTTTTTCCTCGAACAGTCTTCTACATGCCCCACAATGAAGCACTCCGTCTCCATCTGCATTTGTCATCGCAGTTGGTCACGTGCATCGAACACCACAAAATATACGACATGTGTACTCTTTAAGTTTTTGACATTCAAACTTCTTCTTCATGGTCAACTCTTGTCCATCTCCAAATCCGTCCACATTGATAGACACAACCACCAACTTGAACTTGATACTCGCCAACACTGGTTCAGCATCCTCTCTACACTTTGTCAGGCCACTAGTGTCTTGATGAATCGTCGTGTTTCGTTCTTAATGCACGTCTTGCCTTTCTCGCTTCGTCGAGCCTCTACAGTCTCGGTCGAGTATATTGTATCGTGAACCTATGCCACCTCAACCCCCACCGCAAAGAACCTTGGACATCCCCGATTGATGCCAAGTTTCAGGTATTCCTTGAATCATGGAGCTCCAACCCGAACAACATGTTACTCGTTTTTTCTACTAAAGAGCACATGCCATCAGCCATGTGTCGTGTTGCCATGCCCAGAAGTCGCCCACCATCGGCATCAAACTGACATGTCGTCGTCGCTGAAATCACTTTCGTCTTCTATTTTAATTGACATCCCTGTCAATCCGTTAGACTATCTAGGCCACCATCTTGTGTGCATGTGGACGAAATATGTCCTACAGGCAATAATAAATGTTATTATTTATTTCCATGTTCATAAGTATGTTTATGTTTTATATGCTATAATAGAATGGTTCTCGAGTCTATATATTCAAGAGGCTTGGACTAAACCTATGCATGGCTGAAATAATAAACGGTAAAATAGATTCCTAGTCCCGCCTCAAGGCGTAGCTCAAATGTTGCATGATGGTTTCGTTTTTCTGATCATGGGCATAAGTTAGTAGGACAATGAAAGAGCATGGTATCCCCATGTGTGGTTTTGGTAATTGATGACATTCTCTATGGACTAATGGTTTCCTTGAGTTATATTCGTAGGATTTGTCCATAGGCATTTCTTGAATCCATTTGTTGGTTTCAAGGAGAGTATGTGATGACCAAGGTTCTAATCAAGGAATTACACAAAGATTGGTCATAGAGAAGACATGATACAAGGTTGATCAAGACAAAGTACGATAGTGAATCAAGTTGATTAACACACAAAGCGTAGAAGATGTACTGAAAAAGATCAAGTGATCCCATCAGTACTGCAGGATGTTGCTAACACGACACTATAATCAGAGACCCTTCAACGAAACTGTGTGTGATGCAATAATCGCAAACGGTGGTGTTAGAAACCCGTCAAAAAGGTGTAAAATGTTGGCGATGACGGAGACACCAAACACGGTTCAGATTTTACTTGCGTGGGCGATGCTGGCATACGGTTGATCCAGCGAAACTGTTTGCGATGGGGAAGAACAACAGAAACGGGCAGCCATATCAATGTGTGTGTGATATACAGCATACAGTTCGCTCCAATGAACTGTGTGCTATTAGGGAATGCAACAGAAACGGTCAACCAGATCAAGGTGTGTGTGATATACAACATACGGTTCACTCGGACAAACTGTTTTCGATTAGGCAAGGGAATAGAAACGGTTCATCTTAACAAGATGTGTGTGATATGCGGCATTTGCGATCAGCCAAAAGAACACAAACGATTCGTGTAAACCAGATGTGTGTGATATGCAGCAAACAGCCCACTCGGATGAACTGTTTGCGATGAGAAATTATAAAACAGACAGTTACTATAGTAAGTTTGTGTGTGATTCTGTTCGTACAAAAAACTTTGAAAAATGTAAACTAGTTGCTTGCGTATAAACAATTATCAAAAAGTAACGAGATAGACCTTCTTCAAGCCAATCTGTTGGGGAACTGTAATTTCAAAAAAAATCCTACGAACACGCAAGATCTATGTAGGTGATGCATAGCAACGAGAGGGGAGAGTGTGTCCACGTACCCTCGTAGACCGAAAGCGGAAGCGTTTCAATAGCGCGGTTGATTTAGTCAAACGTCTTCGCGATCCAACCGATCCAAGTACCGAACGTATGACAATTCCATGTTCAGCACACATTCAGCTCGATGACGTCCCTCGTACTCTTGATCCAGTTGAGGCCGACGGAGAGTTTCGTTAGCACGATGGTGTGGCGACGGTGATGATGAAGTTACCGATGCAGGGCTTCGCCTAAGCACTACGACGATATGACCGAGGTGTGTAGCTGTGGAGGGGGCACCGCACATGGCTAAAAGATCAACTTGTGTTGTCTGTTGTGCTATTGGGGTGCCCCCTGGCCACGTATATAAAGGAGGGAGGGAGAGAGGAGGCCGGCCAGGTTTGGGCACGCCAGGGGGGAGTCGAGTCCAAGTAGGATTCGCCCCCCCCCCCTCTTTTCCTTTCTTCAACCAGAGGGAAAGGTAAGGGAGAGAGAGGGGGAAGGAAAGAGGGAGGCCGGCCCCCTCCCCTAGTCCAATTTGGTTTGGGAAAGGGGAGGGGTACCCCTCTCACGTGGCCCTTTCTCCTCTCCTCCAATAAGGCCCACTAGGCCCAGTACTTCTCCCGAGGGGTTCCGGTAACCTCCTGGTACTCCGGAAAAATGCCCGAACCACTCGGAACCATTCCGATGTCCATATGCAACCTTCCAATATATGAATCTTTACCTCTCGACCATTTCAAGACTCCTCTTCTTGTCCGTGATCTCATCCGGGACTCCGAACAAACTTCAGTACATCAAATCACATAACTCATAATACAAATCGTCATCGGACGTTAAGCGTGCGGACCCTACGGGTTCGAGAACTACGTAGACATGACTGAGATACATCTCCGGTTAATAACCAATAGCGGAACCTAGATGCTCATTTTGGTTCCTACATATTCTACGAAGATCTTTATCTGTCAAACCGCATAACAACATATGTTGTTCCCTTTGTCATCGGTATGTTACTTGCCTGAGATTCGATCGTCGGTATCATCATACCTAGTTCAATATCCTTACCGAAAAGTCTCTTTACTTGCTCTGTAATACTTCATCCCGCAACTAACTCATTAGTCACAATGCTTGCAAGGCTTATAGTGATAAGTATTACCAAGAGAGCCCAGAGATACCTCTCCAAAACAGGGAGTGACAAATCCTAACCTTGATCTATGCCAACCCAACAAACACCTTCGGAGACACCTATAGAGCACCTTTATAATCACCCTTTTACGTTGTGACATTTGGTAGCACACAAAGTGTTCCTCCGGTATTCGGGAGTTGCATAATCTCATAGTCTGAGGAACATGTATAAGTCATAAAGAGAGCAGTAGCAATGAAACTGAAATGATCATAATGCAAAGCTAATGGATGGGTCATGTACATCACATCATTCTCCTAGTGATGTGATCCCATTCATAAATGACAACACATGTCTATGATTAGGAAATATAACCATCTTTGATAAACGAGCTAGTCAAGTAGAGGCATACCAGGGACAATATGTTTTGTCTATGTATTCACACATGTACTAAGTTTCCGGTTAATACAATTCTAGCATGAATAATAAACATTTATCATGAAATAAGGAAATAAATAATAACTTTATTATTGCCTCTAGGGCATATTTCCTTCAGTCTCCCACTTGCACTAGAGTCAATAATCTAGTTCACATCGCCATGTGAATAGTTCACATCGGTATGTGATTAACACCCATAGTTCACATCACCATGTGACCAACACCCAAAGGGTTTACTAGAGTCAATAATCTAGTTCACATCGCTATGTGATTAATGACCAAGGAGTACTAAGGTGTGATCATGTTTTGCTCGTGAGAGAAGTTTAGTGAACGGGATCGGTGTAAAAGCTTGCATCGACGTAACTCTTTACGACGAACTCTTTATCACCTCCATATCCGAGAAATATTTCCTTAGTTCTCACTAAGGATAATTTTGACCACTGTCCAGTGGTCTAATATTAGATCACTATTGTACCCCCTTGCCAAATTCATGGCAGGGTACACAATAGGTCTGGTACACAGCCCAACATACTTTATAGAACCTATGACTGTGGCATAGGGAATGACTTTCATTCTCTTTCTATTTTCTGTCGTGGTCGGGATTTGAGTCTTACTCAACTTAATACCTTATAATATAGGCAAGAACCCTTTCTTTGACTGATCCATTTTGAACATCTTCAAAACTTTACCAAGGTTGTGCTTTGTGAAAGTCTAATTAAGCATCTTGATATATCTCTATAGATCTTGATGCCCAATATGTAAGCAGCTTCACCGAGGTCTTTCATTGAAAAACTCTTATTCAAGTATCCCTTTATGCTATCCAGAAATTCTATAGTATATCCAATCAACAATATGTCATCCATATATAATATTAGAAATATTGCAGAGCTCCCACTCAATTTCTTGTAAATACAGGCTTCATTGCAAGTCTGTATAAAACCACATGCCACTAGTAGAAAAAGGGTCAAATGTGAGACACATTAGTCCCGGTTTGTAACAGAACCGGCACTAATGTGTCCATCAGTGATGGTTCCAACGGCTAGGCGGGAGGAGCTCTTTAGTACCGGTTCGTGGCGAACCTTTAGCACCGGTTCGTGCCATGAACCGGTACTAAAGAAAGTGGTGGCAGGATGTTGTCAGAGTGGGGCCCTTCCAGCACCTTTAGTACCGGTTCGTGGCATGAACCGGTACTAAAGGTCGTCCTATATAAACCCTTCGTCCACCCGCACTCTGTTCTTCCCCCTTTCCCCTCTCCCTCTCCTCTGTTCTTCCCTTCTTCCTCTCGAGTTCATCACAAAATTTGCCCCAAATTTGTCAAGATTTGCAGGCCCCCATCCATTCAAATGATCACCAAGGTTAGCAACTTTGTCCTTTCATCTCTCATTGCTAGATTAGCTCTTGCATTGGTTTATATAGTGATTAATTGTGGGTTTTAGTAATTTGGGAGGAATTATATGTGGTAGTATTTGATTTGTATGCAATTTAAGGTCAAAATAACACTTAGTTTGCATATGTAGGTGTGGTTTACTTAGTGCCTTATAAATCTCCATCGTAACCACCGTCGATCGCCCGCACCGTCCCGTTGCCGGCACCACCTTGTGGTGAGCCTCTTGTTCATGAAATTTTATATAAAAAATTGATGTTTGTGTGATTTGGATATATAGTTACTCATATAATTATCTTACCCGTACGTTGTTTGTTATACATAGTGCCATGGTTTTGATATCCGTCCCCGTCGGCCCTCGTCCTTGTTATGATTTGGATATGGTATATTCTCTTTTAAAACTATTTGTTGCATTTCGTGTTTATGACAAATTATGCCCATCAAGTTGACATAGATATTTTTATCTAGGAGGTATGTGAACCGGAAATTCCAACCGACCCTATTGTCGAGAGGTTAAATTTAGTTGAAAGAGAAAACGAGTACTTGAAAGAAAAATTGAAAAGAATTGAGGGGGAGAAGATGGAATTGGAGTTGCATGTTGCCGATGTCGTCGATGATCACAAGATCAAGATGGAGAAAATGGGCTTGAAGATTAGAAAGATTAGAAAATATGCCATCGATAGTGAGGCTTGGTATCATTATGCTGTTGGATCAATTGTTACCTTAGTTGCGATCTTGATCGCATTTGTTGTTGCATTTAAATGCTTTAGCTAGAGAGTTATTTGTTTGTTGCATTTAAGTGTTGTATGAACTTTATGTATGAACTTGTATTAATTTGGTCTATTCGGTGTTGTGTAATGAAGATGAGCTGGCAATGGATGTACGATGACCGATGCTCTCCCCAGTTCGTTGAGGGCGTGCATACTTCTCTGCTTGCGGCTGAGGCAAACAAGCGGGCTAAAAGTGCGTTATATCGACTAGAGGGGGGGTGAATAGGTGATTTTTATGAATTCTTCACTGAGGAATTTGCCGGTGAGGAAATTCCTTACTGAAGAACTACTAGCAGCGGAATAAGTACTCAGAAGTAAGCATAACAGGATACAAGCATGGTCATCATGATGAGATGAAGACTAGCACAGAGTACAGAAAGCGTAAACACAGGATAACAAGATGAAGACAAACAGACTGAAGAAATTGAACTGAGGAATTTGTGGAAGTCTTCAGTCAAAGTCTTCAAGCACAGATATGAACAAACATTCAACACAGTAATGAGGAAATGAAAGGGTTGAGGGGATAGAACCAGTTAGTTGGTGAAGACAATGATTTGGTAAACCAGTTCCAACTGCTGTCTCAGTTGTACGTCTGGTTGGAGCGGCTGAGTATTTAAACTCGAGGACACACAGTCCCGGACACCCAGTCTCTGAGCCGCAACTCAGGACACCCAGTCCTCACCGTATTCTCCTTGATCTAAGACCACGCAGGCCTCGTCCAATCACTCGTGGTAAGTCTTCAGGTGACTTCCAAACCTTCACAGACTTGGTCACTCGGCGATCCACAATTCCTCTTGGATGCTCTAGACCTTGACGCCTAACCGTCTGGAAGAAGCACAGTCTTCAAACGTAACAAGCGTCGGATCCATGCGGGATCAATTTCTTCAGTGATGCTCAATCACTTTGGGTTTGTGGGGGTTTGGTTTTGGGATTTTCCTCACTTGATGATTTTCGCTCAAAGTCCTCGGAGGATGGGTTGCTCTCAGATGACAAGTGTCAAGTTCTCTCGGAGCAGCCAACCAGCTAGTGGTTGTAGGGGCGGCTATTTATAGCCTAGGGAGCAGCCCGACATGATAAGACATAAATGCCCTTCAATGATATGACCGTTAGGTGGATAAGATATTTTGGGACAGCCAGCGCGCAGCACAGCAACGGTCGGAAATTTGAATCTCAAAGTTCTCAGGGCTATCATGTTCCTCACTGTGTAGGCAATTCGCACTGGTGAATTCCTAACTCCTCAGTCAGAGCAAAGTCATCAGTGACCAGAAGAACTGCGTCTCTGTCACTGAAGAACTTGACTGAACTGTATGAGATTTCCAATGGCTTTACTCGAAGGGATTGGTAGGTGTAGGATTTTGAGTTGAGCATCACATGGAAATTTTTCCTTAGTATTTCCTCGACCCCCTTTAACAGTACGGTGTTTCCTATGACTCAAGAAAGAGAAAATGAAACTATGAAAACAAAAGTCTTCACGCTTCATGTTCCTCAAATGAATACCAAGTCTTCAAGGTCACACCAATTTCTTCACTTTCAAAGTCTTCAGAATATCAAAGTCTTCAGTCGAAGAACTTCATTTTTAGGGGTTGACTTTCTCTGTAAATATCAAACTCCTCATAGGCTTATAGACCTGTGTACACTCACAAACGCATCAGTCCCTTAACCTATAAGTCTTCAATACACCAAAATCACTAAGGGGCACTAGATGCACTTACAATCTCCCCCTTTTTGGTGATTGATGACAACATAGGTTAAGTTTTCAACGGAAATAAACATATGAAGTGTAAATACGGATATTGAGGAATTTGATTGCAAGATATAGAAGAACTCCCCCTGAATATGTGCATAGTGAGGAATTTGCTTTTGAGGCAATGCACATTTAAAGAATTGAATCATGGAGATCTCCCCCTATATCTTGTAATTCATACACGCATTTGATATATAATATGAAGAATTTGAAATGCATGATGAAATATGGTGCCTGATGAGATTCAGCATGCGTGCAATAATGTTAACGAGGAATAAGCATGCAGAATAACACATCAAAAGTGTCAGAGCATAGTGCATCAAAAGTATCAGAGCACTATGCCCCTTCCAAAAGTATCAGGACACCATCGGTTTTAAGATTACAACTCGATCCAGTAAAAGTTTCGAAAGAACGAGAGTTGTAACTTAACAAAACGCCCATAATATAAACCCACTTGAAGACTAACTAAGATTTCTCCCCCTTTGTCATCAAATGACCAAAAGGATCGAAACTGATGACTAACGCCCCTGAAGAATTTCAAGTTGATGAAGGAGCGCCAGCGTTGTCGGGGTTGTTTGTTGAAGTAGGGCCTGCCGCAGTGTCGTCCAAATCTTCATGCTCATCAGTGTCACGCGATGAAGAATAAGAGCTGGCCACCAGATCAGGAACTTTGACCCTCTTGAATTTCTTCGGAGGTGGTGCAGACCAGTCAAATGCTTCCTGGAGACCCATAGTCTTCAGTTCTTCCGCGCTATATACATGAGTGAGAACAGCCCAGGTGCGGTTGAGGGTTTCATGAAGGTGATAATGGTTTTTCTTCACTGCATTATGTGTTGAGGTCATGTTGTGAAGAACGGCAGCAAATTGACGCTTTACCCATTTATGATGGCGATCAACCGACTGAGGAGTAGCTCACGGTCAGTCATCACCCTGGGTGCTGTGGCTTGAGGATTTTACTTAGCTGAGGTATTTGCGGCAGTGTCATGTGTAGCAGAGTCGTCATTGGTGGAGTAAGATGTAGCCAGACGAAATTGACCATCCAATGGACGAGTGCCTTCATCGATCACAGCAGCTGCCTTGCCTTTATCATCATATGATGAAGCTGGCCTCTTGAGGACTTCAATGGGAGGCAAGTAGCTACCATGGTTTAGAGTGTTAGCTTTGTAATTCAGTGAAGATCTTGCCCTTATGAATCTCATAATCCAAGGCGCATAGGGCTTCAGCTCGAAAGGTGACATAGCAACATTTGCCAGAGTCCTCATTAAGAAATCATGGAAGTTGACGGGAACGCCATGAATGATGTTGAAAAGCATGTTCTTCATGATGCCAACGACATCTTCATCATTTGAGTCGTGGCCTTTGATTGGACTCATTGTCTTCGTCAGGATGCGATAGACAGTTCGAGGCACATATAGCAATTCCTTAACGAGGAATTTGGTTCGAGGGGCCTGCCCTGGCTTCAAAGGCTTCATGAGCACTTGCATATAATGATTTGTCAGTTCAGGGTCATTGTAGATGCAACGTGCACTATCATGGGGAGGATCAAGAGGAAGGACACGAAGCAATTCAGTTGCTGGTGCTTTATAATGAGTGTTTTCAGTCATCCAATCCAGCACCCATGAATTGACATCTTCAGCATCTCCGGTGATATGCAGTGTGGCGTAGAACTGAAGAATGAGTTCTTCATTCCAATCACAGATGTCATTGCAGAAATTGAGCAATCCAGCATCGTGAAGAACACTGAGGACTGGCTCGAAGCACGGCAGAGATTCCATATCCACATGAGGAATATGTTCATGATCGAAGATTTAGTCCTTGTAAAAGAGCACTGAGGAATAGAAGTTGGCTAGACTAGCAGTCCAGAAACGCCTCTTCCTTATGCGAGCAGAGTCATATGGATTATAATCAGTGAAGAACACATGCTCAGAAAAGAAGTCTTTAGCCTTGAATTTTTGCTTGCTTGAGAATGGATTCTTCGGCTTGGGCAGAGGAGTGTCAGTGATTTGCAACACAACCTCAGGAATCGCGAGCTCAGGTACTTCAGGCTGAGGAATTTCTGGTTCCTCTTCTTGTGCAACTTGAGGATCAGCAACAGCAGGTTCTTCAGCACTAGCGTCTGGAATTTCTTCATGAACAGAAGGAGTGGGATGAGTTTCTTCAGATCCCATCTGAACTGTGGTTGCCGGGGATTGAGGAATCTGTTGGATCGGTGTGAATGAAGGAGTATTGGGATGCTGACTTTCCCAAAAGTCATCATTCATCACTGGTGTAGTGCATCCAATATCCACATCTTCTTCTTCATTTTCAACTTCCTCAACACTAGCCTCTTCAGCTGTGAACTGAGGCATAGGTGAGGAAACGACGGGCGTTGAAGGGAATGCTTCCACTTCAATTTCTTCATCAAGCTGCTCTGACGTAGCAGCAGAATGATTTTCTTCATCAGATCCGCTTGGGATCTTGTAGTCTTCTCCATAAGGAACAATTTCCTTTGATGACATGGAGGAAATCGGAACGGCATCAATAGGATTTTCAAGAGAGCTGGTCATTGGCTTCATTTTCTTTGCAGCCGAAGAATTTAACGCAGCTGATGCCTTCCTTTTCTTCACTGCAGCTCGCTCTGCAGCCTTGGTCTTCTTCACTTCATAGGCAGAAGGAAGAATAGGAGTTGGTGTAGGCGCGGGAGGAGCTGAGGATTTTGGTTGATTTTCTTCAGGCGCAACTGATGCAGTTGCCCTGATCTCTTCAGTTTCTTCAGGCGCACCACTAGTGGATGCCCTGGCAATTTCTTCAGCGGCTGGAATGGAGTCATCAGCCCTGGAACTTATATTTTCATCAGCGGTGCTGGCATGTTCTTTAGCAGGCTGAGCAGAGTCTGCAGCCTGAGGATTTTCTTGTTGCGATGGGGCTGCAACAGTTGACATTTTCTTCGCCAGGTTGACGAATCTCACTTTGGCTCCTTGCCAATCAGCATTGTATGCATCGAAGTCCTTGCTGAGGGCTTGGATTTCAGATTGAGCCTTGAGAAGTTCTTCAGGTGTCAGTCTGACCACATTCTTCTTCAGAAGCTTCTCCTTTCTAGATTGAGCTCTCTTTATCTCTCTTGCCTTCTCATATTTCCATTTCTCTTGAGTGATGAAATGGGTCAGCATGTGACTTTGACCGGGAGTCAGAGGCAGATCAGGCATTGGAGTGTTTGGATCCTTGTGCCAGAGATCAATGTAATCGAGGATCTTCTCTGGATCCAAAAGCAGTGGCACAGATGTGCCTTTGGCTCTAGCGGCCTTTGCTTGTCTGTCTCTGATGATTTCTGCAAGTTCTTCATCAGAAGCCTCATCATCAGAGGGCACTTGGAATGCAACCTGTTGCTTCCTTGGACTTGGCCGAGGACCGCGTCCAGCTGTTGCTTTAGTCTTCAACAGAGTGGGGCTTGATGAGGACATTGGTGCAGCTGAGGAACTTGCTGAGACACCAGAAGCAATTGAAAAACCCGTAGTGCTTTGGCATGTAGCCAGATGCACAGGAGTTGAGGACTTTGAGGGAGCTGCTGAGGACTTTGGTGGAGCAGTAGCAGTCTGAGGAATTTGCCATGAGGGCACAGCTGAGGAACTTGGCCATGAGGGCGCTGTTGGTGAAGCACTTGGCTTACGAGCAGGCTTATTTGGCATTGATTTCCTAGGTTTGACCGAGGTCTTAGCACCAGCAGCCGCGGCAGAATCCTCATTGAATTTCCTCACTGCCTCCTTGGCTTGTCTTGCCAATTTTGCTTGACGCCTAGCCCATTCTTCAGGAAAGTCCTCACCACGCTTGATGCTGGTGGGATCAGCTACTTGGCCAGGTGCCAATGGAGCTCTTGGGCATGGAGGATTTAAGGCGAATTTCTTCATGTACTTTGGAGTAACATATCGATATTCCCTCCATTCTCGTGCCCATCTTCGTTCAATCCTCTGAATGCGCACCTTGCGCTGATTTTTGTTCTCTTTGCCAAACCTGGCTTCATCAGGTGTGCAATAATCCTTGTATATTTCATCAGGGATCTCGAAAGCAGTCATGACCTCCAGTTTCTTTCCTCCTTTCTGCGGTCTCTTTCCTTCAAACATATTCTTCAGATGAGGAATTTGAACAATTGAACACTCTGAAGAAGTATGCAAGTTTTCTTCGAGGAACGCTGCAAATGAGTTAAGTTGATGAGAACCTAGTGATTCAGCAGCGGACATGAGTACCTGTGAACAGAGTGTAGGTGCGAGGAATTTGGAGAGGTCATATGCGTTCTCAGAAGGTTTTTCAAAAAGACAAGTTTTGAGGAATTTGACCAATTGAGCCTTGAGGAATTTCACTAAGCGTTTTTGTCTTAGGTTCCAGAGTTGTACAGATCGAAAATCCGCACAATTGAGGAATCTTGAAGAAATGAGTGCTTAGAGAAATGGATCAAGAGCATACAGTAAGTGAGGTGTTCAGATGTGTGAAGATTTGAAGAATAAAACACCTTTGAAGATTTTCAGGAAAACTTGAGAATCAAAGTGAGTAATAAAAGTAACTTTTAATAATCCGAACTGAAGAACACGACGAACTGAGATGAACAGCGGTGAAGTTCGTCAAGTTAGATCTCCCATGCCCTAACTTGGCAGAGGGAGACAGCTACGGCGGCGGCGGAGTGAAGATTTCCGCAGCCGGCGCGAGTACGACGGCGACGAGGTCGAGGCAGTGAAGCTCTTCCTCACCGGCGGCGATGGAGTAGCGGCGGCGCTAGGGTTTGAGGAGCTCGAGCAAGAGACAGCGATCGAGCGAAGTAAATGAAGTGAGGAAGGGGAGAGGTGTATTTATAGCCACGGTAAAAACTGTTCGCCCGAAAATTTTGGGACGAACATGCCCCTGCCCTTTCTCCTTCACGCGACATGTGTCACCCACGTACTGTGCAGATGAGATCGTGTAAGATCGTGGGTGATTATAATAATGCATCGTGGGATGCGGAACGGTTTGAGCGGTAAAACCGAAAATCTGGATAAGATTTGTTTTAAAGTTTCGTTTGCAATTTCTTCAGCTGACAAGGACATAGTGAAGACTTTGAACGAGTTTCAAATAGAACGCACATGAAGAATTTGTGAATAGATTGGGTTGAGTATAGCATAGAGGGGGAAGGGTCCGATCACATTCACTTAGCAGAAAACACAACTTGAAGAAATAGCAATAAGTGAATGCTGTAGAGGACATAAACTCATATATATGTATATAGCCAATGAAGAAAAACGACGAAAACAGTGACGATTTTGCAAAGTTGAAGAATTTGAAAAACTGAGGAAAAACTCAAATTGAAGATTTTCAACTTTTTGTGGTGGCGTAACCCACCGTATAAGAATGATGATTTCAGACACCGCGTACAATTGTCGTAGGGTTCTGAGAATCAAATTCTTTATTAATTTCTTCACACTTAGAGTGTTATTCTTCATTGATTGAAGAAAAACGTTTCTTCATGTGTTGCACATCTAAGTCATCAATTTTGCATAAGTGTTAGGATGTGTGTCCTTTTCAAAGAACATTCGAAGACTCTAAGATATTTAGCTCACACCGCAACTTGCTTAATTTCTTCTCATCCAAGGGCTTGGTGAAGATATCAGCTAGCTGTTCTTCAGTCTTCACATGCTCGATGGAGATGTCACCCTTCAACACATGATCACGAAGAAAATGATGACGAATCTGAATGTGCTTTGTCTTTGAATGCTGAACTGGGTTGTGAGCAATTTTGATGGCACTCTCATTGTCGCAGAGGAGAGGCACATTCTTCACGTTGACGCCATAGTCCTTGAGGGTTTGCTTCATCCAAAGCAGTTGAGCACAGCATGAGCCAGCAGCAATGTATTCAGCTTCAGCAGTAGACAGTGATACGCAGTTCTGTTTCTTCGAGGACCAACAGACCAATGATCGTCCGAGGAAATGACAAGTGCCAGATGTTGACTTGCGGTCCACACGATCACCAGCATAGTCAGAGTCAAAATATCCAATGAGATCAAAAGCAGAGCCCTTGGGGTACCATAATCCTAGTGTTGGTGTGTGAGCTAGATATCGAAGAATATGCTTCACAGCCTTATGGTGTGATTCCTTCGGTGCAGCTTGAAATCGGGCACACATGCAAGCACTAAGCATTATATCTGGCCTAGATGCACATAAGTACAATAGAGAACCAATCATGGAGCGGTATACCTTGTGATCGAAGTCAATACCATTTTCATCAGTGCATAGATGGCCATTTGTGGGCATAGGAATTTTGACGCCTTTGCAATCTTGCATGCCGAATTTCCTCAGTACATCTTTGAGGTATTTCTCCTGAGATATGAATATGCCATTGTGCTGCTGACGAATTTGAAGACCTAAGAAGAATTTCAACTCTCCCATCATAGACATTTGATATTGTTCACTCATCATATAGGCAAATTCATCACTATAACGTTGGTTCGTACAGCCAAAGATAATATCATCAACATATATCTGGCACACAAACAGTTCACCATCATAAGATTTAGTAACGAGAGTAGGGTCGAGTGAACCGGGTGTGAAACCATTCTTCACGAAGAATTCCTTCAATGTATCATACCACGCCCATGGGGCTTGCTTGAGGCCGTACAGGGCCTTATTGACTCTGAAGACTTTGTCAGGATTCTTTGGATCTTCAAAACCTGGGGGTTGAGCAACATATACTTCTTCCTCAAGCTTACCATTGAGGAATGCACTTTTCACATCCATTTGATATAAGATGATATCATGATGGTTAGCGTAAGCAAGTAATATGCGAATAGCCTCAAGTCTAGCAACAGGTGCAAAAGTTTCATCGAAATCAATTCCTTCAACCTGTGCGTAGCCTTGAGCTACTAGTCGTGCCTTATTCCTCACCACAAGGCCATTTTCATCTTGCTTGTTGCGGTAGATCCACTTTGTGCCAATGATATTATGCTTGCGAGGATCTGGGCGATTGACCAATTCCTAGACATTGTTAAGCTCGAACTGATGTAATTCTTCTTGCATAGCCTGAATCCACTCCGGCTCCAGAAATGCTTCATCTACCTTAGTGGGCTCTGTGATAGAGACAAAAGCATAGTGCCCACAAAAGTTAGATAAATGTGAAGCTTTTGAGCGTGTGAGAGGACCTGGTGTGCTAATGTCATCGATGATCTTCTCCACTTGCACTTCTTTTGCAACGCGAGGATGAGCTGGTTGTCGCTGAGGATTTTGATCAGCATTTTCTTCAGCACCATTTTCCTCATCATGTTCTTCAGGTGCATCAGCTCGACGTTCTTCATGAACAGGAATGAATTCTTCGGCAGATTCTTCAGTAGGAATGACATCCTCAGTTGCCTTGAGCTTGATAGCATCCTCAGGTGCTGGTTCATCTAACACAGAAGGTAGGTGCTCTATTTGCGAGCCATTAGTTTCATCGAACCGCACATCTACAGTGTCAACAATCTTGTGAAGAACAATGTTGAAGACTCTGTAGGTGTGCGAGTCCTTTCCGTAACCAAGCATAAAACCTTCATGTGCTTTCGGTGCAAATTTAGAGTTGTGGTGAGGATCTCTAATCCAACATTTAGCACTGAAGACTTTGAAATAACTCACATTGGGTTTCTTGTTAGTGAGGAGTTCATAGGCCGTTTTCTTGAAGAATTTGTGAAGATATACTCTGTTGATGATGTGGCACGCAGTATCAATTGCATCAATCCAAAAACGCTGAGGCGTTTTGTATTCATCAAGCATAGTGCGAGCCATCTCAACAAGAGTTCTGTTCTTGCGCTCCACGACGCCATTTTGCTGAGGAGTATAGGGAGCAGATAACTCATGAGTAATACCAAGTTCATCAAGATAGGCATCAAGACCGGAATTCTTGAACTCAGTTCCATTGTCACTTCTGATATGCTTGATCTTCACACCAAAGTTGGTTGAAGCCCTCGAGGAAAATCGTTTGAAGACTTCCTGCACTCCACGTTTGTAAGTAACAATGTGTACCCATGTATATCAAGAATAATCATCAACAATGATAAAACCATATAGAGATGCATCATTAGTGACTGTTGAGTAATGATTAGGTCCGAAGAGGTCCATGTGAAGCAATTCGAATGGACGGGTGGTGGTCATGATAGTCTTCGCTGGATGCTTGGCCTTGGTCATTTTTCCAGCTTCACAGGCTCCGCATAACTGATCCTTGAGGAATTTGACATTCTCAATGCCAATGACGTGCTTCTTCTTCGCAAGCGTGTGCAAATTCCTCATGCCTGCGTGACCAAGTCGTCGATGCAATAGCCAGCCTTCTGAAGCTTTTGCAAGTAAACACACGGCTGGTTGTGGTCCTATAGAGAAATCAACAATATACAGATCTCCTCTCCTAAAGCCTTCGAAGACTTTGGAATTGTCAGCTTCCATAATCACAACACAGCGATACTTGCCAAAGACAACAACTGTATCAAGATCACAAAGCATTGAGACTGACATTAGATTGTATCCTAAGGACTCAACAAGCATGACTTTGTCCATGTGTTTATCCTTAGAGATTGCAACCTTACCAAGACCCAATACCTAACTTTTGCCTTTGTCAGCAAAGATGATATGCTTCAGAGGTGACGGTGATAAAGGAGCATCCATCAATAGATTCTTGTCACCAGTCATGTGATTCGTACATCCACTATCGAGGACCCGTTCAGTAGTTTTGGGTTGATCATCCTGCAGATGAATTGGTGTAGCTTACAATCTCATATGCTTCATCAGTGAAGAATATGATATCAAGTTCATCAGATGAATTTCATCAAGCAGTAAATAGATATAGCAGTATGAGGACGTGTGAAATGAAAGTTCATTTCATCATGGTTCGCCTGCGTCCTTTCAGGCATTTTCGTTAGGTCCCCAGCAAATTCTTCAGACGTTAAAGCACGTCTGGAGACCTGACCCTGCAGAAGAGATTAGTTCTTTTTCTTCACCACCCGCATCTGGAGGGGTGGCAAAGAATTCATCACTCTGCGAGCACCATATGAGAAAGGTGGCAAAGATGCCAAACCGTTTCGTTTCACATAAGAGGGGTTAGGGTAAGCATATGAATAAGAAGAGTAATTCTTCAAGGACTTATGAACATAATGGTTTGAAGAATAATGCACATATTCATAGCCCTTAGCTCTACCCTACGAGACAGAGTTGTTAGCACGATGATAATCATTTGAGGACTTTGATCCTTTTGAGGAATTTGATCCATGTGAGGAATTTGGTCCGTATGAGGACTTGGATCCATATGAGGAGTTTGGTCCATATGAAGAATTTGATCTGGGGTTCCTGTTCTTCACAGGTGGTGTCATGAGGACATTCACCTGAAGACTTTCAAGGCACTTCTTTGGAACCGAGATTTTCTTCATAGGGGAACCGTTCCTGCAGGTAGTGCCAACATATCTAGCAAATACTTCACCATTCTGATTTTTGAACAGTTTATAGTTGGAGTCAAATGACTCATCAGAAGAATGAGGAGATTCACATGTAAAGCCAGATAAGTTAGATGGATCAACTGGAGGTCCCTTTGCAGCAACCCATGAGGTTTTGAGGTACTGCTCAGGCTTCTAATATGTTCCATCAGCATTAAGTTTCCTCTCAAGGGCAATACCCTCTTTCCTAGGGTTTCTGTTGAGGATCTGCTTTTTAAGCACATCACAAAGTGTCTGATGCCCTTTGAGGCTTTTGTACATGCCTGTCATGTACAATTCCTTCAGCCTTGCATTGTCAATGATACTAGCAATGTCCTCAGATGAGGAATTAGTGATAGCAGAGGCAGATGAAGAATTTGTAACAATTGAAGCATTTGAACATTCAGGTGAAGAATTAGCAGATTCACGTTCAATGCACTTTAAGCATGGAGGAACAAATTCTTCCTGAGAAGCACTGATTTGTTGAGCTAGTAATGAATCACGCTCCTTCTGAAGATCTTCATAACACACTCTTATCTTTTCAAGATCTTCCTTTCTTTGAACAGATTCAAGAGAAAGCTTCTCGTGATCTTGCTTTTCTTGAAGAAATTCATAAGAGAGTTTCTCATGATCAGATAAGAGAGTGTTATGATGATCTTGAAGGTTATCAAACCTAGACTGAAGTCTCTGAAGATTTTCAGTCAGGGCTTTAGTGCGATCCATTTCTTCACCCAACATATCATCACTTTTGTCTAGCATGTTTTGAACCTTTTCAAAAGCCCTTTGTTGTTTCACAGCAATCTTAGCAAGTTTAGAGCAGCTGGGCTTGAGATCCTCATCAGATTCATTTTCACTAGATTCAGAGGAGTTGTATTTGAGTACCTTTGCACCTTTTGCCATGAAGCAATAGGTGGGAGCGTAGTCATCATTATTTTCATCAGGCTTGTCAGTCGAGTCAGTTTCTTCAGTGTTGAAGATGGACTTGCTGACGAAAGCAGTAGCGAAAGCCAGACTCGCCACACCAGATTCAGATTCTTCAGACGCCTCCTCTTCATCATTTTCCTCAGATTTAGCTTCAGAGTCCATTTCCTTGCCAATGAATGCCCGAGCCTTCTTGGAGCTCCTCTTCTTGTGAGATGAAGACTTCGAGGATTTTGATGACGAAGATTTTGACGATTTCTTCTTCTTCTTCGCACCATCAGAACTGTAATCCTTGTATTTCTTCTTTTTCATTTCCTTTTCCCACTGAGGACAATCTTGAATATAGTGACCAGGTTTCTTGCATTTGTGGCACAACCTTCTCTTATAGTCACTGGATGAGGAATCACTGCTTCTTGAGGATTTTCCAAAGCGACCACGTCTTGAGAACTTCTGGAATTTCTTCACGAGCAGTGCTAGCTCCTGGCTCAATTCTTCAGGATCACCAAGGCTACTACCAGAATCCTCATATTCAGAGTTAGACACAGCCTTGGCCTTCAGGGCACGTGGTTTGCCATAGTTTGAACCATAGAGATCTCTCTTTTCAGCAAGCTGGAACTCGTGAGTATTTAGCCTTTCAAGGATATTGGCAGGATCAAGAGACTTGTAATCAGCACGTTCTTGTATCATCAGTCCTAGAGTATCAAATGTGGAATCAAGCGATCTCAATAGTTTCTTCACCACCTCATGATCAGTGATGTCAGTGGCACCGAGGGCTTGAAGCTCATTTGAGATGTCAGTGAGGCAATCAAAGGTTTGTTGGACATTTTCATTGTCGAGTCTTTTGAAGCGGTTGAAGAGATTCCGAAGAACATCAACTCGAGAGTCACGCTGAGTTGAGACTCCTTCATTTACTTTGGACAGCCTATCCCAGATAAGCTTAGCGGTTTCCAAAGCACTCACTCTTCCATACCGTCCTTTGCTCAGATGGCCACATATGATATTCTTCGCTTGAGAATCGAGTTGCTTAAATCTCTTCACATCGGTAGCGTTCAGTGAGGGTGAGACAGAGGGAACACCATTTTCCACAACATACCAGAGATCGTTCTCAATTGTCTCAAGATGCATTCGCATCTTGTTCTTCCAGTAGGGGTAGTCCGTCCCATCAAAGGTAGGACACCCAGCCGAGACCTTGATCATACCTGCGGTCGACATAACTAAAACTCCAGGCGGTTAAACCAAAATCACACAGAACAAGGGAGTACCTTGCTCTGATACCAATTGAAAGTGCGTTATATCGACTAGAGGGGGGGTGAATAGGCTATTTTTATGAATTCTTCACTGAGGAATTTGCCGGTGAGGAAATTCCTTACTGAAGAACTACTAGCAGCGGAATAAGTACTCAGAAGTAAGCATAACAGGATACAAGCATGGTCATCATGATGAGATGAAGACTAGCACAGAGTACAGAAAGCGTAAACACAGGATAACAAGATGAAGACAAACAGACTAAAGAAATTGAACTGAGGAATTTGTGAAAGTCTTCAGTCAAAGTCTTCAAGCACAGATATGAACAAATATTCAACACAATAATGAGGAAATGAAAGGGTTGAGGGGATAGAAACAGTTAGTTGGTGAAGACAATGATTTGGTAAACCAGTTCCAACTGCTGTCTCAGTTGTATGTCTGGTTGGAGCGGCTGAGTATTTAAACTCGAGGACACGCAGTCCCGGACACCCAGTCTCTAAGCCGCAACTCAGGACACCCAGTCCACGCCGTATTCTCCTTGAACTAAGACCACGCAGGCCTCGTCCAATCACTCGTGGTAAGTCTTCAGGTGACTTCCAAACCTTCACAGACTTGGTCACTCGGCGATCCACAATTCCTCTTGGATGCTCTAGACCTTGACGCCTAATCGTTTGGAAGAAGCACAGTCTTCAAAGGTAACAAGCATCAGATCCACGCGGGATCAATTTCTTCAGTGATGCTCAATCACTTTGGGTTTGTGGGGGTTTGGTTTTGGGATTTTCCTCACTTGATGATTTTCGCTCAAAGTCCTCGGAGGATGGGTTGCTCTCAGATGACAAGTGTCAAGTTCTCTCGGAGCAGCCAACCAGCTAGTGGTTGTAGGGGGCGGCTATTTATAGCCTAGGGAGCAGCCCGACATGATAAGACATAAATGCCCTTCAATGATATGACCATTAGGTGGATAAGATATTTTGGGACAGCCGGCGCGCAGCACAGCAACGGTCGGAAATTTGACTCTCAAAGTTCTCAGGGCTATCATGTTCCTCACTGTGTAGGCAATTCGCACTGGCGAATTCCTAACTCCTCAGTCAGAGCAAAGTCATCAGTGACCAGAAGAACTGCGTCTCTGTCACTGAAGAACTTGACTGAACTGTATGAGATTTCCAATGGCTTTACTCAAAGGGATTGGTAGGTGTAGGATTTTGAGTTGAGCATCACATGGAAATTTTTCCTTAGTATTTCCTCGACCCCCTTTAACAGTACGGTGTTTCCTATGACTCAAGAAAGAGAAAATGAAACTATGAAAAAAAAAGTCTTCACGCTTCATGTTCCTCAAATGAATACCAAGTCTTCAAGGTCACACCAATTTCTTCACTTTCAAAGTCTTCAGAAAGTCTTCAGAATATCAAACTCTTCAGTTGAAGAACTTCATTTTTAGGGGTCGACTTTCTCTGTAAATATCAAACTCCTCATAGACCTGTGTACACTCACAAACGCATCAGTCCCTTAACCTATAAGTCTTCAATACACCAAAATCACTAAGGGGCACTAGATGCACTTACACATGGTTTTATGCCTTGTCCATGTGCTGGCTGTAAGAATGGTCACAATTACTCTACATCAAGAACCATTCACGTCCACCTGTTTGAGTCCGGTTTCATGCCCCACTATAATGTTTGGACCAAGCACGGAGAAAGAGGGGTTATGATGGAAGACAATGAAGAAGAAGAGGACGACGACAGCTATCCTGGCCATGGGTTCCCTGAATACGTTGATACAACAATGGGGGAAGAAGCTGAGCCGGTAATGCGGGAAGAAGCTGAGCCGGCAATGCGGGAAGAAGCTGAAGAAGAGGCATCGGATGAGCCCGTTGATGATCTAGGTCGGGCCATTGCCGATGCAAAGAGAAACTGCGCAAGTGATTTGGAGAAGAAGAAGTTGCAGCGCATGTTAGAGGATCACAAAAAATTGTTGTACCCGAATTGCGTAGGTGACAAGAAAAAGCTGGGCACCACACTGGAATTGCTGCAATGGAAGGCAGAGAATGGTGTATCTGACAAGGGATTTGGAAAGTTGCTGGTAATGATAAAGGATATGCTTCCAAAGGACAACGAATTGCCCGAGAGTACGTACGAAGCAAAGAAGGTTGTCTGCCCTCTAGGGTTAGAGGTGCAGAAGATACATGCATGCCCTAATGATTGCATCCTCTACCGCGGTGAGTACGAGGATTTGAACGCTTGCCCGGTATGTGGTGCATTGCGCTATAAGATCAGCCGCGATGAGGCTGGTGATGTCGAGGGCGAGCGCCCCAGGAAGAATATTCCTGCCAAGGTGATGTGGTATTCTCCTATAATACCACGGTTGAAACGTTTGTTCCAAAACAAAGAGCATGCCAAGGCGATGCGATGGCACAGAGAAGACCGTAAGAAAGACAGAAAGTTGAGAGTACCTGCTGACGGGTCGCAGTGGAGAAAAATCGAAAGAAAGTACGGGAAGGAGTTTGCAGATGATGCAAGGAGCGTATGGTTTGGTCTAAGCGTAGATGGCATTAATCCTTTTGGGGAGCAGAGCAGCAACCATAGAACCTGGCCCGTGACTCTATGTTTGTATAACCTTCCTCCTTGGTTGTGCTTGAAGCGGAAGTTCATTATGATGCCAGTGCTCATCCAAGGCCCTAAGCAACAAGGCAATGACATTGATGTGTACCTAAGGCCATTAGTTGAAGAACTCTTACAACTGTGGAATGGAACAGGTGTACGTGCATGGGATGAGCACATGGGGTTAGAATTTGACCTAAAGGCGTTGCTGTTCGTGACCATCAATGATTGGCCTGCTCTCAGTAACCTTTCAGGACAGACAAACAAGGGATACCGGGGATGCATGCACTGTTTGGATGATACCGACAATATATATTTGAATAGTTGTAAGAAGAATGTGTACCTGGGACATCGTCGATTTCTTCCGAGCAGGCATCCCGTAAGAAAGAAAGGCAAGCATTTCAAAGGTGACGGAAATATGCCCTAGAGGCAATAATAAAGTTATTATTTATTTCGTTATTTCATGATAAATGTTTATTATTCATGCTAGAATTGTATTAACCGGAAACATAATACATGTGTGAATACATAGACAAACATAGTGTCACTAGTATGCCTCTACTTGACTAGCTCGTTTATCAAAGATGGTTATGTTTCCTAGCCATGGACAAAAGAGTTGTCATTTGATTAACGGGATCACATCATTAGGAGAATGATGTGATTGACTTGACCCATTCCGTTAGCTTAGCACTTGATCGTTTAGTATGTTGATATTGCTTTCTTCATGACTTATACATGTTCCTGTAACTATGAGATTATGCAACTCCCGTTTACCGGAGGAACACTTTGGGTGCTACCAAACGTCACAACGTAACTGGGTGATTATAAAGGAGTACTACAGGTGTCTCCAAAGGTACATGTTGGGTTGGCGTATTTCAAGATTAGATTTTGTCACTCCGATTGTCGGAGAGGTATCTCTGGGCCCTCTCGGTAATGCACATCACTATAAGCCTTGCAAGCAATGTAGCTAATGAGTTAGTTACGGAATGATGCATTACAGAACGAGTAAAGAGACTTGCCGGTAACGAGATTGAACTAGGTATTGGATACCGACGATCGAATCTCGGGCAAGTAACATACTGATGACAAAAGGAACAACGTATGTTGTTATGCGGTTTGACCGATAAAGATCTTCGTAGAATATGTAGGAGCCAATATGGGCATCCAAGTTCCGCTATTTGTTATTGACCGAGAATAGTTCTAGGTCATGTCTACATAGTTCTCGAACCCGTAGGGTTCGCACGCTTAACGTTACGATGACAGTTTTATTATGAGTTTATGAGTTTTGATGTACCGAAGGAGTTCGGAGTCCCGGATGAGATCGGGGACATGACGAGGAGTCTCGAAATGGTCGAGACATAAAGATCGATATATTGGACGACTATATTCGGAGTTCGGAAAGGTTCCGAGTGATTCGGGTATTTTTCGGAGTACCGGAGAGTTACGGGAATTCGTATTGGGCCTCATTGGGCAATACGGGAAAGGAGAGAAAGGGCCAAAAGGGTGGCTGCACCCCTCCCCTTGGACTAGTCCGAATTGGACTAGGGAGGGGGGTGCCCCCTTCCTTCCTTCTCCTTCTCTCTTCCCTTTCCTTCTCTCCTACTCCTACTACATGGAAGGGTTCCTAGTTCTACTAGGAAAGGGGGAATCCTACTCCCGGTGGGAGTAGGACTCCCCTAGGGCGCGCCATAGAGAGGGCCGGCCCTCCCTTCCTCCACTCCTTTATATACGGGGGCAGGGGGCACCCCCTAGACACACAAGTTGATCTACGGATCGTTCCTTTAGCCGTGTGCGGTGCCCCCCTCCACCATATTCCACCTCGGTCATATCGTCGCGGAGTTTAGGCGAAGCCCTGCGCCGGTAGAACATCATCATCGTCACCACGCCGTCGTGCTGACGGAACTCATCCCCGAAGCTTTGCTGGATCGGAGCCCGGGGATCATCATCGAGCTGAACGTGTGCTGAACTCGGAGGTGCCTTACGTTCGGTGCTTGGATCGGTCGGATGGTTAAGACGTACGACTACATCAACCGCGTTATCATAACGCTTCCGCTTACGGTCTACAAGGGTACGTGGACAATACTCTCCCCTCTTGTTGCTATGCCATCACCATGATCTTGTGTATGCGTAGGAATTTTTTTGAAATTACTACGTTTCCCAACATGCGTTGATGTTATATGCACGAGTAGAACACAAGTGAGTTGTGGGTGATACAAGTCATACTGCTTACCAGCATGTCATACTTTGGTTCGGCGGTATTGTTGGATGAAGCGGCCCGGACCGACATTACGCGTACGCTTACGCGAGACTGATTTTACCGCCATGCTTTGCACACAGGTGACTAGCGGGTATCTGTTTCTCCAACTTTAGTTGAACCGAGTGTGGCTACGCCCGGTCCTTGCGAAGGTTAAAACATCACTAACTTGACAAACTATCGTTGTGGTTTTGATGCGTAGGTAAGAAAGGTTCTTGCTCAGCCCGTAGCAGCCACGTAAAATTTGCAACAACAAAGTAGAGGACGTCTAACTTGTTTTTGCAGGGCATGTTGTGATGTGATATGGTCAAGACGTGATGAGATATAAGTTATTGTATGAGATGATCATGTTTTGTTGAAGTTATCGGCAACTGGCAGAAGCCCTATGGTTTGTCTCTTTGTTGCATAAGATGCAAGTGCCAAATAATTGCTTTACTTTATCGCTATGCGATAGCAATAGTTGCAAGAGCAATAGTTGGCGAGACGACCATGTGACGACACATTGATATAGATCAAGATGATGAAGATCATGGTGTTGTGCCGGTGACGATAGAGATCATGACAGTACTTTGGAGATGGAGATCAAAGGCGCAAGATGATCATGGCCATATCATGTCACATATTTTGATTGCATATGATGTTTATCTGTTATACATCTTATTCTGTTTTGTTTGACGGTAGCATTTTAAGATGATCTCTCACTAATTATCAAGAAGTGTTCTCCCTAAGTATGCACCATTGTGAAAGTTCTTCGTGCTGAGACACCACGTGATGATCGGGTGTGATAGGCTCTACGTTCAAATACAACGGGGTCAAAACAGTTGCACACGCGGAATACTCAGGTTAAACTTGACGAGCCTAGCATATATAGATATGGCCTCGGAACACGGAGACCGAAAGGTCGAGCGTGAATCATATAGTAGATATGATCAACATAGTGATGTTCACCATTGAAAACTACTCCATCTCACGTGATGATCGGACATGGTTTAGTTGATTTGGATCACGTGATCACTTAGAGGATTAGAGGGATGTCTATCTAAGTGGGAGTTCTTTAGTAATATGATTAATTGAACTTTAATTTATCATGAACTTAGTCCTGGTAGTATTTTGCAAATTATGTTATAGATCAATAGCTCGCGTTGTTGCTTTCATATGTTTATTTTGATATGTTCCTAGAGAAAATTGTGTTGAAAGATGTTAGTAGCAATGATGCGGATTGGATCCGTGATCTGAGGTTTATCCTCATTGCTGCACAGAAGAATTATGTCCTTAATGCACCGCTAGATGTTATGAACGTTTGGCTAGCTCAATATGATGACTACTTGATAGTTTAGTGCACCATGCTTAACGGCTTAGAATCGGGACTTCAAAGACGTTTTGAACATCATGGATCATATGAGATGATCCAGGAATTGAAGTTAATATTTCAAGCAAATACCCGAGTTGAGAGATATGAAGTCTCCAACAAGTTCTATAGCTAAAAGATGGAGGAGAATCGCTCAACTAGTGAGCATGTGCTCAGATTGTCTGGGTACTTCAATCGCTTGAATCAAGTGGGAGTTAATCTTCCAGATAAGATAGTGATTGACAAAATTCTCTAGTCACCATCACTAAGTTACTAGAACTTCGTGATGAACAATAGTATGCAAGGGATGACAAAAACGATTCCCGAGCTCTTCGTGATGTTGAAATCGACGAAGGTAGAAATCAAGAAAGAGCATCAAGTGTTGATGATTGACAAGACCACTAGTTTCAAGAAAATGGCAAAGGGAAAGAAAGAGAAACTTCACAAGGAATAGAAAACAAGTTGTCACTCCTGTGAAGAAGACCAAAGCTGGACCAAAGCCTGAAACTGAGTGCTTACACTGCAAAGGGAATGGTCACTGGAAGCGGAAATGCCCTGAATATTTGGTGGATAAGAAGGATGGCAAAGTGAACAAGGGTATATTTCATATACAGGTTATTGATGTGTGCCTTACTAGTGTTTATAGTAGCCCTTTAGTATTTGATACTTGTTCAGTTGCTAAGATTAGTAACTCGAAACAGGAGTTACAGAATAAACAGAGACTAGTTGAAGGGTGGAGTGATGATGAGTGTTGGAAGTAGTTCCAAGATTGATATGATCATCATCGCACACTCCCTATACTTTCGGGATTAGTGTTAAACCTAAATAAATGTTATTTGGCGTTTGCGTTGAGCATGAATATAATTTGATCATGTTTATTGCGATACGGGTATTCATTTAAAGTTAGAGAATAAATTGTTATTCTGTTTACATGAATAAGACCTTCAATGGTCATACACCCAATGAACATAGTTTGTTGGATCTCGATCGTAGTGATACACATATTCATAATATTGATGCCAAAAGATGAAAAGTTAATAATGATAGTGCAACTTATTTGTGGCACTGCCGTTTGGGTCATATCGGTGTAAAGCGCATGAAGGAACTCCATAAAGATGGATTTTTGGAATCACTTGGTTATGAATCATTTGATGCTTGCGAACCGTGCCTTTTGGGCAAGATGACTAAAACTCCGTTCTCCGGAACAATGGAACAAGCTACTGACTTATTGGAAATAGTACATACCGATGTATGCAATCCAATGAGTGTTGATGCTCGTGGCAAGTATCATTATTTTCTGACCTTCACAAGATGATTTCAGCAGATATGGGTATATCTACTTGATGAAACATAAGTCTGAAATAGTTGAAAGGTTCAAAGAATTTCAGAGTGAAGTGGAAAAACCATCGTAACAAGAAAATAAAGTTTCTGCGATCTGATCACGGAGACGAATATTTGAGTTACGAGTTTGGTCTTCAATTAAAACAATGTGGAATAGTTTCACAGCTCACGCCACCTGGAACACCACAATGTAATGGTGTGTCCGAACGTCGTAACCGCACTTAATTGGATATTGTGCGATCTATGATGTTTCTTATTGGTTTACCACTATCGTTTTGGGGTTATGCATTAGAGACAACTGCATTCACGTTTAATAGGGCACCATATAAAATCCGTTGAGATGACACCATATGAACTGTGGTTTAGCAAGAAACCCAAGTTGTCGTTTCTTAAAGTTTGGAGTTGCGATGCTTATATGAAAAAGGTTTTCAACTTGATAAGCTCGAAACCAAATCGGAGAAGTGCGTCTTCATAGAATACCCAAAGGAAATTATTGGGTACACCTTCTATCATAGATCCGAAGGCAAGATATTCGTTGCTAAGAATGGATCCTTTCTAGAGAAGGAGTTTCTCTCGAAAGAAGTGAGTGGGAGGAAAGTAGAACTTGATGAGGTAATTGTACCTCCTCCCAAATTGGAAAATAGTTCATCACTGAAATCAGTTCCAGTGATTTCTACACCAATTAGTGAGGAAGCTAATGATGATGATCATGAAACTTCAGATCAAGTTACTACAGAACCTCGTAGGTCTACCAGAGTAAGATCCGCACCAGAGTGGTACGGTAATCCTATTCTGGAAGTCATGTTACTTGACCATGATGAACCTACGAACTATGAGGAAGCGTTGATGAGCCCAGATTCTGCAAAATGTCTAGAGGCCATGAAATCTGAGATGGGATCCATGTATGAGAACAAAGTATGGACTTTGGTTGACTTGCCCGCTGATCGGCAAGCCATTGAGAATAAATGGATCTTTAAGAAGAAGACTGACGCTGATGGTAATATTACTATCTACTAAGCTCGACTTGTTGCGAAAGGTTTTCAACAAGTTTAAGGTGTTGAATACGATGAGATTTTCTCACTCATATCGAAGCTTAAGTCTGTCTGAATCATGTTAGGAATTGCCAGATTTTATGAAATCTCGCAAATGGATGTCAAAACTGCATTCCTTAATGGATTTATTATAGAAGAGTTGTATATGATGCAAGGAGAAAGTTTTTGTCAATCCTAAAGATGCTAACAAAGTGTGCAAACTCGAGCAATCCATCAATGGACTGGTGCAAGCATCTCGGAGTTGGAATATACGCTTTGATGAGTTGATCAAAGCATATGGTTTAATACAGACTTTTGGAAAGGCATGTATTTACAAGAAAGTGAGTGGGAGCACTATAGCATTTCTGATAAGTATATGTGAATGACATATTGTTGATCGGAAATAATGTAGAATTATTCTGCAAAGCATAAAGGAGTGTTTTAAAGGAGTTCTTTAAAAGAAAGACCTCAGTAAAAGCTACTTACATATTGAGCATCAAGATCTATTGAGATAGATCAAGACGCTTGATAAGATTTTCAATGAGTACATACCTTGGCAAGATTTTGAAATAGTTCAAGATGGAACAGTCAAAGAAAGAGTTCTTGCCTGTGTTGCAAAGGTGTGAAATTGAGTAAGACTCAAATCCCGACCACGGTACAAAATAGAAAAGAGAATGAAAGTAATTCCCTATGCCTCAGTCATAGGTTCTATAAAGTATGCTATGTTATGTACCAGACCTATTGTATACCTTGCTCTGAATTTGGCAAGGGAGTACAATAGTGATCTAGGAGTAGATCACTGGACATTGGTCAAAATTATCCTTAGTGGAATAAGGATATGTTTCTCAATTATGGAGGTGACAAAAAGGTTCGTCGTAAAAGGTTACGTCGATACAAGTTTTGGCACTGATCCAGATGACTCTAAGTCTTAATCTGGATACATATTGAAAGTGGGAGCAATTAGCTAGAGTAGCTCCGTGCAGAACATTGCAGACATAGAATATTTGCAAAATACATACGGCTCTGAATATGACAGACACGTTGACTAAGCTTCTCTCACGAGCAAAACATGATCACACCTTAGTACACTTTGGGTGTTTATCACATAGCGATGTGAACTAGATTATTGACTCTAGTAAACCCTTTGGGTGTTGGTCACACGACGATGTGAACTATGGGTGTTAATCATATACAAATATGAATATTGGTGTTAAATCACATGGCGATGTGGACTAGATTATTGACTCTAGTGCAAGTGGGAGACTGAAGGAAATATGCCCTAGAGGCAATAATAAAGTTATTATTTATTTCCTTATTTCATGATAAATGTTTATTATTCATGCTATAATTGTATTAACCGGAAACATAATACATGTGTGAATACATAGACAAACATAGTGTCACTAGTATGCCTCTACTTGACTAGCTCGTTTATCAAAGATGGTTATGTTTCCTAGCCATGGACAAAAGAGTTGTCATTTGATTAACGGGATCACATCATTAGGAGAATGATGTGATTGACTTGACCCATTCCGTTAGCTTAGCACTTGATCGTTTAGTATGTTGCTATTGCTTTCTTCATGACTTATACATGTTCCTATAACTATGAGATTATGCAACTCCCGTTTACCGGAGGAACACTTTGGGTGCTACCAAACGTCACAACATAAGTGGGTGATTATAAAGGAGTACTACAGGTGTCTCCAAAGGTGCATGTTGGGTTGGCATATTTCGAGATTAGATTTTGTCACTCCGATTGTCGGAGAGGTATCTCTGGGCCCTCTCGGTAATGCACATCACTATAAGCCTGGCAAGCAATGTAGCTAATGAGTTAGTTACGGAATTATGCATTACGGAACGAGTAAAGAGACTTGCCGGTAACGAGATTGAACTAGGTATTGGATACCGACGATCGAATCTCGGGCAAGTAACATAACGATGACAAAGGGAACAACGTATGTTGTTATGCGGTTTGACCGATAAAGATCTTCGTAGAATATGTAGGAGCCAATATGGGCATCCAGGTTCCGCTATTGGTTATTGACCGAGAATAGTTCTAGGTCATGTCTACATAGTTCTCGAACCCGTAGGGTCCGCACGCTTAACGTTACGATGACAGTGTTATTATGAGTTTATGAGTTTTGATGTACCGAAGGAGTTCAGAGTCCCGGATGAGATCGGGGACATGACGAGGAGTATCGAAATGGTCGAGACGTAAAGATCGATATATTGGACGACTATATTCAGAGTTCGGAAAGGTTCCGAGTGATTCGGGTATTTTTCGGAGTACCGGAGAGTTACAGGAACTCGTATTGGGCCTCATTGGGCCATACGGGAAAGGAGAGAAAGGGCCAAAAGGGTGGCCGCACCCCTCCCCTTGGACTAGTCCGAATTGGACTAGGGAGGGGGGCGCCCCCTTCCTTCCTTCTCCTTCTCTCTTCCCTTTCCTTCTCTCCTACTCCTACTACATGGAAGGGTTCCTAGTTCTACTAGGAAAGGGGGAATCCTACTCCCGGTGGGAGTAGGACTCCCCTAGGGCGCGCCATAGAGAGGGCCGGCCCTCCCCTCCTCCACTCCTTTATATATGGGGGCAGGGGGCACCCCATAGACACACAAGTTGATCTATGGATCGTTCCTTTAGCCGTGTGCGGTGCCCCCCTCCACCATATTCCACCTCGGTCATATCGTCGCAGAGTTTAGATGAAGCCTTGCGCCGGTAGAACATCATCATCGTCACCACGCCGTCGTGCTGACGGAACTCATCCCCGAAGCTTTGCTGGATCGGAGCCCAGGGATCGTCATCGAGCTGAACGTGTGCTAAACTCGGAGGTGCCATACGTTCGGTGCTTGGATCAGTCAGATCGTTAAGACGTACGACTACATCAACCTTGTTGTCATAACGCTTCCACTTACGATCTACGAGGGTACGTGGACAATACTCTCCCCTCTCGTTGCTATGCCATCACCATGATCTTGCGTGTGCGTAGGAATTTTTTTGAAATTACTACGTTCCCCAACAGGCGGATCACCGGACGAAGCCTCGCCACCGTACTGGTGCTGATGTACATGATATGGTCAAGGATTTGAAGATGATATTTGGAAAGGGTCCTGGCGGACAACCTGTTCCGAAGGACGCTGACGGACGCGCACCCATGTGGAAGAAGAAATCTATATTTTGCGACCTGCCATACTGGAAAGACCTAGAGGTCCGCTCCGCAATCGACGTGATTCACGTGATGAAGAATCTTTGTGTGACCCTGCTTGGCTTCTTGGGCGTGTATGGGAAGACAAAAGATACACCTAAGGCACGGGAGAACCATTAATGTATGCACAGAGAAGACGGCATACATCAGGGTCATGCAAGCTACGCTCTTACCAAAGAAGAGAAGGAAATCTTCTTTGAATGCCTGCTCAGTATTAAGGTACCGTCTGGCTTCTCGTCGAATATAAAGGGAATAATAAACATGGCAGAGAAAAAGTTCCAGAACCTAAAGTCTCATGACTGCCACGTGATTATGACGCAACTGCTTCCGGTTGCATTGAGGGGGCTTCTACCGGAAAACATTTGATTAGCCATTGTGAAGCTATGTGCATTTCTCAATGCAATCTCTCAGAAGGTAATCGATCCAGAAATCATACCAAGGTTACAGAATGATTTGGTGCAATGTCTTGTCAGTTTCGAGTTGGTGTTCCCACCATCCTTCTTCAACATCATGACGCACGTACTGGTTCACCTATGTGAAGAGATTAACGTTTTGGGTCCTGTATTTCTACACAATATGTTCCCCTTTGAGAGGTTCATGGGAGTCTTAAAGAAATACGTTCATAACCATGCTAGGCCACAAGGAAGCATCTCCAAGGGCCATCAAAGTGAGGAGGTCGTTGAGTTTTGTATACTTTATTCCTGACCTTAAGCCGATTGGTGTTCCTGAATCGCGGCATAAGGGCAGACTGGATGGAAAAGGCACGCTAGGAGGGGAACAAATAATATGTATGGACGGACATTCTCTCACTGAAGCACACTACACAGTTCTACAGAATTCCGCCTTGGTGGCTCCGTATATGGATGAACACAAGAATTTGCTACGCTCCAAACACCCGGAGCGGTCTGATGACTGGATTACACGTGAACAAACCAGGAGTTTCGCCAGCTGGTTGCAGACACGTACAATGCATGACACCTCTAATTGAAGATGACCTGTACTTGCTGTCCCAGTTACCATCTTCGAATATAATGTCTTTCAAAGGGTACGAGATAAATGGTAATACATTTTACATGATCGCCCAAGATAAGAAGAGCACCAACCAAAACAGTGGTGTCCGCTTTGATGCAGAAACCAAGACGGGAAAGGAAACATATTATGGTTATATACAGGACATATGGGAACTTGACTATCGGCGTGGTTTAAAGGTCCCTTTGTTTCGGTGCAAATGGGTCAATACGAAACGAGGCGGGGTAACGGAAGACCCGCAGTACGGAATGACAACAGTGGATCTCAACAATCTTGCGTATGCAGACGAACCATTCGTCCTAGCCAATGATGTGGCAGAGGTTTTCTATGTGAAGGACATGTCTACCAAGCCAAGAAAAAGAAAAGATAAGGAAGCGAATGCATCGTACGATGAGCCAAAGCGGCACATTGTTCTTTCTGGGAAGAGAAACATCGTGGTAGTGGATGAAAAGATAGACAAGTCATAAGATTATGAAAAGTTTGATGAAATTGCTCCATTCACAGTGAATATTGACCCGAGCATCCCGTTAAATGATGAAGATTTTCCATGGTTACGGCGCAAAGGGACACACGCGAAGAAAAAGTTTCACACCCAAAGATCTGGGATGTGATCAGCTTCACTATCATCACTTTCTTCTGTGTTTCACACCCAGAGGAGAATCTCTATAATAGTTAGAGTAGTTATGTGTTTTGGCATTTGAAACTCAAAGAAATTTTATGTGCAAAAAAATTCTTTCATGCCTTTACTGATTTTTAAAGTTAAGTTATTCACAAACTAGTGATTCACACTAATTTCAAATAATTCAAAATTTAAACTATTCAAATTTGAAAACTACGGGCATTAACAGAAAGTTTGTAATTTTTTGTACCTAAAGCAAAAATATTCACAAAGAAACTCTAAATACACAAAAAAACAACACAAAAATAAATAAAGCAAAAAAAATAAAAAAAGCCCGCCTACTAGGCCAGAGCGGCCTGCATACGACTAGAAACCCAACCTGTTGTTGGGCCAGGTTGCAGGCCCGCAAAGGCCAAGTGGGCCCACAGGACAGCAAAGAACACGTAGGCCCAGTAGGCCTACTTTGGAGAGGAGCTCGAGAGAGCGACCGCACGGGGGTTTATAAACCAGTGCGGTCGCCCCTCGCCTAGCGGGGTGGGACTAAACTTGCCGCACCGCACCTGCGCCAGCGCACCCCCTTTAGTACCAGGTCGTGGCACAAACCGGTACTAAAGGGGGGGGGGCCTTTAGTACCGGTTTGTGCCACCACCCGCTTGGGCTGGCCAAAACTGGCCTTTAGTACCGGTTGGTGGCACAAACCGGTACTAAAGGCCCCTCCTATATAAACAACACTTACGAAAATTTTAGTTTCTCATCTGGCTTCTTCTCCTCTGCACCGTCGCCCGCCACCCCCGTACGTCTCCATCCCTCGTCGCTGCCCCCGTCGCCGCCCCGTCCCCGTCGTCGCCGCCCCGTCGTCCCCGTCCCCGTCGTCACCGCCACCCCGTCCCGCGTCGTCCCCGTCCCCGTCGTCGGCGCCGCCCTGTACGTCCCCGTCGTCATCGCCGCCCCGGCCCGTTCGTCCCCATCCCCGTCGTCGCCGCCCCGGCCCTATCCCTGTCGTCGTCGCCGCGCCCGTCGCCGTCCCTGTTGCCCCCCCCCCCCCCCCCGTCGTCCCTCGCCTCGCCGATGAGCGCACACACACACACACATACATTTTTTGTTTTTTAGTTATACAAATAGTTAGAAATTTTTCTGTTTTTTAGAAATTGTTAGAAATTTTTCTGTTTTTCAGAAATAGTTAGAAATAGTTATAAAAAAGTTAGAATTGTTAGAAATTTTTCTGTTTTTTAGTTATAGAAATAGTTATAAAAATGTTAGTTATATATATAGAAATGTTACAATTTTTTTCTGTTTTTTTGTTATAGAAATATTAGAAATGTTATAGAAATGTTAGTTACATATAGCATTGTTAGAAATGTTATAGAAATGTTAGTTATATAGAAATGTTAGAAATTTTACTTATCAAAATCCAATCATTAAAAAAATGTTACTTTTTGCGGGCATATAGCTAGTATTTGTTCTCGACGATGCTCGACCCGCATCCTCGCCGTCGACACGTCCGCGACGACGTCCGGCTGACCCATGTCCGGGACTGGGCTCCGCCGGCTGGCACTGGGAGGTGCTGCCTGGAGGGGCGCGCCGCTTGATGAGGAACCCGGCCCCGGGTCCCGTCGTCGATCCTGATCTCGTTTGGTGGCGTTCGCGTGGGCCAGTTTCGGCGCGGAGGGAGCCGGCCCAGCCGGAGGTGGTACATCACCGTGTCAGGGAGGAGGACGAGCACGTCCATCGCTACATGGTTGCGTTAGAGGGCGGCAGGTTTTCCAATACCTGGCAGTTTCTTCAGGGATCTCACTTCAGCTATGATCCTATGAGGGTTCCTTCTCTTTGGGTGTCCACCGCCCGCGCCGCAGGAACCGCGAGTGTCCTAGATTCTTCTGTAGTATTCGATCTTTATTAGCTACCTAGCCAGTGATGTATTCGATATTATATCTATTATTCGAGACGATGTATTCGAGATTATATCTATTGTTCGAGACGATGTATTCGAGATTATATCTATTATTCAAGACGATGTTTTCGAGATTATATCTATTATTCGAGATGATGTATTCGAGATTATATCTATTATTCGAGACGATGTAATTTGAATACTAAATTGTTTTATATTTCTTTTGGATTAGTTAAATAAAAGCTATGGCGGACAATACTGGCAGAGAGGGAGAACAGGCCATGTTCGATATGATACGCCATCCTCACGGGCCAGATCATGATCAGAATGAAGAAGATTATGACGGCTCCGAATTTCTAAACAACACCGGAGAGGGTGATATGATATTCGATCGCGACGACCGAATTGATGAAGTCATGAACTATGATTATGATGATGACGAAGAAAATGTTGATCTTGAAATAACAAAGACCGGCGAGGTATATATATTTATATAAGCAGCCATCTGGTGATCATCACATGTTTTAAATGACTTGAAGATATATTAACGAATCGATCTTTGTTCTTTCAGCCATGCGGATCGAGCAAATCTTCAGGCAAAAGGACGAAACGAGGCCCGAACAAAAAGTTGAAGGAGGGCATAAAGTACAATATCGAGGCAATCAGACCTAATGGCGAACCATTAGCGCCTAAGAAGATTGCGGACAAGTTTGTTCGTCAGTGCGGAGTTCTTGTGAAGAACGAACTCCCGATCTCCCTTCAAGAATGGAGTGAGCCAGCAAAGCCACGTCCAGAGGTTACTTTTGTCGACAACAAACAAAAAGATCTGCTTTGGGATACTCTCATGGAACATTTCACCCAACCAGATCATTTCACAGAAGCAGATGTGCAGAAAGTCAAGGACGCTGCTCTTAGGAAGATGGCGGTTGCATTCAAGAACCACAAGAATCGTGAATGGGACAAGTACGTCAAGGGAGGAAGGAAGACTCCAGTATTCGAGGGAACACTAGAGAACCAACGTGCTCATTGGGACGATTTCGTGAAATTCAAGGATTCGGAATTAGCTAAGGAACGATCGAGAATAAACAAGAAGAATGCCGAAAAAAAGGATAAGTTCCATAAGCTGGGGCCAGGTGGCTATGTGGTGGCAATGCCTAAGTGGGATAAGTCTGAGAAAGAGATGGAGGATGCAGGTGTCACTCCAGTTACTAAGAGCTGGCCCCCCAGGTGCAGGACTTGGTTCTATGCGCATGGGGAGGAGTTGGACCCGAAGACAGGCAATGTTTCGATCAAGGCAAGTCTGAAGGGAGCCGACGATGCGATACTTGTTGCAATAGAAGAGGCAGGATCGGGGGTGTTCCAGCCCAACAGAGAGAACGACGAGCTTACGCGTGCCCTGGGAAATCCTGAACACCCAGGAAGAACACGAGGCAAGGGCGCCATTCCGTGGTATGAGGGGTTTTCAGACTGGAACACCGACTACAGAACCCGTGCGAGAAAGAAGATTGCGAAGGAGAAGAAGAGGAAGATGGAGGAGGAGCAGAGGAAGCGGGACTATGAACGCCTTCAAGGCCTAGAAGCAAGTCAAGCGGAATTGGTAGTCAAATTCCAGTGGCAGTAGGAGCAGATCGACTCACTTACCCAGCAAAGGGGGTCTCAGCAGCTGCAGCAGCTAGCGGATGATCCAGCATTGGATAGCACCGCCCCATCCATGCCGAGAAGCAGTGTGGGTTCCACCCCGGACGATGCAATGCTGGGTAGATACCCCGTGGATGACATCACGGAGAACACTAACTGTGAGCTACACGTCAAAATGAAGAACATATCCATGAAGGTGGCGGACGCCATTGCTTTTACAAATCCCCCCGAGGCAGCCTTCCATTGCAACCCGATTCCAGCGGGCTATGCTCGTGTCTTGGTTGATGAGGTGGTGGACCCATATTCGGAGCTACAGCTTGACATTCCTGGAGGTGACGACGAGCACTTTCTCGGAGAGGCCAAACATCGTATCATCCTATGGACAAAGGATTGCATCATCTTTCGAAGGCCACCGACACTGCGTCAGCCGACTCCTCGTCGAAGTCCGCCACCAAGTCAGCAGACTCCCACTCCTGCAAGTCCACCAAGTCCGGCAAAGTGTCAGGCCACTCCTCCTCCAAGTCCGGCAAAGTGTCAGGCCACTCCTCCTCCTCCAAGTCCGCCACAGCGTCAGACGTCCACTCCTCCTCCAAGTCCGGCACAACCTCAGGCCACTCCTCCTCCAAGTCCGGCAGAGCTTCAGGCCACTCCTCCTCGTCCAACTCAGCCCCGTCAGCCGTCTCCGCCGCCTCAGCAATTGCAGAAGAGACACCCCACAGCTATGGTGCGTAGCGGTACGAGTCGAGGTAGTACAGGAAGTACAGGCGGAGGCAAGCGATATAAATATGGTCCAAGCCTCATGCCTCTTGCGCAGAGGCCTTATGACAAGTCCGAGGAGGAAAATGCAGCCATATCAAAGGCCGAGGTGGAAGCCCATTTTGCACCGAAACCGCCACCGCCGCCAAGGGAGAAAGTGCCTGAGGAAACGATTGACCGCTTCATTCGTATGGCTCAACCACCAGCTCCCAAGCCTGTTGACACAGACTATGAGCGCCACATCAGGAAGTTAAATCAAGCAAGTCTACGTAAGGAGGCGAGCTCGGGATCGAGCAAACAACAAGCAGCTCTCAAAAAATGCGGGAAAACCATTCCCCAGCTGGGAGAAAGGCGGCGCAATTGATCCCCTCGCTTGTTGTGCCAACAACACGTGACAGTATGCGCGCCCAATATTATTGTGGGCAAACAGTTTACGTTCCCGAGGTGGGCAATGTGGTAATAACCAAGGACCATATAATGCAGGCTGAAGTTCTCAACATCACTGTTGGACAACTCCTCGAGATCGAGCCCATGCCTGTGCTTACAGAGGATGAAATAAAACAGAAATATGTCTGGGGCCAACCTTTGGTTGAGCCAGACAAGGTCAAGAACCTCCCAACGAGAATGTATGAATTGCATCAATGGTACATGAACATTACCAAGATTTCCAATCGAGAGTCCCTCATGGTGAATGTCAAGGAGGAGCATTACTTCCATGAGAAAGCTCTGTCCGTTGAGTATTCTGAACTGTTTCAGTTATACAATCAAGACGCACTCGACAAATCTATCGTCAGTTGCTATTGTCTGTAAGTGATTTCTTTCTATAATTGAAGTCTCAAGCTAGCTGTAGTGATCCTTTTGATCAATCATTACCTGTAATTATCCTCACTATATTCTTTTCTGTGGTATTATGCAGGATGAAGATGTATGAAATGAGAAAAGGTGGACGCTTTGGCACTGGGTTCATTGACCCAAACAACATTAATGAATACACATGGCTAATAAATCCACATCATGAAAAGGACGTAGAGGACAACATGCTAGAGTTCTTGAAGTGCCTCAAATACAATGAAGATATACTACTTCCTTACAACTTCCAGTGAGTCACACTGTCTTGTACTACAAATTCTCTGTTTTTGCCTACTAGCTAGCTACATGTTTTTGCTTACATATGCCCGCTTAATTAAGACATGCAAACGTGTGTGCATGCAGATTTCACTGGATCTTATGTATCATTAAAGTTGATGCCGGAACAGTTGAAATACTGGACTCACTACTCAAAGCAAATACTGACGATAACATCTTGTTTGGGATAGTCAACAGGTAATTTCAATCATTATTAACTATATATCTCGGCCTATTTAGTTCGTCATTTCATGATATGAACTATTTAATAACCCCTTTATTCATTTTCTTTGTCGGCGGGCAGGGCTTGGGCAAGGTTCATTAGCGTTACGGAAGGCGAATGGAAAAAAAAGCTTAAATGGTTTCGACCCATGGTAAGTAATTAAGTAGTACTAGCTAGCTAGCTAGCTAGCTGCCATCTCTTTAATTATCATGCTTGATTAATTATTATCTGATCAAATTCCATTCTCGTAAAGGCCCTGAAGCAGGCGCAGGGGACTGATCTGTGTGCATTCTGCGTTTGCGAGAACATTCGCATGATGGCGTCCGAAAGGAGCAGATCTCAAAGACAAGAATGGGTACGCTTGTCAGAACACTATTCACAATTTTTACACCATTATCGATATCTAGTCACACTACTAATACACATGCATATTGATCTCCTTCTTAACAGTTCAAAGAGGTGCGGGAGAAGCTCCTAGAAACAGAGCGCGTAGAAGCACTTCAAGAGGAAATAGCGGGATTTTTGCTCGACCAGGTCATAAATCCGAAGGGAGAATACTATTACCCGCTATGAACCACTTCCGATTGTCATCGTGCTCCGAAGGCACCAATTAGGCTAATGCCACTGGCTCTGAAGGCAACATGCATATGTAGGAGAAATTGTATATAGCTATACATGTGTGTATGTGTGAATTAATTAATATGGTGGTTTGTGAGACATTGATGATATATATATGCATGATTGGTTCTACTAGAAATTATATATATATATATATATATATATATATATATATATATATATATATATATGCATAACGTGTACGATGTGTAGTATCGTAAAATACCAGCAAACGAAAAAGAATTAAAATGGAAACACAAAATTAAATGAAAAAGAAATCATAAAACTAAAAACCCCCCAAACCTTATAGTACCGGTTGGTCTTACCAACCGGTACTAAAGGGCTCCAGGCCCCCGGAGCTGGCTCGTGCCACGTGGTTGCCCTTTAGCACCGGTTCGTGTTGAACCGGTACTAAAGGGGGGGGCTTTAGTGCCCACACTTTAGTGCCGGTTATGGAACCGGCACTAAAGGGCCTTACGAACCGGTGCTATTGCCCGGTTCTGCACTAGTGTGCTTTGATCAACTCATCAAGGCGTATATTCCAACTCCAAGATGCTTGCACCAGTCCATAGATGGATTGCTGGAGCTTGCACACCTTGTTAGTATCATTAGGATTGACAAAACCTTCTGGTTGCATCATATACAACTCTTCTTTAAGAAATATCCATTTAAGGAATGCAGTTTTGACATCCATTTGCCAGATTCATAAAATATGGCAACTTCTAACATAATTCGGACGGATTTAAGCGTCGCTACAATTGAGAAAATCTCATTGTAGTCAACACCTTGAACTTGTCGAAAACCTTTTGCGACAAGTCGAGCTTTGTAGATAGTAACACTACTATCAAGTCGAGCTTTTGCACTACCGCTTGTTTTGGGGCTTCTAGACTCTTTTGCCACTACAAGAAATATGTCAACTTGTGACCACCACTATTGGTCACTTAAAGGTCATGGTTTTTCATTTGCGACCTTTTTGTGACCAAAAACAGAAGGTCAAAAGCTGGCGGTCGTAAACTGACTATAGCGACCTTTCTTCTGGAATGGTCGTAGACGTTTATGACCAAAATATGTCCACTGTGGCGTTTTGGTCACTAGCAACCTCCCCAGGCCACGTAGGCATCCAGCGTGGCAAGCTGATGTGGCACAAGATTCAGCCCGGTCCAATTTGGTTTTCTACATGGGCCTAGCCCAACAATTCGGCCTTTTTACTATATATTTTCGCTATTAATTTTCTCTAGCTACATGGGCCTGGCCCAACAATTTGGCCCTTTTATTTTCTAGGCATGGCCTTTTGCGGTCCATTTCATTTTTATTTTCAAGGGTTTTTTGTGGTCCAACTTTTAGATGGGTCCCAATTGTCAGATTTTTCTTGGCAGTGGAGCCACATCGCTTTTTATCAAAGAACTCATCAGCTTTCCATTTCTCACATTTCTCACAGTACACAAATGACAAATATTTCAAATGAAACAGAACTAGGTACAAAGTATATTTCTCACATTTCTTACAGTTTTACAACTTCACTAGATTCTGCTCCAGAATGTGCTGACTACTACAGAATACAATATAACTAGGTACAAAGTACAACCAAAACACAAGGCAGATTATCCAGATAACCACCATGCTTCATCGTCTTCTCTTCCAAACAAGTGGAATGAGCCCTCTCTTCTCCTAGGCGTGCTCCTCCTACAACAGCAGCAACAGCAGGTTAAGAACAACAATAGATTCATATGAGCTGCTTCTGCTCCTGTTAAACAGAATAACAACAAATCGAGTTAATAAACAAGCTTGAAGCACTATGGGAAACAAAAGCATAAAAACAAAATAATGTCTCAGGTATAATCATAGGATAAATCTGTGTTGAAGCACTGTGTTTAGATGTATTTTAATTAATTTCATATGTGTAATGTAAGGTGTTGTGGATTAGTGTATAAGAACAGCAGTTTGTAAATAACAGGAACAACTTGGTATTACACACAGAGCACTATATAGATTTTAGCTTTTCTATCCAAGTACAAATAGAAAAACATACTAAATTAATTGAGACACTCATAAATACTTGCCGAGAGACTAAGATGAAACGTGCATATATATACTACTGTAAATTAATTGAGACGCTCATGCCAACATGTTCAGATCGAAATGCACTAACAAGTAGTACCTGCGAAACTAACAAGCTGGTTGGTGCTCAATCACAGGCACATCAAATGTACAGTTAGTACCTGCGAAACAACCACATACATTGCCCCCAAAGTGAAACACTCTAGTAATTACTAGGTGATGCGGATTGCAGATCAAAAAGGAAATCCAACCCCTCTTTGAAGACAATTATTTATAGTGGTAAGTAAGAATTAGGGTGTTTGGCTCATGTGTAAATATATTGCGCAACAAAACAAATTCAGTTTTTGATTAATAACCAGTTTTCAGAGCCTTTGGCTGATGTAGGCGATGCTCAAGAAGTAAGTAGTACTTGGGTATTCTGCCTGCCTACTAAACAGCAGAGGAGGAGGAACATAGCTATCAAAGTCCCCACCAGGTGCAAACAAAAGACCAACCCGAACAGCAGCTATGGTGGAAACTCCAAACACTCTACCAATAAATGTTACTACCAGTGTCTTTCCAATAATTAAGAGACCTAATATCAAAGAGACTGCTAGGAAGTTTGACAGAAACAACTTTGAAATAGCTTTGGGTCAATAGACATTCCAACCTGGAAAGAAACAAACCAGGGTAAGCATTAAGATTTAAGAAGGTATCAAATATGGTCGGAACTTATAAAAGGAATTAGAAATGTTCTAAAGTAATTCAAGCATTAATGTTCAAGAAACAAAATTCTTCCAACATATGTGCATTGATGTTCGGAGGCATAGCAAGCAGAAACTATTGAGCACTAGATCTACATCAGGAATTGAAATTCTTCCAACTCTGAACAGCAATGCGATGCAGGAGAATAAAATTAACGTATAAATAATTAGTGAAACCCAGAAAATAATCATGAATCTTACAATGCAGAGTGACATTATTCTACATCAGGTACATAAAGTTCAGGTAGTTAAGGCTCACTGCTATCGTGTTAGTTTCCTCACAGCAAAATTACCGAAATACATGAAAAACGAAGAAACAGAACCTTGAGCTGGACAGGGTGGAGTTTGCCAGCACAGCAAGAGTACGAAGATCCAAACAGCTTATGGAAGAGTAGACATCCACAGTTTCAACCTCATGGAACAGATCCTGCGGGTAAAATAAAATATAGAGCTTATTTTTGGTAATTCGGACTAACTTGTAATCGAAACCGTTGTCAGTGCAAATCAATCCCAACTCTGAGGAGACACCCTATAAAGTACAGTAAACCACTAGTAGGCAGGAATTCCAGTTTAACCCTGCACTAATAGTCTACTACCGCCTGCAAACACAGCCCCAAATATGATCATTCTCCTTCCCCACTTTCTGTAAGTAGCTAATTCTACAAAAAAAATTAGGCACGAATGGGATAATAACAAACTGTCCGTACTAGACTAGCTAACAGTGTGTGGCTTGGTTCGATCCAATCCCCTCTGTTCAGTGGCGGAGCTACACACAGGCAAAACAATGCCATGGCCCGCCCAGCCCTGGACCAATATACAAAGGATTGAAGGAAAATCTGTACTAAATTTTGAGATCCCCTGTAGTCAAACCCGTCTGGCCCGCCCAACATTTTAACTGTAGCTTCGCCAGTGCCTCTGTTCATGCTAATTTGGTTCTGCGGTGTCACTTTGTACAGGGATTGGGGAGCTTTTGTGGCTGTCTACATGTGTTGCATCAGTACTACACATGCAATCTGCAATCAACAACGCCGCGGTAGTAGAATGAAGTTGTGGCTGTGAAGTAGAGGGATTATTGACCTTCTGGAGCTCGAACTTCTCGTTCTCGAACTCGTCGTCGGGGGAGGCCTGGCTCTGCAGCTTCTCGGCAGTGTGCTCTGTGCCATCTCCGCCTTCCTCTCCCTCCGCGCCCCATCCTCTGACGAATCCTCCCACCCGTCGCCCAGGCGGCGAACCTGGCTGGCGCGTGGTCACAGGAGAGACGGTGTGCGTGGTGGGGTCAAGCGTGGAGCCCAGAAGTGGAGCGCCGACGGCCTCGAAAGCTGAGCGGAGGTGGAGCACGGCGAAGAGCGCTGGCCGGGAGCGCGCGGTTGCCCGCCAGGAGCGGCAGCATGCCATGGCGCCGCGCCACAGGTCCTCCAGGCCCAGCCGCGAGAACGCCTCCGCCAGGCACACCGGCGTCAGATCCGCCCACTCCCTCTGCTCCTCCTCCCGGTGCCGCCTCGCCGGCCTCGTGTCCGGTCACCATCTCGCCTCCGCTTGCTTTTCTCTTCGGGTTGGTGGGCTGGTTGGTTCGGTTGGGTGGTGAGGGAAGGGAAGGGGCGAGAGGAGGGGGCGTGGGGGAGGCCATAAACAACGGAGAGCTCCGCCAGAGGGAGATGGCGGTGGCGGCGATGGATCTGGAAGGGAGGCGGCGATGGATTGGGTTGCGGGGCTCGCGGTGAGGTGAGACGAGGGAGAGATGGTGAGGGGAGGGAGGGACGAGGTCGGCAGCGGTGGGTGAGGAGGACGGCGAGGTCGGCGGTGAGTGAGGAGGACGGCGAGGTCGGCGGTGGATCGGGAGGCGGCGGGGTGAGATTGGATCGGGAGGTGGTGGCGGCGGCGAGCAGATGGGGGGAGAAGGGTGCGATGGGGGAAGGGGTGTGATGTGAGCTAGGGTTTGTGCTGCGGTGGGGTGGATGGACGGATGGATGTGGGATGGTGAGATGGATGGATGGATGGATGGATGGATGAGTGCCATGTCATCAATCCGTGGGAATGGTTCTGATTGGTTCGGAAAATCAGTGATTTAAAAGAGTTTCCAAGTACAAAAACTACAGGGATTTTGTGAAATAGCTATCAAAAATATTTTGCAAAAGGGTACCCCACACAAATTTTCACTAGAGTTAGACCACATTTTATGGATAAGGACCAATGTGTACGAATTTCTCATCTTTCTAGCTATTTTTAATCATTTTTTGAGTGCCCCAAATGATGTTTTTTGTGAAGAACCTACCAAATAATTATTGCAAAATTGCACCAAATCATTTTTCTAAAATACTTGGTCATATTTAATGCATAATTGACCAAATGGCTGGGTGTAAAAAGTTTTGATCCACCTCTCATGAAAAAGACAAATTTCCGCCGATTCAGTTGGAAGCGGGTTAAATCTGAATTGCAGCTACCTCATAGTTTGCACTTTATTTTTTCAAAGAATCATTTCTAGGTACATAAGTATCTATTTAATCAGAGAAACACCAAAAAAATTATAAGATTCAACCACTGGCTAGGAACGGTCATTCCCATCGTTTTGACCGCATTTTGAAACGGGCATAAAAAATTCAAAAAAATCAAATAATTGGAAAACCTTCGCATTGTATCATTATATATGACCAAGTTTCCAGGAAAAATAATAAACTTGTAATACGGAAATTATTTTAAAAAAGTGTTCTCAGAAATGAGCTATCATGCATGAAGATTCATGGCTTTCAAGCCAAATGATCAATCTTATGGCCACATTCATGGCGTAGTTTTTTCGAATGATCCCATATTGTGCACAAGGGTGCATATTGGAATTCCAAACAATGTTGCCTAAGGGACTTTTCACTTTCATTGCACGAGAGCCATTTTCCATTTTCCGAGTGCCCCAAATGAGGTTTTTTTGTGAAGGACCTACCAAATAATTGTTGCAAATTTGGACATAATAAATTTTATAAAATACTATGCACAATTGACCAAATGTTTGGGTGTAAAAAGTTTTGATCCACCTCTGGTGAAAAAGATAAATTTCCGCCGATTCAGTTGGAAGTGGGTCAAATTTGAACTGCAGCTGCCTCATAGTTTGCTTTTTATTTTTTCCAAAAATTATTTCTAGGTACATAAGTATCTATTTAATCAGAGAAACATCAAAAGTTTTCCAAGATTCAACCACTAGCTAGGAACGTTCAAGCCCGCCGTTTTGACCGCATTTTGAAACGGGCGTAAAAAATTCAAAAAGAATCAATAAATTGGAAAACCTTCGCATTGTGTCATTATATGTGACCAAGTTTCCAGGAAAAATAATAAACTTGTAATACGGAAATTATATTAAAAAGTGTTCTTAGAAATGAGCTATCATGCGTGAAGATTCATGGCTTTCAAGCCAAATGATCAATCTTATGGCCACATTCATGGCAAAGTTTTTTCGAATGATCCCATATTGTGCACAAGGGTGCATATTGGAATTCCAAACAATGTTACCTAAGGGACTTTTCACTTTCATTGCACACAAGAGCCATTTTCCATTTTCCGAGTGCCCCAAATGAGGTTTCTTTGTGAAGGACCTACCAAATAATTGTTGCAAATTTGGACCTAATAAATTTTATAAATACTATGCACAATTGACCAAATGTTTGGGTGTAAAAAGTTTTGATCCACCTCTGGTGAAAAATACAAATTCCCGCCGATTCAGTTGGAAACGGGTCAAATTTGAACTGCAGCTGCCTCATAGTTTGCTATTTATTTTTTCCAAAAATCATTTCTAGGTACATAAGTATCTATTTAATCAGAGAAACATCAAAAGTTTTCCAAGATTCAACCACTAGCTAGGAACGGTCAAGCCCGGCGTTTTGACCGCATTTTGAAACGGGCGTAAAAAATTCAAAAAGAATCAATAAATTGGAAAACCTTGGCATTGTGTCATTATATGTGACCAAGTTTCTAGGAAAAATAATAAACTTGTAATACGGTAATTATTTTAAAAAAGTGTTCTTAGAAATGAGCTATCATGCGTGAAGATTCATGGCTTTCAAGCCAAATGATCAATCTTATGGCCACATTCATGGCATAGTTTGTTCAAATGATCCCATATTGTGCACAGGGGTGCATCTTGGAATTCCAAACAATGTTGCCTAAGGAATTTTTCATTTTCTTTGCACGGAAAATTCATTTTTCATTTTCCGAGTGCCCAAAAGGAGGGTTTTTTGTGAAGCAACTACCAAATAATTGTTGCAAAAATGTACCAAATCAATTTAATAAAATACTAGGCCATATATAATGCACAATTGACAAAATGGTTGGATGAAAAAAGTTTTGATCCACCTCCGGTGATAAAGACAAATTGTCGTCGATTCAGTTGGAAATGGGTCAAATTTGAACTGTAGCTGCCTCATAGTTTGCTCTTTATTTTTTCCAAAAATCATTTCTAGGTACGTAAGTATCTACTTAATCATAGAAACACCAAAAAAATTCCAAGATTCAACCACTAGCTAGGAACGTTCAAGCCCGCCGTTTTGACCGCATTTTGAAACGGGCATAAAAAATTCAAAAAAAATCAAAAAAAAATCAAAAAATTGGAAAACCTTCGCATTGTGTCATTATATGTGAACAAGTTTCCAGGAAAAATAATAAAATTTTAATACGGTAATTATTTTAAAAAAGTGTTCTTAGAAATGAGCTATCATGCGTGAAGATTCATGGCTTTCAGGCCAAATGATCAATCTTATGGCCACATTCATGGCATAGTTTGTTCAAATGATCCCATATTGTGCACAAGGGTGCATCTTGGAATTCCAAACAATGTTGCCTAAGGAATTTTTCATTTTCTTTGCACGGAAAATTCATTTTTCATTTTCCGAGTGCCCAAAAGGAGGTTTTTTTTGTGAAGCAACTACCAAATAATTGTTGCAAAAATGTACCAAATCAATTTAATAAAATACTAGGCCATATATAATGCACAATTGACAAAATGGTTGGGTGAAAAAAGTTTTGATCCACCTCCGGTGATAAAGACAAATTGTCGTCGATTCAGTTGGAAATGGGTCAAATTTGAACTGTAGCTGCCTCATAGTTTGCTCTTTATTTTTTCCAAAAATCATTTCTAGGTACGTAAGTATCTACTTAATCATAGAAACACCAAAAAAATTCCAAGATTCAACCACTAGCTAGGAACGTTCAAGCCCGCCGTTTTGACCGCATTTTGAAACGGGCATAAAAAATTCAAAAAAATCAAAAAAAATCAAAAAATTGGAAAACTTTCGCATTGTGTCATTATATGTGAACAAGTTTCCAGGAAAAATAATAAACTTGTAATACGGTAATTATTTTAAAAAAGTGTTCTCATCAATGAGCTATGAAGTGTGAAGATTCATGGCTTTGAAGCCACATGATCATTCTTATGGCCACATTCATGGCATAGTTTGTTCAAATGATCTCATATTGTGCACAAGGGTGCATATTGGAATGGCAAACAATGTTGCCTAAGGAAGTTTTCATTTTCTTTGGACGAAAAAACCATTTTCCATTTTCTGAGTGCTTGAAATGAGTTTTTTTTGTGAAGGACCTACCATATATTTGTTGCAAAATTGGACCTAATCAATTTTGTAAAATACTAGGACATATTTAATGCACAATTGACAAAATGGTTGGGTGTCAAAGGTTTTGATCCACCTCTGGTGAAAAAGACAAATTCTAGTCGATTCAGCTGGAAGCGGGTCAAATTTGAACCGCAGTTGCCTCATAGTTTGCTCTTTATTTTTTCCAAAAATCATTTCTAGGTAAATAAGTATCTATTTAATGAGAAATACATGGTTTTATTGCGAGACATCGAGGTTTTGACAGTGGCCGAGGGCCCCAACTCTAGAGCGTGTAAGCTCGCATGCCCGCCGCGTGGTCAACGCGTGATGTGGTGTTGCCATGTGTTCTGGGCGGCCTAGGCATGTATAGTGGGTTGGGCACTCCCCAGGTAGGTGCTAGGAAGAAAATCACAACATAAGATTCTCACGACGAGACCGATCGATGCTCAAACATGAATAAGCAGCCAAGTGTTTGATTTGCGGTACGGGAAATGCACATGGATAATGGGCGTGAGTTTTGGCTGAGGATGATTAGTTACTAAGAAGACCGTCTTCACAAATTTTCACCTCAAAAGGAGGAGCCTTGGTGGTACTTGCTTTACAAAGTACCACACTGGACATAAATACGAATGTTGAAGCTGGGCTCAAAATAATGAATGGATTGAGCTGGCATTTGGTGGAGGATGGTTATTTGGGCATAGGAAAGCACTGTAGAAAATGGATACCATTTGGACATGCCAAAGTGGTACTTCCTTCACAAAGTGTTGCTCTGAACAGAATAGGAAAATGAATATTTTCAAATTATTTTTGAACTAGGCAAGGAATGTTTTTGACATATTTGATGAAGATATGATCCAAAACATTTATAATAAATTTTTGGGAATTTTTGGAATAACATAAATATAGGTTGCTTCACAACCTAGGGCAAAAACTGCCACATGGACATGACACATAGGCAAAACTGATGAGATGGCGCCTAGTCATCACAACCCACCACAATCTACAAGGCTATGACCATCTATATTGGTCATTAACAACTAGAAATAAGGCAGCGGACTAGCACTGTTTGTTTTGTGACCATTTCGTGTAAGGAAATTACGACCTTTCTGACCAAAATAGTCGCAATGGTTTAGGGTTTGGAGCCCCCCAAACAGCTTTTGACCAATTGTTCTGAAATGGTCATAGATCTATGACCAATTCTTCCAGGGTCGCTGACAGAAGGTCACTGGTTGACATATTTCTTGTAGTGTGCGCTTCAGCGGTAGTGGCGAGAGGTAGTATCGCTCAAGCGACACTATGGTCACACTTCTGCCCCACTACCGCAACTTTTGTTGTAGCCCTGCGAATTTAAGTGGTAGTACCGCTGAGGTAGAGCGCTAGTACCGCTTGTGCGGTACTGACCAACTTAGTACCGCAGTACCTTCTGGTACCGCTCCTAGGTGTGGTAGTACCGCTTGTGCACGGGAAGAGGGAATAACGATTGGATTTTTCCCCACCTATAAAAGGAGGTCTTCTTCCCCAATGGATCTTATCGTTTGAGC